>CM028133.1:659493333-660787500 GCA_016271365.2 Neoceratodus forsteri
CCAGGCTGCTACTTGGAAAACGGTACACACTTTCACCAAGCATTACTCCTGGATGTCCAGGCTAGGAGAGATGCTCGGTTTGGCACAGCTGTGCTTCAGAGCCTTATTCCTAAGTAGGTTCTGTCCCTCCTCCATGGAGGTACTGCTGCAGTAGTCTGCAACTTGTCATAATATAGCAAGACTTCATGTTGTTTGAAGAAAAATTACTCACCTTAGTAATGTTGTTTCTTCTAATGGAGTCTTACATATTATGACCTCCCCAACCTGCCCCTCTCAGAACTTCTACTTGGGTATGGTGTGGGCAACCTAGTGTGGGCACTATTTTATGCCCTTTTTAGGCGTTTCACCCCTTTTGGGGTTTGGGGTGTGGTGTTTATTATTCTCTTGTGTTATTTCTCATATTGTTAAATTATATTATTAATTCTGGTCCCCTGACTTGAGTCTTTGGTGTTGGGACCAGCAATGGGTGTTATTATTTAGGTAGCCAGTTGGCTAGTGTAGGTTACAGCTTCCACACAGACCTTAGTGAGTTTTTGCTCAGAAGATCTGTCAGTTCAGGTTTGAAACTACACAGACAGAGCTTCTATCTTAGAGCTCGTGCTCAAAGTTCCATTCATGGAATGGATTTAACTATTTCACCTCCGGAGCAGTTCTAGTGGTGGGACAAACTGCAACTTGTCATAATATAGCAAGACTCCGTTAGAAGAAACAACATTACTAAGGTGAGTAATTTTTTCTTCCGGCATCTGGAGGCATATCCTATTATTGCTCCCCGAAGGGTAGCTTTAAGGGCTTCCCAGGTGATGCCAGGGGGAGTGTCCTGGAGAGACTTTTCGGCCAAGAAAGAGGTTGCTTCCAATCTGACCCATTGGACAAAATCAGAGTTTTTAAGGAGAAGTGGATCTAATTTCTAAAAGGCTGATTTAGGCAAAGGGGAGCCCCATAGGATATGTAAATGCCCTGGGGCATGGTTCGATATGATCTTAGGTAGGATCACAGAATCGACTGTGTCCCAGCAGATGTCAGCAGAGGCCAGCCAGAAATCTATGTGACTATGCGACCCATGCACTAAAGAGGTGAAGGAATAATCCCTCACCCTTGGATGCAAGGTTCACCAAATATCGGTTAAGTTAATCTCAGCCATTAATTGTTGCAAGGCCGTCTGGCTCTTGGAATGTTGTGGGGGAGTGGAAACACTACAATTGATTAGGGTCATCAAGGTCAGATTGAAATCGCCTCCTAGAATAATTGGCATGGGAGAGGATACCAGTGAGCTCAGCTCCTGAGCCAAGGAATGGAAAAAGGAGGGGTCATCTTCATTGGGAGCATAAATGCAGCCAAGTAATAAAGGTCCTATGGGGGTTATCACTGAAGCTAGGATCCATCGGCCCTGATATTCAGACCGTATCATGGTGGGCACCCACGTCAAAGATTTGTAAAGGAGGATTATGACCCCTCTCCATTTGGAAGAGGAAGAGGAGGAAAAGATTTGCTCCACCCAGTCCCTAGCCAGCAAACTATGGTCCTGCTTTGTGAGTTTCATCTCTTGCAGGAAGGCCAAAGTGGCCCCAAACCTTTTTAAATGAGATAACACCTGTTTACGTTTGATCAGGGTATTCAGGCCCCACACATTCCAGGTGTATGCATGGAGATCACACATGGTCCAATGAGTGGGAAAAGTATAAAAGTACCAGGAACCTCCTGAAATACAAAGGCTGAGGGGCCAATTGACCTCCCTAACAAGAGTAACACAGTGACAGCCAGCAGTTCAGCGCAGACCAGCAATAATACACCAGTAGGACACAGAATGACAGATACAACCCAGTCATTACCATTAACATTATACATAAACGGGCAAACGGCCCAACCATATAAAGAACTATGTACAAGGAAAGTCCCACAAAGAGGATAATTGGTGGAAAGGGAAGGGCAGTAAGACTGGCGGACGAGCTACCAAGGCCATCCACCCCTTCTCGTGGGGCTGGAAGGTGATAGAGACAGGCGGGTCATGGGAGAAAATTCATCCACGTTCGCCCGCAGTTCAGATCACAGCCTCCCCTCACTGTAGTGGGGTGACACAGCACAAGAGCCAAGGAAACAGGTGCCGCATCCAGGGAGGCTAGTGGAGGAGAAAATGTCCTAGAGCAGGGTAGCTCTAATAAGGGGCTAATCCTTAGGGAATAGTGTTGTCAGGCAATCCCATAGAGTGACATTCTGGGAAATGAGGGAGAGCTGCTGACTACCGAGGGGAAGACCTGGAGCTCATGCCATGGCGGTATGAGGAGGGGAACAGATTGCCCAGAGATAAGGGAGAAGGGTGGCAGGGAGCCATCCATGTATAGCCTGGATGCGATATAGGGAGATGAGTGCTAAACAACACAATGTGAAGAGGGACATAAACAAATAAGCAGCACTGTCCTCTAAACAAACAGAGCCCAGGAGAAAAGCAAAAAAAAATAAGTAACTAGGGAGGTGAGGCGTACAGGTACCAAGGAACATAGCAGCAGGGAAATAAAGCAGGTTATATGAATACCATCCACAGTGTGGAAAAAATGTCATTGCAGTCGAATATGAGTCCACAGGCTTTTTTTGCATTTCCTGCAGGAACTTAATCACCTGCTATCCCAGGGGGTTATGCATAAGCAAAATGCAGGTTCCAGAGAGGTGTGGAACAAAACCAATTAGACACAAGAGCACTCAAAAAAGCAGGAATAAATGACACGGAGTCATGCAAGCAGTTGAAATCCGTTCTTTCTGAAACCCATTTAAGCAGAGGCATCACTGAGGAAAAGTATAAACCAGGCACTTAGCTGTTACTTCTCCCGGCGGTGGGGCTTCCATGGATTGTGAAGATGTCGAGCGGCTCCAAGCTGTTGCACTGCAGGCCTGAGGTCAGAGAGGGCTGGTGGGAGCCAAGGAGTGTCATTTGGGAGGAGCAGGAGGTAAGTTCATGGTAGCAGCTATGGCCTATGATTGTGGTTCTGCTGAGGATGGATCTGGCAGTTGAGAGTTTTCCGATTGAGGGTCAGAGTCCAGCAGATTAACCAAAGATGCAAATTTTTTGGGCGAGTGGAAGTGCTGTAGGTCCTCATTCATTTCATGTACTGAATTGGGAATTTCTTCCTTCTGCCGGTAGGTCAGGTGCTGTCTTCACTCGTGCCTTTTCCTGCTCCAAGGGGGAACAGAAGCTCCAAAGTGATTCACCGGTGGCCGGGCAGGGTGCGGGGGGGTGATGTCTCTTCCATCAGGTGACGAGCTGCCAGAAGACTACCCAACGATTTGAAAGATCTGAATCCTGAAAATCTTTCGGAAACTCTCTACACAGGTAGTCCAGTAGACTTTCTGGGGCTGCAAAGAAGAGCGGAGATCAGTTAATGACCAGTCTCATGGTAGCCGGGCATCTGAGAGAGAACGAAATGTGGTGGGCATGCAGGATCTTCCTGCAGGTGAAGAAAGCACGCCGCCAGTCCGTCAACTCTCAAGAGTGATCCTGGAAGACGGAAATCAGATTGTCCTTCCAGCAAATGGGGCCCTTATCCCTGGTGGCTGCAGCAACCATTTCTTTTTGATGATAGTCAAGAAAACAGGCCAGCAGAGGAGGCGGGCATTCCCCTGGTTTCAGCGGGGGAGCCAGAGAGTGGTGTGCCCATTCAATGTGCAAGCATGTGGTGGACGGTAGGCCCAGAAGTGGAGGCAGGATGTCCTGAAGAAAGCGGGCCACATCTCGTTGTTCTACCCCCTCAGGAAAGCCGATAAACTGCAGATTGTTGTGACGGCTGCAATTTTCCAAGTCTTCCACTTTGTCTTGTAGGAGACAGATGAGGCAGGCCTGTTCCTGGTTAGCGGCTGAGAGCTCCTGCAGGGTAGAGTCATAGGCCTGCACTTGTCTCTTGGTATGAAACAATCTGGTTTTAATCGCTTGCAAGGTTTGCGTGTTGTTATTAAGTGCTAAGATCATTTGAGACATCTGTGTTAAGAGCTGCTGAAACATTTGCTCCATCTGCTCCTCAGCAGGTGGGGGAACCGACCAGGGAGGCACGGGTACTGGATGTGGTCCTGGCAGACAGTGACCAGATTGGGGGCCTGGAGGTAAGGGACCCGTTGTCGGGGAGTGATCATGCCACGGTCTGGTTCTGCCTGGACCTAGTAGGGGTAGAAGGCTGCACAAAGACGGAGGTAACTGACTTCAGGGGGGAGGATTTAAGGAAATGGGAAGGACCCTTAAGGAGCATTTAGATGGGATTGGGTCAGACGTGGATGCTGATAGTAGGTGGGAAATCATCAGGAGAGGGGTGCAGGATGCTACCAGCACCTGTGCAAGAGTAAGACGAAAATGCGGTAAGGCCCGAAAACCCTGCTGGTGGACCAGGGAGGTCCAGGAGGTGGTGTGGGGAAAGAAGGCAGCCTATAGGCAATTCAAGTGCTCAAGGAGTGAAAGGGATCGAGGGGAGTACGAGCTGATGGCTAGAAGGGCCACTAGGGTGGTGAGGGCGGCTAAGGCAAGGAAGGAGCAGAACCTGGCCAGAGAAATTAGGAGAGGGAACAAGGGGTTCTTTAGATACATTGGGGAAAAACGAAGGGTGAAGGGGCAGATTAGTAGGATTAAAACAGGGGAGAGATGGGCACAAGACCCGGGGGAGCAGGCTGAGGTATTAAATGAGTACTTCACCTCAGTTTTCACCAAGGAAAATGGGGGTGCTGCATCATACATGGGAGAAGACAGTGATACTGAGGAAGGGGGAACCTTACCAATCGGCGGGTTTGGGGAGAGGGGGAGGCATCACTGGCAGGAGGGGGGAAGGCTAAACAAGGAGAAGAGGTAGCGGAAATCACAGCAGAGAGAGTGAGGGAAACCCTCAGGTCCCTTAAGATGGAGAAAGCACCGGGGCCGGATAAATTACATCCCAGAGTGCTGAAGGAACTTGCAGATGTCCTGGCGAAACCCCTGGTGGAGCTTTTCACCATCTCTCTGAGGACAGGGTGGGTGCCCCAGGACTGGAAGGTGGCGCATATAGTGCCTATCCACAAGGGGGGATCAAGGGAGGTGGCAGGGAACTACAGGCCTGTCAGCCTGACATCGGTGGTGGGCAAGGTGATGGAAGGCATTGTCAAGGAGAGGCTGGGGGGACCTGGAAAAGTCAGGGTGCCTGGATGATAGACAGCATGGATTCGTCCCAGGGAAATCATGTCAGACAAACCTTGTGGAGTTCCATGACTGGGTGACGAGTGCCTTGGACCTGGGTAGACCAGTGGACGTCCTCTTTCTAGACTTCAGCAAGGCATTTGACTCTGTTCCTCACGTGGGCCTGTTGGATAAGCTGGGAGAAATGGGGGTGGGGAACCAGATGATCAGATGGATAGGCAATTGGCTCCAGGACCAGACCCAGAGGGTCGTAGTTGGCGGGATAGTCTCATCCCCAAGGAGGGTCATTAATGGGGTCCCACAGGGATCAGTCCTTGGGCCCCTCCTGCTCAACGCCTACGTCTCTGACATAAGGACAGGTATCAGGAGTGAGATGAGTCTCTTTGCGGATGACTCAAAACTGGGGGCGGTGGTGGATGGGGAGGAGGGGAGGGTGGTCCTACAGGGGGACCTGGAGGCTCTGGAAAGATGGTCTAGAAAGTGGAGGCTGAGGTTCAATGCAGGGAAATGCAAGGTACTGCACCTAGGGGCCAGAAACCCAGGCCAAGTGTACACCCTGGGGGGGCAAATGCTACAAGTCTCGATGGCTGAGAGGGACCTGGGGGTGGTGGTGGATGTCAAGATGAACAACTCGGAGACTTGTGAGAGGGCAGCAGCCAAGGTCAACAGGATGCTGGGATGCATCGCTAGGGGGATCACCTCCAGAAGGATGGAAGTGATACTCCCTCTGTATAACTGCTTGGTGAGGCCGCACTTCGAGTACTGCATGCAGTTTTGGAGGCCACACTTGAAGAGGGACATTAAACTCCTGGAGAGGGTCCAGAGGAGGGCAACCAAAATGATTTGGGGCTTGGAGGACAGGACCTATGAGGAGAGGCTCAAAGAGCTAAATATGTACACATTGGAAGAGAGAAGGGACCGGGGACATGATAGAGGTCTTCAGGTACATGAAGGGGGTAAATAGGGGAGTAACAGTCAGGGTGCTTCGAAGGAAGGAGGAGGAGGCCACTAGAGGGCATGGGTGGAAGCTGGAGGGGGGACGATTCAGGGGAGAAAGGAGGAGGTGCTACTTCACTGAGAGGGTGGTGGAGCCATGGAATGTGCTGCCTAGGGGGCTGGTGGAGGCAGAGACGGTGGAGGGGTTCAAGAGGGGGTGGGACAGGTACAGGGGAAGGGTTCTGGAAGCAAAATCCAATGCAGCGAGAATATCCGGAACTGGGAAGGGAGAAGCCAGAGAAGGTGAGGGGAGCAGCAAGGTCAGCTCCCAGGGTGGGGGCTGACCAAACGAGAAGACGCGAAAGACCGTTAGGCCTATTCTGCTGGCATTTTAGTACGTTAGTATCTGAACTGGATCATTAGGAGCCGAGGTAGAGGATGCCATCCTGTAGGCCCAAGGTGGTGGTTGTTAGCTGGAATCTCTGTAAAAATAGCGTTGATGACAAATATAAGCTATGCTATGTGCTGCAGTATCCTGAAGTGCAATAAAGCACTCCAGCAGGGAATACAGTGGCCCAGAGATGCAGGATGCTGAAGGATATAAACCCACAGGGAGAGAGCTAGGAAACTATGCTGCCATCTTGGCTGAAGGCTTAGCCATGCCCCTTACAGCCCACCACCCTTAAATTTCATCTGGCTTCAGTCTCAGCCTATATTTCAGCTGACAAAGGTGTCTCCATGGCATCCAATCCTATCTTTAAGAAGTTTTTCAAGGGGCTGGCCCATCTGCACCCCACCTCACAGGGAACCGGTGCCAACATGCGACCTTACTGTGTGCATTGCCAAACTTATGGAACCCCCATCTGAGTCTATGGCTACAGCACATCTGAAATGTGTGACCTGGAAAGCTGTCTTCCTGGTGGCTATCAAGCCATTGTGTACAGAGTTGAACTACATCTCCTTTCACAGAGATAAGGTGGTGCTTAGAACTAACAGAAAGTTCCTACCAAATGTAGTTTCTGACTTCCACCTGATCCAGTCAATCACTTTGCCAGTCTTCGTTACTGAACACTCTATTGCAGGGGAACGCAGGCTGCATAGCCTGGATGTCAAAAGAGCTTTAAGGTACTATATTGATCATACCAAAACCCACAGGCAGGACAGACAACAGCTGTTCCTGACTTATGGGGATGTGGGAAAAAGAAACCAGCCTCTATTTCATGCTGGATAGTGCAGTGTATCCAGTTATGTTACAGTAAGGCTGGTAAGGAGCCCCCAGTATGCCCAAGGGGCCCATTCTGCAGGGGCGCAGCTTCTACAACTGCAACAGCTAGAGATACTCCCCTGCTGGAAATCTGCAAAGCAGCTAAATGAAGAACAGTACATACTTTTACAAAGCACTACTGCTTGGATACTCAGTCCAGAAGTGATACTAGGTTTGGCAGAGCAGTGCTGCAGAGCTCGTTTCCTAAGTAGGCTCTGTACAATTCTTCAAAGGTATTGTTTCGTAGTTTGCAAGAGTTAAGCATATTGAAGAATTCCTGGGGTTAGAAGAAAAAAGTAATCTTGTTTCTTCCAAGATATTCTTCAATATGCTTAACTCTACCTCCCTACCTCCCTGTCCAGAACCAGTGGCCTCTGCATAAAAGCTGGAAGTCTGTATTAGGTTAGGTGCATATCCTAGTTGTGTTGCAAGTTTCTTGAGCCCAGATGGGTATTGTTATTCCCTCTTTCCGTCCTTTCTGACTGTTATAGGGGACATTTGATGGGGGATTTGTTGTTATTTAAATTTTAAAATTAAAAAGCTTAGTTAGGGGGTTTTACCCCACAGGCTGTCATGAATCTGAGCATTATAGAATGTAGCAGTTGGTAAGGGCAGCAGTTTGAATGGTGGCATGAGCCAATGAGTGTTGCATCATTTGCATAAGTTCCATTCTCTGGGCAGTTCAACACTGGAGGCTGACTGTAAGAGTTAAGCATATTGGCTGAGGAGACAGTATAACGTAGCAGTTTAAGGCTCTGAGCTGCAAACCTGAAGACCTGGGTTTCAGTCCCACAGCCCCCACTTGTATACTGCGTGACCCTGAGCAAGTCACTTAACTTCCTTGGCCTCCCAGGTCACACCTGGAAACAAACTTCAGCTTAGTGTGCCTTTCCTAGTTAAACAGTTTCCCCTTTCCCTATTGAAAAATACCTTGGAAGAAACAAAATTACTAGGGTGAGCAATTTTTTCTTTCCTGGCCATGCAGTCATTTATCCCTCAGGTCAAGGGCAAGACAATGTAAGTCAGGACAGACAACACTACCAACACGTACTACATCAACAAGTAAGAAGGCACAAGGTTGACCTTGCTGTGCACAGAAGCCATGAAGACGTGGAACCTGGCTTATTCTCTACAGATGCCTCTGTCTGCAATCCACCCGCCAGGGAAGGACAATGTTTTGGCAGACTCTTTCAACAGAATCAGCCAGAACCATCACAAATGCTCCCTAAACAAACAGGTCCTGGACTCAGTATTTAGGAGGTGGCACATGCCAGAGAAAGATCTCTTTGTTTCCATGACCACCAGCTGCCACAGTTCTGTTGCAGGTCTCTGGCTCTGGGGACAGTACCACTAGATGCCCTGACCTTGGTCAGGGACGTTTCTTTATGCTTTTCCTCCCTTCCTTCTGCTGCTCAGAGTCCTCATAAAGCTCAGGACTCAGCCAGCCACTATGATCCTAATAGTAGCAGACTGGGAAAGGCAGCTATTGTATTCCTTCCTGCTAGCCCTCTCAGTGTCTAAGCCTATTTATCTTCCTCAGAAGCACAATCTCCTGATCTTATAGCAGGGCAGGATCTTGTAACCCAACCTCAGGTCTCTATGTCTCAAGGCCAGTCTCTTGAGGACTTTGAGTTTGCCACTCTACAGCTCTCTGAAGAATTTCTGAGTATACTCAGAGTTTCCAGGAAACCCTCAACTAGGAAGACCTATGCTTCCAAAAGGAAAAGGTTTTCCTTCTGGTGGAACAAGAGTATCACTCCATCACAGGTAGGGCTACCTATCGTCCTGGACTATTTAACCCCACCTGCACTCACTGAACATCAGGCCCTCTACCTTAAATGTTCACCTGGCTGCCATTTCAGCATATATTTCAGCTGGCAAAGCCAAGTCATGGGCTTCCCACTCTGTCTTTAGAAAGTTCTTTAAGAGTCTTCTTCATCTCCATTCTCCCCTTAGGGAGCCAGTTCCTCCTTGGGGCCCTAACATTTGCATAGCCAAGCTCATGGAACCTCTTCTCGTGCCTAAGGAAACAGTAGAGTTGAAGTATATTACCTGGAAGACTGTCTTCCTAGTGGCCATTACCTTGGCCAGGCGAGTCAGTGAGTTGCAAGCACTGTGTACAGATCTGAATTACAACTCCTTTCACAGGGACAAAGTGGTACTTCTAACAAATATGAAGTTCCTCCCCAAGATGGTATCGGATTTTCACCTGAACCAGTTCATAACCCTGCCAGTCATTTTTACGGCTAACTCGAGCTCAGGTGAGCAAAAGTTACGTAGCCTAGATGTCAAAAGGGCACTCAGTCACTACATTGACCGTACCAAGGTTTTTAGGCTGAACACACACAATTGTTTCTGACATACGGGGAAGTGAGCAAAGGTAAACCAGCCTCTGAAAGAACCATTGGACACTGGATAGTAGCCTACATACAGTTTTGCTATGGCAAAGCTGGCAAGCAGCCTCCTCAAGGCCTCAGGGCCCACTACACATGTGGCACAGCTGCATCACTGGCTGCAGCAAGAGATTTTCCTCTATTGGACATTTATAAAGCAGCTACCTGGAAAACTATACATACTTTCACAAAGCACTACTGTTTGGACATACAGTTCAGAAGTGATGCCAGGTGTGGCACTGCAGTCCTGCCAAACCTTTTCCCTAAGTAGGTTCTGTACCCATCCTCCCAAGGTACTGCTTGGTAATCTGCATCAGTTGAGCATACTGGGGGATTCCTGGGGTTTGAAGAAAAAATTACTTACCATAGCAATCTTGTTTCTTCTAGAAATCCTTCAGTATGCTTAACTCTCTCACCCTACCTCCCCTTCCAGAACCAGATGGGAGAGGTTCTGCACCCTGCTGGTCACTTTTTATTCGGTCTGTTACATTGTTATATATATTATTGTTAAGGGTGAAAACCAGTCTGTTCTGTTCCCTTCTTACAGGAAGCTGTTATTTTTTATCTACCCAATTGGGGGGGATTATTTTTTGTTAGGATAGCATAGTTAGGGGGTCTTTACCCCTTAGGCTCTGTAACAAATCTGAAC
Organism: Neoceratodus forsteri; assembly: GCA_016271365.2. Lineage (NCBI taxonomy): Eukaryota > Metazoa > Chordata > Ceratodontiformes > Ceratodontidae > Neoceratodus > Neoceratodus forsteri. Next base: position 659,503,719 of record CM028133.1, read on the forward strand.
ATTTTAGAATGCAGTAGCACCTAGGGGCAGCAGTTTGAATTGTGGCACAAGCCAATGATACTGTAGGTCCATCATTTATATATGTTCCAATCTTCCGAGGCAGTTCAACACAGGAGACTGACTGCATCAGTTAAGCATACTGAGGAATCCTCTGGAAGAAACAAGATTACTATGGTAAGTAATTTTTTTTTCTTTTTGTCCTCTTTGAGTACAAAACCCTTCTAAATAGTCTTAGGCCATCCTAACCTTATGGAGATTCCCCAGGGTCTCTCCTAGGCCAGCCAGAGCTATATGCCAGTGCTGCTGCCCTCCCTCCACCTTCCTTTCCAGGTGGCTGAAGTTGGTTCTGGCTCTTACACTCGCTATCCCTCTGCCATATAGGCTCATTCCTTAGTTTTCTAAGTTAGTAGTCAGATTTTGTTATTTTTGTGATTATATATTTCAAAGGCTGTGCCTGTAGTTCAATGGGCTGGAGCAACCAGCCACCCACTGTCTGAGCCAGCTTTCAAACCCCAGGAATCCCCTCACTATGCTTACTATTTCAATCAACCTAAAGGGTTGCACTGCCCCGGAGAGAGTGGAATGTATGTAAATAATGGAACTCAGAATGCATTTTCATAGCTCTGCCTTGTGGTGGCACTCTATCATGCTCTCCAATGTCAGAATTATTTCTCCGCCTGAGGAAGCAAGTTGCCCCGAAGAGTTCTATTTAGCTCGACTCGAGTTTCTGACTTTATTTTCTGAATTTTCAAGTATTTCATCTTACTTTTCTTATCTCTGCTGTTTTTATTTAGAGTAGCATAGTTTTAGCTTTTTCTTTAGTTTTTTGGGGTCTTTCTCCCGGTTCATCAGTAGTTCCCAGGAACTGGAGAATAACCTCTGTTTTACACAGCAGTTTTCTTTTTAACCACATTTCTACTTTATTTTTTCCAATTATTTTACTTTATTTGACTTCTGTTTACTTCATTTTAACTGTTAGAGCTTCGGTTCCTGATTTTTAGGAACCAAGATGCATTTTCTGTATTTATAATTTTTCTGTGGGAAAGTTTTCTTAAAAATAAAGTTTCAATTTTGTTTTGTTAGTGGTTCATCCATTTTAGGGAACCAGACTGAAAATTGCAGTTTTCCTTTATGGGAACCATTTTTTAGATGGCCTTTCTATATTGGCATGTCAGATACACCCAAAAAGAAAACAGGACCTACAGGCTTCAAAAACTGTGCAAAGTGCTACAACCCCTTGGTAAAGGCAGACTTGTGTTTAAGGTGCCTAGGCTCTAAACATTTACTAACTGACTGTGACCTTTACATTAGGTTTTTCCCTAAAGCTGTCAAGAAAAGGGCCAAAAAGTTAAAAATCATTATGGCCTCTCAGTCTGCCTCTTTGTCACCTGACAGCCCTTCCTCCCACAGTAGACAGAAGAAAGGGTCCAATAAAGACTTGTCTGATTCTAGGGTTCCTGAAAAAGGGAATTCAGAGGTAGCCAAGCTTAAGAGATCCTCTGAGTAGGTTTCAGAGTTGGTTCCTGCTAAAAGAAAACAAAAACAGAAAAATGTCATTGCCTCTTTTCCTGAAGAAGGATAGAAGCCATCACTGGACAGATCAAAAATTGCCCTCAGTGGAGGACATGCCTAAGGCTTGCCAATTTTTTCAGGCTTTTGAAGTCATGGGATCCCTAATGGGTATGCCAGTTCTTCCTCCAGTTCCTGGCCCCTTCCCAGTTCTTGAGGACCAGGGAGCTAAATTTTATTTTGAGGAGGAAGGGGGGACCCATTGAACCGACAGTTCCCCCAAACAAGAGTTTGGTTTCCCTCCCCAGGGCCATGAGCATTTTTCATAGGTTTCATAGGTGGGAAATCAAGTCTATAGTTTGCAATGGAGTTCATAGTAGCAGAACTGGATGCCCTTCAGGGGAGGGCATTCCTACTTAATCCAATTAAAATACTGCATTGAGAATTTTGACAGGACCTGCATTAACTGTGTTGCTTGAGAGCATTCCAACCTCAGAACAGGATGGAAAGTCTGGTAAGGTTGATAAAGTCCTTTATCCTGGGATCCAGATAAGTCTGACACTTCCTTCAGCTCTTGAGCCATATGGCCTCCACCACAACTCTGGTGGCAGGGACCAGATTTCAAATGAGAGACATCCAGTACCACTTAAGGGCCCATTGGTCCCAAAAATGAGATCCTCTTCCAAGACTAGTGCCCATGACAAAACCCTTCTTGAAAGCTCTGGACTGGTGGAAGGAAAAAGAAAACCTCAGGGAGGGAATACCTTTTCAACAGCAGTTCCCCTCATCTTGACAACAGATACCTCCCTTCTAGGCTGGGGAGCCTACCTGGGTGACCAGACAGTAAGCGGAGTGTGGTCCACTCAGGAATCCAGAGAACACATAAACCTCCTGAAACTAAGAGCAGCCTTCCTAGGTCTTCAGTAATTCATCTCCCAGATAAAGTCCAAACCAGGACAGACACCACCACCGCCATGTATTATATCAACAAACAGGGAGGCGCAAGATCTCCTCAAAGTTGTGCACAGAAACTATGAAGATCAGGAATCTGGCTCACTCCATGGAAGTGCAGCTGTCAGCAGTCCACCTTCCAAGGAAGGACAATATCTTGGTGGATTCCTTCAAAAGGATCAGCCAGGGGCATCACAAATGGTCTTTGAACAAACAGGTACTGGACACAATGTTCAGGAGATGGGGCACACCAAAAATAGACCTGCTTGCTTCCAGAGAGAATTACCAGCTCCCTTTCTTTTGTTGCAGGCCTCCAGCAGTGGTCTCGGTCCCCATGGATGCACTGCCCCTAGACTGGTTTGGGAGGTTTCTGTATGCCTTCTCTCCATCAAACAACCCCTTCATCTCCCACAAAGACACAACCTACTGACAATGTCTCAGGGCAGAATAAACTTTCTGAGCCACAAGTCAATGTGTCTCAAGGACTAGTTCTTGAGAAGTTAGAGTACTCTAATTTTCAGGAGAGCAGACTCAGAAGCACAGGCAGTGAGCTCACACTCTCTCCATTGGCCAGTGGAGCTCAGGACAGCAGCCTCAGAAGCACAGGAAGCAAGCTCACACTCTCTTCGTCGGCCTGAAGAGCTCAGGACAGCAGCCTCAGAAGCACAGAAAGCAAGCTCACACTCTCTCCATCGGCCTGAAGAGCTCAGGGCAGCAGCCTCAAAAGCACTGGCAGCAAGCTCACACTCTCTCCCTTGGCCTGCGGAGCTATGGACAGCAACCTCAGAAGCACAGGCAGCAAGTTCACAATCTCTCCCTCAGCCCATGGAGCTCAGGACAGCGGCTTCAGAAACATAGGCAGCAAGCTCACACTCTCCTTTCCTTGGCCTGCAGAGCTCAGGACAGCAGCCTCAGAAGCACAGGCAGCAAGCTCACACTCTCTCCCTCAGCCCACAGAGATCAGAACAGCAGCCTCAGAAGCACAAGCTAACACTCTCTCTCCCTTGGCCTGTGGAGCTCAGGACTGTAGCCTCAGAAGAACAGGCAACAACCTCACACTCTCCCTCCCTCAGCCTGTGGAGCTCAGGACAGCAGCCGCAGAAGCATAGACAGCAAGCTTACACTATCTCCCTCCCTCGGCCCACAGAGCTCAGGACAGCAGCCTCAGAAGCACAGGCATCAAGTTCACACTCTCTCCCTCAGCCTGTGGAGCTCAGGACAGCAGCCTCAGAAGCACAGGCAGCAAGCTCACACTCTCTCCCTCAGCCCACAGAGATCAGAACAGCAGCCTCAGAAGCACAAGCTAACACTCTCTCTCCCCCTTGGCCTGTGGAGCTCAGGACTGTAGCCTCAGAAGAACAGGCAGCAAGCTCACACTCTCCCTCCCTCAGCCTGTGGAGCTCAGGACAGCAGCCGCAGAAGCATAGACAGCAAGCTTACACTCTCTCCCTCCCTTGGCCCACAGAGCTCAGGACAGCAGCCTCAGAAGCACAGGCAGCAAGCTCACACTCTCTCCCTCAGCCTGCAGAGCTCAGGACAGCAGCCTCAGAAGCATAGGCAGCAAGATCATACTCTCTCCCTCAGCCTGCAGAGCTCAGGACAGCAGCCTCAGAAGTACAGGTACAGAGGAATTAAAAATGTATCTGCAGACATCAACTGATTGTTTTATTTTATTGTTGTTTGCTCATCAGAAGCCATGCTATTTCGCTTCTGCCTTATGTTGCCTTAAGTGCCTATTTTGTGCTGTATTATCAGCAGTGTAGTGTATTGCTTTATTTTACTGTTGCTTGCTCACCAGCAGCCATACTATTTCGCTTCTGCTTTGTGTTGTCTTAAGGGCCTATATTGCTCTGTATTATCAGCAGTGTAGTATAACTTGCTTACTATTTACCTCCCCCTCCCCCTCATCTCTCCCTGCCCGGGCCCTGAATCATTTGTTTCCCTGCCCTGGGAATCCCGACCTTGCCTAATCCTTGTATTTCTTCCCTCCACACAGGCAGCAAGCTTAAACTCTCTCTCTTCCTCAGTCCACAGAGCTCAGGACAGCAGCCTCAGAAGCACAGGCAGCAAACTCACACTCTCTCCCCTCCCTCCCTCAGCCCACGGAGCTCAGGACAGTAGCCTCATAAACACAGGCAGCAAGCTCACACTCTCTCCCTTGGCCCACGGAGCTCAGGACAGCAGCCTCAGAAGCAGAGGTACAGAGGAACTGAAAATTTATCTGCAGACATCAACTGATTGCTTTAGTTTACTGTTGTTTGCTCACCAGGAGCCATGCTATTTCACTTCTGCCTTGTGTTGCCTTAAGGGCCTGTATTGCTCTGTATTATCAGCAGAGTAGTGCAACTTGCTTACTATTAACCTCCCCCCCTCCCCCTCCCCCTAGTCTCTTCCTGCCCTGGCCCTAAATCATTTGTTCCCTGCCCTGGGAATCCCCTCCCTGCCTAATTATTGTATTCCTTCCCTCTCCACAGACAGCAAGCTCACACTCTCTCCCTCCCTCAGCCCACAGAACTTAGGACAGCAGCCTCAGAAGCACAGGCAGCAAGCTCAGGATCCACGACAGGAGTCTGACAGAAATTCTGTTGAATGCCCTGTCAGTGACACCGGCAGGTCAACCACATTCTGCAGTCAGCTGCTGGTTCACTGTGGATTTCCTTGTTTTCTTCAGGGGGCTTCACCCCCCAAACCCCACATGCGGGGGGCTGTGCCCCCTGCACCCCACCACTTAAAGATTCTCAACTCCAGTTGGAGATGATCAGGGGGGTGCAGAACCCCCGACAGGCAGCGCCGGGTTCCAGCGGGTCTCCCACCATGGCTAGGCACTGTAGTCACTGTGGGGGACCTCGCTGGTGAAATGTCGCTGCGAGGGGGGTAAACGGCAAGCTCACACTCTTTTCCCTTGGCCTGCGGAGCTCAAGACAGCAGCCTCAGAAGCACAGGTACAGAGGAACTGTGTTATCCCGGCTACTTATACCATTTAGACACTAGCTGGCACTGTGTTCCCTTTGTAATTTCTCTCAGCTTAATAGAATTTTGCTAGGATCTCCCTCTCTGCCCTACACTGCTGCAATCACTAACCCCTGCTTGCACTGTCCCACACCCCTCCTGATTCGCTGATTCACCCTTACAGAGCCTTGAATCCCTGACCAGATGTGCACCTCCAACACCTTGGTCCATTTGGCCATTCAGCCTCCTACTAACATACCTCTGAGCCATTCCCCTAGTACTTCTGCAATTTGCCTCAGTATTCTTAAATATATTCATTATCATTAACCTGATCTTCCCTTGTCAATCTTCACTATTCATTACTGCTTGGGTTAGTGCCGGAGGCGCGCACCCGCTACGGGAGTTTTTTTTTTGGAGTCGGCTCCAGCTGACGCCGCCCTCAAAGCGATGCACTTCGTCATGCGCGAGGGGTGGCCGTTAGGTGCCGCAGACTCCTCCTCCATCTCAGTTCTGTTTCTCCCACCATCAAGGCTGCACCTGCTGCGCGGATAGTTGAAGTTAGGCCTTCTGCATCATACAAGCCAGACTCCTTCTCGTACTTCTCGTACTTCTCTCGACGCCATCACCCGGTAAGACCGTTCTGTTTATTACTACTTTCGACGCCGCCAAGAGCTTTTGCTGTTTTTAGTCTAATTTTTTATAACATCATGTCAGGTTCAGGAGCAAAACGCAAGTCGAAGGCGGGCCGCACCCCTATGCGTTGGTGCTCCTGTGGCTGGCATTTTTCCATCACGGATCGGCATGATGTTTGTCTTCGTTGCCTGAGACCCAACCACTATATGGATGCGTGTGACGCCTGTTTCTCCATGGACCATCGCATCCTAGAAGTCTGCGCATTCAAGATTGGCAAGGCCCCGCCGACATTCGGGGGATGGCGTTGCTCCAGAGATTCCCAGGTAAGGTCTCTAGGCCCTTCCTCCGGGTCCACTCTTGGGCCTATATGGTCTGTAGAGGAGGAGGAGAAGGCTTCCTCATCTTCTCTTGCCGAAGAGGAAGCTTCTTTTGCGGTGTTGGAGGAACGTCAAGGTCCCTCCCGGGGCCGCGAAGGGGACACCGCCTCGGCAGTCACCTCCTCGGAGGTGCAGGCTCCCCCAGTGTCCAGGCCCACGCCTGCTGGGCCCAGCATCAGTGGACCCTCAACGCCCTTTCTGGCACCCGTTTGGATCCGGCGGTGATCGAGATGGCACCGATGGCAGTGCCGTGTTGGCATTTTCGCCCTTTCGCGGTGCAGCGGGCCTGGTTAAGCTCTCTGGCAGTGCCAAGTGAGGTCCAGGCACTGATGGCAGTGCCGTGGGTCTGGCGGTGCGTTGGGGAACTGGGCTGGGCTTAGATGTCGCGGGCAGGTCATCAGTCGCGCGGCGCCGCCCGGCACGGTGTCGTTGCCGTTTCACCGGGGACCCCTGGGGTTGCTAGTATTGTGGTCCAGCTGATCTCTTCCTCTTTGGAGGCTGATGATTCAGACGTGGACCCATCCTGGCAACCTGAATCTTCGGAGTCAGGGTCTCCAGTGGCACGAGGTGCTAGGCGGCCCAGTGCACCTATTCCTCTGTCCCTGCTGCTGTCCTCCCCTGAGGACCCCCAGGCTGGGGGTGGTCTGGAGTCCCTGGGGGGTGATGGAGCAGGGGTGGAGGGAAGGGCTATCCCTCCTGGGGGGCTCGTGGCAGCTACTGACCCTGGTGCTGCTGCACCCCCTCGGGGTGGAAGGTCGCTGGGGTCGAGGAGGAGGGCATTCTTGGAGTCTGAGGGGTTGAGGGGCAAGGTTCAGGCATCTCGGTCTCTGCCTGCCACCCCTCTGGGTGTGGCTCAGAGCCATAGCGCTGGGCCCCGTCTTTCCCTTTTGGACCCCGGGGACCCCTCTGGTGGCGTTGCTGTGGGCTGCCCTTCTGGATCCATGCGGTCCCAGGTTCACCATAGGGGAGGATCCCCTTCTGGGCTCTTCCAGGCTTTGCATCCCCAGGGTTCCATTTTGTGACCTGGTCTGTTGTCCGGGATCCCGCCAGCTCGGGCTCCATTCCCCAGATTCCAGAGCTCTAGCAGAGGACAGTTGCCTCTCCGTAGGTGCCCATCTCCCATTCCTCTGCAGCCATCCCCCGCTCTCCCAGGCTATGTCGGTCCCACGGGCCCGTTATCCTGGGAGGCATTCAGAGGTTCTGAGGCGGCCTTCCCCTCATATGTTAGGTGCACGAATGAGTGGGTTTTTTGCCTATCCCCACCGCCGCAAGAGTCCTCTGGACACTCAAGCTCTCCATCATCCTCGTCTCCCTCCTCTGAGGGAGAGGAACCCACTGCTCATCTCTCCTCCGATGCTGAGTTCACTGAATATCAGCAATTCCTTTCGAGGATGGTGAGGGATCTTCGAATTTCCTATGTTAGGCGAGACAATACTGAACCGGAGACATGTGAATTCCTTGGCGAATTCAGTGCCCAGCACTTGGTGGTACTATCCTGGCCTATTCCCTTCCAGGAGGCATCTATCCGTTCCTGGCAGTCACCAGCCACCCTTTCTCCAGCCCCGGCAGACTGCCAACGTAGGTATTGTGCCCCTTCGGAATCCCTAGGTACTCTCCCCAACCCACCCTCGGGTTTGGCATACCTAGAGACTCCCTCCTGGCGCTGCCGCCTGGCACACGACTGTCCACCAGACTCGTATACTCTACAGTTCGACCGGTGGGGGCGAAGAGTGTTCTCTTCCTCTCGTGCGATGTCTTGCATTGCATCTCATCAGGCCCATCACGCTGCCTACAGTAGGCATTTGTGGTCGATGCTTTCCCAAATCTTAGCATCAATGCCTGATACGGAGCAAACCAGACAAGCTATTGCCCTCTCTGCTATAGGCCTGGAGCTGGCAAGACACCAAGCAAGGGCATCTTATGATGCCAATGAGGTGGCTTCAGGCTTGCAGGGACAGCGATCTGTATTAGACGGACAGCATGGCTTCGTCTATCAGGGTTGTCACCCCTGGCCCGGCATAGGGTGATTCGCTCCACTTTCCGGGGGACCCGTCCCTTTTCCTCCAGAACTAGGAGACTTCTGTAGGGGCTTCCTCCATCTCCCCATCCTCGGGGGGCACCTCCTAGCTCTTCTCCCCCATAGGCTTCTCTCTTGATTAGCCCAGGGTCTTCCCCTTCTGTTTCTCACCAACAGGAGGCTGGGGGTCTTGCTCCCTCAGGGTTTCTACCCCCTTTTTGCGGGGGAAGGGCTTGGTACTCACCCAAGCAGTAATGAATGGTGAAGATTGACAAGGGAAGATATGAAAATTACGCACTCACCGTAATTCTTGATCTTCTGTTGTATCTTCACCATTCATTACTGATACCCATCCACCTTCCCCTCAGTGGCCTCCCACTGTAGCGTCTCCCCCTCCCATCTCATTCCTCTCCCTCCCTTTGGCCTTTATGCAAAAAAAAAAAAATTCTATTTTCCATTCTTATTGAATGGATCTTTTTTCCTCAAGGTAAAGAGGAACGAGCAGGGTCTGTGTTTCACCTATTCTGAGGGAACTATTTCTGACTGCCCTAGGGTGTGACCTCTGGGCACCTTAATCACGTTATGCAGTTCACAGTTTAAGAGACCGTGCCTGGCTCAGCCTCAAAGAAATTTAGATTCCACCTGGCAGGTGTTATTATTATTCAGCTTATTCTGGCTGGTGCATTGCACTTCTTAGCCTTGAGCGGTTGCTCTTGCCTTGCCTTAAGGGAGTCTGACTGAGTTCCCACCCTATCCTTTCATACAGAGCTGCCTTTCATATGGCATAATCCTTCCCCATACACTTCTGTGTTAGCACTTAATAGGGTGCTAAGGGGCATATTCCCCTTCCTAGGTGGGCGCTCTCTTCCGGAACAGATTTTCTGCCCGGACAGTCTGTGAGCTCTCAGCTAGGTTGTAGGGACTTGGCATGTTGAGAGATTAGAGAATCTGCCCTTTATGCCCGATCTGTGCAGGCAGTTCAGTCGAACCCTCTCTCAGTCCTATCAGCAGGGATTCTTGCTCCATGGTTTTTAGTCTCGAGCTTATAAGCCTCTCAACCAATGCCTCTATAGGTACTGTTCTCCCCTCTCAACATGCCCTCTTTTCTTCTCCTTATTCTTCTTCTTCTTCTTTTCTCTTTCTCTCTATCTGTTCCTCCCCTAGAGCCGCCCCGGAAAGGAGGCCCTGCGGTCCCTTAGGGTAGGAATTCTCTCTCCTCTGTCTGTACTCTACCGGCTTATTCCTTTTTCAGTTTATATCCTTTCCTTTTTCTGTCCCTTGGCTGTCTTGCCTCACTCTCCTTTTTCCTTATACTTTGTTTTCGCCTCTCTGGCTACCAGAACTGAGATGCAGGAGGAGTCTGCAGCACCTAAAGGCAACCCCTCGTGCATGACGCAGTGCGTCGCTCTTGAGGGCGGCGCCGTTGGAGCCGACTCCAAAACCAAAAACTCCCAGCGGGTGCGCCTCCAGCACTAACCTAAGCAGTAATGAATGGTGAAGATACAAGAGAAGATCAAGAATTATGGTAGGTACGTAATTTTCATTTCTCGCAGTCTAGCCTTAGACACCTCCCCTCTGCTCCACATAAAATAGCCCTCCATGCCTCTTTTCCTCTCCTGAACTATCTCCCCCTGTGAGATTTGAACACCCGCCTGTGGTGCATGCCCCCCTCCGGAGTCTGTTGCACCTTCAACTAGGCCACACTGTCATCCTGTTTTCCCCAATTCTCTACTCAACCTTACCTTCTTCTACTGCTGTTCTACTCAGATCCTAAACTACAACCTTTAACTTTACCTTGATTGTATAGACTAGCTGTTGATATTCCTCAGATTCTAAAATATAATCTTTCACTTTATCTCGTTTGTATAGACTAGCCCATGAAACTAGCTTTTGATATATATAACCTTTAACTTTATCTTGACTAATTCTTGATAAATATAACCTTTAACTTTATCTTGATCATATAGAGTAGCTCTTGATACCCCCAACGGTCCCCTATAAAATTTCCCTCCATCTGCCCCTTGTTCAAACACAAAGGGCAACCCTAGGAGGCATACGCCAAGTGCAGTCCAGCCCCTAGCCTTACTGTCTACTGAGCTTCACTGATCTTCACCGACTGGGAGAGAGACCAATCACTGAGGGAAGGCAGACTCCAACAGGTGCAGAAGCAGTAATTCCTTGATAGCAGTTCTTCCTGTTCAGTTCTACAACTCAGACACAAAGGGCAACCATAGGAGGGATACGCCAAGTGCAGTCCAGCCCCTAGTCTTACTGTCTGCTGAGCTTTACTGATCTTCACCGACTGGAAGAGAGACCAGTCATGGAGGGAAGGCAGACTCCGACAGGTGCAGGAGCAAGGATTCCTTGACAGCTGTTCCACCTGGGTCAATCCCCCTTGGAGTGCACAGTCCAGGCTCCTATCTCTGCTGAGGTGACTTCTGTCCTAGATCGCTCAGCTCAGACCCAGCCAGTGGCTGTTCTCCCAGCATAAGGAGCAGTTGGAACACTTACCCAGAATTTCTGGCTGCTGCATGTAAATCAGCATTTGTACTGCTGTAGCACTATTCAAATAGTGGTTGACTAATAGAAAGCTCTCAGATGGAAGCAACAGCTCAGACATAAAGGGCACCCCTAGGATGCATATGCCAAGAGCAATCCAGCTTCTAGCTTTACTGTCTGCTGTACTCACTACTGAAATAGTGGTCAGCTAATAGAAAGATCTCAGTCAGAAACAACCAGAAGCAACACCTCAGACACAAAGGGCAACCCTAGGAGGCATACACCAAGTGCAGTCCAGCCTCTAGCCTTACTGCCTGCTGAGCTTCACTGATCTTCACCGATTGGGAGAGAGACCAATCATGGAGGGAAGGCAGACTCCGACAGGTGCAGAAGTAGGGATTCCTTGACAGCAGTTCTACCTACGTGAATCCCCCTTGGAGTGCACAGTCCAGGCTCCTATCTCCATTGAGGTGATTTCTGTCCTTGATTGCTCTGCTCAGACCCAGCCAGCAGCTGCTCTTTCAGTGTAAGGAGTAGTTTTATTACAGGACAACATTCCACCTTCCTGCCTGCTAGGAGGAAGGGGTGGAGTTTCAGCACAACTCATAAAAAAATATATATTTTCTTTTCTTATCTTTTCTTTTTTTTCAGACAATAGTGTATTACACAGTAGTGTATTGTTTTTCATATACTACTACCTCTACTTTGTTTCATCCTCAAAGGCACCCTAATAGGCCATGGACATCATCACCTGCCAGAGTTGCACTGTATCCTTTCAGAGGGCACACATTCAGGCACTAGGACATTGCACCACTTTCAGGACAATACAACATATGAAAGCTCAACTCAAAGAGGCATGGAACCAAATAAATCATCTCCACAATGTGATTAGAAACCATGTATCTGTTCACACCTATACACCGTACCATCTCCACCTGGAGGTCATTTCACATCGTTTGATCACCCCTCATCCAGGAGAATGGTAGGTAGTAAAGTAGGGCAGGAAAACATCACACAGGCCTCAACAGCAGTCCCCTTATACACCACACCACCTCCACCAGGAGGTCATTCTCCACCGCTTGACCACTCCTGGTCTAGGAGAACGGCAGGTAGTAAAGGGGGGCAGAAAAACATCACACAGACCTCAACAGTAGTCTCCATACAATGAGGTACAAATCAAAACAACTAATAGATGCTCTCCTCTAGCCACAGAAAGCAAACAGGGGTATAATAACATGCACACCCAGATGAAGCATGAAACAGGAAAGAGCAAGGAAAGCACTGCAAAGGCATCTATTAATAAGAAGCTAAGGAAAGTTCTGACTGTAGGTGATTCCATGATCCGAGGAATAGAATCACATATATACTGCAACAGGATCTGGAGATGGAGGTCATAATTAAATGTCTACCTGGTACCTCTGCAAAAAGAGACACCAACTGCATATATAGGTTTATAAAAAGAGACAGTAAATGCGCTGGCATTTTCATCCACATAAGTACTAACGATCTGGTAAATCAGATAGTCAAAGAGACAAAACAGCACCTCTCTCACCTAGGTGACAAATTGTCCTCCCACTCCTCAAACACTGCCTTCTCTGAAGTCCTCTCATTATAGGGGAAAGGAGGCAGCATGGATAGGATACAGAAAGAGAAAATTAATTAGTTGAACAACTGGCTCCAGATCTGGTGCCAAGAAAAGGAGCATCTCTTCATAGGAAACTGGCGTGACTTCTAGGACAGAGGGCTCTTCAAATTCGATGGTCTGCACCTCACTTGAGAAGGTGTGTGGGCTGTTGGTCAGAAGCTGGACGTAGCCATAAACCATTTAAACTAAACACTGGGGAGAGGATAGCAGCAACATATGGATCTGCTACCTCTCCCCCAAAATACAAACAAATCGGGTAAAAATGCAAAGGAGGAAATCAACCTATCAGATGAGGTCAAGACAATAAATCATTCAAACACACAACAGGGTACCAAAAAGGGGGTGACCAAGCATGGAAAGCTATGTTCACAAACTCAAGGAGTCTGACAAATAAATTAGCGGACCTCACCGCCGTCATTGCCGAAGCTGATCTAGACTGGGTCGCCATCACAGAAATATGTTTCAACAATAACAATGACTGGGACACGACTATACCAGGATACTGTCTATTTTGGAAAGACAGAACTGGTACAAAAGGTGGGGGCATAGCTATGTATGTAAGAGAGGGAATAAAAGCTACTATGACTCAAAATGACAATACTGAAAAAGAGTCACTTTGGGTCACTCTAGAGGCAAACAATGGAGCAGCAACTCAGGTAGGAGTGTTCTACTGGTCCCCAACAACAAGTGTGGAGGGGGACAAGGAAATATTGGAAAACATACACAAAATGAGTGACAAAGGGGAGGTGGTTGTACTGGGTGACTTCAATTTACCTGATGTAAACTGGGATGTTTATACAGTGAGTTCAACGAGAAGCAAGGACTTTCTAGAGGCCCTGCACCTATTGGGCCTAAAAGAGCTTATAAAGGACAAAACAAGAAGGGAAGCAGTCCTTGACCTGCTACTAACAAATGGGGACAATAACACAGAGGTAGAGGTTGGGAGCCATCTGGGGACCAGTGACCACTGTATGGTGTGGTTCCAGGTCAAGACAAAGACAGACACAAAGCACTCCAAAATAAAAGTCATGGACTTTAAACGAGCAGACTTCACAAAAATGAAACAAAGTCTTAAGCTGAGTCTGCCTAACATTACGTGGGGGATAGATGTTGAAGACTACTGGATACAGCTCAAAAGGGCTATACTAAATACTGCAAACCACTGCATAAAAAGGGTGAGCAAAACTAAAATGAAAAGAAAATCACTCTGGTTTTCCAAAGAGGTAGCCACTAAGGTCAAAGAGAAAAGAATGGCTTTCAGGGAAAAAAAAAACTGGATCTGACAAGGACAGAGAAGAATACAAGGAGATACAGAAGGAAGCAAACAAAGTGATCAGGACAGCAAAGGCAGAAACTGAGGCGAGGATAGCCAATGAGTTCAAAAAGGATAACAAGACATTCTATAGATATGTCAGTAGGCATGGACAAAGGCCAAACCACCTCCGCCATCTTTATTGACCTGGCAAAAGCCTTCGATTCAGTCTCCCATCCCCTGCTACTTAGCAAACTAAGTTCCTTGAGCCTCACTCAGCCTGCTATCAACTGGTTCTGCTCTTACCTCCAGTATAGGCAGCAGTCGGTTCAAATAGGGGACACTCTCTCCCCCCCACTGCCCATCCTTTCAGGCATCCCACAAGGCTCTATCCTCGGCTCCATCCTTTTCTCCCTTTTCATAAACGACCTCCCCTCCATCTGCCTCTCTTCAAATGTACATCTATATGCCGATGACACCATCATCTTTGCCTCAGGCCCCACCCATGATGGACTGCTCCCCAACCTTCAAAATGACTTTAACAGGGTCCAAATCTGGCTCCACAAAAACCAGCTCAAACTAAATGCCAAAAAAATGGTAACTATGGTATTCGATACTAGACAAAAGCTCGCCTCCCTACCCACGCCACCCCCTATCTGCACCCTAGAAGGCTCCCCCTCGAGATAGTGCCAGCTTTCAAGTACCTGGGAGTCTGGCTGGACAGCCACCTCAACTTTTCCACTCACATAGAGGCAGTCTGCACCAAACTCCGGCCCAAGCTGGCCTGCCTCTATCGCCACAAAGCCAGCCTTCCCCTACCCACCCGAAGTGAACTTGTATGTAAGACCATCCTACCGGTCATGGACTATGCAAACTCATCTATGGTTTTGCACCTGCCTCTTCCCACTCAAAACTCGACATCCTTCTCAACTCCTTCTGTCAGTTCGCCACAGCCTCTCCCTCACTTACTCACCACTGCCTCCTCTACTCCTCTCTATCCTTGACCCTACTCTCGCACAGGAGGACCATCCATAGTGCCTCCCTCATAGCTAAATACTGATTAGGCTGCCTTCCTTCCTACCTCTCTTCCCAATTCTCTCCAACCAGATACTCTGGTTATCCGCTCCACCACAGAGGTGCACACACTTTCTGACTCTCACGCCCCCTCTCTGCCTCGGGGCAAGCAGCCTTTTCCTACCACCTCCCCCTCCTCTGGAACAATATCCCCCTCCAACCTCCATCAGGCCCCCTTCCTCACAGCTGCTAAACTGCTGCTTAGGCTCCTCCCCAACCCCTCTTGCTCCAGTTGCTCTCAGGGTCTCTCCCTGACCCAGGTCTAGCCGTCAATGGATGGCCCACTTGGTAATCTCCTGATGCTTACAGCCTCTCCTTTTCATTCTCTGAGTACTCAATATCCAATCCTGGTACTAACCGCACTCATTCCTTGTCTCCAGTTCCAAAGCTACATTTTCAATCCTCTGATAAATGCTGTTAAATCATAGTTACTTATGCTGATTTACGCAATTCTACTAGACATGAAAGTCTCGAATGATGCAATTAACTGCACTGTCATGCTCACTGCTGTAGTACTTTATGTCTGTAACTAGAACCTCCTGTATTTTTTCTTTGCTTGCTCTCATTGTACACCTTGTACCCGGGTCGCACCTGAAAATGAGCCTCAGCTCAGTGTGCCTTTCCCAGTCACCAATTTTAAATAAAATAAATAAATATCAGTGAGAAGAGAAAGAAGAGAAAGACCTCATGAGGTATTGTTAGACTCACAAGGGTGGATGGGGAGATCATAGAAAATGACAAGGACAAGGCTAAAATATTCAACGGTTACTTCTGCTCTATACTTACCAAGGAGGAGGAGGAAGGATGCAGACCCAGCAATGCAGCACACAACAAGGAAGGAGTCGGAATACACGTGGGTCCCTTTACAAAAGAAAGGTCCTGAAGGAACTAGAGAAACTCAATACAAACAAGGCCATGGGACCAGATTAAATTCACCCCAGATTACGAAGATAACTAAGGGATGAGCTGGCAGTGCCCTTGGCTGATCTTTTCAACCTATCATTCATGCTGGAGGTGGGCCCCCAAGACTGGAAGAAGGCAGCAGTCATTCCTCTGCACAAAAGCAGAAGCAGGGAAAGTGCAAACTACAGACCAGTAAGTCTAACCTCAGTTGTGGACAAATAATGGAAATCCTGCTCAAAGGGAGCATTATATCCTTTCTAGAAGGAAACAACAAATTAGACACAAAGCAGCATGGCTTTGCAACAGGAAGGTCATGCCAAACCAATCTGATAGACTTCTTTAACTGGGTGACTAAAATAATAGACCAGGGAGGAGCAGTAGACATAGTATTCCAGGATTTCAGCAAAGCCTTTGACTCAGTCCCACACAGAAGGCTACTCAACAAACTGGACAGAATGGGAGTAGGACAGCAAATAGTGAAATGGGTAAGGAATAGTGGTGGGCGAAGTGGCTGAAATTCGCTCCGCGAAGTGATTCGCGGAGTAACACGGAGTCCGCTGGCGTTCAACGTGAAGTGGAGTACTTATGCTATAATGGGGAAGGCTAAGTCCATTGAAATCAATGACTTTGCGTTATTCCGCCTTCCCCAAGCCACTTCTCCACCAATTTTAAGGCAAAGAACATTGAAATCAATGTACTACGCATTACTTCTCCTTACTCCGCCTTGTTCTTGAGCTCCAAAGGAAAATTTTGCAGTGCTTTATGGGATTGTAAGTCACATGGACTCTAGATTGTTCTGCACAGCCTCAGTTCTGTGTAGTATGTGTGTAGTGGAAGATGGAGACAGTTTCCTCTCACAGCTCTGCAATTCAAATCCTCTAAAAGCCGTTAAAAAAGTGTTTTTGAGCTATTGTTTTTTTGCTCACAATTTACTACATCGAGCATAGGAAACCCTCCTGTGCTCATATTATCGAGTGTTTATTGTTTGTGTGTGGATTTTGAATGTTAATTTAGAACAGTCAATCTGTGTACTGTGAAGTGTGCTTTGGGGGAAGGGAATATCTGTGGTGTAGGTAGATTAACTGGGAGAAAAAGGCAGTCTTTTCTGTTTTGGTTGTATTTTTCTTGTATAACTGTGTTAATGTACGTACAGTAATATTTTCAGTAATTCTTGAAATTTTTTTTCTGATTGTTGTGTTGCAGCAGTGTATAATTTCAGTTTGTTTAAAACATTTGGTTATATTACTAAAAGTTTTCAATTTGCTATGCATTACTTGTAGTGTGTGTGCGCAATGCGTGCCATTAAATAAGACACCTGTCATTGTGCCACAGAGTAACTGCAGCAGTGTGAACCTGCTATCCACCGCACCTGCATGAATTTTTTATACTGCTTTGTGGTATCTTTACTGGTAGTGGACTGTCTGTTACTGCTGTGCACCCCCAAACCGGCAAAAGGTATTCTTTTCCAGATTTGGATTTGTGACTTATGAGCACTGGTTAGGTGTTGATAGGTGCCTTTGCATCTGCGTCTTGAGTGTGCAGAGCAATCTTAATCTGTTTGTGCATTTGTAGGACACCATTAATTCTGGGAGACTTTGCATTTCTTCTTATGCTCTCATTTCACTTCGTCAGCACGGGGGAATTTTCTGGACATAAGATAGTAGCATTTTTGGGATGTTCATTAATTCTGGTGACTGTGTGTGACCACTGCACATATGACAGAGTGCACCATTAATTCTGGGAGACTGCATTGTTTGTTACCCTCTCATTTCGCTTCGTCAGCACTAGGTGATTTTCTGGACACGAGACAGTAGCAATTCGGGGAATTAAATTAATTCTGGTGACTGTGTGTGACCACTGCACGCATGACAGAGTGCACCATTAATTCTGAGAGACTTCGCATTTCTTGTTACGCTGTCAGTAGCATTTTGGTGATGCACATTAATTTTGGTGACTGTGTGTAACTACTGGATGCATGACGTCTGTGTGCGCTATCAATTTTGGGAGACTTTACATTTCTTGTGCTCTCATTACACTTCTTCAGTACTGGGGAGTTTTCTGGACACAAGACATGAGCATTTTGGGGATGCACATTAATTTTGGTGACTGTGTGTGTGAAGGGCTGCCAAATATTGGTGTCACTTCGCCTTACTTTGAGTTAAGGCGGAATGATAACACGAAGTAATGATTACTAGGTCAAAGTGAGCCATTTGCATTGCCCACAGAGTGACAACGTGAAGTGTCCACTTTGCGGGCACTTTGCTTGTGGGATTTAAATTCGCTGCATCTTTATTTGTGATACAGGTCATTGCCATCGGGGAACTACAGCTGTAGGCATTCGCGTTCTTATACAGCATGTGAATTATAGTACTGTGAGCCATGTGATGTGTGGGGGCCTGGGGGCTGCCAATATTGTTGTCACTCTACTTTACTTCAGGTTAAGGTGGAATGACAATGAGAAGTCACAATCACAATAATGAGGGAAGTGGGCATTTCATGCTGGCCACTCTGTGTAGCGAAGTGACAATGCAAAGTATCCACTTCATGGACACTTCACTGGCAGAATTTAAATTTGCTGCATCTCTAAGATGGGAGACTTTGCAAGTCTTGTTACACTCTCATTTCACTTGGTCAGCACTGAGGAATTTTCTGGACACAAGACGGTAGCATTTTGGGGATGAACATTAATTCTGGTGACTATGTCTGACCACTGCCCAGATGACTGAGTGTGCTATTAATTCTGGGAGACTTTGCATTTCTTGTTACGCTCTCATTTTGCTTCAGCAGCTCTGGGGAATTTTCTGGTGACAAGACGACAATAGTATTTTGGGGATGCACATTAATTCTAGTGACTGTGAGTGTGGGGGGCTGCCAATATTGTTGTCAGTCCACCTAACTTCGCATTAAGGCGGAATGACAATGCGAAGTAATAATAACAAGGCAAAGTGGGCATTTCATGCTGGCCACTCTACGAAGTGGAGTGACAACACGAACTGCCCACTTCGCGTTCACTTCACCAGCGAAATTTAAATTTGCTGCATCTCTAGTAAGGAACTGGCTCACTGGAAGGACACAGAGGGTACTTGTAAACTGTTCACTTTCAGAAGAAAGAGGTGCAGATAGCGAAGCTCCACAAGGATCAGTACTCGGTCCGATCCTATTCAATATTTTTATTAGTGACATGACTGAGGGACTAGAGGGGAAGGTGAGATTATTTGCAGATGACACAAAAATAAGCAATAGGGTAGACACTCCAGGTGGGGTAGAAAAGATGAAGGCCAAACTTAAGGCTCTGGAAAAATGGTCAGAAACATGGCAACTAAAGTTTAATGCTAAAAAAATGCAAGGGCATGCACCTAGAAAGGGCCAACCCAGGAGAGGACTACTACTTGGGAGGAGTAGCACTGGAATCTTCCAAACAGGAAAGGAATCTGGGAATAATAACAGATGACCTACAGATGTCCAAACAGTGTGAGAAAACGGCACTACGGGCAAATGGCATATTGGGCTGCATAGGCAGGGGGATCACCAGCAGAAAAAAAGCAAGTCATCCTGTCACTCTATAGATCTCTGGTGAGGCCACACCTGGAGTACAGCGTACAGTTCTGGAGACCACACCTAAAAAAGGATATCAACAGACTGGAGACAGTGCAAAGGAGAGCTACAAAAATGATACACAGCCTATAGAACAAAAACTATGAAGAGCGTCTACAAAATCTGAACATGTACTCCCTGGAGCAGCGGAGGGAGAGGGGAGACATGATTGAGACCTACAAGTTCCTAAATGGAATAAACAAGGTGCAGGTTCAGGAACTGTTCCAAGTCAGAAAGCACACAAGAACTAGGGGGCACAACATGAAGCTGAAGGGTGGCAAATTCAGAGGTAAGACACAGATGTTTTTCTTTACCGAGAAGGTGGTGAATGAATGGAACAGCCTTCCTCAGGTAGTGGTGGAGGCAAAAAGAGTGATAGGTTTCAAGAATGCTCGGGACAGGTACAAAGGCACCACCACACTGACTAGCAGTTAAGGGAGGGGGGTAGGCCTATTGGCAGACTAGATGGACTGTATCATCTCCTTCTGTCGTCATTTAATATGTTTCTATGCTACAATACTCCTCCACCCCTTCTATTGTCATCTACTGCATCATCTCCCCATGTGATTTTCAATCACCCACTTGTGGCAAACACTCCTCTCCAAAGTATGTGACACCTTCTTCTATGCCACACAGTCTTCTTGTTTCCCTCACTCTTCTGTTCAGCCTTTATCATCATCTTCTGCTGCATGTGCAGTTTTCCCTCAGTCTTCTATTCAGCCTTTATCATTGTCTTCTGCCACATGTGCATTTTCCCCTCAGTCTTCTATTCAGCCTTTATCATCCTCTTCTGCTCTGTGTGCATTTTCCCTCAGTCTTCTATTCAGACTTTATCATCTTCTTTTACTGCATGTGCATTCCCCCCCATGCTGTTTAACCTGCAGAGGGAGCCTTAGGCTAAAGAGCCATTTATCCTTTCCCTGAAGTACTTTTACATCATAGAGGGAGTCTCAGGCTGCAGCACCATTGCTTCTCTCCCTGAAGTGCTTTTGCTTCTCTCTGAAGTGCTTTTGCATTCCCCTAGCGTCTTATCTAGTCCCCCTAATTCTCTCTGTAGTGCCTGCATTGTAGAGGGATCCCAGGCTACAGTCCCACTTATTTTCTCCCTGAAATGTTTGCATCCTCCCAGTGCTAACTTAATCACCACATATCCCAGCCCTTAAAATGTTCCCTTTCCTCCTCGTATTGCTATACGTCAGTTCCTATCCCTCATTCCCTTCCAACCCCTTGCTTTGTGCTTCCTTATCAGCTAACTCCAAGCCACCAGTTGTAACCCACTCACATGCTCACATGCCAAATCTCCTTACTATCCTTCCAAGCTGCCCCCTTTGGGATTCTTCTGTAGCAATCCTTGTGGATTACTTGACTTCTCCATGCCCTTGACAGTTTTGAGTAATGCTGTTCTTCCATGCAATGTATCCGTCCTGCCTGTCCAGCTTCAGTAATCAGGCATCTTGCTCGCACCCCACATGCAGTTTTCCTCACTTTTCAAAATTGAAATTACTAAGTAGATGGATCAAGACTCTGATCTTTATTTTCTTATTCCGTGCTGGAAACACTGAACTAAACTCAGGTCCTCCATTAGCTGTAGCCTCGCCTGCTGAGTTGACAACCACCAAAGGTATGAAGTATATGCACCTAAATGTGTGTAGCCTGCTAAAAGAGAAAGACCATGTTCAAGCCTGGGTATCTCACACCAACCCAGAAATCTTTGTATTAACAGAGACATGGCTGAAAAGCTCAATCCCAGCTAATTTGATATCGCTTCCATCCTACAATATTTTCCATGCTAACAGACAATCTAGGGAAGGGGGCGTCGCCATATACGTCAAAGACTAGTTCACAGCTTCTGTAATCACTGCTATCTCTACTCCAAAGGAATCTGAGTGCTTGACATTAAATTTAGTAATCTTCTCGGTAAAATCTATAAATGTGTTAGGTTGCTTCAGACTGCCATCTCGGGGACTGGAGCTACTAAAACACTTGCATAACTTCACAGATTCTAAGCAAAACGAAACCATCATTCTTGGTGATCTAAATCTTGAATGGCATAGTACTAACACTAAAAGTAAACAACTGAGAGACTGTTGCGATGATTCAGGCTTCTCCCAATTAATATCTGAATTTACTCACCCCAACCCTAGGAACAATGCAAGCAACTCTTTAATCAACCTGATCCTTACCAACAGACCCCACAAATTCTCCCACGCAGCAGTTTTTCATAATGATGTTAGTGACCACTGCACAGTGGTCTGTGTTAGAGGTCTATCAGCAACTAAGTCCACCAGCAGACGTATCTGAAAAAAGAAGTTTCCACAAATTTAGCCTTGCCCATTACCTGGCTGATCTGAGAGACATAAACTGGGTGGACTTCTATCTGGCCACAAACTTCAACAAAGCGGGCTCTATTTTTATTGACTCTCTAAGCAGTATCATTAGTAAACATGCCCCTATGATAAAATGCAGAACCAGAAAGCACTCCTGCCCATGTTTCAATGCTGACCTGAAAATTTCCCTAAACAAAAGGGACCAATTATGGGCCACAGCAAGGTGGAGCAAACACCCCTCAGATTGGAAGACTTTTAGAGCTAGTCCGAATGAATGCACCAAGCTAGTTAGATCTGCAAAGGCAAGTTACTACTTGTCAGCCTTCAAAATGGCAACGGGTAATTCCGCCAAGTTCTGAGGGATTATAAAGTCAGCAAAGTGAAATAAACCATCATCTACCTACCAGACAAGATTAACCATCAGAGTAATGACATTAACCGATAAATCAGAAATCTTGGATAACTTCAATGTTCACTTCTCTACTGCAGGCCTAGCCTTCAACACCTCTAAAGCTGCTACTCTAAAATCTAGTCTACCTCTACCAACCCCCCTCACCAACAGACAATATTTTCACTTTCACCCTGTTCCAGTATAAACAAATAAAAGACCTGCTATTACACCTAGGCTTAAAGAAAGGTGGTGGTGCTGATTATTAGGACCCTTTTCCCTCAAATCAGGGTTTCATTACCTGACTGCTCCCATCCTGCACCTGTTCAATTTTTCTATTACCTCCTGTGTTGTACCAGATGCCTGGAAAATAGCACATGTACTTCCCTTATTCAAATTAGGAGACCTTATGGATCTGAACAACTATTGACCAATTTCCCTACTACCTTTACTCTCAGGACTTTTAGAAAAACTAGTAAATACTCAAGTAAGAGATTACCTTGATAGGTCGAATTTAAAGAATCCATCTCAATCTGGCTTCAGGCCAGCTCACAGCTCAACTACTGCCCTTGCCATGGTCTCAAATGTTTGGCTCCTTGCCATGGACAAAAAACAGATCTCAGGAACTGTATTTTTGGACCTTAGTAAAGCATTCGACATTGTCGACCATGCTTTACTCCTAGACAGGCAAAACGGTCATGGCATAACCGGCCTGGCGCTTAGTTGGTTCACTAGCTACCTGTCAGGAAGGTTGCAGCAGGTAAAGGCAGACGGCTCACTCTCCCCACTTTTCCCTCTCACAAGGTGGGGGGGGTTCTACATGATAACAGCAATTGCCGTTTGGGCGAGTGTACATCGCCGAAAATTAATTAAGGCAACGACACTCACAGCAACTACTAAACCAGTAATCGCTTCCCATGTTATGCTGGGGGCTGTGCCCCACACCTCCCACGTAAGGATTCTCAACTCCAGGGGGTGCATGTCGGGGGTGTAAAACTTTAAAAAAAAAGCCCAACCCAACACAAAAAGCAGTCATGGCCCAGGATCGAATCAGGCACCCTTCCAACCCCAGCCTGCCACCTACCCACCATGCCACATGGCCAGCTCAGCAGCTGACCACAACACTACACCCCACATACCCTCCCTCCCCTTCCACCCATTGTGCATCGTGGTCCCTTCTCCCCACAAGAGTGTACATATAGCGACATCCTGTCACTGTATTCGCCTACCCCTGTATCTGGTTGCTACCCTGCTAGGTAGCCCAGAACACAGGCACTGTGATTAAGTCACCCTTTTTGAAAACACTCAGTCGTGGTCACCGTGTTCACTGGATACCCAAGGGGGGGTACCACAAGGCTCGATTCTCAGATCTCTTCTGTTCATGATCAATATAAAAAACCATCAGTGCGAATGTGAACAAAGCAAAAATCCACCTATTCACAGATCACGCTGTTCTCTATACTTCCAAATCTTCTTTGAATGAAATCTGTGCAAAACCTCTGGCAGAATTTGACCTCCTGCAGCATAATCTGTTATAATCCAAACTCCTTCTGAATGCTAAAAAAACTAAGGTCATATACTCCCACTCTGACTGTCTTACCGCTTTCCCCAAAAATCTCTCTTTATTGCCTCCCATCAAAACCCTCCTAGGTGACAACTTCGAGGTTGTCAACAAATTTAAGTACCTGGGGTGTCTGCTGGACCAAGACCTGTCTTTCTTTGCTTGCTTCGAATCACTTGTAAAAAAGCTGAAGCAAAGATTTGGGTTCTTCTTTAGAAACGAGTCCCTTTTATTTATTTATTTAAAAGTTTTACCAGGAAGGCATACTGAGCAGAGTACTGCTGAATTCCAGATGCATCCTGGGGGTGAAGGGCAGTGGAGGATACACAATTACAGAGTAAAATGAACAATCACATACTGTTAGGACAAAAACATAACAATACAGTGGTAGGTAGTAACACATATAACTACAGGGTAAAATGGACAATCAAGCAACTGTTAGGGTAATAGCATGCAATTACAGTGGTAGGTAGGTGTGCGAGGCACAAAAACATTTGCAAGTTCAACACATCACATATATTCCTAACACAAGGAGAAGCTAGGCCTTAGTGTGCAAAACAGATCTTAGTCACGAGTGCAGACGGAGGAGAAGTGTGCTTTGAGAAGGGAGTTGAGGTGCTGAGTTGGGGGGAGCATCCCAAACATCCGCAGGGAGGGAGTTCCACAGTTTAGGCATACAATAATTAAAGGCTGCCTGGCCTGCCACAGTGGACATGTGTGGAACAGCCAAGAAAAGGGAGTTGTAGTTTCTAAGTGAGTATATGGGAAGGGGAGCAGCTGTTAGAACCGAGGAGAGGTAGGGAGGCAGGGACTGGGTCCAGTACTTAGCCGTAAGTCTAGTGCATTGGGATTGTCTCCAATCCTGAAGTGAGGGGAGGTCTAGGGTCCGGTAGAGGATGCAGTGATGGGTGGTGGGAGGACAGTCAAGGGAGAAATGACAGAAGGAGTAGAAGAGGTGGTCCAGTCTGTCTAGGGTGGACATGTTAATGGGACTGTAGACTACATCACCGTAGTAAAAATAGGGAGAATCATTTTCTGCACAACTGCATGGTGTGCAGGCAGCGGGATGCAACCACAGTTGTGATATAGGGCACCCAACTTGGGGTGCAGCTTTTTGTGGATGGCAGTGGTATTTACAGAAAAGTCAAGGTGCTGATCAAGCCAGACCCCGGGGTATCTAAAGGAGGTGTAGGCCTCCAGTGAAATTCCATCCAGGGTGTGGAAGGTGGGGGTGGAAGGAAGCCAAGAAAGTCTCTGCCTTGTGCTGAAGGTCATAACTGAG
This sequence comes from Neoceratodus forsteri, assembly GCA_016271365.2. Classification (NCBI taxonomy): domain Eukaryota; kingdom Metazoa; phylum Chordata; order Ceratodontiformes; family Ceratodontidae; genus Neoceratodus; species Neoceratodus forsteri. The sequence continues at coordinate 659,528,680 of CM028133.1, forward strand.
AAAAAGCTGATTTGAGTGAAACCAAAGCTGAATAGCATTGACGTCCTGCTGAAGTCTGGTTGCCACATCAGCGGGCAAGAGGCCAGATGTGTACAGTACCATGTCATCTACATACATGTGAATGGATGTGTGTGGGCAGGCAGTGGGCAAGTCATTAAGGAAGATGAAGAAAAAGAGTGGGCCAAGGACCGAACCTTGGGGTACACTAGTAGTAACTGGAAAGGAGGCAGAGGTGGAGTTTCCAATTCTGACAGATTGGGACCTGCCTACCAGATAGGTGTGGAACCAGCTGGTGGCCTCACTAGACAGCCCTGCAAGAGAGAGCCTGAACAGGAGGAGTGAGTGAGTGTGAGACTGTGTCAAACACCTTTGCCAGGTCGACAAATATGGCTGAGGTGATGTGGCCTTTATCCACACCAGTAAGAATGGAATCAGTGAACCTTAGGCGGAAGTGGTGGTGGTGGTGGAGTGGGACTTTCTAAAACCAGACTGGTAAGGTGAAAAGAAAGAGGAGGAGTCAAAAAAGAAGAAGAGTTGTGAGAGGACTAGGTGTTCTTGGAGTTTTGCTAGTACGGAAGGAGGGAACTAGGGCGGTAGTTACCAGGGACAGAGGAGTCACCACCTTTCAGAAAGGGGATGACTGTGGCATGCTTTCATATTGATGGGACAGAAGTGAGAGAGAGAGAAAGAGAGGTTGAAAAATGCAGCCGGGGGGGGGGATGGTGATGGTTGGGGTGGACAGGTAGAGCATTTTGGAGTCCAGCCCAGAGGGATGTTTGCCCATGAAGGATTGAGGGCCAGCAGGGCATTGTATACTTCAGTTGAAATCTGATAGAAGGAAAAAGAGGGGGTAGGTTGTGCAGCTTGGGTGGGGGTTGTGGGAGAGGGATTGTGTGTGGTAGGTGGGAAGTGGACAAAAGATGAGGCACAGTTTGTGAAAAAGGAGTTAAATTCTGAGGCCACTGTGAGAGGTGCCGTTACTGTGGTTCCACCTATATTTATAACAGGGGTGGGGGGCTGTGAAGGTAGAAAGAAGAGTGATTTAACCACCTTCCAGAATTTAGCAGGGTGATTTAAGTTAGTGTAGACGGTAGCTTTGAAGTGGTTAGACTTTGCCTGTCAGAGTAGCCTTGTACATGCATAATGAGCGATACTTTACGTGACCCACGGAGGAGCCAGAGGCTTTGAAGGACTTCCATGCCTGGTCCCTGGCTCTGAGATGGGCCAAGATGTCAGCTGTGACCCAAGGCAGGTGTGCACCCCTCACCCAAGCCCATGTGAGTGGGGCATAGTAGTCCCAGATAGCGAGGCCAGGTTGAGACTGGTACAGACCAGGTTCATCTCTCTACTGGACTACGCAGATGTGATATATGGCCGATGTTCAGATTCTCTGCTGCACTCACTCAACACACTCTACCATAGGGCAGTGCATTTCATCACAGATGTGCACCCCTGCACTTATCATTGCAACTTGTACGCTTCTTTGTGATGGGCTTCCCTAGCCTCTAGATGGCTTTTCCACTCACTCACATGGCTTTACAAAGCCCTTCTGCTAAAATTTCCATCATCTGTATCGGGCCTTTTCCATCACTCTGTTTGCCTCTATCGGCTACGTAGTAGCTCCTATATCATGTTGAATGTTCCTAAATCTCACTCCCACTTCGGTAAAATAGCCATCAACCATGCTCTCCCTGATGCTTGGAACAAAACACAATCTGCCCTCAAACTGCAAAATCTGGTACCTCTAAATACATTCAAAAATGTGGTCAGCAGCAACTTTTGTGACTCGTGCACATGTCAACCCCTCAATGACCCACCCTTGACCCATCCATACTTCCTGCTAGTTCCTCTCTTCTCTAATTATGTCTGTTGTAGTAAACTGTCTTTCCTATTAGTTCCCTTTTACTCTGAATATGTCTGTTGTAGTAAATCGTCTTTTGGGGTAATGGTCCTCACCCTTCTCACCCTCCTCGCCCCTTCTGTGCTCTTACCCATGCTTTCCATCCTTCCACTCCTGTACTTCACCCTTGTTACCCCTCTATTTCCCGCCCGACTCATATTCTTAACCTGTCTGTCCCACGCTCCATTCCTGTGAGACTTCCTATTGCTTTAATGCTTTCACTACCCTTAAGTAGATGATTTATTTTGTAAATATCATGCGCTTTGATCTCCACACTTGTACCTGAATTTAATGGGATTGTATATATTGTACAAATGTTGCAAAGTTTTTTATCCTTATTATACTTTTTGCCCTGTTGCCCCTCAACCACTGTATTATATGCACCATCAAGGCCTCTTTTGATTGTTTACAGTTCTTATCCATCTTGGCACTGTGTTGTTCATCCTGTTTATTGTACCATTGTACCAGTGTATATCTAATGCTGTATGCAATTTCAGTGTCCCTCTCAGGACCTCTTTGTGAATGAGCTTGCTCAGTGGAGTTTTTCCTGCTTAATAAACTTGAACTTGCACTAACCTGAACTTTTCAAAGGTGATCCTCAGGGTCTCCAGGAAGTCTGCTACTAGGAAGACATACACTTCCAAATGGAGACTGGAGAAGCTTTTCTCTGTGGTTTGTTCTTAAACAGCTCAGCCCTTTATAGGCAGACATTCCCATTCTTTTGGATTACTTGGTTTACCTGCAGGCTTTGGGCCTCAGCCCTTCAACCCTTAAAGTGCACCTGGCAGCTATTTCTGCTTATGTTTCAGCAGGTAATGAGAAAACGGTGGCACCACATCCCATTTTCAAGAAATTCTTTAAGGGGCTCCTACACCTGCATCCCCTGTTAGGGAACCAGTCCCTCCCTGGGATTTGAGCTTGTATATAGCCAAGCTCATGGAATCTCCTTTTGAGACTATGGCTACTGCAAACTTGAAATACGTCACCTGGAAGTCAGTCTTCTTGGTGGCTATAACTTTTTTCAGGAGGGTGTGCAAGCTGCAGGCCCTCTACAGAGACTCAACCTACATTATCTTCCACAGAGACAAGGTGGTCCTTAGGACTAACAGAAAATTCCTCCCCAAAGTGGTGTCGGAGTGTCATTTAAACCAGTCCACCACTCTTCCAGTAATTTTCTCAGCAAAGTCCAGCTATGGGGAGCAGAAACTACACAGTCTGGATGTTAAGAGGGCACTTCAATACAATCTGGACTGCACTAAGGACCTCAAATTTTCCCACTCACAGCTGTTCCTTCCATACAGTGAAGTGGGCAAGGACAGGCCAGCCTTCAAAAGAATCATTGCTCACTGGACAGTCTCCTGCATCCAGTTTTGCTAGAGTAAAGCTGGCAAGCTGCCACCACAAGGCCTCCAGGCACACTCTACACATAGCACTGCTGCCTCTGTGGCAGTTGCAAGGGACATTCCCTTGCTAAAAATTTGTAAAGCATCTACCTGGAACACTGTGCACGCCTTTACAAAGCACTATTGCCTGGATGCGCAGTCCAGAAGGGATGCCAGATTTGGTACTGCTGTCTTGTAAAACCTTTTCCCTAAATAGGTTCTTTACCTAGCCTCCCAAAGTACTGCTTTGTAGTCTGCACCAGTAAGCATAGTGAGGGATTCCTGGGGTTTGAAGAAAAATTACTTCCCACAGTAATATTGTTTCTTTCACTGGATCCCTCACTATGGTTAAATCTTCCACCCTGCCTCCCCTTCCAGAACCTGGAAAAGGTTCTCCAAGAATCAGTGGTTGTTTGGTGTTCATTTGCTTGAGCACTACCTATTGTTTGGTCTACAATCAGTTTTGTCTGGTTTTTATTCTTAGTCTGCCATAGCATTGCCTGTGGGGCCAATCTTTGTTGTTTTTTTTGTTTTGGTAGTTTTTCATTTACTGTAGGTACTGTTAGTGCTAGGTTAGTGAGGTTTGTGGCCAATTTACTCCTGGCTCTCAAAATAAATCTAACACTGGAGAGCAGGATAGAGTGCCACCACAAGGCAGAGATTTGAAAATGCATTCTGAGTTCTGTAATTACAGCACATACATTCCACTCTTTCTGAGGCAGATCAGCCCTTCAGGCCGATTGCACTAGTAAGCACAGTAAGGGATCCCTTACAAGAAAAAATATTACTATGGTAAGTAATTTTTATGGCTGCAGGGAGGAGCTCTACAGACATTTTACTATCACATAGAAAAATGGATCTCAGCAGATTCCTAACGGACATCATAAAATTGCAGTTTTATAGCAATCCCTCTGCTCAGTAGTCTGTTTACTGCACTATTTTTTTCTCTGTTAGTCATATTTCCCAGTGTGTAATGAGGTTCACATTTCATTCAGATCAAAAGAGAATGAAGTGTTGTTATCACTGCAGGAGATCTGCAAGAGATAAAAACAATGCTGTCATTTGTAACTATGCTATTCTGCAGCGGTTGGTAAGAAGCATTTTTTTCTTTCACTCTGACAGTGTTTTTAAGTTTTCATGGGAAATAATGGTCACAATAACAGTACTGTACATGTATTTCAATCTTAATTTGTGGATAACAGGACCTGTGTGATGACATGGTTACTAGTTAGCCATTCTTGTCATGCCTGCTTTAAGTGACCTGAAAGCTAGTGTCTCCATGTCCAAGTAGGCAAAAAGGCAAGTTATTTACACCACTTCTTTAAAGCAGTTTAACTATCTGCAACAGTGCAATTAGAAACTTTTTTTTGCATGCAAGTGTCAAAAAAGCCTTGCTGGAATAGCCAGCTACTGAGGGAAAGACAGTGAAAGAGAGAAAGATACGGCGGGGGGGGGGGGAGCTGTCCAGTTTTCAGCCAGAAATGTACCAGGCATTTGTAAAAAGAAAACATCAGAAGTCTTTGTATGTTCACTTGCTGGCTTGTTATTTTTTTTTTTTGGCTTGTTTCTGGCTTGTTAATTGTATTTATTATTGAAATGTGATTTGCCAGTCTTTGGAATCTAAAAAATGTGCTTACATAATTTGCAACAGAGGACACAGCAATTTTTTAGAGGAAATTCTAGAGGTGTTTCAAATTACTTTAGCACTCCCAAATGTGTGTGTGTGTGTCTTTTCTGAAGTGTTGATTTATGTTAACTCTTTCAGGATTGAACTAATCATTAGTGGCATTGGAACTCTCATGGCTTTGTATATATAAGAGGGGTAAATACTAGGCAACTAATGTTTAAGGGTTTCAAAGGGTTGCAATGGGCATTATAGGGGATTGCAAAGAAATCATAGCAGTGTCAACTGCAACACCTAACTACCCCGGAATGCATACCTCTCACCCTGCCAGCACCAAAATGAGGGACACTGCCCATAAAATCAGGGACAAATGCTTACAACCAGAGACCCCATTCCTACTTAACATACAATGCAGTGTTACAATTTTTATATCTATTCAAATGCATGCACATCCTGTCCTAAGTGTAATAATTGTGCACTGGCATTAATATATATAGTACTGTCTTGTAAGAGGCATGCATAGGTAAATCAAAAGTTAACTGGCTGAACAGAATTGCAGCCATGTTACAAGTGATTTCCCAAAAATGAATAAAGTGGTTAAACAAATCCCAAGGTTTCAAATTGTTAGCAGCATCATTGGCTGTGTGGCATTACTGTGTAGAACATTGTCTGGGTTATTAAAAATAAAACAAAAATAAATACAATTCCATAGTGTAGCTTATTCAACATTGGTATACAGCTTGATACCATCATAATACAGTAACATCGTACAGTATGTACAGTACCTATCATGGTGTTACCACTCTATGAGTAGTATATTGCTTCACACATGTTCCCCTTGATGTTTTCTCAATGCATATATTATTACATAGACAAAGACAGCAGAAAAAGACCAAAGGTCCATCTAGTCTGCCTAGACTTCCCTATCTGCCCCAGGACCTATTGTCCATAAAGAGCACCCCCTGCTCCCCTTCTTATTGCTGCTGACCAGAGTAACCATCAAGCCCTTTAGTCCATCCCAGCCATGCCTGAAACCATTTATGGTCTTGGTGCCCACCACATCTGCTGACAGAGTGTTCTATAGCTTCACCACCCTTTCTGTAAAATAGAATTTCCTTACATTCCTCTTAAACCTTTACCCCTCCAGTTTCAACTCATGATGACCTCAGGTTCTTGTTTGTCAAAACATGTTTGTTTATATTCCTTAATCAACTCCCACTACATCTTTCCTGGACTTGGGACCCCAACTCAAATAAAACATCATTATGCAGTGGGAGGGGATGAGAATATGGCATCAAGAATGGCTGCGTTGTTTGTGGGTGGTCCTAAAGTTCAGAGAGTATACAGTAAGAGTAGATCAAAGATTTGAAACAAAACAACTCTGGGTATAGTAACACCATTAGCATGCATTTCAGTTCTACTATGAAATCTTCCATCACCCCATGGCTACTTTAAATGTCCATCGAAGTAACATTTAAATCATGCACTGAGGACTATGGTTCCCTCCTTAATGGCAGCTGGCCATCACCTCAGTATAGGCTCTCAGGATTATTAAAAATAAAACAAAAATAAATAAAATTCCATATTGTAGCTTATTTAACATTGGTATACAGCTGGGTACCATCATAATACAGTAAATTCATACAGTATGTACCTAACATGGTGTCATGATTCTATGAGTAGTATATTCCTTCATACGTTCCCCTTGACTTTTTTCTCCCTTGCTTAATGTATGTATTATTACTGATTTGATTATCATGTCTGGGTAGCATAGTACAACATGAATTATTTGTACCACATAGTTGACAGTATCGACATTCTGCATATTAATAATTTTACACTACATTCATTTGAATTGCATAACTTGTCATGAATAGAAACATAGAAACTGATGGCAGTTAATGACTGTTGGGCCCATCTAGTCTGTCCATTTTTAATTATAATTAGTTTTGCTGGAGACCCAGCTTGATCTACAGCACTTTCTCTTCCATCCCCTTCCTTCCTCCAAGGGTTCCTTTGTGCCTATCTGAGACATTTTTGAAACACACCATTGGTTTCACCCCCACTGCCTCACATGGAAGGCTGTTCTAGGAATCCACTACCTTTTCTATGAAGAAGTACTTCTTCACATCTCTTCTGAATCTACCTCCTTCCAGCTTCATATCATGACCCATTGTTCTACAGTACCTTTTTCTCTGAAACATACTTCTGTTCTGAACCTTATTAACCCAGTGAGGTATTTAAAGGGCTCCATCATATCCCAACTTTCCCTCCTTTCCTCCAGGGTGTACATATTGAACTCTTTCAGTTTCCTCTCATTGGGCTTCTGATGCAGACCTTGCACCATTTTGATTTCCCTCAGCTTTCTTCTTGTTGCTTTCTCCTTTTTCCAATTGTTCCTCCTTCCTCATCTTTCTTATTTGACTGCTTCTTTTCCCCTCTTCCTCCTTTGCTAACCCCCTGCTTGGGATCTCCCTACTCTCTATTTTAGCTTGTGGTGGTCTACTTTCTGCCTCCCCGATTTCTTCTATCACCCCATTCGGCTACTTTAAATATCCATCGAACTGTGCACTGAGGACTATGGTTCCTTCCTTAATAGAAGCTGGCCATCACCTTGGTATTGGCTCTTATCCTTTCAGGTTGGCCCTTATTCCCCACTGTAGCCAACTTCTCCTCTCTGCAACATTTCTTCTACCATAACTTGAAGGTCTTGGTACGGAGCTCCATCTCTTTCCCCACATAGTACAAGACGCACACGCTGCTCGCATTTTAAACACATGGGAAACACAGGATCAACCAGATAAATAATCTAACTGCACCAAAAATGAAAGTTACACACAAGGCTGATGACAGCAATTCATCTTTACATTTAAGCCCACGAAACACCCTTATCAAGTTACTGCATTAATAGCTATAGTAGCTCTGATCAGAGTTTGTGGCTTCTGCAACCTCACTCAAAAACATTGTTTAAAACTACATGAAGTCTTGCTGCATTCTGACAATATGCAGTTAGCCCCAGAACTTGAACTACCCCAGAGAGGAAAGAGTTAACTCTATGCAGAAGCATAGAACGTTGAGTTCAAGCTCGATTTTCAAACCTCTGTCTCTGGTACTTACCAGTGTAACTGTTAGATTCTTTACTCCACCTAACAGTGAATTTGCTCTGGAGATTTCTCTTCTGCTTGGCTCTGTAGAGTTTGAATTAGTGTTTGGTTTTTAAACCAATTTATTATTTTTTCTGATTTCTAGCCTCTGTCTATGGTACAGGAAGTGTGGTAGATAGGTGGTGATTTGTGTTTTACTTAATTTACTGTGGAAATTGTTTTTGTCTCGGTTTCTCATCGGTCGGTCCAGTTAGGAACCAATCTTTTTGCTTGTTTTTGATTATTTGTAATTTTTCTCAGATTTAGTGTGGTGTTTCGGTTCCGACCAGTTTCCAAAGAACCAGACTTTTTCTGGTTCTTTTACAAAGCCCGTAACACAGTTTGTAACTGATCAGGGATTTATTACCTGGCTTAAAAGTTTTCAAGGGTAATTGTTTAGGTTGGCAATGTCTGAGAAACCCAAGGAAAAAAACTGTCTCACTGGGTTTCATCACTGTACTAAGTGTGAGGAGGCCTTTGCCAAGGCTGAGCCCCTCCTCATCTGTGTTTACTGTCTGGGGTTTGACCACCTCAAAACAGACTGCATTTGCAAGAATCTTCCTAAAGCCACTTTGGGAAAAAGGTTGAATAGGCTGAAGGAAAGGGAGGCTGAGAAGTCCGTAGATCTGGATGGCCAGCCTGGTTCGGTTGTGGATGAACCTGAGGAGGTGCCTACTGACTTGGGTGATACCTCCTCAGGTAAAAGGAGGTCTGACTCTGAGGGGTCAGGTCCATCATAAAGGAAATAAAAGTCAGCCAGTTCGGATCCAGCACCGCATGCTCCAACGCTGGCAGAGACAAAGCGATTAGCATAGTTCAATCTCTCCGCCCGGTTCGGTCTGAACCGGTACTACCGGTTAGGTGGTCAGTTCAGTTGGATCCGACTCCATCAGATTATGATCCAGATGCTTACTATGACGTGGAGTGGGAGAGAGACAAAGAGTATCCCAAGGATGAGGATGAAGATAATGACTTTGAAGGTCTGGATGTGCTCATTGAACTGGACATCTCCCCAGACAGACCCTCTAATGTCTCCCCTCCCAGGCTTTCTGAGTCCCTTTCACACTTCTTGTTTTACAAGAAGGTGGCTGAAATCCTCCAGCTCCCAATGGTTGAAGCTGCAGAGGAGCAAGAAGAGCCTGATTTTGTCGAGATGATGGACATCCCAGAATCCAAAAGATTGTTGGTCCTGCTTCACAAGTCCTTGGGGAAACAGACAAAAAAGATTTTACAGACATCTAACTCCTTACCTCCTGTAGATAACAGCATAGACAGGAGGTATATGTTATCAGGCTCAGGTACAGAGTTTTTATATAGTCATTACAGCCATGCTGGGGTAGTGCAGGCTGCAGCCTGTGACAGGGCTAACATTCCTTTGGCTTCACACCCCCCAGACAAAGACTTCAGGAAGGTCGATGCCATGGCCAAAAAACAGTATTTGGCATCTTCCTTGGGACTCAGGCAGGTTAACTATATGGCCTACACAGCCAGGTACCAGAATTCCAGGTGGGATACGGCTCTGGAACTGGCTAAACAGGCCTCCAAAGAGCTGGAGGAGGTGGCTGCTGATGGAATTGAGGCATCCAAAGTACAATTTCATGCTGCTGTGGATTCCAATGATGTGACATCAAGAGTCATGGCCACATCTGTGTCTCTCAGGAGACATGCTTGGCTCAGATGTACTAGCCTTTCACAGGATGCTAAGGCTATGTATTACTCTGTAGTGGATAACTCTCTGTTTGGGGAACAGACAGAGGCTTACATGAAGAAAATGGATGAGTACAGGACCACCTACAGGAGTGCACAGGCCAAAGAGAGGCAAGCCGCTCCTCAGAAGCAGCAGTCTATTGGTAGGGGCAGGTCTTTCCACAGGCCTTTCTACCAAGCTCAGGCTTCCTCTTCCTTGCCACAGAGGGGGTTCTTTCGAGGGAGAGACAGGAGGGGGATGAGCAGGGCTGCATCCTCTTCCCAGTCCAAGGCTTCTGCCAAGCAGACACCCTGATGTGTCAGCCTGGATCGACTCCCCCATTCCAGTAGGAGGCAGGCTGGCTTACTACTTCCAGGCCTGGAAGTCTGTTACCTCAGACAAGTGGGTCCTGGAGGTAGTAAGCCAAGGACTTGCCCTCAGCTTCAAAAGGTTCCCAAAACTGAGGGTCAGGTCTTTTCCACCTACATCCATCTCAGAACCCCTTACTCTAGAGGCAGAAGTTTCTTCTCTACTGGCTCTCAGAGCTGTAGAGAAAGTTTCTACTCAGCACAGGGGCAAAGGTCTATACGCCAAGTACTTTCTTACCCCGGAAAAGACAGTGGAGAGATGACCCATCCTAGACCTAAGGTATTTGAACAAACACGTCACAAAACCAAAATTCTAAATGGTGACTCTGGGAATAATTCTTCCCTCTCTAAGGCCAGGGGATTGGCTAGCATCCCTGGACCTTAAGGATGCCTATTTCCATAGTCCTATCAGGTGCTCCCACAGAAAGTACCTCAGGTTCAAGTTGCCTTCTGGCCATTATCAGTTCAGAGCCATGCCCTTCAGCCTAACATTAGCTCCAAGGGTGTTTACAAAGTGCCTTGCAGTAGTAGTTGCCTTTCTCAGAAGGCAGGGTATTTCCATCTTCCCATATCTGGACGACTGGCTAATTATAGGTCAGTCCTCCGACCAGGTCATGTCAGCTCTACAAATCACTCAAGACTTGCTCACTTCTCTGGGGTTTCTTCTCAATCTTCCAAAGTCAGTTCTTGAACCAGTAAAACTTCTTACTTTCATAGGAATAGAGTTGGATACTATCCAAGCAAAGGTCTTCCTCCCACTGGCAAGGGTAAAGGCCCTCACAGATCTTGCTTCCTCTTTTTGACCTCTGGTCTCTCACCCAGCAAGGCAGTTTCTTCAACTCTTGGGCCACATGGCAGCTTCCACTGCAGTGGTGCAAGGAGCCAGATTTCAAATGAGGGACATTCAGTTCCACCTAAAGTCCTTTTGGTCTCAGAAAAAAAGACTCTTTCACCAAATTGGTTCCAGTGACTCAGACTGTGATCCAAGCTCTCCAGTGGTGGCTGGACCAGGACAACCTCAGGTAAGGTGTTCCATTTCTCTCTCAAGTCCCCTCAGTAGTCCTAACTACAGATGCTTCTCTCCTAGGCTGGGGAGCCCATTTGGGAGCCCTCACAGCTCAGGGGGTTTGGTCTCCACAAGAGTCTGTCCTTCATATCATTCTACTGGAACTCAGGGCAGTCATCCTTGCCCTTCAGGTCTGCTCAGAATCACTCAGGGGCAAGGTGGTGCAGGTCAGGATGGACAACACCACCACAATGTGGTACATCAACGAGCAGGGAGGCACTCGGTCCATGACCTTGTGCACAGAAGCCATGAAACTGGTTTCTAGCCTATTCCCTTCAGACTTCCCTGACAGCAATTCATCTCCCAGGAAAGGACAATGTCCTGGCAGATGCTCTGAGCAGAATCTCCCAGGGACATCATGAATGATCCCTGTACCCTCCCATCCTACAGGTCATCTTCACCAGATGGGGAACTCCAGAGATAGATCTCTTTGCAGCCCAGGACAGTCACCAGCTGCCTCTGTTTTGTTGCAGACCTCCAGTCCTTGGGACTACTCCTCTGGATGCTCTCATTCTAGATTGGAAGGGCAGGTTTCTCTATGCCTTCCCTCCCTTCCCTCTGTTGTTCAGTGTCCTGATCAAAATCAGATCTTAACCCTGCACAGTGATACTGGTGGTTGCAGATTGGGCCAGACAGCCTTGGTATCCTCTGCTGCTGTCTCTGGCAGTGTCACGCCCCCTGTCTCTTCCCAAGAGATACAATCTCCTAACCTTCTTTCAGAGGAGGATCTGGTACCCCAATCTCCAGTCTCTCAACCTCAAGGCCTGGCTCTTAAAGAGTTAGAATATGCAGGCCTGCATCTTTCTCGGGGAGTTCTGGATATTTTGAAGGTTTCCAGGAAACCTTCTACTAGAAAAACTTATAATTCCAAATGGAAAAGATTCAGCATTTGGTGTTCTCAGAAGGGCATTTTGCCTGATTCTGCAGACATTGCTACAGCCTTAGATTATCTGGTTCACCTTAATGGTCTAGGCCTTTGAACTGCAACTATGAAGGTTCTCCTAGCAGCTATGTCTGCATTCCTTTCAGCAGGTAAGGGCTCTTCTCTGGCATCTCATCCTGTTTTCAGTAAGTTCTTCAAAGGTCTGGTTCATATTAACCCTCCCTTTTGAGAGCCTACTCCAGCTTGGGATCTTAATGTCTGCATTGCTCAGCTTATGCAGCCACCTTTTGAACTTCTGGCTTTGGCCGAGCTTAAGTACTTGACCTGGAAAACTGTGTTCCTGGTAGCTGTTACATCTGCCAGGTGGATTAGTGAATTACAGGCCCTGTCAGTTGAACCTGACTTCATCTCCTTCCATAGGGATAAAGTGGTCCTAAGAACCAATAGGAGGTTCTTACCCAAAGTGATATCAGATTTTCATCTGCATCTGTCTATGTCTCTTCCTGTGTTTTGCACTGACCACTGTTCTTCAGGGTAAAGAAGGTTACACAGTTTGGATGTTAAAAGGGTTCTTAGCTACTACATAGAGCATACTAAGGCACACAGGCATGACTGTCTGCAATTGTTTCTCACTTATGGTGAAGTGGGGAAAGGTAAGCCTGCTAGGAAAAGGACTATTGCCAGGTGGATTGTCTCTTGTATACAATTCTGCTATGGCAAATTAGGCAAAACACCCCCTCCAGGCCTAAGGGCTCACTCAGTTAGGGGTACAGCTACCTCTCTGGCTATGGCCAGAGATATACCCTTGCTAGAAATCTGTAAAGCAGCCACCTGGAAAACAGTCCATACATTCACCTAGCATTACTCTCTGGACAGCCAGGCTAGAAGTGATGTTAGGTTTGGCACAGCAGTACTGCATAGCCTGTTCCCAAAGTAGGTTCTGCATTCCCTCCTCCTGGAGGAACTGCTTGGTAGTCTGCATATTGTCAGAATACAGCCAGACTTCATGTTGTTTAAAGTAAAAAACTACTCACCATAGTAAAGTTATTTCTTCCAATAGAGTCTTGCTGTATTCTGACCTCCCTCCCTGCCTCCTGTCTCAGAGCCTAGTTTTTGGGCAGTGGGCTGGCAGGTACAGTGTTGCACCTCAGGGGTGTACCTTGCACCCCCCAAGGGTGGGATAGTCGTTCTGGTTGTTGTTGTTCTGTATGTGTGTATATATATATATATATATATACAAAATCACACTTGACACCATAATGCAATGCATCATGGGCTGCATATGCAAATCACCACAGAATATTATGCTGGTTCAACTTTAATATCTTCTATTTATATATATTGTCACTACCTTTTTTCTTGGGTTCTCAACTTGAGTCCTTTTGGGACCCAGATTGTTGACTTTGGCTTTACGTAAACAATTTCCATGTTTAGTACTAGTTAGTTTGGTCGTAATAATCTGATGGTTACACTGGTAAGTACCAGAGACAGAGGTTTGAAAACCAAGCTTGAGCTCAACATTCTATGCTTCTGCATAGAGTTAACTCTTTCCTCTCTGGGGCAGTTCAAGTGCTGGGGCTAACTGCATATTGTCAGAATACAGCAAGACTCCATTAGAAGAAACAACATTACTATGGTGAATCATTTTTTCTTCTTTTCCACAGCTAGAGGCTCTGCCCTCCCCCCTACCATGTTTTTCTCTCTCTTTCACTTTATGCTTTAGAGCTTTCTGTTTGGTTTGTGCCTCACTGGTGTTCCAGGTCAATATTTTGCTTTCTACCTTCCTGGCTGCAGATTGTTCTTCCTTCTCTCAGTCAACTTCTTCTGCTGCACACTTGGTCCCTTGTAAGTCCTGTTTCTTTCAGTTTTGGCTCTTGTGTGCATAGTAGTTTTTCAGTGTGTCCTGCCCTTGTTTTTCTCTGCTTTGCTTGTGCTATTTCAGGCTTTATATGTTGCTGTTTGTTCCATGCCATTTGCAGTCTCCCAGTTCAACTACAATCCTTAACTGTTCTGACTCCTAGCAAGGCAGCCACTCCTTTTGTGTTTTGGTGGTTTAATTAGTTGCTCAGTTCAGCAGCATGCTGCTTTCTAGTTTTCAGTTCTCATATGCTCCTGGTTTTCCCTAGTAATTTCATTTGTTTTTCTCTACTGCCTCAGCCTACCTGGCCTACAGTGCATTAGCAACTAACACTGATCTCCCTTATGGAACTGGCTGGCATGCATTCACCATTTAGTCCAAGCATGTATCATTCAGTCTCATATTGTCCTAGATGTCATTTGAGGTCTCACTCAGTCATTCTGCCTTGCCTACATTTTGTTTCTACCTTGTGATCATGGCAATTAGGTTTTGCCATTGTTCTCATACTACTTCTGCACTCAGATGCTTGCCACTACGACCACAGCATGACTTCTAGGGCTCCCTGCATTTTATGCTGATGGTTTCATTCTGCTCCCTTGAAGTCTACATCTTGAAAGTGAGTCCCTTGACTTGAGTGAGGTCCTTCTCTTTCTGCCTTTTGGGTGAGAATGTTCTTATGCTCTAGAGGATGCTTTTTCCATGAAGATCGGCTTGGCAACACCTCTTGATATAGCATTTAAGATTTTAGCTGCCAGAGTGTGGGCTTCTAAGTCCACAGGGGCTCCTTTAGCTGTGTAGACCATGTTGGCAGCACCTTTGAAAGCTATTCCCCGCTACTGTCACCTAAGGTTCACCTAGTCTCCACCTACGTCTCTTCCTCTGCCTTTCAAGGGTGAAGATCATACAATTATGCAAGTCTCATCCCCCAAAGGCCCAACTCCTAGGCTTATCCCTCAAGGGCTCAGCTTCCTCTCTAGACTCCCCTGGATGGATGCCAGGTGAGTGCCTTTCAGTGATAATTGTTCTCCCTCTCCCATCTTGGGGGTGGGCCTTCTTCATAGAGAATCTCCTTTTGTTGCAGAGATCAGATCACTGCACTCCCACAATTTATTTATTTTTATTTATTGAAATTTTTCACCAGGTAGGCACACTGAACAACAAGCTGCTCTTCTCCCACTGCAACCTGGGGGAAGGGGAACATAAAGAGTGCGAACAGAGATATGATATCATAACATAATATAGCATAAAAGCATCAAAGTTACATGCAAATACATACAATGCAAGCAAGTAGACTGTACAGAGAATAATAAAATAGTGGAATGCTAACAGTTTTGGTCTAGGGAGCTTGATGAAGAAACAACAGAAATAATTACAGTAATTCAGCCTTTGCTAGAGAATGCAAATACTAAGTAACTCCTAGCTGATTAGGGATGACGGGATGGATTAACTTGTTATATAACTAGGTCAAGTGCTGAGGAGTAGCTTCAGACAGTACACTGTCCTAGTAAGCCCGAAGTGCAGATAGTAGGTATAGAACAGATTTGAGCAACCAAGAGATAGGGCTGGATAAAGAGGGGGGGAGGAAGGGCGGAGTAATAAGAAGAGATGGGGGATAGAGACAAGGCAATGTAACCTATGAGGTTTCGAGTATGTAACCAGGGGGTGACTAGGGTTAGAAAGAGGAGGAGATGTGAGCATAGAAGGTGAAGTGGGAGGAGGGAGGCAGAAGGGTGAAGATGAGGGGTGGAAGTGGGGGGGGTGGGAGACTTGCCAGTTCAGACCCCTTCAGGATGTTGAGAACCCTGCCAGAGGGAGAAGCAGGCATGGGAAAGGTGAACTTAAGTGCCAATAGAGGAGAGATGTTAGGTAGTTTGGGGTGGGAGGAAATGGATTATTGAGGGAGGGAAGAGAGTGGGGACTGGGTATGGCCAGCGCAGAACATCCCTGGTATTACTGGGGGGCCGGGAGCTCCATAGGGTGATGGGACAGGCAAAATGGAGGAGATGGGGAAATGAAATTCAGGTCCTGGAGAAGCGTGAGGAGGGGAGTGGTCTGCAAGGGTCTGACTCCACCCAGATACTGAGTAACCCTGCCTGCACTAGGCAGAGGTAGAGCACATGAGAAGGGAGACGGCATTAGGTATCATGGGAGGGTAGCAAAGGGAGGGAAGCAGATGTTAGAAGGGGAGACAGTATTCCCATTGGAGTGATAGAGTGCGAGCACTTAATCTAAAATGTTCCCCTTTAACTGGGTCTCTAAACTGCAGTAGCTGAGCCATCACTAATTTTATCCCAAGTCTGGAGGGAAGGTGACCAAGGCCTTGGACCCCCAGAGGTTTCCTCCTCAAAGAGGTTTTTTCCCCTCCTCGATGCCAAAAGTCATAAAAGTTAGCTAGTCTTTGCATGCAAGCCATAATGTAGTACAGTACATTTATATTAGTATAGTGTTTACCATAGTAGGTTTCCGCTGTGAGTTGGGGTTCCATCCTGCCATTCCCTCTGCCCTTATAGAAGTAATGCCTCTGTCTGCTATCAGTTACCAATTACTGTTATCAGTCATCACTAGTTGTCAGTCTGTCTTCACTCAGACTGTGTGTTCATCACCTGCTACTCAGTACTTTTTGTTCTCCTTCCTAAGGTACCTTTAGCCTAAAATAATTATGCTCCTGCAGCACCTCTAGGGGTGGAACCCTTCTCAAGAGGGTTCCTTTGCATTCACAGTACCCCAACAGGGTGGTAGTTCCCCATGGGACAGAGAGAGCAAATGACCAACGTAGCCACATATAACAGTCAACAGCACATTCATTCAAATACCTTCAGCCTACCAACAAAGTTGCACAAGCATAACGCCTCACTAAGTTGTGTACACCCACTGATTTAAAAGGCAATGCCTGCAGTTAAATGGGCAGGATCAACCAGTCATACCCCCTGCCTCAACTATATAAGCTAGCTTTCTCCAGCTTCACTCAGAAGCTCTGTTTCTTTGCCCCACCATCCCCGCCACCACCACCACCAGCAGCGCACCTCTCTCCTTGGTGCTCCTTGTTATGGTACCTTTAGCTTAAAGGAATTATGTTCCTGCAGCACCTCTAGGAGTGGAACTGTCCTTAAGAGTGTTCCTTTGCCTTCACAGTATCCCAACAGGGTAGTAGTTCCCCATGGGACGGAGAGTGTGAATGGCCACAGTATCCACGTACTGTATGATAATCAACAACACATCCTTTAAAATACCTTCAGACTACC
This sequence comes from Neoceratodus forsteri, assembly GCA_016271365.2. Taxonomy (NCBI): domain Eukaryota; kingdom Metazoa; phylum Chordata; order Ceratodontiformes; family Ceratodontidae; genus Neoceratodus; species Neoceratodus forsteri. Next base: position 659,545,833 of record CM028133.1, read on the forward strand.
AACAAAGTGTCACAAGCATAACTCCTCACTATGTTGTGTATGCCCATTGAACCTATGTTCTTTTCCTATCTCTTTGGGCTAGGAATCTATAACTCTCTCTCTGTCTTTTCTCTCCCACCTGTTTTTTTCCCTGGCAGGCAGAACTGAGAAAGGGGGTTGGCAATAGTTACTGGCCAACACACCAGCGTGACGTCACTATGTCTGTCTCATGGGTGGCACTGGCACCGATGTCAGTCCCCTAGGCTGCAAAAGACTTTGTTACCACTGGGTCCTAGCACCTCTTTCTTTGACCCATAAGTGTAAATGAATGGTGAAGATATTCTGGAAGATCAACAATTACAGTGAGTACTGTACCTAATTTTCCTTTCTGTCATGTCTTCTGATCCCAGCTACATAAGTTAACCCCCCAACTTGTTCTCTTTACTGATTTGCTACCCCCCATTCCCGAATGCCACCCAGCCCCCTGAAAGCATACCAAATGGGCATGAGCATCGGTTCTTCTTGTTCTGTCCCACCCTCCAACCCTATCATGCTTTCCAGCTACACAAGTTAAAAATATAGAAACATAGAAATTTGTCAGCAGATAAGGGCCTTCAGTCCACCTAGTCTTCCCCAATACCTCCAATAACTGTGCTCTTTTATGCTGTGCTAGTATTAGGTTGTCCCCCTCCTCCAATTACCAGTAGTCCCCTATGCCTATCCTAAGCATTTTTAAATCCTTTTATTGTTTCTGCCCCCATCACCTCTGCTGGCAGGCTGTTCCACCTGTCCACCACCCTCTCCACGAAGAAGTACTTTCTCATGTTTCCCCTTTCCCTCCTGCCAATTTCATCTTGTGGTCCCTCGTCCTTGAGCAACTTTTTCTCTGAAAAATTGTATCCTCCTGTACCTTATTTCTCCCTGTGAAGTACTTAAATGTTTTAATCATAGGTTCATAGGTGGGTACAAGTTCGAATGCAAGCCCATATTGAACTCGCCACCATTTATCCTAATGGTGGAATGAGATTTTTTGTCCCCCATATGCAGATCAAGCTTGAGTTTAAATTGTTCGATATTAACACTGGAAATTATGGATAAGGGGAGAGAGTTCCATATTGGTGGGAGCCTTTGGGTAAGAAAATTATTTCTTTTTACTGTTTTATTAAGGCTGGCAACAATGCATGGGATAGACATAAAGGAATTCTGGAGGTCAGTGGTAAGGGGCAACAGATTTCTAGGAAAACATAAACTGAACTTACAAGCTCAAATGGGCAGACTGGGTGGGCCATAGGCCCTTATCTGCCGACACTGTCTATGTATCTATGTATCTATAAGTTTCAGTTTATGTGATCTTGTATTATTAACTGATCCTTGTTTCTCAAGGCACATAGCTTCCAGCAGTGCAGGGTCATGGAAGGCCCTGTAAACCAAACATAAATCTCCCCTAAGTGATCTGTATTCAAGAGAGCATAATCCCAAGGGTTTTAATCTGGCTGTGTACTCTGTATTGGTCAGATTACTTATATTTCTGGTGATTTTTCTCTGAATCTTCTCCACCAATACCTCAATACCTTTCCACCAAGGGTGGTGGGTGCACAGAAGGAAGAACAATTTTCTAGTTGAGATCTAACCAGACTAATATAAAAGGGAATAATGACCTCTGGTTCATGACTTTTGACATGTTTAAGAATACAACCTATTATACCGTGGCATTTTCTGACCATCTTATTGATGTGTGTACTGAATTTTAGGTAATTTGATATGGTAATTCCCAAATCTTTTTTGAATGGCACAATTTGAAGCTGGGTATCATTTAGTGTGTAATTAGCTCAGGCGTTATTCTTACCCAGATGCATCACTTTGCATTTTGCAACATTAAATGTCATTTTTTTCTCATGTTCCCAAATGGCTAGCCTGTCCAGGTGGTTCTGTAGTGATTTAATGGATTGATAACCATTCACCACGCAATCTAGTTTACTGTCATCAGTGTATTTATTAAGCCAGACCCCGATAGAGTTGTGCATGCTAGCCACCAATATGATAAATGGAATTGGGCCCAGAAGAGAGCCCTGGGTATCCCACTGGTGACTTTACCCCAGGCTGATTTCTGCCCTCTAATGGTAGCCTGTTGTAATATCGCCCCCCCCCGGGAGTGCATATTCAGTTCTTTCAGCCTAGCTTCATAGGGCTTGTGATGTAGTCCCTGCACCATTCTAATTGCCCTCCTCTGAGCTGCCTCCGCCCTATCAACATTCTTATGCAGGTGGGGCCTCCAGAACTGGACTCAGTGCTCAAGATGAGGCCTTACCAAAATCCTGTACAGTGGAATTATTACCTCTCTTTTTCTGCTGGTGATTCCCCTACCTGTGCATCCCAGCATTCTATTAGCCTTTCCTGCCTCCTTGTCACACTGCCTCCCAACCTTGCTGAGGTCATCAAAATTGATCACCCCCAAGTCTCTTTCCTGCTTGGAGCATTTTGTTTCCTCTCCCGCCAGACGATATGATGCTTATGGGTTTTTGTGCTATTAATATAGTTGATACTGAGGGAAGGGTGGAGGCTATGAGTGGGGATTTGAATACTTTGGAACGGTGGAGTGAAACTTGGCAGCTGAAGTTCAATGTGAAGAAGTGTAAGGTTATGCATTTGGGATGGAATAATAAGAAAGCTAAGTATACTCTAGGTACAGAGCAGTTAAAAATAAGAGGGTAAGAAATACCTTGAGGTTATAATCTCAGATAATCTGAAGGTAGGAAACCAATGTTGTAAGGTTGCAGGTAAAGCAAATAGGATGCTGGCTTGCATTGGCAGGGGAATCACAAGTAGGAAAAGGGAGGTATTGATGCCACTGTATATGACAATGGTCAGACTGCATTTGGAGTATAGTGTCCAGTTTTGGAGACCTCATTTAAAGAAGGATATTGATGGTCTGGAGAGGGTTCAGAGGAGGGCAACTAAAATGGTTCAAGGAATGAAGGATAAACATATGAATCTAGTTTGAAGGAGTTACAGTTGTGCCCTCTGGAGATTAGAAGGGAGAAAGGGGATATGATTGAAACATATAAGTACATCAAAGGAATAAACAGAGTAAGAGATGGCAGTATATTTAAAAGGAAACTTGAAGTTAAAAGAAGGTGTCATAGCTTGAGACTAGAAGGAGGTAGATTCAAAAGTAACGGAGTCACTTGGAGTCAAAGGAGCAAAAGAGGGCAAAAGCCCAAAAAGAAGCTCATCTTAGGACAGTAGATAAAAATTCATATTTCCCCCTTCCATAGTATATTTGTCTAGAGATTTTTTAAATTTGTCTTTATCTGTGTTTACTATGATTTATTTCTGGTAGTCTATTCCAAATGTTTGCTGTTCTTTGTGTAAAATAGTATTTTCTTTTTCATTTGTCTTAAAGTGTCCTTGTTTTACCTGTAGTGGATGTCCCCTTACAATTAATTGATCAGACTTGTATTCTATATTCAGCTCTGACATCAGGATATTATCATTCATAATTGTGTGATAAAGAAGTATGTCTCCAGGGCTCGAATCCTGTCTAAAAGGTGGCATAGAGCAGCTACTCGCTTCTTTTCCTGGTGGAAGCTAATCTAATAAATTTACCACGTAGAACACATTTAAGAGAGCACCAAACTTTATCTATTTCAGGAATCAAGCCCTGGTTACATTTCATAAAATGGGTAATAAGGGCCTTGATCTTGGATACTACCCAGTCCTCTTTAAGGAGCTGAGTATTCAATTTCTATATTTCATCCTGATGGGAGGTTTTGGAGAGGTCACACTCTAACCAGGTGGGTGAGAGATCAGATAGTATTCTGGGGGTAATCCTTCCGTTCCTAACATTGTGTAGTATAGTTTTGCTAACTAGAAAATAATCCAGTCTGGAGAAAGTCCTGTGAACTGGAGAATAAATGATGTACATCCGATCTGAAGTATAAAATATCCGCCAGGGATCGCAAAAGCCCTCCATTTCAATGACCTCATGAAGAGAGCATTGAGCTGGGGAAAGTCCCAAAGATTTTCACCCAGTCCTGTCCAGATCTGAGGTCAGGGTTAAATTCCAATCCCCAGCCAGAATGATCAGGATATGGACATAAGGGGCCAGCTGGGTCAACAGCTCAGAGAAAAAAAATCAGGGGAATCAGTATTAGGCCCATATATACAACCTAGAAGAACCTCCTGGTCAAGCATACCTTTTACTAATATGTAACGAGCATTAGGGTCCTCTATGCTCTGTAATTCCTGAAACCTAGGTCCTTTGAAAATTAAAATTGCCACTCCTCTCTGGGTTGTGGAGTTTCCTGCTGCAAATACCTGACCCACTGATTGTCTGCGGTAAAGGACTCCTTCCGCAGAGAGAGGATGAGTTTCTTGAAGAAAAGCAACCTGACAGTTTAACAACTGTAGGTGTCTCAGAATTTAATATTACTTAACCCTGGAGCAGGCACCCTTAAAATTCCAGGTAATATACTTCACAATGAACTGCTGGAGCTTGAGGTTTAAATAACCAAATAAAAATAATTCCAAGGAATGGGCTGCCAAAAGCTAATACCTGTAGTGAATCCCCCGTCTGAGGCCCCAACCCCCCACATTTCCCACCCAATGCAGCCTTTAATCCCAAAAGGGAGAAATATATAGTACCATGCTGGTGTCCTGAATTATTCCTAAATAAAGAGTTAGGAGGAGGGCCACTAGCCTCCACCCTTTTGAGGATAACAATGGAATTCAAGCCTGCATGGGTTCCCCCTGTTTCTTTGAATAATACTAAAGTCAATAGATATAAACTTTAAAACCGAAAACATGAACAACACACTCTCTCCCACCCCCACCCCATCACAAAATCCATGAAAACAGTTATATCCCCAGTCCTAATGACTGATCTTCCACTCCTCCCCAGGTTGTGATGCATGTGCACTACCCACAACATATGCCCTCCCACCCCACCCATGTACCATATATTATACAATGAAAACCTTCACTAATCCCAAATGAGAAATTAAGATACAACAAAGGTCCAAAGGGACCAATAAATCTTCTGTCAAGTAATGCAGGAAGTCAGGGTTAAATATATAAACACTTCCAATAGTGGTTATAATAGGGAGAATCGTAGCAATGTTAAATCAGTCTCACCATTCCAGAGGGAAAAGTAAATATAAATCATAGTGACCAGTGGTGTTCAGTCTTTTCTTTAATAGTTGCAAATAGTAGCGAAATCCTATTTAGTTATTAATTATGCCACTTCTCCGAGCAATATCCAAGAAGCAAATTCCTATTTAAGCTAGAAAAGAAACAATTGAAATTAAAAGTCAGAATCCAGTGGCAGTCTAGATTTCTCTACAAAGGTACAATATCAATTGCAGTGTTCCAGATGGTCCCATGTCTCATCACTAGGTGGAGCTGTTGGACCATAAAATGAAAACATTTACTTGCTACCACAAGTGGAGATGTATTCCTCTTCGGGGATCTAAAATGTAGCTTGAAAAACCTCTTGTGCAATCTGAAGCAGTTCAATTCTCAGGACCACCATCGCAAACTCTGCTAGTTTATAAATCATCCAGTTGCTACCATTCTCTGCATGCACAGTACACTTTCCATTGGGAGCAAGTTAGTAGCACTGGAGGATCATTAAAGAAAGGGGCATATTTAAAAAAGAAAAGGTGAAAGAAAAAGGAGTGTACTTTCACCCAAATATAACCAGGCATCCTTCTACATGACTAGGGTCTATATTTAAGTTAGAAGCTCCCAAGGTTTAAACCAAATAAAGTATTCCAACACCCATTCCATAGATCAATAGAAAGGCTCCTTAGAAAAACGTATGAACCGATTCATTTGAACAGTTCAAGGAGTATGCTTTGAAGGACAATTCTCACTTGTTCAACTGAATCAAAATTATGCCATTGCTCACCTTGGTAGACCTGAAGAAGAGCTGGATATTTAACTCTATACTTAATTCCTGCCGCGATGAGCTTGGAGACAATCAGATGCAATGCAGATCTTTTCTGCCTTACAGAAGATGGTAGCTCCCGCATGATCTGGATTTTTTTGCCTTCTCATTGTATGTCTTTTACCTCTCTGAGTGCCCCCAAAATATGCTGTTTATCAAGGAAGTTCAATAGTCAGAATGTTAAGGGCCTTGGAGGGGAGCCTGGGGGAGGCACTGGACAAAGGGATCTGTGGGTCCGCTCTACAAAATATGTAGGCCCAATTGGAGAGGGGACAGTGACCTTTTCACTCAGTATTTGAATGAAAGTAATTACTTCCAAACCTTCTTCTTTCTCTGGCAAACCAAGTATAACCAGGTTATTCTGGCAAGAACGCCCTTCTAAATCCTCCATCTTTTCCTCCATTTTTTTAACTCGATGTTTCAGGGTCATCAGTTCTGGCTCAGTACGGGCTTGCCAATCATCCAGAGATGAAATTCTAGCCTCGTTGTCTCCCATTCGGATAGCAAGCTGTTCCATCATTGACTTCATGGTTTGAAAGTCTATTGACAGGTTAGTTAACATTTATTTAAGTGGGGCCAGGCCGTCCAAGAACTTTCCTTCTGTTGATGCGGCCTGGGGAGTTGCTTGGTTGGCTGTATCTGTAGATTGAGCCTTCGCCCACTTGTCCCTCGTCTGAGTGGGCAGCGGGGTGTGCCGGGCAGAGAATTGTGCATTTCAGTCTCCATTGTCACAAAGTTTCATCTTAAAAGTCATTCCCTTCATTGACGATGCTCAGGACTAGTTAGAACAAGTAAAATAAAGTTGGGCTAGTGAAAAATTAGAAGAAATTTAGGTGGGGGAGCGAAAGCTAAAGTTAAGCACATCTGCTCAGTCAGCCATCACTTGACCACTCCCTAGGCTGCTGTTACTTGAATACTGACTCTGATTTGTACTACATGTAGGGTTAAAATCATAAAAATAAGTTTTAAAATGCCATCCCATAGACTTGCATGAAGCACGTCCCAGTAGTAGGCATATAATGACCTCACAAAACAAAGAAGTGCAGGGATGGCATCAGCAATCAGGAAGTGGAAGGGATCGAGTGGCTAACTCCCCTCAGGGGCAAATACGATCCCTTCCCTTCCTTAGGGGGCTGAGGAGAACATTTTTCAACTACTATGGAGGAACTCCCAGTCAGGTAAAGGAATCTCTGGATGATTTTGCAGGCAAGGAGAAAAATCCGGGAAAGGTGCTGTTTAAAGAAGCAAATAAAGATATTTGCTCATTCATATTTTAAAATGTATCATACTCTGTGTGTATAACACATGTATTAATTGTGTATTTGAAAGTTTATGTAAAAATGCAAGCAGTTTTATAAAGTTCAGAGATGTTAATGTGAAAAAATATTTTTTTTTTATATATTTTACTCTTTGCATTATTTTACAACAAATACTTCAAAATAATGTACATAAATGAATAGCATTGCTTGAAAAAGAGTCAAATATGTAAATTATTTTAAAAAATATGAGTTTAAATACTTTTTCTAACATTGTTGCACAACTAGCAAAATTATTGTGATAGCAAGGTTATCGCGATAATTTCATCACGGTTATCTCCTTGTCAACATTTTATTGTCGTGACACCTCTAAACTCCTCTGACTCCTCCCTCGTGCCGGCTATTTCCTCTCTGATGCAAACTGCCACCCCTCCCCCTTCCCAACTACTCTGTCCCTCCTGTATAGTTTGTATCCAGGGATTGCAAGGTCCCAGTCATGGTGTGGTGTTGCCCAAGTCTTGTTTACTGCCACCATGCCCACCCTCTTTTCTGGTAATAGTGCCTGCAGGTCATTCATCTTGTTTCCAAGACTCTGCAATCCCGGTTTAAAATACTTTGGAGTTATTCTGGATCCCGTGCTCACTTCTTCTAAATGTATTAAGCTTGTTTGTCATAATATTAATCAAGAAATTGGAGTCTTTTATAAGTTGGTGAGTTTTTTTCTCCTTTGAATCATGTAAAGCCATTGTTGTTGGTTCTCTTCTACCTCATTTTGATTACGTATCTAGCCTTTTTTAAATTAGGTTCTAAGGAGTTACAAAATCTTTGTTGTCTACAGTAATATTTGTTGTTTTGCTTTACTTGCTTCTTTATGTTTTCACCACTGTTTTTATACTCCCAGCTTGGTTTGTTATCCCCGGTGTAACGTAGTCAATATTTTTATGGTTGTTTCATTTTTAAAAATATTCCTTGCTTCATCCTTTCCTCGCTCTGTGATCTTCTTTTACTCAGGAATATGTTGCCTAGTTTGCAGTCATCTGCTGGGGTTGTTCTTAATGCTGGCTCCTGTAAAACTAGAGCTGGTTTATGTGCTTTTACTGCAGCTGCTCCTCGATTCTTGAACAGCTTACCTGAATTTTTATGTATTAACTGTTATCTTCAAGTTTTTAAAAAGCAACTAAAATTGCATTTGCTTGATGTATGTACTTGTAACTGTAAATTAATGTTTCTTTTGAATGTTGTATTTTTTTTGTACTGCATAATTTGCCTGGGACAAGCCTGAAAAGGACCCTTGGTCCAGTGCTCCTACCTGATTAACAAATAAAAAAAATTAAAAAAAAGAAGAAGAAGGACCCCACCGAAACAAGATATTGCATCTTTGTATTTTTTTTCACTTTTATTAACCAGGAAAGGAGGACTAGGCAATTTTGCCTAGCTTCCAGCCTTTGTACGGGGAGGGATTACAGAACAAAACCAACTGAAACAGAACCAGATTAAGCCAGTGGCAGTATTTTTGCTGAATTAGTTGTACTACCTTGGGTATCTAAAGTGTAAACAATTTGTAAAAGCAGGACTCTGTTAAAACTGAGATATTGGAGCCATTCTAACTTGTAACAGCATGCAAGCAACATGCTTTGAACTGACAAATGTGTGTTTAGTTGCTTAGTAGTTCTGGAACTCTGTGACATCAATCAAGCTGATGATTAGAATGAAGGGTAACACAGTGACATCAGCTGAGTCTATGTCACACTGTTCCACTTCATTGTAGTCTCAGGCTCAACTGATGTCACTGGGTTCTGGAACTGCTAAATACTGTAATTAAAAAAAGGAATACAGAGCTGGCCTGCTGGTGCAGGGGCATGGTGCCAACCTGCGGCAATGACGACCCAGGTTTGGGAATGGACCTGGGTTGCCGGAGGACCAGCCTGGGGAGAAGGATCGAGCATCCCGCGACTGCTCTCCTTCTCCAGGGGGGGAGGGCGGAAGTGTGTTCAGTGCACTATGGGCACCTGGCAGAGGCCAGGTGTACCACAGCACCAACACCAGCACGTTAGGGGGTGGGGAAGATGCTGGTTGTCATTGCACATCTCCACCCTGTATACAAGGGAAAAATCCACGTAGCTGGCTGCTTCCATGAAGCCTGCGTCCGGCTTCAATTAGCCTCCTGGCCGGCTCTCCCAGTTAGTCACTAGGATTGTGGCACTATATGGGGCCGGGACTGCGACCCCACCCTCTGGGGAGTAAACCAGGGGTTTCAGGGAAGAGCACAGGTTGAAAGGGAGGTGGGAGTGTGGAGTTCCATGACCGGGTGGAAGTTTGGCGGCCAGCTGTGATGCAAAAAGCATACTAAATAAAAAAAAAATGGATACTGACTGGGAAAAAGGCTGCACTAATATGGTGTCCTAAATAAGGGAAAAAATAGTCCTGTTTCAAAACAAACACACACAACAAAGCAGTGGTGTGATTCAGCAGACTTTGTACATGCCCAAATTTACAATTACACAAAACATGTGAATACAATTGTTTGCATTCCCTTTAAGAGAAGAAAACCATTTGGATTATGTTTTGGATGTCTGGCCAAATTATCTAACATCAATACATTCTGAATTATGATCAGTATGTTCCCAATCAGCCTCATACCAAAATGAGATTTCTAAACTATTTAATTTAAATGTTACAAGCCATTTTTATAACCCTACTTTCTAAAGCCAGGAATCCCTCACTTAATGTTTACACTTTATATATTCATCTCATCAGAAGGTGACACCCAGAGATTAGAATCTATGCAGATTTTTAGAATTTGGAATGTAGGTTCAAACTCTGCATCCACACTCCACCCTGGTCATTCGTCAGATCTCTTTCTCTACCTAAAGTGAGCAATCATCCCATTATAAAATGGGCAAAGGATTTCAAGCAATCTGATTGGTTGTTAGCCGTGCATTAAATGTGTCTAATACACAGCTAAAACTAGAACCGCCATTTAGAATACACAGGCCCATTTTATAAGTGCAATAAGCCACTCCAGGGATGTGCATTAGACAGTTTTAATGCACGGCTAGGGGACTGGATGCACTCGGCCTGTGGCCTCGTGCCTCACTACGTCCCCTTAGCCGTGCATTAGAACTGTCTAATGCACACCCATCGTGTCTTATTGCTTACGTAACAGCTGGTTCTTCAGTCAGTTTCTTGATTTGTAGTTCATTTAAAAGTGTTACTCTTAGTTTTTTGATTACTCTGCATTAGTAAATAATTTTTCAGTGATGTATGGTCTCTCTAGTTCCCAATTGATTCCAGGGAACTGGAATCCTACCTGGCTACCATTTTTGTTTTTGGCTATTCTTTGGTTACTAAACCACTTTTTACATAATTTGGCAGATGTTTAGTAGTTTAAACTATACAGGTCCAATATAATTGGAGGGGGGGGAGATTCAGGGGAGAAAGGAGGAGGTGCTACTTCACTGAGAGGGTGGTGGAGCCATGGAATGTGCTGCCCAGGGGTCTGGTGGAGGCAGAGATGGTGGAGGGGTTCAAGAGGGGGTGGGACAGGTACAGGGGAAGGGTTCTGGAAGCAAAGTCCTGTGCTGTGAGAATATCTGGGACTGGGAAGGGAAAAGTCAGAGAGGGCGAGAGGGGCAGCAAGATCAGCTCCCAGGGTGGAGGCTGACCAAACAAGCAGACACGAAAGACCGTTAGGCCTATTCTGCTGCCATTTTAGTATGTTAGTATAATTACTGTAATATATATATATATATATATATATGTAATTTTTAAATATTTTGTACACAGTTTGTGGATTGAGAAGGATGGTATCATTGAGGAATGTATGGGATTTGTGTGTTTCATGTTGGTTGGAAACAGGATAGTCAGCATACTGTTCTGTGGTGAATCACATCTTGTGTAGGTTTCATTTTGTTTATATACAGTAGTTAGGCAGTTTGTTCCTTTTGTGGGATCATCCTTGTCTGCATGATTAGCTGGCTTATTGCTGTGTGGTGGTCTGTTGATTATGTGGTACAGTAACTTTGTTTGTCACTGTTTGATGGACATTCTGGGCTGATGATTTCTTGTTTTAAAAACAAGGCATTTCTTGTTTTAATAAAGGTGTTTATTGAAAATATTTTTTGAGCTAGAATCAGGCTATTGCTAGGAACCAACATTCCTGACATAGTGTTCTAGTTCTAGAACATCTGAAGTAGCAGCCCACTGAGTTCTAGAATATTGAGATTTGCTGTTTCATTTGGATGGTAAAAGTGAAATAGAAATGTATGTATATTTTAATTTTACAGTTACATGAAACTGGAGGCTAGGAGAAGTTGGGCTGGGAGGATGTGGGGCAACAGGTACATGTATGGGAAGCAGGAGAGTGGAAGGAGAGTGGTAAACTGCAATGGCTGCAGGGCAGCAGTCTTTCTGGGGATGATGTGGAGTAAAGGGGGCTGTCCAGTGTGTAAGAGCCTGAAGCAGTTAACTCACTCAGCTCTAGAATGGAATCTTGAGTGAGTGCTGTATTCCTGTGTAAAAATGGCTGTTTTCCTGAGCAGTTGGAATGTTCTGAACTTAAATGGTTACACTCCGACTTGGAGTATAAATAACTAAAAATGTATAACTCCTATCACAAAATTTACAGCACGAAGTTTACTCACAATAAAACAATCTTTAAAATGAGGGGTTACACATGTTAGTAGCATTAACTTTTTTTTTTTTACAGAGCATGTAACGATGGAAATTTAAGTTTTGTTTCTTTTTGTTTTTTAAAAAAACTCAAATAAACACCTTAGAAGTGGCAAATGTCTGCTGTATGATGGTTTTCCATCACACCAACATCTGTGCATTACACTGCCACAGTTTAGAATATTTCTGAGCTGTTTTACATAATAAAATGGACCATAAACTAAGGGATGTGCCAACACATAATGCCAGTAAACCGACTGAATTTGGAAAAATGCTCTGCAAAACTTCCCACATGATGCACAAACCACGATAACTGAAAAAGTATGCCTCCTAGCCCCTAGACACCTGCATGGAAAATGTTCACAATAACAAGGGCTTTTAAATGATGGGTCACTCATGTTAGTGGCATTTGCAGATATTTTTTGTACAGTTCCTGAAATGATAAAAAATAGCATTTTTTTACATTTTGTTCCCAAATAAAAACCTACATCATAAAAAGTACACCTCCTAGACCCCAGACACCAGCATGATAATTGTCCACATTAAAGAGACCTTTCAAATGATGGGTCACACACGTTTCCAGCATTTACAGTTGTTTTTTTTACAGCACCTGAAATGGAGGAAAATCAAATTTTTACTCTTTTTTTTATCCCCAAAAAACTAAAACAAAAAAGTACATCTCCTAGCTCCCAGACACCAGCATACTAATTTATCACAATGAAAAGAGCTTTCAAATCAGGGATCACACATTTCTAGCATTTTCACTTTATTTTTTTTACAGTATCTGCAATGGAGAAAATTAGCATTTTCTTCACTTTTTAACCCAAATTAAAACCTAAAAAGAATATGAAAGGTAGCAAATGTGTTCAATATAAAGTCAGCATTCTGGTAGGTAGGAATGTTTCCTACTGACCTGCACTTTCCAATAACCTTATCCCTGGTTGGTTGCTCCAGAAAGTGCATAAGAAGTGCAGGATGCACATATGCACTCTGTGGATGAGAGGAAGTGAATACCTGATGCACATATGCGCTATGGGGACTAGAGGAATTTTTCTGATGATGCACATATGTGCTATGGGGCTGAGTGAGTTAAGGGCTGAAATAAAGCTGCTCAGATGGGAGCTGGGGAGGATGGTGCAGGAAGTCTGAAGAGAAGAGCAGTGGAAGGAAAGGCAGATGGGTGTTGCCCAGGGGAGTGAGGGTATCAGGCAGGGGAAAGGAGTGCGGAGGACTACCTAGTATACAGGAGTATCTCTTTCTCAGAGGACCAAGTATCCCAGGGTGGAGAAATGGCAAGTGGTAAGGGGAAGCGGTGGTAATGTGGGGGTTGGAACTTCTGAAGGAGTGCCTTTATCAAATAGAATGGCACCACTGTGTGAAAGAAGGGCGGGGCAGCAGGAGGTGAGGTGGGAGGTCAGGTTGAGCCAGGGCTGAGAGTAGGAGTACAGAGGATGGTGGAGGAAACTAGTCAGGGTGGGCAGGAAAGAGGGGGGCAGGCAAAATAGAGTGGAAAGTGTGGGGGAGGGAGAGAAAAGGAAAAAAAAGGGAGGGAAAAGAGGAAGCAGACACTGATAGACACAGATAGTCAGAAGGTGAAGGGTAGAGAGGGAGATGGAAAAGCAGTTAGGGGGATAAATATTGGATGTAGAGATATGTTCACCAGGGTGAAGGGGCAGCAGTTAGGCAGGGAAGCAGCTAGTACCAAAGGTAAGAAAGTGAGAATGGGGAGCACGGATGCAGAGAATGGAAGGGTGGCAATCATAGGGGACTCCATAATTAGGGGTATTCACTGAGGAAGGGAAGGGGACCCAAATTCAAGGAGGAGGAGGGTGGTTTGCATGTCAAGGATGACAGCAGGGGAAGGTGAGCCCAAGAATAAGGAAAATAGTCAAGTCAACTTTATTTATAGAGCACAATTCCTGAAGTGATCAAAGCACTGTACAATAAACTATAAAACGAGAAATAAAACCACAGAATATAACAACATATCTCTAAAATAAAGCTGTTATAAACTAGACAGGGTCCGAGAAAGCCATCTCAAACAGGTACATTTTTAATGCCGATTTGCAGCTTCCCATGGTCAGGCACCCTCTAACCCAACAAGGTAGAGCATTTACAGTGTTGGGGCCACAAAAGTGAAAGAGTGAGCACCAGAAGTCTTAAGTCAAACCCTGGGAATCTCTAGCATTCCCTCATCAGTGGAGCAGAGAGGGAGAGGGAGAGGGAGAGAAGGGAGGGAAGGCAAAGAAGATCTTGCAGGTAGCACGGTCCCTGACCATATAGGGCTTTATGGTCAGTAACCTGACCTTGAAAGTGATCCACCAGAAGACTGGTAGCCAGTGCAGATCACAGAGCACAGGAAAGGCAACTTTATTTATAAGGTGCCCAATCCCGGAGGCTCTGGGCACCTTACACAAACAAAAACATACAGCAGTCAATTAAGGCATAATCAAAACTCATTAAAACCATTACAACATTATAATACAAAGGAAAAAAATATAATAAAATAGGGTTTCAAGAATCATTTTTCAGGAAAACTGGCCAAAACTAATATTTTGTTGTTAACAGTCAAATGCCAGGCTGAAAAGGTGGGCCTTTAGCCTCCCCTTAAATACTAAGGTTCATACTAAGGTCTTTACAAGAGCAAGAAGGTGTTGGCCCATAACGCTCTTATACTAAGCCAGGTGGTAATATGAAAGGTAACCAGAGTTAATTAATCTATCAAGTCTGGATTTGAATATACCCTTAGTTTCACTGATAATCACATCCACAGATACAGTAGTTTATTCCATGGACCCACAGTTCCAAGTGTAGAAAAATATTGTCGACTAGTATGTTTAAACGGTTTCCTTATTAATTGTAAAGGATGACCTCTAACGTTATGGGTATGATCTCTGAATTGTAAACCTAATTCAGTCATGAGATAAGGGTCATGGATAATGTCAAATAAGAGTAATAAATCACCTCTTAAATGGCAGGTAGATAAGACATAGGGCTGGATTCACAAAGCTTTTTGAAGGTGCAAAACCTTCCCTAAGTTCCCAAAACTGCCGTAGCTATGGAAACAAAGGGGAATTTGCACTGGATGCTATTCACAAAACTCTCTGCAGCTGTGGAAAACAACACTAAGGAATGTGGAAAAAAGTGCAGCTGCGGAAGTCCCTGAGGAAAAAAAGGTGCGAGATAAGTAAGGCACATCCCCTGAAAGGCTATTCACAACCAGTTTTTTTCCGCAGCTGAGGAAAAAATGTTACACACAGTGGAATGAGGTGTAACTCTCTCTCAACAAACTGCAGTAGTGCCCCAGCAATTAGAATCAATTAAGGTGGGGGTGAGGCACAGGTAATAGCATCCCAGATAGTATAACAGTGGCTGCTGTAACAGCAACAAAAGCACATATTGCCATGATATGGAAACAGACAACAACCACCAGACACAGTGCAGCCCATGATGGAGCCCCACAGGCAGTAGAGCCTGGCCAGCCTGCAGTGAGTGCTACCCCTGCAGGCAACAGGAACACCCAGGGAGGGAGGACCAGCAGTGACAGTTGGCCACTGTGGTGCCATGGTATTGCTGGTACCTGTGGTGCTGCAGTGGTCCCAATTGAGGGACTGTTTGCTGGTCTCTTTGTGGGTGCTTTCAGCTTCATTCTATGGCAGCCTTGTTAAAGTCTGCTGTTCCAGCTAATTAAGTTCACTGCTGCTGTGCCTCCTAAGCTATTTCTGCAGCTGTGGATCCGCAGTTCCAGATTTTCAGCACGTGCGCAATTTCTGCAGCTGCTGAATTTCCGCAGCTGCGGGGATTTTACGAAATTCCACACCTGCTCAAAATTTCTTTATGAATAGCACGCAACTGCATTTTCGCAGTGCTGCAGGCTTTTTTCCCGCAGCTGTGGGATTTTTGGCTTTCTTTGTGAATCCTGCCCATAAGGTTTAATGTAGCTAGTCCATTATTATATGTTTCATTTTTTAAACTTGATATTTTTTTTAGTATAAAGTCTTTGAACCTTTTCTAGTGAGTTCCCACTAGACTTTTTATATTATTTATTTCAATCTAGGATTACAATACCTTTGAGCCGAGGCTCTTTTACAAAGGTTCCACGTCAGCGTGTGCAACAGTCATCACTTTTAGTTACAAGCATAACGTCACTGACTTACAGACATGTAATAACCAGTACAAAGACTTGAGCTATGAGCAAGACAAGGGAGGAGGGGGGGTCGATGGGGGAGAAGTGAGGGTAGGAGATTGGGGAGGTTGGAAGTACAGGGTGGTAAAAGGGAGTACTGGAGGTGGGTGGGGGCAGGGGCAAGAGTGGAGATATGGGGAGGAGGTGGGCAAGGGTGGGAGACAGTGCAGCCAGGGGACCTTGTCGAGGGAATATGCCAGGTAAGGTGTTAGGGGTGCAAAGACTGATTGTAAGTGCTGGGTGCTGGGACATTTGCAGCTGGAACGGTGGAAATGTTAAGATGGGCAATCGCAGGATACAAGCAGTGAGAGGCGCAGCTTGGACTTGAAAAGGCACCACAGCTGGGCTGCATACTCAAGGTGTGGCCTAACATAAGATCTATACAGGGGCATTAAAACCTCTGATTTACGTAATTTAATATTTTGCAAGATAGACCATACTGCCCCATTAGACTTATTAATAATACAATTAATATGTTTGTTATATTACATGTCATCTAAAAGAGTAATTCCCAAGTCTTTCTCATCTGAGGTACTAAGAAGGTTAGAACCACCCAGGTGATACATATGATAGGGGTTATTAGTTCCTAGATGCATAACTTTACATTTTTTTGGATTTAATTTCATACCCCACTTGTCCACCCAAGATGTACGAACCAAACACTAGTGGCCGCTGTAACTCTTCTCTCACTTAATTCTCATACAATGTATTCCCTACTTATAGCAACCCTACTGACTTCCAGGACCATTCAACTTGTTCTACAACCCCACCCAGTGGCTCCTATACCACACCACTATATCTACTACACTAATCCTTCAGCTATCATTTATAACTGCAGACCCAGTCCCTCCAACTTCTCCCACTCCTGCCATATTGATCCATTTGACTTATACACACACACCACGTGCTTACACCTCACTCACTTGCTATGCATTGTACCGCTGCTCTCCCCCACTTCAGACCTCAACCCCCCAACACCCACGTAAGCCCCACTTTCGTCCCCTCACTTCCCTTTCCCTTCTATCCAGCGTCATTCCTAGTCTCCCAGTCCCAACCTCCAACAAAAAAAGCCCGTCACCCTACCAATCCCAGCATCTGTCTCCAAAACTCTGCAGGTTGGCCCTCCTGCGGCACACCCTCCTACTTCTCCTACTATCTGGCAATATCCACCCCAACCCTGGACCACCCTGCACTAAGACCTCCCCAAAAAACCCTCAGGGGAGTCTGCTGCTAGCAACCCTAAATATTTGCAGCCTACCCAAAAAACACACCCCTCTACAAAGCTGGATTGCCCAACATTCTCCAGACATACTAGCCCTCTCCGAGACCTGGCTCTCTGAAAAAATTCCCAATGATGCTGTCTCCCTAAGTAATTATACCATCTTCAGGGCAGATAGGACCAGCAAGAGAGGTGGTGGCAGCGCAATTTATATTAAATCCTCACTCAATGCCACAGAAGTACATACCCCTGCCCCACAACATGGAGCCCAGACTCTAACAGTCAAACTCAATCTGGGTACAAAAACTCTCCACATCATCTCTGCCTATATCCCCCCGAGAAACCAAAAACTCGCGTTTGAGTCGATCCTTCACATTATCTCCCACCTACCTAATACTAGTGAAATCATATTAATGGGTGACTTCAACGTCAACTGGCTATCCCCAGCCGCATCCAACTACAAAGACACTGCCCTGGTATTTGATCTTACCCAACTAGTCACCTCCCCGACCAGAAGGGATCTCAGATCCGGACCTCCACCCTTTAGACCTCATTTTCACCAACAGGCCACGTAACCTCTCCCATGCTACTGTGCTCCCTGACTCTATCAGTGACCACTCCCCGGTTACTTGCAGATGGTCGGGTAAATTGCCCCCTGCCCCACCAAAAATCTCCTGGCAGCGAAGGCTAAAAAAAGGAGGCCTAGAGAACCTCAAAGCCCATCTATCTAATAGCAACTGGCTCCCCATATACACCACGCAGTCAGTAGACCTTGCTCTCGCCCACTTTATTACCATCTTCAACAAAGCCTGTGATATGTTCACTCCCCTCACAAAGCAAGCTGTGAAATCCAGAACCACCCCCTAAATCACACCCTCACTACTAAACCTGCTACAACAAAGGGACAACCTATGGCACAAGGCCCTTGACTCCCAATGCACACAGGACAGGCAGCTTTACAGGGAGGCACACAATAAATGCACATGGGCCTTGCGGCAGGCGAAAACTAATTATTACCAACAAACCCTTACCTCCTCCTGGGGAGACAGAAACAAATTCTGGAACAACATAAAAGAACTCAGTGGTAAAACCTGCTCCCCCAACCCTACCCAACTCAATCTAAATGGGATGTAACACAGGATCCCACCACTATCGCAGAAGCCCTCAACTCTGCCTTCTCGGACCTCTCCCATATCCTCCCTCCTAATTTCTTCCACCCTACCACACCCCTCCCTCCCCCAAATACCCATGTAAGGTCAACACGCCTCCTTTCCGGCTTCGAGTCATCCCCTGCAGCGAAGCAAAACACTATATTACCAAAGCTATCGCCAATACCCATTACAGTAATGACTCCCTAGATCTTAAACTCATTAGGCTTACCCTGGATGTCACACTACCCCACCTTACAAAAATTCTCAACCTCTCGCTATGCCTCGGCCAGTTCCCCTCAACCTGGAAGAAAGCCATAATCACTCCCATTCTGAAGAATGGTGACCCCACTAACACCAGCAATTATAGACCTATCTCAATACTTCCACCCCTCTCCAAAGCACTCGAAAAAATAGTCTCAAACCAACTAACAGAACACCTAACTAAATACAACCTTCTCAGCCAGGAACAGCATGGTTTCCGAACTGGCCATAGTACCGTCACTGCACTGTCTGAGCTCACCACGTTCATCCATGAGGCCCTTGACCAGGGCGCTATCACAGGGGTGATCTATGTGGATCTGACCAAGGCATTTGACATGGTCAGTCACGATCTACTGCTTTGTGTCCTTCCACAACTAAATGTGGTCCCTGAGGCTACTGCCTGGTTCAAGGATTACCTCTCAGGCCGGTCACAGCATGTCAGGATAAACACCACCATCTCCACCTCCAAAACAGTTCGTTCTGGGGTCCCGCAAGGGTCTATCCTTGGCCCGTTGCTCTTCACCCTCTTCTTAAACTCTCTCCCTAAGGCGTGCAGCAGTCATCTACTACTCTACGCTGATGATGCGGTTCTGTATTGGAAACACCCTCAACCGAGCGCCCTCCAACTGGCCCTACAGGGTTTTTTTCTGGGAGCTTGAGAACTGGTTCTCTTATCACCGCCTGATCATCAACTATAACAAAACTAAGTCCATGATCTTTGCGCATCGCCAAAGCCCACATAGTCAGTCAGCACTCCTAATTAAGAACTCACAAGGCGCCCCACTGGAACATGTTATGAACTTCAGATACCTGGGAATCACTTTAGATACCTCCCTCTCCTACCATAGTCACGTCCAACTTCTCTCTTCCGCTGTCAACGCTAGAGTGGGCATCCTCTACAGACTCAAGCACTGCCTACCAGCAGGCCATGCAACTTGCAGTCACCTCCTCCTTCTCCCTAGTTGATTATGGATAGTTATCACGGCTCAGCTGAACCCACCACGCTAAACAGTATAAACACTGCCCTGAATAAAGCCTGCTTCCTAGTCACAGGCAGTGACAGACTAACCCACACCTGCGATCTTTATACTTTGGCTGGTTGGCTAAATTTCCAACAAAGACTTAAGTACCACACCTGCATTCTCGCAAAAAAGATACACCTTCAGCTAGCCCCCATCGGCCTACTCCCCATTATCAGTACAGCCCCCATCAGGCATAATACAAGACTCACAACTAGCCCATATTTTCAGGTCTCCCTCTGTAGAACATCCCTAGGGCAAAGATCCTTCCGCTACCATGCCCCTCTCTGGCTCAACACATTACCACCCCCACTCTTCCAGACCCATAGCATCTCACTTTTCAAATCTGGCCTTAAAACCCAGCTACTGGAGAATGCTAAATGTGACTGTGGCTAACGCTGCCCACCCTCTTTGCTCCCAAATCCTCCACATTTCATGACACAGGGACTCTTTTGACCCTATGAAACAGCAACCTACAAACCCCTGTTTAGGGATTCCAAGAATGCTACCTAATCCCCTCACCTGCTGAATAAGTTCTAGCCTGGACTGCTCTGTCAGTACTGATACTGTAAATAATGCCTGTCTATGTTCGTCTTTTACTGTATTTGTCTACCCTCCACCCCCTGTAACCGACGTGGAGCCTTTGCAAAAGAGTCTGTGACTCAAAGGATTGTAATTCCGATTGTATTCAATAAATAAAAATAAATAAATAAAAATGTTAGCATCATCAGTATACTTGATGGTAAGTGACAGGCAATCCTTTGTCATATCAGCAATGAAAGCCTGAAAAAGGCATGGGCCCAACACTGAGCCCTGTGGAACCCCACTAGAAACAATACCCACTTCAGATGAGGAACCATTAATAACAACCCTTAGTGTTCTGTCTTGTAACCAGTTACTGATCCAGTTAATGATATGACTATTTATGTTCATATTATGACATTTTATAATGAGTGCCCTATGGGGCAAAACATCAAATGCCTTGCTAAAGTCGATTAAGACAGTATCACAAGGTATATTATAATCAACAGAATGGCTAATATTCTCATAAAAACATAACAAATTAGTGAGACAGCTTCTGCCACTTTTGAAACCATGTTGCTCTAAGTCTTCATTATTCAACGTTGGTGTCAAGATATCTTTAATTAGACTCTCTACAACTTTGCATACAGTAGATGTCAAGCTTATATGGTGATAATTCTCCCAATTGTTTTTTTAAACCTTTTTTATGTATTGGTATGACATTAGCCTTCCTCCAATCATCAGGAGCATAATTCTTAACAAAAACTTATCAAACATGATTTTTAACAGGAGAGAAATGAATTTAGCCAACAAATGCAATAAATGCCCTGCTATATTATACGGGCCAGAAGAGTATTTACCCTTAAGAGCCACAAGTTTATCTAATAGTAAATCTTCTTGAAACATTATGGAAGTATCCTCATTTGGATAAATACAGTTCGCTAAATCGTTATTAGGGTTAGCAAATACCTTACAGAACTCACTGTTGAAGAAGTTAGCCATAGATTT
The DNA here is from genome assembly GCA_016271365.2 of Neoceratodus forsteri. Taxonomy (NCBI): domain Eukaryota; kingdom Metazoa; phylum Chordata; order Ceratodontiformes; family Ceratodontidae; genus Neoceratodus; species Neoceratodus forsteri. Next base: position 659,567,052 of record CM028133.1, read on the forward strand.
AGGATCATATACCAATACGTTATTCTGTAGAATCGGGCCTACTTGACAAACAGGTTTTTTATTGAGTTGATAAATGAGTAGAAATCTTTACTATTATTATTTTTTTTTTTTTTGCATTATTGGCAAGCTTGTATTCCCGTCTTGTTTTTGACTTTTTGATAGAGGATTTGCACTTAGACTGAATTTTTTGATAAACATTCCAGTTAGTACTTGATTTATTCTTTAAGTAATTATTATATTTCTTTCTTTTTAATTTTATTAATCTTTTTATGGATGGATTAAACCAGCTAGGTGAACTTTTAGACTACGGACTTTGGGTTTAGAGGGAATAAATGTGTCTCTTATATTGTATATAACTGTTTTAAAAAAGGACCAACTATTTTCTGAATTTAGATTGGATAAAACAGACTGCCAGTTAACATCCTTAATGATCTTCTCAATGGAGGCCAAATCAGCTTTGTTATATAAATAGACTTTAGTATTATTACAAATAGTAGCATAAGATTTATTAATAGTGAACAAGATAGTGTTGTGTTCACTGCTTGAAATTGGGTCAGTAATTTTTAAATCTATAATTGATAGAATGTTGTTACAAATAACAAGGTCAAGAATTTTGTCTGCCCATGTAGGCTTAGAAACATGTTGTGTCAGGTCCAGCTCAAGACACGTAGAAAGGAATTTCTTACCTTTACTACTAATGGCTGTACTATACTGCCAGTTTATATCACCTAGATTGAAATCTCCAGTTATAACAATATGTCCAAGATCACTAGCCTGCTCAAATTCAGACAAGATGGCATCAAGTACATAGATGGGTGAGTTGGGTGGATAATAACAACTACCAAGTATAATAAAGTCATCTTGCTTCAGAAAAATGTTGACCCAGATTGTCTCAGTAGCTATATCATGCGATTTTATAATATCTATTATATCCAAACTGCTCAAAGTATCTTTTATAAGTAAGGCAATGCCACCTCCTTTCCTGTTCTGTCTATTAAGTTTGTAAAGTCTAAAGTACAGTAAATAATCCCACAGAGCTTTCCCTACAGCCACCCTGGAGAAGAGGTGCGGACATCCAGGGGAGGAAAAACCAAAAGTCAGTAACAGATGGCCAGCCGGTTCAGTACCCACTGGACTGAAGTGCCCTCTGACCAGAGCGAACTTCCTCAAACAAGAGACTAGTTCAGAGACCAGTCCAAAAATAAAGACAAAGAAATCAGGAGGTTTGGGTCCAGAATTGTGTCTCCATGCTGCAGAGATAATAAAGCCATTCAGATTGTCCAGTCACTGTCTCAGGGATCACAACAACCAACAAGTTGGTAAAAAGGTTAGTTAGTTCAGTCCCATGGATCAGGATTTTGGTGAGGTTTTTTATGAACCACACAGGGGGAGGAATTTGATCAATATATGTGTGGCTGGGAGGGTCTGGACATGCCCATTGAACCAGGCATTTCTCCAGACAGACCCCCAGAATCTCCCCTATTCAGCCTGGGTCCCCTTCTAACTTTATTTTGCACAAAGGTTGCAGAAACCCTCAGCTTCCTAGAGGCTGTGGATGAGAGAGGCCTGATTATGGAAATGATGAATATTCAGAGTCTAGGAGGTTGTCTATTCCTTTGCATAGTCATTTAGGAAACAAACAACAAGAATTTAAAAATCCTCATTCTGGCCCTCCTACAGATAAAAATGGACAGAGGTATACTGTCAAGTTAGGATACAGACTTCCCATGAGCAGTGTAGTCATATAGGTGTGGTACAAAGCTGCAGCCTGTGACAAGGCTATTCCTCTCCTCCGGCTCATCTCACAAGGATTCTAGGAAGATTGATGCCATGGCGAGAGAAAAAGTATATGCAGCTAATACTGGGACTCAGGCAGGCAAAATAGATTATGCGGCTAGATATCAGAAATCTAGGTGGGACACAGATGCACAGTGCAAACAGGCCCATGGCCGCTGGCTAGTGAGTTAGAACAGGTGGCTGCTGATGGCATTGAAGCCTCTAAAGTTCAATTTCATACTGCTGTTGATGTTAATGATGTTTCCTCCAGGGTCATGGCCATGTAGCTTTCCGTAGTTGGCATGGCTCAGAAGCACTAATGTCCCAAGATATCAGTCAAAGGCTATGGATTTTCCTGTAGTAGGAAATTCTGTTTAAGAGCAAACAGAAATTATATGAAAAGATGGATGAATACAGAACTACCTACAAAGTGCAGGCTAGGAGAAGCATGCATGCCACAAAGGCATGCTCCCAGAGGTAAGGGCAGACCAGCACCAGGACCTTTTATCAATTTCAAGCCTCCCCTGCTGTCACCAGAAGGGTTCTTCAGAGGCAGGGGTAGGCATGGCGCAAGTAGACCATCTCCCCCCCCTCAACCTAAGGCTGCTGCTAATGAAAGCACCCTGATGGGGTGCCGGGCCAGTCTCACTGTACCAGTGGGGGCAGGTTGCCTAGTTCAGCCAGAGCTGGCTGTCCCTAACTACGGACAGATGGGTTCTGGAGGTAATAGGCCAGGAGTCTGATTCTCAGCTTCAAATATTTTCCAAGATGAGGCAGGCATTTCCACCTGCAAATCCTTCAGAAGCCCTTGCTTTGGAAGCAGAGGTTTCTTCTCCTTCCTGGTCTGCCAAAGCAGTGGAAAGGTTCCTCCTTGCCATCAGGGCAAGGGCTTTATTCAAGATAACTTTCTTACCCAAAAAGACAGGAGAATGGCAGCAATTCTGGATTTAAGATAACGAACAAGCATCTAATTTGAAACCCAGGTTCAAAATATTGCTCTGGCAATGATATTGCCTTCCCTGAGCCAGGGGACTGGCTAGCTTCCCTGGACCTCAAGGATGCCTATTTTCATGTTCTGGTCAGGCCTTCCCGAAAAGTACCTCAGGTTAGAACTGCCCTCAGGCCACTACCAAATTCCAGGGCAATGCCTTGACCTTACCTCTAAGCAAGGTATTCACAAAATGTCTCGCTGTAGTAGTGGCTCATTTAAAACCAAAGGGTTGCTGTGTTTCCCACCTGGATGACCGGCTCATTGTGGGTCAGTCTCCAGGTCAGGTAATCCACTTGCAAGTCACCCAGCAGCTTCTCACTTCTCTGGGATTCCTGCTAAACTTACCAAAGTCAGTTCTGGAACCAGTTCAGGCCTAACTTTCATAGGCGCAGAATTGAACACGAGGTTAGCCAGGGCCTTTCTTCCTCGGAAAGGGGTGGACAGACTCATCGCCCTGCATCCTCCTTTACCCTCCTGGTCTCTCGACCAGCAAGGCATTTTCTGCAACTCCTCAGGCACATGGCTGCTTCCACAGCTGTTGTGCAGGGAGCAAGATTCCAGATGAGGGACATTCAGTTCCATTTGAGGGCCTATTGGTCTCAGAGGAAGGACCCCCTTACCAAATTGGTCCCAGTTACTCAAACCCTGATCCTGGCCTTACACTGGTGGCAGGATCAAAGCAATCTGAAACAAGGGGTTCCCTTCATTCCCATTTCTCCCTCCCTCACCCTCACCACGGATGCCTCCCTGTTAGGGTGGGGGGCTCACCTGGGCGACCTTACCACTCAGGGAGTGTGGTCTCCTCAGGAATCTCTGCTCCACATCAATCTTCTGGAACTCAGAGCTGTCTTTTTAGCTCTTCGGGTCTTTTCAGATTCTGTCCAGAACAAAGTGGTTCAAGTCAGGACAGACAATACCACCACAATGTGGTACATCAACAAGCAAGGGGCACTCGGTCTTCAGCCTTGTGCATCGAAGCAATGAAGTTGTGGTCTCTGGCTTATTCCTGAACACCTCCTGATAGCGGTTCATCTCCCAGGGAAGGACAATGTGCTGGCGGGCGCCCTCAAGCAGAATTTCTGGGGCCATCACAGATGGCTCTGAATCCACAAGTACTGGGGTCTGTCTTTGCCAGTTGGGGCACTCCTCAGATAGATCTTTTAGGCCCCAGACAACCACCAACTTCCTCTTTTTGCTGCAGGCCTCCAGTACTGGGTTCAGTCCTCTGGATGCCTTTCTGTTGGATTGGAAAGGAAGTTCCTGTATGCCTTCCCCCTTTCCTCTCCTTTTCAGGGTACTAGTGAAAATCAGATCTCAACCTTGCAGAGTGATTCTGATTGCCCCAGATTGGGCCAGACAGCCCTGGTACCCTCTGCTCCTGTCCCTGGCAGTCCACCTGCCCTGAGCCTGCCCAGAGTTCACGACTTACTGGCCTGTGCACAGGGGAGAGTGTGGTATCCGGACCTCAAGTCCCTCCACCTCAAGGCTTGGCTCTTGAGGAGCTAGAATTTGCTGACTTACACCTTTCTCAAGGTGTCATGGATATTTTAAAGGCTTCTAGGAAGCCTTCCACTAGAGCCACTTATAATTCTAAGTGGAAGAGGTTTTCCATCTGGTGCTCTGAGAGGCAGATTATCCCAGAATCTGCTGATCTTCCCATTCTTCTGGAATATTTGGTCCATCTGAATTCCCTGGGCCTTAGACCAGCTACCTGAAGGTTCATCTGGCAGCTGTCTCTGCTTTTGTGTCAGCAGGAAGCCTGCCTCCTTTCTTCTCACCCTGTGTTCTCCAAGTTTTTAAAGGGTTACTTCATACTAACCCTCCTTTTGAGGAACCAGCTCCCGCCTGGGACCTGAATATTTGCATTGCTCAGTTAATGCAACCCCCTTTGAGCCTCTGTCTTCAGCAGAACTCAAGTATTTAACTTGGAAAACCTTTTTCTAGTAGCTATCACCTCTGCCAGACGCATAAGTGAGTTACAGGCCCTGTCAGTGGAAGAAGATTTTATCCTTTCACAGAGATAAGGTAGTCCTTAGGACTAACAGAAAGTTTTGCCTAAGGTGGTTTCTGATTTCCACCTGAATCAATCTATCTCCCTCCCAGTATTTTCACTGAGCATTCTTCCTCAGGTGAGGAGGAGACTGCACAGCTTGGATGTCAAAAGGGCGTTAAGTTACTATCTAGGCGCACCAGAGGTCATAGGTTCGAATCCCTCCAACTGTTTCTTACCTATGGCGAGGTTGGCAAGGGAAACCTGCCACTAAGAGAACAATTGCAAGGTGGATTGTCTCTTGTATCCAATTTTGTTATCAGAAACTGGGTGGATACCCCCTCAGGATTGAGGCCCCTCCACCAGGGGTACAGCTGCTCTCCTAGCGCTGCTAGAGACATTCCTATTCTGGAGATTTGTCAAGCTGCTACCTGGAAGACAGTTCACACCTTTACCAAGCATTATTCCCTGGATGTCCAGTCCAGGAGAGATGCTCGGTTTGGCACAACCGTGCTTCAGAACCTATTTCCTAAGTAGGTTCTGACCCTCCTCCATGGAGGTACTGCTGTGTAATCTGCTATTGTTATAATATAGCAAGACTTCATGGTGTTTGAAGAAAAATTACTCACCTTAGTAATTGCTTTTCTTCTCATGGAGTCTTGCTATATTCTCTTCCCCCTCCTCCTGCCCCTCTCAGAACTCCTACTTGGGTAGAGGTGGCAAATTGGTGCAAGCACTGTGTCATGCCATTTTAGTTTTCCCTAACCCTGTTTTCCTTTGGGTTAGGGATCTAGATATTCATTTAGGTTATTTTGTATTGCCCCTTGTTGGACTTGAGTCTTGGGGGAAGGGGTTCATATGTGCTTGTCAAGGGTGGTAAAACGAACCATAATACCATCAATCTTTGTTATTATGGTTCTGGGTGTTTCTTTTGTTGTTTATATTGTTGTTATTACTACTAGTAGGTAGCCATAGGCTAGTGTAGTTTTTCCACACAGACTTTTTCCGTCCTTTGATGTTGGCTTCGTAAAGATCTGACAGTTTCATTTGAAACTGCCAGATAGAGCTTTGGGCACAGCGCCCTCGCGCTGTAGAACTCCAGATCTTCTGGAGTTAACTCCTTCCTCTCCGGGGCAGTTCAGCTGCAGTGGCTGACTGCTATTGTTATAATATATCAAGACTCCATGAGAAGAAAAGCAATTACTAAGGTGAGTAATTTTTTCTTTGTTCCATCCACTATTTTATCAGATGAAGGCATCGGCTTCATCTCCACCCCACTATTTAGATTGAACAGTTATTAATGATTGACAAAAACTGTTTACTCAGGGAAGCATTGCCCCGCTGACTTAGGTGTAACCCATCACCACTGAATAAATTATCTCTTCCAACATACTCTTCCCAGTGGGTGATACAGCTAATATCCTGTAATAGGCACCATTAACAAAGCTAATTATTAATGCGTTATTTTTTTTTGATTGAGCACTGGGGAGAAATGAGGGATTGGAAGGATTTCTGAAATGTAAATTGTGCATCCAATTCCTACCAATTTGTTGGTTAGCCCCACAAAGGCAGACTTAATGTCATTTAATGAATCATGATAAATACTATTGGCTCCAGCATGTATAATTACAATAGGGTTAATTCCACAGTCCTTCAGAATATTATCCAACATAGATGCAATATTAGTTAACTTGGTGCCACTAAAGCTAGTACAGGTTCTGTTAACTTTATGTGGATTACAGATGGACCTGTCCAAATGTTTTATCATTGAATCCCCTATTACAATTACCTGTCTAGATGGGGGGGTTATTGATTATTGAGACACCAATACTGTGAGCTTGAATGTCTAAATTATTATGTATAGTGTCAGTGACGAAATCAATCAATGGCTGGTCTCCAACTGAAATATCTTGCTGTATATGAGTAGTAATAGGGGGTTGTATATTTAAATTTCCTGCTTGATTACCATCAAATGGAACAAAAGGTGGCTTAATTAAGGTAGATTCCTGGCATAGTAGGGGGTTAAGACAAACAGATCTATTAGATAATTGAATACTATGCAGTTTAGCTTTCCTACCTTTTTTATAATGCCTAAAGCTTTGTACTTCATGCCACATATTATCATTATTATCCTCCAAACCATCATACTCCCTAGCTCTTTTCTTGTTGACTTCATTTGTAGTGGTAGAAGGACAAATAGATTGGGGCACAACTCCTGAATTACTGGACATCTGCTGGTTATTATCAAGGATAGAAGGGTAAATAGGTAGGGGCACAACTCCTGCATTGCTGATCATCTGCTGATTATTATCAAGGGTAGCTAAAGGTGTGATTGACAAAACTGAAGTTGATAACACAACACCAGTATTGCCACTCATCTGATGATCATTACCAGGAACTGCGGTAAGTGTGGAGTCACTAGAGCACTGATATGTATCAGGGCTACTAGTTTGATGCTGATTATTTAATGTACAAAACCTGTCAGACATTTATTGCTGACTGACCTCTAATTGAATTAGACGTGTGGAGAATAAACTCATTTCATGTTTTAATTCCATGTTTTCCAAGCATTTGTCACACTGAAACAGCTGAATTGGAATCTCCCCTGTTATAATTGCGAACATTTTACATAAAGTACCTTGAAGCCCCATTTTTCCTAAGGTAGTTATAAGAGTGACATTATTAACAATGGTGAAGCCATGATGCTTTCACTTTATTGATTGTACACACACAAAAATAAATAAATGGCACACGCTAATGTTTAACACAGCTTCTAGTATAAAATGATTACTGAAGAATCCTACCCACTAACAGGGATTTAGGCCTCTCTATCCCTCTCTACCCTCTGGACACTCTAGACACGTGCAGATGCGCATGTCTCGGCTTGCGTCTCCGAGCGCGAATACATGCACTTGCCCTGCTCATGCTCGCCCAGCTCGCAGAGGTGCAAGCAAGATATACCAAGTGACCCAGAAGTAAAGTACCAGGTCACAACTTCCTGCATGCACAAATACACAAAATAATAAAATTAAAACACCCTCAGGTGTAGTGACTCAGTCCCTGCAGATATTGCTAATTCCCCAGCACTAGCAAATGATGAGAATTTTCAGCAGGATCAGTCCTGTAGTTCCACTACTCCCCTTCAAGAACCAAACTCAGCTGCTTACTTCCTGGGTCAGCTATATAGCAAAACTATTAGGCACAGTAGTTTAAAAGTGAAATAAATTGCTGAGTGCTAGATGCCCCGACTCTCCTGTACTGTTTCTCACTCCAACTGAGTGTCTCACAGCATAGGGAGAGCGATGTAGCAACCAAGCACCATGTACAGCGTTCGCAGAGGCATGAGCAAGATATACCACGTGATCCGGAAGTAAAGTACCAGGTCACAACTCCCTGCATGCACAAATACACAAAATAATAAAATTAAAACACCCTCTGGTGTAGTGACTCAGTCCCTGCAGATATTACTAATTCCCTATCACTAGCAAACGCTGGGAATTTTCAGCAGGATCAGTCCTGTAGTTCCACTACTCCCCTTCAAGAACTGAACTCAGCTGCTTACTTCCTGGGTCAGCTATATAGCAAAGCTATTAGGCATAGTAGTTTAAAAGTGAAATAAATTGCTGAGTGCTAGATGCCCCGACTCTCCTGTACTGGCTCACACTCCAACTGAGTGTCTCACAGCATAGGGAGAGTGATGTAGCAACCAAGCACCATGTACAGTGCTCGCAGAGGCATGAGCAAGATATACCACATGACCTGGAAGTAAAGTACCGGGTCATGACTCCCTGCATGCACAAATACACAAAATAATCAAATTAAAACACCCTCAGGTGTAGTGACTCAGTCCCTGCAGATATTACTAATTCCCCAACACTAGCAAACACTGAGAATTTTCAGCAGGGTCAGTTCTGTAGTTCCATTACTCCCCTTCAAGAACTACACACAGCTGTTTACTTCCTGGGTCAGCTATATAGCAAAGCTATTAGGCACAGTAGTTTAAAAGTGAAATAAATTGCTGAGTGCTGGACGCCCTGACTCTCCTGTACTCTCTCACATTCCAACTGAGTGTCTCACAGCATAGGGAGAGCAATGTAGCAACCAAGTACCACCCTCAAAACCAGCAAGTGAAGTCCTCTGTCAACTGTGGTGCACCACAGCAAGCCTGCGGCACACATGAAGAACCCCGCCAAACACAGCGGCAACACCTCAATCAAGGGGTGTGATATGTGAAGATTGAGGTAAGCCAGTCAACAACCTGGCTGCCACATTCTGCACTAGCTGCAGTCAGTGGATGTCAACCCCTGGAAGCCCTAGGTAGAGCGCGTTGCAGTAGTCAAGACAGGAGGTCACAAAGGCATGGACCAAAGTAGGTAGATCTCCAGAAGGGACCAGGTGCTTAATCCAGGTGATGTTCCTCAGACGGTAAAAAGAGAATTGTCTATCAGTAGACATTAATAGTAAGGGAAGTAGGAGAAAAACCTAATTTAGTTATAAACATGGTAATCAATGAATGAGCTGGGAAAGAGGCTGAGGTAGTGCAAAGCAGGTCAGGGAGTTAGGGAAGATCAGCATGGAGGAAGCACATTTGCGGGCCTTCTCAGAGGTGATACCAGTACCAAGGTTCAGCACAGCCAGGAGAAGAAGAATAGAGGATTTTAGTGACTGGCTGAGAAAATGGTACAGGGAGGAGAGGTTCATCTGTATTGGAGACCAGGAAGACCTGGTCAAACAAAGTACTATTTTCACCAAACAGGCTACACCTCAGTAGGGAGGGTTTGAGGGTACTCAAGGACAAACTGGGGGACTGCAAAACCACTACACTTAATTAAAACTACTGGGGGGGCAGCGGGCCTACAGGCCCAAAGACTCCAAGAGGAGGCGATCAGTGAACCTCCCCGCAGTAATGGAAGAGGTCTGGAGGGAGGAGGTAGAATGGGTTAGAAAACAGTTAGCAAATGGTGGAGGGGGGTGAGGAACACATAACCAGGTTAGGTGGGGGTGTACACAGAGGGGAGAAATGTGAAGAGAAGAAGTGAGGGAAGAAAAGAGAAGGAATGTCAGATTCTAGGTGGAGGGTGGTGTCTCTGAACACATGGAGTCTTGGAAACAAGATGGATGACCAGCAGGTGTTGATAGCAGACAGGAGAGTGAACATAATGGCAGTAACTGAGACTTAGGCAACACCACACCACAATTGGGACCTTGCAATCCCTGGATATAAACTATAAAGTAGGGACAGGGTAGTCAGGAAGGGAGAGGGGTGGCAGTTTACATTAAGGAGGGAATAACTTGCATAAGGAAGGAGTCATAGGAAGGGAAGGGAAGGGAAGGTGGAGGCATTATGGCTTAAGTTACAGTCCAATAGAGGGAGAAAGGTGAGGCTGGGAGTGGCTTACAGACCACCCAGCCAGGATGAGGAGAGGGACAGGGAACTAAGTTCACAAATATTGGAAGCTGCAGGAAAGAAGAGGTGGTAATTGTGGGGGACTTCAGCCTGCCTGAGGTGGACTGGAGCATATCATCTTCAACATGTGCTAGGAGTCAGGTGATCCTGGAAAGACTGCAAAGTGAGTTCCTGACTCATTTCACACAGAACCAACAAGAGTAGAGGCAACTCTTGATGTTCCAAGCTGGCAGCAAGGAGGCTCGAGTGATCAACAGCACCTTCTGAACCCTCCTCCGGTATGTGAGTTCACATGCCCCAGCATTCAGGTTTGATCTCCCAGCTAATATTTTGAATTAATGAAAGAGAGGAATGACCAAACAATCAACTAGAAAAATGAGAGGAGGAACGAAATGCCTGTCAGAGAGTGTGATGCTAAGGAGTGAATCAAAGAAATCTAAACTTTGTTCTGCACAGCTCTGAGCAAAAGAAGTGACAAAACTATGAAACAATGGATGATGAATTTTGGTAAGCTGGCAGGAACAGCACATAAAAAAAAAAAAAATTGATCCCCAAACAAGATATTCAAAAAATGGTCTGTGAAAATGGAAGGAGAGAAGAAGCCAGCACAGCAATACCATTGGCTAAAACCGACTCCGAAATTGCGCAAGAAGCAGCAGCCGAATCAGGTGGTTGAACTTCTGGAAGCAGATCAGAACATGATACTTTGGCAAATAAAGCTAACCCTACAACTGAAGGATTAAATTTGCCTGCAAATACATTAAAAGAGACTGTAAACACCGTGCACCAAACTGTAAATGAGCAAAGAGAGAATACAGACCAGAAGTGATGCGGGAGAGAGGAGATGGGGAAAGTCGGCACCTTCTCAATCCCAGGAAAGATAAAAGAGAAGATACCCAAGGAAACCATACCTGAGGGAAGCTCTAAAGAATCTCCAAAACCTGTGTGTAAAAACAAAATAGACAATAAAATAAACCAAAAAAATAAAATCTGCAAGAAAATACTAATAAGGGGAAAATAAGCAAAACAGGGGAAGAAAATATTGAGAGGTTACAACCTAAAGCGGAAAGTGCACCAGTCTTACAAACTAAATCTAATGAGCCAGCAGCAAATGCTCAGTAAGCTAAAACCCTGGTCAACCCCTTGGAAATGCCCTCCCAGCCCCCCCCCAAGAAACGACGTTCTGGGGAAAAACAAGAACCCTGAACAAGTTGTTTTAAATAAGAAAAAAACAAAATGCTCCCAGAACACAATGAGTAAACAACAAAATCAAATTGTTATAACCTTTTCAGAAAATGAGAGTACATATGAGCTGGAGGAATTCAAACTCAATCCACAGAGGCAAGTTTCAGTGAGGCAAATAAACAGGAGAGAATAAGGGACTACATAAAAAAGAACAAATGCATGCAAAGGTAGAGAGGAAAACAAGTGTCAAACAATTAACCCCATGAGATTTAGAGCAAACACTTTGCCTTTTAATGATTTCATTGTGACATCCACATCAAGGACAAAAAAGCAAGTGGTGCTAGAAAAAAGAAGTAATGAAAGATGTTCAACAGTGAAGGGTGAACAGGAATATTCAGACAAACTAGAATGAGCACCACAATGGGCCAACGCACGTTGGTAGCAGATGAAAAATATCAATGGCAAACTAGAATGCCTTATTAACACAGAGGGGAAGTTAACTCTGCCTGAGATTTAGTTAGTTCATTGGTTAAAGAGAACGATACATTGAAAAACGAAAATGATGAAATAAAAAGTTTACTCAAGTTAGTGGAAGACGGAATGCCAATATTAAGACAACTAAACACTATTGAACAAAATAAGAAGGAAATTAGATCCAAAATTATTGATTATGAATCTGGAGCATAAAGTAAAAATATCAGAATTTTAGGTGTATCAGAAAGCTGGGATGACTTAAAGCCCTTGAAAGAATCCTTTAAACAAATAGCAGTGGCATACATTGAAACGGTAACCAGTGAACAAGGTGACTACAATTGAGTGCCTACAAAAATGGTGACTCAATTCAAACACCATGAAGTCTTGCTATATTATGACATATAGCAGTTAGCCACAGCACTTGAACTGCCCCGGAGAGGAAGGAGTTAACTCCAGGCTGACTGGAGTTCCAAGCGCGAGCGCCTTGCTGAAAGCTCTATCTGGCTAGTTTCAAACTGAAACTGTCAGATTCTTTACTCCGCTTCACTGAACAGTCGCTCCGGAGATCTCTCCTTCAGCTCGGTTCATTTCTCGGTTCAAACGAGTGTTTCTCGGTTCATTTTAACCGGCAAAAGTAATTATTTTACCGCATTTCGGTTCAAAGCTCTATCTGGTAAACCGTAAGTACAGGATTTTAAAGTCTGTGTGGAAATTCATTATCGGTTCGGTTTTGAACCGATCGGTTTGCAAAAATACTAATTTTAAACAATAATTTGGGCTTTTAGAGTGCGGTTCCCGGTTCTTATCGGTTCTAAAAAAACCTAACTTTTAAATTGGGTTTTTTCAAATACCCGTGACACGGTTAGGAACCGATAAGGGTGTCTTGCCTGGCACTGCCATAAAAAGGGCAAGTTTTTGGATAGGCTGGCATTATGTCTGAGAAACCCAAAAGAAAAACTGGGCTCTACTTGGTTTCAACACTGTGATGTTTGTGGGGAAGCCTTTGCCAAGGCTGACCCACACACCACATGTGTTTATTGTCTGGGGGCTGACCACCTCCTGTCAGACTGCCAGGTGTGTAAGAATTTTCCTGCAGCCACCCTGGAGAAAAGATTGGGCCGGCTCAGGGAACGAGAGGCCAAAAAGTCCGCTGACCCAGATGGCCAGCCCGGTCCAGCACCCACTGGACCAGAGGGAGTGCCCTCTGACCAGGGCGAGACTTCCTCGGGCAAAAGGAAGGCTGGTTCTGAGGAACCGTCCCAGTAAAAAATCTAAGAAATCAGCAGGTCTGGAGTGCAAGATTGCCTCTCAACTGCTGCAGAGATAACTAAAGCCATACAGATTGTCCAGTCACTGTCTCAGGGACGGCCGGACCACCAACAGCTGGCAAAAGTTGGTTCGTTCGGTTCCAGTGGTTCAAGAGTATGATGTTGAGGAATTTTATGAACCACAGGAGGGGAGGAAGATTTTGATCATTATGTATGTGGCTGGGAGGGTCTGGACGTGCCCATTGAACCGGACATTTCTCCAGACAGACCATTAGAATCTCCCTATGCTGTCTGAGTCCCTTCTCATTTTATGTTTTACAAAGGTTGCAGAAACCTCCAGCTTCCCTTGGAAGAGGCTGTGGATGAGCAAGAGGAGCCTGATTATGTTGAGATGATGGATATCCCAGAGTCTAGGAGGTTGTCTATTCCTTTGCATAAGTCATTTAGGAAGCAAACAACAAAAATTTTAAAAATCCTCATTCTGTCCCTCCTGTAGATAAAAAAATGGACAGAAGGTATACTTTATCAGGCCCTGATACAGACTTCCTCACTGAGCAGTGTAGTCATGTAGGTGTGGTACAAGCTGCAGCCTGTGACAAGGCTAATATCCCCCTGGCCTCACATCCTCCTGATAAGGATTCCAGGAAGATTGATGCCATGGCGAAAAAACAGTATATGGCAGCTTCTTTGGGACTCAGGCAGGCAAATTATATGGCTTGTGTGGCTAGATATCAGAAATCTAGATGGGATACAGTGTTGCAGTTAGCCAAGCAGGCCCATGGCCAGCTGGCTAGTGAATTGAACAGGTGGCTGCTGATGGCATTGAAGCCTCTAAAGTTCAATTTCATACTGCTGTAGATGTTAATGATGTTTCCTCTAGGGTCATGGCCACTTCTGTAGCTTTCCGTAGGTTGGCATGGCTCAGGTGCACTAATCTGTCTCAGGATACTCAGTCAAAGGCTATGGATTTTCCTGTGGTGGGAAATTCTCTGTTTGGAGAGCAAACGGAAAATTATATGAAAAAGATGGATGAATACAGAACTACCTACAAAAGTGCCCAGGCCAAGGAGCGGCATGCCACTCCACAGAGGCACACTCCCAGAGGTAGGGGCAGGCCTTTTCACAGGCCTTTTTATCAATCCCAAGCCTCCTCTGCTTTTGCACAGAGGGTTTTTTTCAGAGGCAGAGGTAGACGGGGTGCAGGTAAACTGTCCCCCACCCCTCAGCCTAAGGCTACTGCCAAGCAGGCACCCTGATGGGATGCCCAGGGCCGATTCTCCTGTACCAGTTGGAGGCAGGTTGGCTTATTTCAGCCAGAACTGGGTGTCCCTAACTTCGGACAAATGGGTTCTGGAGGTAGTAAGCCAGGGTCTGGTTCTCAGCTTCAAACAGTTTCCAAAGATGAGAACCAGACATTTTCCACCTGCAAGCCCTTTAGAGGCCCTTGCTTTGGAAGCAGAGGTCTCTTCCCTCCTAGACTGCAAAGCAGTGGAAAGGGTTCCTCCTTGTCACCAGGGCAAGGGGCTGTACTCCAGATACTTCCTTACCCCAAAAAAGACAGGAGAATGGCAGCCCATTCTAGACTTAAGGTACCTGAACAAGCATCTTTTGAAACCAAAGTTCAAAATGTTAACTCTGGCAATGATTTTGCCCTCCCTCAGGCCAGGGGACTGGCTAGCCTCCCTGGACCTCAAGGATGCCTATTTTCATGTCCTGATCAGGCCTTCTCACCGAAAATACCTCAGGTTCGAACTGCCTCAGGTCACTACCAGTTCAGAGCAATGCCCTTCGGTCTTACCTCTGCTCCAAGTGTATTCACAAAATGTCTAGCTGTGGTAGTGGCTCACTTAAGAAGGCAAGGGGTTGCTGTGTTTCCCTACCTGGACAACTGGCTCATTGTGGGTCAGTCCCCAGATCAGGTAAAATCCCACTTGCAAGTCACCCAGCGGCTTCTCACTTCCTGGATTCTGCTGAATTTACCAAAGTCAGTTCTAGAACCAGTTCAGGTACTAACTTTCATAGGTGCGGAATTGGACACAAAGTTGGCCAGGGCATTTCTCCCTTGGAAAGGGTAGAGAAGCTGATTGCCCTGGCATCCTCTTTCACCCTGCGGGTCTCTCGACCAGCAAGGCACTTTCTGCAACTTCTAGGGCACATGGCTGCCTCCACAGCTGTAGTGCAAGGAGCAAGATTCCAGATGAGAGACATTCAGTTTCATTTGAGGGCCTATTGGTCCCAAAGGAGGGACCCCCTTACCAAATTGGTCCCAGTGACCCAAACTCTGATTCTAGCTCTTCAATGGTGGCAGGATCAGAGCAATCTAAGACTAGGGGTCCCCTTCATTCCCATTTCTCATTCCTCACCCTCACCACGGATGCCTCCTTGCTGGGTGGGAGCGCACTTAGCGACCTTTCCACTCAGGGAGTGTGGTCCCCCAGGAATCTCTGCTCCACATCAACCTGTTGGAACTCAGAGCTGTCTTTTAGCTCTCAGGTTTTCTCAGCATCTGTCCAGAACAAAGTAGTTCAGGTCAGGACAGACAATACCACAACAATGTGGTACATCAACAAGCAGGGGGGCACTCGGTCATCAGCCTTGTGCACCGAAGCAATGAAGTTGTGGTCTCTGGCTTACTCCCTGAACACCTTCCTAGTAGCAGTTCACCTTCCAGGGAAGGACAATGTCCTAGCGGATGCCCTCAGCAGGATTTCTCAGGGTCATCACGAATGGTCTTTGAATCCCCTAGTGCTGGGGTCAGTTTTTGCCAGATGGGGCACTTCTCAGGTAGATCTTTTCGCAGCCCCAGACAACCACCAACTTCTTCTGTTCTGTTGAAGGCCTCCAGTAATGGGCTCAGTCCCCCTGGACGCCTTTTTGTTGGATTGGGAAGGGAAGTTCCTGTATGCCTTTCCCCCCTTCCCTCTTCTCTTCAGGGTGTTAGTAAAAATCAGATCCCAGCCCTGCAAAGTGATTCTGATTGCACCAGACTGGGCCAGGCAACCCTGGTACCCACTGCTTCTGTCCCTGTCAGTCCACCCTCCCCTGGGCCTTCCCAGGGTCCACAACCTGCTGACTTATGCCCAGGGAGACTTTGGTACCGACCTCAATTCCTCCACACCTCAAGGCTTGGCTCTGAGGAGTTAGAATTTGCTGAATTACACCTTTCTCAAGGTGTCCTTGATATTTTAAAGGCCTCTAAGAAGCCTTCCACTAGGGCCCTTATAATTCCAAATGGAAGAGGTTCTCCATCTGGGTGTTCTGGGAAGCAAATTGTCCCAGAATCTGCTGATTTGCCTATTTTGCTGGACTACTTTTCCTTCTTAATTCCTTAGGCCTCAGGTCAGCTACCTTAAAGGTTCATCTGGCAGCTGTCTCTGCTTTTATATCAGCAGGAAAGCCTGCCTCCTTTCTTCTCACCCTGTGTTTTCCAAGTTTTTAGAGGGTTACTTCACACTAACCCTCCTTTTCGGGACCCAGCCCCTGCCTGGGACCTTAATGTTTGCATTGCTCAGTTAATGCAACCCCCCTTTGAACCTCTGTCTTCAGCAGACCTTAAGTTCCTAACTTGGAAAACTGTTTTCCTAGTGGCCATCACTTCTGCCAGACGCATAAGTGAGTTAAAAGCCTGTCAGTGGAAAAGGATTTTATTTCTTTTCACAGAGATAAGGTAGTCCTCAGGACTAACAGAAAGTTTTTACCTAAAGTGGTTTCAGATTTCCATCTTAACCAATCCATCTCCCTTCCAGTATTTTTCACTGAGCATTCTTCCTCGGGTGAGAGGAGATTGCACAGTTTGGACGATAAAAGAGCTTTAAGCTACTATTTGGAACGCACCAAGGGTCACAGGTTCGAATCCCTCCAACTCTTCCTTACCTATGGCGAGGTTGGCAAAGGGAAACCTGCCACTAAGAGGACAATTGCCAGGTGGATTGTCTCTTGTATCAAATTTGCTACCAAAAACTAGGAGAACCCCCTCAGGACTGAGGGCCCATTCCACCAGGGTACAGCTGCATCTCTAGCGGCTGCTGAGATATTCCATTCTGGAAATCTGTCAAGCTGCTACCTGGAAAACAGTTCACACCTTTACCAAGCATTACTCCCTGGATGTCCAGTCCAGGAGAGACATGGTTGGCACAGCCGTGCTTCAGAGCCTATTTCCTAAGTAGGTTCTGGCCCTCCTCCATGGAGGTACTGCTGTGTATCTGCTTATATAACATAATATAGCAAGACTTCATAGTGTTTGAAGAAAAATTACTCACCTTAGTAATTGCTTTTCTTCTCATGGAGTCTTGCTATATTACCCCCCAACCTGCCCTCTCAGAACCTCTACTTGGGTAAGGGTTGGAAAATTGGTGCAAGCACTGTGTCATGCCATTATAGCTCTTTTTCCTTTTTCCTTTTCTTTAGGATTAGGAAAACTAGGTATTTCTGTTTTACTTGTAGGTTTGGCCCCCTCCTGGACTTGAGTCTTTTGGGGAGGGGCTAATCATCTTTTGTCAGGGTGATATTATTGTTGTTGTTTCTGTTATTGTTATTTCTACTAGTAGGTAGCCATTTGGCTAGTGTGAGATTTTTTCACACAGACTTTTGTAGTGTTGGCTCCGTAAAGATCTGACAGTTTCAGTTTGAAACTAGCCAGATAGAGCTTTCAGCAAGGCGCTCGCGCTTGGAACTCCAGTCAGCCTGGAGTTAACTCCTTCCTCTCCGGGGCAGTTCAAGTGCTGTGGCTAACTGCTATATGTCATAATATAGCAAGACTCCATGAGAAGAAAAGCAATTACTAAGGTGAGTAATTTTTTCTTATGGTGCCTATGTTCAGGGCTACCTGGCCGAGGGGGGCAACCAGATACCGGGGTGGGCGACATACGACGACGGGAGATAGGTGCGTTTATGTGCTTGCACACACATGCAGGAGGAAGAGGCAAGAGAGGGAAGGTATGTGGGAGTGGGGTATGGTGGGCAGCTGTTGAGCTGGTCCACTAGCATGATGGGGAAGGTGGTCATTTGGGAGGTGCAGGGTTCAGGTCTGGCGCAGCTCTTTTTTTTTTTTTCCGGCAGGCAGCTTTACATTTTCTAGGCTTTTCACAGACACCCTGACATGCACTCCCCAAAGTTGAGAATCCATCAGTAGGGGGTGCAGCCCCCCACAATAAAAATAATCCCCTAGGTCTCGGGCGCCCTCTTGCTCCTCGCCATGAGTGTGCATTGCTGAAATTCATTTTTAGCGATGTACATGCGCCCTAACTCCGATCTCTATTCTGCGATCACCGTTATGACATAGAACCGATTGAAACTGATCCAGGTGAAGTAAACTTGGAAACTGATAGAATTCATTGAGGGCTGCGCGCCAGGCAGGATGACAATGGCCCACGTAGGCCTGCAATTGTAATATTTTTAAAATCTGGTGAAAAAGAATCTCTCATGGCTGAACTTTATTAAAAAAAAGAGAGAGAGAGAGAATAAAATTACAAGGAGCCAATATCTCAATCTACAATGATCTGCCTGCTGACCTACAGTATTTGCCAACAGGAAAAGATATGACTTAATCAGAAGTAAGCTGTGGAATAACAATATAAAAGCCACAGTCATTTACCCTGCCAAACTTAAGGCAATGTTGGAAAATGGACAAACTATATATTGTACTTACCATGAAGCTTTATCAGACTTAAAGCAAAAACTACCAAATATTTTTTCATAATGAATATAATTTAGTTATATTAACATTTGGATTTGACATAATGGGGGAGGGTGAAGTTTTCGTGGTCTGAAAGAGATATCTTTTATTTCCTTTATAGTTTTTGATTTTATTAGTGATATCAACAGAATTATTAACATAAATAAGATAAGGTTTGGGAATTAAATATTGCTGGAAGGGGGTGTGAAGGGCATTCCATAAGAGGGACGGGATTGAGCTCATTTGGGCTCATTAGTAACATTGCACTGTTTTGTAAGGAGAAAACTATCAAAGAAATGTTATTTAAGGGAAAGTTTCAAGGTTTGAAGGGGGGCAGGGATTCTTTACAAGACAAAATATTTTTGGAGAACACTGGGATCCAACAGGATTTCTATAATGCAGAGTCAAAGGAACATCAGAAAAGAAAAGCGTCGGCAGATGGGGATCATGCAATTCATCTAGTCTGCCCTAGAAACTACCCCCCCTCCCTATGCAGCCTTCATCCTAACTTGTCCTTTATGTCTGTCCCATGTGAGTTTGAACTCCCTGATTGTCTCAATGCTACCACCTCCTGGGGTAGGTTGTTCCACAGGTCTATCACTCTCTCTGTGAAGAAGTACTTCCTGAGGTTGCTTTTGAGCCTTCCTCCTACCAGTCTCATAGCATGCCCTCTCATACATGCTGCCATGTTCTGTTGAAATAGATTGCCTCTCTGAGCTGCGTTAAATCCCCTCACATACTTATATGTTTCAATCATGTCTGTTCTGTTTCTTCTCTGCTCAAGGGAGTATAGGTTCATCTCCCTGAGTCTTGCTTCATGTGGCCTGTATTGCAGTCCATGCACTATCTTAGTAGCCCTTCTCTGCACCATTTACAGATGGTCAATGTCCTTTTTGAGGTGAAGTCTCCAGAACTGAATGCAGTACTCCAAGTGTGGCCTCAACAAGGACCTGTAGAGGGGCATGATAACCTCCCTCTTTATATTAGAAATACCTCTACTTATACATCCAAGGATGCCGCCCTCTTTCTGTGATGCTTTCTCACATTGTTTTCCTACCTTTAATTTTTCAGTGATGATTATGCTGAGATCTCACTCTGTTTGTGTCTCCTCAAGTTGATGTCCTCCCAGTGTGCACTTTTTTCTAGGGTTCCTCTTTCCCAAGAGCATTATCTTACACTTTTTGGCATTAAATTGTAACTGCCAGTTCCTGGACCAATCCTCTAGCCTTCTAAGGTCAGCTTCCATGTTGTCTGCTCCTTCCCTTGTGTCCACTCTGTTGCACAGTTTTGTATCATCTGCAAACAGGCAAACCTTTCCTGTTAGTCCATTTGCTATGTCTGCTATAAATATGCTAAATAGGATCGGTCCCAGTACTGAACCCTGCTGGATGCCACTGGTCACCCTACCCTCCCTTGACAATGATCCATTGACTAGCACTCTCTAGGTCCTATTGTTCAGCCAGTTACTGATCCAGCTGACCATCTTCTGGTCAACTCTGTCAAAGGCCTTCCTGAAATCTAGGTATACAATGTCCACCACCCCTCCCTGATCCAATGTTCTGGTGACCCAGTTGAAGAAGTCAATCAAGTTGGTTTGACAAGAGCATCCTGCTGTGAAGCCATGTTGCTTTGAGTCCACTTTTCTAGTATCTGTCAGATACGCCACTATCCTCTCCTTTAGTAGTGACTCCATCATTTTCCCCACAACTGAGGTCAAACTGACATGGCGGTAATTTCCTGCTTCTTCCTTGTTTCCGCTCTTGTGTAAGGGCACAACGGTTGCCTGTTTCCATTCCTGAGGTATTTTCCCACTGTCTAGTGACTTGTTGAAAAGCTCAACCAGCAGTGCAGTCAGTTTCTCTCAGAGCTCCTTCAATATCCTAGGGTGTATGCCGTCTGGTCCCATGGCTTTTTCCACTTTCAATTTATTAAGCTCTTTTAGGACCCTCTCCCTTGTGAAGGGGCTAGTATCTGCTTCCTTGGTATCTTCATTTGTTCTGCTCAGTGTGGGACCTTTGTCACTGTCTTCTATGGTGAAGGCAGAGCAAAAGAACTCATTTAGCACTTCTGCCTTGTCTTTGTCATTCTCTGCCATCTTACCTTCCTTGGTTGCTAGTCAGACTATTCCTCCCTTAGTTTTTCTTTTTTCTCTTATGTAGCTATAGCAGGTTTCGTCTCCCTCTTTAACACCCTGTGCTATTTTCTCTTCTATCTGTGCTTTTGCCCTTCTAACAGCTTTCCCTGCCTCCTTTAATTTGTTCTTGTATTCTTCCATGTCTGCTTCATGTTTTGTTTGCATGAATTGTGTAAAAGACTTTTTTTTCTCTTTGATTTTGAATGCTACTTCATGAGAGAACCAGAGAGGTCTTTTCCTTCTTTTGGACTTGCTGTCCTGCTTAGTGCATGCATTTGTGACTGTATGCAGAGCAGCCTTCAGAGTGTTCCAGCAGTCCTCTACATCTCCTATGATTCCTCCTTCTAGCATGGATGCAGTTATACAGTAGTTCTCATTTTGGGGAAGTTGGCTTTTCTGAAATCTAGTATCTTGATTTTGGTGTGACAGTTTTCCTCCATATCGTTCACAGTAAACCAGATTGAACTGTGATCAGTGATGTATAGAATGACTCCACCTCTGCTTCCAGGATCCTTGTGTCTTTGTCAGTGCTAGATCCAATATTGCTTTGTCTTTGGTGGGTGAATTCGCTAGTTGACACAAACCTGGTCCCCCTAGTGCAAAAAGGAACTCTTTGCTCTGGTTTGAGAATGCTGTGTATGAGGACCAGTCCACATCCGGTAGATTGAAGTCCCCCATAAGCAACAACTTGCACCTGTCTGTCATCATTGAGATGGTTTCCAAGAGCTTCTTGTCTATGTCGGCCTCCTGGGATGGGGGTCTGTATGTTACTCCTATCTGAATAGGGGCTTTGTCTCTGGCTCCTAGTGTAACCCAAAGGGCCTCTGCTTTACTGTGTTTTCCCTGGATTTCTGTTGTGCATATGTCATCTTCGGCATACAATGCCACTCCCGTCCTTTCTTTCCCTCATGATCTTTCCGAAATAACACATACCCTGGGATGGTGACATCCCAAGAGTGGTTCCCAGTGAACCATGTTTCCGTAACAGTGGCCCAGTCTAATTGTGCATCTGCCATTATGGCTGAAAGATCAGGGATTTTGTTTGGCAGACTATGAGCATTGACGCACATTGTCTTGCATCCCCTTCTTTTTTGGTCATTTGCATATTTGGTATGTTTTGGTTGTGTGATTTTGTTGAAATGCTTGGTCTGAGTACATTTGGAAGACATAGGAGAAAGGAGGAGACACTTCGAGGACAATGAATAGCAGTGAAACTATTACATGTAAGAGCTCATATAAACCTACAGTTGATTTCTTGAAAAATAATAAATATCACAATTAAAAAGTCTGTCCGATGGCGATCACTTAATGTTGATGACATCGATACACCTATCAAGAAAGCCAGAATAATTGCCTATTTGTCTGTAAGAGACCCATTTAGAAACAAAAAAAAAAAAAACTTAGAGAAAATGGATAGTGCACTTTTTTTATCCAGAAGGTACCAAAAGAGCTGTGGGGTAGCTATTTTGATTAGAAAACAAATCAATTTTAAGTTAATTGAACAATTTCAAGACACTGAGGGCAGAATTATTTTAATTAAAGAACTAATACACAGGCAAGTAATGACAATTGGATCTATATGTGGCCCGTTCAATCACTTTTCTAAATGTCTAGCTACTATAACTGAAGGACTTATTAAAATTCAGGCCTGAAATATAATTTTAGCCGGGGACATGAATGGTCTATTAAATCCAATATTGGATAAATCTTCTAAACCCATTCAGGGTAATTTTAACATTGTAAATCAAATTTTAGGCAGTTTCTAGATTTTCACTGCCTAGAGGATGGATGGAGGATAATGAACCAATCTATGAAAGATTTTACACATCTAAACCCCAAAAATACTAAGTTCATCTGAATAGACTATATATTCATCTCAAAAAAACATATTCAAGAAAATTTTAAGGACACAAATATATTCAAGAATGGTTTCAGACCATGCACTGATCCATTTAGATTTAAATATATTAAACCCAGACCAAATGTATAATAAGCAATGCTCTTTTAAAAATGACCTATTACAAGAACAGGAAATTGTGGATTTAATAAAAAATGCAATAAGGACATTTTGGTTCTATAATTACAATGGACAAACCCAAATAACCAAACTGTGGGATGCAATGAAGTGTACACTTAGAGGAGTAATTATTAAACCATTCTTGAAGAACTTAAAAATCTAAAGAGAAAGAAGCAGAACTAAATAAACAAATACAAACCCCAGATAAATTAATATTACTAGATTATGAAAAATACTATGCAGAATGGAAGGAGCTTAAACTTAAGAAACAAGGGGCCAGATACTCAAAACTTTGCCCTGGGGCTAAATTAGCACTGCCCGGTGGGCAAACTTAGCCTGGAGTACAAAGCAAGCTATATTTAAAAGGAAATAGCCCGGTGCTAATCCTGCTGAATATAGCAGTCTAAGGAAGCCGAGCAAACTGGTTTGGGCGTGCAGGGCAAAAATAGCCCAGGAATAAGACAGCACTGAATATACCAAAAGGGAAGTGCAAACTGCAGCTGCAGCTCATTAGACTCTGTAGCAAGCCAGTGTTGCAGGTGGAGAACATTGTGTGTGATTTCGCAGAGATGTCTCACATCTACTGCAAAAGCACCTCTCAACCCCCTGCCTCATAAATCAGGGACAAAGCTTAAAAAAATCAGGGACAAAGGTTTACAATAAGGGACACATCTTAAAAATTGGTGATATTCACTCAGGAAACTTGTAGAATAAGTGGTTTAGTGTAAAATGCATTGTCTAAGGAAGAACATGTCTGTAAGATTAATGTTTGACATTATTTTATGCTTACAACCCTCACTGTTTGGTCATGGAAACACAATTTTTAGGAGGGACAGAGTAAAATTTTGAGGTAAAATCAGGAAAGTCTCTCAAAATCAGGGACAGTTGAGAGGTATGACTGCAAACAACAACGTAAGCCACACACTGCAGAACTGTGATATGCTGAAGTGAGGTTTGCCCAGGGCTAACCTGATTGCACAGTGCTAACACATTAGCCCGGTGCAAACTGGTTAGCCCGGGCCAAACGGGAGCTATATTCAAACCTCCCATGCAAATGACCCTACTTAGGTAATCCGTGGGCAAACAGATACATTTGCATCACATTAAGTGCTGCTTAACATACATTACCATGCAGTTTGCCCGGTGCTACTGCATGGAGCACAAAGCTCCCCCTGTTGGTCAGAACAGAAGTACAGTCTGCAAGCAACAGGAACTGTGTGCTGCCAGGCACAGTCGGTGCATCCTGACCCATTGACAATAGACTTAAAAGTAAGTTCTCTGGTAGTCTAGTGGTCCCCCCACCCCTCTGCATGAATCCTGACTCATTGACAATAGAGTTAAAAGTAATTTCCCTGGTAGTCTAGTGGTTCCCCCACCCTTCTGCGCATATCCTGACCCCCATTGTAAATAAATTAGGCCACTTCCTGGTAGTCTAGTGGTCCCCCACCCCTGCACGTATCCTGACCCTCGTTAAATAAATGAAGCAGTTTCCTGGTAGTCTAGTGGTCCCCATATCCCAGCATGTATTCTGGACCCCGCTTCAATTAAAATGCAACTCTCCCCATTTGAATTAAAATGAAACACATTTCCCTGGTAGTCTAGTGGTCCCCCCACATTTATCCGGATCCCCAGTTCACATAACATTAGACTATTTTCCTGGTAGTCTAGTGGTCCCCCACCCCAGAACATATCCCAACCCCCATTGTAAATAAATGAAGCAGTTTCCTGGTAGTCTAGTGGTCCCCCCACATTTATTCAGATCCCCAGTTCACATAACATTAGACTATTTTTCCTGAGTTCAGTGGTCCTTTCCACCCCAGCACGATCCTCGACTTCTGTTTCATCAGGGTCAATTTTCCCTGTTGAGTTAGCCGAAGAGCATTGCGTCGGTAGTCCTTTCTCGCATTTGTCTGATCTCAGTTCATGATCAAACCAGACCATTGTCGGTGGTGGTTCAGGCCCCCAGCCTGGGCACCTCGCTGTTTCACCCATCCGCCACAGTGAGCCAGTGATCGTTTAGCCCTCCACACTATTATGGTTGTCATCGATGAGGAATGAATTGAAACTCTCAATCATTCCTCAGTCGGTGGCCAGCCATGGTGGTGTGAGGTGGGCTGAGCTGGTCACCGGCTTGCTTCTTAGCAGATGGATGGGCTGAGCAAGGGCCAAGCTACCAGGTGGGGGGTACCACTAGACTACCAGGGAAAATAGTCTAATGTGATGTGAACTGGGGATTGGGATAAATGCGGGGGGAGGGATCACTAGACTACCAGGGAAATGTGTTTCATTTTATTCCAAACAGGGGAGAGTTGCATTTTAATTGAAACAGAGGTCAGGATATGCGCTGGGGTTGGGGGGACCACTAGACTACATGGGTGAATCATGTTATAAGGCAGCTATGGGGGTCCACAATGGGGGGGCACTGCTACATTATCACCAGCTTTTTTCTGGTGGTATCTAGCACTGTGCTACAGGTAGCACTAATGCCTGTAGTACGGCACTATACATTTGAATATGCCATGCTGCTGCCATTCATGGGCGCGCTCCTGTCCATGCCCCTGCATAACATTATCTATTAGAATCGGCGCTACCACACAGCACCGGCGCTAATAGGGCTTTTCAATATTGCAGCCTCATGCAAATCCAGCACTATTCCAGTGCTATGGATTTGTGCTAGGTGCAAAGGTTTGAATATCTTGCCCAAGTTCTTTTGAATAGAGAAGTTAGTCAACTCAAAAAAGAGAAATGTGCCAGATGTCTCCAAGCAGACAAATCAGGAAAAATCCTAGCCAATCAACTTAAAAAGAGAAAGAAACATAATACTAGAGTTAGAAGACCCTAAAGGTATCAAACAAACAGGGGGCAAAGAACTTGGGAAACTATATATAAATATAATGAAGATATTTATCAAAATAAAATAGGGGTAGATAAAGATAAAATGGAAAAATATCTTCAAGATGACAAACTTCCTGAGTTCAAAAGCAAAGAGGACCCCTTTGGAAACCAGGAGATCAGGGGTGTAATTAATTCATTACTAAAAAGGAAAACACTGGGGCTAGATGGGCTCACTGCTTAATTCTTTGTAGTTTTTAGTAATGAACTTACTCATTGGTTGAAAATCATGGTTGAATAACTGGTGGATGGCACAGGACGGCTCCCCAAGTCTATGGAAGAAGCAAGAGTGGTGTTAATACTAAAACAAGAGAAAGAACTTAGTAAACCTGAAAATGATAGACTGATTGTCATACTAAATACGGATTATAAAATACTGGCAAAAAATGGTAGTAAACAAATCAGTCAATGGGCTGTCCGATGTCATCCATCAAAATCAATATGAATTTATCAAGAGGAGACGTACTCTGCAGGAAACAAGGAAAGTGCAAGCAATGAGCCACTACATTAATACTAAGAGCCAAGATAAAGGGGATGTTTTTATGCAGTAGCCCTTGATGCCAGTAAGGCTTTTGATGTGGTGGATCAGGAATATACATTATGCTGAATTGCCTTACCAAATGGAAAATATCAATGAAGTTGAGTTAAATAATAGAGATTCTAAGTAAAAAATACATCCGTAAATTCCAAGTCAACTCTTACTGTATTTAACACCATCCTGTGTTTTGAAAAATGGTGTCAGGCAGGGATGTTCACTATCCGCGGTTATCTTTATTTTATGTTTGGAACCTTTTTTAAGAAAGATTAGAAAGAATCAGAAAATTGAAGGGTTACAGATAGATAAGGGAGTTATTAAAATTAGTGTCTTTGCTGACGATATTCTGCTCATTATTAAAAATATTTCAGATTCTCTCCCACATTTTTAGAAGAAGTTAAATACTTTTCAGAAATTTCAGGGTATCGACTAAATAAGCAAAAGTCAGTAATAATGCAAATTTCTGAGGGAAATGAAAATAACCTAACAAAATTTGAGGCAGACTTTAAAATTAGATAAAAGAATTAAATACCTAGGAATAATCTTAACCAAGGATCAAAAAATAGACATGAGGAAAAACTTTAAAAAATAAAAAATAAAATCCAAAATCTACTAGTAAACTGGGAAAACTTGTCCCTGTCATTAAGGGGACACATAGATGTCATTAAAATGATGGCAATGCCACCTTTTATTTATGCTATCCAGACAATTTGGGATTGTCCTAAGGAAATTTGGATTAGTGAACTGAAAAAAATCTTTACAAATTTTTTATGGGGGGCAGCAAGCCTTGACTAGCATGGGCACAGTTAATGATCCCCAGAGATCCAGCTGATGAACATAAGATATATAATGAAATATTTTACACTGAGAGTGGACAATGGAATGCGGGTGTAAACCCATGTATAGAAGGGACAAAAATATTTAAGAGCAGGGAGTACTTTGAGGTCTTAAGAGTGATTACAGAAAAAATAATAAATAGGATTAAATTGGAAGATATCCCCTGGCTTTTTTTCTAAATAAGGGATAATTCAAGATCCAATTAAAAAGGCAAAGATCTGTCGGTTAAACTATATTTCAATTGGTATAAAAAATGGAAAGGTATCCTGGTCCATAACAGATTTCCTGACTTTGCAGAATTTAAAAATATGGTGGATAGAATAAATGTTAACTACCTATCATATTTAACACTAAGAGGTAAATTTAATTGGCTGAAGATAAATTATGGGATAAAAACTAATGGCCTTACAATATGCATTCAAAACTAGGAAAAAAACATAAAGGGAGGGACAAAAAAATATTTAAGGAAACTGTACAATAAATTATGTTATGTAAGAAATACCTATATAAAAATAAAAATGCACAATGGAACAAAGAGGCCTGGATATCTTAGAACAACAATGGGGGAATATATGAGTAAATTCTGATACATTTTATATTTCAACAAAGAACAAATCAATCCAAAGGAAAATAACTGATAGAGCCTATCTTACCCTCAAAATATTAGCAAAAATAAATAAAAATGATAATATTGGATGTTGGCATGGATGTGGGCAAGAAGCTGATCTTACCTACTGCATGTGGGGATGTCGATTGGTTAGTGAATAATGGGAAATAACAAAACAGACCCTATCCCAACTAATCAAGCAGGATATGCCAATGGACATGGACCTGTTTGTTTTAAACAATACTGAGGCAAGGAAATGGTCAAAGGTAGAACACAAAACATTTATGTTGGGGACCATGGCTACAATGAGGTTGATATCAGAAAACTGGAATTTACAGCCATTCCCTAAGAAGGACATTTTCAAATGGTGGAATATAGTGGTAGCCATAGACATGGTCAGATATTGCCTGAAATGTCTATGATATATCTGGAAATTTCTTGCCTTCCTGCAGTACCACTATGGGCCACCAGAGAGAATCCCTTTAGATATTTCGCTAAATTTCTGGAAATATCTGATCATATCATGGCTGCCACTGTATGTTAAGAGAAACATTACTGTATGAAAAACTATGGATGAATGTTGACCTGTCCAAGGATATCCAAGGAATAACATGGATGGAATTGGAAGCCAACTTGCCACCACTACTAAGGCTGTAATTTGCTTTATAAAACATGGGTCCAGAGTAACTAGAAAGAAGATAGCTGTGCATAGTTTACATGAGCTCTAAAAAGAATTACAGCCTTAGAAATTACTTCTACTTTCGTATTTTTTAAGGCTACTGAATTAAGTATAGTAATAAGATTGTGATATTCATTTGAAGGATCCCAAGGGGGATAAAAAATAAGATATATTAGGCTGCTTTATATAGTAATATGTAAAATTGCCAGTATCATTTGGGTAATGTATATGAATATGAATTTCTTGTATCAAACTATGATAACCAAATGTGTCAATTACAACTGTCTCAATAAAAAATATTTATCAAAAAAAAGTAGAGGCAATTCTTGATCTGGTAGTCACGAATGAGGAGCATGTACAGGAAATAATGATCAGGGAGCCCCTTGGTGAGAGTGACCATTGCACAGAGTGGTTCATAGAAACATAGAAGTTGATGGCAGATAAGGACCGCAAGGCCCATCCAGTCTGCCCATTTATTTTTCTACCTTATAAATGTGCCATCGGCCTTTGTTCTGTCAGCGGCCAATCTAGTCATACTCATCTGTATTGCTCCCTTATGTTCATCCCATGCCTGTTTGAAGCCCTGCACTGTATTCATAGCCACCACTTCCTGAGGTAGGCCATTCCATGCATCCACCACCCTTTCTGTGAAAAAGAATTTCCTCACATTCCCCCTTAATCGGCCTCCCTCTAATCTCATGCTGTGTCCTCTTGTCCTGCTATTTTTCTTATATTTAAACATGTTAGACTCTTTCACCTTGTTAATGCCCTTAAGGTGTTTGAATGTCTCGATCATATCACCTCTCTCCCTCCTTTGCTCAAGGGTATACATATTGAGCTCCATTAATCTGTCCTCATATGTCTTCTGAAGCAGTCTCTGCACCATTTTGGTTGCCCTTCTCTGGACTGCCTCAATTTGGTTAATGTCCTTGTGAAGGTGTGGCCTCCAGTACTGCACACAGTACTCCAGATGGGGCCTAACCAGTGTCTTGTAAAGAGGGATTATTACCTCCCTCTTACGACTTGTGATACCCCTACTAATACACTCTAACATCCCCCTAGCCTTACCTACTGCTTTAGAGGTCTGCTTGGATGATTTCAGGTCATAGGTGATGATGATGCCCAAGTCTTTTTCTTCCTTTGTAACTGCCAGCAACTCCCCTCCCAGCCTATAGGTGGCTTCAGGGTTTCTCTTCCCTATGTGTATGATCTGGCACGTCTTTGCATTAAATCCTAGTTGCCACTCTTCTGACCATTTTGTTAGTTTATCCAGATCTCTTCTCTTTCTGCCCACCCCATCTGGATCATCTACTCTAATGCAGATCTTGGTGTCATCTGCAAACAGACAAGCTTTACCCTCTAGTCCATCTGCAATGTCACTAATGAAAATATTGAAGAGGACTGGCCCCAGGACTGATCCCTGAGGTACCCCACTTATGACTTGCATCTCTTCTGACTGTATACCATTTACCACCACTCTCTGTTTTCTGCCCGTCAACCAGTTTGCCACCCTGTTGACCAACTTCTGACCCACCCCGAGCCTACCCAGCTTATTTATCAATCTCTATGTGGAACAGTGTCGAAAGCTTTGCTGAAGTCAAGGTAGGTGACATCAACGCTCCCCTTGGTCCACCACTCTGGTTACCCAATCAAAGAAATCTATGAGATTAGTTTGACAGGACCTTCCTTTGTAAACCTATGCTGTCTTGGATCCTGTGCTCCTATGGATTCCAGGTGTTGCACTATCCTTTCCTTAAGGAGTGCCACCATAATCTTGCCCACTACTGAGGTAAGACTTACTGGTCTGTAGTTCCCTCGCCTCCCTGCTACCACTCAGGAGCGGATCACATGAGCCCTCTTCTCCAGTCTTCTGGGACGTCTCCTGTGCTCAGAGACTCACTAAACAGTTCTGCTAATGGCTCTGCTAGTTCCACCCTTAGCTCCTTAAGTACCCTGGGATGTATGCCATCAGGTCCCATTGCCTTGTCCACCCTGAGCTTAGCGAGCTATTGTAGGACCCTTTCTTTAGTGAAGGGAGTAGTGCTCACCTCCCTCCACCCTGTGTCCATGGTGCTGAGCTGTGGGCCCTTCCCTACCTTCTCTTCAGTAAATACTGAGCAAAAGTATCTATTTAGGATAGATGCTTTTACAGGGTCCTCCTCATCACATGCCCCCTTTTCTCCTTTGAGCTTAGCAATACCCCCTCTGGACTTTCTCCTTTCACTAATATATCTATAGAAAGTCTTGTCACCTTCTTTTACTGTTCGTGCTAGTGTTTCCTCAGTTTGGGACTTTGCCTGCCTTACTGCCTTCCCTGCTTCCCTTAGGCAGTTTGGTATGCCTCCCTATCTTCATCCTGCTGTGTTCTCTTATATTTCCTGAAGGCCAGCCTTTTGGCTCTGACCTTTTCTGCTACTGTATTTGAGAACCAAAGTGGTTTCCTTCTTCTTTGCACTTCCTTTCTGTCTTAATACAATGGGATGTTGCTTCAAGTACTGCATCCTTGATGCTTGTCCACTTTGCCTGTACCCCCTCACCTGTGTTTCTTTTTGCCAGGGCTAGCTTAACTCTGTTGACCATCTTATCAAAGTCAGCTCCTCTGAAGTCCCATATTTTTGCCTTGGAATGGGATGATTTAGATGTAGTGGCCAAATTGAACCATACCATGTGATGGTCACTGGCCCCCAGGTGACCTTCTACCTGGAGATCTGTGATCCCTTCCCTGTTAGTCAGTACTAGATCTAGGATAGCCCTGTCTCTTGTGGGTTGTTGTACCAGTTGTTTGAGGCCCTCCCCCTGCAGGGAATCCACCATGTGTCTAGTTCTGGCAGATGTTCCTGCTGGTATTGACCAATCTGTATCCGGCATGTTGAAGTTTCCCATTATCAGAACCTCCCCTTTAGCTGTCATGTTTTGTATATCTTCTAACAGTAATGTGTCTATGTCCTTCCCCTGGTCTGGGGGCCTGTAGACAACCCCAGTTCATATGGCTGTCCCATTTCCTGTTTCCAGGGTGACCCACAGTTCTTCTGGCTCCTTATGTGTATTCTGAATTTCTGTAGCTTTGATATTTTCATTGACATACAGGGCCACTCCACCTCCCCCTTTTGCACCTTGGTCTCTTCTGAACAGTACGTAGCCAGGTACTGAAGTCTCCCAAGTGTGGTTACTGGCAAACCACGTCTGGCTAATTGCTACTATGTCCAGTTTAGCCTCTGACATTATTGCCTGCAGGTCTGGGATCTTATTTCCCAGGCTGTGAGCATTTGTGTACATGATTTTCCATTGGCCAGATTTCGGTGTATAAGTTGTTGGGTGAGGTTTGGCATTTCCCCTGTGAGTTATATGGGGAGACATACCTTTTTTCTTACCTGGTGATGCAAATGAACTGCAAACATGCTGAATCCCTGTTTGACAGCTAGCTGAGGGGGGAGGGGTGTTCTTCCCATTCGACGTATGGGGTGCTGCACCCCTCTCCCCATTTGCTATTTTAAATATTCTGCAAAGACGTCAAACTTCTGCCCCAATGCACTGACTCCCTCCTCAATCAGATGCAGTCCATCAAATTTAAATAACTTTTGCTCCCAAAACTGTTGCCATTTCCCTACAAATCTGTGTCCTTTTTCCTGGCACCAGCCCTTGAGCCACATGTTTAGCTCCACTATCTCCCCTTCTCTGACCTTCCGTCCATCTGCCCCCCTCTCTCAGACTGGCAGGATCTCAGAGAAGGAGATACCAGATGAAATGGATGATAGTTTGTTACCCAGCCTGGTCAGGTGTTCCTTGGTCTCCACAACTGACCGGCTGGCGAGATCATTAGTCCCTATGTGTACCAAGACGTCAATGTTTTCTCCTGCTTTGTGAACAATTTTAGCAATGCGATTAGTGTCTCTCCACGCTGATGTACCTGGGAGACATCTGACCATTACCCCTGGCTGGAGATGGGTGTCAGCTCCCCGAATCATGGAGTCTCCTTTGATCAGAAGTTTTTTGGATTTCCTTTTTGCTTTTTTTGTTTTGGTTCCTGATTTGGGCTAGTTTTGTTGTGCTAGCTCCTATGCTGCAGTGTCCTGCTCTGCAAGTCCTCTGCCCCTTTGTTTGATTTCAGAGATAGAGGCAGATACCTGTTTGTAGTGTTTATATGGTTTTTGGAGGTAATATGTTGGAGAGCACAGAGTGATGGGGCACCCGATTTGCCCCTCCTAACCACCTGCCAACCTCCAGGACCAACTACCCTCTGCGGTTGAGGTTCTTCTTGAATATGGGCATGGACAGCATTCAAACTAAGACCAAAATCTTGGATTTTAGGAGGGCAGACTTCAGGAACATAGGTGAAGTGTTAAGGAGTCACCTGGTGGGCATCAGAGCAGATGGGGGGGTGGACTAAAGGTGGTTCATCATTAAGGAAGGAATACTGGTTGCCACAAAGGAGTGCACTAGGCTCAGGGGGAAGAATACAAGGGCCAAAGCACCCAGCTGGTTCAGTTCTGGGGTCACCCAGGCAGTAAAGGAAAATAGGTTAACCTATAGCAGGAGTGGCCAACCCATAGCTTGCGAGCCACATGTTGTTCGCAAAGCAGTTTGACGTTGCTCACAAGGGGTTTGTCAATTAAGTGTCAAGTACACATTACAGTCTTTGCCAGCACCTTTGACGTTTCATCTGTAGTCTTTAATTACCTTGAAATTGCAAGTTGCAGTCCTCACTGGCCCTTTTGACGTTCAGCCGACTCAGTAGTAATTTGTCAGTTATGCTTTTTGGTTTGTGAATGATACGTGAATTCAATGTCAGGTACTTGCGGATGCAGATTGCTAGGCAGCCATCATTGTGTCTCAGCTGTTCTGCTGTTCCATCTATCTAGAGAAGAATTTCCTCAGCTACTGCCTGTTTGTTTTCTAAACTGTGGACAGTTGTAGCATGAGACACAACTAGTGGGCAGAGCTTTGAGGGCTGGATCCACAGCTGAAGTCATAGCTACTGATAAATGCTTTGCTTCCCTGTGACAGTCTCCCCAGCCTTTTTTAAGTTGTTTGTAAATTAGCTGTGGCTCCCTGTTTTATTTCTTTGTTGAGGACACTTGCTGCACAAGACACAACTACCAGGCAAAGCTTCAAGGGCTGGATTCATGGCTGAAACCAAAGCTGCTGATAATCTATCTTCTTCATTAAAGACTTTGCAGTAGCCAAGGGAGCACTTTGTAAATTATGCTGATAATATGCAATGCCAGAGTTCACACTACAGCTGCTCCAGAGCTGCTATGAATAATTATTTTAAAATTACAACTATTTTTTAAAAGTACTGTAACCTAAAGAGCAACTATCGTGCTCTTTTTTAAATCCCCCCATGAAGCACAAATAACCCTTACCTGCCCCCAAATGAAATTCTTCAAATATTTCCTTTAGAGAATGCCCCCATTTTTGAAGGGAAGGGATTGTATTTTTGCTCCATGGAGCTCTGCTGCACTGATCCCTTCCACTTACTGGTACCTCTGCCTAGTGTGATCCGCCCCCACGCTACCACATTTTTTGACTTCACTATACAAAGAGCGAAGGGGTGAGCATCCATTGAAATGAAAGGGGCTGTTTTTAACAGTTAAATTTTAGTAGTGTAGATGGCCAGCCAGAAAAAATCATGGCCACTGCTTAACTAACAAGGCCCAGCTGTGAACCATCCAGTATGTAAACCATGAAGAAGTCTCATAGTTCACAAAGGAAATAACTTATTTTGAATCTCAAGTAGATGTTTACAAAAAAAGTCCACAGCACAGTCAGGATCTGGACTTGAATCTGAAAAGGGCCAATCAATAAGCGATAAATATGACTGAAGAGTTCCATAATTAATTTTCTTAAAATTGTGGGACTGGATAAATTGAGGAGGAACTCATACCCTTTTAAAATTCAGAACACAATAAACAGCCTCGAGGTCAGACACAGAATCAGCCAAGACCCCTACCGAGGAAATAACATTGGTTCTATTTGTAACCATCCAGTCCAAGAGAGAGTGGTTTACTGTCTGATGGTTAAGTCTAGTAGGATCCTTAATTAACTGGAGTAGATTATATAACAATAAAGATTTGAGACCGAAACCATCAGACTGAAACCAATTTAAATTAACATCACCAGTTAAAACAAAATCAAAATCAGATATCAATGAAGAGATTATTTCCAGAAATTCTTGTAGATCTTTGCTACCACATTGGGGAGAATTATAGATACAACCAGTTGTTATATACTTTCTTCCACCTAAAATTAATCTAAGGAGCAGCCATTAAAACATGGTTTCAAAGCAACACTTCAACCTAAAATAGGCAACTCAAGATAATCTTTATAATAAACCACAATCCCACCCCCCCTTCTTTTTACCAACATGATCTGCTTTTATGATCTTATAACCAGGAATTGTACACATTGAATCGGAAATAGTGGATTTAAGCCATGTTTCTGAAATCACAATCAATTTTGGTTGATAGCAATGCATTATATACTCAATTTCTCCTAACTTAGTCAATAAACTCCTTACGTTCAAATGTATGATGTTTGCTCCATGAGAAAAGTACCACAAATTGGAGCCACTTGCATTACAACCATTACCATAAGTCATAGGCCCTGGGTTAATTTCCACATCACCAGATATTAAAAGTAAATAAAATAAAACAAAAAATCAAACTTTAGAACCAATTCTATATAACCCTTTAAGACCCAGTTTGTATGTATCCGAATACAAATATAACCCACAAACCTGGATTGAACTATTTTCTTCAGCTAATAGATGAAAAACTTAGAATGAATGCTGATTAACAAGTAGTAAATGAGACATAGCAAACCACTCTGTATCAAAACAATCACCTAGGCCCGCCACTGGAATGCTTAAACTAATTGAATTGCAAACCACCAGTCCAAGGGCCAAAAACAACATCCAGCACCATGAGACACCCATTTTGAACAAAACAGGATTACTAATGCAAACTTATCTGAAATGAATCCAATTAAACTAATAACATATTTTGGCCCAGGCACCATGACTCCCTCAGACTCCCAATGCTGCACTTAGTCACACTTCGCTGCAGAAGCCGCCGCTAGCAGATGCCACTGTGTTTACTGGGATTCAGATTTTAAAAAGTTTGAATCCCATCAGCTCAGCCCCCACTTACATATTGTGTAACCCTGAGCAAGTCACTTAACATCCTTGTGCTCCCTGGTTTGCACCTGCAAACAAGCTTCAGCTTAGTGTGCCTTTCCTGGTTAAACAATTTCCACTTTCTCTTTTCTAACACTGCTATCACTGTTACCACCAGTACCAGACACCCATTTGCTGCCCCATCCTTCTGTGGGACTTGTAAGAGTGCATTACAGCTCAGTAGATCACCTGTTGAGAAAGCAGCAGCCACTATTAGGAGTCTTCCCACAACTCCAACAATAGCTGTTACATCCTTAGCCAGTGCATTCTCTACCGCTGCCTGTGCCACAATTGAAGCAGCCAGTACCACCAGTACCACTTTTGCTGCCCTACTCACTGTCAAGTCAAGTTTATTAGCAGGAATAAATCCATTGAGCACATTCATTTACAAGGAGACCCTAAATGGACAATTTGGTACAAGATAAACAACTAGCAAATGGTACAAATCCAGAAATAATATTTTACAACTCTGACCACCACCACAGTTACCACCACCACCACTGCTGTGACAAGTGTCTCTGGTGAAACTATACCTGCGTGTACTGGAACCACTGCGGTCACTGTGACTGTGTCAATTGCTATTCCCATGGATACAGCACCACTACTTACTTCCCCATTGTCTATGACCATGACTACTACTCCATCATGCCATCCCAGCGCAGTGCTCATGCAGTTTATGTGCCAGATTTTGTAGATGATGGGTTTGGCCGTTGCTGGTCTCAGTGCTGCTTGCGGCACTGGGGAGCTTCCTGGGGCCAGGAGCGGTGATGGGAGGCCTTTCAGCATCAGTGGAAACTCTGAGCTAGGAGGGATTAAGCCCCTGAGCCCAGATGACCAGGCTGGCTCCTTCCCAGGAGCCTCTCAGTTATCTGGGACTGGGAAGGGGGTTCCCTCATTGGCTGCCCCTCGTGGGCTGGTGGGTGAGGTACAGCCCCTCCAGTTGGTTATGAGGAAGAGGTCCTTCTCAGAGACTGGAGGGGTGATAGGGCAAGGTGAGGGGCAGTGCTCCTTCTTAGTAGCCCTCTGGGGCTCAGGAAGGAGCCACAGTACCGAGCCTGCCTTCTCCCCTTTGAGATCTCCAGGGGAGATCTTGTTGTGAGAGGTTAGGGGCCACCCTTCTTGACCCATGTGGCCCCGGTTACCTCACAGGGGAGATTCCCCTTCAGGGCTCAGTCCTGATCATTTCAGGATGGTTGAATGACCAGCAGCTGTTCCGACTACCAGATTCTTCCAGGGTGCTGGATCTCTGGTGCAGTCCCTTAGCCCTGGCAGAAGGTGTCCTCTTTCCCAGAGGCATTTGTCCCCTTTATCTCTGCCCCCCAACTCCCTTCCCAGGCCACTCGGGTCCTTTGGGGCCTATGAGTTGGGAACAGTTCAGAGCCTTGGCTGCTGATTTCCCTCACTACATCAGAGCCATGAACAAGCAGGTTTTTCACCTGTCTCTCCCACAGCAGCCAGATTCAGACTCCTCAGACTCATAACCTCCTTGTCTTCCTCACCTGAGGAAGAGAATCCCTCCATCCACCTGTTCTCAGACGCTGACCAGACCTCCTATCAGCGTTTCTGTTTAGGGCTGGTCAAAGAGCTCCATATTTCCAGGGTAGCAAAATGCAGTCCTTAACAGGCAACGTCCGCTTTTCTGAACGAATTCAGTGCGGCTCACCTGGTGATGCCCACCTGGCCTCCCCCCTTCTGGGAGGCATTGTTCCATACCTGACAGTGCCCATCCGTCCCCTCTCCAGCCCCGATGGACTATTGGTACAGGTATTGCACACCCCAAGGATCATCAGGAACCCTTCCTCCCCCCCCTCCTTCGGGAGTGATGCTCCTGGACACTCCTTCTGGTCATAGAAGTCCGAGGCATGACCAATGTCCAGAGGTGGATTCTGTGGAGTTAGACTGTTGGGGGAGGAGAGTTTTCTCTTAGGCACATCTCTCTCTCTCCATTGCAGCACATCAGGCCCATCATGCTGCCTACAACAGGCACTGATGGTCCTTGCTGGGACAAATTCCAGCATCTATGCCTGATTCAGAGGTAAACAGGCAAGCTGTTATCCTCTCTGAGTATGGCCTGGAGCTTGCGAGGCACTAAGCAAGGGCATCGTATGATGCCAATGAGGTAGCATCCAGGTTGGCAAGGACAGCAATCTGCATCAGGTGGATGGCATGACTTTGCCTTTCCCAGTTGTCACCCTTAGCCCAGCATAGGGCAATTGCCTCCTCTTTCCAGGGGACCCACCTTTTTTCCCGCAGGGTGAGATGGGAGCTTCAGGGCAACTTCCATCTCCCAGGCATAGGAAGACCCCACCTCATCCTGACCAGTCACAAACCTAACTCAGCCTGCGAGGGTCTCCTGCTCCTGTGTCTCCCCCACAGGAGCCTGAGGGAAGCCTCTCCCTCAGAGAGGTACCAGGTTCCCTTCACGGGGCTTGATAATCACCCACCAGTGATGAATGGTGAAGACTGACACAGTTAAGATATGAAAATTACGTACTTACTGTAATTTTTTATCTTTCTACGTAGCTTCACCATTCACCACTGCTTCCCTCCCACCTTCCCCTCTTGGGCCTCAGCCTCTGGGCTCTGCCTCCCCCCCCGCCTTTCTCCCCCATTTGGGGTGTTTGTGGGCCTGTCTGACTGGTACCTCAGGTTTTCCTGCTCCTCTTTTAAGCAAGGTGCTGCCCTTGTTGGGGGTGAAAACAGCTGCTTTCCCTAGGAAGGGGGGCTTCCTGGGACCTGGGTGGGGGGTCTCCCATAGGAGTCCTGGATCCATCCGGACCCGGTTCTCTGTGCCCCCTGGCTAGGAGGTAAGGAGGCCTTAACCTGGGTTATGGGAATTCTGAGGGCTCTAGGGACCTCTCTCTTCTTAGGTTTCTTTCCATACTGCTACCTTTAGTGGTAGCTGGTTCTGAGCAGCTTCCCTCCTTCTTCTGATCCTTCCTTCTCCCCATTGTGGGGGACGTGAAGAGTTCTTCTGGGAGCTCTCTCATGAAGAGATAGGAGGGACTCTGCCCCAGGGCAGTTCTGTCCTGCCCTTATATCACTTTCGGAACAGGAGTGGGAGACTCCTGACTCCTCTCTCTTAGGTGTAAGTGGAGAAGCCTTAGCCAGTTAAGCCTCTATCTGCTTGGCACAGCACTCTGTCTCCCTTTTCCTTAAAGTGAGGCACTCCACCTCTGGAGGTGCTTAAATATTCTGAAGGGTGTATTTCCTTGTTGGATAGAATCTTCTGAGTGCTCCTTCTCCCCTTTGGCCTCTTGTTAACCCTCTGGGAGGAGTCAGAGGGAGTCTCCTACCTCCTTTTCTTTCTTCTCTTCCTCTCTTTTCTATCTTCTCTTATCTATGCTCACTTGCTCAGAGGATGGGGCCCCTCTGTTCCAGACCCCTAGGGCATTCTATCCTCTCCCCTCGACATTATATCTCTTTCCATTTATATCCTTTCCTTTTGGCTATCCCTTGGGCTCCCTTGAGAGTCCTTTCCTTTTCTCTCTTTTTCCTGGCACTCTGTGGCATATGCAGAACTGAGGGGAGGGAGGAGTCATCGTCATTTACTGGCCATCCCTCGAGCACCACATCGTACGTTGGTCCCGAGGGTGGCGTCATGCCGGTGCCAACTCCTCCCCCTGAAAAAAATAAATTGCTCCTGCGGGGTCCTGTTCCTCCAGCCAGAACCCACCAGTGATGAATGGTGAAGATA
Source organism: Neoceratodus forsteri (assembly GCA_016271365.2). Lineage (NCBI taxonomy): Eukaryota > Metazoa > Chordata > Ceratodontiformes > Ceratodontidae > Neoceratodus > Neoceratodus forsteri. The sequence goes on from CM028133.1 coordinate 659,606,389, forward strand.
CACAGAAAGATCAAGAATTATAGTAGGTATGTAATTTTCATTTATTGTGTTTATGTTGTTTTCTAGGCTCTGCTCCTAAATGCCTCACCTGCTTTGCTCTCATGTGCCACTCTAGCCCGACTGTGATTTTGAGCTGCTCATGTTTGCTGTGATTTGCCATGCTCTATTTAGCTGTTAATACTACAACAGTGTCTGTATATACTGTATTATATGTAAATAGTCCTTATGCAGTTTATATTTATCTTGTTCATTGCTGCTGCCTTTTGCTTTGTGTGTTAAGTGACATGTGACTTAAATGTGCCAATGCTTTATTTTATTTTTTCCTAAGTTTGCACTATTGTAAAACTGTCTTTGTACACTTATTTGTTGCTGTTTATACATTGTATCTATGTACCTCTCCTTGTATCCTCCCCCGGGTCACCCTTTAAAAAGGGACTTTTTGTCACAATGGGTTTACCCAGTCACCATAATTCAAATTAATAAGAAATAAATAAATAAAATAAAAATATGGCAGCATTGTGTAATTTTGTAATGTGGCAGAAATGTGTAATTTGGGCATTTGGTCAGTGATGCTCGATTTTAGATTGTGATGGAAACATACAATTTCACAATGTGTCATTGACACATAATTCTGAATGTGGCAGGGACAAGCAGTTTCATTATGTCGTGGTGAAATGCAATGTTGGAATGTGGCAGAGATACACATTTTCAAAATGTGGTGGGACTCAGTGTTTTGGAATATGGCTGTGAAATACATTTTCAGAATGAGACAGGGATACACAATTTTGGAATGCGACAGGGACGCTTAAGTCTGAAGGTGACTGAATCACATAATTTCAGAATGTGGTAGGGTCACACAGTGTGTGACTGTAGTAGGGACATACAATGTCAGAATGTGGTGGTGATGCACAATGATGGACTCTCGTAAGGACGTGCAGTTTTGGAATGTGGTGGAGATGCACAATGTCAGAATGTGGCTGGGATGCACAGTGCTGGAATGTGGCATGGATGCTTGCACAATTTCAGAATGTGGCAGGGACACAAAATTTCAGAATGTGGTACGAACATGTAGTTTTGGAATGTGGTGATGAGCAATGTCAGAATGTGGCTGCAACACACAATTTCAGAATATGGCATGGACACACAATGTCTTAATGTGGCCTGGACATACTGACAGGATGTGGCGGGGCACACAGTAACAGAATCTGGCAGGACTGCGCAGTTTTGGAATATGGCAAGATGCACAATTTCAGAATGTAGAGATGGCACACAGTTTCAGAATCGGCATCAACAGACAACTTCAGAATGTGGTAAAGATGTACAATTTCTGAATATGGATGGGACACACACATTTTGAATGTGGCAGAGACACACAGTTTTGGAATGTGGCAAGGAAACACAATGTTGGAATGCCACGGGGATGCACAATTTTTGAAATGTGTCAGTAACTAGCAATTCCTAAATAAAAATTGTATGTTCTGCCACATTCCAACAGTATGAATCACATCTATATTCCAAGATTGCCTACACCAAATTTCTAGGGGTGTGTTCCTGCCACATTCCAATATTGCATATCCCAGCCATATTCCAAGATTGCACATTCCTGCAACATTCTGAAATTGTGTGTTCCCACTGCATTTTTGGATTTCACAACCTAGCCACATTTCAAGACTGCATGTCCCTCATTCCAAAATGTATCCCCATCAGTTCCTTGCCACATTCTGAAACTGTATATCCCTCTCTCTGAAATGATGTATCTCCCCCATTCTGGAGAATGTGGCATCAACAGACAACATTGAAATGTGGCAAAGAGGTGGACTTTCAGAATGTGGAGGGGATGCACAATTTTTACAGCTGCAGGGTGGAGCTCTGCAAGCTGTCTTGCTAACACTTGGGAAAAAAGGGCACTTCAGATTTTCACCAAAGCACAATTTTGGAGTTGAAGCATAATCCCTCCGCTACCTGAAAGCACTCCACTGAGAGGGAGAGACAGAGAGAGAGAGTGCTTGATTCATTCATACATTCTTCGCCTACATGCAGCATACTCATGCCAGCTCAAATTAGAATCAGTGGATGCACTCACTGTAAACAGCACATGCAGCTTGTTAAACTAAGCATCAGTTACTAGAGAAATTCCTCTCTGCTATCTTTTACTACAGTCTTAAAAGACACCTAAACCCTATTTTTACACATTTTCATCTAAACAATGTGTGTGTCTGTGTGTGTGTGTGTGTGTGTGTTATCCCCTTCAGGACCCAATTCCTAGTGTCAGTCTGATCAGTTTGTTTCAGATTTGACTTATTCTTATAACTATTCACAAGTGTCATTCTAGGGGCAAGTGAGGGGGTTATGAAACAGACTTATACAGGGAAATGCTGAAACCCGAAGATGACCAAACATGATGTATTAGTTGACTTTTTTGTCAACTTAAACATTGAAATTATTTCCCATCCTTTTACAGATAAAACTTACTACATGCACTAAATGGAAGCTGATGGCGTGGATAAAAAAAATATGTATTTCTGAAATCACTGACTGTAACCTACAGAGTATGTACAGTGAAGCCCACCAGGATGATGCACAGTGTCATAGGTTTCCTGCATGACAAAAGGGATTAACTCCCATTGAAATTACATTGTTTGCTGCAGTAACTCTACTGCAGAATTCTGCAGAGTCAGATTTCATCCTGGGGGGCTTCACTGTACGTAATGCTCGTCACTGGTGGGCTTGATGGAGTGCATAGTACTATATGGCACAGGTATTTAATTTGTTTTGTTTTTAGTTTCATTTGAACCTAAAACTCACATCTCTTTACCCCTCCCCCAAAAACCACCACACACATTTGCATCTAAACTTGCTCTGTAAACCGACAGCACAACTACAGAACTGTAACATCTGTGTGCCTTATCCACCTGAATCACATAACTTGTCATACATAGAAATGTAGCTCCCCTCCCCGTATCTAGGGGTATGGATGGAATATGTCCATGGGGAGGGAGCACCCATAGCAGCAGAAACACTTCCAGTGGCTACATTATCCAGGCCCAGATGTCACACACAGGGTGCCTTTTTCTTCACTGGTGCTGGATGAAAACAGCAGGTTAATGCATATTAAACAGTTCCTTTCAATAACAGAATGTCCACTCAGAACTTGAAGAAACAACAGGGATCCCAAATCTATTAAACATATTCACACATAGCTCCAGAGAGCACCAGTTAATTTATGGGGAACAGATTCAGCTTTCACATGGCAGATATGGCCGTAATAACAGCTTTTACTTGGACCGAGGAGTGCACATTCTTTAGGGCAGCATTAACTCAAGAGCACTATGGTCACAAAAGTTTGAAGGCAGCACAAGTCCCAGAACAGTTCACAGTTCAACTGACTGCTCAGTATTCTTCAAAGGCACCCAAACTGTCAACACTTCCCATCTCTCTCTCTCTTTTCTCTCTCTCTTTCTCTCACTGCACTGGCTCAGCAGGTCCTCCTCGGAACATCAATCCTTGTGGCTTAGGGATTTGTGGGTTCCCCCATGACCCTTGCATCCTTTCCCAGAACTGGCAGTGACTATCCCAGAATTAAGAAGGGGGGCACTTCTCTGGACACTACACTCCCTGCTTCCTTCTTGCCCACTGGATCCCTACACAAATCAGCACAAGCTGCCAGGGATCTCTATAGCTTGAGGCTGCTGGCTCCCCTCTCAACTTTAGCCACCTTCCAGGTACTCTGCAACTTGTGGCTGCTGGCTCCCACTCCTTTTTCTGTGTCCCCTTAAGTGCCACTGGCCTCAGGCCAGAGCAGGCAATCACCCCTGCCCATCCCTGACTTGCTCTCACTCCCTCGTCGCTTACTTCTCGGACCAGAACTCCCCCTCCTGCCTAAACTGCTGGCTTTATACCCCCACACATCTGTGGTAGCCTCCTCCTCCTCCTGATCTGCAGAATTCTCCATCCAAGTGCTGAGAAGAATTAACCCTTTTCCCTACTGGGCCAAATTAGGTCACAAAACTCCATGAGGGATGAATAGACTAGTAATCTCCCAAAGGGAGGGGTTACAAAAACATAGAAACTGATGGAAAATAATGACCACTGGACCCATCTAATTTGCCCATTTTTAATTATGATCACTTTTGCTGCATACCTAACTTAATCTACAGCATTGTCTCTTCCTCCCCCTTCCTTCCTCCTAGGATTCCTTTATGCCTGTCCCAGGCATTTTTGAAACCCGTTGTTGGTTTCACCCCCACTACCTCCCATGGAAGGCTGTTCCAGGAATCCACCACCCTTTCCGTGAAGAAGTATTTCTTCAAATCTCTCCTGAATCTACCTCCCTCCAGCTTCATATCATGACCTCTTGTTCTACAGCACCTTTTTCTCTGAAACATATCTCCTTCCTGAACCTTATTACCCCTGTGAGGCATTTAAAGGTCTCCATAATATCCCCACTCTTCCTCCTCTCCTCCAGGGTGTACATAGTGAACTCTCTGAGTCACTCCTTATAGGGCTTCTGATGCAGACCTTGCACCATTATGACAGACCTCAGCTCTCTTTGTGATGCTTTCTCCTTTTTCCAATTCTTCCCCCTTCTACACCTTTCTTCTTTGACTGTTCCTTTTCCCCCTTCCTCCTTCACTAACTCCTGCTTTAGGGTTATCACCTTTTAGAAAGCCCAAAGTGGGACATTTATTACTGAAACATGATTTTTCGCAGAACAGTACGTAACCTCGACCAATGCAACATACTTGTTTTCTTTAAATAATCAGAATTAAAGCTAAGCATTGTAGTTTCTTAGTTGCTTCTATTGCTTCTTATCATTGTAAGGTAGTTTAGTTAAGGTATTATAGTTTTCTGCAACATTTAGTGGGAAATCAGAAAATATTTTTTCTACTATAAAGTCAGGACATGTAGTATTTTTCATGTTTTTTTGCAGAACACAGTTGCCCAAATCAGGACTGTCCTGCAAAAATCAGGACAGGTGGTAACCCTACCCTGCTTCCTTGAATGACTTGCATCCTGGTGGGACTCTTTCCCTTTGGGATCTCCCTAATCCCTGTCTCAGCCTGTGGTGGCCTACTTTCTGCCTACTGGCTACTTTAAGGATCCATGACATGGTGTAGACAACTTTGTGTCAGCACGACACTGCAGTGACAGATTTATGTCAACTGCAACTTACGGTTGTCATGAATCCATCAAGAAACCATCTGTTTTCTTTGGCACCTCCCATAATTAAGAATTATCAACTCCAAGTCAAAGTTGATTCCGGAAGGGGGGGTAACCCCAGAGAAAGCAGTGCCAGGGTCCCGCGGGTACATTACAGTGGTAACAGTGACTTGCCGCTATAATGTACTTCGCTGTAAAAATGTCACTGTGATGATGGCATACCCTACTTTAAATGTACATCAAAGTAACATTTGAATCATCCACTGAGAACTGTGGTTGGCTCCTGAATGAAAGCAGGACATCATCTCGGTATAGGTTCCTATCCTTCCAGGTTGGCCCACAGTCCCCAGTGTAGCCATACCTCTCCGCTCTGCACCATTCCTACTACCATTACTTGAAGACCTATGTGTGGAGCACCCTCTCCTTTCCCATATAGTACAAGATGCACTCGCCACTTGCATTTTTAACATATGGTAAACACAGGATCAACCAGAAAAATTATCTATCTATACCAAAAATGAAATTTTCACACAGAGCTGACTACTGCAATTCATTTTTACGTTTAAGCCCATAAAACACCCTTGTGCCCCCTGATGACTTGGCCACACTGGTACGTGCATTCATCACCTCGATGCTCAACTACTGTGACACACTCTACCTCGGGGTTAGAGGAGGTGTGATGCAGTGCCTGCAGCATCTGCAGAACACAGCAGCCCAGTTGTTGACTGGACACTCAAGGTTTAGTCACATTATACTGGTTCTGCACGAACTGCATTGGCTGCTGGTGCACTGGTGCATCACCTTTAAAATAGGTCTTTTTGCCTATAAGGCCCAACATGGGTTGGGTCCAGGCTACCTGATGGAGCTTCTGCATCCCTACACACTGTCTTGCTCTCTTAGATTGGCTGGAGATGCCCTCCTGGAGGTCTCTAGGGCTAGACTAAAATATTCCGGATACCAGGCATTTGAATTAGCAGTTCTGGTGCTCTGGAATTCACTGCTGGGGTACCTCCAGGAGGCACCTTCCATAGAGTTTTTCAAAACACATTTTAAAACCTTCCTGTCTGAACAAACATTTGGGACCTGATGAATTTATGCTTAGTTTTAAGACAGCTGGAAATTAGTCTGTTTATGTTTTTAAATGGCGTTTATGTAAAAATGTCATAAATTGTATGCTGACTGTACCCTAACTGTTGTGAATGTCTATTTTGTTGTAAGGGCACCCATAGCCTATGGGGAAGGGCATCTAAAATAAATAAATTTTACTACTACTACTAATTCTTATCAGGTTAATGAATTAGCAGCCTCAGTGGCTCTGACCAGAGTTTATTAAATTCGGCAGGGATACACAATGTTGGAATGTGGGGGGGGGGATTGAACAGTCTTGGAATTTGGCTGAGATGTGCAATCTTGGAATGTGGCAGGGACACACATCCAGGAATTTGGTGGTAGTGGACAGTCACAGAATATAGTAGGGATTCACACTGTGGGAATATGTCAGGATACATGACAACAGCAGAGGTACATTGCAATACAAGACGGAGCTCTGCCATCTCAGATAGCAGTTGGGTGACTCTGATCTGCCCTAGGTCATTTGACCCAAAGCCAAGCTAAGCCCATGCCATCTTGGGCAGGCCAGACCTGGAACACTAGGCCTGAGATGTTGGCAGCTGTACCTGATCACCATATGATCTAATCTTGGAAAGAGAAGACTCATTCAGTAACCACTGGATTTTGCAACTGACCAGTGCCAAACTGGTGTGGAGTGCAAGTGCCTTAGCAGCAGGATGACATCAGACATAATCTGGTGTATAGCAGAGTGGAAATTAAAGAGACCATCTTCTTTGGCAGCCATGCCATACTCCTGATGCAGTTTTATTTTATGAAGTATCTCTTGCACTACCTGGGTAATTGCTATAGTAGTCAGTGTGCTTGAACTGAAAAATCCTGTTTTGGAAAATGGCACATTTTTTTTCATGTTTTAAATATTTAAGAAATGCTTGGATTTGTACTATAGCTGTACATGTATCAGGGGCACACTTATCAAAATAAGAGTGTTTTCACTTACGTTTTCCATTTGGCAGAACTGCTTAGCTTTGCATTGTGGCTCTCACAGCTGAAAAATACATGTCAACCCACTCTCATTTCAATAAGTGTGCCACCAGAATATGTAGAAAAATATATATACAAAATGTCCTCCTTTCCCCAAAGTAACCCATACCTTCATAATGCCCTCCAGTTTGATCAGGGGGGGTTTTAAACATTCCCTACAGCCTCTACTAGGAATAACAACAACAACAACAAGGCATACAAATATAAATTATTTTACAGGAACATCTAGCAATCTTACCAACCCCACCTAGTTAGCTAGACCCATCTACTAATTATGGTTAGGGCCAGTCCCAGACCCATCTTCATTCACCCCAAGTCCACAAAATTGACTGGGGGTGAGGATGATGAGTATGCCCTGCAGGATCCATCCTGACAATATCTTCCCATGGTTAGGTTGCAGTATATATGTACAAACGTAAAGTACAATATGTTCCAGGTATGGCTGGGCTGTAGTAAATGCATCCAACTAATGTACTTACTGCAAACTGATTAAGCAATCTCCAACAACAGGACATTGGTCATTTTAGGGCTTAATCCATGCCTCGTGGGCTATGGCATGAGTTGAATGTTTTTAGTAAGGGGAAAAGAATGATTGTTATTTAAAAGTTTAAAATTCCTAGAGAACACAGTAAGGATTATACTGCAGATCATCCATTTGTTTAATGTTGCTGGTTATGTTATGACTAAGAACCAATTAAATTACTTGCATATTCCTGTCCATTTTATAATTGTGTTTTCTTTACAATTATTTCTTTTAGGCTTGGACTTACCACAGAATGTGTTCCCATATAGCTCGTGCGTATATTCTTGACATAGATATAAACAAGATATTTGAAATATATGATGGAAGTATGGAGGATGTTGTTCTTTTTTATGGGACTGCTGACGACTGCCAAACAGAAAAACCTTACATTGCACCCTGTATTATACCTAAAACTATACATCAGGTAAGAGTAGTAATTTAAAAAGTAAGGATTAATATTTAATCAGCCTCTCAGATATAGCTGAAGTGTTGCAGTCACACTCAAGTAAGAACAGGTGCACCAGTTAACCTTCATGGTTTACCTTCCACCACAAGACTTTAATTCCTCATTTTTTCCATTCTGTCTCTTCTTAGGCAACCTCTGCTGCCACCAAACCTTGGTATGAGATCGTGTTGAATACATACTGTATACCCCTCCACCACCATAACCATGTCTCTTTGGTCTGCCAATTAACTGTCTATAGCATATGGTCTCTATGATTAATGTAGAGGCACACAGGTAGCAAAAGCTTGTTTTACTGCATCTACCCCACTCCAAAGGTATGACTATAGTCCACACAATCAGTGAAATTCATTTTGCAACGCCTCACCATCAGCAGTGTATGGATACAGCCAACACCACCTGTCTGTAGTTGGAATCAAGAAACTCACTTTATTTTGGTCATTTCATTGACTTCAAGTTTTGCAGTTATAACACAGAGATAAACTGATAGCAGTAGAAGTAGCAGTTTTTATTTATAAAGCATCCATTCTCAGGGGTTCTTGGCTCTGTACAACATACATAACAAAATAAAACATCAGGGCCAGGATCCACAAAACTTTGCCCTGGTGCAAATCTGGTTTTGCACTGAGTTGGTATTCAAAATCCTGGTTTGTGCACTCAGTCCGGGGGTTTGCACCGGGGCAAAGTGTGGAGGGGAATGCAATGCAAATAAGGGAGAGGGGACATGAATATCGGCAATGTCCCATTCAGAAAGCATTTGCTGTACATAAGGGCCTTTTTCGTGGTGCCCTTTCATGGAGCAAATTCCACCAACTCAGACCTTGCCATTACTTGAACAACCCTAGTGGCTGGCGAAGGTACTGCACCCCCCTCCTCCACTGATCATCAGCCCGAGTGATAAGACACTTTCCCTGGTGCTAGTAGTCCCCCCCCCCACCCATGGTCACCAATTGCCAGTTCAAGAAGAAAAGCAGAAGATTCCCTGAGTCCAGTTTCCTCCCTCAACTGCACCCATTCCTGATCTGTAAGTACCTTTCCTTGGTGTCCAATGGTCCCTCCCACACCCCCACCCATGCTCAGTCTCTAGGTACTATTCCCTCATGTCCAGTGCCCCCATCCAGATCACCTGTAATTTCAATGAACACCATTCCCGGTGTCAGCATCTCCCCCATCCTGATAAAGAATGTGATACCATTCTCTGGTGTCTACTTAGCCCCCTACCATACACCCCAGCAGGTAGTGCCCCACCACCCGCTTCCTTCCCCATCCCACCCTAAGCCAGCACTGATACAACCCCTGCTCATCATGGCCGGCCGACCGAGCTGTCAATGAGCATGCACTGTCCACAGCACGCGACTCATTGACAGCCCAGTCAGTGGCCGGCTGTGTGAGAGGAGGGCTGTGTCAGCTGCCGACTCAGACTCAGGTTGGGGAATCAGGTGGTGGGCACCACCTGCTGGCTGGAGAGGTGGGGGGCCGCTAGACACCAGGGAATGGTATCACAGTCTTGCATGAGGGATAGGATGGGAACACTGGACACTGGGGAATAGCATCCTTTGAAATTATGGTGGATCTGCATGGGGGGGACTCTAGACACCAGGGAATAGTATCTATAGATCAAGCAAGGATGCTGGTGGGGAAAGGAACCACTGGACAAGAGTGAAAGGTACTTATAGATCGAGCATGGGTGCAGGTGGGGGAAGAGGGAAACTGGACACCAGAGAAACTTCTTTTTTTCTTCTCAGGCCAGCGATTGATGATCATCGGGGGGGGGACCACTAGCACCAGGGAATATTCTTTTAATATACTTGGGCTAGCGACAGATCAGGGGGACCACTAGTACCAGGGAGACTGGTACACGTACTGACACTGCACTACCTCCGGGAAAGGGGATGGGGGTGCACAAAACTCTCCACAGCCTATGTAAATGGGCCCATAATGGGCATGCAAATGGCCACATAGCATGTTGTATGCCCAATGGGCTCATTTACATGGCTGCTTCACTGAAATGGAAAAAGCACACCTGTGCAGCTCATTGTGGAGCCATACTACTGGATGCATGTCGAGTGGTTGCTAGTGTGGTTAGCATTAGTGGTATCAGTGTTAGCATTGACTCCACCTGGCCCTATTTTCAGTCGGATAGTGCAGTGCACTATCCAACTGGGAATAGCAACATCTGACAAATGGGCAAACGCAAAGCGCAATGCAAACTTGTGCACTGTGCTTTGCAACTTACTGTGAAACTAGCTCCAGAAAAGTTAAAAATCATATCTTGAAATTATTAAACAAATAATATATATATATATATATATCTATATATATATATATAAACCTCACAGTGCAGTTTGATAGGAAAAGGTAGAAAATAGCAGCAAAGCCCAGACTGGATTATACAGTGCCAAAGGCCTCCTGAAAAAGAAAGAATTTCCAGTCTCTCTTAAAGGCCTTCACCAAGAGGACCTCTCTTAGAGACTTGGGAAGTCTATTCCACAGAGCTGGGCCTGCTAGTGAAAACAGTCTCTTGCCTGATGATTTTTGCCTTGCCCTGTGAGTAGCTAGGAGGCCCTCAGAGAAGGAGCGGGTGGGGGGGTGAGTGGCCTGGTAGACAGTCAAACGGTCTCTGATGTAACCAGGGCACAGTGTGTATAGGGCCTTGTAGGTCATCATAAAAAGGGTCTGAGAAACACTGCAATTTGATTGGTTGACAGCATTCTAAAAGCCCTACATTAATCTCCTTATTAACATACAGTACTTGTAGAGCCACCTTACTTGAGCATTGATTTACTCCAACGTCCTACATCACTTGAGCATTGATTTACTCCCACTAACATCCTATATATCTGAATGATTCTATTTATAGAATTCTGAGCTGCCATAATCCATACCGGTAGATCTGATCAAAGAAAAACTAAAAGTCTAAACAAGACCAGAACTTCCAGTAAAGTTTAAGAAAATGACCAGATTATTCTTCCTTAAAAGCACTTTGCTTCATCTGTCAGTCAGTTTGATCAGGCAGGGACTGCTGGTTGATTTGTAGCTGCACTCTCAACTGGCATCTGCTGAACTGCCCGATCATCTGAGACAAGCAGCATGAACGTGTTAGCTTTCATAAACAATGAAAATAAATATGAACTGCAACTACAAGCATCATCTTAGTCCTGCCTAATTGCAGCACTGATTTACATTGCAGTCAGTAGCGATGTCACAGCTGTAACCAAGTAACTAAAAGCAGTCATCACAACATGTCCGGCTTCTATGGTTGCCACAACAATACTTAAATGAGCTTCAACATCACTACTGATGAGGGTGGAATTCGTGTTCCTTGACAGAAATTCAAATATGGACCCATTTTACAATGTAAAGTAAACTGTTTTCATTAAAGATGGTAGAAATCAGTTTCCTTTGATCAGCATTGCACTGCTCTGTCTTTCACACTGTCAGTGAAGAGGAATCCCGGTGCAGCAGAGCTGCAGAAAAACTGCAGTACAAATAAGGCACAACAAGCAACAAGTAAACCATGCTGAAAAGGATTGCTGGCAAAACCTTTACAGATGAGGGGCTCCCTGGGCAAGAACTGTGAGGTTGGAAGCCCTGGCGTAGTTTTGTGTGAGGTTTTGTTTTTTGGTTCCCAAGAAACACTGCATTCATCCCTCATTTTCAGCAGTTATTGCTTGTTTCACACTGTCAGCATGGCCATCTACTCTGTCTCTCAATTGGCTCCACACAGGAAGAGCTGCTTGAGCTTCACAAATCAGAGAACCACGGAAGGACTATTTTAGACCTGATGATGGCTATAAACATAAAAAACAAGTTGACTTAGACTAATTTTCTAAATCAATTTTTTCACCTGTTTTTATAATAGCAATAAGGTACTCCCAGGAGTAATGATAATGTTCAAGTTAATTATCCCTTGGGGGCATGCAGTACTTGATTGCACATCATGCCACATTACACCCCAAGGGGGTGATTAACTAGAACATTAATATAATCCCTAGTCATACCTTACTGCTTAAGTAACCTGACCTTAAAGGTGATGTGCTACTTCACCAGCAGCCAATGCAGTTCATGCAGGAGGACTCTCAATAACTGGGTTGCAGCATTCTCCACCAGCTGCAAATATTGTAGGACACTTCCACTCAACCCCCAACGTATAAAGCATTGTAGTAATCAAGCCTGGAAGTGACAAATGCATGTACCAGTGAGGGCAGATCTTCAAGCTAGATCAAGGTTTTAATCTGAGTGTTGTTTCTGAGATGGTATAAGCCATTCAAGACCACAGCCAACACCTGAGCCTCAAGTGTCAGCCTCTCATCCAGAATGACCCCCAGATTCTTAACTTTTGCAGAGACCGCCAGCCCTGAAGAAGCCAGTCAAAGACCAATGTCCGTATCAGTGGCCCCTATACCCCACCTTCAACTAGGCTCAATCACTAGTACCTCCATCTTGTCTTGGTTAAATCAAAACCAGCTTGATGACAACCAGTTCTGAGTCTTGGCCAGGCACAAATTTCGCACCTCAGCAGCATCTGACATGCCAGGTGTAAAAGACAGATACAGCTTGGTATCATCAGCATAGCAATGAAAACCCAGACCATATCATCTAGAGATCCCTCCCAGGGATAGGAGGATCAACCCTTGGGGTACACCACAGAGCAGGGGCCTCCAGAGTGAGAAGAAGCTCCTCTTCAAACAACATAAAGTCTTGCTGTGTTCTGACAATTTGCAGTTAGCTCCAGCTCTTGAACTGCCCCTGAGAGTGAAGGGTTAAATTCTATGCCAGGCATAGAATGTTGGGCTTGAGCTCGGTTGAAAACTCTGCGTCCTTTTAAAACCAAACCCTCAGATTCTTTATTCCACCTCACTGAACAGTCGTTCCGGAGATTTCTCCTTCTGCTCGGTTCTATCGTGGTTAAAGTTTCAGTTTTAGTCCGATTTTCATTCCGTTTTTCGGTTCGAGACTCTGTCTGTGGTACCGTAAGTACTTAGATTAGTAGCTGTTGTGTGGAAATTGTGAAATTTTTCCGATCGGTTTGGCTGAACCGATCTTGTAGTAAGATCTTGAAAAAGAAAAAGTTAGTGTGTGGTTACCGGTACGTATCGGTTTTAAAAGAAAATGTAATTTTAGCGGTTTTTTCCATCACCCGTGACATGGTGAGCAACCGATAGGGGAGTCCTGCCTGGTGGCTGCCATATAAAGGGTAAGTTGGTTAGTTGGCCATGTCTGAGAAACCCAAGAAAAAAACCAGGCTCACTGGGTTTCAACACTGCAGTGTGTGTGGGGAGGTCTTTGCTAAGGCCGATCCCCACACCACCTGTGTTTACTGTCTGAGGTTTGACCACCTTGATTCAGACTGCCAAATTTGTAAGAATTTTCCTAAGTCTACCCTGAAGAAAAGGTTAGGTAGACTTAAGGATAAGGAGGCCGAAAAATCCACTGACCCAGAAGGCCAGCCTGGTTCGGTTCCTACCGAACCAGAAGGAGTGCCCTCTGACCAGGGCGATACTTGTTTGGGCAAGAGGAGAGTCGATCCTGAGGGATTGGTTCCTACAAAAAGAAAACAAAAGGCTAAATCGGCCGGTTTGGATCCAGAGCTGCATGTTCCGACTGCCGAAGAAATAGCCAAAGCGATTCGGATTGTGGAATTGCTTCGTCCAGTTCCGACCGATCCTGTGCCTTCTAGCAGGGGTTCAGTTTGGTCGGTTCCCCCGTTCAGGATTATTCCTCTGGAGATTTTTAAGAACCGGAGTTTGATGAGGAGGGGGATTTTGAAGAGGATGATTACGACGGTGAAAGTCTGGATGTGCCTGTGGAACTGGACATCTCCCTAGACAGACCTTCTGGTGTTTCCCCTCCTAGGCTTTCTGAGTCCCTTCCCCCACTTTCTGTTCTACAGAAAAGTGGCTCAAACCATCCAGCTTCCAATTGAGGAGGCTGTAGAGGATCAAGAGGAGCCTGACTTCGTAGAGATGATGGACATCCCACAGTCTGAAAGACTGTCTATTCCCCTTCATAGGTCATTTGGGAAACAGACAAAAAATTCTTAGGTCTCCCAACTCTGTACCTCCTGTTGACAAGAGAATGGACAAGAGTTATGCCTTGTCAGGCTTAGATATGGAATTTCTTTACCAACAATGCAGCCATGTTGAGGTAGTGCAGGCTACTGCCTGTGACAAGGCAAACATCCCCTTGGCCACCCCAGACAAAGATTCCAGGAAGATAGATGCCATGGCAAAGAAACAGTACTTGGCATCATCTTTGGGACTCAGGCAGGCTAATTATATGGCCTATACAGCCAGGTACCAGAAGTCCAGGTGGGACACTGTACTGGCACTGGCTGAACAGGCCTCCCACAGCTAGCCAAGGAGCTGGAGGGGGTGGCTGCTGATGGGATTGAGGCATCAAAGGTGCAATTTCATGCTGCTGTGGACTCCAGTGATGTGTCATCAAGAGTCATGGCTATATCTGTGGTTCTTCAGAGAATGGCCTGGCTCAGATGTACTAGCCTTTCGCAGGGTGAGCAGACAGAGAATTACATGAAGAAAATAGATGAGTACAGGATCACTTATAGGAGTGCCCAGGCCAAGGAGAGGTGGGCAACTCCTCAGAGGCAGCAAGCTAGGGGCAGGCCTTTTCACAGGCCTTTCTACCAGGTGCAGGCCTCCTCTTCCTTTTCTCATAGGTGGTTCTTCAGAGGGAGAAGCAGAAGGGGATAGCAGGGCTGCATCCACCCCCTCAGCCTAAGGCTCCTGCCAAGCAGACACCCTGATGTGTCAGCCCGGGTCGACTCCCCCATTCCAGTAGGAGGCAGGCTGGCTTACTTTGTCCAGGACTGGATGTCTATTACCTCAGACAAGTGGATCCTGGAGGTTGTAAGCCAGGGACTGATTCTCAGTTTCAAAAGTTTTCCAAAACTGAGACCTAGATCCTTTGCACCTGCAAATACTTCAGAAACCCTTGCTCTAGAGGCAGAGGTTTTGTCTCTACTGGCATTAAAGGCCATAAAGAGAGTTCCTACTCCATACAGGGGCAAAGGTCTGTACTCCAGGTACTTTCTGACCCCAAAAAAGACAGGGGAGTGGTGACCCATCCTAGATCTAAGACACCTAAACAAGCACCTAGTAAAGACAAAATTCAAGATGGTGACCCTGGGAACAATTCTTCCCTCTCTAAGGCCAGGAGACTGGCTAGCCTCCCTGGACCTCAAGGATGCCTATTTTCACATTCCCATCAGGTGCTCCCACAGAAAGTACCTCAGGTTCAAATTGCCCTCAGGCCATTATCAGTTCAGAGCAATGCCCTTCGGTCTAACCTCAGCTCCAAGGGTGTTTACAAAATGCCTAGCAGTAGTGGTGGCCTTTTTAAGAAGGAAAAGGATCTCTATTTTTTCCATATCTGGATGATTGGGTAATAGTGGGTTAGTCTCCAGACCAAGTCAAGTCAGATCTGCAGGTTACCCAGAAAGTTCTCACTTCCCTGGAGTTCCTTCTCAATCTTTCCAAGTCAGTTCTCGAACCAGTACAGCTCCTCACTTTTATAGGAGCAGAGCTGGACACCCTCAAGGCAAGAGCCTTCCTTCCTTTGGAAAGGGCAAAAGCCATCTCTCAGTTGGCCTCTTCCTTTCTCCCTCTGGTTTCTCGACCAGCAAGGCATTTTCTGCAGCTTCTGAGCCACATGGCAGCTTCTACAGCAGTGGTCCAAGGGGCCAGGTTTCAGATGAGGGACATTCAGTTCCATCTGAGAACCTTTTGGTCCCAAAGGAAAGATCCTCTTACCAAGCTAGTTCCTGTTACTCAGACCTTAATTCAGGCCCTTCAGTGGTGGCAGGACCTAGACAATCTGAGGCAAGGTGTTCCATTTGTCCTCAGACTCACTCTGTGAATCTTACTACAGATGCTTCCTTTGGGGTGGAAGCCCATCTGGGGCTCACGCCCAGGACTGTGGTCCCCTCAGGAATCCCTTCTTCATATCAACCTTCTGGAGCTCTGGGCAGTACTTCTTGCCCTACAAGCTTTCTCTTATTCAATACAAAACAAGGGGGTTCAGGTCAGGACGGACAACACTACCACCATGTGGTATATCAACAAGCAGGGAGGGACTCAGTCCACAGCCTGTGCACGGAGGCTATGGAAGTATGGTCCCAGGCTTATTCCCTGCAGACCTCTCTAGTAGCGGTCCACCTCCCAGGAAAGAACAATGTGATAGTGGATGCATTGAGCAGGATTTCCCAGGGCTATCACGAATGGTCTCTGGATCCTTTGGTGTTAAAGGTGATCTTCTCAAGGTGGGGCACTCCAGAGATAGATCTCTTTGCAGTCCCAGACAATCACCAACTTCCTCTGTTTTGTTGCAAACCCCCAGTCTTGGGTTCAGTCCCTCTGGATGCTCTGATTTTTAACTGGGAAGGGAAGTTTCTTTATGCCTTCCCTCCTTTTCCTCTACTGTTCAAGATTCTGGTCAAGGTAAGGTAACAACCATGCAAAGTGATTCTGATTGCTCCAGACTGGGCCAGGTAGCCTTGGTACCCCCTGTTGCTGTCCTTAGCAGTCCATCTTCCCCTGTCTCTTCCCAGGAATTACTATCTGCTAACCTCCTCTCAGGGGAGGATTTGTTACCCAATATCCAGTCACTCAATCTCAAGGCATGGCTCTTGAAGACTTAGAGTATGCAGATTTACATCTGTCCCAAGGGGTTCTGGAGATCCTCAAGGCTTCTCGAAAGCCTGCCACAAGAAAAACCTACAACTCCAAATGGAAAAGTTTCAGTGTTTGGTGTTCCAAGAAGCACATTTCCCCAGACACTGCTGACTTGTCTACAGTTCTGGATTACATGGTTTACCTTAATGGCCTAGGCCTCAAACCAGCTACTCTCAAAGTTCATTTGTCAGCTATTTCTGCTTTCCTGTCAGTGGGGAAATCTTCCTCTCTGTCATCTCACCCTGTATTCTGTAAATTTTTCAAAGGATTGCTTCATACCAATCCCACTTTTAGGGATCCTGCTCCTGCCTGGGATTAGAATATTTGTATTGCTGAGCTGATGCAACCCTCCTTTGAGCCTATATCCTCAGCAGAGCTCAAGTACTTGACTTGGAAAACTGCGTTTTTGGTTGCTGTTACTTCTGCCAGATGTATCAGTGAATCGCAAGCCCTGTTAGTGGAGCCTGACTTCATCTCTTTCCATAAAGATAAGGTGGTCCTTAGAACCAATAGAAGGTTCCTACCTAAAGTGGTTTCTGATTTCCACTTAAACCAATCTATGTCTCTTCCTGTGTTCTTCACTGATCACACCTCCTCAGGGGAACGGAGGCTACACAGCTTAGATGATAAAAGGGTCCTTAGTTATTACATAGAACGTACAAAGGGTCACTGGTTTGACTCCCTCCAGTTGTTCCTCACTTATGGGGAAGTAGGTAAGGGAAAACCTGCCACCAAGAGAACCATTGCCAGGTGTATTGTGTCCTGTATTCAATTCTGCTATGAAAAACTGGGAAAAACTGCACCCTCAGGCCTGAGGGCTCATTCCACTAGAGGCACAGCTGCATCTCTGGCTGCAGATAGGGATATCCCCTTGTTAGAAATCTGTCAAGCAACCACCTGGAAAACAGTTCATACCTTCACTAAGCATTACTCTTTGGATATCCAGGCTAGGAGTGATGCTAGGTTTGGCACAGCAGTACTTCAGAGCCTATTCCCAAAGCAGGTTCTGTCTCTCCTCTTTGGAGGTACTGCTTGGTGGTCTGCAAGTTGTCAAGATGCAGCAAGACTTCATGTTGTTTGAAGAAAAAATTACTCACCTTAGTAACTGTGTTTCTTCTAATGGAGTCTTGCTGTATTCTGACCTCCCTCCCTGCCTCCCCTCTCAGAACCTGTTTTTGGGAAGTGGGTGGACAGATGCAGTGTTGCACCCCAGGGCTGTCTTTACCCCACTCCTTTTGTGTTGGGTGCTTTGTATTTGTTTAATTAAGAGTTTTTAGTTCTTATTACCTGGTTTTGGTTCTTTGGGTTTCCTGATTTGAGTCTTTTGGGGAATCCAAAGTCTTTGTTACCAGTTGGCTACTAGGAGTTTTTACAATTTTCACATTATTTAGTCTGTGAGTTTTAGCTTGTAAGAATCTGTTGGTTTGGTTTCAAAAGGACACAGACAGAGTTTTCAACCGAGCTCAAGCCCAACGTTCTATGCCTGGCATAGAATTTAACCCTTCACTCTCTGGGGCAGTTCAAGAGCTGGAGCTAACTGCAAATTGTCAGAATACAGCAAGACTCCATTAGAGGAAACACAATTACTGAGGTGAGTAATTTTTTCATCACCACCTTCTGTGTCCTATCTCTGTGGAAGGACTCAAACCACCAAATAACTGTGTCAGTGAGTCCACAGTACTCCATGAGGCAATCCAAAAACAACCCATGATCCACAGTGTCAAAGGCTGATGAGAAGTTTAGAAGGATGAGAACTGACTGCTCTCCTGTATCTCTTACCCTGAGAAGATCATTGTGTACCCTGACCAATGCTGTCTCAGTGCCGTGATTAGACCTAAACCCAGACAGGAAAGGTTTATAAATGTCAAAGGCCATGGGGTGTTTAAGCTGCAGTGCCACTGGCTTCTCTATATCAGTAGAAGTAGTAGAAAACTATTTGTATATGGTTATTAGTTGGTACATTTACATCATTAGGGCTACCAAGCCTTATTTACAAGGTGGTCCTATTTTAGGTTACGGTTTCAGTGTTTGCAAATAATATAGACAATTGGGCACAAAGTTACAGACAACATGTGTTTACACAGTAAAGAAACTTTAAAAATATATAATAAAAAAACATGTGAAGGCTCATTTTGTACAAGTACAGTGTGTCTCTAATTCCAGTTTCATGGCAGTATTGAAAGTCTTTGGTTCAGGGGTTAGTACTTTAATTTTTTGATCAATATCATTCCAAAACTTTGCCACTGTCTTTTCTTTGGAATGGATTCCTCATATATTCTTTTCCTATTGAATCTCAGGTTTTCTGTAGCACTCCACACTGTCAATGGGTGTTCATTATAACTGTTTTTTGTGCACCCCCTACTGGGGGAAATGGCACAGCCCAAAGCTTTAGAATGTTGGGTATGTGAGGATTCCAGACAGCAGCAACTCCCCAATCTTAGCTGTGCCATCAAAGGGGAAACATCTATCAAGCTTTTTTGAATAACCTTTTCAGCCTTTAGGCCTTTGGGGCTGCAATGTTTGCCCTAAATGCCCCCCACCCCACCGTACACATCACTGCTCCCGCTACTCATCCCTTTCCCTTACCCCTCTCAATCACTGATGCCTGCTATACTCCTCACTCTTCATCTCTAAATACTGGTTTGATTCTTTATCCTGCTACCTCTCTTCTCTTTGGCCCCCTTCCACTGAAGTCACCTACACTCTTTGGTCATGAGTCACCTGCACTTTTTCCCTACCATGGCTAGAGATGCAGCAAAGTAAAATTTCGCCCGCGGAGTGGACATGAAGTGGTCACTTCGGTTACCATCCCGCTGTGCGAAGTGCCCATTTTAAACCCTCACTTCGCCACTTCACATTGTAATTATGACTTTGCATTGTTCACGTCACTTTACTTCACTTTTAGGTGGAGTGAGAATTTGCAGGCAGCCCACACACATCATATGGCTTACACAGTGTAGGTCACATGCTTCAGGCGGCAGGAAGTGACTTATGCTTGAAAGAGAGTTTCACTTTCGCCTTGTAGTAGGAGAAAGAGGTTGTGCTGGTTAGAGTGAGAGAGGAAAATCGACTGGAAAAACACTTTAAATCTTTTAGTTTTTTTGATATAGCTGCTTATTTTTGAGTATTTGTTGTCTGGATTTGTGTTTGTGCAGTATTTCACTTTAGCATTTGTTTATTGTTAAATGTTTTTGTGTGTCATTGTGAGAGAGTGAGAGAGAGCCCAGAATGGAGGGGGGAGAGACTTGGGGGTTTTCATTGATGTGGCAGTGATCGAGTGGGCGTGGGCATGTGCATACATGGTGGCTGGCTGCATCTGGACCGGAGCACCATCCTGAGTGTTTCCCCCCCCAAAGCAAGAAATAGTGGAGTTGGTGCCATGGAAGCACCAACTCTGTGGCACCAACCAGGCCCCCCCAGTGCCAGCAGCACCTGCTATGGCCCCTGTGCCAGTGGCTCAGCAGCAGCAGGAAGTGAGGGAGGAGGAGGAGCCACAGCAGCAGTTGCAGCAGCAGGTTTCTGCACCCCCAGCCTCAACTGTACAGCCACAGCTCCTGGCTCCATCAATACTTGTGCCCCCCCAACCTGTGCCTGGTCCTCCCTGCACCTCATTAGTGTGGGAGTTTATTACTACACTGCCTGGGGACAGCAGTGTAGTAAAGTGCAATTTGTGCTGTGTCGAGGTGTGCTGTGGCCCCACAGGAAGTCACCTTGGCACAGAGGGTCAGTGCACCCACATATATAACCACCACTGCCTAGAGTGGCAGGCCAAGGTCACCAAACAGGCCATTAATGCATCTGCTGGCCCTACTGGGAAAGAGGGGACAGAACAGCATCCACCTGTATGTGGTGTGAAGCAGGGGAGGGCCATGGCAGAACTGGCTGCTCCACCATCACATCCTGCAGCACTTCCTGATGACAGTGGCAACCCTCTTTAACTGCCTGCCACACAGGCCGATTTGGGCCTGCTGTGGAGTGCGATGGATGCTACAAACCACCAGCTGAACAATGTTAAACAGCAGTTGGATCACAGTGAGGGGCACGAACTATAGATCATGGGGATGCTTTAACTGCTGCTGTCCCATCACAACATTGATAGTAAGTTTTTCAGTTTGTCCTTGCATCCACCACCACCACCCCCCTCTGTGTGAAAAAATAGATCTTACTTCAAGAGAGTTCCTTCAGTAGGCCATCACATATAGGACTGGCGCCAACTGGCATTGGGCCACATGGCACAGTTTTCTAGCAATCCCTGACGGGGGACCACCCACCCAACATCACATGACCGACGTCAGCATGGCTGTATATAGTGGGCGGTCCCCACGCCCGCCCTCCAGTTCCTTCCCACCGTTGCCTCATGTCATTCACATTGTAGACTTCCATACAGCAATAGTCGTGTAAGTTATTGCGTCTGAATTTTTCCTTTGCCCTAATTTTTTTCATCTTTAGTTTTGCTAACTTGATGTCTTCACCTAAGAAGAAGTGTTTGTCCTGTGTCACGCAGATCCCAAATAAGGATGGTAACCTCACGTGTGTCATCTGTCTGGGCCCAGACCATCCTATTTCCTCCTGCCCGGAGTGCCAAACTTTCAACCAGGCCACTAGGAAGTGGAGACAGCAGGCTTTGGAGGCCCACCACTTAAAGATCCGCTTAGCATCTCTTGAGAAGCAGATGGACTGTATTAGGGAATCCTCTTCCAAAAAATCATCTCCTTCAAAGAAACACCACAAGGAGAAGTCTCGGGAGCAGAAGCACTCTGCAGAAGTGGCCATGCAGCCCTTGACAAGCAAGGCCCAGACACCGCTCCAGAAGTCAGATGGTATGTCTGATAAATCCTCCGTGGGTCAGCCGGTCATCGGCCCCTCCGACGACCGCACCACAACAGCCACTAAGTCGGTCCCTGGATCCTCTGAGGACAGCATGTCTGCTGGTAAGATGGCTCTCCAGCCTTCAGGGACCTGTCCGGCACCCGTCGATAAGTCGTCCGGGTGCTCCTCCCCCGCCTGCCCACAGAAAATTAGGGCAAAGGAAAAATTCTGATGCAAGAACTTACACGACGATCGCTGTATGGAAGTCTGCAATGTGACTGACATGAGGCAAAGGCGGGAAAGAACTGGAGGGCAGGTGTGGGGACCACCCGACAGTGCACACATGCTGTTTAGCAGATCACTGCACTGCTCATTCCTACTTTTTAACAAACCATGACAGAAATGAAACATTGCTAAGGCACCAAAAATATTTCATGATAAACAGACATTATTAAGTAGGAATATAACAGTTCCAGTAGCACACTGCGCTAACACTGGGGCCGGGTGCTGGTGGAGAGCTGGTTTATGGTTGGAATGGGGAAAGATCCTTTGTCTTCTCAAGCTTGCACACCTATCAAGTACATGCTGCATTCAGAAGAGCCTTCACCTTCAAAGGTGTGATCCTGCACAGCTTCTATGCTTCCTGTGTTGTTGCCAGAGCCTTAAACTTGCGGGCTACAACCCTGGACAGCTTTATTTCCCAAGATTGAGGGGGCAAACATGTTGCAGTTGATATCCCTGGCCTCCTCCATCTTAGGGGATGCCCCTGCAAAAATCTTACACATGTCAGCTCACTCCACCTGTCACATGGTACCGGTTACATGAGGTTTGTGATTTAGAGGGAAGATTGTTATATGGTTCTGGCCTGGATGATATTTCAGAGGATATCCAGGATAGAAGAGTCACCTCCCAGTGTCAAAGCAACAGCAAAAGGGCTGCATCAACTCCAAAAAGTCAAGGAGGTGGCCGATAGAGGCAGTTATGAGGGGTGGAGGTGGTTGTCCCTTTTGGAACTTCAGGATCCAGAGGAGTAAAGGAGTCTATTCTGGTTTAAAGAGCACTGGTAGCAGATGAGTCATTGCGTGAAGATGCAACACAGGCACAGGGCGAATAATTACCCTCTCTATGAGAGTATGTGGGTCCATCTCTGCCTTCCTTCCCTGAGTGGAGGACTGCACACATTTTCCACAAAAAGGGCACAGATAACTTCAGATGCTTAAATTTTAAACAAATTCTGGCTCTAGATTATACAATAGGGTTTCCAACTTTTTACTCAAAGAGGCATTTTCTACCATCTCCAGCTCCAATGGATCTCATGAAATGACAAGCAGTGTCACAGACTCTGGACCACCTCTCTCAAACTGGGGCGATAGTTCTGGTGCCTCCCAGTGAGCAAGGACAGGGATTTTGCTTGATGTATTTCATACTGTAGTTCCCAGGAAATTGGGAAGTTTCAGGCCTATCCTGGATCTGAAAAACCTAAGCAAATCTACTCACTGTCCTGGGACAGCACTTCCAGTATGGGGCACTCTCCTTTTGGGCTGGCAACAGCCTCCAGGGGTTTTCTCATGGGTGCATAGATATGGTTCTGGTAGCTCAACTCTGACTGGAGGGACATCATGTCTATCCCTACCTGGACAATCTGCTCACTGGAGCACAATCTGTACCATGGCTAGAAAGTAAGTGACCAGTGCCCTGGAGGTGTTGGAGCCCCACAGCTGGGTAGTGAATTAGGAGAAAAACTTCTCGAGCCATCACAGACCCGGGAACACCAGGGAGCGATGTTCAAGATGGACCAGTGGTAGATCTTCTTCTCACCAGTCAGGAAAGGAAACAATCAATCAAGCAATCAAAATGTTATTTATAAAGGGGCAGTTCCCGAGGGCTCAGAGCACTGTACAATATAATACATACATATAACATATCACACACATATAACTATTCATAAAATAATATTCATAAACATATTTCAGAGCATATCTCCCATCCCCCAACCCCTCAACAAATCATCACTAAACTTCAGAATTCATAATATCAGTAGTATTAATCCTAAAAATATAAAATAATGTCAGGCTGTATGCTTGTTCCCTTGAGGGAGGTCCAGTGGATGAGGAGCCAGTCACTGACTTCAGCTCACCACCTGTTTTGAATTCTGGTCTCATGATGGTGGCAAAAGAACTAGTCCCATGGGCTTGCATTCTTTTGTGGCCCCTATAGATGGAGTTACCATTAGCCTGGGATCTGACCTAAGAGGTTCATCAGCTAGGATTCCTTTTGTTCTCCACAGCTGGGCCAGTCTCTGAGTTGGTGAATGAGTTTAGAGAACCTGAACTAGGGTCCCCCTTTGTAAGTTTCTCCAGAGTTGATTCTGTCATCCAATACCAGTTTGTTAGGTTGGGGGCAGTTCCAGACCACCTTCCTATTCTGGGGACTTGATAATCGCAAGAACAGTGCCTTCTCATAAACATTTTGTACATGAGAGTGGACCCCTTGCTCTCCATCATTTTCTAAGTCGAGCCCAGTAAAAGTCCATGGTTCTCGGATTTAGTGAACCTAGCTCAACACGCCCTTTTTTGCCTTCCAGTGCAGGGGGAGGGATCTTCTATCACAGGGTCTCATCCTGCATCCCTATCCAGAAGTAACTCAGCTAGCAGCTGGCTTCTTAATGGAGGAGACCCCTGGTACAGGGGTTCTCTAAGATGGTGGTAGACATTCTGATGGCTACCGGGAAGATTCTACTTTGGTACTGTAGTGTATGCTCACATATGGTCTACCTTTTACATGGCTTGGGCCAGGAAACAATAACAAAAACAATTGTATATATCTATTGATATAAATATAGATATATTTTTTGAAATAAAACTTTGTTATTGCACTAGTTAGGGTTCCAGCATCAAAAGTAGGGAAATGTCATGTTAGGGTTTCCAACCCAACACCCCACCCCACCCTGTAGGGCAGCAACATGGGTGTGCTAACCCCAACACTCGCCTCCCATTCTCAATGCTGTACCCATTTCAGCTTATTTAATTATGAATGACCCCACCTCACAAACCCCATAGGTGAACATTTTAAACTCCATGCCAAAAGTTGTTTGTAATCTATTTCATCGAGTGTTTCAACTTATGTTGATAACTTTGTTATTTGATGGATTCTTGATCACTGGGGCCTTGGGATGGGTTTTTGACCCCACCTCATGGGACACTGTGGTGAAATTTCACTATTCAGACCCAAAAGGTGATTTCACACAACAACCGCAAAATCACCTTCTGGACCTAGTTAATGAAACAACAGTCACAGTGTTCATGAGGTGGGGTCCTAAAAGGCCAAGTTGAAAATTTGGTGCAAAAAGTCAAAAAAATAGCAAAGTTATCAGCATAAGTTGAAAACGCCATTGAAATACATTATACGGCACTTACCTTGATTCCTCAGTTCGCGGTTCAGCTTTGAAGAGTACAGACATGTCCAAGTCCACAGAAGATGATAGCAAATGACCTCTGGTGGTAAGTGTAGGGCAAGAAGGGGTGTGGGGTGGTGGGTGCTCAGTGGGAGGGTCGGGATGGGGGAGCGGGACGGTGGGTATGACAAGGGACCATTTTCTTTTTTGTAGGTAAAAAAAATGTTGTGGGACTCTTTTTTTTTTTTTTTTTACAGGTTTTAAATGAATACATATTTTGGGAAACTGGGAGTGGGCTTCCCAGTGTCCCACACTGGTGGTGGGGGAGGGCTTCTAGTGCCGACATGGGGATTGGGCCCCCCGATGTCACCAACTGTATGCTACGGTAGGGTACTATTTTCTGGGTTTTTTTACATGGGGATTGGGCACTCTGATGTCAGAAAATGTATATTAGCATGCCTCAGACCCCTTTTCCTTAGAGGCTAAAAAAATGAGCAAAGAGTACTTGCATTGGGTAAACACCATCAGGTGTTTGCCTTATCGGTGGGCCAAGGAATCAGATTCTGGGTCAGTTTGCCCCCAAAATGTATCTAGTTTTATTTTTTCTGTGGATGTATGTGCCACAAATTGTAACAGCTGCTCCATGAAACAATGGGAGTTTGCTGCAATCTGCAGCACAAACTCCCCCTTGTTTCATGAAACAACTGTTGCAATTTGGGGCACAAATATTTCTGTGGACAAAATTAACATATTTCTGGACATTATGGGGGCAAACTGAACCTAGAATCTAATTCCTCGGGTCCCAGTTAGGTAAACACAACTGTTGGTATTTACCAACTGCAAGTATTTTTTGAAATATTTAAATTTGTTTGCCTCACTATCTGAACACAAGATGGCAGAATCTCAACACTACATTCTGTATTTAAAACAATAAAAACTGCTTTCTTGGCAGCAAAACAGTTGTTTCGCATGGCACATCTAATTTTTCCCATGGGAAAATTTAAACTAATAACCTTTGAACAGATTAATATTGTTTCACCAAACCTCCAAAAAGCACATCTGTGACCCATGCCCGAAATACCCTAAAAATTTCAGACTAAACCCCTAAGTCATTTCTGAGAAATGACAAAACAATAAAATTACACAAAAATAGTAATTTACACAATTTCTGACATTTCGTATCTTTGCATCTGCACATTCAACCAGAACGAAACTTGCCAGATTCAGAGATCATTGGTCCCTGATGGCACATACAAAATTTCATGTGACTCTGTCTAACAGTTGCAAAGTTATTAAAGTGCAAAATGTTGGGTTCAATATAGAAGTGACCATTGAACCCTAACTATAGGGGCACCATAGATAGATAGATAGATAGATAGATACTATATATATATATATATATATATAAAATATATAAAGATATAGATATATATGTTCCCTGCAAAAAAACTTTGTTTAATGCACCATTAGGGTTGAATGGTTAAAAGTAGGGAAATGCAAACTTAGGGTTCCCAAGCATAAGGCCCCACTCCCACTGCACATGCAGGAACAGGCAAGAGGCTAACTTAGGCTCCCCAACACCAGCACCCCACCCACATCCTCGGCTTCCAATCGTAAGACCTCACCCCCACTCTGCATGCAGGAACAGGTGTGATGGGTGTACTTTGGCATTTCAAACCCTAATGCTCACCCCATTCCAAGACTAAGTAAGGTAATATGGGTACAGAATAAGAGAAATGGATGAGCATTAGGGTTCAGAATGTCAAGGTACACCCATCACACCTGTTCCTGCATGCAGGGTGGGGGTGAAGTCTTTCAATTTCAAAGTCGAGCGTGTGGGTGGGGTATTGGGGTTGGGAAGCCTAAGTTCCCCTCTTGCCTTTTCCTGCATGTGCAATGGGAGTGGGACCTTATGATTGGGAACCCTAAGTTTGCATTTCCCTACTTTTAACCGTTCAACCCTTATGGTGCATTAAATGAAGTTTTTTGCAATGAATTTCCTTACTTTTTTCAGATAAACTCAGCCATTGATAGCAGTTTTTTCACCAAATTTTCAACATGGCCTATTTGGGATGCCACCTCATGATCACTGCCACTGTCATTTTGTTCATTGGTCCTGAAAGGTGATTTCACACAGTGACCATGCCATTCTATGCCACAGATGCAAAACCAGCTTTCTGGCAGGATGTGAAAAATTACAGCTATACTATTCATGAGGTGGTGTGAAAAAATGTCAATGTTGAAAATTTGGAGTCAAAATATTGTAAATCACTAAAGTTATTCACCTGCATAGAAACTGCGCAAAGCATGCTCATAATGCAGTCATTTTTGGGAATCTTTTCACCAAATTTTCAACATTGGCTTTTTGGGATCCCACCTCATGAACACTGGCACTGTAATTTTGTCGCTCAGTCCCGAAAGGTGATTCTGTGCAGCGACCATGAAATCACCTTTTGGGGCTGAGTAATTAAATGACAGTGCCAGGGTTCATGAAGTGGGGTCCCAAAAAGCCCATGTTGAAAATTTGGCGCACAAATACCTAAAAATGGCTTAGATATTAACATAAGTTCAAAACGCCATTGACTGCCATTATATGGAGCTTACCTTGATTCTTCAGTTTGCGGTTCAGCTTTGAAGAGAGCAGTCATGTCCCAGTCCACAGAAGATGACAGCGCTGACCATCGGGGTAAGTATAGGGTGGGGTGAGAAGGTGGGTGCTCAGTGGGAGGGTGGGATGGGGAGGGAGACTACGAGGATGACGGTGGTCCATTTTCTTTTTTCAGGTATAAAAAAACAAAAAGACGTCAGGGGACATTTTTCTTCTTTACAGGGCATTATTAAATGAGTTTTGCAGACACTGGGAGTGGGCTCCCCAGTGTCCCTACACTGGAACTGGCAGGGGCTGCCTTTCAGTGGGGTAAACATATCAGGACACTGGGAATGGGCTCCCCAGAGTCCCTAAACTGGCACTGTTGGGGGGGCATGGCTTTCAGGGAGGAAACATATTGGGACACTGGGAGTAGGCTTCATAGTGTCCCTACACTGGCTGAGGGGTGGGGTGCATGGGGTTCTAGTGCCAACAGGGGTATAGGTACCCCCCGTCAGTAAATGTATATAACATATGTTTGGGGACACTGAGAGTGGGCTCCCCAGTGTCCCACAGTGTTAGGGGGGGAGCTTGAAATGCTGACACAAAGATTGGGCACCCCAATGCTGGCAAACACAATTAATATTAGAATGGGTTGGGAGAGCATGCAACACTGGGGGTGGGCATCCCAGTGTCAGAAACAACATTTAAAAAAGTTAATGCTTTCGGTACACTGGAGGTGGGCTCCCCAGTGTGCCACAGTAGTGGAGGGTCAATAATTATGCCCCTTGTAGGAAGTATACTTCATTCATTTCTCTCTCTAAGTGGAGAAACAACATGGCCAGCAGCATATTATGTCTGACCTAGAATCCCTCATCGCAGCTGCTCCTGCAATATGGGATCCTTCGTCATGCTAAACATCTCTTTTTTTCCATAGGAAATAATGTGAAATGCAAAATTTAATAACTTTGGAATGGATTAATATTTTTCACCAAACCTTCAAAGGGCACATCTGTGAGGCTAAGGCTTTCTACCCTGAAAATTTCATCTGAGAAGCTAAAGCCGTTTCTGAGATACAGGTGGACACAAAAAAACAGCATAAACCTCAAAAACCTTTTTTTTTCAACATTGTATATTTTGGAAACCACACAAGGGATTCAAATCAAATTTGTGAAATCAAGAGACCTGTACCCTAGGTTGATGCATGCCAACTTTCCTGCAAATCCATTGGAGGGTTGTAAAGGTATTAAGGTGCAAAGTATGCAGAACTGGATGACAGTGCGAAAATCACTTTCACTTTCACATCTATTTTTTCCCATAGGAAATAATGGGACATCAAGGATTTAATACCTTTGGAATGGATTAATATTTTTTCACCAAACTGTCAAAAGGCACATCTCTGAGGCAAAAGCTTTCTACCCTGAAAATTTCAGCCCAGAAGCTAAAGCCGCTTCTGAGATACAGGTGTACAAAAAAAGTGTCAAAAACCCAAACCTTTATTTTTAATAACACTCTCTATCTCAAAAACGGCTAAAACTACTGAGACAAAAATTTTCACATGAATACATCTATCTACCCAGGGTGATTATACATGTCAAATGTCTTAGAAATCACTTCAACCATTTTACAAAGTTATTAAGATCCAAAAATTGCCCTTTAACATTAAACACTCTCATCAACTCTTATACATACATACATATATTATACATACATCTATATATATATATATATATATATATATATATAGAGATATATACAGGTATATATATATATATATATAGATTATATACATGTATATATAGTGGTAGTCACACAAAAGTATACTGGTACTGCGCGTCATTGCATGGTAGTGGTGTACATGCTATTCATTGGGTACTGCACTTGTGCACTGCTTGGTATACCATGCTACCGGTAAACTTTTACACAATTACTACTATATATATATATATTTATATAATATATATATATATATATACACATACATACATATACAGTGCTTGTGTGTGTGTGTGTGTGTATATATATATATATATATATATATATATATATATAGTAACCATACTGGTCAGCCTCTAACATAGCTCAGCTGCATGTCTGTTTTTAATCTAGTCCACAGTGGAGTTCTGTAGTGTTTTTTTACAATGTTTTTAATTATTTCAGTAAACTGTGAAGTGGCGTTTGGCTCTGTGTTAACTCGATTGCCGCCTCTGTGAATCATTATTTACTCATAGCGGCTTCAATTGGGACTATTTTGCATTCTGGCATCAGCACCTGGTTCACACAGTGTGCAGTATTTTGGATTGTGGGGCTTGTTTAGCATTGAAGAAGTTCTGCACCAAAGGAGTTTTGCACTGGAGAAGTTTTGGTGTTGAACTGTCTGGGGAGCCCCCGCCGGTTCAGCGTATATGGGGGATGAATTGCCAGGTGGTACAGCATGCAGGATTTTGGATTGCGGTGCCTTTGTAGCACCAAAGAAGTTTTTGGTGGTGAAGTGTTTGGGAGTCACCACCGTTTAGCACATTCAGGTGACCGACTGCTGTGTGGAGCGATTCGGGAGGACTCTGATTGAGCCTGGAAGTGCTGGCTACAGTATTTCTGTAGAGCCTGGTTTCTGCATGGTGCAGACTTGGTGAGATTGTTACATCTGTGAAAGAGAGCTGTGATCCTGTTTCAGGGACCTCTCTGAGACTTTTGGGAGGAAGCCTACCTGTAGAGGTCTAGAAGGGGGTTAACCGGACTGATTGATCCTGAGATGGGTATAAAGGGCAGCCGTTCTCTCTGGGGGGCTTGGGGGTGCTAACTGGAGGGTGTGCACTGCTGGAGCTCCTGGAGTGGTGGAGGGCTGTGTGATGGGGGTCGGGCTGCTCCAATTACTTAAGTGAGGAGAATTGGTGTTGTTCTGAGGCCCTCCTCGGGGTTGATTCGGGGCCTGGTAATGTGATCCACCGGAGGACCTTGTTGGAAAAATTGGCACTATCAGAGTCTCTTCAAAAGCAGAGCAGCATCGGCTGTTGACCTTTTTTGACTTTTTAGCTGGTCACCAAGGATTATTTATCTTGTATCTTGGATAGACAGTGAGAGAGCCTATCCTGCAGCAAATATATCATATAATCTGTTTTAAATGAGGCAGTGAGAGGGCCTTGTTTTGTTTTAAATTTATTGCTATGGGGTGGTGAGAGTCCCACTGCAAAAATCAACAACTTGCAGACATTATTTAATTCTTAAAATACAGTTGGAGAGTCTATGTGAGATATTAATTAATATAAATTTACTCGCTATTGCTGTTTTGGTTACGTTATTGTATGTTACTGTATTGAGTTAGTTTTTTTCTGTTTTTAGTTTAGTAGCATAATGTGCTGGGAGGGAGTAAAGATGGTCAGGCATTATTCCCCCACCAGGCTGAGGGAAATGTACCCCTTAGAATATCCCCCATTGTTATTAGATGCCTATCTAAGTTGTCATGCTTTGGGGATAGCCAGGCGAAGGAGAAGGGGGAGAACTGGGCCTGGTGGGGGAATGGAAAGGTGGACACATTGAGGTGGTGAGGACCAAGAGATGCCCTGGGGCAAAATGGAGACAGGACAGATGTATCTCTTGTCTTGTTCCCATACCCAAGGGCTCCACAGTTAATGAGCAGGAGCAGAGGTCTTCCTCGACAGCCCATCCTACTCGGGCGGTGTTATGCAATGCCAGATCTATTAAAATCAAAACAGCTATTATAGCTGATCTTGTTGAAACAGTGGATCTGGCTTGCATCACCAAGACCTGGCTGGATGATAACACAGACCCTATATTGGCCTCTACTGTTCTGGCCGGGTGCTCAGTGATACACCACCTGAGGTTGGATCATAGGGACAGGGGTGCTGCCATCATATTTAGAATGGAACTGAGCCTTGTGGATGTGCCAGTGGGGTCCACCAGATCCTTTGAGTGTATCCTGGGTGAGGGTGAAGGGTGTGGGACACTCCTCATTTACCATCCACCCAGTGATGGTGGAGAATTCCTGCAGGAGATAGTGGACTTCATCGTCGATGTGGCATTGAAGTCCCCCAGATGGTTAATTCTGGGAGACTACAATGCCTGGGTCGACGATGAACTCTCACAATTCACTCAGAATCTCTTCTAGCTAATGACTGTGTTGGGCCTTACACAGGTTATTACCTCCTTGACCCATATAGAGGGTCACTCATTGGATCTAGCGTTCCTCCTGGAGATGGAGATAATGGATCTGGGGGTGGAACCAGTCAGTTGGTCTGACCATCACACCATAAGGTTCAGTTTCAAGGCCACCCCAAATGAACCTGCCCCTACGGAGATGGTCCAGTACCTCCCTTTAAGGGGTGTTACCCCAGAAGGTCTGCTGGTGGTACTGGACCCTATGGGTTTGTCAGGTGATTGCATGAGTCCAGGGGATCTCGTACTGGCCTATAATAGAGCAGTGGGTAGGCCCTGGACAAGTGTGCTCCAGTTTGTGTTTGACCACTCACTCTTCACCCAAGGACCCCTTGGTTTGACGGTTCCTTGAAGGAGTTGAGGAGAGTTGGTTGAAGGCTAGAGAGATCATTGCAGAAGTCAGACCTGGATGCTGACAGACTTATACTGATAGAACATTATAAGGGCTATCAATCAGAAATCACCTGTAAGAAGGCAGAATTCCTGTCCGAGGAGATTTCTGCTGCACGGAATTGACCGGCTCAGCTCTTCTGGACTGTGGACAGACTGTGCAATCCAGTCTGTCTCCAGCCTGGAAGGGCATTTTCTCAGGCTAAATGTGAGGAGTTCATTCGATTCTTTGAGGATAAGGTTGTCAGCATCCGGTCTGGCATCAGCCCTACTCTCCCTAAGAGGGACTGTGAAGGTCGGCGAGAGGTGATGAACACTCGATCTGTCTGGGTGGACTGAGCCTGCCAGAACTCATGGGCATACGAACATACGAAATTTGCCAGCAGATAAAGGCCTAGAGGTCTATCAAGTCTGCTCGAATGTGCAGCTAGCACCCCTTATTCTGCAGCTGCCCCTCCCTTCCACTCTTCCTCTCCATTAACCCTCCCCCTTGTCCTGTCCCATCCTCGTTTGAAGCAGTCCACTGTTCTACTGCATACCACTTCAGCAGGTAACACATTCCACCCAGCCACCACCCTCTCTGTAAAAAAGTGTCTCCTCATCTCCCTCCTGAACCTTCCTCGCTCCAGTCTCATATCATGGCCCCTGGTCCAAACATTGTGCACAACCAGCTGTAGTTTGCATCCGGGCCCTACACCCCTACTGGTGGGTTGTGTAGATGTCATCTGCCAGATCCTATCTAAAATTGTCTGGGGATCCTTGGAGAGGGGTGTCTTTCCAGATCCCCTTAAGGAAGCAGTCATATGACTACTCCTAAAAAAACATTCTTGTCTCCAGACTGTACTGCTAACTACAGGCCTGTCTCTAACCTTCCTTTTGCCAGGGAGGTTATTGAGAAGGTGGTTGCATTGCAACTGGACAATCACCTTGTGACCCACAATGTCTATGATACTCTCCAGTCTGGATTTTGGAAGAGAAATAGTACTGAGACTGCACTTGTCTGGGTATTGAATGACCTCCTAATAGCAAGGGATCAAAAGGCACATACCATCTTGGTCTTTCTTGATCTCTCCACAGCATTTTACACTGTGGACCATGGTGTGCTATTGGAGCATCTGTGGTGTCTCTGTGGACTGTCAGGGACAGTCCTAGAATGGTTTCGATCTTTCCTCATGGGCAGGTCCCAGAGGGTGGCCACTGGAATTTATTTCTCTGACGCCCTTCCCCTGTCCTGTGGGGTCCTACAGGGCTCCATATTGGTGTCCATGTTGTTCGCAGTGTACAAGCTGCCGTTAGGAGATATCATTAGGTGATACAGTTTGAATTTTCACTGCTATGCACATGATACTCAAATGTATCTATTCTTTCTACCCGAACAAGGGGATGCAGTCTCTGTGTTTAACAACTGTCTCGCCAAGATCAAGGACTGGTTGAGCACCAGCTGGCTGAGACTGAACCCTGACAAGACCGAAGTGTTGGTTGTGAACCTTGGTCATCCAGGGGTGGGTTTGGGGGCTGGGCAGGCATCGGGCATATGGCTTGATGGCGTCCAGTTTACTACCTCTGATCTGGTGCATAACTTGGGTGTTATTTATGATGATGACTTGACCATGAAACTTCAGATGTCTGCCGTTGTCAAATCCTCCTTCTACCAACTGAGGAACATCACCCAAGAGAAACACCTGGTTCCTTCAGATGACCTTCCAACACTGATCAATGCCTTCATCACCACCCGCCTTGACTACTGCAATGCCCTCTACCTAAGGCTTCCTGGGGTTGATATCCACTGCTTGCAGCTAGTGCAGAATGTGGCAGCCAGACTATTGACTAGTACATCTAGGACCAGCCATATTACACCTGTGCTGTGTGGACTGCACTGGCTGCCTGTTTAGTGGCAGATCACCTTTAAGGTTGGTCTTCTGACCTTTAAAGCCCTACACAGACTGGGACCCAGCTACCTGCAATATCTCTTGACTCCCTACTGCCCCCTCTGTCCTCTCCAATCCATACAAGGGATTGCTTGAGATTCCCAGGTTATGTTTGAAGACATCTGGTGCTCATGCCTTTTCTTTTGCAGCCCCTACCCTGTAGAATTCGCTACCTCATCGGTTGAGAGAATGCCTGACCATTGAGAGATTTTAGTCAGAATGTAAGACTTATCTTTTTCAGATGACCTTCCCAGAGGATTTTAATTAATTTATATTGCTGTCATTTTACCAGTTTATATGTTTTATGGTTCACTTGTAAAGCTCCTTGGTTTCAAGAAAGGCACTGTATAATTTATTTATTGAAATGTTTCACCAAGAAAAGCACACTGAGCAAAAAGATGCTCATCTCATGGTATGACGGGGGGGGGGGTTACAGAGGAGAGCAACTGAGTACATTGATACATGGAAATTAAATTACACATTGGAACATGAAGTAGGAGTAACATAGGATACATTGCAACAAGGAATTTACACACTGGTGCATGGCGTGAGAGAAAATTGTACAAGGAATTATAATGACATAGAGTATAAAATGTAACTACATACATGTCAGCTACTAATCTATGGTAACACGTTAGACTGAGAAACGAGGCTAGAAGTGCAGTAGGGGGTATGTGTGGAAGTTGGTGGATATATGCCAGCATTTATAGCCATTGCTAAAGCCACTGGTCAAGCCAAATGGGATTTAGGAAGGGGCAGTAGGAGGAAGGGAGAAGATGTGGGGGGGAAGGGAGAAGGTTAGGCAAGAGGAGGAGGGGAGGGGGAGGTCAGATACATTGGCAGTTTACCGCGTAGAAGTTTGTCAGGGCTGAGGATATGGCATGCCTAGAGCAGGAGTGATGAATTTGTGACAGCAGGTCATTCCAGAGCCTCAGGAGGTGGTAAGAGAAGGCCGATTGGCCTGCAGTGGTCCGGCGGTGAGGGATTACCAACAGCCGAGAGGCAGTAGATCTAAGGGCATGAGAGGGGGTTGGGGGGAGATAGGGAGGAGGTGAGGTAGGGTGGAAGGGACCTGAGCCAGAGGTTGGAAGCAAATTTTGCACTATGGAGTCGGCACGGGCTGCCAAGGGAGGAGGCCAGTGCATGGTAAAAGCTTAGTGGTGGGTGCGAGGGGGACATATGGGCAAAGCAGCAGAAAGCATTGAAGGGGTCCAGTCTTGATAGAGTAGACTTAGGAGTGGCACTGTAGACTACATCACAGTAGTCGAGCGTGAGGTAATATCATTTCTGCACAAGTCTGCTCGAATGTGCAGCTAGCACCTCTTATTCTGCAACTGCCCTCCTCCACCTTCCCCTTCATTAACCCTCCACCTTGTCCTGTCCCATCCCCTTTTGAAGCAGTCCACTGTTCTACTGGATATTACTTCTGCAGGTAACTCATTCCACCCAGTCACCACCCTCTCTGTAAAAATGTGTCTCCTCATCTCCCTCCTGAACCTTCCTCCCTCCAGTTTCATATCATGGCCCCTGGTGTCCCTCCCCTCCCTTACTTTGAACAGCCCTCTGTACCTGTCTTGTTTATTCCTTTCATGTATTTAAAGGTTTCAATCATGTCCCCCCTGTCCCTCCTCTCCTCCAGTGAGTACATGTTCAACTCCCTCAACCTCCTCTCGTGTGATAAGTCCCCAGCCCTTGATCATCTTGTCACCCTGTACTGCACCCCTCCAGTAACTTAATGTCCCTCTTCAGATCCGGGCACCAGTACTGCCGCAGTACTCCAGGTGCGTCTAACTAATGACCTATACAGTGGCAGAATCATCTCCTCCCTCCTCGAGGATATACCCCTTGCAATACAACCCAGCATTTTGTTGGCCTTTGCAGCTGCTTTCTTACTTGTGCCGAGTTGTTCATTGACCCTGTAATGAGCACCCCCAGATCCTTCTCATCCCCTGTCTGGGCTAACTGCACTCCCCCCAGCTGGGAACTCCTCCTTGGGTTCTTCATCCCAAAATGCAGCACCTTGCACTTTTTGGCATTAAATCCCAGTTGCCAGGTGTCTGACCAGGTTTCAAGCTTTGCCAGATCATCCTGCAACCCCTGCCATCCCCCTAGGTCATCCACCACCGCTACTACCTTGGTATCAGCAGCAAATAGACTGATCTTGCTCTTGATGTCCCATGATATGTCTGCAATGAATATCCCAAACAACACTGGTCCCAAAACTGAGCACTGTGGAACACCACTTGTCACTACCCTTGGGTGTGAGAGCTCTCCACCCACCACCACCACCCTCTGTTGCCTTCTCTGAAGCCAGTTTCCTACTCATCTCACCAGCTTTGCACCCGCCCCTGTGCCTACTAACTTACTTTCCAGCCTTCCATGCGGCACCGAGTCGAATGCCTTACTGAAGTCCAGATACAGGACATCCACTGCATGGCCCCTGTCTAGTTGCCTAGTTACCCAGTCATAGAACTCCACCAGGTTGGTTTGGCAGGATCTGCCCTGTATGAAGCAATGCTGTCTGCTGTCCTGTAGTCCTTTGGCCTCTGGTAGGGCCACTAGCCTCTTCTTCAGGATAGTCTCCATTAGCTTACCCACGATGGATGTGAGGCTCACTGGTCTGTAGTTTCCCGGTTCAACCTTGGGGCCACTCTTGTGGAGGGGCACCACGTGAGCCATCCTCCAGTCCTGAGGTACACACCCTGAATGTAGTGAGGCATTATATAGGTCTGCCAAAGGTCCTGCAAGGACCTCTGCCAGCTCCTTCAGTACGCTGGGGTGGATGCCATCTAGGCCTGGCGCCTTGTCCACCCTCAGTGCCTTCAAACCCTCCCGAACTCTGCCTTCCATGATTTCTCCATCTGTCACCCCTCCCCCATTTCTGCCATTTCTTCCCCCTTGGGTGCCACCCCCTCTTCTCTTTCGTAAATACTGAGCAGAAGTACTCATTTATTGCTTTTGCCTTATCGCACCCTAGCTTCCACCCAACACCCCTCCTTCCTAATCCTTACTATGTGGTCCTTACAGCTCCTTTTCTCCCTGATGTACCTAAAGAAGTCCTTCTCCCCCTTCTTAATGCTTGTGCCAGCCTGAGTTCCGTAGATGCTTTGGCTCCCCTTACTGCCCTTGTCACCTCCTTCGATTCTGTCATGTACTCCTCCCTGTCCTCCCCTCTCCCTGTTTTCTTGTACTTCCTAAAGGCAGCTCTTTTCCTCCTTACCTTTTCCATTACCTCCTTGCTTAACCAGCTCAGTTTCTTAGCCTAACCTTCTTGCTCTGGGCCTTGCAGAGTAGGTTTTGGTTGCCTCCACTATCCCAACTATGAGCTCCCACCTCTGGTTAGTGTCCATACTAGATTGAATTCTGGCCAGGTACCCTTTTACCACTTCCCCCATCCTCCCAAAGTTGGCCCTCCTGAAGTCCAGCACTCTTGTGCCAGATTCCAGTCCTTCATTGCCCATATGCAATGTGAGCCATACTGAGTGGTGGTCACTCCCTGACAGCGGTTCCTCCACTGTAAGTTCTCTCACAAAGTCCCCATTTGCCAGCACAAGGTCAAGGGTATTCCCTAACCTGGTTGGTTCACTGACCATTTGCAGCAGGAAGCTGTCCTGGAAGGCATCCAGCAGTACCTGCTCCCTTCTGTTCCTGGATTGTTGGGGTACTCCAGTCCACTCCTGGCATGTTGAAGTCCCCCACAATCACTACACTACCCTTCTCGCAGGTCCTCCTGATCTGTCCCACTAGTTCCCTGTCTAACTCCTACATCTGAGATGGTGGCCTGTACACCACTCCCATTCTAAGAATCCTATTCTTGGAATCCTGGATTTGCATCCAAAGTGACTCCGTACTACCCTCCTCCCCTTCCTCCCTTACACACTTCAGTCCTTCTTTCACATATAGTGCCACACCCACTTCTTTCTCAATCACCCTGTCCCTACCTGTACCCTGGTACAGACAGGTCCCAGTCATTGTATTGGGTGGTCCGTGTTTCTGTGATGGCTGCAATGTCCACCTCTCCCTCTGCCATGAGCACCTGTAACTTTGCAGTTTTCCTCCCAAGGCTCCTAGCATTAAGGGTAACCACCTTCCACCCTTCCCCCCTCCCATCCTGCCCTCCTTTACTAGTATCACCAATAGTACTTGCCATTTGTCCCTTGTCACTGTTATGGGGTGTAAGCGCATATGGTTTCCCAACCTGTGGTCTCTGCATATCTCTTGCCCAATCGCCACCCCCCACTCCTAGTTTAAATTCCAGACTTCCTCTATGTACTTCTCCATCCTCTGTTTCAACACTTTCTTTCCCTCCTCACTCAAGTGTAGTCTGTCCTTGGCATAGAGACTACTGTCCTCCCAGGTCCCTCCCCATCCCCCCAACAGCCCATACCCTTTAGCACAACACCAAGTTCTTAAGCCATCTGTTAAATTCCTCTATTCTCAGCTTTCTTGTTGTGCTTGCCTTGGGCACTGGAAGTATCTTTGAAAAAGTTACTGATCTTCCTGCACCCTCACATAATTGTGCTAGTTCCTCAGACCTCCTCTGGACTATATCTACTATCTTGCCAGCCAGGTCATTTGTCCCAAGATGTATAATTAAACACCATCCACTCATGTTCAATTTGACATGATTTTCATGACTGCAACACCACTACTTTCAGATAATACTTGGCAACTTAATAAAGTGTCTTTAAAAAGCAAGACAGATGGTGATAATACAGCTCTATGGGACTACAATACTCTCTCTCTCTCTCTCTCTCTCTCTATATATATATATATATATATATATATATATATATATATATATATATATATATATATATACACTGTGTGTATATATATATATATATATATATATCCTTTTATTTTGGAATTTATAGGTTTTTTATACTAAAGAAATGGGCCAAATTTTTCTGCAAATGAACTTGCAATGCACAAAAAAAAAATCGCTGATAAACACTGCCATCGTTACTGTCATTAGGTCTGAGAACAGACACTCTGGTAACTAAGGCTGGACATCATACACCCGTTTGCTTTATCAGGACCCTCATTTCTCTGAGCATGTGAATGTTGAAATAAATTAAAGTTAGCCACATTAAAAACTGTAAGAAAAAGATGTGAAATCCCTGAGTTAAGCCTGAGCGCTAATGCAAAACAGTTGAAGAGTTTTCAATGACGGGGAGACCAGTAGTCACTCAAATGTTCAGGAGGGTTAAAAAAAGATGCAGCACAATAAAATGGCCATCCAGTGCAGATAGGCAGGCTGCTTAGTAAAATTAAATGTTGAAGCCCCCCCCCCAAAAAAAAATCATGCGATGACAAATTAATCCCATGGCAGGTGGCTCTGCCAAGCTGTCCAGCTGCACAGAATTATAAAAAAAGGTCAGATTAACAATGTAACGTCACCCTGTAAATTGAGCCAGTGTGGCATTGTTCCCATGTGGCAGAGACTGCCAATAATGTTGGTAGGCATACACAGATAGGGTTATTCATAATAAAAATTGTTGCATGGATGAGATCATGAGGTCAAGAACAGATTTATGTTTTCCATTTTATTTCACGTGAGGTTCTATACTTTCAAGCTGGATTTGAATCAGTTGTAATCTACCACAGCGCGATGAAAAAAAACAGCCACAATCTTTTGACTGATGCATACAATGGCAACTTACAGTATGTGACACTACAGACACTAAGCAGCTAGGAGTCAAGTAACACTTATTGTGTGTAATGACAGTCAGACCACTTCTTTATGAAAGGTATTTTTCAGTGACTTTTTTCATTTCCCACACAGGCTAAAACAAATTAATATTTTGCCCATTCCTCCAAGTCTGTTGGACTGGTTATGTTAATTTTAATACAGCAGGAGACCTGCTCTATAGCCCGGCTGACTATGTAATTTTTGGATGAGGGTCAGAACAGGTCAGTCAAATTACATTCCAGGTGTACAGTATGTTTTATTGAAAATGGCATTTGTTATACGCCTCACCGGTTGAATGGCTTCTTCAGACTTGTAAATTACATAAGCGGTCATGCTATAGGAGCAGCGGGTCTACTGCTATAGAAAATTAACATAACCAGTCAAATTTAATTGTAAGGACAGTCCAGTTGCTGAAGTAAGAAAGCAAATAGCAGATTGTACCCGGTTTTAGTATCTTACATTGTATTATCTGAGGCAGACTTGGGGAAGGGGGCAAACATTAGTTTTTTAGCCTGTGTGGGAAATAAAAGAACAAATAAGTTCCTGGTATCTCATGACTTTGGCGACCATGATTGAGTGCCTACCAAAAGGGCAACTCAATCACGGTGCCTGTCATCGGGGCGAGTGGGGAATGTGGGTGACCAGATGGGGGGATTCATGAAATAGTGACATCCTGTCGCTTCATACCTATGCACACAGGGGGGAGCGAGCACGCTGAGTGTGGGGTGGAAGGGGACAGAGGGGTTGTAGGGGGTGGCACCGCGGTGAACTGCCGAGCTCCTGCCGTAGCATGGTGGGTGGTTTCAGAGCTGCTGTGGGAATGGTGGTGGGTTCAGGTCCAGGTGCAGGTACTTTTTGTTGTGCCCGGCCCAAAATTTTCTTTATGCTGCATTTGCAACCCCCCAACATGCACCCTCCTGGAGTTGAGAATCCTTAAGTAGGGGGGGTGAAGGGAGTTCAGCCTCCCACATAAAACAAAAAATCCCAACTTCCCAGTGTCATTTTGCTGTGCACCAGGGAG
This sequence comes from Neoceratodus forsteri, assembly GCA_016271365.2. Classification (NCBI taxonomy): domain Eukaryota; kingdom Metazoa; phylum Chordata; order Ceratodontiformes; family Ceratodontidae; genus Neoceratodus; species Neoceratodus forsteri. Next base: position 659,647,337 of record CM028133.1, read on the forward strand.
TACATTGCCGAATATTTTTCTGGTGATGTATTGTCACCCTAATGGCGATCGCCCATCGGCGATCGCTGTTATTTCATAGATCCTAAGTTCCCGATGCACTGCCCTCACAGTTTATCTTGTTAACAATCCTCTGACACAAATCATGATACATTGTGACCATGAGCCTGACAAAACCGTGAGACAACATATGTTTAAATATACTGGGCAAAATAATCCTGACATAGGCAGTAGTCAGAGATGTTCAGGGATTGGAAAGTCTGATCTGCAAAAAGCGAATGAATGAATGAATGAATGAATGAATGAATGAATGAATGAATGATTCAACTGCTCCTACTCATGCTCTTCTTGAAACTTTTTATGACTGGATTTACATTGTCCATTGCTAGTTCCCTGGACTTGTGGATATGCTGTTGTATAACAATATTTGTCAAGCACTTATTATGCTTCTCTTTTTGCTGCTCAAATGTCTTACTGTATAAGTTGCTGTTTCACTGTGTAAATAGTTTTTGATAAGTACTTTATTCTGTTGTAATCCTGCCTTGGTAAATCAGTATTTGTTACTGTCTGTAACTCTCATTACCCTTTTCCTCCAGGACGCACCGGGAAACAAGCAACTTGTTATTCAATGTGCCTTTCCTAGTGAAACTTTTCCATAAATAAATAAATAAAACAAAGAATTGAGTCTCTCTGTATTAGATCATTGTAGTAAAATTAAAGGCTTTATGGTACGTGTGAAAGTGAAGCAGCCCAAACCCACCTTTTTGCCTTTTTATGTTTGCTTGCACACATGTGCAAGAAACATAGTGCCATCATCGGAGATTTCGGAGGTGTGTCACCTCCTCTTCCAATTCAGGCAGCGAGCTGGCAGGCGCGGCCCCTGTAAGCCAATGCATTTTGGAGCTGTCTATGACACGCTCCAAAATGCAGTGGCATACAGTTGAAAGGGGGAGCTATGCTTGAGTGAGCAGCGATAAGAAGCTGCTTCACGCGCAGCTCCCCAGCCACAGGCGTGTCGCCCCTGCACGCAGTGTATAGCCGATGGGGTGCCCAATCCCGTTGCTGAGCTGCATCTGTCTCCTCCCAGTAGTTGATGCCACGCTGAGGACCCACCCCAGCATGGCAATCAGTCATGTTGCCGCAGGGGTGCCCAATCCCCCATTGGCTGAGCAGCGCCCTCCCCAAAGTCCTTGTGCCACGCTGGGAGCCCACCCAGCGTGGCAATAATCTGATTTTTTTTTTTTTTTTTACTTGACGGGTGCCCAATCCCCGTCGTGGAACGCCCCAAAGTCCTTGTGCCATGCTGGGAACCCACCCCAGCATGGCAAACGGTCCCACGTCTTTTTTTTTTTACCTGTAAGAAAAAGCGGTCCATGATGCGTCTCCCGACCCCCTCCCACAACCCGCACCCACCCACTGCGCACCAGCCTCCCCACACCCCCCGCCACCCCATACTACCTCCGGACTCCAGTGCAATGATCTTCGGTGGACCAGGAACACGTCTGCACTCTTCAAAGCCGACCGCGAACTGAGGAAATGCCGGTAAGCTGTATAATGGGCTAGATAGAGGGTTTCAACTTTATTGCATATCTCAGCCATTTTGGAATTTTAGCACAAATTTTCAACATGGGGTTTTGGACCCCTTCTCATGAATGATGTCACTGTCATGGCGTTGTTCGGGCCGAAGGGTGATTTCATGCCAGTGACTGCGAAATCACCCTTTGGGCTCCAAATACTGCCATGATAGTGTATCATTCGAGAAAGGCCAAACCCCATGTTAAGGTGATATAAAATTCAAAAATGACTGTTTGGCGTAGCGCTATGTAGTTCCTACGCAGGCTCATAAGTTCAGCGAAATTTCAATATTTTCCTCCAGATTTTCAACATTGCCATTTCACCACACCTTCTTATGAGTAGTATAGCTGTCATTTTCACATCTCACCCTAAAGTGTGTTTCCGCCCAGCATGTAGCGCAGAATGGCGCGTCAGTGTCGAAATCAATGTCCGGGACAAATTAAGAAAATCACAGTGACACTGTTCATGAGCAGAGGTCTTGAAATGGCTATGTTGAAATTTGGTGAAAAAATCCTAAAATGACTGTTTTAACAGCGCGCTATGCGCAGTTCCACGCATCGCTCGTAGGTTTGGCGAATTTTCAATATTTACTCCAGATTTTCAACATTGCCATTTTCCACACCTCCTTATGAGCAGTACAGCTGTCATTTTCATCCTGCCCAAAATGTGTTTCCGCCCATGTAGCGCACAATGGTGCTGTTGGTGTCGTGAAAGCAATGTTTAGGACAGATTAAGAAAATCACAGTTACACTGTTCATGAGCAGAGGTCTTAAAATGGCTATGTTGAAAATTTGGTGACAAAAGTCCATAAAATGACTGTATTACAGTGAGCATTGTGCAGTTTCCACGCATCCTCGTTAGTTCATGACTTTGTAATATTTTCAGTCCAGATTTTCACTAGTGGCATTTTCAACACTTCCTTATGAACAGTACAGCTGCCATTTTCACAACATGGCGAAGTGTGTTTTCACACTTTCAGTGCAGAATGCGTGGTAGCTGTGGGAAATCATTGTTCGCACAGATAAAGAAAATCACAGTGACACTGTTCATGATCGGAGGCACCAAAATGCCTGAGTTGACAATCTGCTATAAAAAAAATCCCCAACCTAATTATATACAGAATTGTCGTTGCACAGTTTCTATGTACTCTCGTGACTTCACCATTTTTTTAAATATTTTTATTACACATTTGCAACATAGCCATTTTTACACCTCCCCATGAAAGAGTACAGCTGTCATTTTTACATCCTGTTAGAATATTTCTGCACCTGTGGTGCTAAATACCGTAGTCACTGTGCATAAGCAGCTTTTGGCTACCAAACTGATATTCCCCTGTTCATGAGGTGGGGTCACAAAACAAACATGTTGAAAATTTGGAGTTAACATACCAATCTAATGCCTGAGGTATTAGGCTTTTCAACTAAATCGCCCAACCCTATAGAGAATGACAGGAATCAGGGTGTGACTTGGGATTCTTGCCTGTGATGCTCATACCATTCCACCCTACAGTCACTGAGAGGCATCGAGGTATGCCTTGGACTCTTCGGCCCCAAACTTCACCTCATTCTCCTATATCGCACCCATCTCACCGTATTTCCTAATGAAATGGGGTGCGCATAAGGGCCAAAGACCCCAAGGAACACGTGACACTTGTCAGTGTCTGCAGAGTGGGGTGTGGTGAAATGGCGTGGCTGTTATGCCTGATGACCCAAATGCACACCCCAATGCCTGTCTCTCTCTGCAGGGTGGTGGTGGGGTTGGCTTCAGTTCAATACTTCACTGCCATTCCTATTACGCAGCTCTGTAACTTCTACACTACCACTGCCAATGCCAGCAAGGAAACATTCAGCATTGACAAATGCTTGTTCTTAATGTTTTTAAAACTCAGTCTTGGCTTCTTGATGTCCCATAAATGGTCTGTAACTATTTTATTGAACCAGGTTTTCCCTGCTTTATACTAAGATTATTATTGTTTGACCTATATAACATGTTGGGGGCATAGAATAAGTTTACATGAGTTTATTTTTCCCCTTAAATATAAGTGTAATGGTTTCTTTATACCTTTTTCAGACTTTTATAGTGCATCAATTGCAGTCAAAAGACAATTCATGAGCACTGTGGGGAGTCAGTTTAAAAAGATCTAATGTATGGATTAAAATATATATAAATATATATATATATATATATATATATATATATATAGCTATAAAAAAACAAGGCACTGCGTCAATATGTGGTCTGAAAGCCAAACAAAATGGTTATATTAAATGCACACTGAAAAAAGAAAATAGAGTTAAAAATCTACGCTTCAACCTTAGGTCTTCTTCAGGAAATATCTAAAAGAGAAAAAAGCAAAGTCATACAGTATATAAACTCATGTGAGTGTGTTTCTGGATGAGTGGAAGCTGGCTGATATTCAAAACAAGCCCTCCATCCCCCATCTTCTCTTTAGTCATAGGAATTACCTTGCTTAAGATGCTGCAATCATGTGAGTGTGTTTGTAGAGTAGTGGAAGGTGGCTGGCTGGTATTCAATACATTAATACAAGTTCCCCTCCTCCACCCCATCTGCTCTTTAGGCAAAGGAATTTTCAATCAAGGTTTTATTACATTACTTAGATAACCTTCATGCCCAGTTTCCCATTTTCACTACCTCCTCAAGTCATATACTCACAGCAGCAGCTCTTAAATAATGTTGAAGGTACAGAACTCTTTTCATTAACCTTTACAGCTTTAAAATGTTTTCAGAGTGTAATGTTCACAGAACAGGAGCTCTGGAATACTGTATTGTAGAGCTCATGTTATTTGGCCATTACACTTTGAAAACATTTTAAAGCTGTGCATGTTAATGGGGAAAAAAAGCTCATCAAAAGCAGCTACATAATTACATGGAGGGAAGTCACACTCACATTAGATCAAGTAGTGGTGGTGGGGAGACAGTTGGATCAACTACATCACATTTTAGCCTAGAGTAATCTCTGAAGTGAAAATAAATTGATGTTCGCTTCTCACAAGAGAATAATCATTCTGCCTTATCTTGATTAGTAGCCAAGGTCCACCAGTTAGATAAATGAGCTTAGCTATTACTGTATCACTCTGAGGCACAGTTGTGTTTGTGTCTGTGTGTCTGTCAGCACAGCAAGCAACATCAGGGAACAAAGTTTTACAGTGTTAAACTGCATTTTTTATTTGGAGAGGAGTGAGAGTTGTTCTGGGGGGCTGGATTTATAAACTCTAATCACTTCAGAGTCATTCAAGTGCACTACCTCAGTAGCTAATTAAGATGCAGCAATCATGTGAATGGGTGTGAATGAGTTTGTGGGACAGGGGAAGGTGGCTGGCTGGCATTCAATAAAAGTCCCCTTCCCCCACCCCGTCTGCTCTTTAGTCAAAGGAATTTTCTGTTGTGGCTTAATGGCCTTAACTAGATAAATGATTTCCAGACCAATTCTCGTCTCTGCTGTAGAAATAATCTAGCTGAGAATGGGGTCAGAGCAGTGCAACAGGTGTTTGTGGAGTTGGGGAGGGGCCTTAGACAGGTAGCACACATGGTAACTTTCGCAGAAGTGCTACCTGTCTATGGCATGGATGATGCTAGGGTACTCCGCACCATGGGATTCAATGACTGGTTGAAAAAGTGGTGCAGAGCTCAGGGATTTGGGTCTCACTGGGGACTGGGGCTCCACCTGGAGGGATGCAGGCATATACTGTCACGATGGTCTGCATCTGTCCAGGAGGGGAACCAGAATCCTAGGTGATAGTTTTAAATGCTTCATTGGCAAGCATTTAAACTAGCCAAGAGGGGGGGGGCACTGAAAAGGCGAAGAGAAATCCTAGCCCCCCCAAAAATATCACCATAGTTAGGGAGGTAAACACCAAGACAGAGCAGTCAATAGGGAGAAAGGCAGGGGTTAATGGAGAAAAAGACAAAGGCAGCAAGGACAGGGATGGGGCAAAAAGAAATAAGGCCATAAAAAAATGGAGGGTAATGAGTACCAATGCCCGTAGTCTAGGTAAAAAGTTCCCCGAAATGGTGGTCTTGATGGAAGAGGGATGCCTGAATATCATGGCATTCACAGAAACATGGTACACAGAAAACCATGACTGGGATGTCAACATACCAGAGTACACAATCTACAGGAGGGACAGGGAGGAAAGGAGAGGAGGAGGAGGAGGAGTTCTCTATGTAAGGGAAGGGATCAAAGCAACAGAACTAAAGGGTAAACAGGGAAGAGAGGAATCACTGTGGGTCACCCTGGAGACTGGAAATGACACCACAATCCACACAGATGTTGTATACAGACCCCCATCTCAGGGGGAGGAAATGGACAAGAAAATGATAGAAGGCATCCTTAGGATGGCAGAGAAAGGGGAAATATTGCTGATGGGGGACCTGAATATGCCAGTTATTAACTGGAGCACCTTTTCTGCAGCCACATCCAAGAGCAGGGCCATTCTCAATGCTCTGCAGGGGGCATGCATCAGACAGCTAGTTTTGGAACCCACTCGGGAGGGAGCAATCTTAGACCTGGTACTCTCAAATGGGGACAGAGAGAGGATCTCCAGTCTAGAAGTGGGTAGCCATCTGGGAACAAGTGACCACCAAACAGTGTGGTTCACGATAAACTTCAGGAGGGCAGATTTTGTCAAAATGGGGGAGTGCCTCAGAAAAGCACTAGCAAACAGGCAAGAAGGTGGGGTGGAGCAACAATGGGGAAACATCAAATCTGCCATCACAAAGGCAACAAGCCTTTGTATGAAGCAAATAAACAAATCAAAACAAAAGAAAAAAACACTATGGTTTTCAAAAGAAGTGGTGGGGAAGGTTAGGGAGAAAAGATAGCTTTCAGGAAGTATAGGAAACACAGAAGGAGCAGGACAGAGAAGTGTACCAGATTAAAGCAGAAGAGAAGTGGGAAGGCATCAGAATAGCAAAAGGCCCAAACCGAGGAAAAGATAGCCAACTCAGGTTAAGAAGGGGATAAAACATTTTATAGGTACATTAGAGCAAAGAAAGGCTAAGCAGGGATACTGAGGCTGAATATAAAGAGGAAGGTGATTGGGCAGAGAGCGACAGTGAAAAAGCAAGGATACTGAATGAATACTTCAGCTCAGTATTCACAATGGAAGAGCAGGGGGAGATACCTAATCCAGTCAGTAGAGGCACTCTGGATATGGGGGTTGATATTAGTCCTTTCACAGAAGAACGGGTTTTGAAAGAACTCCTAAAACTAAAGGTGGATAAAGCAATGGTGCCTGATGGAATTCACCCCAGAATTCTAAAATAAATAAGGGAAGAACTAGTAACACCTCTGACTACCCTTTTTAATAAATCATGGGAAGATGGTGTGGTACATGAACACTGGAGGAGGGCAGTTGTGATTCCCCTTCACAAAAGTGGGAGTAAGACAGAGGCAGGAAACTACAGATCTGTCAGTTTGACTTCAGTGGTAGAAAAAATTATGGAATCACTTTTGAAGAAAAGAATTGTTGAGTACCTAGATGCCAGTGGGGCACAGGACCCAATGCAGCATGGATTCACAGCAGGAAGATAATGTCAGACAAATCTAATTGATTTCTTTGACTGGGTGACCAAAGTAGTAGACCAGGGAGGGGCTGTGGACATGGCCTACCTAGACTTTAGCAAGGCATCCGACACAGTCCCAAACAAAAGATTAATAAACAAATTAGCCAGCCTGGGAGTGGGTCCCAGGGTGATAGCCTGGGTAAAACACTGGCTAGACAACAGGACACAGTGGCTAATAGTAAATGGAGTCCACAGTGAAGAAAGGGGGGTTACTAGTGGGGTACTTCAGGGTTCAGTACCGGGTCCAGTCCTTTTTAATGTCTTTATAAGTGACATTGCAGAGGGATTGAAAGGAAAAGTATGTCTCTCTGCAGATGACACAAAGATTTGCAACAGGGTTGATAAGCAAGATGGTCTGGAAAGGATGAAAAGGGACTTGGCAAGGTTGGAGGAATGGTCAAATGTATGGCAGCTTAGATTCAATGCAAAGAATAATGCACCTGGGAAACAAAAACCCAGGGTAAGAGTACACAGTGGGGGGTAAGACACTGACAACAACAAAAATGGAAAGGGACCTGGGAGTAGTCATATCAGGTGACCTAAAGGTGGGCCAGCAATGTGAGAAGGCAGTAAGGAGGGCTGGGGGGGATACTGGGATGCATTGGAAGAGGCATCACCAGCAGAAAACAGGAAGTTGTCCCTCTTTACAGACAGCTGGTAAGACCACATCTGGAGTACTGTGTACAGTTCTGGAGACCCCATCTCCACAAAGACATAGACAGGGTGGAGGCTGTCCAGAGGAGGGCAGCCAAAATGGTGCAGGATCTGCACCAGAAGACATATGAAGAAAGACTAAAGGAGTTTAAGATGTATAGCCTCGAGGAAAGGAGGGAGAGGGGGGACATGATAGAAACTTTCAAAATACCTCAAGGGAATCAACAAAGTCCAAGACGGTAGCATCTTTCAGAAAAAGAGATGTGCAAGAACAAGGAGGCACAATTTGAAGATAGAGGGGGGACAGCTCAGAGGTAATGTGAGGAATTTTTTCTTCACAGAGAGGGTTGTAGATGCATGGAACAGCCTTTCTGAGGAGGTTGTAGAGTCAAAAACAGTGGGGGAATTTAAGAATGCATGGTACAGACATAAAGCAATTCTAGTGGGGGGTAGGAGGAAATAGGCTGTTGGTTAACTAGGATCTGCAACTTATCCGTTGGGTAGGGAAATGCTCAGACTAGGTGGGCCAGGCGGTCCTTATCTGCCATCGGATTCTATGTTTCTTCCCCCTGCCTCAGTACCAGATACCAAGCCATAACATCATAGTCACACTATGTTGGAGCTGATAAGAGAATTTGCAAATATTTGAGGTCATAGATTCAAAAGATGGATTGCATTTAAAATTTCAAAAGCTCCATGTTCCATATGGACAAGATATCACCCTGCACTTCACACTGTAACCTAAAGTAGAAAATCATTATAATAAGGTGTGATGCATTTTATCACTTTGCCAAACATTTACAAGTTTTATTTCCAAATCAGGGAAACAAAACTTTTCATAATCCAACTACACCCTACTCTGTAGTGGGCACCATAATCAACTACTGAATTTTAATTGTTGTATTGGTGAGAGACGTAAGTTTATTTTACACAGCTGAGTGCCTTAGTGTGATTATGACAAGTCAATGCACGTTTATTTTTATCATTTCCTATCAGTGAGAGCCAACTAGGTTTCTAATGTAATTTTATACTGATGCATCATCTGCCTTTCATAGCTTCTCTAACATTCTGAAGGTTACTCTTGAATCCAATGCTTTTATTCACAAACTACTATAGTGCCCCAGTTCTCAAAAAAATATAACTAAGCTATTTCCGGCCCATATTGTGGTAGGTAATACAAAAAATACACACCTTACATTTCGCACCTACAACTGCTGTGCTTCCTCAGAGATAATGTGTTATACATAGCAAGTTATTTAAACAAGGGTCAACAGCCAATCAACGTGAAATTTCACTGTATTTTTTTCTCTGCATTTATTTAATTTTGTACTTATTTGTTTCATTTATTTACCTATGCATAACACTACTGAGCACTATTTCACTATACTGTATGTTCAGCCATGGCTTTTTTTAAATTGTGACAATCATAACTAAATATTTTGTTTCTTGTACAGTATTTGGCTGTTAACTCTTAAACAGCATGCTATGTATAACAATTATCTCTAAGAAAGCACAGTAGTGGTACTTGTAAAACATAAGATGTGTCTTTTTCTGCTTTACATATTACCATATGGGTGAAAAATAGTCTATTTATATTTTTCACACTGGAGCCCAGTTTTCTTTTACATAGCATTGGTTTTTACCGATAAAATAAATATCTATAACACTGAAACTTCCCCTAGTCATCTGATTTCACTGCAGAGTGTCTGGTAAACAGGGTAAAGGAAAAATGTACTCCTTGCGGTCTAGCTGCCAGCTTCATCTCAATTTGCTTCTCTGCTAAAAACAATGAAACTGTGTATGAGCACAAGAACTTGGCCTGCCATAGAAGCAGAGAAAATAAAAGCTGATAAAATGTGTGCACTGTGCTCTAAAGTTAAGTGCTGCCCTGTATGTTGCCATGGATGTTCTGCACACATGATAATTATTATTTAGTACATTATTTTACAGGTTACCCATTATTTTTTGCATACTCATTTAATGGCATTTTAAGGCATGTGTTCACCTTCCAAAGCCCTTAGCCCTTTTGCTGAAAATACAACATACTCTTTATTGAAATAAATGATATATAATTTATCAGTTTGTTATCAAATGTTTTCTTTTTCACTATTAGCCCACATTAGACAGCCACATGGTGTGGATCACCCCTGAGATACCCATAAGGAAAAAAGGGATTCAAAAAGCAGTTAACTAAAGGAAACAAAAAATGTTACAATGTACTGTATATAAATTAATGAATAAAACTCCATGGGGGAGAAGTTGCGCTGTAATATTTAATACAGAATTTGTTAAGGCATTTCATGCTGAAACAAATTCTATATTAAACGTGAAACATTTCTGATGAAAATAAACAGCAATCACAGGTTAAAGTCCCAGTGTCGTTCCTTTGTCCTGTGCAGATTTGTATGCCTAAAGAACTAGACTGCACATAAAATGGGAATTATACAGCAGTTTTCTGTTAATGATTCTGAGGTGCTTTGCAGTTCTGTCCCTCCAAATTGGTGGAAGTCGTTTATTTCCCTTTGTTTCAAGGGCTTCCATATTGAATGAAGTAATTGTAACAATCAATTAATCTGAGACTGCAAAGTTCAAAGCAGAGTTTAAGGCACTTTGAGAAATTAGTATCGGAGAGAGCAGAGTTAAAATAAAATTGCAATAGAGTAAGTACTGTAGACACTGTGATGATCGCACCTTGGGTATTTGCCAGGTGTCTTGATGCTAACTACTTAGACCTACAGTATGTTGGTTGGCCTTCTGTTATTCATTCTAAAACACTATACTGTATGTGTTCTCTCTCTCTCTCTCTATCTCTCTCAGAGAATAAATAAATAAATAAGACTGAATTAAGTAAATAGCGTGTTTGCATGCTGAAGCACCAAGGTTTACAACCACTGTGGTAGCATTCCCTCCTGCACCTTTTTATGCCCCAGCTCTCTGAATTACTGTAACTCTGGGCAATCTTGGAGTTTTTGTCTGCAGCCTTTGCTACCAGCTGCTGAACCAGTGGGGCATAAATGGTGTTTTGAGAAACTTTAAAAGCAAATTTGTTACATGTATTTTATTGGTTATCTGTGTGTTAGGGACTTCCAATGTGCTTACTTTTTTCCCCTGAAACTGCAATTATGTCTTTGTTAAAAAAATATACACCTTAACAGGCAGGTGATACAGTCTTCAAATAAAAGGTTTTAAAAATCTTTATTTTATTGTTTTTTTTGGGGGGAGGGGGCACTAACCAACATCACCCAGACCATTTCAAAGCATTGTAAAAGACGTCTTTTACTAAGTTCAGAATGAACCTGCAGTACATATCCAGCATTGGAGCAGGGGAAACACTCTTACAAGTATGTAAGCCACTGCATAGATGTATGACTAATTAATATATTTAAACATTCTTTTTTTTAACACATTGATGACAAACAGCAGCAGCTGTAGAGGCAGAGATAAGTTGTAGGAACAGAATAGAATGGAATTATCCAATGGGTCATCCTCATACTGAAAGAAAACTAAAAAAAATTAAACTAGGAGTTTGAATGCCGGGCCATTACATGCAGCAGCACTACATAATAGCAGCATTGGGCAATGAGTATTAAAAATAAATAAAATAAGATGAAATTAATTAAATGATGTGCTTGTACTGTATGCTGAAGCACCAAGGTTTAGAACCACAGTGGTTACATTCCCTCCTGCACCTTTTTATGCCTCGGCTCCCTGAATTAACTTTGGGAAATCTTGGAGTTTCTGTCTGCTACCTTTGCTATCAGATGCTGAACCAGTGGGACATAAATGGTGTTTTTTTTAAAAGAGAATTTAATGCATGCTTTTTATTAGTTATCTGTGCAATATGAACTTCCGATGTGCTTACTTTTTTCCCCTGAGACTGCAGTTATGCCTTTGTTAAAAATATGCACCTTAAGAGACAGGTGATACAGTCTTCAGATAAAATGGCTTTGTAAATCTTTATTTAATTATTTTGGGGGGGGGGACTAATCAACATCATCCGTACCATTCAAAAGCAGTGTAAAACATGTATTTTACTAGGTTCAGAATGTGCCTGTGATGCATATCCAGCAATGGAGCAGGGGAAACACTCCTACAGTATGTAAGCCGGCTCTCTGAATTAACTTTGGCAATCTTGGAGTTTCTGTCTGCAGCCTTTGCTACCAGATGCTGAATGGGTGGAACATAATGTAAATGGTGTTTTAAGAAACTTTAAAAGATAATTTGTTAGATGCTTTGTAATGACTTAATGACAGATACTGGAGTAAATGTTTGAAGTGCTTTCAAAGCTGGAACGGCTGCACCCCTGAGAGGTAATTTTGTGATATGGCTTATTAAACTGTATTGCTGCACAGATTTGAAAATCACCACTAACAGCCTGATTTGGAGAATGTGTTGGTGTCCCCTATTGTCACTGCAGAAACTCCATTTAGAATTCAGCCCTGCTGTCCTTGAGACCCCGAGGCATCAGTGTTCACTTAATCCTTCCCCCCCAAAAAAGTAACAAATTAATCCACGCCACTTGCAGGTGATTCTGTATTTTTTTCCTGAAACTGCAATTATGTCTTTCTTTAAAAATATACACCTTAACAGGCAGGTGATACGGTCTTCAAATTTATAAATCTTTATTCTATTGTTTTTTTTTTTTTGAGAGGGGGGACTTACCAATGTTAACTAGACCATTGTAAAAGACGTCTTTTACTAGGTTCAGAATGTACCTGCAATACATATCCAGCATTTGAGCAGGGGAAACACTCTTACAAGTATGTAAGCCACTGCATAGATGTATGACTAATTAATGTATTTAAACATTCTTTTTTTAACACATTGATGACAAAGAACAGCAGCTGCAGAGGCAGAGATAAGTTGTAGGAACAGAATAGAATGGAATTATCCAATGGGTCATCCTCATAACAAAACAAAACTAAAAAAATTGAACTAGGAGTTTGAATGCCGGGCCATTACATGCAGCAGCACTACATAATAGCAGCATTGGGCAATGAGTATTAAAAATAAATAAAATAAGATGAAATTAATTAAATGATGTGCTTGTACTGTATGCTGAAGCACCAAGGTTTAGAACCACAGTGGTAGCATTCCCTCCTGCACCATTTTATGCCTTGGCTCCCTGAATTAACTTGGGGAAATCTTGGAGTTTCTGTCTGCTACCTTTGCTATCAGATGCTGAACCAGTGGGACATAAATGGTGTTTTAAGAAACTTCAAAAGGGAATTTGATGCATGCTTTTTATTGGTTATTTGTGTAATATGGACTTCTGACGTGCTTACTTTTTTCCCTGAAACTGCAGTTATGCCTTTGTTAAAAATATGCACCTTAAGAGGCAGGTGATACAGTCTTCAAGTAAAATGGCTTTGTAAATCTTTATTTTTTTTGGAGGGGGGGACTAATCAACATCACCCGTAACATTCAAAAGCAGTGTAAAACATGTATTTTACTAGGTTCAGAATGTGCCTGTGATGCATATCCAGCAATGGAGCAGGGGAAACACTTATACAGTATGTAAGCCACTGCATAGATTATGACTAATTGATATATTTAAACATTCTTTTTTATACACATTGATGATGAAGAGCAGCAGCTGCAAAGGCAGAGGTAAGTTGTAGGAACAAAATAGAACAGAATTATCCAATGGGTCATCCTCATACTGAAACAAAAATAAAAAAATAAAAAATTAAACTAGGAGTTTGAATGGCAGACCATTACATGCAGCAGCACTACATAATAGCAGCAATGGGGCGTTAAAAATAAATACAATAAGATTAAATTAAGTAAATGCCATGCTCATATGCTGAAGCACCAAGGTTTAGAACAGAGGTGGTAGCATTCCCTCCTGCACCTTTTTGCAATATGCCCTGGCTCTCTGAATTAACTTTGGCAATTTTGGAGTTTCTGTCTGCAGCTTTTGCTACCAGATGCTGAATGGGTGGAACATACTGTAAATGGTGTTTTAAGAAACTTTAAAAGAGAATTTGCTAGATGCTTTGTAATGACAGATACTGGAGCAAATGTTTGACATGCTTTCAGAGCTGGAATGGCTGCACCCCTGAGAGGTAATTTTGTGATATGGCTTATTAAACTGTATTGCTGCACAGATTTGAAAATCACCACTAACAGCTTGATTTGGAGAATGTGTTGGTGTCCCCTATTGCCACTGTGGAAATTCTGTTTGGAATTTAGCCCTGATGTCCTTGAGACCCCGAGGCATCAGTGTTCACTTAATCCTCCCCCCCAAAAGTAACAAATTAATCCATGCCACCTGCAGGTGATTCTGTAAAAAAAGGTGGCAAAAGAAACACTCTGATACAGCTGGGCTTCAGTCCTGCTAAGATGTACTGCAGTCACCACCACGTGGATTTCAGAGCAAGTGCACTGTGAAGCTTACTATTCTGCATTGAATTATCAGACTACAGTGCTGCATCAAGCGGTATAATGAGAGGTACAGTGCTGCACTGACCAGTATACCTCATTACAAGTAAACTTTTCTATAGCAAGCACTGTATATAATGCCACAGTTTCAGCAGATTTTGGATTTCCTGCAGATAAAAGTGGGAAAAAGGTCTGACCCAAGCACCCTGAGAGGTCAGGTGTTGGCCCTTGGGGCCTTCTTGGGTCTGTCCCTAGGGACTAACTGAGAGGTTATTCTTTTTCTGTGGGCTGTCAGCAGGAATCAACCTTGTTTCTGATTCCCAGTTTCCCCCTTGGGGATTTGAATCTAGTTCTGGTTGCTTTCTGTAAGGAGCCTTTTTGAAGTTCAGCATGCTGTCTTACAAGAATGTTTTTATGGCTGTATGGGCAGAGTCATGCAGACATCTTGCTGTCATCAGAAAAAGGGATCTGAATTCTTAATGCAGCACAGTTTTTGTTGTTACAAGGGAGTGGAATGTAATCCAATCCAGGTTTTCTGCATTTGCTAAACTGTGCTTGACCCTGGTGCCATCTGTAGTGCTGGGGTGGAAGGTGGTCTGACTCATGGTCCAGAAACTGGGGGGAGATTGAGGAGTCATCAGGTATCGAACCTCGGAGGTGGACTCTGGGTCTGATCCAGATTAGCTCCCAGATTCTTTGGAATCCTCAGATCTCTCCATTTCCAGCACCTCAGCCCCTACTCAGCCTCCCTCCAGGGGTCAGTCATCACCGGTAGGCCCTAGGGTCAGTGGTACTGACCAGCCAGCGGTGGTCCCCATGGCTACCACCGTGCAACCTAGGGCCACTGGCACTTCTGCTCCTCCAGTTGAGGCACCCCCTTCCTTGGTGTGTTTGGACAGTACAAGTTTGGGACAGCCCAGGGCACGCCAGGAAGGGGAGGGTACTGTTCCCTGGGTGGACTCCTCAGAGGCTACCCAGAGTTGTCAGCTGCCTAGGCTGGTGGCTATGAGGATGAGGTCCCTCTCTGACTCTGAAAGGTTGAGGAGTAATGGTGTGGTGCAGCGTGCCCCCACTGGCGCTCGGCTGGGTTCTGGGAGGAGCCACAGTGCAGACCCTTGCTCTTTCCTGGATAGGTCCTCGAGAGGCGTTTCAGCTTTTGAGGTCAGGGGCCATCTTACTGGACTCACACGGTCCCAGTCACCTCACAGGGGGATTTCTTCCCATGGGCACAGCTCTGACTGTTCAGATCCAATTGAACGGCTGTTAGCTGCTGGGACCTTCAGATCTTCCTCCTTGCGGGGAGTTTCCTCTTGGCCCCTCTGCCCTGACAGAGACCATTCTTCTGTTGCTAGGAGCTTGTCCCCTGAGCCTCTGTCTCCATCCCTGGCTATCCCAGGTATTCCCGATCCTAGGGGACCTCTCACTTGGGAACAGTTCAAAGGTTTCACTGCACATTTCCCTACCTATCTCCATACCATGGACCAGCAGGTGTTCCACCATGCTCCCGTGCAGCTGGACCCTGAATGTCAGAGCTCACCTGCATCTTCTTCCTTCTCCTCAGAGGGAGAGGAATTATCTGTCCACATCTCCCCAGCATCTGATCTCTCTTCCTATCAGCGCTTCCTCGTGAGGATGTTGGATGAGTTCCATCTTACCCCAGTCCCTGCCAGCAATCCTGAGCATGTGATGCGTGCCTTCCTAGGTGAGTACATTGTGGCCAACCTGGTGGTTCCTGCCTGGCCTGTTCCTTTCCAGGAAGTGTCACACTGGCTTTGGCTATGTGCCTTCTCCACTGTTCCAGCCCCAAGGGACCTACGGCAATGGTATTGTACCTCTCCTGGGCCTCCAGGTTCTCTGCCTCATCCCTCTTTAGACTTGACATCCCTGGACACCCCCTCTGGGCCTTGTACCCCCCACTGTGACTGACCCCCAGATTCATATTCTGCTGACTTCAATTTCTGGGGGAGGAGAGTTTTCTATTCGGCAAGGATTCTCCTTTCTATTGCTTTACATCAGGCCCACTTTGCATCCTATGATAGGTTCTTGTGGTCCAAGCTAGGACAGCTCCTAGCCTCAATGTCTGTTTTGGAGGAAATCAGGCAAGCCATTGCCTTCTCTGCTCAGGGCCTGGAGTTAGCAAGGCACCAAGCAAGAGCATCTTATGATGCCAATGAGGTGGCATCCAGAGTGATAGGGACAGCGATCTGCATTAGGTGGATGGCATGGCTTTGCTTATCCCAGTTCTCACCCCTGGCCCAGCATAGGGTGATCTCCTCCACATACTGGAGAACCCACCTCTTCTCCAGAAAGGTGAGATGGCGACTTCCGGAGCACCTTCCCTCCCCCACTGAGAGCTCCCCATCTCATCCGGACTAGTCTCAGGCCTCCCCTGGCCTGTAAGGGTTCTCTCCTCCAGTGTCTCACCCACTGGAGGCTAAGGGACTTAGTTCCTTAGGGTAGTCTAGGGCCCCCTTCGCAGGGCTCGGTACTCACCCACTAGTGATGAATGGTGAATATTGACACTGATAAGATATGAAAATTATGTACCTACTGTAACTGTTGATCTTTCTGTGTATCTTCACCATTCAACACTAAATCCCACCCTCCTTCCCCCTGGGGCCTTAGTCTTTGGGATCCCACCCCCCCATGTGTCTCTCTTTCATTTTTCTCCTTGCTTTCCTCTCCCTTGTGGTTAGGAGGAAGAGGACCCTGGAGACACACAGGGAGGAATATTCTCCTTAGGGTGTATTATTGGGGTGTGTGGGGGGGTTCTCTCCCCTGTCTCTATTCTTCTCCCTCATTTCTTTGGGAGTGAGCTGAGAGTTTGGGGGACCCCCTCCATTTTTCTTTATGATCTCAAAGCTTTTGAGTTAATTTCCCTAATGCCCTCCTGGCAGTTTACGTTTTTGGGAGGGAGCGGGAGGAATACGAGACACACCCCATCCTGACCCCCCCCTTAAGGTTAGCCCTTTGGGCAAATGCTGCTTAATAGCTCAGGCTTTGCCTCCTGGCAGCTTTTTAACCTATGTAGTCCAGACTATGGTCTATCATTATTGTCAAAACCCTAGGATGCAGGATCCTGTCTGGGGGTGTGGTCCTATTTCCCCCCTCCCTCTCTTATCCCTCCCTTTCTTTCTCCTTCTTCCAGAGATTGGGGACCCTTCCCTTTCCCCAATTTCCTGTATCTGGTTTCTCTCTCATGTGTCCTCTGTCATTTATTTCTCCTATTAGTTTATTATATCCTTTCCTTTTATCTATCCCTTGGGCTCTGTTGAACCACCTCACCTCCCTTACACTCTCCAGCATTTCAGAAATGGGGCTGGGGCGGAGTCGATGACAGATAATGGCCAACCTGCAAGCACCATGCAGAACGTCCGCCTCGAGGGTGGTGCTGGCGCTGCTTCGACTTCACCCATAGAAAAAAAAACCTCCCATAGGGTCCTAGCTCCAGGGCAATACCCACTAGTGATAAATGGTGAAGATACACAGAAAGGTCAACAATTACGGTAGGTACGTAATTTTCATTTTCTGCTAGTATTTCACTCTTTTCAAATTTGTTCTGTTTATTAAATCATGCTGTAACACATTCTGTGATAGATGCTGTAGAAAATGAATTTAAAAAGCAATAAACAAAAAATAACCATTAATTTAGAAGGGTTATGATTAGTATAAATGTGCTCACAAGTATATTACTACTTCTAAATCTGTGATGCTTCAGTACAAAATACAGATCAGATCTGTTTGCACTATCCAATGTCCTTTGCTGCCTTATCTCTGTGCAAACTATTATCTTTTCTTCTAGTATAATATGGTATTGAAATTATATATTTGGGGTTTCTCCTCACACAAATGGTCATTAAGCAGTTTATATGCCATAAACAAATTCTACCCAGGTATATCCTCAACAATGTGCTACTAGACTGGGAACAATCCAAAACATCAATGTTACAGAACACTTATGTTGTAACTTGCAATATCGTGGAGGGGGTCCTCCACTGTAGGATCCAAAGCACACATCAAAATGTCACGCTGCCTGGCCTCAAAATGTGGTGCACCCATACAATTTATATTGGAAAATAACATTTCATGCATATTACTACAGGCAATTTATCTGTCATAACATAAGCCATTTTAGTAATTTCCACTGCATATTTGCTGTGGTACCATTTTATGAATCACCACAACAGCATTTCCAAGCCACCTAGAATGATACATGGCAAACACAATTAAGCCACACACTCAAAATCCTAATGCATGTTATGCATGTTCCATCCCAAAAGTAGACACTACAAAGCAGGGTGGATTCCCTCTTAGCACTCTACTGAAACTTAAATGGCAGGGCATAAATACTGTATTTTTTTGCCAACTGTATAACAGTGGTATGCTTCTAAGAATGCACATTGTGGTCACTGTTTAAGTTACTGTGGCAGGATTTGAACCAGTAACCTTTAAAAACATAGGAATTAATGTACTGTTGTAATCCTGAAATACTACAGTGTATGTGTGTGTGTGTGTGTGTGTGTGTGTATATATATATATATATATATATATATATATACTGTATATTATATTTATAACAAAGTTTATTGCAATAGTTTTATATATATATATATATATAGTCATAGCAGAAAACTTCGTTAATGCATCAGTTAGGGTTGATAGTACACCGACAAATATTTTGGAAATTTGTTGTTAGGGTTACCAACCTCTACCACCCCATCCCCACTCCCCCACCCTCCACATGTCAACAGGCGTTGGGGTGTGTGTTGGGGGTCATCGGCCTAACTCTCACCCCATTCCATGTGTAAACAAGTTGAGGTGGTGCTGTATAGGAGAATGGGGTGAAAGTTAGGCTCAACAATCTCAACACACACCCCAATACCAGTTGGTGTGTGGAGGGTAGGGGGGGTGAGGATGGAGTGGTAGGGGTTGATAACCCTAACACTGAATTTCCAAACTTTTGTCAGTGTACTATCAATCCTAGCTGATGCATTAATGAAGTCTTATTACAATGAATTTCCCTTCTTTTTGAGAAAGTGTAATGTAACTGATATGCAGTTGTGGAAGTGTGGGCCCTCTGGGCCCTGCACTCCCCTCACACTGCCCAATTTGTATACTGCTATCCATCTGTAGGAGCATGAGCCTTCTGGGCCCTGCACTCCCTCACACTGCCCATTTTTTGCATAATGATTTGCATATGTGGGAGTGTGGGCACACTTACACATAAGTCCGGAGACATACCACACTTCTATAGTCATGAAAAGGAACCCTTGCAACACTAATTTGACAATATCTCAGAAACCATAGCAACCAAGGAAAAACTCCCACTGCAGTTGTAATCATGGCTTCAAAACCTCCATGGGGGCTTAGTCCACCTAAAGCTATAGTAAGGTCACCACAGCAAAATATCTGTATTTTGAACCATTTTCAAGATACAGGTGCCAAAAGGTGCAGCAGACACTACAGTGTTATCCTATGGAAAATTTGGCAACTTTGAAGCACTGTAACTATTGAATCATCATCAATTTTGTGACCAAACCACCAAAAGACACATCTGTGCGGCCAGGGCTTGCTACACTGCAAATTTCAGTCAAAAAAGCCCTAACCATTTTTTTGCTATGAAATAGCAAAGAAACTGGCTCATTTGGAGCTTTAATTCTGTGAAATTCCACAACTTTCACAAAACTTCCATAGGACAACATAGGGTACTTTCACGAAACTAAAAAGTAGCGTCACAACACTACTGGTACTTTCACAGAACTAAAGGTAGTGTTGCAATACTACTGGTACTTTTGCAAAACTAAAGGTTGTGTCTCAGCACTACTGGTACTTTTGTGAAACTAAAGGTAGTGTCGCAACACTACTGGTACTTTCACAAAACTAAAGGTAGTGTCACAACACTACTGGTACTTTTGTGAAACTAAAGGTAGTGTCGCAACACTACTGGTACTTTCGCAAAACTAAAGATAATGTAGCAACACTACTGGTACTTTCACGAAACTAAAGGCAGTGTCGCAACACTACTGGTACTTTCACAAAACTAAAGGTGGATTCGCAACAGTACTGGTATTTTCGTGAAACTAAAGGCAGTGTCCCAGCACAACTGGTACTTTCGCAAAACTAATTGTACTGTTGCAACACTACAGGTACTTTTATGAAATTAAAGATAGTGTTGCAACACTACTGGCGTTTTCCTCACCCACTTTCTAGATATGAGAACTAAAAAGTGACATGGATGCCAAAACTGTATCTCAGTAATGTTTTCCATACATGCCTTTTGTTGGTTTACTGGAAAAAGTGACACTAGTTCCATTGTAAATGTAGTGTAATGTAACTGGTATATGGTTGTGGGAGTGCAGGCCCTCCTGGGCCCTGCGCTCCCCTAATGCTGAAAATCTTTGTGCAATGGTATGCAAATGTGGGAGCGTGAGCCCACTGGGCCCTGCTCTTCCACTTGCATATAAGTATGGGGACATAACGCAGCCCTACTGACATGAAAATGAAGCCTTGGAACACTAATTTGCCAATATCTTAGTAACCGTAGCAGCTATGAAAAAATTCCACTTCGGTGGTTTTCATGACTTTGAAACCTCATCCTATGCTAAGCTGCAAGTAGCAAAAAATCCATATCTCCAACTGTTTTCGAGATATGGACTTCGAAAGGCACCATGGGCATTGCAATGTTATCTATGGGGAATTTCGCAAGAAAATTACGCAACGGACACTCATGACACAGTAAATTTTTTGAATTTATGAACCAGATTTTCAACATGGGCTTTTTGGGACCTCCCTTCATGAACACTGGCACCGTGATTTCATTAACTTGTCCCGAAAGTTGATTTTGCACAGCAACCACGCCATTCTGCGGCACAGGTGCAAAAACATGTTTTGGAAAGGATGTAAAAAATGACATCAGTACTGTTTATAAGGAGGTATGCAAAAATGGCAATGTTGAAAATCTGCAGTGAAAACAGTAAAAATTGGCGAAGTCATGAGCATTACGAGAGAACAACGCCATACGTGGCGTACAGATCATTTTTGAAATTTCTTTACCAAATTTTCAACATGGGCTGTTTGAGACCTTCCTTCATGAACAGTGGTACTGTAATTTTGTTAATCCATCCCAAAAGTTGCTTTCCAGCAATTGCCAGTTACTCCTGCCCCACAGGTGTGAAAACACATTGTGGGCTGGATGTGAAAAATGACAACTGCACTGTTCATAAGGAGATGGGAAAAAATGGCAATGCTGAAAATCTGAAGTGAAAATATTAAAAATTGGTGAAGTTACGAGTGTGCATAGAAACTGGGAACGCACACTATAACGCATCATTTCAGGATTTTTTGCATTAGATTTTGAACATGGGCTTTTGGGATTCACCTCATGAACACTGGCACTGTCATTTCATTAATCAGTTCCAAAAGGTGATTCCACACAGTGGCCACGAAATCACCTTTCGGGATCAACTAATGAAATGACAGTGAATGAGTTCATGAGGTGGGGTCCCAAGAACCCCATGTTGAAAAGTGGAGGCCAAAATTCCTAAAATTGGCCGAGATATCAACATAAGTTGAATCTCACCCAATGACTCCCATTATACGGCTTACCTTGATTCCTCAGATTGCAGTTCAGCTTTGAAGAGTGTAGACATGTCCCTGGTCCAGAGAAGATTGCTAATCCCAACGTCCGGAGGGTAAGTATGGGTGATGGGGGTGCAGGGAGGTGAGTGTACAGAGGGAGGGAGGGTGGGTGAGGATGGGGAGGGGAGAGGGACTGGGGAGATTACAAGGGATTGTTTTCTTTTTTTGCAGGGTTTAAAAAGACATCATGGGATGGAATTCTTCATTTACAGATTACATTTTTTTTATATAGCACACTGGGGTGGGCTCCCAGTGTGCCACACTAGTGAAGGGGGAACACTACCTGTCTTGGGGATTGGGCACCCTGATGTCAGGATAAAAAGAATGGGCTTTAGGGGGGAGGGCATCCGACACTGGGAAGGGGGGCACCTCTGTGCCAGAAACACATAATATTAATAAACTGGCACACTGGGGTGGGCTCCCAGTGTGACACAAAAGTTTTCTAGGGGGATGCATGCTGCCGACAGGGGGTTTGGGCACTCACATCAGCAAAGAAAGTTGGCTTCGGGGGGGGGATGTCCAACACTGGGAGTGGCATCCCAGTGTTGGAAAACAAAAAATAGTAAAAAACAATCTGGGCACACTGGGGTGGGCACCCAGTATGCCACATAAGTGTTTGGGTGGTGGGGGGAGGCATACTGACATGGGAACTGGGTACCCCATTGTCGGTGACTATTTACACAAGTTTGATGCAGGATCCTGCATCGCAAATTTCAATGCAGGATTCTGCATCAAAGCTAAAAGATGTCGGGGGATGGTTTTCTTTATTTACTGCCCCTAGGTAAACACTGTCAGTTGTGTTTACTTATTTGGGGGCTCAGGAACACACGGGGAGCATCAGATTATACATGTGACCCCCAGAAATATCATTTTCACAATTCTAATGTTGTAATTTTTGGAAAGAGTGGGTGCCACACTTTCACGAAAGTGTGACACTTTCACAAAAGTGCCAGATCCGTTTCTTCTGCAATTTCCAACACTACAGGGGGACCAATCATAAAACTGGCATTTCCGGGGTTCAGACTGAAAATCTGATGCCCCCAGTGTGTTTCTTAGTCCCCAATTAGGTTAACACAACTGACAGTGTTTACTTAGGGGCAGTGATTATTGAATTGTGGTTTTTTTTGTCTGCCACTAACTGAAAACAAGATGGTGGTGGCTCAAAAACAAATTGGCAGAGCTCAAAAGCTTTTGATCCAGGGTCTGGTGGGGAACTACTATGAAGGGAGGCTGAACATGCTTAACATGTATTCCCTGGAAGAGAGGAGGAATGGGGGTATGATCGAGACCGTCAAGTACCTGAAGGGGATAAACAAGGCCAATACAGAGGAGATATTTCAGATCAGAAGAGGGAGGGATACCAGGGGGCACCGTTTGAGGTTGGAGGAATGAAAATCCAGGAGGGAGCTCAGGAGACATTACTTTATGGAGAGAGTGGTGGACAGGTGGAACGCTCTACTGGAGGAGGTGGTTTCAAGTAGGACGGTGAGCTGCTTCAAGAGATGGTGGAACAGAGTGAGGGGGGAGGACTGGGGGAAGGGAGGCAGCTGCAAGTTGAGGGGCTAGCTGCACAATCGAGCAGACTCAATAAACCATTTTGGCCTGTTTCTGCTGGCATTTCATATGTTTGTATCTTTAAAAGCAAAATTGCTTTCGCAAAAGCTTTTAAAAGCTTTCGAGCTGCATATATGTTTTTTCCCATAGGCAATAATGGGAAATGTTGAAGTTTCATAACTTTTGAACAGATTAATATTGTTTCACCAAATCTTCAAAAGGCACTTCCTTGACCCAGTCCTGATATACCCTGAAAATGTCAGACCAGTCAGAAAAACTGTTCTGGCTGAAGAGGTGTGCAAAGAATTCAAAAAAGTTTAGGATGTTTCACACTTTTTGAACCTCCACAGCTCCACAACCAAAAATCTGACCATAAGAACAATTTCTAGATATAGAGATTTATGGCACCACACTGCGCATGCAAAATTTCAGGCTGATCACACAAACCATTACAAAGTTATTAAAGTGCAAAATTTGGGGTTTAACATAGAAGTGGCTGCACAACCCTAACTGTCCAGGTATAATTTATATATATATATATATATAT
The DNA here is from genome assembly GCA_016271365.2 of Neoceratodus forsteri. NCBI lineage: Eukaryota > Metazoa > Chordata > Ceratodontiformes > Ceratodontidae > Neoceratodus > Neoceratodus forsteri. Next base: position 659,671,272 of record CM028133.1, read on the forward strand.
ACACACACACACACACACACATATATATATATTCTTTGCAAAAAAACTTTGTTAATGCATCAGTTAGGGTGGATACCACAGCATAAAATGCAGGGAAATGAGGCAATTAGGGTTTCCAACCCCAACACCCCTACCCCTTGGTTCCCACCCATACACCCATCCCCCCCACCCTCCACACACCTACTGGTGTCAGGGTGTGTCATGAGGTCATAAGGCCCAACGCTCACCCCATTCCACATGTGAACATGCTTACACGCTACAGTATAGGACAGTGGGATGAGAGTTAGGCCTTATGACCCCATGGCGCATCCCAATGTCTGTAGGTGTGTGGAAGGTGGGGGATGGGGTGGGTGGTAGGGATGGGAACCCAGGCAGTGGGGCATTAGGGTTGGAAACCATAACGCCTCATTTTCCTGCTTTTGTCACTGTAGTATCCACCCTAACTGATGCATTAACAACGTTTTTTGCAAATAATTTCCCCTTCTTTTTCAGATAGTATAAATGTATCCTCAGTTTATGGTGATACAGATAGTACAGCAGTGTCCATATGTCACAGTGGGAGCCTGCACTCCCATCCCTTTATCCAGATAGTACAACAGTGTCCACATTAATGGTGGGAGCACAGGGTCCTTCAGACTGCATGCTCCCATACCTCCATTGACATAGTACAACACTGTCCATAAGTCTTACTGGGAGCACAAGGTTCATCAGACCCTGTGCTCCCATCCCTCCATCCAGATAGTACAATAGTGTCCATATGTCATGATGGGAGTGCAGTGTCCAAGGAGTGCAGGGTCCTTTGGACCCTGCACTCAGATCTCTTAATCGAGACAGTACACAACTGTCCATATGTCATGGTGCTCCCATCCCTCCATTGAGATAGTACAACAGTATCCATATGTCATGATGGGAATGCAGGGTCCTTTGGATTCTGTGTTTCCATCCCTCCATCCAGACAGTACAACAGTGTGAAAAATGAGAAACACTGGCAAAGTTACAAGCATGCACAGAAACTGTGCAATGCACACTTATAATGTGTTCTTTTTGGGAATATTCTTTTACCAAATTTTCATCATCGGCATTACGGGACCTCCGCTCATGAACAGTGCAACTGTGATTTTGTTAATCCATCCCAAAAGTTGATTTCGCACAATGACTGCACCATTCCGCGCTACAGGTGCAAAATCACATTCTGGATAGGATGTGCAAAATGACAGTTGTTCCATTCATAAGGTGGTTTGAAAAAATGGCAGTGTTGAAAATCTGAAGTAAAAATTTGAAAAATTGGAAAGGTTACGAGCGTGCGTAGAAAGTGTGCAACACACACTGGTAACGCAGTCATTTTTGGACATTTGTTCACCAAATGTTAAACATGGGCTTTATGGGTCCTCCCCTCATGAACAATGGCACCGTCATTTTGTTAATCCATTCCAAAAGTTGATTTCGCTCAGTGACTGTGCCATTCTGCGCCACAGGTGTGAAAACATATTTTGGGCAGTATATGAAAAATGTCAGCTGTACTGTTCATAAGGAGGTGTTACAAAAATGCCAATGCTGAAAATCTGTCATGAAAATATTGAAAACTGCAAAATTACAGCGTAGAAACTGCTCAAGCACTTTTAATACGACTCATTTTGGAAATTTTTCACCAAAATTGCAACATGGGCTTTTTGGGACCCCACCTCATGAACAGTGGCACTATCATTTCATGAATTGATCCTGAAAGGTGATTCCATGCAGCGACTGTGAAATCACCTTTTGGGACAGAGAAACGAAACAACAGTAACATGTTCATGAGGAGGAGTCCCAAGAACCCCATGTTTAAAATTTGGGGCCAAAATTCCTAAAATTGACCAAGATAGCAACCTAAGTTGAACCCCCCCACTGAGTCCCATTATACGGCTTACCTCAATTTCTTCAGTTTGCGGTTGGACTTTGAAGAGTGCAGATGTGTTCCCAGTCCATGGAAAATTACCCTTAATGCTAGGAGCCTTGGGAGGAAAACTGCAGAGTTACAGGTGCTCATGGCAGAGGGAGAGGTGGACATTGCAGCCATCACAGAAACATGGGCCACCCAATACAATGAGTGGGACATGTCTGTACCAGGGTACAGGTTATTTCATAGGGACAGGGTGATTGGGAAAGGAGGGGGGTGGCACTATATGTGAAGGAAGGACTGAAGTGTGTAAGGGAGGAAAGAGAGGAGGGTAGTGTGGAGTCACTTTGGATGCAAATCCAGGATTCCAAGAATAGAATTCTCAGAATGGGAGTGGAGTACAGGCTATCCTCTCAGATGGAGGAGTTAGACAGAGAACTAGCGGTACAGATCAGGAGGACCTGTGAGAAGGGTAGTGTGGTGATTATGGGGGACTTCAACATGTCAGGAGTGGACTGGAGTACCCCAACAACCAGGAATAAAAGGAAGCAGGTACTGCTGGATGCCTTCCAGGACAGCTTCCTGCTGCAAATGGTCAGTGAACCAACCTGGTAAGGGAATACCCTTGACCTTGTGCTGGCAAATGGGGACTTTGTGAGAAAACTTACAGTGGAAGAACTGCTGTCAGGGAGTGACCATCACTCAGTATGGCTCACATTAGATATGGGCAAGGAAGGAGTGGAATCCGGCACAAGAGTGCTGGACTTCAGGAGGGCTGACTTTGGGAGGATGGGGGAAGTGATAAAAGGGTACCTGGCCAGAATTCAACCTAGTATGGGCACTAACCAGAGGTGGAGCTCATAAAGCTGGGGATAGTGGAGGCAACCAAAACCTGCTGCAAGGCCCAGAGTAAGAAGGCTAGGGCATAGAAACTGAGCTGGTTGAGCAAGGAGGTCATGGAAAAGGTAAAGAGGAAAAAAGCTGCCTTTAAGAGGTACAAGAAAACAGGGAGGGGGAGGACAGGGAGGAGCACCTGATGGAATCAAAGGAGGTGACAAGGGCAGTAAGGGGAGCCAAGGCATTTACGAAGCTCAGTCTGGCACAAGACATTAAGAAGGGGGAGAAGTACTTCTTTAGGGACATCAGGGAGAAAAGGAACTGTAAGGACCACATAGTAAGGATTAGGAAGGAGGGATGTTGGGTGGAAGCAGGGTGCGATAAGGCAGAAGTGCTAAATGATTACTTCTGCTCGGTATTCACTAAGGAGAAGGGGGGTGATAACCAAGGTGGGAGGAATGGCAGACACGGGGGGAGGGGGTGACAGATGGGGAAATCCTGGAGGGCAGAGTTCGGAAGGGTTTGAAGGCACTGAGGTTGGACAAGGCATGAGGTCCAGATGACATCCACCCCTGAGTACTGAAGGAGCTGGCAGAGGTCCTTGCGGGACCTTTGGCAGACCTATTTAATGTCTCACTACACTCAGAGTGTGTACCTCAGGACTGGAGGATGGCTCATGTGGTGCCCCTCCACAAGAGTGGCCCCAAGGTTGAACCGGGGAACTACAGACCAGTGAGCCTCACATCCATTGTGGGTAAGCTGACAGAGACTATCCTGAAGGAGAGGCTGGTGGCCCTCCTAGAGGCCAAAGGACTACAGGACAGCAGACAGTATGGCTTTATATGTGGCAGATCCTGCCAAACCAACCTGGTGGAGTTCTATGACTGGGTAACTAGACAACTGGACAGGGGCCATGCAGTGGATGTCCTGTATCTGGACTTCAGTAAGGCATTCAACTTGGTGCCGCATGGTAGGCTGGGAAGTAAGTTAGAAGGCACAGGGGAGGATGCAATGCTGGTGAGATGGTTAGGGAACTGGCTTCAGAAAAGGCAACAGAGGTTGGTGGGGGAGGAGCTGTCACACCCAAGGGTAGTGATGAGCAGTGTTCCACAGGGCTCAGTGTTGGGACCAGTGTTGTTTTGGATATTCGTTGCAGACACATCATTGGACATCAAGAGCAAGATCAGTCTGTTTGCTGATGATACCAAGATGAGAGCGGTGGTGGATGACCTAGGGGGATGGCAGGGGTTGCAGGATGATCTGGCAAAACTTGAAACCTGGTCAGACACCTGGCAACTGGGGTTTAATGCCAAAAAGTGCAAGGTGCTGCATTTTGGGGTGAAGAACCCAAGCAGGAGTTACCAGCTGGGGGAGTGCAGCTAGCCCAGACAGAGGAGGAGGAGAAGGATCTGGGGGTGCTCATCACAAGGTCAATGAACAACTCGGCACAATGTAGGAAGGCAGCTGCAAAGCCCAACAAAATGCTGGGTTGCATTGCAAGGGGTATATCTTCGAGGAGGGAGGAGGTGATTCTGCCACTGTACAGGTCATTGGTTAGACTGTACCTGGAGTACTGCGTGCAGTACTGGCACCCATATCTGAAGATGGACATTAAGTTACTGGAGGTGATACAGTGCAGGGCAACAAAGATAATCAAGGGGCTGGGGGACTTATCATATGAGAGGAGGCTGAGGGAGTTGAACATGTACTCGCTGGAGGAGAGGAGGGACGGGGGGACATGATTGAAACCTTTAAGTAGATGAAAGGAATAAACAAGACAGGTACAGAGGAGCTGTTAAAAGTAATTGAGAGGAGGGACACCAGGGGCCATGATATGAGACTGGAGGGAGGAAGGTTCAGGAGGGAGATGAGGAGACACTTTTTTACAGAGAGGGTGGTAGCTGGATGGAATGCGTTACCTGCAGAAGTGGTATCCAGTAGAACAGTGGACTGCTTCAAAAGGGGATGGGACAGGACAAGGGGGAGGGTCAATGGACGGGAAGGGTGGAAGGGGGGCAGCTGCAGAATAAGGGGTGCTAGCTGCACATTCGCACAGACTTGATAGACCTCTAGGCCTTTATCTGCTGGCAAATTTCATATGTTCGTATGTTCGTAAGATTGCTGATCCTGGCCTCTGGATGGTAAGTATGGGTGAGGAGGGTGTGGGGAGGTGGGTGCACAGAGGGAGGGTGGAGATGAGGAAGGGGGACTGGGGAGACTACAAGGGATGGTTTAGTTTATTACAGGTATTACAAAAATCATCAGGACGGTTTTCTTTTTTTTACAGATTTTATTTGGGGTACTGGGCACACTGGGGTGGGCTCCCAGTATGCAATATAAGATTTTTGTGGGGGGTCATCATGCCGACAGGGGGATTGGGCACCACCGCCAGCAATCAGAGTGGGTTTGGGGTTTAAATTAATACATATATATATATATATATATATATATATATATATATATATATATATCGGCATACTGGGTGGGCTCCCAGTGTGCCACAATACTTGGGGGGTACAGATGGACAGGAACTGGACACCCGATGAAAAAGGAGCAAAGTAGATGCGATGCAGGATCCTGCATCAAATGTGTAAATTTGGGTAGAATCCTGCATCGGCGCTAATGTAATGTTACAGTTGTTGTATCGAGCATTGTGCAGCACACATAGTACTTTGATGTAGGATCCTGCATCGAAATCTGCGCACATTTGGATGCAGGAGTCTGCATTGAAGGAAAGACCTTGGAGGATGGTTTTCTTCTTTTCACAGGTATTTACAAATAAATAATACATTTGGGCACACTGTGATGGGCTCCCAGTATGCAACATGTATTGTGCACACAAAGCGCACAGAGTGGGTCTTCCACGACTCTGCAGCCAGTAGCATGAGTTCCAGCTGTGGCTGCAGAAGTCAAGAAAATACTGCTCTTCTCATGCAGAGAACAGACTCCAAGTCGTTCTCTGTATAAGCTGGCACCCGAGAGAAAAACTTATTTGGGTCCCGCTTAAAACACAAAATAAAACATTAGAAAACACCCAAAGAGGTTCTCTTCAGCTGTTTTTTGATTTTCTTTTGTTTAAAATGTTTGGTATGTCAACATCCTCGCTAAGCGGCAAAACAAGATGGCGGCTGCAACACAGCTCGATCGTAGGAGTGTGAATCGTGTGAAAAATACCAGCATTCTTTGCAAAAAGAAGCTGTAATTTTTCGCACGGTAGTCCTATTGTTCAAAAATAAGCTGCTGTTTTTCGCACAATACTTCTATTGTATGAAAAATATATCTTTCGTGTCTGACGTATAAATTTTCCCACAGGAAACCATGGGAAAATTTAACATTTCGTAACTGTTGAACAGATTAATATTTTTTCACCAAACCTTCAATCTGTGACCCAACGGCTTTCTATCCTGGAAATTTCAGACCACAACATAAAGGAATTCCTGAGATACAGGTGAGCAAAGAAATGTCAAAAAATCCCAATGTTGCTGTTTTCTCAACACTTTATATCTCAGAAACCACTTTATGGATTCCCACAAAATTGGCAGGCCAAGAGACCTACCCCTAGAGATTATGCATGCCAAATTGAACAGCTCCGAAGTTATTAAGGCTCACAGTTTGGACTTTAACATAGAAGTGCCATTTCACCCTAACAATACTGGTGTGTCTGCGCCGGTATAAAATATATATATATATATATATATATATATATATTAGATAAACCACTCTGAGGTGTGTGGTCACACTCTGATATCGCCACCTTGGGTGTCATCCAACCCCAAAGCGTGCTATATCAGAGCATGACCGCACACCTCAGAGTGGTGTATCTATCTTATAAAATGTCAAAATTGTTTTGGAGGGGGGTAAAAGTGCAGGTGTGCGGTAGCGCTTTGATATATGCATGGTCATGTGATGTGTTTTATACAATCAGAACACTGGATTTAGATTTGGAGGATTTGCTCATTTTATAAATATATATATATATATATATATATATATATATATTCATTGCAAAAAGCTCCATTAATGCATCAGTTAGATGGATGTCATAGCAACAAAAGTTTGGAAATTTGATGTTAGGGTTACCACCCCTACCACCCCTCCACCCTACAGGCACCAGCTGGCACTGGGGCATGTGCCACGGTGTTGCCAGGCCCAACTCTCACCCCATTCCATGTGTAAACAAGCTGACACTCTACAGTATGGGAGAATGGGGTGAGACTGAAGTCCGACAACCCCATGGCATGCTCCAATGCCTGTTGGTGCCTGTAGGGTGGGGGGTGGGAGGTGGTAGGAGTGGTAACCCTAACACTGAATTTCCAAACTTGTGTCACTGTGACATCAATCCTAACTGATGCATTAATGGAGTTGTTTGCAATGAATTTCCCTTCTTTTTGATAACACGTAATGTATGTGTTTGTGGGAGCGCGGGCCCTCCATTCCCTATGCTCCCTTCATGTTGCCCATTTTTGTGTAATGGTATGCATATGTGGGAGCATGGGCCCTATGAACACGGAGCTCCCATTTACACACAAATACAGAGCCATACAACAGCCCCATAGTACCGAAAAGGAACCCTTGTAACACTTATCTAGCTATAGCTCAGTAACCGTAGCAACTATGGAAAAAATTCCACTGCAGTTGTAATCATGACTTTGAAACCTCCACACATGCTTAGTGCACCCAAAGGTGCACTAAGCTGTGGGTAGCAAAAAATCCGTAACTCGAATCGTTTTATCTCGAATCATTTTTGAGATAGTGGTGTTATCCTATGGGAAATTTCTCAACCTCAGAACACTGTAACTATGGGCCCATTAATTGTTTTGGGATCAAAGCAACAAAAGGCACATCTGTGGGATCAGGGCTAGCCACCCTGAAAATGTCAGCCCAAAAGCACAGTCCACCTTGGCACAATGAAGTAACGAAGAAAACAACACATGGGACAATGTTTTCGAGCAGTGTTTTCACGAGAACTTTAATGTGTTCATGGCACTCCAATCCCTATAATGGGAATGTTTTCAAGCACAAAAATATGTTGCTGAGCCACTTTTTTTGTGTGTGAGGTAATTACTGTCACACCTGGACAGCTGGTTCTGATCCCTGTATAATTTTTTGTTGTAAATATAAAAAAAAATGTATGATGGACTGCGGCAAAAGGAAATGCTGGGGGCTGAAACTGACACTACAAACCCCCAAGGGATAAGTTCAAAGGACAGGACATAGCTAAACTGTAGATATCTGGGGTGCAATTATCTTGTCAATTTGTTTTGATCCCAGGAAATAAAATTAGCCATTCATTACGTCCTCAGGGAAATCCTTTGATCTGCACTGGATGTCCTGGAAAAAGGGACACTGGCCAGTGTTATGAATAACCTCCCAGGAAACCAGCTCATTTAATCAAAGAGACCTTTGATGTGTAGATACCAAGGCTCAGACGGAATTAAGGAGTCAAATACACTTTTGCTTTGAATACAGTGACTTATATCAAAGAGTCTTTTGATGTGTGTGTGAAGCGAAGCATAGACTGGTTCTGACCAGTCAAACATAAGAAGAGGAAATTCATTATGCCATCTCTTATTTTTTTAAATACCTTAGTAGGCCATCTTGGTGTTATAAAATATAGATTTTGTTACATCAAGGTGGAGTTTGGTGACCTCAGCGAGAAGGCCGGCTCAGGACTGTTTTTAACATACTGAGAAAACCTTGACAGTCACACTTTCTCATTTTTATCCGACTCTGAAGAAGCAACATCAAGCACTGTTAGGAGATAAGTATTCTGTGGATAGAAGATTTAGTTTACATATTTAAACTTGTTTTGTTTAATGACTTGTATGGTGTTGGGATATTTTGTTCTGTAATATTTTCTGTTTTACTATTTTAAAGTAAAGATATATATTTTAAAATGGAAACTGCCTGGAGTGCCTTGAAATTTCTTTTTATATAAGTGGAGCTTTAAAAGTTAACACTGTGTATACACTTATTGTTATACTAAACTGGGAAAACGATAGAGTTCTCTAAGGTTTTGCATAGAGTTCTAAGGGTTCACTTTGTAGACCTGGTTAGGTACCCGTAGGCAAAGATATCTGGCCCCCCCAAAGACAGAATTATCTGAGCCTGATAATTGGGTATGTTAACAAGAGGTTATCAGTTTGAATCCCTCCAGAACTTGAGACTAAGGTGACTCAAACCCACAAAACAGACAAGAAGATTACCTTGTACTGTTAACTGTCCACAAATCATACGATCAGAGGTTGGCACTTTGGGAGTAGAGGGCTGACCGGCTGAGTGAATTTGTGACAGATTGGTTGGCAGCAGTGGCATAAAAAAGTTTGGTGGTATAAGCTTCATTGTTCAGTGTGTCAGCTTGAGACTGTTCAGCTCACTTGGAAAAAAGAAAGGCAGTATTTTATTTCAAAATGAAACAGAATTATATCCCTTGGCTTGCAGTCAAGTTCCCACCCATTTTATTTTTTTTCTAAAGTGCCAGTCACATTAGCAGTAGTCAGGAAAGATGGCATCCAACTACAGCAGGTACACTGTAGAACACTTAAAACAGTTATGTGAGGACAGAGGAGTCCTGTTTGAGGTGACAGCCAAAAAGCAGAACCTCATAGAGGCCCTGATGGTAGCAGATACCCAGAGCAGTGAGTCACAGACCGTAACTGAAAGGGACCAGACCTCAAGTGTGGCAGGACTAGAGGCCAGTTAGGGGTCCCGAGCCGATGAGGAGGACAGCAGGGCCACTGTCAGTGAAGGGTCACAGTAGCAAGGGAAGGTCTCCAGTATCCTGAATCCAGAGGTACTCAGACTGCAAACTGAGCTGCGCTGGATGGAACTAGAGGCAGAGAGAGAGAACAGAGAGAGGCAGACCATGAGGAGCGTGAGTGCCAGCGAACTGCAGAGGAGAAGAGAGAGGAGCACAAGTGGCAACACGAACTGCAGAAGCTAAGACTCCAACCAGCGGCACCAGGGCAGGTAAGTGGCTTGGGTTTAACTGGGACTGCAGGACTGGGTTACAAATTGAACTCCAAATTAATAGCTGAGTTTAAGGAATGGGAGGACATGGATGCCTTTTTAAATTCTTTTGAAAAAGTTTGTATTCAAGCTAAAATTCATAGAGAGTCCTGGAGCTTCCAGCTATCCCCGCTACTTACCAGGAAAGCTCGGGATGCATTGGGTCAAATGAACAATGAGGACAGTGTCGATTACAGCAAGTTAAAAGCTGCACTGTTAAAAAAGTTTGAATTAACTGCTGAATCATACAGAGCTAAATTCCATAAGCTCAGGAGGAGCCCCAATATGAGCTATGAGGAGCTAGCCATGAAACAATGTCAGTTTTTAAAACGTTGGTGGAAAAGAATTGAGGCAAACTCTGTTGATAAAATTGAAAATGTCATTTTATTAGAACAGTTTTATTTGGCATGCCCAGCAGAACTAAAAACCTGGCTAGAGGACCGAGATCCAAAAACAGTGCAAGAGGCTGCTGAACTCTCGGACCACTATGCCAAGAGCAGACCTCCTCTGAGAGTGAATGGGGCGAGTGCGGCAGTGCAGAAAGGGAAAAGCGCACCTTCAGGGCAGCTAAAACCCTCACTGCCTCCACCGAAACCAGTTAGCCCCAGGTTTCAATGAAAAGATTTATCTGAAGTAAGAAATGGGGAGAGGGGTGCAGCACCTCATATGTTGAATGGGAAGAACACCCCTCCACCCTCAGCTAGTGGTCAAACAGGGATTCAGCATGTTTGCATTTCATTTGCATCGCCAGGTAAGAAAAAAGGTTTGTCTCCCCATACGACGCACAGGGGTAATGTCAAACCTCACCCAACAACTAACACACCAAAATCTGGCCAATGGAAAATCATGTACACAAATGCTCACAGCCTGGGAAATAAGATCCCAGACCTGCAGGCAATAATGTCAGAGGCTAAACTGGACATAGTAGCAATTAGTGAGACGTGGTTTACCAGTAACCACACTTGGGAGACTTCAGTACCTGGCTATGTATTGTTCAGAAGAGACCGAGGTGCAAAAGGGGGGGAGGCCCTGTATGTCAATGAAAATATCAAAGCTACAGAAATTCAGAATACACAAAGGAGCCAGAAGAACTGTGGGTCACCCTGGAAACAGGAAATGGAACAGCCATAAGAACTGGGGTTGGCTACAGGCTCCAGACCAGGGGAGGACATAGATACATTACTGTTAGAAGATATACAAAACATGACAGCTAAAGGGAGGTTCTGATAATGGGAGACTTCAACATGCGGATACAGATTGGTCAATACCAGCAGGAACATCTGCCAGAACTAGACACATAGTGGATTCCCTACAGAGGAGGGCCTCAAACAACTGGTACAGCAAACCCACAAGAGACAGGGCTATCCTAGATCTAGTACTGACTAACAGGAAGGGATCTACAGATCTCCAGGTAGAAGGTCACCTGGGGCCAGTGACCACACATGGCATGGTTCAATTTGGCTACTACATCTAAATCATCCCATTCCAAGGCAAAAATATGGGACTTCAGAGGAGCTGACTTTGATAAGATGGCCAACAGAGTTAAGCTAGCCCTGGCAAAAAGAAACACAGGTGAGGGGTACAGGCAAAGTGGGCAAGCATTAAGGATGCAACACTTGAAGCAACATCCCATTGTGTTAGACAGAAAAGGAAGTGCAAAAGAAGAAGGAAACCGCTGGTTCTCAAATACAGTAGCAGAAAAGGTCAGAGCCAAAAAGCTGGCCTTCAGGAAATGTAAGGGAACACAGCAGGATGAAGATAGGAGGCATGCCAAACTGCCCTAAGGGGAAGCAGGGAAGGCAGTAAGGCAGGCAAAGTCCCAAACTGAGGAAACACTAGCACTAACAGTAAAGAAGATGACAAGACTTTCTATAGATACATTAGTGAAAGGAGAAAGTCCAGAGGGGTATTGCTAGCTTAATGGAGAAAAGGGAGCATGTGAGGAGGAGGACCCTGTAAAGGCATCTATCCTAAATAGATATTTTGCTCAGTATTTACTGAAGAGAAGGTAGGGCAGGGCCCACAGCTCAGCATCATGGACACAGGGGAGGGAGGCACTACTCCTTCACAAAAGAAAGGGTCCTACAAGAACTTGCTAAGCTCAGGGTGGATAAGACAATGGGACCTGATGGCATACATCCCAGGGTACTTAAGGAGCTAAAGGTGGAACTAGCAGAGCCATTAGCAGAACTGTTTAGTGAGTCTCTGAGCACGGAGAGGTCCCAGAAGACTGGAGAAGGGCTCATGTGATCCCGCCCACAAGAGTGGTAGCAGGGAGGAGGCGGGGAACTACAGACCAGTCAGTCTTACCTCAGTAGTGGGCAAGATTATGGAGGCACTCCTTAAGGAAAGGATAGTGCAACACCTGGAATCCATAGGGGCACAGGATCCAAGACAGCATGGGTTTACAAGGAAGGTCTGTCAAACTAATCTCATAGATTTCTTTGACTGGGTAACCAGAGTGGTGGACCAAGGGGAGCAGTTGATGTCGCCTACCTTGACTTCAGCAAAGCTTTTGACACTGTTCCACATAGAAGATTGATAAATAAGCTGGGTAGGCTCAGGATGGGTCAGAAGTTGGTCAATTGGGTGGCAAACTGGTTGACGGTCAGAAAACAGAGAGTGGTGGTAAATGGTATACAGTCAGAAGAGATGCAAGTCACAAGTGGGGTACCTCAGGGATCAGTCCTGGGGTCAGTGCTCTTCAACATCTTCATTAGTGACCTTGCAGATAGACTAGAGGGTAAGGCTTGTCTGATTGCAGATGACACCAAGATCTGCAACAGAGTAGATGATCCAGATGGGGTGGGCAAAATGAGAAGAGATCTGGATAAACTAGCAAAATGGTCAGAAGAGTGGCAACTGGGATTTAATGCAAAGAAGTGCAAAATCATGCACATAGGGAAGAGAAACCCTGAAGCCACTTATAGGCTGGGAGGGGAGTTGCTAGCAGTCACAAAGGAAGAAAGAGACTGGGCATCATCATCACTGATGACCTGAAATCATTCAAGCAGACCTCTAAAGCAGTAGGTAAGGCTAGGGGTGTTAGGGTGTATTAGTAGGGGTATCACAAGTCGTAAGAGGGAGGTAATAATCCTCTTTACAAGACACTGGTTAAGCCCCATCTGGAGTACTGCATGCAGTACTGGAGGCCACACCTTCACAAGGACATTAACCAAATTGAGGCAGTCCAGAGAAGGGCAACCAAATGGTGCAGGGACTGCATCAGAAGACATATGAGGACAGATTAACAGAGCTCAATATGTATCCCTTGAGCAAAGGAGGGAGAGAGGTGATATGATCGAGGCATTCAAACACCTTAAGGGCATTAACAAGGTGAAAGAGTCTAACATGCTTAAATATAATAAAATAGCAGGACAAGAGGACACAGCATGAGATTAGAGGGGGCGATTAAGGAGAATGTGAGGAAATTCTTTTTCACAGAAAGGGTGGTGGATGCATGGAATGGCTTACCACAAGAAGTGGTGGCTATGAATACAGTGCAGGGCTTCAAACAGGCATGGGATAGGCATAAGGGAGCAATACAAATGACTATGAATAGATAGGCCACTGACAGAGCAAAGGCCGATGGCATAAGGTAGAAAAAGAAAAGGGCAGACTGGATGGGCCTTGCGGTCCTTATCTGCCGTCAACTTCTATGTTTCTGTTCTATGAAATGCATGCTGGCTGTGTAAGGAAACTAGGCATATTACCAGACAGTGCCCCAAAAAGGCGAGCCATAATACACAACAGGGTGCTAGAAAAGAAGTGGGTTGTTTGTGTGTCCCTGGGAGCATGCCAGTGAACATGAAGGAGCACATGCACACAGTCATAGTAAATGGTGTACAGACGCAGGGGTTAAGGGACACAGGGGCATCCCTGACATTGGTAAAGGGGGATCTGGTACAGCCTGGTCAGCTTATACCCAATAAATACGTAACTGTACAAGGGTTTACTGGTGAAGAGAAACCATTGCTACTCACTAGTGTTCTCCTGGACTGGGGTGAAACAGGGGGAACTGTGCAACAGGTGGCTGTAGCCAACACATTAGCAGTGGATGTGATCCTGGGTAACAATCTCCAACAAGGGGTGGTATGTGCAGTTACCCATAGCCAAGCAGCAAGGGAAAATAGTAGTTCCCTGAACCCCACAGAAACCAGTGTGGAAACCACTGAGAGGCTGGTTCCCCAGCCTGTGTCTCCAGAAGGGGAGACTGATAAAAAGGGGTAGAAATTTCCCTAGTAGCAAGTAACCACACAGCTACAGAGGGTTACTCTGAAGAGGGAGGGGTGGCCCCTTGTCAGAGGGTTGGGATTGACAGTGATCCTGAGGGCCCTGACGCTAGTGCTAGGGACCCTAGTTTAGCAACTGAAGGGGACCTGTCCCATGCCTTGGGACTGTGTGAGGGGTTTGCAGCTGCTCAGAGGAGTGACCCTAGTTTAGAGAATCTGAGGTCTTGGGCAGACTCTGACGGAACACAGGGAGGTGATGGCAGACATAAGGTTTATTGGGAAAATGGACTTATGTATAAACAGGCAGTACAGACAGAGGGAGGGATGCTAGGCAGGCAGCTTGTTGCTCCCCAGGGATATTATGAGCAGTTGCTCAAGGTTGCCCATGATATTCCCTTATCTGGTCATCTGGGAATCACATGAACTATGCAGTGGTTGGGCCAGAATTTCTACTGGCCTAACTTCACCTAGCAGGTGAAGGAGTATTGCAGGTCTTGTCACCGGTGCCAAGAAATAGGGAAGGCGGGCAAGAAAACCCAAGCTGCCCTGATCCCCTTGCCCATAGTGGAGGAGCTATTCCAGAGGGTGGGAATGGATATTGTGGGGCCTTTAAATACCCCCAGCTCCTCAGGGAAGAGATTCATCCGGACTGTGGTGGATTATGCCACCCGGCACCCAGAGGCAGTCGCCCCATCCTCTCTGAGCACAGACAAAGTGGCAGATGCCTTACTTGGTATTTTCTCCTGTGTTGGGTTTGCACAGGAGGTAATCACTGATCGAGGGGGTTCCCTCATGTTAGACCTGATGAAATGTTTATGGGAGAAGTGTGGGGTGGTGCAGAGATGCACGACACCATATCACCCACAAGCCAATGGACTTGTGGAACGATTCAATGGTTCCCTAAAGTCAATGCTCTGGGCATTTACTGAATAGCATGGGAGGGACTGTGAGAAATACCTTCCTCACCTGTTGTTTGCATACAGGGAGGTGCCCCAAGAGTCGACAGGATTTTCCCCATTCGAACTCTTATATGGACACCGGGTATGTGGGCCCCTAGACTTGATCCAGGAGGACTGGGAAGGCACGGCTTACCACCCAGGGAACTCCCCTTGTAGATTATGTCCTTAGGTTTAGGGAAAGGCTGAAGGAACTTATAGGGACAGCCCAGAGCAACCTGGTAGTTGCCCAACAGAAACAAAAGATATGGTATGACCGCAGAGACAGAGCTCGCTCGTACGTGGTGGGTCAGGAAGTCATGGTCCTTATTCTGGTCCAGAAAGACAAGCTGCAACTTAGTGGGCAGGACCATACAAAGTGGTTAGGAAGGTAAATGATGTGAACTACAATAAGCTTCTGTTTTTCTCACAATACTTCTATTGTATGAAAAATATATCTTTCATGCCTGACGTATAAATTTTCCCATAGGAAACCATGGGAAAATTAAAAATATCATAACTTTTGAACAGATTAATATTTTTTCACCAAACCTTCAAAAGTCACATCTGTGACCCAACAGCTTTATATCCTGGAAATTTCAGACCACAACATAAAGGAATTCCTGAGACACAGGTGATCAAAGAAATGACCTGACCGTAGACAGACCGACAGGATGAACCATGTCAACATGATGAAGCCATATGCAAATAGGGCTGACATGATGTTCACAGTGTGTAGTCATGGGGAGAGGACAGACGAAGGAGACCCCTTCTGGACTTGCTGAAAGAGAATAAGCGGGAGTCCTCTGTGGAGGCAGTAAAATTGTCTCCCCAGCTGACCCCGGGCCAGATCCAGAAAGTAAGGGAGGTTGTAGCAGACTTTGCCCCCTTGTTTAGCGCCAAACCTGGACTAACCCCCTTAGTGACACACGATGTGGAGACAGGGACACAGACGCCCATACATAGGACAGCATATCGGGTGTCAGAGCCTGTCCAAAAGGACATTAGGAGGGAAGTGGAGGAGATGCTGGATTTAGGGGTAATCCAGAGATCCCACAGTCCCTGGGTATCACCCATAGTCCTTGTACCCAAGCCAGATGGCTCAACACGTTTTTGTGTAGACTATTGTGGACTGATTGCAGTCACAAAGTCAGACGCCCACCCGATGCCCCGGACGGACAAAGTCCTGGACAAGTTGGGAGGGGCGACCTACCTTACTACCATTGACCTGACAAAGGGGTATTGGCAGGTAGAGTTGACAGACAGAGCTAGGGAGAGGTCAGCCTCCATCACTCCGATAGGCTTATTTGAGTTTAAAGTAATGCCTTTCGGAATGAAGAATGCCCCGGCCACTTTCCAAAGGTTGGTGAACCAGGTGTTAAATGTTGCTGAGGAGTATGCCATGGTGTACCTGGATGACATTGCCATCTTTAGTACCAGCTGGGAGGAACACCTTTCACACCTTAGGGAAGTGCTTGACAGGATACAGAGGGCCGGGATCACTGTCAAAGCTGAGAAGTGCCAGGTGGCTGTGGGAGACGTGGCATACCTCTGGCATGTGGTAGGTCAGGCACTGCTCCATCCTAAGCAAATAAAGATAGAGGTAATCCAGGCATGGCCCAGACCAGAAACTCAGAAGCAAGTCAGGAGTTTTCTCAGGACAGTGGGGTACTATAGAAAATTTGTACCCAATTACAGTGCCCTGGCTGCTCCCCTATGTGACCTGACAAAGTAAAGGATGCCCAAGAAATTACCTGGGGCCCAGCCTGTGAGGAAGCCTTTTCCAAACTAAAGGAGGCACTGTGCAGTGCTCCTGTTTTGACAAGTCCTGACTATAGCAAAACATTTATAGTTCAGACTGACGCCTCAGACATGGGTATTGGGGCAGCACTGAGCCAGACATCCAGCGAAGGGAGGGAGGGACCACCCAATAGCTTATATGGGCAGCATTTTGTGGTGCAGACTGACCACAACCCCCAAGTTTGGCTGATGCAGATGGGGAAAAACAATGGTCGACTACTAAGATGGAGTCTTGCTTTGCAAGGATATGATATGACCATTCTACATTGGGCTGGAGCGATCAATCAGAACTCAGATGGGTTGTCCAGAGTGTATGAGGAGTGAACTGATTTGGGAAGCTCATCCCATGCAAGGAATAGACCCCCCCAAATTCAGTCAAGGTGGGGAGGAATTGTCATACCTAGACAGCTGGTTCTGATCCCTGTATAATTTTTTGTTGTAAATATAAAAAAGAAAATGTACGATGGACTGTGACAAATGGAAATGCTGGCTGCTGAAACTGACACTTCAAACCCCTCAGGGGTAAGTTTAAAGGACAGGACATAGCTAAACTGCAGATATCTGGGGTGCAATTATCTTGTCAATTTGCTTTGATCCTAGGAAATAAAATTAGCCATTCATGACTTCCTCAGGGAAATCCTTTGATCTGCACTGGATGTCCTGAAAAAGGGACACTGGCCAGTGTAATGAATAACCTCCCAGAAAACCAGCTCATTTCATCAAAGAGACCTTTGATGTGTAGATACCAAGGCCCAGATGGAATTAAGGAGTCAAACACACTTTTGCTTTGAATACAGTGACTTATATCAAAGAGATTTTTGAATTGTGTGTGTGTGATGCAAAGCACAGACTGGTTCTGATCAGTCAAACATAAGAAGAGGAAATTCATTATGTCATCTCTTATTTTTTTAAATACCTAAGTAGGCCATCTTGGTGTTATAAAATATAGATTTTGTTACACCAAGGTAGAGTTTGGTGACCTCAGCGAGAAGGCCGGCTCAGGACTGTTTTTAACAGACTGAGAAAACCTTGACAGTCACACTTTCACATTTTTATCTGACTCTGAAGAAGCAACATCAAGCACTGTTAGGAGATAAGTATTCTGTGGATAGGAGATTTAGTTTGCACATTTAAGCCTGTTTTGTTTAATGACTTGTATGTTGTTGGGATATTTTGTTCTGTAATATTTTCCGTTTTCCTATTTTAAAGTAAAGATATATTTTAAAACGGAAACTGCCTGGAATGCCTTGAAATTTCTTTTTATGTAAATGGAGCTTTAAAAGATTATAGTTAACACTGTGTATGAGCTTATTGTTGTACCAAACTGGGAAAAGGATAGAGTTCTCTAAGGTCTTGCATAGAGTTCTAAGGGTTCATTTTGTAGACCTGGTTAGGTGCCCATAGGCAAAGATATCTGGCCCCCAAAGAAGAATTATCTGAGTCTGATAATTGGGTATGCTAACAGGAGGTTATCAGTTTGAATCCCTCCAGAACTTGAGACTAAGGTGACTCGAACCCACAAAACAGACAAAAGGGTTACCTTGTACTGTTAACTGTCCACAGATCATACGCTCAGAGGTTAGCACTTTGGGAGTAGAGGGCTGACCGGCTGAGTGAATTTGTGACAATTACCACACACACACAAAAAAATTTTTCGCAGCAACAAAAGGGCAAAATGGTGGGAAAATGTTGAAAAGCATATTTCCAGGCTATCTACACAAAAACTGATGCCAGGGTCATGTTCCTCAGGACCCAGTTAGGTAAACACAAGTGTTGGTGTTTAGCAAGAGGCAGTAGTTTTCGATTTATAACATTTGTTGTCTCTCACTAACTGAAAACAAGATGGCGGCAGCACGAAAACAAAATTCCAGAGCATGGCAACAAAAAAGTGTTCGCGAAGGTTTTCACAGTGCACATATAAATTTTCTCATAGGTTAAAATGGGACATGAAAAACTTGCATAACTTTTGAACGTATTAAGATTTTTTCACCAAATCTTCAAAAGGCTCCAGTTTAACCCAGGCCACATATATACATGCAAATCTGAATCCACTCAGATGCATTCTTCAGTCCTTTAAGCCCAACCAAAAAATTTGCAAAAGTTGAGTTTTTTTTCCCTTTTTTGACACTCTACTGTTCCGCAACTGTACATCCGACCGGAACAAAACTTTCCAGATCCAATGATCTGTGGTTGGACACCGCACATACTACCTTTCAGTCAAATTGGACAAATGGTTGTGAAGTTATTAAAGTGCAAACTTTGGGGTTTAACATTTGAAATGGCCCACCAACCCTGACCGCTTTTGACCCGTTCACCACCTCAGTTCTGTTTTTCCCGCCATTGAGGTGCATCACTTATTAGGAACTGCCGCGTTTTCTGTTGCACACGATAGTAACATTCGCATCTACCGTCAAAAGTTCTGCCGTTGCCAATACTTGATGTTGTAGGACATCTCCAAGAACCGGTAAAACCATTTCTAGATACATAGATACTGCTGGCAGATAAGGGCCGACAGGCCAATAAGGGCCGTTTCTTTAATTTTTTTCTTATTTTCTTGTTTCTATGGTGCCAAGTCTTTGCTTTAGTTAGTTTTAAGTTATTCATATTGATCATGTCCAGTTCAGGACCTACTTCCAAATCCAAGGCAGGGCATGCCCCTATGGGTCGGTGCCCCAGCAGCAAGCCTATGATCATATCGGACCATCATGATTGTTGTCTCATCTGCCTGGATCCCCATCATGATATGGACAACTGCGACACCTGCTTCTCCATGGACTGCCAGGTCTTCAAGGTCCACAAGTTGAAGGTGGGTCAGGATCCTCCCACCTTTGGAGAGCATTGTAGGTCCCAGGACACCAAGGTCAAGAAGTTGGGCCCTTTCTCCGGGTCTCCTTCTGGTAGTATATGTACCGAGAAGGAGCAGACCTCAGCTGGTTCCGGTCTTGCTGAGACCAGAGGCCTGTGTGAGGGGTCAGATGGACAGTCAACCTCCTCCAGGGGGTCAGCTGATCACCCCTCACAGTCCACTGCTTCCTTGGAAGTACGGATGCTCCCATTGTCACGGTCACAGCTACATGCTGGGTCCAAGCCAACGGAGTCCTCGGTACAACCTGTTAGCACTGCTTTGGCTCCCGTCTCCACCCTTGGAGCCAGTAAGCAAGGCAGTGCCATGTTTGGAGCTAGGCCTGCTCCCAGTGCTGCCAGCAGAACCGGGAGTGGGAGAGTTTTGAGGGTTGCCTCTCTGCTGGTCTCCCTGATCTCCTCCTCTTTGAAGGAGGATGATCGGGATGACCTGGAGTGGCTGCCCAACTCTGACGAGTCCCATTGTCCAGTTAGGCCTAGCCATTTGGTCTCTGGTATCATGCTTTTGGTTGCTTCTCCAGTGGACCTTGCTCTTAGGTCTGACTCCTCTGTGTCCTCTGGCACCACATGCAGTGCTGGGGACACCTCCAGTGCCAACTGCCACAAACCTACTCCTGAGGGTCAGGTCCACTGAGCTCACAGAGCCCATCCCTAAGGGCAATCCATGACAGGGAGGGGGAAACAGGGGATACCCTCTTCGTGTCCTTCTATAGTGATCACTGAATTGACAACTGAACACTCACCACAAAGTCCCATGGTCCCCTCTTTACTCCAGATCAGGGTACAATACTAGTCTTGAGTCTTGTAGCCAAATATGTACCCTTCTTGGTTGTTACACAAAGGGGGAAGATCCAGGCATTACAACCTCTTCAGGGTAGCATTATAATTCTGATTCTGCCTTCTCCCACAAGGCATGCAATAAGCTGGCTCAAATTCCCACAGACCCTTCCTTGAGACTTTGGTATTCCCCCTATCTTTATCCAGTCTTTCTCTTTTCAGACCCTTTGTTCGATTTGGTAGCTTATGATGGCACCCCTTAGCAATAACAGTTTAGTCTCAGATTATCACCGAAACATCCTACAATCACACATGCAGTATAGAAATCTCACTCAGCCAGGTTTCTTAAACAAAACAAATGTTTTTACTAAATAATTATCATACATTGCAGCAAAAAGGTTTGATCAGTTTGGTCACAGAATAACACAAATAAAAAGTGGGTATGTACATGCAAAAAAATGCCTTAAAACTGTTAGCTAAATTCTACCTTAAGTTTGTAATGGATTGAAGTCCAGGAAAAGTAAATAAAATTTTCAGTTTCCTTTGACAGCGGTCTTACTTCTTGTGTATCAGGAGAAGAGTGTCCTTTGAAGATGCTCACAGAATGAGAGAGAATGACTCTGGTTCAATTCCTTACATAGCCGGAGGAAGCCTGAAAAAAAACTGTCTGGTCCCAAAGGTGGCCTTCTCCTTTAGGCCAGTAGAGGTCACTCTTGTGCTTTCCCAACAGCACAATTTTCTTGCTACTTTGTGATGTCATGCTTCCCTAACAAGTATGACACATGTAAGAGAATTTGCAATAGCCTGCCAGAATGGAAATTTCTGCCCTTTCCTTTCCTTTCATCTCATCAAATACATTATATCATAACAGTTTCCTGGGACCAAAGCATCTTGCCTTTGAGATGAAAAAGGGCTATTTTCTGAACATTTTACTTACTTCTGTTTCCCTCAGTTTGTTAACCAGGGAAATACCCTATGATCAGCTACCGCCAAGTCTTTGACAAATATTTGTCAGCTTCCTGGCAAACAAGCTGGTTCTTCTCAGGTCAGAGGAAGGTCAACCATTTTAAAATAAATCCAGTCTCTCTCTCTCACTATCCTATGAGACCTTTCCTTAACACTGGCATTCCTGTGGCATGTACACATACACAAAATATAACAGAATATAACACCATATATCTGTACATCTGACTGGCAGTGGCATAGCTTGCCACACTGACTACGGTGCTGGGGAGGGTGTTGGCTCTGAGGGCGGCACCTAGTATGATGCCATGCCATGCTTAGTGCCAGATTGTGCTCTGGGGCCACCTCTGGCACTGAGTCTAATGCTGGCACTATGCTTGGTAGCAGGTTGGGCTTTGGTGCTGCCTCCAATGCTGAGTCTGGTTCTGGCATCGTGCATGACACCAGATTGGATTCTGGTACCAGTGTGGGGTCTGGGGTGGTTTTCAGCACATCCTCTGGTGCTGGGACTGTCTCAGAGCCCTCAATTTCAGACACTGGGGACCATCCGAGGAGCAGATTCCTTTCTGAGGAAGGGAGTTTGAGGAGATCAGGGGTGGCACGCAGACCCTCTTCCAGAGCTGCCAGTAGCTATGAGAGGAGTCATAGTGCTGACCCCTCTCTGCTTTGCTCTCTGGACCAGGTTGGGTCTTCAGCAGGTGGGGTTAGGGGCCACCTGCAAGGGACAGACTGGCTCCAATCACCCCATTGTGGGGTCCTTTCTCTTGGGCACCACTTTGGTCACTCCTGTATGGTTGGGCAACCTACAGTTGGTGTGTTGTGCAGCCCTGTTCCCCTTGGGAGGGGTCCCCTGCACATTCCTGTAGCCCTAGCAGGGATCCTACTCTGGCTCACCATGCTTCTTCTCCCCCTGCGGATCCTCTGCCTTCTCCCTCTGCTCTTCCTGGTCTCTCGGGCCCTTTGGGACCTATGACCTGGCACCAGTTCAGCTTGTCGACAGCTGCTTTTCCCCTCTATCTAAGAGCCCTGGACCAGGTAATTTTTAGACTGGAATCCCCAGCAACTCCGGAATCTGAGCCTGGCCCCTCTGTCTTCCTTCTCCCAGGCAACAGGAGTCTCAGTCTCACCCTGACCAATCTCAGGCCTTGCCAGGCCCATGAGGGGCCCATTTCTTTCTGTGTTTCTCCCCCACAGGAGGCTGAGGGACATTTCTAGCCCTCAGAGAGGTCTCAATGCCTTAGATGCTTGGTACGCACCCACCAGTGATGAATGGTGAAGATTGATACAGTTAAGATATGAAAATTATGTACCTACTGTCATTCCTGATTGTACTGTACATCTTTACCATTTATCACTGCTTCCTGTCCACCTTCCCCTCCTGTGCCTCAGCCTTTGGGCAGTGTCTCGTCCCTGCTTGTCTCCCCCCCAGTTGAGGCCAATTGTGGGCATAGTCCTGCTGGGACCTCTGGGTCCACTAATCCTTTGCTGAAGCAGCAGAGACCCACTTCTGGGGGAGGGCAAGCAGGGATGCTTGCCCTCTCTATGCTAGCAGCTCCTTGGGGTCCCTCATGACCCTGATGGGGACCCTCCTGTTGAGCTTTATAGGGCCCTCTTTAGTTCTCTGGCAGAGGCCCTTGTCTCTCTGCCTTCGGATTCAGGTTTCCCATCTTTGTCATTGGGAGAAGATCCAGGGACCTCCTTCCCCTCTTCCTGGATTCTTGGTTACTCCATTTTATTTTCAGGGTAACCCACTCTGGGTTACCATGGGACAGAATCCCCCCTAAGAGGTTTGACCACTCCTGGAGACTTAAGACCTCTACCTTGCCACTTCTATGGCACTGGGTATGAAGGGATTTTATCCCTCTCAGATTCTGGACCTTCCTAAATTGAGGGGATCTATGTCTGAGCGGATCGTGCCCCAGGGTGGGTCCTGTCCCCATTTCTAATCCTGTAAGGGACAGGGAGAGAGAGAGCGATAGATAAAAATGGACCCCTTTTTCACTTCTCTGGTGGACCAGAGCATTTATCCTTATGTGGTTCACGCAGTGTCCTGTGATGTTCACATCTGCAAGGTTCTGTGACCAGCTATGCACACTGTCTTGGTTCTCTTACCTTGAGTTCTCTTCAGCCTGGGAGGTTTTTCCTATGCACTCTCTCTCTCTCTCTCTCTCTACCTCTCCTGCCTTGGGGTTGCCTCCCTAATAAAAAAAAATGAGGGAGAAGAGTCAAGCAGTTGGGTCTGTGGAGGGGTTATGGGATAACAAATGGACCAGACACCAACTTTCAGGTTCAACACACAGTCTCTGTGTGATGTTTATTCAAGAAAGAGAAGATAACCTTAAGCAAAGGCATATCCCTTCTTCAGTACATCAGTTTGCAGCAACAGACTATGAATGTCCTTTCTCTGCACTTAGCCAACACCTACTGACTCACTGAACTCTAATCTGTTGAGATTTAGCCTCCCCTGTGTTGGTCTTGTTTGCTTGGGTGGTGGGGGCTCAAATAAAAAAAACAAGCTAAAGACAAAGAACTTCAGTGCACAAGGACTGAAACAAGGGTTACCCCAAAGGGCATTGTCAATAAGCCAAGTTTCAAAGAAACACAACATCACACATACTTCCATAATGCTAAGTATCATGGGATATATGCAAATCATCATGAAATTTCAGACTTGTTCAGTTTACAGCAATTTACATGCATTTTAAGTAGTACAACTAACTTAATTTGTATCATACAGTCCCCTAGTAACTTTTTACCTTTATCAAAAATACCTAGCGCCATGATATTTTTAACATTTACAGGTTTTATACATTAAAGTATTTTATGACATAGTGCCATTACATACTAAATCCAACAATGATGAACACAGCCTATTTTACATCAGCTCAAAGGTCATCACAATAACCTCCCTGTAGGAGGACCTGAGAGGGAAAAGGAAAATTAAAGAAGACACTAAAGCATAGTCAAGAAAAGGGAGGGGGGTCCATAGGTGGCCAACCTTATGGACTAGATATTGTAAAGAATAGAGTAGGCTAAGAAATAGAAGAACTGTTGCAACAGATTTAAGAAAAGGTTGGTCCTCAAGAGTGGCAGAAGCTCCCTGTCACATATTCCCCGGCTTAAGAGGGAAGCTGTTATTGCAGACTGCTTACTACCTTCCTGTTCCAGGAAGGGATGGAGCTTACATCCATCCATCTTCAGAAGCTCTGTCTCAGGGTCCCTATTAACAATAAATATTCTATCATAAACATAGTGGATATCATCGTTCTTTATCCTGAGGCATTAACACATTTCTCAACAGAGACTAATGGTACCTTCCCTGAACAATCTCCTTTTAGGAAAAGTACGTCATATTTCACTGTCATCAATTCATGCCCCATATCTAGACATGAAATTAGCATTTACATGTTTTGTCCCTGCCCTTTTTGACTGAGTCAATTGATAAGGCTGAAGAGCCAAGTACCACCACATTAAACTGGGATTTTTCCATCAGTTACAACCTTAAATTCAGCCCCCCACAAGTAATATTTCAGAGACTCAATAGCCCACTTCAGAGCTAAGTATTCTTTCTCTATGGTAGCATATCTTCTCTCCCTCTCATGTAGTTTCCTGCTGATATACATGATCAGATGTTCTTCCCATCTATTTTCTGAGATAAGACTGTCCCAATACCATTCTCTGATACATCAGTTTGAACCTCACACACTTGAAGTCAGGGTATTTCAGTACAGAAGCTGTACATAGAATTGCCTTGATATTCCTAAATGCCTCATCACAAATAAGGGTCAACTGAACCTTATTTGTGCACCTCTTTCTAGCGAGATCAGTCAAAGGACTAGCAATGGCTGAGAAATTAGGAATATATTTCTGGTAATAACCAGCTAAGCCTAGGAAAGATTTCACATGCTTTTTTGTGGTAGGTATTGGGCTGTTTGCTACTGCTATAACCTTCTCTACCTCGGGCTTCACTTGTCCGTTTCCTAAAATGAATCCTAGGTATCTTGTCTCAGTCTTTGCTAGGGCACACTTAGCAGGGTTAATGGTCACTCCTAACTCCTTTATTGCTTGCAAAACCTGGGACAATTGTCTAACATGGGTTTCCCAGTCAGGACTGAATATGACCACATCGTCCAAATAAGCCGCTCAGTACTCAGTGTGTGGTCTCAGTATGTGGCCCATAAAATGCTGAAAAGTGGCTGGGGCACCATGTAGTCCAAACGGCATTGCGAAAAATTGGTATAAACTGATTGGGGGTGTTAAATGAGGTTTTATCTTGTGAATTAGGTGATGAGGGGATTTGCCAATATCCCTTAGTAAGGTCCAGGGTGGAGATATACTGTGCATTGCCTAGCCTGTCAATGATGTCATCTATTCAGGGCATTGGGTAACCATTGAATAGTGACATGTTGTTAAGCTTTCTAAAAACTAGGCATAGACGTATCCCACCTTCTTTCTTGTCCACTATGACCATGGGTGAAGACCATGCACTCTTTAAGGGCACAATTATGCCTAACTGCTCCATTTTTTTGACTTTCTGAATCATCTCATCCCTCACTTTCATTGGCAGTCTGTAGGGCTTTTGGCATATGGGGTTGTCTTATGTGGCAGTTATGGTGTGCACAATTCCTTTGGCCCACCCTGGGATGTTTGTGAATATGAGCTCAAATTCTTGTAATACTCCCTGCAAATCTTTCTGTAGCTGAAGCTCCAATTGAAGGTTTATCTGAATCTCATCCAATGGTCCTGACTGTTCTAGCCTTTTATAGGCAACCTCCAGCTCTGACTCCCTAACTTCAGGATGGATATAAAGGGAAGGGTTAGACTTCTCATGTCATTTCCTAAGGAAGTTCACATGGTAAATTTTCTAGGCGGGTCTCTTTCCGGGCATGCTAAGCTCATAGTTCACTGCTCCTGTTTGCCTTAAAATGATGAAGGGTCCCTGCCATTTCATGAGTGGTTTGTTCCCTGTGGAGGGAAGCTGTAACAACACTTTGTCCTCTGACTGAAGTGTTTTAGTCTTCAAACTCTGGTCGTATCTTTCTTTCTGCAAGGGTTGCTTCTGTTCTAAGCTCTGGTGTGCCAAGTTGATATACCTCACCAGGCGTTTGAGTAACTGAGTCATGTACTCTATGACATTAAGATGTCTCACCTCCTTCCCTTCTTCCTGGTGCTCTTTAACCACATCCAGTGGCCCCTTCAGGTTCCTCCCATACAATAATGAAAAAGGCAAGAAACCAGTGGATGCTTGAGGGATTTCTCTGTAAGCAAAAAGTAAATAGGGGAGGTACCTATTCCAATCTTTACCTTCTTCTTTTGCATATTTCATCAACATTGTCTTTAATATCTGATTAAATCTCTCTATGAGGCCATCAGTCTGTGGGTGGTATGGGGAAGTACACACTGCTATCATGCCCAGCAGACGGTACAATTCTTTTAGCAGGTGTGCATTAAAAGTACTCCCCTGATCAGTAAGTATTTCCTGGGGGATTCCCATGCGGCTAAATACCTTTGCTAGCTCCTCTGCTATCATTGGGGTGGTGACAGTTCTCATGGGGATAGCTTCTGTGTAGTGGATAGTGTAATCACATATGACCAGTACAAATCTGTTACCCTTGAAGATCTTTTCCAGGTGGCCCACTACATCCATGGCTATCCTGTCAAAGGCATTAGTCACAATGGGGATGGGTTGTAGTGGTACTCTATCCCTTTTCCTGCTTGAACTACATTCTGACACTCAGCACATGCTTTACAATACTCAGCTGTGTTCTTGTGGATATAGGGTCAATAAAACCTGGCTAATATCCTATTCAGGGTGCTATCTCTGCCTGCATGGCCTGCTAAAGGGATGTCATGTGCCAGATACATGATTTGGGAGTGGAATTTTTCAGGAACCATTATTTGATCTACTACCTCTCCAGGTCTGGGGATAATGTATTCTCTAAACAGTATTCCCTGTTTTATAGGAAACTGAGGGGCACCTTTTTCCACTCCCTTCCCCATCTGTAGAAAAAAAAGGTTAAGTGAAGGATCTGCTTTTTGCTCATGCTGCACATCACATTTAAAAGCATGTCTCAAGTCTGGCTGTACACCAGCATGAGTATCAATCCAGTCCTTCTTTAGCTTCCTCTTCTCCACCTTAGTTTTATGGTCCTTGCCAGGATCCTCAAAAATATCATCATCAAATGGGAACACCGATGGTAAATGTCCCTTCTTCACTTGAGCTCCGGTGGTTACAGCAACTACAGCAGAGTCCTGGGTGGCATGACAATATATAAATGAAGCAAAGTCTGGGTGGTCATGCCCGATAACAACTAGTACAGATAGGCAAGGTACCAACCCCACTTCTACCTCATGTGTCTTTTCTTGAGCAGCCATTTGCATGATGGCTGTAAGGTAGTGATGGGTATCACCATGCACATAGATGATTGCTGTATTCAACCCTTTATTATTCCCAGTCACCAGATCTGCTCACACAAGAATGTGGTGGCTCCCTGAATCAATCAGTCCCATCATCTGCTGTGATCTAATATGCACAGTAGCCATAAAGTGACTCCAGTTCATTAAGGCTACGTGAGCTGTCTCTTTCTTTATATTAGGACAGTTTCTTACATAATGGCCCTTCTTTTGGCCCCCTTGACATACAATCTCAGATACTGGAATGGGTCCCCCTCTCTCTGCTCTCCGGTCTTGTTTCTCTGGGGCTGGATTTGACAGTTTATAAGTAAAAGGGTTCCTTACCAGATTGCTGATGGTCACAGCTGCTGATGTTGCTTGGAACCCTCTGGGTCTGGATGGTCAGGCTGCCAGGAAGTCTTCTGCCAATGTAATGGTTTTATCAGTGAAAGCCAGCCTATGCTTCCGAACCCAAAGTTGTATATCCTGGGGTACAATTTTAATAAACTGTTCAATAATCACCACCTCCAGAAGCTGGTCCTTGTTCTTGTTCTCTGGTTGTAACCATTTGTAGCAGAGCTCCTTGAGATGATCATAAGTCTCTCGGGGGGGGTATTCAGTGACTGCAGTTTAAGAAACCTAAACCTCTGGTGATAGGTTTCAGTGTTTATGTCATAGTGCCTGAGGATCTCCTGCTTCACACGGTCATAGTCCTCTGCCTCTCAGGAGTCCATGTGGCTATAAACCACCTGGGCACTGCCTGTCAGGTGTGGTGCCAGTCGAACAACCCACTGTTCCCCTGGCCATGCGCATGTTTGAGTGATCCTCTCAAATGTTGTGAGGTAGGCCTCAATGTCATCATTGTCTGAAAGTCTAGACAGTTTAATGTCTTTTGGGCTACTGGCTCTTTCTGTTTGCCCTGCATCGATGGCATGCAAGACCCTCATGGTATCCACCCATTTGGCATCTTGGCTTCTCTGCTCAATGTCTCTTGCTCTCCACTCAATGTCTCTATCGTTCCACTCAATGTCTGTATCTCTTTTCATTTGCACCTGTTTTATGCAGAGCCATTTCAACAACTCCCCTACATCCTCAGGTGGAGCGTCTTCAGGAGAAGGCATTTCCTTTGATTCTTCCTCATCCTCTTGCATCTCTTCATCGTCTTCAGGCTTGGCCTTCCTCTGAGATCCCAGGTCCAGACCAGGCAGCAGCTTCTCTTCTAGTCTGTCGGCCATGGTTCTGATCAGGACTCCACGGACTTTTT
Organism: Neoceratodus forsteri; assembly: GCA_016271365.2. Classification (NCBI taxonomy): domain Eukaryota; kingdom Metazoa; phylum Chordata; order Ceratodontiformes; family Ceratodontidae; genus Neoceratodus; species Neoceratodus forsteri. The sequence goes on from CM028133.1 coordinate 659,700,219, forward strand.
TCTCCGGATTCTTCTGTGGCAACTCCTGGTGCATTGGTCCCCTTAGGATATCTGTGTGATAGCCACCAGAAAACATCCCTCTTTGGCCTGTCCAGATGCTTCCAGCAAATTATCCCAGTTCTGACACCAAGTCCTTGGAGGGGCTGTGGGATGACAGATGGACCAGACACCAAACTTCAGGTTCAACACACAGTCTCTGTGTGATGTTTATTCAAAATACAGGAGTAACCTTAAACAATGGTATATCCCTTCTTCAGTACATTAGTTTGCAGCAACAGACTATGTATGTCCTTTCTCTCCACTTAGCCAGCACCTACTGACTCACTGATCTCTGATCTGTGGAGATTTAGCCTCCTCTATGTGGGCCTTGTTTACTTGGGCGGTGGGGGCTCAAATGAAAAAAAAACAAGTTAAAGACAAAGACTTCAGTGCAGAAGCACTGAAACAAGGGTTACCCCAATGGGCACTGACAATAAGCTAAGTTTCAAAGAAACACAACATCACACATGCATCCATAATGCAAAGCATCATGGAATATATGTAAATCACCATGAAATTTCAGACTTGTTCAGTTTATAGCAATTTACATGCATTTTAATTAGCACAACTAACTTCATTTTTATCATACAGTCCCCTAGTAACTTTTCACCTTTATCAAAAAATAGTGCCATGGTATTTTCAATATTTACAGGTTTTATACACATAAGGTATATACATTAAATTATTTTATGACTTAGTGCTATTGCATGCTGAATCCAACAATGAGGAACACAGCCTGTTGTTTTACATCAGCTCAGAGGTCACCACAATAACCTCCCTGTACAAGGACCTGAGAGGGAAAAGGAAAATTAAAGAAGACACTATAGCATAGTCAAGAAAGGGGGGGAGCTCATATTTGGCCAAACTTGTGGACTGGAAATTGTAAAGAATAGATTAGGCTAAGAAATAGAAGAACTACTGCAACAGATATAAGAAAAGGTCGGTCCTCAAGAGTGGCAGGAGCTCCCTGTCACAGGATCCCTTCTTGGTTCCCCAAACGACCTCTTTGGACTCTTCCTTTTAGGGGTGTCATACGAGCATATGAACATACGAATTTGCCAGCAGAAACAGGCCACATGATCTATCAAGTCTGCTCGAGTGTGCAGCTAGCACCCTTACCTTGCAGCTGCCCACCCTTCCCCCTTCACAATTATCCCCCCACCCTGTCCCATCCCCTTTTGAAACTATCCACTGTCTTACAGGATACCACCTCCCCTGGCAAAATGTTCAATTCTGCCACATTAAACCATCTCTGTGAAAAAGTGTCTCCTCATTTCCCTCCTATATCTTCCCCTCCTCATTTCCCTCCTATATCTTCCCCCTCCAATCTAAGACCATGCCCTCTCATGTCCCTCCTCCTCCTTAGCTTAAATATCTCTTCAGTATATGTCTTGTTTATCCCTTTTAAGTACTTTAAGGTCTCAATCATATCCCCCCGATCCCTTCTCTCCTCCAGGGAGTACATATTCAGCTCACTCAGCCTCTCCTCATATGGCCTGTCCTCCAATCCCTGGATTATCTTCATCACTCTACATTGTACCCCTTTCAGTCATGCATGTTTCTCACTCTCCTCTCCCCTATTTTCTCCATTTCTTCCTCTCTTGCTTTTCCCTTCCCAAAGGCACAGTAGAGCAAATACACAGCATGGACACATTGTGCCTTTTACTAGTATTAATCCAACTTTTTTGTTCCAGAGCAGTTCATTTTTAACTGTCTCTTATATGGTACATGTTCCATCCCAAAAACAGAGATCACAAAGTGGTTGGAGGTGGTGGTGGTGTGTGGGGGGGTGTAGGCCAGTAACACAGGGCTAGCAAAGTAAATGTAATAAATGCATCCTGGAATGCATCCACATATAATACATGACAATGTATTTAATGCTTTTAAATTTCAAATTCATAGTGTTATTAGATCCAAAACAGTAGAGAACATAGAACAAAGACTTCATGATGTTAAGTCCCCGAAGAAGGACTTGACTGGTCTGAAAGCTTAGACATTGTTTTTTTTTTTGTAGCATCTATGTTGGTCCAATAAAAGGTATCAAACCGTTTGCTTCTGGATCTGTTCTTACAAAGACAATACATCAACTAATCTAGTTCTGTATGTCTTCATGATAAGCATATATATATCACCTCTGGCACCATGCAAGAGCCACCGGTAAGCAAGTAGATATCCTACTCTACAAATGAGTTCAAAATGACTGTACCCGATAAATCCATATGGAGAAAAGTAATTATTACAGGGAAGTGCTTACCAACTCCTGGGGCAACAGCAAACAGTTCTGGGACAACATAAAGGATGTCACCGGGAAGAACTCTAAGCTACCTCCCACTGTCCTTGTCATTGATGGCACCACTCCCTTGGAGACAGCAGTTATTAAAAAAACTTCCAATGATGTTTTCACTAACCTTACTCCCCCCTGACTTTTTTAATCTAGATGTCAGCTCAGACAACTCCCATCATCAACACCTGCCAAATGATCACCCACTTTTCTACTTCAAAGAGGCCTCCCTTGCTGAGTCCAGAAAGTATATCCTAAAGTTAATATCCCAGTACTAACACTGTAGTGCAGCATGAGAGGGGTGCTGCACTGCTGAGGTGCCGTCTTTCAGATGAGACGTTAAACCGACATCCCATCTGCCTGGATTGGTGGTTCAGGTGGATGTTGAAGATCCCATGGCACTTATTGAAAAGAGTAGGGGAATTTCCCCAGTGTCCTGGCTAAATTTCCCTCATTCACTAAAAAAAATACCACCAACAGTTTCATCTGGTTCAAGGTCAGTTGGCATTCATCTGTATCCCCCTTCCCAGGGTAGTGCCTGAAAATAGGCAGGATTTTGTCTAGTGCACTTACCCGGTCAACAAAAAAAACCAAAAAAAAAACTAAACTAAAGGCCATAGGCAAATCTAGACATACTGGGGACTCTCTTGATCTCAAAATTCTGGCCCTTACACTGGATGAAGTGATTTTCCCTTTGACAATGATTTTTAATCTCATAGAAACATAGACTTTGATGGCAGATAAGGACCGCTTGGCCCACCTAGTCTGCCCATTTCCCTACTTACAGGATAAGCTGCAGATCCTATTACCCCCCCAGAAGAATTGCCTTATGTCTGTCCCAAGTATTCTTGAATTCTCCCACAGTTTTAGACCCCACAACCTCCTCAGAAAGGCTGTTCTATGCGTCCACAACCCTCACTGTGAAAAAATGTTTCCTCACATTGCCCCTGAAACGCGCCTCCACCCATCTTTAAATTGTGTCCCCTTGTTCTTGCACATCTCTTTTTCTGAAAGATGCTACCCTCTTGGACTTTGTTGTTTCCACTGAGGTACTTAAAAGTTTCTATCATGCCCCCTCCTCCTTTCCTCAAGGGTATACATATTAAGCTCCTTTAGTCTCTCCTCGTATGACTTCTCTTGCAGACCCTGCACCATTTTAGTTACCCTCCTCTGGACTGCCTCTATCCTGTCTATGTTCTTGCAGAGATGGGGCCTCCAGAACTGGATGCAGTACTCAGATGGGGTCTCACCAACTGTCTGTACAGAGGGATAACAACTTCCTGTTTTCTGCTGGTGATGCCTCTCCCTATACATCCCAGTATACCCCCAGCCTGCCCTACTGCCTTCTCACATTGCTTGCTAACCTTAAGGTCATCTGATATGATTACCCCCAGGTCCCTTTCCATTTTTGTTGTTGTTACTACCCCCCCCATTGTGTAATCTTCCCCTGGGTTTTTGTTTCCCAGGTGCATTATTTTGCACTTCTTTGCATTAAATCCAAGCTGCCATACTTCTGACCATTCCCCCAACCTTGCCAAGTCCCTTCTCATCCTTTCCATGTCTGCTCGTGTACCAACCCTGTTGCAGATCTTTGTGTCATCTGCAAAGAGGCATACATTTCCTTCCAGTCCCTCTGCAATGTCACTTATAAAGACATTTAAAAGGACTGGACCCAGTACTGAACCCTGCAGTATCCCACTGGTAACTCCTCTTTCTTCAGAGTGGACTCCATTTACAATTACCTTCTGTCTCCTGTTGTCCAGCCAGTGTTTAACCCTGGCTACCACCCTGGGACCCACTCCCAGGCTGGTTAATTTGACTATAAATCTTTTGTGTGGGACTGTGTCAAATGCCTTGCTAAAGTCTAGGCAGGCCATGTCCACAGCCCCTCTCTGGTCTACTACTTTGGTCACCCAGTCAAAGAAATCAATTAGATTCATCTGACATGACCTTCCCACTGTGAACCTATGCTGCCTTGGGTCCTGTGCCCCACTGGCCTCTAGGTAATCAACAATTCTTCCCTTCAGAAGTGATTCCATCACTTTCCCTACCTCGGAGGTCAAACTGACAGGTCTGTGGTTTCCTGCCTCTGTCTTGGTCCCACTTTTGTGAAGGGGAATCACATCTGCCTTCCTCCAGTCCTCAGGTACCACACCATCCTCCCAAGATTTGTTAAAAAGGGTAGTCAGTGGTTTCACTAGTTCTCCCCTAAATTCTTTTAGAATTCTGGGCTGAATTCTGTCGAGCCCCATTGCTTTGTCCACCTTCAGTTTTAGGAGTTCTTTCAGAACCCTTTCTTCTGTGAAAGGACTGGGATCGACTACCCTATCAAGAGTGCTTCTGTTAATTGGATTAGGCACCTCTCCCACCTCCTCTTTTGTGAATACTGAGAAGAAATATTAATTCAGTATCCCTGCTTTTTCACTGTCCCTCTCTGCCCACCCAGCATCCATTCTATTCAGCCTTACTATCCCTCCCTTTGTCTTTCTACGCTCTGTGATGTACCTATAAAAGGTTTTATCCCCCTTCTTAACCAAGTTGGCTATCATGGGACAGACATAAGGAAAACATAAACTGAACATACAAGCTCAAATGGGCAGACTGGGTGGGCCATAGGCCCTTATCTGCTGACACTGTCTATGTATCTATGTATCTATGTATTTTCCTCAGTTTGGGCCTTTGCTATTCTGACTTCCCTCATTGCTTCCTTCTGCCTTAACTGGTACAGCTCTCTGTCCTGCTCCTTCTGTGTTTCCTTATGCTTCCTGAATGCTATCTTTTTCTTCCTGACTTTCCCCACCACCTCTTTTGAGAACCATAGTGGCTTTTTCTTTCATTTTGACTTGTTTATTTGCTTCACACAAAGGCTTGTTGCCTCTGTGATGGCAGTTTTGATGTTTCCCCATTGTTGCTCCACCCCTCCTTCTAGCCTGTTTGCTAGTGCTTTTCTAAGGCACTCTCCCATCTTGCCAAAGTCAGCCCTCCTGAAGTCCAGTACCCTCACTTTTGTATGGCTTGACTCTGTAGCTGAGTTTATCATGAACCACACTGTTTGATGGTCACTTGTTCCCAGATGGCAACCCAATTCTAGATCTGAGATCCTCTCACTGTCCCCATTTGAGATTACGAGGTCTAAGATTGCTCCCTCATGAGTGGGTTCCGAAACTAGCTGTCTGAGGCATGCCACCTGTAGGGCATCGAGAATGGCCCTGCTCTTGGATGTGGCTGCAGAAAAAATGTGCTCCAGTTAACATCTGGCATATTCAGGTCTCCCATCAACACTATCTCCCCTTTCTCTGCCATCCTAAGAATGCCTTCTATCATATTCTTGTCCATTCCCTCCCCCTGACATGGGGGTCTGTATACAACCCCTGTGCAGATTGTGGTGCCATTTCCAGTCTCTAAGGTGACCCACAGTGCCTCCTCTCCTCCCTGTTTACTCTTTTGTTCAGTTGCTTTTATCCCTTCCTTTACATAGAAAGCTACTCCTCCCCCTCTTCTCTCCTCCCTGTCTTTCCTATAGGTTATGTACCCTGGTATGTTAACATCCCAGTCATGGTTCTCTGTGTACCATGTTTCTGTGACTGCTATGATATCCAGGCATCCCTCTTCCATCAAGGCCACCAGTTCAGGGAGCTTGTTGCCCAGACTATGGGCATTGGTACTCATTACCCTCCATTTCCTGATGGCCTTACTCATTTTACTCACTCAGACTTGCTCAGTTACCTCAGAAATGGAAATCTGCCATGGTCTCCCCAGTTCACAAAAGTGGGGATAGGTCCCAACATGTGAATTACTGGCCTATATCTATACTTCCTTCCTTCTCCTAGGCGCTAGAATGCATTGTCTCAGACCAGTTGGTGGAATACCTCGATAAATATGAGATCCAATGTGCCCAACAACATGGGTTCAGAAAGGGCCATAACACCACCTCTGCCCTACTGGAGTTCACCAATTTCATACATAAATCCCTGGATCAGGGTCAACTTGTGGGCATCGCTTTTACTGACTTGACAAAAGCATTCAACACAGTTAATCACCACCTACTCCTACAGCAACTGTCAAATGAAAGGCTATCCAAGGACACTACAGCCTGGTTTGCAAGTAATCTCTGTAATTGAATGCAACAAGTAACAAGCATTTGTCAATGGTGAATGTTTGCTTGCTGGCATTGGCATTGGTAGTGTAGGAGTTAGAGAGCTGCATAATGGGAATGGCAGTGAAGTATTGAACTGAAGCCAATCCCACCACCACCCTGCAGAGACTGACAGGCAATGGGGTGTGCCTTTGGGTCGTCAGGCATAACGGCCATGCCATTTCACCACACTCTACCCTGCAGACACCAACAAGTGTCACGGTGTGCCTTGGGGTCTTTGGCCCTTATGCTCACCCCATTCCATCAGGAAATATGGTGAGATGGGTGCTGTATAGGAGAATGGGGTTAACTTTGGGGCCGAAGAGTGCAAGGCACAGCTCTATGCCTCTCACTGACTGCAGGGTGTGGAATGGTATGAGCATTACAGGAGAGAATCCCAAGTCACACCCCTAATGCCTGTCACTCTCTACAGGGTGGGGTGTTATGTCGGAAACCCTAATGCCTCAGGCATTTGTTGGCATTTTCCTCCAAATTTTTAACATGCATTTTTTTGTGACCCCCAGCTTATGAACAGTGGCAGTATCAGTTTGTTAGCCGAAAGCTAATTTTGCACAGTGACTACTCCATTTGTCACCACAGGTGCAAAAACACATTTTGAACAGGATGTGAAAAATGGCAGCTGTACTGTTCATGGGGAGGTGCAAAAACTGGCAATGTTGAAAATCTGCAGTGAAAATATAAAAAAAAAACCGGTGAAGTCACAAGCGTGCGTAGAAACTGTGCAACGCACACCCATAATGCAATTAGTTTGGGGGTTTTTACAGCAGATTGTCGACACAGGCATTTTGGAACCTCCGCTCATGAACAGTGTCACTGTGATTTTCTTAATCTGTCCCGAACAGTGATTTCTCAGAGCGACCACGCATTTCTGTGCTGGAAGTACAAAAACACATTTCGGCCATGGTGTGAAAAATGACAGCTGTACTGTTCATAAGGAAGTGTGGAAAAATGCCAGTGGTGAAAATCTGGACTGAAAATATTAGAAATGCATGAACTTACGAGGGTGAGTGGAAACTGCACAATGGTCGCTTGTAACACAGTCATTTTATAGACTTTTTTCACCAAATTTTTAACATAGCCATTTTAACACCTCTGCTCATGAACAGTGTCACTGTGATTTTCTTTTAATCGGTCCCGAACATTGATTTTGCACACCGATTGCGCCATTGTGCGCTACATGCGCGGAAACACATTTTGGGTGAGATATGAAAAATGACAGCTGTACTGCTCATAAGGAGGTGTGGTAAAATGGCAATGTTGAAAATCTGGAGTGAAAATATTGAAAATTCGTGAACTTACGAGCGTGCGTAGGAACAGTGCAACGTATGCTCGTAAAACAGTCATTTTTGGGAATTGTTTCACCAAATTTTTAACATAGCCATTCTAATACCTCTGCTCATGAACAGTGTCACTGTGATTTTCTTAATCTGTCCAGAACATTGATTTCACACACCGACTACGCCATTGTGCGCTACATGCGCGGAAACTCTTTTTGGGTGAAATGTGAAAAAATGACAGCTGTATTGCTCATAAGGAGGTGTGGTAAAATGGCAATGTTGTAAATCTGGAGTGAAAATATTGAATATTCACGAACTTACAGACGTGCATAGGAACAGCGTAACGCATGCTCATAAAACAGTCATTTTTGGGAATTTTTTCACCAAATTTTCAACATAGGGTTTTTGGGGGCCTACCTCATGAATTATGACACAGTTGTTTTGTAAATCAGTCCTGAAAGGTGGTTCCATGCAGTGACCATGAAATCACCTTTGGGGGCCGATTAACAAAATGACAGTGACAGAATTCATGAGGTGGGGTCCTAAAAACCCCATATTGAAAATTTGGTGACTCTAAAATACGAGATATGCAACAAAGTTGAAAAAACCCTATTTATTACATTATACAGCTTACCAGCATTTCCTCAGTTCGCGGTTGGCTTTGAAGAGTGCAGACGTGTTCCTGGTCCACAGAGATCATCACTCCAGACTCCGGAGGTAAGTATGGGGTGAGGGAGGTATGGAAAGGCAGGGTGCACAGAGGGTGGGCGCGGGTGGGGAGGCGGGGTCAGGACAGTCAGCGAGGAAGGTTTTCTCTTTCAGGTTTCTTTTATTTTTGCTTTGATGACGTGGGACTTGTGTCATGCTGGAGTGGGCTCCCAGCGTGGCAGCTGTAAGGCTGTTTGGTGTGGGGGGCAGTGGAGCCAATGGGGGTCTGGGCACCCCCGTTGGACATACAGACTGTTGCCACACTGGGGTGGGCTCCCAGCGTGGCACCCGGTTATCTGTTGGGGGGACATTGGAGCCGACTGGGGATCTGGCACCCCCCGTCAGCCATACAGTGTGTGTGTAGGGGGGTGAATGCCTTAGCACGCAATATGCGTGTGTGTGTGTGTTTGGGGGGGAGCGCAGGCAGTAGCTTCTCACTGTTCACTGAAGCGGAACACTGCCTTTCAACTGTACGCCACTGCATTTTGGATCATAGCACTATGTTTCTTGCACATGCGTGCAAGCAAACATAAAAATAGCAGATGCCCTATCTGATACTAAGTCTGTCCACTCAGGAGTACTGCAAGGTTCTATATTGGGGCCTCTCCTATTCAGTCTGTTCTTAAATAATTTTCCTACCTCCTGCCATGAACCCATTCTTCTTTATGCTGATGATGCCATAATTTTCTCAAGCAATTCTGACCCATTCCTAGTTGAAAGCAATCTCCAAAAGGGCTTTGCATGTGTGGAGAATTGGTTTTCAGAACAAAAACTGGTCCTAAACTATGAAAAAACTAAGGTGATGCTCTTCAGTAGCTCCCATAATAAACACAAACACCACCTGCTGACTATAAGAAATCATCTCGGAGCAGCTCTTGATCTGGTACCCCACTTCAAATACCTTGGAGTTACCATTGACAGCACTTTATCTTATGGGGTTCACATTGACAACTTTGCCAAAGCTGTGAACATGCACAATGGTATGCTTTACAGACACAAGAACTGCCTAACCCCTGAAGCCTTGAGGTCAGCTGTGCAGAGCTCAGTTACTTCCATCATTAACTATGAACTGGTCATTTATGGCTCAGCTATGGATACAGCTCTCCAGTGCATTTCTACCACCCTCAACAAAGCATGTTGACTTATATTAGAGGCTCCAAGTCGTACCCATACATGTGACCTTTACATCCAAACTGGCTGGCTGCAACTAATAGGGCGCATAAAGTATCAAAGTTGTCTGTTGGCTCAGAAATTTTTCATAGCTCTCCTTCCACCAGGAATGCAAGCACTGTTAAGCCCCTCCCAAAACACATGCCTCATGCGTGGCTCTGAACACCAACTACTATAGGTTCCACACTGCCATTCATCCCAGGGGCAAAGATCATTTGCCTACAGAGCACCTCTTTGGCTTAATGCTCTACCTAGTGATATCACCTCCAAAAACAAGTTAGGCCCCTTCAAATTCAAACTGCGGCAACACCTCTCTGGAGAAAGCAGCTGCGACTACTTCTCCTAACACACTACCCTCCCTTATTTGTACTCTCACCAGCACCTGTCCTTTACTTTTCCCAGCACTTACTTGCCACTCCCATTCTTTTCACCCCACCCACCCTATAACCTTCCTCCACACCCACCCTCCTATATCTTATCTATCCGCCATCCATTCTCTTCCCTCCAGTCACCTGTAACCCCCCCCTTTCCTACATATTGACAAGGCCAGTTCTGGCTGCCCACTCCTATATATCGTCCTTTGTTACTATGTTTTATGACCATGTGATGCAAAATTGATAGCATGTTGAAACATGTCCACCTTGTTGTATAACATAGCTCTCTCAAATTACGTATCTGTAAAAATACTCTATTCTCTGTATAACTCTACTGTACCCCTTATATGATTTGCCCAATGGAAATTTGTACTGTTTCTCCTGTTTTATACTGTTACAGTATGTTGTTTTTTTTTATGTAATGGAACCTTTGTAAATTAGTTCAATAACTCAAAAGTATTTGTACTCCGAGATTAAATAAATAAAAACAAATAAATAAAATTATATATATATATATATATATATATACACATATTACACAGGCAGTACCTAAAAAAAAAAATATTAGTAGACCGGTCAAACATAATTCTTTATACAGCTAAGGTACTGCAGACTGTTCAATATTGATAATGCATAATCAGAACAGTAGATAATCATCAATTGACCTGTTTCACTACACTTCTTCCTTCCTCTGTATCTGTTTGCCACATTTGTCCAACTGGCTATCACCCCAACCCCACCACCACCACCACCACCATCACTGCCATCCTTTAAAGAAACACACATGCACACACAACAAACACAAAGGCTGCTCTCCACCCCCACACACATACACACAGAGTCAGGAAAATATCATCTGACATGCCCCCATATGTCTTTCTCTGTCACTGTCAGTGTGTGCAATCCTACAAACAAAAAAAAAACTCTCTAATTTATCTTCCCCCTTCCTATCACTCTCTCACTATCAGTGACCAACATAGATGTAACAAAGGAAAACTGCTTAAGCTTTCGGACCAACCAAGTCCTTCCTCGGAAGCTTATGCCAGTTGTGTGGAAAATCACACCCAGATAATACATAAAAAAACAGAAAGAATTCATATTGGCTTAAAATATCTTTTTAGACCATAACAGAGGTTTAAATGCAAGGAACCAGTTTAGTCAGCTAACTGGCTACTATGAAGCACTCCAATAGGTCAAATGTTAACAGAGGCAGATAAGAGGAATCCTTCCTGAGACCTGAGAGTTTCACTAACTTATATAATGAATGGGTGATTGTGTCATGAGAATACACTCTTAATTAAATGCAAAACCTTTAGATTTAATACCCACTTAAGTACATGGTAAAAATGTGATAGTATTCCATGTTAAAAACTATAAAGTAGAAATGTTTTATCTCTTGCAATAGGATGCATAAAGAAAAGTTTCCCTAGAGTGAACAAACTGTTTCACACATTCATACAGTATTAATCATGTCTAGAGACAATTTATCAACTATATATTGAACCAGAAAATATATTCTATAGACATAAAAACCTTCAGTGCTGTAACCAGATTTGTTTTACAAAAAAAAATATCAATTGTCAGAATTATTGCCCAATAAAAAAAAAATTAATCAAGGACCCCTAGTAAATGAAATGAGATGATGTATCCTAATATGATTAGTGTTAAACAGTGTATAAGTATATAATCAATCTACTATGGGTGGGATATTCAAAGCAGTTGTGCATGGCGCAACTGAGATGCACCAGCGCAATAGCGGAAATGCGCCAAAGAGTGATATTCATCGGGAGACAATGCATGGTGCAAATCGCAGTGCACCAATGTGCAACCCTAATGAATGCATGAGCAAGTGCAGGGGGTGTAGCCATGAATAAGCTGCGCAGTGCGATATTCAACAGCAAGCTGATGGCACAAGTGCGGAGCAACAGGGACATGCACGGAGCAAAGTTGAGCCCATCAAAAGACGGAGCAAGCAAGGGACAGTGGCTTGCACCTTGGGGAGCAGGAGTGAGAGACAGAGACAGAGAAAGAGATGGAGAGAGACAGTGAGAGAGAGCCAGTGGTCAGGCAGGACAGCAGCAGGGGTGCAAGACAGGCACAGAGGCTGGCGGTGCAACAGGCAGTGGGACAGGGAGTGTGACCCTGACTGTGCCTGTGTACATGAGCAGCCCAGTGTGTGTGTGTGTGTCTGAGATATCCATGGGGGCAGCGAAGGTAGCGTGAGCCTGTGAGCCCGTACAGAGGAGTGGCTGTGGGAGAACCCGGACAGGCAGGAGGCCGTGTCCACTGCCAGCAGGGTCCCCATCACAGGAGTGCGCCCAGTGCAGGGGCACAAGCAGCAGCAGCACATAGCCAGGGAAGCCCAGGGAGACAGCTGCATGGGGGGGCAGGACAGGCCAGGCTATGGGCAGTGCAATCTTCCATATGGAGGCAGTAATGAGGAGTGTGAGGATGCAGAGCGGCACGGCCGTGGAAGGGTCCGGCAGCAGTATGCCCGGAAAAGGTGGTACCGTGCCCGCACCACCCTCGAACAGTACATTGACACCGAGATTGTGGGCCAGTACCGCCTGAACCGGGCAATTCTGAGGCAGCTCTGTGAGCTGTGCAGTGATGAGATGCAGACACCCACAAGACAGAGCCACACCCTGTCGGTGGAGACCAAAGTCACAGCCGTTATGTGCCTGCTCACCATGGGTACCTTCCAGAGACCAACAGGGGACACCACAGGCATAACCCAGTTGGCCGTATCATGTCTTCTCACACAGTTCCTCAATGCACTGCTGCCACATGCTGCGGAATACATCCATTTCTTCAGCACACAGGTGGAGCGTACAGCGAACATGCAGGAGTTCCACAGGGTTGCACATATGCCTGGTGTGCTAGGGGCCATCAACTGCACCCACGTAGTCATCCGCACACCACCGAGGTTGGAGGGGGTGGCCTACATCAACAGGAAAGGCTACTCCAGTGTCAACTGCCAGGTGGTGTGCGATGCCAAGGGGCGCATAATCAATGTCTGTGCCACACACCCTGGTGGAGCACACAATGCCTTCATCTGGCACCAGTCAGCACTGTGCCATAGGTTCGAGAGTGGGGATGTCCCCACAGGCCACCTAGTAGGTGAGTATGCAGCTGGAATGTGCAGCCTGGCACAACAGGGCAGGGTGTGGGGGGGGGATGGTAGGCTGGGGGCTTCAGAGGGTCTGGCTGGGTAGACGGGGGGGCAGCCACACAGACCACCATGCTAACCCCACATGTCTCCACACAGGTGACAGTGGATACCCACTCAGGCCCTGGCTGCTCACCCCATACCAGTGCCCATTGACCCCAGTGCAGGAGAGATACAATGGGGCACACGCCAGCACACAGAACATCATTGAGCATGTGTTTGGGCTGCTGAAGGCATGGTTCCATTGCCTGCACAGGTCTGGCAGTGCCCTACAGTACAGCCTCTCGAAGGCCTGCAGCCTATTCCAGGCCTGCTGTGTGCTACACAACATGGCCACTGACCATGGGATAGCTGTCAAGGTCGAAGAGGGGTACAGCAGTGGGGACAAGGCGGATGCCGGGCCAGGCGGTGGTGGGCAGCCCCCCCGGGCAACAGGATGGCCCAGCAGCACCGGGACACAATTGCAGAGGAGCACTATGTTGCATGCAGGCAGGTGAACATGACCACACACATATCCCAGGGACCAGGGAACAGTATACAGGCATGCATAGCTGGGTCCCACAACAAACACGGCCGGAGGGCAGTGTGGAAAGGCATAAGACAGGATTCCGTGGAAGCACTCTGTATGGCACTGTAGACCCCACCCACACACTCTCACACACACATGCACATGCACACGGGCACCCACACGTGCATGCCCAGATGCTGCCAAAGGGCATGTGTCAGACGCTGAACGCTGGTGCACAGTGGTGGCCGGTGTTGTGTTGGCATCATCATCATGCACATGCCACGGTGGGCAACGGCTGGGTGGGTGTGCACAAGGTGGGCATGTTAAGTGGACCATGGATGGCATGACCCTGGTACACACACGCACATGCCACATCAATGTGCATACAGGGCTGTGGCAGGCAGCGGATGTGGAGGGTGGCAGATCATGACCGCCACGCAGTCGCACAGCTGCCGCAGACACATGGACGGCCCCATCTAGACTGCCCAGCAGACACAGGCTGTGCAACAGCCACAGGGGGCATCACAGATGGTCCCCCAGGTGTGTCACTGTGGGGACGTGACCGGTCCCTCGCAGGGGTCTGCAGGCCCACTCCAGGCGTGCCCAGAATGCCCACAGCAGATCCCGGCATCGACAATGATGGGGTTGCATGACGCCGGGACCGAGGAGTGGAGAATGCACTCTGCGGTGACTGCAGCAGACGGCCATGCACCATGGTGGCCATTGGTGCTAGGCTGGCCATGACCACAGTAGTAAGCCGATCCAGGGCTGTGGTCATGTCCTCCTGCATGCGTGTGGCCTTGGCCAGGAGCTGCTCATAGTCCCGGTCATGCCTCCCTGCAGACTGGTGCAGCTCTGTGTGTAGTGCACGTGCCCCTGCCACGACCAGCATCTGTTGCTCCACAGATGCCCGGAGCAGACGGGTGTGCTCGGTCAGAGGGTTGGCACCCTGGGGGGCATGGGTGTTGTGCCGACCCATGAGTGTTGCATGACCCTGCAGCATGGCCTCTCACGCAGGTGGGGGCTGCACAGTGGGGCCCCCTTGGGCCTGAACAGTCTGCGGTGCAATGGCAGCAGCCACTGCACCCGGCCCCCCCTCAGCCCCGTCATGCTACCCCTCCAGCTGCTGTGTGCGTAATGGTGCTGGGACGGCTGCACCACCACCGCCACACACTACGGACTGCATTGCACCAATGTCGTCCACCGCCTCGCCGGGCGTTGCAGCTGGTGGGTGGACGACTGCCACCAGGGCACCATCTGTGCTGCCGTGTCAGGTGCGTGGTATGGGTGCCTCTCCCTGATCGACATCACCACTGTCCAGGATAACAGTCACATCGCCTTTGGTCTTGGACCCTGCCCCAATCTGTGTCTCAGCATACTGCACGCCATGGCTGGCGTCCTGCTGAAACAATGCCAGGGCCTCGTCCGCAACCATGTCACAGGCATCCAGTCAGACAGTGGGGATGGGCTGGCAGCGGTCCAGATCCTGGACACCGGTGGAGGTGCATGGACGCTCCTTCAGGTCCAGGACCGCCCTAATGGTGGTCACCCCCACCCCTGCTGCTGCATTCAGGTGCTCTGGATCGGTAAAGGAACACATACACGTTAGTGCCGCTGTCACACACCCCTGCGCCCTGGCACCCCTGCACCCCTGCCCCCTTCCCCATGCGCTGCTGTACCTACCATGCAGTGATGGGCTGCCCCCTGTGTGGAATACACCACGGGAACACCCTCAGCAGTGCTGCACTGCATGGACACCGCCACCAGCTCCTCCTGCGGTGTCAGCTGTGGCACTTCGGGCTGTCCACTGCCCGTGGAGGCACGTGTGGCCCAGATGGCAACCACCTTATCTTTTATCCTCCTCCGGTCCATGCCCACCTTCTGTCTGCACTCCTGTGCTGACCTCTGATGGCTGTCCTGCTGGTTCACAGCCCTGGCCACTACCTCCCATGCAGCCACCCTGGCCTGCGGGGTGCCTATTGAGCCACTCAGGAGGGGCTCCTGGTCCAGGTATGCATCGAAGAGGGCATCACTTTCTGCCCTCGTGAAGTTGGGCCTGCACTTCCGTGCAGTCCCCTGCTCCTCAGCCACCTTGTGTTCTGACATGCTCAATCCTGTGGGTATGGACATGTGGTTAGTGAACTCTTCCACACTCAACGCCCCCCCCAATCCACTGTCACGGCATGCCCACTGCCTGGCGTCTTACCTCTGAAGAATGCAATACCGGTCTGGTGCCTGTGCATTTATAGCACATCACATGCAAATTAAAGAATGCGCAACTGTAATGAGATGCAAATGTCTCCGAAGCGCCACGGATATGCTGATCAGCCCATCTGCATATTCCTGCTGAATATCACAGAATTGCACATGGCGCATTGGAGTTGCATATGCACAAGCCATGATGCAACTGTATGACATGTGCAGTAGGCCTGACAGTGTGCATGCACGCACTGACATCACGTACGTCGATGGTGCATTCTACACACAATGCGCCATCCATGGTACAGCACTCTGCCACTATTGGGCATGTGGCACTCGTGTGCTGTATGCCCTATGGCACCCATGCGCCAGTTTCACATGGACTGGGGGGCACACAAGCCCTTATTGTGCACCATGCATGGCGTGCCCTATTGCGCTGTCGCGCACGGTGTGTGTGCCGACCTTTGATCCTACAATTGTCCTTTGACCCTACAGGTGCCTGCAGCACATGCCAGTGCTACCCCAGCTGTATCGCGCAGCACCAAGGCATACGTGATTGGGGATGGCAGTGCATCACCAAGTGAATCGCGCACCCACAGCATGTGTGGCTCGTGCACTACTGGTCGCCATTTTGGATTACCAGTTCAGATAGGAGCACGCCACACATGAGCACAGTGAGGGCACCAAACTGGAGCCAGGTTGAGCTGGTGAACCTGGTAGCACTGGTGGAGTCACATGTTGGCTCACTGTATGGGCAGGTGCCCCTGGATTGGCCTCGCACCAAGGTGTGGCAGGAGGTGGCTGATGGGTTGGAGGAGGCCACTGGGGCCCAGCAGAGTGGGGAGCAGTGCCACCACTGATATGGGGACCTGTGGTGGAGGGATCCTGACCAGCTGAGGTCACTGCTGGCATGTGTCCGGAGGGACGCCATGCCACGGCCAGGTGAGTGCACTTTTCCATGTCTGTGCCATGTCGGTGTTCTGTGGGGGGTCAGCGGGGTGTCACACCATGCTGTTGGGGGGCCGTGGCTGCACACTCTGCTGGCCGTGGCAGCGCACCATGGGTGTGCTGTGCCACTGCACCACCACTGCGCAGGACCATGGGGTATACTGTGCAGGAGGGGGGTGGGGTGTGTGGGTTGTTGCCAGGTGCTGATGTTTGCCTCTCACTGTCTCCCTACTAGGTCCTGAGGATAGGAAAAGAGTCAGGATGGCAGGTGCCGCTGCCAAACGTGGGCAGGCCAACACTGCTGCACAAGCATGGGATGCTGGATGAGTGGGAGATGCTGTTGGTCAGGTGCCAGTTGTACCGCAGCATGCAGGTAGGCACTCTGTCAGTGTTTGTTGTTGTGCAGGGTGGGGGTGGGCCACAGCCCCCTGTGCACATGGCCATTACAGCCGTGCAACTCCGGCAGGGTCCATTGCACCATGCCGTGGCTTTTGCACATGTGTGTGGCTGCTGCAGGTGGGCTGTGGGTGCACCTGGGTTCCAGCCATGCCACTACCATCCCGCCACATAGCCCTGTTGCCTGCCCACCATGGTAGTGGTGTGCCGCACATGGGTGGTGTTGGTGTGCAGTGCTGTGCATGGCTGTGGATGGTCGGGATGGTGGCTCGTGTGGGCACGCATGCTGTGGCTGGCTGTGTGCCATCTACAGTGCACATGTCACTGCTGTCCACTGCGCACGGTGGATGGGCTATGGTCATATGGGCATGCACTCATCCATGTCCCCTCCTTTGTCCTAGGTGTCTGGCAGGTGGATGTGAACACCAGGCTCCTGGAGCAGATACTGAGGGTCACCATGACCACACTACAGGTGGCACATATCTTTAGGCTGGCCCTGTGCAGGCCGCAGAGGAGATGGAGAAACAGACGCCAGTAGGGCGTGGATGCATGTGGGGCCCATTGGTATGCACCACCTTCTCTTCCCCTGACCCCCTTCACTTCCCCCCTTCTACCCTAACCCAGCCATGTCCCCTATCCCCCTGCCTCCCTTACCTGGCCTACCGTCTTGTTTGTGGCCTCCCCATTCCTGCTCCCTGTCCCTGTACATCTGTATATATAGTTGTTGGTTGGTTTTTTAACACATTTATTTTGTTAGCCATCCATGTCCATGTCTGCTTTGCAGCTGGCGTATGGAGCCATGCTGCAGTGGTGTGCATGGTGGCCGAGTGGTATGTCTGGGGTTGACTGGGGTTTGTGCCTGGTGGTCTGTGCCCAGTGGCCGGTGTGTGTGCCCTGGGGCATACATGTGCACCCTGCTCGGGTTGTGTGGCCTGTGCATTGTGTGCTGTTGGCATGTGTGTTGTCAGCTATGGTCCAGGTGGCATGTCCCGTGCCGTCCTATGGGTGTTGCCCATGGCTGATTGCCAGTGGACATTGGTGCCACACCACCTCCATGCACTGCTGTGGCATGCATGGTTGGGGCCTGCAGCCGTGCGCCTGCCATGCCTCCCTCCTGACATCCTCTGCATCCAGGTGGTGGTCTGTCTTGCTCTTGTGGCATGCTCCCCGCTGTGTCTGTTGCCCTGTGTCCTGGCCCATGCGCCTCTGACCCTTGTGCAGCCCAGGTTGTGCTATTGTGCTTGCTGACTTGCTCCCTTGCTCAGCCCTTGTTGCACTATGGTGCATCCCTGCGATATTCAGCCATGTTGCGCTGTCACTTGCCGTTGTGCACAACCTTTGAATATCGCACTGGGTGTGCACTGGCACCGTGTACTTGTGCTGCACAGCTGTTGTGCCTGCCTCTGGTACATTTCTGGATATCCCACCCTATATGTACAGTAACAGTCTTAGGAATCTGAATCAAAAACTAAAGAATTAACCTCCCCCCCCCCCCCGGTAACAGCATAATATAGATAACTAGTTGGAAGGATGAATAAATTCACTATGTATGAGAACCAACAGCCCTAACACCTGTAACATCATAACATCATGCACCTGAATATACACTTACCTCATAAAACCATAACCCCAACCCATCCCCCCACACACACACTCTCAAAAACTATCTCCTACCCCCAAAAAGTTAATAGTGGGAAAACGACATATTGATAACCAGTTAAAAGGAACTCTATAACCATAAAATATTAAAACAAAACCCCATTAAAGTTAAAAAAGGTATTTTAAACCAATGAGAATTTTTTTTGATTTTTATGTAGTATCTGGATGTTAATAGAACGTGATTTTGCACACAATTGGCATAAGCTTCTGAGGAAGGACTTGGTTGGTCCAAAAGCTTAAGCACTGTTTTCCTTTGTTTCATCTATGTTGGTCCAATAAAAGATATCAAGCTATTTGTTTCTGGATCTGTTCTTACAAGGACCAATATGGCAACTAACTAATTCTGTGTGGCACTATCAGTGAGCGAGATTTAAAAAACAAAATGCCTCTCTCTCTTTCTCTCTCTCTCTCTCTCTCTCTCTCTGTGTATCTTTCGGTGCAATTGGATCATAAAAAAATCTCTCTACTGATGTGTCTTTTTCACTTATGCCCTCTCTTAGCCGTTATCACTACTTAAACACAAAATAAAACAAAACACCTACAGTAACAGCAGACATGCTTCTGTTTTATGCTGGGAGCCTGGTTAGAGGAGATGCATGTTCATCGGTTCTATGTCATAACAGCGATTGCAAAAGGGTGATCACCATTGCAGCGAATGTACATAGCCAAAAATAAGAACGGCGATATACATTCACAGCGATAAAACACACTTAAGTGTTTATCCAGGGGGGCTTTGCCCCCCGCACTCCCCTTACTAAAATAGCTAACTCTGGGGTGGGGTGCATGTCAGGGAAGGGGGGAGAACCAGGACAAAAGCAAAAAAAAACACAGGCACAGAAAAGCAGAAAAATATTGTGCTCCACCCAAGCACCCTCCCCACCAAAGCCAGCCACCCTAACCACTAGACCTGCTCAGCAGCTTTCCCTCTTGCCACCCCCTACATACCTTACAGATACCTTCCAGTATCCTTTCGCTGTTCTCTTGCCCTGCACTTTCCTCTCACTACCCTTTCAGGTTAGCCCACAACACAGGTGCTGAGATTGAGTCACTTATATTTGAGTCGCTCAATCTCAGTCGCCATTTTTGGGAGACCATGTTCATCTAACTTTGTAAATAAAATGATAAGTGTCTGAAATAAGAGGTAGGTGTTTAGCCTTAATAGACAAAAATGAAATATAGTGTTGTAAAGGAGCATTTATCAGAAAAATTGGGGGACCAGGTACCAAATCAAACAGTATCCATTTAATCTGCTCACTAAACATGCTGCAGGTAAAATGAACAGCAGCAGTGATAGAAAATACAGTCACATTGCCAGTTATAAAAATCACATATTCAGATGTAACACATGTATATACTGTATACATCAAGCTGTAAATGATATACACTAGGTCTAGAAACAGCACTGGTTCTATAACCACTGTGTGTAATGCTATCTAAATCCTTTCTTTGACTCTGTGTCATTTTCCATAGACTTGGACCTTTTGATTTTCAGGCTCCAGAGATGTGTGTGACCTGTCTATTGAGCTACCCTCACCATCCAAGGGCAGTCTATAGGTACAAGGCCATAGATCAATGGTATGATACCTCATCCAGGGTCCACATATTAAAACTGGTATATAGCAACCCTAATCCCCACCCTGAAACTACCTTTGTGGCCAGGGAGA
This sequence comes from Neoceratodus forsteri, assembly GCA_016271365.2. NCBI lineage: Eukaryota > Metazoa > Chordata > Ceratodontiformes > Ceratodontidae > Neoceratodus > Neoceratodus forsteri. The sequence goes on from CM028133.1 coordinate 659,720,767, forward strand.
CCCCAGTCAGTCATACTACTCAACTGATTACATACCCATTAAGTGATTTTGAGCCCTACAAAAACTGACAACTATGTAATGTGTATTGTACTTTCACATTTTTAACAAATCTGCTGCTTTGTGGAGGGTATACCATATTGTGTGCCATATAAGGCACAATAAATAATGAATATAAACCTTCACAGGTATCCACCCAAAAGTATTCTAATTACAGATGAAAAATTGTGTATGAAATACCACACTTGTGTCTAATAACTCTGTACATGTACTTTGCCAATCATCCATGAGAGTAGTAGAAGGGGAATTAGGGTTGCTATATATCAGTTTTAATATGTGGACCCCCCCTATGAGGTACCATACCATTGGTCTATGGCCTTGTACCTGTAGACTGTTCTTGGGTGGTGAGGGCAGGGACATGGAATGCTGGGTGGGAGCTAGACATAAGAACCCCAATAGGACACCTCCAAAATTTGTGGGCATTGTTTGCAACCTTAACAGTTTATTTCCAACCTTTGTGTGGTTGCCTTTTGTGTGGTACCAATGGTACTGAGTATTAACATAGTTTTTTTACCCTAAATATATATATATATATATATATATATATATATTCATTGCAAAAGAAACTATGTTAATGCAGAAATTACAGTTGAAGACAGCAAAGCCCACAAAGTAGGGAAATGAAAAAATATTATGGTGTTGGTCTCTGGAGTCTTAGCAAATCAGTAGTGGGGTCTTCCCTGGGGTTGTCAACCCTAATGCCCACCATTTTCCCCTAGCCCATGACCTCCTGTCCAAAGCACAAGGTACAGCTCAAAGTTAATGCCTCATAGTGATATACTCTTCAGAGATAGAGAAGTATGTCTCACCGCATGTTGCCAACAAAATTAGTCCTAGGGGAGGAGTAAACATTAAAGTTAACATCCCCAAGGAAGATCCACACAATCCAATCCACACATTAATTCTGTATCCCTTACCAGATTAATATATTAGCAGCCGTATTAGCTCTGACCAGAGTTTGTTTAGTTGCTATGTGCTCAGCCGGGAGGAGTGATAGCGCCAGGCCTTGTCCCAAAAGCATCATAATTTGTCAGACATAAGGACAAGGTGGTGCTCAATACAGCCCCGTCCTTCATTCCAAAGGTTCCAACAGCCTTCCAGGAAATCCATCTTCCATCCTTCTGTCTGCAACCTACTCGCCCTGAGTGGAAGGAGTGGCATAAGTTAGTTTTGTGACAGGTTATTAGGACATTCCTTAGATGGTCTGCTGAGTTCCTGAATCAGACAGTTTGTTCATCACTCCCCCCCCAAAAAAAAACTTCCTAGGCCACCCGTAGATCAGTGGGTGTGAGCCTACATTACCAAGGTTTATGTTGCAGTCAAGAAGAGGCCTCCAGCTCTTGTCAAGGCTCACTCCACCAGGGCTATGCCTCTTTCTGGACAGAGAGAGGTGAAGCATCTGTTTTAGAGTTATGTAAGGCAGCTATGTGGGCCTCTGTCCACACATTCCCCAAGCTCTACAAAGCGTATGTTCAAAGCTCCACTGATGCAGCATTTTGGTTGCAGAGTTTTGCAGGCGGCAGTTGGCAGACAAATTTTGACGTCTTTGCAGAATATTTAAACTAGCAAATGGGGAGAGGGGTGCAGCACCCCATACGTCGAATGGGAAGAACACCCCTCCCCCCTCAGCTAGTGGTCAAACAGGAATTCAGCGTGTTTGCCGCTCATTTGCATCACCAGGTAAGAAAAAGGTTTGTCTCCCCATACGATGCACAGGGTAATGCCAAACTTCACCCAACAACTAACACTTCAAAATCTGGCCAATGGAAAATCATGTACACAAATGCTCACAGCCTGGAAATAAGATCCCAGACCTGCAGGCAATAATGTCAGAGCTAAACTGGACATAGTAGCAATTAGTGAGACGTGGTTTACCAGTAACCACACTGGGGAGACTTCAGTACCTGGCTATGTATTGTTCAGAAGAGACCGAGGTGCAAAAGGGAGGAGGTGGCCCTGTATGTTAATGAAAATATCAAAGCTACAGAAATTCAGAATACACATAAGGAGCCAGAAGAACTGTGGGTCACCTGGAAACAGGAAATGGGACAGCCATAAGAACTGGGGTTGTCTACAGGCCCCCAGACCAGAGGAGGACATAGACACATTACTGTTAGAAGATATACAAAACATGACAGCTAAAGGGAGGTTCTGATAATGGGAGACTTCAACATGCAGATACAGATTGGTCAATACCAGCAGGAACATCTGCCAGAACTAGACTCATAGTGGATTCCCTGCGGGAGGGCCTCAAACAACTGGTACAGCAACCCACAAGAGACAGGGCTATCCTAGATCTAGTACTGACTAACAAAGAAGGATCACAGATCTCCAGGTAGAAGGTCACCTGGAGGCCAGTGACCATCACATGGTATGGTTCAATTTGGCTACTACATCTAAATCATCCATTCCAAGGCAAAAATATGGGACTTCAGAGGAGCTGACTTTGATAAGATGGCCAACAGAGTTAAGCTAGCCCTGGCAAAAAGAAACACAGGTGAGGAGGTACAGGCAAAGTGGGCAAGCATTAAGGATACAATACTTGAAGCAACATCCCATTGTGTTAGACAGAAAGCGAAGTGCAAAGAAGACGAAACCACTTTGGTTCTCAAATACAGTAGCAGAAAAGGTCAGAGCCAAAAGGCTGGCCTTCAGAAAATATAAGGAACACAGCGGGATGAAGATGAGAGGCATACCAAACTGCCCTAAGGGAAGCAGGTAAGGCAGTAAGGCAGGCAAAGTCCCAAACTGAGAAACACTAGCATGAACAGTAAAGAAGGTGACAAGACTTTCTATAGATACATTAGTGAAAGGAGAAAGTCCAGAGAGGTATTGCTAAGCTTAATGGAGAAAAGGAGCATGTGAGGAGGAGGACCCTGTAAGGCATCTATCCTAAATAGATACTTTTGCTCAGTATTTACTGAAGAGAAGGTGAGGGCAGGGCCACAGCTCAACATCATGGACACAGGGAGGGAGGTGAGCACTACTCCCTTCACAAAAGAAAGGGTCCTACAAGAGCTCTAAGCTCAGGGTGGATAAGGCAATGGGACCTGATGGCATACATCCCAGGGTACCAAGGAGCTAAAGGAGGAACTAGCAGAGCCATTAGCAGAATTGTTTAGTGAGTCTCTGAGCACAGGAGAGGTCCCAGAAGACTGGAGAAGGGCTCATGTGATCCCACTCCACAAGAGTGGTAGCAGGGAGGAGGCGGGAACTACAGACCGGTCAGTCTTACCTCAGTAGTGGGCAAGATTATGGAGGCACTCCTTAAGGAAAGGATAGTGCAACACCTGGAATCCATAGGGCACAGGATCCAAGACAGCATGGGTTTACAAAGGAAGGTCCTGTCAAACTAATCTCATAGATTTCTTTGACTGGGTAACCAGAGTGGTGGACCAAGGGGAGCAGTTGATGTCGCCTACCTTGACTTCAGCAAAGCTTTTGACACTGTTCCACATAGAAGATTGATAAATAAGCTAGGTAGGCCAGGGTGGGTCAGAAGTTGGTCAACTGGGTGGCAAACTGGTTGACTGGCAGAAAACAGAGAGTGGTAGTAAATGGTATACAGTCAGAAGAGATGCAAGTCACAAGTGGGTACCTCAGGGATCAGTCCTGGGGCCAGTCCTATTCAACATCTTCATTAGTGACCTACAGATGGACTAGAGGGTAAGGCTTGTCTGTTTGCAGATGACACCAAGATCTGCAACAGAGTAGATGATCCAGATGGGGGGCAGAATGAGAAGAGATCTGGATAAACTAGCAGAATGGTCAGAAGAGTGGCAACTGGGATTTAGCAAAGAAGTGCAAAATCATGCACATAGGAAGAGAAACCTGAAGCCACTTATAGGCTGGGAGGAGTTGCTAGCAGTCACAAAGGAAGAAAGAGACTTGGGCATCATCATCACTGATGACCTAAAATCATCCAAGCAGACCTCTAAAGCAGTAGGTAAGGCTAGGGGGTGTTAGGGTGTATTAGTAGGGTATCACAAGTCGTAAGAGGGAGGTAATAATCCTCTGTACAAGACATTGGTTAGGGCCCCATCTGGAGTACTGCGTGCAGTATTGGAGGCCACACCTTCACAAGGACATTAACCAAATTGAGGCAGTCCAGAGAAGGCAACAAAATGGTGCAGGGACTGCATCAGAAGAACATATGAGGACAGATTAACGGAGCTCAATATGTATACCCTTGAGCAAAGGAGGAGAGAGAGGTGATATGATCGAGACATTTAAACACCTTAAGGGCATAAACAAGGTGAAAGAGTCTAACATGTTTAAATATAAGAAAAATAGCAGGACAAGAGGACACAGCATGAGATTAGAGGGAGGCCGATTAAGGGGAATGTGAGGAATTCTTTTTCACAGAAAGGTGGTAGATGCATGGAATGGCTTACCACAGAAGTGGTGGCTATGAATACAGTGCAGGGCTTCAAACAGGCATGGGATAGGCATAAGGGAGCAATACAAATGACTATGAATAGATAGGTCACTGACAGAGCAAAGGCCGATGGCACATTTATAAGGTAGAAAAAGAAATGGGCAGACTGGATGGGCCTTGCGGTCCTTATCTGCCGTCAACTTCTATGTTTCTATGTAAATTCCTTTCCTATACGTGGTTGACATACGGGACAGTATTCTCCCCCACCCATTTTTTTCTGGGTACTGTTTCTTAGAACCCAGTTGGAATGAATACCAATTGACAATGTGGAGCACTACAGAAAGAAGACATTTCTTCATACTTACCATAATTTCCTTTTCTGTTAGCTCCTACATTGTCAATGGAGCCCACCTGGGAGCCTCGCTTCTGCGGGAGAATATTGTCCAGTATGCCAGCATGGGTATGTCAGTTGTCTGGTTATAACCTCTGTTTTGTAAGGCTGTCTGGGCATCCCTCTATGGTTTACCTGCTGCGCCTGTGTTTATTTAGATATTTAAAAAATAAATAAATAATAACATAGTAAGGAGAGCAGTTCCACATGAGATTGTTGGCTGCTATTACACAGAGTTGTCAGGTTCAAATTTAAAGTTTATTTATTTATAACAGGTTTGGTTTAATACCTTTGAGCCTATATGGCTATTTTACAAAGGTTCCAAGTCAATCAACACAGACGAACAATACAGGACACATAATACAAGATAAAAATATATCACAAATTGGTAATGTCATGCTCACACAAAGTAAAAGAAGTTAAGTTGTTACATTTGCAATAGAAAGGATCATCAAGATTTGTTTATAAGGTAAAAGCTTAGATTCACAGCTGTTTTCCAGGTGTTGGTAATAAGGTGATAGCAGCCTGAGAGGGCTTTGTCCAGGGGTTACTTGGAGGGGCGGAGTGACAAGGATTACCGAGAATTAGGAGAGACAGTCGCAGTAGTTTGATAGGGTTAGAAATAAGTGGAGCTCTTTTTTGAATGGACCAATCTTTTCATGCTCTAAAAGGGAAGAGGGGAGATCATTTACCCACTGGGGCCCTCGGTAGGTGAGATAATGCAGGGCAAGGAGGTACACTTGAAGGGGATCTGGAGTACACCCTCAGTAGATCTCTTAGTCATTTACGTGGTTAAACTACGCTGGAACAGAGTTGCCGTGGAATCTGATGCAAGTCCTGTAATGGCTTTTTTCCCTAACAGTCATGCTTGGTACCTGGCCCTGAGGTGTAAGGGGAGCCACCATGTGTCTGAGTAGAGGCTACAGGTGTGAGTCAAATGTCCAGGCCTTGTTTAATAGTAGCTTGACCCTTTGTAATGTTGATTCAGTGGCAGCACTGTAGATGACTAACCCTGTAGTCTACGATTGAGAGTATTGAACTCTTGAGTTACTAGTCTCAGAGCATCGGGGGTCATTGCCTGCCTGTGGCAATAAAGGATCCCCAATTTGACATTTGCAGTTGTTATTACACAGTCTTTGTGCTTGGTGAAGGAAAGGGTGTCATCTAGGTGAATGCCTAAATATTTAAAGGAAGTTACTTGTTCAATGGCATCTCCCTTTTGGCTAAGGATGGCTAATGGGCCGAAGTTCTTCTTTGAATGTGGCAGTGAGAAGTGTATGATTTCAGATTTTTTATAGTTTAGGAGTAGTAGATTTTGAGAGAACCAGGTCTCAAGCAACCTGAAACTTTCTTGTAGTCTAGCTGTAATTTCTGTCAGATGGTTCCCTGCCACAGAGATTACTGCATCATCTGCATATAGCAGCACCTTAGCTGGGAAGGTGGTAGGTACAGTGGCGTGAAAAAGTATTTGCCCCCTTCCTGATTTTCTCTATTATTGCATATTTGTCACACTGTATGTTTTCAGGTCTTTAGACAAAATATAATATTAGATAAAGGGAACCTAAGTGAACAAATAACACTTTTTTTTTTTACTTATTTCATTTATTTAATGAAAAAGTTAACCAACACCAACTGGCACTGTGTGAAAAGTAATTGCCCCTCTAGTTAAATCAACCCAATTAAAGGGATAATTAGAGTCAGCTGATTGAACACAGCCAGGCTTGATTACAGCCAGCCCTGCTCAATATAAACCTCACTTATTTTGGCCCTTACCGTCAGAGTCCGTTGCCAGCACAAAGATTCAACAAGCACATTATGCCATGATCAAAGGAAGTTCCTGAAAGATCAGAAAAAATTTGTTGCCCTCTATCAGTCTGGAAAGGGTTACAAAGCTATTTCTAAGGCTCTGGGACTCCATCGAACCACAGTGAGGCCATAATCTCCAAATGGAGAACACTTGGAACAGTAGTGAACCTTCCCAGGAGTGGGCGGCCTGCCAAAATTACCCAAGGCGAGTGTAAAATCATCCAAGAAGTCTCAAAGGATCCCTAAAACAACATCCAAAGAACTGCAGGCTTCTCTTGCCTCAGCTAAGGTCAGTGTTCATGACTCCACAATCAGAAAGAGACTGGGCAAAATGGGCTTCATGTGAGAGTAGCAAGGCGGAAACCACTGCTAACCAAGAAGAACATAAATGCTCATCTCTCATTTGCCAAGCACCTGGATGATCCACAAGCCTTTTGGGAAAATGTTCTATGGACAGATGAGTCCAAAGTGGAACTTTTGGACAACATGGATCCCATAATGTCTCGTAAAGCAAACACAGCATTCCACAGTAAGAACACCATACCAACAGTCAAACATGGTGGTGGTAGTGTGATGGTGTTGGGATGCTTTGCTGCCAGGACCTGGATGACTTGCCATAATTAAAGGAACCATAATTCTGCTCTGTGCGGAAAATTCTTAAGGAGAATGTCCAGTCATCCTTCCGTCAGCTGAAGCTGAAGCGTAGTTAGGTCATGCAGCAAGACAATGATCCAAAACACAAAAGCAAGTCCACATCAGAATGGCTAAAAAGTAAAATTAAAAGTTTTGGAGTGGCCTAGTCAAAGTCCAGACTTAAATCCAATAGAGATGCTGTGGCAGGACCTGAAGCGAGCAGTTCATGCTCGAAAACCTACCAAATGTTACTGAATTAAAGCAGTTCTCAGAGGAAGAGTGGGTTAAAATTCCTCCACAGCGATGTGAAAGACTGATATTGAATTATAGGAAGTGTTTGGGTGCAGTCATTGCAGCTAAATGTGGCATAACCAGTTATTAAGTGTAAGGGGCAATTACTTTTCACACAGTGCCAGTTGGTGTTGGTTAACTTTTTTTCATTAAATAAGTGAAATAAAAAAAAAACAAGTGTTATTTGTTCACTCAGTTTCCCTCTATCTAATATTACATTTTCTCTAAAGACCTGAAAACATCCAGTGTGACAAATATGCAATAATAGAGAAAATCAGGAAGGGGGCAAATACTTTTTCACGCCACTGTAGCTTGTTTATGAAAAGGGTGAAGAGGAGGGGTCCTAGGATTGAGCCTTGTGGAACCCCCAGTTTTACTTCGCTCAGATCAGATATTATCCCTCTTATCCTCACACATTGTGATCATTGTGACAAGTAGCTCCTAAACCAGGAGACCGTGTTACAGGACAAGCCTAGTGTTAAGAGGTTATCTAATAAGATCTGGTGATTCAAAGTATCAAATGCTTTAGTGAGGTCAATGAAGATGGATCCCACTATCTTTCCAGAGTTTATGGCTTCATACAGGTGTGTTGTATAGTCTATGGCCCAGATATTCAGAAATGCTCCAAAGCCTGGCACAAGTCTGGAGCAGCGCAAATCCGATGTGCCATGGTGCAACAGGAGCCATATTCAGAGGTTGCGCAGGCCGAACTGTGCCAGCACAACCCAGCTGAATATGGCAGAGATGCACCATGGCGCAAACACAGTTGTGCCATGGCGCAAAAAGAGATGCTCCAGTACAACTGTGGGAGCAGAGAAGCAGAGCAACAGAGGAGGGGCATGACACAGAGAACAGACCCAGGGACAGAGCCATGGAAGCACAGTGACAGGCCACAGGAGGCCTCCACCAGCAGGGCACCCACAGGCACCCAGACACCTGAGCCCAGAACACAACAGTGGCAGAGAAAGCAGGCAACAGGAGGTGCCAACGGCCAATGGAGGGCCACCAAGGGAGCCCCCCCATGCAGGCCACTGGCCATGCCTCCCCAGACCATAGTAGGCCACACCCAGGACCATGCGGCCAAGCACACACATGCCACACAGGCACACAAGAAGCCCACACAGTAGGCACTGAACATGCTGGGTGGCAGATAGCATGGCAGACCAGATGGGACAGACTGCACAATGCCAAGCAGGGGCCCCAACACAGCGTGCGGACAGTACCTGACCAATGACCATAGCTATGTGCCATCACCACACACACAACCTCCACACACCCATAACAGCTGGCCAATTGGCACCCCAAGGAACAGCCACTGACCCAGGGGATGGAAACCACCACAGTGGGACACACCACAGCACACAGCAGTGAACCACGGAAGCACAACACACACCCCTTTACATGCACACCACACGGACAGACACTGGGCCATTGCAGCATGGCCCCTCATGCCACCTGCAAAGCAGACACAGACATTGATAGGTAAGTCAGAAAATATATATTTGTATGAAACTATACACAATAACCAGGGGCTGGGAAAGGGTAGGTATAGCGAGGGAAGGAAACAGGGAACAGGGACTGTACAGTGGGAGGGGGGACTGTAGGGGGAGATACATCAGGGGAAACAGGGGAAAACAGGGGCAAAACTAACGGCGGCTCTGTCCAGCTGCCCTGGCATGCAGACACTGCCTCCGGTCTGCCACTAGCATCCTTCAGATCTGTACAACCACCTCCAGCGTTGTGGAGGTCACAAGAAGAATCTGGCACAGCAGTCTAGAGAGCATGGAGCATGGCAGTCTTTGCTGCCGGACACCTATAACAAGGGACAGGACAGGTGATCAGTGCAATGTCCCAAGGAACCATGTCCACCTACAGTGCACAATGGGCAGCAAGAACACACACCCCTGGAGGGCCCGTAACGGCCACCCACAGGGGAGTGGGCCAACGCCAGCCAGCAACTCGATGCACCACGAAATTGCACAGAAGTGGTCCCTGCTGCACAATGGCCACATGACTGCACAATGACAGTCACATGGCACAGTGCACCGGCAGCACCACAGCAACAACAGTGGCAGCCAGGCGAACGCCCACCCCACCAATAGCCGGCACATGTGTCCAATGGACGTGCCACAGTGGCATGCACCACACACAGTGTGACACAACAGCTGCCACAGCATATGGCACAGGCAGCCATGCCTGCACCCACTCCCCCTGCCACCCCCCCTGTACAGAGCAAAGGACCATGACAGGGTCTACCTGCTCTCTGCAGCACTGCTGGTGCCGGTCCTGCTCCACCACGTCCCACTGCAGCCTACTGCGCTGCTGCAGCCTGGGCCTTCTGATGGTCCTCAGGTCCTGGGAATGGAAAGAAGACAGGTGCACATCAGGAACTGACCATAGCAGCTGCCCCCACCCCAACCCCTGTGCACAGGGTGTGCCCCTGCCTGACGTGTCCTGCATGGCTGCATGGCTGCATCACAATGCAAGCGGAAGCTGGCAATGCCACCCTGCGATGCACATGATGACAGTGTACCCCTCTGCAGGGCATGGCAGGCTGTCAAGCCAACACCACAATACAGCACCAGGGCAGACATGTGAGGCGCTAACGAGGTAACATGATTACGTTCACTTCAGCATAGCACCACTGTTACGACGCCAGTTTTGCTCCTATTTTCCTTTATAAATGTAAGATGCCTAAAAGACTTAAATCTAAGGAAGCAGCAGAACTGAGTGTGGAGCATACTGAAAAATATTTTTCCCCAAGAATAGTCCTAGGGAAGCAAACTCCACAGTGTGCGGTTGTTGGTGTGCAGCTCCCACCAGGAGAAATGGCTTCCCCAGTGGTAACGCGTTCCGACATGGGCGCTAAGGTGAAGGTACCTCAAAAACCAACTCTGGCTACACTTCAATCCTTCTTATCGGATTTCCAGGCTGATGCAAAAAATTAATTTAAGGAAATAAAATTAGCACTTACAGATATTGTGTCCCAATGTGAGAGCAAAGGTAATGGCAGTCGAGGACCGAGTGGCTACTTCGGAGAAGAACACTGAGAAGCTTGCTGCAAGAGTGTTGACGGTCGAGGGGGCAGTGAATGCTGCCTTGCATGAATAGATCAACATGTTGGGAAAACTGGAGAGGATAGAAAACACCCTGCTTTTAAAAAACATTTGTCTGATAGGGCTTTCTGCTGCAGTTCCCGATACAGATTTAAAACAGAAGATAGAGAAAATACTCACAATGACTCTTTCCCCCGAACACCCTGTTTCTTTAGAATCAGTATTTCGACCAAGAAATCAAATGGCTCTGGCTTCAGAGACACGGGCAAGGTACATGATTTGTACTTGTCCTTCTATAATGCAAAGAAATAAATTACTGCAACTAGCCAGAACGAAAAAAGGTTTCATATTTGAGGGAGTAAAAATGCATTTATACCCAGACTTTTGTCTTATAACTCAGCACCGCAGAAAGCGTTTTCTGACCATAAGAAATGAATTTACTCAAGCTGGAGTTCATGCCATTATACAGGCTACAGGCTCCTGCTAAACTCAAAGTGATTTTCCAGAATAAAGACTATAGCTTTCACGATTTGGATAAGGCAAAAGAGTTTTATGATAAAAACGTAGCGTTCCCTACAGAGTTGGAATTGGATGAGGAAGATGAAGACCTTGTGGACAATACTCAATATATTCCGATGCCTGAAGGAAGTGGATAAAATAACTTTTTGGTTATTTAATACTTTAATGGGAATAATTTGGTGGAGTGAGGTGACTTTTACTTTAAAAAGATAACTTTATTATTTACTTTAGAGGGATGGACTATAGCTTGGAGTTTGCTGAGGATAGAAGCAGTACATATTGTCTTGAGTATTTTATGTAAATAGCTTATTCTAACCCCAGTAATGCTCAGACCATTCATAACTTTGTGAAGTCATCCTGATGGGTTGGACTGCCCGGAGAGATGGAACACATGCAAATGATGGAATTCTTTGCACGTGAGCATCTTTCAAATACTGCCTCTACCAACTGTAGTGTTCTAAACCCTTCAGATTTTTCTCTCCGCCTGAAAGTCTGGTCGCTCGGAGTCTCTGTCGCCCTCTTTCGCGTGAAAGAAGAAAGAAAAGTCATAAAAACCATAAGTATTTTTAGTTTTCTTTTACTGCCTCTATTAATTGTTAGTTATTATTGTTTAAATTGTTGTTTTCTCGGTTCCTCGCGGTTCGGTATAACCGTGAGGGATCTGAGTTAGTTTTAACTTAGTTTCGGTTCTCTGATTAAAGAACCTGTTCATTATCACTAAAATTTGGTCCTAAAAGATTTTATTTGTAACCGCTTTTTATCGGTTACAGAACCGCTGAACCGGTTAATTTTTTCATCTCCGTTCTCGGTCCCATCGGTTTCTTATTGGTTCAGGAACTGACCAAAAAAAAAAAAAAAAGCCAAAGCTGTTTAAATTACCACATTAGCTTTGGTATTTAGAGGTTGGAGGTTTTTCACTTTATCTTTCACCATGACTGAGAAACCTAAAAAGAGAACCGGGGAGCCTGGTTTTAAAAACTGTTTGAAGTGTGGAGATATGTTTGTCAAGGCAGTCAAGCACACCTTATGTGTGGCTTGTCTGGGTTTTGAACATTTGGACCAGGAATGTGATATATGTAAAACATTCCCAGAAAAAACTGTTGAGAAGCGCCTTGAAAGGCTTAATAAAAAGTTTCCAAGGGGTACCTCAGGCTCTGACCAGCTGACACCACAGTCTATTGTGGTTGAATTAACCAGTGCTTCTACCCCTGCCCCTGATACGGGCAAAAAAGGGGCAAAAAGAGGGAAAGAACTGGCTGACTCTCTGGTTCCCTCAAAGAAATTAAAGAAGCTCAAACATGCAGAACCCTCTCCTGCTAAACCAGGGACTTCTGCGCAGCAGCCTGTAATGCCTTCGACTCAGGACATAGCCCAGGCATTTAAAATTATTCAGGCTCTGCTGAGCATCATCCCTCAGCCTCCTGCCCCTTCCCAGGGTCCCCAGGTTGCTGCTACTGTGTTGCCCCCTGATCCAGAGCAACACTAATTTGAAGAGGTTGAGCTTTATGAGGAGGACAAACCTATTCCCCAGAGGTTTCCCCTGAGCAGGAATTTGGCTCGCCTCCCAGAGTGTCTGAGGATTTTTCCTTTCATTTTTCTTTTGTAAGGAAAATGGCAGATACTCTGGATATTGCCACAACAGAGCAGGTTGAGGATGAGGAGGAGATTGAGTACGTCAATATGATTGGTTTAACACCCACAAAGGCCCTTCTCCTCCCAGTGTATAAATTCTTCAAAAAGGATGCTATGAAGCTCCTCCAAACCCCAAATTCTATTCCTCCTATTGACAAGTGAATAGATAAAAAATACCAGCTCGACAGGGAGGGAGCTGACTTCCTTTTTTCCCACCCTGATCATCAAGGGGTAATACAGCAAGCTGCCTGTGATAAGGCTAAAGTCCCTCTGTTCTCACATCCACCGGACAGGACTCCAGAAAAATTGGACAGTATGGCCAAAAGGGGTATTTATCATCCTCGCTGGCCATGAGACAGGCCACTTTTCAAGCTTATGCTGCCCAGTATCAGAAATCCCTGTGGCAGTCGGTACTGGTGATGTCCATGAAGGCCACCCCACCCATGTCAGATGACCTGGCTGAAACTGCCAGGTTTGGGCTAGAGGCGGCCAAGTACCAGTTCCAGATGGCTGCTGACCTGAATGACACTGCAGCCAGATGGATGGCTAATACAGTGGCTCAGAGGAGGTTGCTTGGCTTAGGGCTACAAACCTCACTCAGGATACCCAGTCAAAGGCCCTGGATTTCCCATTAGAGGGAAATGCCCTTTTTGGGGAGTCCACAGTGGCCTATATGAAAAAAGTGGGTGAATATAAGGCTACTTACAGAAGTAACTCTGCTAGAGACAGAGCTTCCTCATCCACTAGGCCCTATGGAAGGGGGGCTAGGGGTCGTTCTTTTTTATCAAGACCCTTTTTCCAGCCAGTAGCCATGGCCCAATACCAGCAGTACTCCCCACAGGGCTACTCAAGGGGTAGGGGTAGAAGGGGCTCTAGGTGAGGGGCTCAGCCACAACCTCAACCCCAGCCTAAACAGAACCCCTGAGATGCAAGCCGCCTCCTCCCTACCTGTTGGAGGCAGACTGTCCCATTTCCTCCCCCTCTGGTCAACCATCACCACAGACAAGTGGGTATTGGAGGTAGTGGGCAAGGGTCTGTCTCTGCATTTCAAATTTCTTCCTCGAAGACACCCCATGGTTTCCACTTTCCCACCCCTAGCACAAATTTCATTGCTAGAGGCAGAGGTTCAGAAGCTGCTTCAGCTCAAAGCAGTGGAACAAGTCCCTACAACCCTGAGAGGAAGAGGTTTTTACTCCAGATACTTCCTAACAACAAAGAAAAATGGGGAGTGGCGGCCAATTTTGGATCTCAGAGCTTCAAACAAGCACCTAAAAAAGCCAAAGTTCAAAATGGTCACTTTGGCTCGGATTCTGCCAACATTCCAAAAAAGGGGACTGGCTGGCATCTCTGAACTTACAGGACGCTTATTTCCACATCCCCATAAAGGAATCTTACAGAAAATATCTCAGATTCAGACTCCCATCAGGTCATTATCAGTTTGCAACCCTACTCTTTGGCCTTTCCTCGGCACCAAGGGTGTTTACAAAATGCCTAGCAGCTGTGGTGGCATTTCTTCGAAGACAGGGAGTGACTGTCTTTCCATACCTGGATGACTGGCTGGTAGTGGGCAAATCACCAGAGCAGGTCGCAACCTCTCTAAGGCTCACACAGGATCTTTTGGAGTCCCTGGGTTTCATAGTAAACCAGAAAAAATCTGGCTTCACCCCTACACAGACTTTACAGTTCATAGAAGCAGAGATCAGCACCCTACAGGCCAGGGCCTTTTTTACCACTAGACAGGGTGCAAAGTCTTCAGACCATAGTAAACTCCTTCAGAATGCACGGTCAAAAAACAGCCAGGCAATTTCTGCAGCTCTTGGGTCATATGGCTGCATCCACAGGAACAGTGCAGGGTTCCAGGTTTCACATGAGAAACATCCATTTTCATCTCGGGACTCATTGGAGTCAGAAAAAAGATCCCTTTTCAAAACTCATTCCAGTGACAAGGTCCCTGTTACAAGCCCTCTTGTGGTGGAAAAAGGAATCCAACCTAAGACAGGGAGTCCCCTTCCAGAAGGAGGATCCTTCACTAGTCCTCACAACAGATGCATCCCTGCTGGGCTGGGGTGCCCATCTAGAGAAGCACACAACTCAGGGTACCTGGTCAGAAGCAGAGTCCCTCCAGCATATAAATCTGCTGAAACTCAGAGCAGTGCGGCTGGCACTAAAAGTTTTCTCTACACTGGTAATGGGCAAGGTGGTACAGGTCAGAACAGACAATACCACCACTATGTATTACATAAACAAGCAGGGTGGCACCAGATCAGGTCCCCTATGCACAGAAGCCATGAGAATTTGGGCTCTGGCATATTCTCTAAAGGTGTCCCTGCAAGCCATCCATCTGCCAGGAAAGGACAATATCTTGGCAGACACACTGAGTCAGATCAATCAGTCCCATCACGAATGGACATTGAACAAGCAGGTGGTACAGGTAATTTTCAGCAGGTGGGGCATTCCAGAGATAGACTTGTTCGCATCCCGCCAGAACCACCAGTTATCTCAGTACTGTTGCAGGCCACCAGCCCAAGGCACAATCCCTCTGGACGCCTTGGTACTGGATTGGTCGGGCAAGTTTCTCTATGCATTCCCCCCTTTTCTTCTAGTTTTCAGGGTACTGCTGAAACTCAGATCCCTCTTAGCTTCTCTGATATTGATAGCTCCAGATTGGCCCAGACAGTCATGGTACTCTCTTCTGCTCTCCATGGCAGTGAGCAGGCCAATAAGCTTGCCTCTCAGGCTGAATCTTCTAACCTCCAATCAGGGAACATTGTTGTTCCAAAATTTCAAGTCTCTTCACCTCAAAGCATGGCTCTTGAGGAGTTAGAGGTATGCAGGCTTGAACCTTTCTGAAGCTGTATTAAACATCTTGAAAGGTTACAGGAAGCCTTCAACTAAGAAAACTTATTCTGTTAAGTGGAAAAGATTCTCTTTCTGGTGCTCTACTAGAAACTTCACCCCAAATGATGCAGAGGTCTCAGTGGTGTTGGATTATCTAACTCATTTGCATTCACAAGGTCTGCAACCCAGTTCCTTAAGAGTTCACCTTGCAGCAGTATCTGCATACCTGTCTGCTAGGACAAAGGTATCTGTAGCATCAGATCCCATTTTCAAAAGATTTTTCAAAGGCCTAATGCATTTGCACCCCCTTCACAGGGCACCAGTGCCCGCTTGGGATCTTAATGTATGTATAGCAAGGTTGATGCGGGCTCCTTTTGAGCCCATGGCTACAGCCCATTTAAAGTATGTTACCTGGAAAACAGTTTTCCTGGTAGCAATTACTTCGCAAGAAAAATTAGTGAGCTTCAGGCTCTCTGTGTTGACCAGGACTACATTTCCTTCCACAGGGACAAAGCAGTCCTCAGAACAAACAGACAATTCCTTCCCAAAGTGGTTTCAGACTTCCATCTGAACCAATCAATCACTTTGCCTGTCTTTTTCACAGATCATGCCAGCTCTGGTGAAAGAAGGCTTCACAGCCTGGATGTGAAAAGAGCTAACAGCTACTACATGACAGCTACTAAAGGCCATAGGCAAGACAGGAAACAACTTTTCCTTATATATGGGGATGTTGGAATGGGCAAACCAGCCTCAAAAAAGATCCATTTCTCGGTGGATTGTCCAGTGTATTCAATTCTGCTACACTAAAGCAGGTAGAGAGTCCCCAGCTGGGCTGAGGTTTCATTCAACAAGAGGAACAACTGCCATTATTGCAGCTGCTAGGGAGGTGCCATTGTTGGACATTTGTAAAGCAGCTACTTGGAAATCAGTACACACCTTTATAAAGTATTATAATTTAGATATTTTGTCCAGAAGTGATGCCAAATTTGGCACAGCAGTCCTGCAAAGTCTGTTTCCAAAATAAGTTCTGTGCCCACCACAAGGGGTACTGCTTGGTAGTCTGCACAAAGTTATGAATGGTCTGAGCATTACTGGGGTTAGAAGAAAAAATTACTTACCATAGTAATCTTCTTTCTTCCCAGTGATGCTCAGACGTTCATAACTCCCTCCCATCCTCCCATTCCAGAACTTCAGCCTCTGCATTCAGCATGCTAGTGCCACATAGCTATTCCTTCTGGATACATTTTCTCTATGCTTGATAGATTTTAACAGAGTTTTCTGTCTCTCTTAATAGTTTTTCTCACTATATGGTGAACATCATTATTATATATAGATATAGTTCCTCCCTTGGAGGTTTTTTGTAGCAAGTTTTTATTAGGCTAATCCTAAGAAAAAATTTTATTAATTAGATGTCGGATTTTTCCATGTTGCCTGACTTCCAGGCTTCTTACAAATCTGAAGGGTTTAGAACACTACAGTTGGTAGAGGCAGTATTTGAAAGATGCTCACATGCAAAGAATTCCATCATTTGCATGTGTTCCATCCCTCCGGGCAGTCCAGCCCATCAGGATGACTGCACAAAGTTATGAATGTCTGAGCATCACTGGGAAGAAAGACGATTACTATAGTAAGTAATTTTTTTTATCCCTCCTAAAAAAAAATAAAAATTAAAAAAAAATGTTTTTTATACTTCTTGTATTTCTTTAAGTTTGGGTTAATGTTTTTTGAAAAGTATCTTTTTTTTAAAAGACTTTATGTATTATGATTTATTTCTCTCTCTGAATAAAAAGAAAGTATAAAAAAAAAGGGCAGACATGCAACATGGGATGACTTACCTGGCTGTGGCACAGCCCCTCGCCTGGCACATGCCTGTAGCCTTCTCAGGCACTCTGGGTCCCACTGCATGAGGTCCCCATAGCAGTGGCAACATTGTTCTCCTGTCCTGGGCACCCTCATCCTGTGCTCCAGGCTGTCAGCTATGTTCTGCCACATGGTGCCCCAGTCCACTGTAGAGGCACCTGCCCAAAGAGCTGGGGGGCATGGGGCTCCATGCAGGCAACTAAGTTAGCCAACTCAATCTGTGACCAGTTCTGGGCCCTCCTGGGTCTTGCCTGTGCCATGTCATCACAACGTGTTTGGCAGCAAAAATGATGGCAAGAGGTGCACAAGTCCACACCATGCTTCCGCCGCACAATGTGTGGGAGCATGCACAGTGCTCACCCATTGCGCAGTGCTGGAGATGCACAAAATAGGCATGGCTGCACGGGGTCACAGGGTCAGAGGTCTGACCCAGGGATCAGGGGTCACCCAACAGTGTGTATGTATGTGCGCAATAGGGCACAGCACTCCATGCATGGCCATGCACGTAGCTGGCCCATGCACAGTGCCACTGCATTATGCTGTCCATGTATGGTGCGTGATTGACACCATGATGCTGTGACATGCATGCACACTCTGGGCCTGTGCACTGTGCATGCATGCACATTGCGCCATCGTGACTTGCTCTGGCACAATCCCATTGCACACAGTGCAATATCATGATATTCAGACACCATGTGCAAATGAGCTCATCCACCAATGCATGCTGCAGTGGGTGCATTAGCATGACATTACTTTTGCGCCCAACCTCAATTGCATGCAATGCACCTTATAAGCACCACGGAACAGCACAGGCCATGGAATGGTATTGCAACCTTGATAAGTAAGTTGTGCATGTGGCTGCAGCTCACTGGGAGCTGACAGCACTGCATGGTGGGATGGACCAGGGACATGCTGCCACTGACACACTGTGCTGTCCATCTCCACAGGCAGCAACATATCAGCACATGAGGAGGACAAGGAGTGGGGCAAGCGCAGGCCCAACTTTGCAAAGGCCAAGACTGAAGCCCTGTTTGAGGCCTACCTGGACAGGGAGCTTCTGTTGAGTGGTGCCACAGGCACACCACAGGCCAGGGCTGGTGCGTGGGAGGAGATGGCAGCCTACATCAACCAGCATGGTAGCCACCAGCAGTCGGCACAGGAGTGCCAAAAGAAGGTGGGAACGGACAAGCGGCAGATAAAGGAGAAGGTGGCGGCCATCCAGGCGTACCATACCACCACTGGAGGAGGGCCTGTGGATGCACCCACACTAATGCCACAGAAGGAGTTGGTGACAGCCACCATTCGCCACACCATGGTGGAGGGTGCACCTGGAGGAGGGTACCAGATGGGTATCAGCCCATCACTGAGTGATACATATGTCAGCCACGCACAGCCGGTGGCACGGAGGGTGTGTACTCGGGCATGCTGACATGCATGTAGCCAGCATGCATGTCTTGTGCATGTGTGCGCACCCACACACATGCCGTGCTGCAGGACACATGCAGTGGCAGTGTACTGGGAGGCACATGTGGGCATTGCATCACTGACATGCCTTTCTTCTCTTGCAACACCAGCACACCTCCGTGCAGGTGATGGAGCGCCAGTAGCGGCAGCAACAGTGGATGCTGGTACAGCCCCAGAGGACCAGCCGTCCACCTTCACCAGCATCCAGGAGCCTGACAGGCTGCAGCTCAGCACCATGGTGCAGGTGGATGTCCTGGACCTAGGGTCGGATGAGGCCCTGGATGTGTTCTTGCAGGATGCCAGGCTTGGTGTCCTATGTGCAGAGACACAGATCGGGGTGGGGTCCGACTCCAATGATGACATCACACCAATCCTGAACAGCATGGGCAACATTGTGGGAGAAATGCCCCTGCTGGCATCTGACAGAGGTACCACGCCCAGCACCCTGCCAGTGGCAGAACAGCTGCCTGCCACCACTACAGGTGCAGCATTGTGCACTGCCCCAGCTGTGCCCTGCAGTGGTGGTGGTGTGGCCGTGCAGGTGCTGGGCAGTGTACAGTGGCCAGTCGGGTGACAGCAGCTTGGCTGTGGGTGCCACCGGGCAGCCGGACACAGGGTCTGTCACTGGTGTGCCTGCTGTGTCTATTCCCCCTGCAGACCCTACTGTGCAGCTCCTGCCATAGAGGGGGGGCTGTGCAGCATGGCAGGTCACCACAAGAGGATTGGCATCCCACCCAGGATGCCGACCGGCTGGCTGAGCACACCCATCTGCTGCAGGCGTCCATTCAGCAACAGGCGTTGCTTGCCACTGGGTGCATGCACTGTGTGCGGAGGTGCATCAGTTAGCTGAGCAGCAGGAAAGGGGCACTGCACAGATCCTGGTGGAGATGCAGTACATGCAGGAGGCCACAACTGCATCCTTGGATTGCATTGCCACTGCAGTCATGGATGGCTTTGTGTTGCTGGCTGCCATAGGGCATGGTTGTGTACAGGTGACCCCCCACAGTTCGCTGTCCACCCCATGAACCCATCATCAGGCAACCCCAACACAGTCAATGCCGGGCTCTGATGTAGGCATCCCAGGCATGCCCAGGCTGGCCTTTTTGGGTGCCTGCACACCCCATCATGGACACAGTTGTGGTCTCACGGTTCATCCCCTGGGGAGCTGTTGCAAACACCCCCATGGCTGATGTGTAGCCTGTGACTGCCAATCAGCCCCAGCACAGCCTCCCCCATGGCCGTGGTGGCCATGGTTCTGTGCAGTGCCCCGATGTGCAGGCCACCCTGACCGCATTCTGCAGCTGCTGCCTTGTGCGCACATGGGTGGTGTGTGTGTGTGCTTACCACTGGTGTCATGCCTGTGTGTCATGCAGCACGCTGCCTGTGTGCATGCTTGCCTGGCTGCTGGACCATGTAGCGTGGGCACGATGAGGGCAGTCTAGCACCGGTTGTGCCTGTGCACCGGTGCAATGCATCTGATCCATGCCACATACCAACGCCTGGGTGTGTGATTGCGTGTGGGTGTACGGGTGTGTGTGTGTGTGTGTGTGTTTATGTGTGTGTGTGTGTGAGTTGCTGTGTGTAGTTGTGTGCCACTGACTCCCCTACCCCTGCCTCATGCCTCTGTGTGTGCATGCCCATTGCCATACATGCCCCTGCATGTGTGCTGCACCTGTTTGTGTGGCCCATGCATGTGTACTGCACCACCTACCTGTGTGCACCATAGTGCTCCTGTGCAGTGGTGTCCCAGTTGTGTCACGCCTGCTGGAGCAGCCAGGGGTCCCTCCAGCTGTCCACCACCCTCCAGCCCATTGCCTCCATCGTCCCCACTACTGTCACCCTTATCAGGCTCGACAGCTATCCCACAGTCAATGGTCATGTTGTGCAGTATGCAGCAGGTCAGGAATGGGTCACAGGCTTTCGAGGGGTTGTACTGTAGGGCACGACCTGACCTGTCTAGGCAACAGAACCGTGCTTTCAGCATGTCAAAGACATGCTCAATGATGTTGCGTATGCTGGCGTGTTCCCCATTGTACCTTTCCTCTGCTGGGGATGATGGGCACTGGTAGGGAGTGAGCAACCAGGGCCTCAGTGGATACGCTCTGTCACCTGTGTGGAAATTGACATGGTTAGCCCTCTGCTATTCTATGCTGCACCTCTTGCCTGTCCCTGATGCTCACACAACCATGCACACCCTGCCCACCCCCATCCCCAGGTCTGCTCTGCCCATCACCCCTTGCCCGTGCCATACTCACCCAATAGGTGGCCCTTGGGGATGTCCCCATGTTCAAACCTGTGGCACAGCACAGAGCTGTGCCAGATGAACGTATCATGTGCACTCCCAGGGTGTGTGGCACAGACATTGGTGATGCACCCCATGGAATCGCACACCACCTGGCAGTTGACACTCAGGCTCCCCTTCTGGTTGATGTATGCCATGCCCTCAGGGCCAGGTGGCATGCAGATGGCCACGTGGGTGCAGTCAATGGCCCCAATCATGCCAGGGATACATGCCACCCTGTGGAAGTTCTGCATGGTTGCTGTACGCTCTGCCTGTGTGCTGGGGAAATGGTTGAATTCCAAAGCACGTGGCAGCAGAGCGCTGAGGAACTGTGTGAAGAGGTGGGATGCGGCCAACTGGGTGATGCCTGTGGTGTCCCCTGTTGGTCTCTGGAAGGTGCCTGTGGTGAGCAGACACATGATGGCGGTCACCTTCATCTCCACAGACATGGCGTGGCTCCATCTGGTGGGCGCCTGCATCTCCTCACTGCACAGCTCACAGAGCTGCCTCAGAATGGCTCTGTTCAGGTGGTACTGGCCCACAATCTCAGTGTCACTGTAGTTCTCAAAGGTGATGTGGGCACAGTACCACCTGTGTCATTCATACCGCCGACGGGCCCTTCCTCGGCCACGTCACTGTTTCTCCTGCCCCCTCACACCCCTCATTACTGCCTCCATCATGAATGGTGCACTGTCAATGGCCCTTGCTGTCCACTGTACCCCTGGGTGGTTGGCTGCTGGCTGTGTGCCACCCTGGTGCACTGCTTGTCTGTGTGTGTGTGTGTGTGTGTGTGTGTGTGTGTCTCTCTCTCTGCCCCTCTCTTCCTCTCCAATGCCACCTCTGTCCCTCTCCCTCTGTGAGTGGACTTTGGTCTGTCTGTGTGTCTCTCTCTCTGTCTGTCTGTCTCTCTGACTCACTCCCTCTCACTCACACCCCTGGCGCAAGTGCTGTGTGTCTGCACCCTATATTTATAGAAACAAATCTGCTAGGAGCAACTTCAATTTGCTCCACACTTGCGCCATGGATTCATGGTTGAATATGCCACTGCACTGGATAGTCATGGGAAAGCCCCCTGCTGTTGCACCTGCATTCATTATAGTTGTGCATTGGTGCAATGTATTTTGCGCTGCGCACTGGCTCCCGCTGAATATGGCTCTTTGGCGCACTACTGCACTTGCGCCAGTGCAACTCAGTTGTGCCTTGCGCAACTGCTCTGAATATCTGAGCTTTTGAGTGCAGTAATTGTGCTGTGTTTTTTTCCAAAATCCATGCAGTTGCAGGCAGAGTAAATTGTATTTATTCAGGTATTCGGTAAGTTATTCAGAAACAATTCTTTCTAGTGCTTTCGATAGGGGGATAGAAGGGATATGGAATGGTAATTCCCCAGGCTAGTTCTGTCACCATTTTTGAAAACTGGGGTGACAAGAGCTGTCTTCCACAGGTCTGGGAACTCCCCAGTTCTTTAGTGATATATTAAATAACATTGTGAGTGGGAGGGCTTGTTCATTCAGGGAGAGGAATGTCTAAATTGTCACTACCGATTCTTGTTTTGCCCATATTTTACATATTTAATTGTCTGAGTTCTTAATACTTGCTTGAAGTAAAAAGAAGACTATTCAGTAATGGAGGGGTAGAGGTGGGATTGGTACTGGGGGGGCTTACAAGTGGGTTGTGATTTTAGGTATTCCAGTGGTAGAGCCAAGCTTAGGTCTGTGAAGGCATTATTAAAGGCATTTGCTAAGTCCTTGGGTTCCTGTAGTGAGGTCGGGTGGTGCTCTAGATTCCTTTACAGTCAGGGCTTTAACGTTATTCCAGAACTACCTCCCGTTTCCCCAATTTCTTTCCAGGTGGTCTTTGTAGTGGGAAGCCATCGCATTTCTCACCAGCCTGGTACACTTATTCCTAGCAGCTTTGTAGGCAATGTAATCAGCCTGATAACCTGTAGCTCTTGCTTTGTGCCATAGGTGGTCCTTATGGTTTGTATGCTCAATGAGATGGCCTGTAAGCAAGGGGCTGAAGATGCCTTTAACTTTGGAGGTTCTAACCAGGGCATTTAAGTCACAAGCTTTGTTAAAGATTGTGATGAGATTCGATCGAATGTTGGCGAGCAGAGTGGATGTCGCGGTGTGAGCTCCATTGCGGCCTTCCTCACTAAAGTTATTTGTTTACCATGCATAGCAGAGTATAAAGCATTTTGAAAATTTAAAAGGCAGCTAAAACATACCTTTTCTTGATGTTTATGAGTAGCGACATCACTCCGTCTACAGTAGGTCTTTTCTAAGTATCCATTTTGCTTATATTTTACCACAAAATCTTTGAATTGGTAGGTTGTAAGAATGGGACAGCGTATAGCTAATTTTCCCTCTGACTTTGCAAAAATTCTTTAAAATGAGTTCAGAGGGAAATCTTGTGGACAAGTTATCTGATTTTAACCCCATGAAATGTCCTCTACCCTCAGATTGCAGCTCTGAGGAGGGCGACTCGTTGAAATCTAGTGCTAAAAAAATAAACACTGACTCTCCTGTCACTATTGCACACTTCAAAACTTTAATGCAAGAAATAGCAGGCATCAAAATAACACTGGGTCCATGTCAGTGGATCTAAAAGGGGTGAGAAAGGAGTTACAGGTTCACTCTAAAAGAATTCAGGATGCAGAGCTCAGAATTAGCAGCATAGAGGATGTTACATCTAAAGAACAAATTGAGAGGGTTCACAATACTGGGAGAATTATGGCTATGGAAAGTAAAATTGAAGATTTGGAAAGTAGAAACAGAAGGAATAATCTGAGTATCTTTGGTCTCCATGAAGGGATAGAAGGAGCTGATCCAATAGAATTTGCAAATAGACTTTTTATAAGTATTGCGGGTCCTCCTCACGATGGTTCTAAATATTTAATTGAAAGAGCACACAGCTCTCTTAAACCGAAACCAGGCAAAAATGAGAGTCCCAGATCATTTGTTCTAAAACTGTTAAACTTCCAACAAAAGATTCATATACAGAGAGCCCTGAGAAATACTGTCACAATCTCTTTTGAAGGGTGCTCTCTTAAAATATTTAATGATCTGCCCCAAGAAACTATAAAGAAGAGAGAGGCATTTTTCCCTATCAAAAAGAAATTGCGTGAGGCAGGATTAAAATATGGACTGTTTTTTCCCACAAAATTGAAGATATGGGTCACGTCTGGTATTAAAGAGTATAACGGGTATGAAGCAGCTAAAATCGGACTTTGCAAAAACTTTCCTGAGCTCTTTAAAATCTTTGTCTTCTAATGCTTGACAGTCATGTATGGTGCTAACCTGCTGCATGTTGCTTAAAGTTGTGGTGTTTTTTTTTTTTTATCAATTCTGACCCATTAGATTACCTCTGATTTTTCCTTGTTGTGCACTGCTTCAGTCATACTGATAATCTTCTTTGAATGCCAAATCATGATGCGCCCTGTGTGTTTGGCTTTGGGGTGGGGATCATATTTACGATGCTTAACCTCCTTAACCAGTTTAGTCGAGGGATGCTGTGGTCTGGCCATGGGAGTCTTTTTTAGCAAATTAAATGGAGGCGTGCTGTTTGCTGGAGAGTAATAAGGTGTAAGCAATACAACATGTTACTGCCACAAACAAATTATGACATCAGGACCTAAAACCTGCCAAATAGGTAATGCTCGGAGGCTTTTATGGGGTTTAGTCTAGATGAGTTTGACTACCTTAGGTCTTAACATGTCGTTTTTATGAACACATCATTTGCACCAGTTGCTCGGTGGTTTACAGCGTGCCTTCTTGAATATATTACTATCCTATTTCTAAGGAGGTTTTAGGACTCGCTGTGGTTAGCCAGCAGTTATTATCCCATCTTTGTAAATATTTAGCATTGTTGTTTATTTTTGTAGTTAATGGTGGCCCCTCTCCCTTGGCATCACTGAAAAACCTAATTCTCGTTAATTACTCTGTGCAGTGATCCATCAAGGAAATTTTAGTTTCTGCCATTTTGTTTTTACTCACATGTTTTTTTCCTTTTGAAATTCTTAACTGTGAATTATAGAATCTTCATTGCATGCTTGTAATGTGATGGGTTGCCTGTGCCTCCATGTGCCCACGTGTGAGTGCATGCACAGATCTCTGAATTCAGGAATCTTTGCGACCCCACCAGTTGCATGTTGGGAGGTCATTCCAAGGAGCCATGGCGTCTAATTAACAAAATAGACGCAGCATATTTTCAACATTTTTTTAAAATGGAATACACTCCACGATTGCTTGTAGTGTGCATTTGTTTTACTTAATTTTAACTTTTCTTAACCCTACAGCAGTTTGTGATGGTGTTTTGGAGCGCTGAGGGACTTAATACTATTAGAAGCAGGCCGGTGAGTGTTTTTGTATGACTTTACTGCTTTCAACTCTTATTCCACTGGAGAGTAAGACCTCATTGCATGGGAATTATACTAGTGATAGAACATTAATTATATAGGCAGTGCTACTTAATTCTTCTACATTACACTATATAAGTATGCTCAGTCGTTTCATGTTATTAGAACTTGGTGACAGTGGGGTATGTTTTCTTTGTCTATTCATTTGTATAGTGTTATCTAAGTAAAGAAGATCTACCACGCTATAGTTTTTATACAAATGGTGATAAAAGTCAGTGTTTTTTTGTATACTTAATTTTAAGTTCTTTATATTACAGTAAGTTAGTTAACTGCATGATAGTTTAACTATGCTAATGAACTATTAGAGAGAGAGAGACTGTTTTGCTTGCTGTATTGCAAACACATTCAAGAATAATCAGGGGGATGGGGAATAGAGGGCTCATTGCTAATGCTGATCTGCTAATATTGAGTGATGATTACCCTCTTTGTCATGGAGACATTAACTGTGATTTGTTTATTGCTTGTTTTCTATTCTGCTTTTTTCCTTTTTCTATTCTATTATGTTTTACTCACTTTATCCTTCTTAAGAAATGAGTGGTGCATTGCTTTAGTTGTATATTGGGACAGGATGGTGGATTTATTAAGTTGAATGTTTTTTAACTACTTGGTTATTTGCTCTTGTGACTTCAAATAATTTGACGTTGGTAACATGGAACGTCAGGGGTTTGAATCACAAAATTAAAAGGTACTCTGTTATTAGACATCTCAAGAAATTAGCTGCTTCAATCGCTTTCTTACAAGAGACTTACTTAACTGAGGAACACTACAACCTAATGAGGAAGGAATGGGTTGTGCAGGTATTTGGGGCAGGGAATAGTTCTAAAAAGGCCGGTGTCCTGATCTTGGTTAACAGGAGTGTTCAGTTTCAGTTGGATAGCCAAATATCTGATCCAAATGGTCATTATGTGCTGATATCTGGTAGAATGGGGAGGATGGATATACTTTTATTAACACCTATGGACCAAATTCACAGGACCACACTATTATTGACAAAATATTTAATTTATCAGAAAGATATGGGGGCACTACTTTAATTATTGCAGGAGATATGAATGCAGTTCTTAACCTGATGCTTGATAAGTACAGGGGTAAACCAAACAGATCAAGGGTTGATAAAGACCTAGATAGTATAGTATCTAATATTAATTTAGTAGATGTTTGGCATGTATTTAATCCTCAAAATCGGGAATATACTTACTGGTCTCCCTGTCATAAATCTGGATACAGGATTGATTATATTTTTGTCAAAAGGGAAATGTTGAATAGAATTAATTTTGTTAACATTAAAAATTCGGTGATTTCTGATCACTCCCCAGTCCTTATTAATTTCAATAAATCATTACATGACAAGAAAGACAATAGATGGAGAATTAATAATTACATTTTATCCGATGTACAAATTGTTAAAGAGATTAAATCTCAATTAAGGGATTTTTTTAGAGATTAATGATCCTAGAGATACATCCTGGTGTAACTCATGGGATATGCTGAAATGCTGGCTTAGAGGTATTTTAATAGGTATAGGGGCTAGGAATAAAAAGAAACTAATTAAAACTCAGGCTGATCTATTGGCTAAAATAGGGGTAGCAGAACAGAGCTTAAAGGACTCTGACTCAGATGATACTTGGAATGAATGGTCGAATCTAAAAACTGAATATAATGAAAGTATTAGAGCAGAGGCAGAATTTGCTGTTCGTAAGGCCAAACTGAACTATGTAGATTCGGGCCCAAAGGCCTCTCCGTTATTGGCTATAAGATTAAAACAGAACTCTACATCCACTAATATTCCTTCTATTCGTGATAAGGGAAGTAACCAGATTCTCACAAATCTAAGAAAGATAAATGATATTTTTAAAATTTTTTATCAAAAAATCTACGACTCTGATAGTGGGGATATGGATGATAATCTCTGGAATTTTTTTGAGGGTTTGGACATTCTGTGTGTGGCACAACAGGATAAACAAAACTTGGGCTCTCTAGTAACTGTTAATGAAGTCTTACAGGCAAGTAAATCTCTCACAGTTAATAAGGCGCCAGGTCCTGATGGTTATTCTGTGAACTTTTATAGAGCCTTTGCTGTTGAGATAGCTCCAGTTTTAACAGAAGTTTTTAATGAAGCTGTCATGAAAGTTAGCTTTTCTTGTGATCAGGCCAGAGGGTTGATAACATTACTTAATAAACCTGGGAAGGATCCACAAGACTTTAACAGTTTCAGGCCAATTTCATTAATAAACACTGATATCAAAATACTTGCAAAATTCTATCATGCAAACTGGAACCAGTTTCTTCCGATTTAATTTCAGTACAACAGATGGGGGTTATGAAAGGGAGATTATCTTCAGATAACACAAGGAAGCTTTTTCATATTATGGAACAAGCAGGCAACTATGCAAAACCATGTGGTTTGTTGTCTTTAGATGCTGAAAAGGCATTTTATCAAATTCTTTGGCCTCACATAACTAATGTTTTACAACTGTTTCATTTCCCGGACTTGTTTATTAATTGGGTTAAGATATGATACACAAATCCTACGTCAGCTGTAATTACAAATGGTTTGATCTCTCCTTATTTTCAGGAGGTTAGAAGAGGTACTAGACAGGGTTGTCCACTTTCACCTCTGTTATTCAACCTAATAAAAGAACCATTAATAAGGAAACTTAATGCTGATGTTACACTAAAGGGTTTAATCATAGGGTCGCAAGAGTTTTGCACATCGGTTTATGCAGATGATTTGCTTATTACTGCTGTGGGCCCTAACACTTCTATCCCTCAGATTTTAAATATATTAAAGCAATTTGGAAACTTTTCAGGATACAAGTTAAATTTAGGGAAAATTAGCTTTCTGCCTTTGAACAGTCTGTGTGTCAAAGATGATATAACCAAGCATGGCCTCTCATGGGCACAGGAACATATAGATTACTTAGGCATCAAAATATACAAGACCATTAATAAAACAGTATCAAAAAATCGGGCTTTACTTAAAAGCAAAATATTAGATTCCTTAATAAAGTAGGACAAATGACCTTTGGGATTATGGGGCAGGCTTGATTCAGTTAAAATTAATATTTTACCCAGGGTTCTTTACATCTTTACCATGCTGCCTTGCTATATTACTAAAAAATGGATTGAGGGACTAAATTCTCAGTCATCTAAATATATTTGGGGCTACAAAAAAAAGTAAGAATGGCTTATTTTAAACTTTCTAGAAGCAAAGGGAATGGAGGCCTAAAAGCTCCTGACCTGTTTTTGTATTATTTGGCAGCAAGGCTTCCTCAGACATCTCATTGGTTGAAATCTTCAGTGGGTACTTATATTCCGGAATGGGTTAATATTGAGAAACATTTACTATTGCTAAAAGGGATAAATTTACATTCAGTAATATATGCTAAGAAAATAAGGATTGAAAACTTTAAGATTATACAGGACTCTCTTAGGGTATTAAGATATGTTAACTCACTTATTCCTTTGTATACCTGGAATTCCAAAAAACAGCCAATTTGGGGAAATCCTAATATTTCAAAAGATGGGGTTACTTTTTTTAACCAGGTCTGGATACAAAAGGGGGTGATGAAAATCCAAGATATTGTCAGGGCAGATGATTTCTCTTCATTCTCCTGGTTGAGGGATAAATATGGGCTTAACGAAGAGGACTCCTTGCTTTATGAGGATTTAAAAATAGCCATTAACTCATCTATTCAATTAAATGCTGATCCAGATGTGAATACCAATAGCTTTTTGGGATTCCTGCTTACAGCTCCTTCAACTTTAAATATGTATGGCCTTCTTTAGATTATACCAGAGGTCAAGCAAATGAGCAAATAAGATGTTGGAATTGGGATTTGGGGGTAAGTACAGATGATTGGGATTGGGGAAAAATCTGGAAGTTTTCCACTAAGGCCTTTAATGCAGTTAACCTTAAATTGATTCATTTTAAAACCCTTCATAATTTGTATTTTACTCCTCATTTCAGATTTAAAATGGGCCTGCAAGCTTCTCACAACTGCTCTAAGTGTGGGGTAAAAAGTGGGACTTTGGGGCATATGTTCTGGGATTGTGCTTTGGTTAAATCCTTATGGGATCACACTAAGGATTTTATTAAGAGATCTAGTATGATATCTGATAACATTAACACTGAAACTTGTATACTAGGGCATTTTGATGACAATGTGGACTGGAAAAGAGAACAGAAGTACTCTTTAATTTTAATTGGGGTCTCAGTCAGAAATGTATTATTTAAATATTGGGTGGAAGAAAATCTTCCTTCTTTTCAAGACGTTCAGTCCCAGATAATTGAAAATATCAAAATGGAGAAGTTAGCTCTGGGTATCAGAGGCTCAGGAGACAATTTTAATTCTAGATGGGGTACATTATATAAATGTTTCTCAGAAGAATAATATTATCAAACAAATAACTTCACAACACCATGGAAATTAAAGGAGTAGTGTTTTTTCCCTCCTTTATTAATGAAGTCATGCAGCACTTTATTTATATGTTTATTGAGTCAGTGTTTAAGTTTGATTGAAGCAACTGTAGCACTCATATTACACTGTTTTATATTCTTTTTCTTTCTTCTCTTTCTTTCTCTTTCAGATCTTTGTCTTCTTCTTCATGTCTCTTTCTGTGTATATTTTCTGAGGAAATAAACAGCATATGATTGTTTTAATGGTTATGTTTTACCTGAAATGAGATATGAGAATATCAATGTAGATGTGTTCTCATTTGTATCTTTTTTTTGGACTTGTAATAGTTCAAAGTAGAATATTTATTGTATGAACATTGGTATGTTTTATGTAATCTGTTAATGTATTATTCAAATAAAAATTTTTATTGGAAAAAAAAAGATTGTGATGAGGTAGTCCAAGCCCTTATTAGCGTCACTGCAACAAATCAGCGGGGTCCTGTCTGCACTATTTAGGTATTGTTTGAGGTGTTTCAGTTTACCTTTTCTGAGTGAATGGTGTTTGACAGATTGGGGGAGAATCTTTTGGACCCTTGTTCATCCAGTGATAAATTACTGGAGAGTGGTTGCTTAGAGTGTTCAGCAGTATGGAAACATTAGAGATATGCTCAGGGGAGGTGGTGAGCAGCCAATAGATGAGGGTACTGGTGCCAGTGCAGTAGTTCCTCCTGGTTGCTTGGGGAACCATCTGAGTTAAGTATAGGCCGTGGATTTTATCTCTAATAGCCACAGTTTCCTGTGCCAATCAACTGGAGTTAAAATCCAACAAGATTATCTGCTCACCTCCCTGTTTAACTTGCTTAAAATGCTCAAAGGATTGTTCCAACCCAGGGCCTTGTTTCCCAGGGGGTATGTAGACAGTGGTTAGCAACAGGGTCTTATTTTGGTGCCCAATGAAGAGTGTGATGGAGAAAAAGTGGCCTTCTTTAGTGTTGATATTATTGGACATCACCTGCTCTTTGGTGTTGTTGCTCAGATAAACCAGGCAACCTCCCCCTCTTTTGGACAGTCTGTCCTGTCAGAAGATGGTATAACCATCGAGTGAGACTGAGGTATCTGGGATGTTATGAGACAGCCAGGTTTCAGTGAGTGAGACTACGTCAGGCTTGTGTACTGCCACCCAGGCCTGGAACTGGGTATTTTAGGAATGAGGCTGCAAATATTGATAGAGACAATTTTGATGTGCCCGAGGACTTTAAGGTACACAAGGCTGGACCAGTGTTTGGGTGTATGTTACCTGAGATGAGTAGCAGGATAATAATTATTCTTTTAAAGTAGTGATTATACCAGGATCTCAGTTTCCAGATCTTCTTTCATATACAAGATCTATCATTTAAGGGTCATTTTGCAGTGGGATGTGAGCACATCAGGGCCACAACAGATGCAGGGGTGATGGGTGGAGTACTATTCTTGAGTATAGGGAGATTGAGCAAAAGAGGTGTTGGTGGAGGGGTTACCTGGTCCATGGAGGTTCCAGGTTTTTGTAAAAAAGGGTCTGGCATCTAACTGAAGGTCACTTTGAAGAGAAGTCTGAAAGCTGTTTTCTAAAAACACCTATTAACATGGGCAGGAGTAGAAGCGCCAATGAACGGAGGTACAGGGAGGAACCTCCTTTAGAATACCAGTTATATGTGTGCATAGTGTTACCAGTGGAGAGGGTTCCTACAGGGTTCAGAAACAGTGTCAGTGGGTGGGGTGTGATGGGGCAGGAGAAAATTAGAGTTGGGAGCAGCAGCCAAGGAGTCAGCTGGAAATAAAAAAATGTTAGTTTAATGGATAAGCAAAGAGCCAATAGCCAAGGCCAGGCTGGAGGAACTAACCCAAGCAGGCAGTTTCTTGCAGCAGGCAGCCACTCAGATTTATTCCCTACAATGATGCAAGCCTTGGATTGGGATCCTGGCTTGGAGGTGCAGTAGGCATCAGTAAGTACTGAGCAGCCCTTCTTAGCCAGCTGGGAGGCTCATGAACAGGGTTTGACAGCAGCTAAAGTATGGGAGGAAAGAGGTAGGGAGGCCCAACATATTGTGGCCTTGTTAGTCAGCCAGGCACTTAGTCGATGGGAGTGGTAGAATATAGAATAAAGAAGTGACAAAAGTAAACTGTGAAGGGTGTTACAAAGAAAGGGAACGGGAGAGAGACTATTGTGCTTAGGCCCCTGAGGAATGTAATGAGTAGGGAGGAAAAGTGAGTAAGGAGGAGTTGACCCAGTGGGGGGATGAGGGAGAGAGTTAAAAATAGCAGGGGGTTCAGGGCGAGGGCAAAGGCAGGGAGGTCAGGGACGCCGGAGGAGCTAAGTGGAGGACAAGTACAGCAGGTTGGAGAAAAGATTTTAGCTGAGTGGGATAGAATCAGGGGGTATAAACTACAGGAAATATCATGGGGAGAGAGAAAGAGAGGGGGAGGGAGGGACGGAGGGAAGGAGAGAGAGAGAGCAGTGAGAACAGATTGAGAGATGGAACAGAGAGAATGAGGGGCAGAAGGTCATGAATGTAGATACAATTCAGTATAAAGAGTTGGTCATAAAACAGTGCCAGTTAGAGAAGATGAAAGAGATGAAAGCTAGAAGCAAATAAGATATACCATGCAGAATGGCGGCTGTAGGTGCTGAGTTGCCTCCTCTTGTCTGCCAGGAAGGCGACCGATCAGGCAAGTCAGAGCCTAATGAGGAAAAAACTGTACTGACCTATGGAATGCCAAGGAGACTACAATATTTAGTTATTTATTTATTTTTTTCAATTTAATATGCTTTATTAACTTGGTTGGAATCATTACATCCAGAACAGGAAAAGTAAATAAGTTTTTCAAAAACATATTACATCATTAGTCAGCTGAACAAAGATTGCATAGGTAGATGCTGAAGAATCTCAGTGTCCATATCAGAGTTATCCAAGAAGTTAGAGTATATCTATGTTATGACCAAGTTATAGTATTTTATGTTTTACCCCCACCTCCCCTCTGTAAGTCACTGCCCCTACCCCTACCCCATCTCCAGAGACTGTGATATGTTAATTAGAGCCCAAGTAATAGTAATTAGCCCCTACATGCGGATAGTGGTTTTGTTTGAATCTAACCCTTCTCCTAAATTTGGTCTATGAGAGGTGAGAACATACATTATTTATTTATTTTATTTATTTAGTTTTTGTTGACCGGGTAAGTGCACTAGACAAATCCTGCCTATTTTCAGGCACGACCCGGGGGAGGGGGATACAGATGAATGCCAATTGACCTTGAACCAGATTAAGCTGTTGGTGATATTTTTAGTGAATGAGGGAAACTTGGCCAGGACACGGGAAATTCCCTACTCTTTTCCATAAGTGCCATGGGATCTTTAACATCCACCTGAACTACCACCAATCCAGGCAGATGGGACCTCGACAACGTCTCATCCGAAAGACGGCACCTCAGAAGTGCAGCACCCCTCTCATGCTGCACTACAGTGTCAGTACTGGGATATTAACCCAAGTGCCAGATGTCGGAACTGAACCCACAGCCCTCTGATCTCCCGGCCTCAGAGGCGAGTGTGCTACCTACCGAGCCACTGACACTGCCAATGGCAAGAAAAAATCCTGGACTCTGATTGGTCAGTCTTGGGCTGGACCCATGATGTTATCCCAGCACAACATCACTGGTCTAGTCTCAGCCTCACTGTGAACCAATGCAGATGAGCATTTGGAGCTAGATGCCTTTTTTTGCATCTCCTCTTAAGAAACAAAAATATTTTTCCACACTAATAAAAACATTCTTTGAAATTATTTTTTTATTTTATATTTAACAATGAGCCATTGTATAATATCAATAATGCCCTCCAGGGTGTGTGTCATTTGGGATAACATCACGCCTCAGTTGTTGGACACACTCGGCCTTTGGCCTCGTGCCCAACCACCTGAGGCATGAAGTTACCCCAGCACGATACACACCCTGTCAGGCATTATTGCATAAGTATTCTACAGTAAGGGGATGTGTTAAGGAGTGATTGAGCAGTAGCGAGAGTTGATCTGCCCCCCTGTATTCACCATCAACAGGGTAAAAAGGGGTTCCAATGTCTTAGTGTATCTTTTGTGAAGTTGTGACATGTTTGCAATAGTGCGTTCAGACTGCAGTGCAAAAAGGACCTCTCTGTACCATTACACAAAACTAGGAATGTCCTGCTCACACCAGTGTCGGAGGATAACCTTCTTGGCACAGGCTGACAGCAGTGCAATATGTGATTTTTGATTGCCAATTAAGGTTGTGGCGTAGTCCCCCAGAATACAGATTTCAGGGGTGAAAACCTGATCAAGAACTACTAAGGGGTCCAACCTACCTCTAATATTTTCCCAGAATGGACTAATTTTTTCTCAAGTCCTTAAAATATGATGTAAGGTTCCCCGCTCTTTTTGACATCTCGTGCATGTGCCTGAGGCTAGTCTACCCATTCTGTTAAGCTTGATTGGAGTGTAAAACATATTGTGTAGTATCTGAAACTGCATATAACGATATCTGTCCCATTCAATATACTTGTATACCCCTTTCCAGATGTGAGATCAATCAGGGGGACCTTCCTGTGGAGGGAAAGCCTGGTCACAGGAATAAAAAAAGACTGCTCTCTCATGGCAAGAAGGTCACATAACTTTGCATAAAAGAAAGCTGTAGCATGGGAGGTAAGGGTGATCTTTAACAGGGAATACAAGACATGACCATACCTCCTAGCCCAGGCCCCAATACCAAAATACTTGAATAACATATGCCTTATTTGCAAGTATTTAAAACACATTGAGACAGGCCATTTGAATTTTTGCTGGGCCTCTTTAAAGGTGATTAATTTATTGGATGACATCAGCTGGTCCACCGATAAATGTTCTAGGGAGGGCCAAACCGCCTTAAATAGCATTTTCCGACAATTTTCAGATTTTGGTTGTCAAGGATAGGCCGAGTAATATTGTGATAGGGGTCTAGAGTGAGCAGTTGACACAGCTGATTGTGAGTATAAAGGGAGTAGCCCACTGGAGTAGTCTTGAGTAGTCCCAGTATTCTTTTAAGGGGCACATACAACTAAGTTTGGGTGTTCAAACCAAACCAATTACACCATGAGCATTCAATATCCAATAATTGGGGAGTATATACAGGATTGAGGCTCCCAGGAGTTGAGGAGAACCACAAGGAGAGTCGAGAGCAGTGTATAGCTAGGTATAAAGGTAAACATTAGGGACTTTTAGACCACTGGTTTCCTTGGATCTCATTAATTTTATCAGAGCTCTCCTAGGGGGTTCCCCACGCCACAGAAAGTGAGAGAAAATCCTGTTAACCTAATGAAACCATGTTTTGGTAGGGCCAGACTAAGCATGGTATGGGGATATAAAATTTGTGGAAGAACATTCATTTTAAGAATGTTCACCCGGCCCCATTGGGATAGAGGTAATACAGTCCAACGGTTGAGATCATTTTGGATTTGGACAAGCACTTGATCCAAGTTATATTTTTTTAAGTTTTACTGAGTCAGTACTAAGATACCGTCCCAGGTACTTTAGTTTGTCTTTAACCCAGAGAAGGTCCAGGTGTTGTACATTAGCTCGGTGAGTTGCGGCGTTCAGTGGTAACAGTTCTGTTTTGGAGAGATTAAGCTTATAACTGGATATGATCCCAAAGTGAGATATGATATCTTGGACCTCTGGTAAGGAAGTGGAAGGAGAGGCAACGTGTAAAAAAATATTGTCCACGTACACTAACAACTTATATTGTGAAGAGCCTAGGGTTATACCCTGAACTTGCAGAGAAAGATTAATTTTCCTAATCAGAGGTTCATGACATAAATTAAACATAAATGGAGAATGGGGGCACCCTTGACGAGTTCCTTATTGCAAAGGAAAGGATCAGATAGAATCCCATTGCAAAGGATACAGGTTGTAGGGTTAGTATAAAGAGCCTTTAGACCCCTAATAAAGTCAGAAGGGAGGCCATATTTGGGGAGGAGATAGAATAAATAGTCCCAGGATACTCCATCAAATGTTTTTTCTGCATCCAGAGAGGCCGGGACAGATGATATGGGCGAGTCTCTGGATACGGAAATAAGGTGCAGTAATTTCCGGGTATGGTCTGCCGATTGTCTGCCTGATACGAATCCCACCTGCTGTCTGCTAAGAAGATACTCCCAGATGGAATTTAATCTAGTAGCTAGGATTTTTGCCAGTATTTTGAGATCCACATTAATTAACGATATAGGACGGTAGTTTGTAACTAGCAGGAGGTCTTGGCCTGGTTTGGGTAGAACCACAATGGTGGCTGATGTGAGGGAAGTGTCTGATATGCCATGTAAGAGGATTTATTGGAATAGTTCTAGGAGATGTGGGGCTAGCATGTCTTTAAATTTCTGGTAGAACTTGGGGAAGAAACCATCCTGACCAAGAGATTTATCTGGGGTTAGGGAGTCTATTGCAGTTATCACCTCTGCCAGGGTCAAAGGGGCCCTCAGCAGGTCGACTTGAGCCTGCTTTAGTACAGGTAAGTCTATGCCTTGAAGGAAGGCATCTAAGGTAGAGGAACTGAATGCTTTCGAAGGTGCAGCATCAAGAGATTGGTAGAAGATCCAGAATTGTGAGACTATATCTGTGGGAGAGGTAAGTAGGCAACCAGAGTCCGATCGTTTAGTTGGGATAATTCTGTTCACTTGCAGGATAGATAGACGGAGAGCAAGGAGTTTACGGTTTTCTTCCTTGGTCAAAATACTGGACCCTGGGCGGCCCAGTGGCTACTAATGGTTGAGTGCTAGGCACGCCGCGGAGACCTGGGTTGGGAACAAGCCCGGGCTGTTGGGGGCTGGCAGGGGAGAGAGGATTGAGCATCTGGAGGACTGCTCTCCTCTCTCTGGGGAGGGATCTGGGGCTGCTCGGTGACCTGGTGACCCCTGGTGGAGATCGGGGGTAAGGCAGGTACACCAGCCAGAAGAAGGGGTGGCAGTGTGGCAGATGTCAGCAGGGAAGCCGTGCACAGATGTCATTGCATGCCGCACTCCCAAGGGGGACCAGAAAAAGTAGAAAATTCCCCTTTCTCGGTTGTGGAGATGAAGGGGATGCCAGGGACGCAGCCCACATCCCGACTGCTAGTCCATCATCTGGAGGACTCCAAGGCCAACCCGACACACACCAGGTAAGATCTCCCTAATTTCAGACAGGCCATCGCAGGAGGACAGGACCACCCTTGGGGGTGATCCAGGGGGTTAGAGTTGCCTGGGTGGTCGGGGGAGTCTCTCCACTAATGAGGGTTCAGGCAAGGGAGTAGAGGCTGGGGTCGAGTGCATACCCTGGAAGGATGTCCAAGCAGGAAGGAGTATAAATAGAGTGAAAAAAATAAATAAAAAATACTGGAGCCTGGTCCTCTGGCTTAAGTGTTCAGCTTTCTCCCCTAGGAGGGCATTGTATTTTGCTCAGAGTGTCTCAAGATGTTCCCTATCTGATGCTGGGGAGGAGTCCAAAAGGTTTTGCTCCACTGTTGTGATTTGGTATAGCAGAAAGGAGGAAATATGGGAGCGTTCCCTCTTTCTTCTGGATGCCAGTCTAATGATCTCCCTTCAGATAGCACATTTAAAAACACACCAAAGGATATCAAGTTTGGGCATCGTGGGTGAGTTGGTGAGTTAAGAGTGAAAAATTCTACCATGAAGAGCTGTAATTTTTCCAGGATTTCTGGAGTTTTTAATATTTGGTTATTTAATCGCCATATCTTTTCTCTAGTAAGGGATGGGGCGAGATTAACTTGTAGCAGAACTGGATGATGATCAGAGATTAACCTTAGCACTGTACCCACTATAAAGGACACCTGGCAAGGCTTCAACACTTAGCAAAAAAAAATCTATTCAT
Organism: Neoceratodus forsteri; assembly: GCA_016271365.2. Taxonomy (NCBI): domain Eukaryota; kingdom Metazoa; phylum Chordata; order Ceratodontiformes; family Ceratodontidae; genus Neoceratodus; species Neoceratodus forsteri. The sequence goes on from CM028133.1 coordinate 659,758,678, forward strand.
GAAAAGGAACTGTGTGGGACGGAATACAAGGAGTACTCCTTCAAATCTGGGTTTAAAGTTCTCCAGGCATCTATCAGTCCTAACGAGTCCATCAAGTCTTGCAGTGCAAGTTGGCTTGTCATAAGGGGTAGGCTGCATCTTGAACTTCTGTCTAAATTATTGTCCAGTACCTCATTTCAGTCTCCTGCGAGTATCACCGGGAGGGAAGCCCATTGGGACAGGATGGGGAGGATCTGGGAAAAGAATGAAGGGTCCCCAATATTAGATCCATATACTGATCCCAGAATTACCTCTAAATGCCCAAATAGTGCTTTTGCTAAGATACACCTGCCATCTGAATTGGAGACTTCCTGGAGGAGACAGAAAGGTACTGATCTGGATATCAAAATGGCCACACCTCGCTTACAAAGAGTCCAGCCCTGAACCAAATACCTGACCTTCCCAAGAACGTCTTAAAGACATTACCTGGGATGGGGGAAGATGGGTTTCTTGCAAGAAGGCTGCATCAACTGCAGCTTATGTAGATGCAGCAAGATGTTTGCACATCTTGTTGGAGATTGGGCTCCTTTAATATTCCATGAGCAGTATCAGAAGTTATGCACCATGACACATTGAGGAATACCAGATGTGTCATAAAGGAACAGTTAACCTATGGGGGAACCCTCATGTTACACATTACATTTTGTCCAATCTCTGGAGATATGCCCCTTTCCCTCCTCCAACCACCCATTGTCCCCACTTATAACCCAAACCCCACCATTTATTTCCCCAACAATCCTCACCCACCAAACTCCTAAAAGCTAAGATCAAATCTGTAGCCCAAAAAAACAGTGACAGGTTCTGAAAAAATTGCCCACTCCCATCCCCCCTTCCCTTATCCTCCCGATAATATAGTTTTAACATCCTTGAACAACATGAACACTAATGGTAGTAACAGTATGAAAGTGACCTGGTCTTTCCCATCCTCCCCCCACCATGCAGTAAAGAGACCGCATCTCTCAAATAACTGGTACATGAAGCACTCACCAAGCATAGCATGTCCCACTATCCTAACTCTCCCTCCCTCCACTTTGTAATACCAACAACTATATCCCTCTCTATAATAACAGCGACCTAATACAGTCAATAACATGGTAATTGCAACATCAAAATAGTTATCAATTCAATTTAGTAATGTCAAGCATAGTGGCCCGGCAGTAGCCCCCCCCAACAAAAGCAACCTGTTCATTATTAGCGCATAATAAGAGGGGGTGCCAGAAATCATACAGTGAAATTATATGTACTCTAAACAATGCTCTCATATTGCAACAACTATGAGGGGTGGGCTGTAGGGCACCGGCGTGACGCCCTTCCAAGTTATAAACAGAGAATAGATCCCGCCTGTACCACACCCTGTCCCCACGGTTGATATCTCCGTAGCTTCACCGTTCATGTCAAATAACTGGTTCTGGAGCAGTCTAATAGGTGAGTCTTAGGGAAATTTGGCCCCTCTCGCCCAACTCAAAAGTGTGGCATATCTACCCGAGTCAGAAGTCCAATATCTTGTAGGCCCCTTAGATAGTAAGGGGGTAGTGTCTGTAAATAAGTGTTCCTTTCATACATGTGTGCTCCAGAGTGTGCTGATATAAAGGTACTATGAGAGTAAGAGGCCAAACGTTTGTCGAGGGGTGATCCATGTAGAACAAGTGAAGTGTAGCCAGAACATAACCCATAGTGGTCCTAAAAGAGTAGGGTTGTTTTGTTCAGCAGCTTGGAGAGATTTAGCTGTAAATAAAATTAGAGAGCAGAAAGAGCAGCCTTCAGAGTTCAATCTGCCAATGTTTGTGGAAGATCTCAGGTGTAAATGTGATCCCTTTTCAAAAAGCTCAAAAAATGATGCTTAATAGAGAGTGTTAGTAAGTTCTAAACCACATTCCAACTTCACACTTCCAGATTCAGATGGTGAAATTATACTTCCTTAATGCAGCAGTACTCACCGGTCCTTGAATAAGTCAGGAAGCAGCTTCTTGAGCTCAGTGCTGGCATTGTCCATCGTGTCAAAGGAGAACCATCTGTCATTGACTAACACCTGTAGACGTGCTGGGTATAGCATTTTAAACTTTATCCCCACAGCTATTATCTTGGTTACTATAGGGTGGAAAGCAGCACAAGTTTGGCAAGTTCCCACAGGCAAGTCTTGTGTGAGCCTTAGCTTTTTGCCTTCCCATAAGATTTCCTTCAAATCTCAGACCTTCTGGAGTATATGTTGCTTGTCCATGTAATTTAGCAGTTTAAATATAAATGGCCGAGGTGGAGAATCTGATGGGGGTTTGGATCTTAGGGAATGATGGGCTCATTCAATTATATATATTGTACCATTTGGGGAGGGGCCCACTACTCGTTCCAGGAATTTTTGTATGAATATGATTGGAGTAGTCCCTTCCTCACCTTCTGGTATCCCAAATAGTATCAGGTTGTTATGGTGGCTTCTACCTTCGAGGTCTTCCACCTTATTTTCTAATTGATGGATTCTTTGTAGCATCTGCGTTGATTCAGAGTCTGCATGACTTTGGGCCTTCTCCAGCGAAAAAGTGTGGGCCTCCACATCTCCTACCCATTTGCTTACGTCCCTGAGATCTCCCCCAAGTGATTTTAATTGATCCTTAATCTCTTTAAGCATTTTGAAAAAAGGCTCCATTTCAATAAGAAAGTAGTCCTCCGTTAGTAAAGCTGGTGCCGTTGTAGAAGTCACTGAACAGCCAGAGCTGGAGCTTTGGGCTTTGGGCCTTTTGGTATTTTTCTCTGGGGTTTGAGGTGGGGTATGTCGCATTTCTACCTCTGACATCCTTACTTCTGTAGGGTGAAAATATACCAAACTGTTCCATACATGTAAGAACTTCAGTCGCTGCCACTTATTTTGTAGTATATATCACTTTTCTAGTAAAACGTCCTAAAGTAATACAGTGGAAGAGGAAGAGTCGGTATAGAGCTGTTACTGAGGCAAAGACATCACGTAACTCCAAGACTACGATATTTCAAATAGATCTGAGGGTTTTTGGCAAAGAAAAGGAGAGAGGTAACAGACTTAGAGGTTACAAATATGGTGTCAACTTAGTCAATCAAGGAGACAGTACCCACCAGGAGAAAAAGTGCATTATTAGCTAGTAGTAGAAGGAGGCGGAGACATAATCATTAGCTAGACCATTTCAAGAGTGCCAAGGGCAGAGGTGGGTGGTGGGAGAAAATTCAGTCTAACAGCAGCAGCTATGTTTAAGCAACTGCAGCTGCACAGGCTGATTAAATTAATTACTTAACAGCAAGCTAGCTGAACATCAACAAAATTGGAGCAGGAAGTTGATCCTGGAGTCCAGACTTGAGAGATAATTTTACAAGCAGTTTAAGTTAAGTAAAGTTAGCCAAGGGTGCCTCCTTTATTTTATTTATTTATTTTATTTATTTATTTATTTATTGCTCTGATTAACATATCTTTGAACCAGAGGTTATTTTACAAAGGTTCCGCATCAGATACGAATTCAGAAGTTATACATACAAAAATTTGGATTTTACATTACAAGGTAGGAAGGTAAACAATTAACGAAATGACAAAGGGTGCAAAGCACTCAGTTACATAATATACAGAATAGCACACTAGTTGGTGTACAAAGTAAGTTACAGTATGGATTCAGTCCATAAGACAATTGCATCAGTGGCAGGAATAAGGAGATGAGAGAGTGGGGGGGATGCAGTCAGCGAATTATGACTTTGTCTGCCAGGGCTCAGAGAGAAAGGATAAGCAAAGAGGGGGATGAATAAGAAAGGACAAAGGAATCAAAGAAGAGGGATAACAAACTAAGGGGGTGGTGAAGCAGGCAGCAGATGTCCTTGTCAAGTCAGATTGAGATAGTTGGGAGTATGTTGGGGGGAAGGACGGGTGGAGAAGGGGGAGGGAGTGAGAGGTAGGTGGGGAGGAAGTGGGGGTAGCTAGCCAGGTAGGGGCAAGGAGGTCGAATGCTGACCTTTGTCATGCCAGACAAATCTGATAGATTTCTTTGACTGGGTGACCAAAGTAGTAGATCAGGGAGGGGCTGTGGACATGGCCTACCTAGACTTTAGCAAGGCATTTGACACAGTCCCACACAAAAGATTAATATACAAGTTAGCTAGCCTGGGAGTGGGTCCCAAGATGACAGCCTGGGTAAAAAATTGGCGGAGAATAGGACACAGAGAGTAATAGTAAATGGAGTCCACTCTGAAGAAGGGGGTTACTAGTAGGGTACCACAGGGTTCAGTATTAGGACCGGTCCTCTTCAATGTCTTTATAAGCGACATTGCAGAGGGACTGGAAGGAAAAGCATGTCTCTTTGCAGATGACACAAAGATCTGCAACAGAATTGATGCACAAGGTGGGGTGGAAAGGATGAAAAGGGACTTGGCAAGGTTAGAGAAATGGTCAAATGTATGGCAGCTTAGATCCAATGCTAAGAAGTGCAAGGTAATGCACCTGGGAAACAAAAACCCAGGGGAAGAGTACACAATGGGGGGTGAGATACTAACAACAACAAAAATGGAAAGGGACCTGGGGGTAGTCATATCAGATGACCTAAAGGTGGGCAAGCAATGTGAGAGGGCAGCAAGGAGGGCTGGGGGGATCCTGGGATGCATAGGGAGAGGCATCACCAGTAGAAAACAGGAAGTTATTATCCCTCTGTACAGACATCTGGTCAGACCCCATCTGGAGTACTGTGTGCAGTTCTGGAGACCCAGTCTTCACAAAGACATAGACAGGATGGAAGCTGTCCAGAGGAGGGCAACTAAAATGGTGCAGGGTCTGCACCGGAAGACATATGAAGAGAGACTTAAGGAGCTTAATATGTATAGCCTCGAGGAAAGGAGGAGGGGGACATGATAGAAACTTTCAAGTACCTCAAGGGAATCAACAAAGTCCAAGAGGTAGCATCTTTAAAAAGAGGTGTGCAAGAACAAGGGGCACAATTTGAAGATAGAGGGTGGCTCAGAAATTAATTTAAGGAAGTATTTTTCACAGAGGGTTGTGGATGCATGATACAGCCTTCGGAGGAGGTCGTGGAGTCAAAAACAGTGGTGGAATTCCAGCATGCATGAGACAGTCATAAGGCAATTCTAGGGGGTGGGGGTAGAAAGAAGTAGGCTGCTGGTTAACTAGGATCTGCAGCTTATCCAGTAGGCAGGGAAATGGGCAGACTGGGTGGGTCAAGCGGTCCTTATCTGCCGTCAAATTCTATGTTTCTATGTTTGTTGCAGGTGAGTACTTACCCTGCATTCACTCCTTGCATGTTTGATGAATCTGTTTCTCTTTCAGTTGATACTCTCCATTGCACTTTACAAACTGTAGTCCTTTGGGAAAAGAGCTTTGATCATTCACATTTTGTCATCTGATGAGGTAAGACAGTGTTTACTATACTTTATTCTGGCTAGAGTCATATCTGTCTAGACAGCTAATTGTGTGCTTTTCAGCAAGTCAACCAGTATGGCATTTATTTTCATATTTAGAGGCACTGTGAGGACAATAGTGACTGCAGAGTTGCTGCTGTCTGAAATCCTCATATGCCCAACATTCTAAAGCTTTGGGCTATGCCATTTCCCCTAGTAGGGGTGCACAAAACCCAGTTGTAATGAATATCCATTGACAATGTAGGAGCTAACAGAAAAGTAAATTACGGTAAGTATGAAGAAATTTCTTCTATACTTATGGTCAACCTTTTTGCAATTTTTCTATCACGTTTATTGGTTTATATTGATTAAGTATATTATTTACCAATCCAGCCCAAATCAGTTTGTGTCTATTTTCTATTGTAGTCCATCCACCTAACTTATTGTAGGTCACTTCTACTTTCCTCAGAGTGATTTCACTTGCATAGATATAAATGTGACACCCATAATCTAAAATTGGTAATCATAGTTGCATTACAATCGGTAATTGTAATTGCATTACAGTTGTATATCTCATTTTTTTTCATACAAAATGCTCTGTGCCTGAATGCCCCAAGTCTGCAGTTTACCTTGCTTGTTGCTTTATCAATGTGTTGGTTAAAGTTCAATGTATTGTCCAACCAGATACCTAGATATTTATATTCCAAAACTTGTTCTAACATTATACCGTCTTTTGTTTCTATGTTTCACTCTGGTTTATTTCCCCTCCTTCCAATGGTATTATTGAAAAAGGCCATAACTTGGGATTTTTTCCAATTTTAAAGTAATCCAGAATGTTCAAACCAGCCCTTCAATTTCAAAAAGTCAGTTTGCAGTTCTTGTCCTACATGTTTGTAGGACATGTTTACGGTTTCCACCAGACGCATCAAGAACCATATTTTCAGTGTAAAGCTGAATTTCTTGATTGTTTATGATAGCTGGTAGATCATTCATATATATTAGGAATAGCAGGAGACCTAGTATGGGGCCCCGTAGAACTCCATTGGAAAATACAGGTTGGACAGTTTGCCTTCAATACTAACTCTTTGAGTTCTGTTTGTGATGTATGAGGTAAACCATTTCTGGTACTTATCAGAAATATTTAACTTAGGCCAGCCCAGTGGCATGGAGGGCTGAGGCATCCATGCCTTAACTCCTGCCATGCTGGTGACCCGTGTTTGCAGTGCAAGCAGGAAGCTGGGGGCCAGCTGGGGAGGAGGAGGAGGAGGAGGATTGAGTGTCCCCAGGACAGATCTCCTCCAGGGAGGGGGGGTAACAGCAGTCGGTGTTAGCCTGGCTGCTAGCAGAGGCTAGGGGCTGGCACACCGATGCTGCCAGAAGGAGGGGCAGAGGAAGGACAGATGCCTGGCATGCCACATACGGGAGCATGTGCAGCACCACCATTGGGGTCCTAGCACACCCCCCTCTGTGGGGAGAAAAGGGGAAACTGCCAGCGGTTGGGTGGCAGTGGGCACTTGTAGGCCCCGCCCCTTGACAGTAGGACCAGCAGAACTGGATCTTGAGTGTGGTGGGGCAGAGCACTTCCCCCACTAACCCCACCAGGGGGGCAAGCCCTGGGGTCAGAAAGCTTGGTGCCAGTGGATGGCCGGGGATGGGCTGGAGTGCTCACCTGAATGTGAGCCGCCAGGGAGAGAAACAGCATCTTAAAAGAAAAAGAAATATTTAATGTATGCATCCTTTCTAGTATGATGCAGTGATTTACTAACTCAAATACTTTGGACAAATCCATGAACACCGCACCCACCGCCTCTCCTTTGCTTAAAGGGGTAGAAACTAAATCTAAGAGGTCTATGAGTGCACTACTCATGAAGTGTCCTTTTCTAAAACCAGATTGATATTTTGTGATGAAATTGTATTTCTCTTGGTAATTAGACAGCTGTGTGTGTGCCAGTCTTTCAAACACTTTTGATATCACTGATAGGAGAGCAACTGGTTGATTATTTGATGGTATTGTTTTTTCTCTATTTTTAAAGACAGGTACTATTTTAGCAGTCTTACAACCCTCTGGGTATATTCCCTCAGTCAAACTCCAACTGCATAATGTTGAAACAATGGGAGGAATAACATCTGCTGCATCCTTTAGAACCCTAGGGCTAGATTTATAAAAAAGCACAAAGCACAGCACAAAATTATGCATTGCGCTTAGCGTTTGCCCAGGTGTCAAAAAGTGCTTTTCACAGATGGGTAGTGCACCACACTATCTGACTGTGAATAGGGCTAGGGTGAGGCAGCAGTAACCACCTTACCACTAGCACCACCCCACTAGCATCATCACAACATGCAGCCAGGAGTATGGCCCTGCAATGAATAGCACAGGTGTGCTATTTGTAATTCACAAAAGCAGCCATGTAAATGAGCCAATTGGGCATGCAAGACACTAGGTGGCCATTTGTATGCCCATTATGGGTCATTTTCATAGTCTGTGGTGAGTTAGCATGCCCCCCATCCCCTGCCTGAGAGGCAGCCCTGTGTCCTTGGTGCCTAGTGCCTCCACCTCACTGATCGCTGGCCCGAGTCCAAGAAAGTACCCTGGTACCAGTATCCACCCATGAGGTCACCGATCACCATCCCGATGTGCCAGGTACATATTCCCAGATGCTAGTGGTCTCCCCCCCCCATGCTCGCTAGTCGCCAGCCCCAGTATAAAAAAATTACATTTCTGTAGTGGCTAGTGTCCTCCCCCCATGATCACCTAATCACCATCCCGATCACATATATAGACACAAATTTCCTGGTGGCTAGCAATTCTTGCCCCCCACCGATCACCCAGAATGATAGATAGAGTTTCCCTGGTGCTCAGTAGTCTCATCCCCCACCCAAGCCCTAACCTGAACTGTACAAATAGTTTCCCCGGTGTCTAGTGGACCCTTCCCCATCTGATCCCCATCCCCAGTGTGACAAGCACCCCCCAAACACAGCCCCAGCCCCCTCATGCTATCTCCACCTCCCCCAGCCCATCTCTCACATTGGTTAGTGGCCCTCAGAGTCCCAGCCTCGGTCCTGTCATGTGATCTCTGCCCCCCAGCCTGTCTCTCATGGTGGTTAGTGGCCCTCTCTCCCTCCCTGATCCCCTCCTCTCTCTCTCTCTCTCTCTCTCTCTATATATATATATATATATATATATATATATATATATATATATATATATGATATGCAATGGAAGCAAAGTGTAATAAATGATTTATCTGCACAATAGCAGTTTGACCTCAGGTAACCTCACGAGTGACATAAGCCATGAGTGAGGTGTCCGAGATCAAACTGCTTGAGTGCAGATAAATCATTTATTACATGAGTTTTCCATTGCATATTCCATTTATGCAATTCTTTTGTTTTTGCTTTTGTAAGGGGCATTTGTTAGTCAAAAAAGTGAATAAAAATTGAATTTTCTGCCATTTTGTGCTGATTATAGAAAATCTAAAAGGAATCTAGAAATGAAACACCTCTCATTTTGTAGATATTTTTATGCTGAACAACCTTTGTGCTCAAATTACCATACTATAATTTTTCCTTTTTAAGTTATTTGCATTTGTTTGATGAAAAAGTGCACATAAATGGAATTTTCTGCTGTTTTTCACTAATTCTGAAAAAAATTAAAAAGTATCTATAAATGAAACACCACTCATTTTGTAGATATTTCTGTGCTGAATAAACTTTTTGCTCACAGTACCATGCTATCATTTTTCATTTTAAAATTATTTACATTTGTTTGCGGACAAAATGAAAAAAAAAAAAGAATTTTCTGCTATGTTTTTGCTAATCATCAAAACATCTAAACTGTATCAATAAATAAAACACCACTCATTTTGTAAATATTTCCATGCTAATCAACTTTTGTGCTCTCTGTAGCATGCTATCATTTTTCGTTTTAAAGATATTCGCATTTATTTATTTTATTTATTTATTAAATTTTGTTAACCGGGTAAGCCCACAGGCCCTGAAGGTCCATTTTTCAGGGGCGACCCGGAGTTAGTTACATATAATTTTGTACATACAGTCACATACATGTACTGTGTCAGACATATTGTACAGGATTACAAGGACAGTATACAGTTTCACAGTTCTTGTTGAAGAGGGCAGGAGGTACATGACATTAGTGAATACAGCAGTACAGTGCAGTACGTCTATTACAGTAGTACATCTAATACAGCAGTACAGTACATCTAATACAGGAGGTACATTACATTAATGAGTACACCAGAACAGTGTAGTACATATAATACAGAGTTATAAGGACAGTATACAGTTTGTGTAGAAGAGGGCAGTAAATACATTACTATACAGAGTACAGCAGTGACGGCAGATAAGTAGAGGCGAGGGTGATAAGTGCTTTAAATGCAAACAGGAAGTTCCATATAGGATAGAGTACCAGCTTGTGCATTTGAATATGGTTAATACTGCTACTGAGCCCGACCATTCTAAGTGACATAAGCACTTTATAGATAAATGGCTGATGACATAAGCACTGTGTGGATAAATGGCTGATGACATAAGCACTGTATACATAAATTAAATTTATGTACACAGTTACTCAGATAAACAGATTTATCACACTCTGTTTATCTCCACCCCCATTGCATAAATATATATATATATAGGCATGAATACAGTATTTGAGAGACTCATACCTACGGCACATTAACACCCTGTAACTTTTTACTGAATTGTTAAAACGTTTACATCACACCCCTAATTTGTAGTGCCACAGTAGGAGAGATATTAAACCTAACATGACCCAGTTTGGTTCCACTGTGTTCTTTCAGTTTTATCACAAACATCTATTTACCCTTTCAAATAGGGCTCCATTTTGTGACATTGCTTCCAGTCCCAATTTAAGTATTTAAATATAGCTCTTTATTGTGACCTAGAAAACCAACTGTTGTTAATGTGTTATCTAATTATTTCATTTTAGCCTCCCCATGAACTCCCTGTACAGAATAAAAGTTTTGCCATTTATTAAATCATTTTATACAGCTGTAACGTTCATAACATGTGGTGTCCATCTAGTACCTCACACTAAGCAGACTGTGTTTTAATTTGCATGGACTGTGGTCCAAAAGCATTACTGTATTTGGTGACCTTCTTTTTGTTAATGACATGCTGCCATAACCTTGCAGTTTGTTATAACTCATTTATTTAGAAAATTCCCTTTTCCCATGGCATGTTATTTCTGTGTCCTACTGTGATCCACATTACTATTGGCTCCTCCACTGGCCCAGAATGTTGAGAACAAGAAATGCATGCTGACCCCATCAGTCATCACCCCATGGCTCTTCAAAGCCATGGAGCTGGTGGTTCTGCATTCTTTTTACTGCCACCTACATTCTGGACAAGACATGTTGTCCTCCTGAAGTTTGGAGTTATGCACATTATGGGCACTACAGTAGGCTATTCTTTGTGCACCTCAACTGCTCTTTTGTTCCCCAGTGTGTCAAACGTCTACAGATTGTAAAGGTACATATTTGCTTTTTGGGAAACACAGAGAAATGTAGTTGGACCTTGCCTCATGGTCCCAAGATGCTGGACTCGGTGATTGAAGGGTGGGGTTGGAACAGAGAGAGTTGATTATAAAGCATTTTAAAGTTGAACAACTGCAGGTTTCCTAGATTAAATGGTTATACATGTTCTATAGATCAAGTCTCTACATGGGGGTTATTTTGTATAGCCTGGTCCCTGCAGGGGGCATTTTGTGTGATCCTGTTCTCTATCAGGGACTCCTTTAATGTTACTGGTGCTAAATTGTTTGTTCTGTTATGGGTAAAAAAAAAACTGCAGTTTTGGGGAGTATATCCATTGGACCTGGTTAGTGCTGGGGCTCATTTTGTATTAGGCATCAGAACACCAAAACTACTGTTTGTAGAGTTCTGTAATAAGAAATAAAATACATGCAGTACTGCAGGAGTAAATGAACAGGACCTGGTCTCTGCAGGTGCTCAGTTTGTGTAGACCTGATCTCTTTAGGGGCTTATGTTGTGTGGGAGGCAACAGAACACCAGAACTACTTTTAAACTACCTGCTTATCTGCTAAACTTAAAAATAAATCCTGGTTAATATCATATTTATTTTTCTCTGTGAGTCCTCTGTGGTCCTGTGGGTGGGTGGGGGGTCTTATAATACAGAACATTGTTTTTTCTGTCCTGTATACAGTACAGTACCATTCAGTGATACTAAACTGACATGAAACTGAAATAGGACATGTTATACAGTACACTTAAAATATTGCTCATGAGTAAAGTCTGGTGGTGGTGTTGGGGTGATCATGGGCTTAAAACATAAACGTGCTTACAAGGGGCTTTAATAGAAAGGCAGTAGGAGCATAATGGCACAAAGATTAAATGGAGTTTAAAGAAGCAGAAAGAAAAAAAAGAAACAAAATAAAAATCATATTGTATACCATGATTCTGAGTTTCAGTGTGTGTTAATGTCTACTAGGGAATGCAAAATGTGGGAAGTAAAAGTAATTGTTTGGTGTTCCCTGTGGCCTAGGATGGCATATGTGGGAGTAAATGTGACGTAAAGAAATGTTCTCTTACTAGGAGAGATACACATGGTGCTGCCACACAGTCACCCTCTAGTACAGTAATTTTACATCAATTTTCATTGTTTTGTGTACGTTTAGGCTTGTTTAGCTGTTGTAGTGTATTTCAGTAATTGTTTGGGCCATGTATTGCATGTAGACTTAACATGGCTTCAGTGGTAGTACAAGTGATAAAATACTGTTTTTTTTTTTCCACTGGAGTTTTTTCTGGCAGTGACTGCCAAAGCAGCACCATTGTTTCTAATAATTTTGCATCACTTGTGTCTTTTTGCACACTTTTTGCTTCTTTTGCTGTTGCAGTGAATCTAAGCAATCATTAAGTGTGCCAAGTGCTGCATGTTAGGCTGAGGGTCTAGCATGGCACATTAAATAATTAATGAGATTCACTGCAACAACAAAATGAGCCTAAATGGGCACAAATGCCAAAAATGGATGTAAAATGACTGCAACTGATGGTAACCGGGTTGCAATCGCCACCAGCATCAACCCTGTTCATTGTTTTTGTGCAATTTTAGACTCATTTGGCTGCTGTTGCAGCGTATCTCAGTAACTGGGCCATGTGCTGCATGGTATGCCTAAAATGGCTTCCATGGCAGTACAAGGGAAGTAAAATACGGTTTTTTCCTTACTGGGATGATTGCTGTCAGTCACACTTTGTTCTGTTTTTATTTTTTTTGCATTCAGGTTTTGGTGTGCACTTGTAGGCTTACTTCGCTGTTGCAGTGAATCACAGTAATTATTTGGCATGTCATGTGCTGCATGATAGGCTGAGGGTCTAGCATGGCATACCAAACAATTACCGACATTCACTATAGTAGCTGAAGAAGCCTAAAAGTGCACCCCCCCAAAATGCACTGGTTGCCATATGCACCTGCAGGACCATGCTGTGGACACAGTGAGTGAGGGGACCATTTGACAAGAGGAAGGCGTTGTGTCTTCAATTGTGGCTATGATCCGGGGGATGGCACAAAGAGTAACAGGGATAATTGTGTATATCTGCGCCATACAAGGGGACCATGCAAAATGACCTGGCACACTGTGATTACAGGACTTCACCAGATTTCAGGTCCCTGACCTTTTATTTGTATTGTGCCAGCCTCAGAAAATCTCCTGGGCACAAACTTTGTTTGCCCATGATGAAAAGGCTTTGGAATATGGACATCTGTGCAAATCTGGGTTTGGGCACAAAAACTAGGCTTTCCACAGGGGCAAGCTTTTGCAGATCTTGCCCCTGAAGTTTGTTTTTCATTTCATTTTCATTTCTTAAAACACATTTTAAGATTGAAGCAGCCCACTCAAGGGCATAGTTCTATTAGTAGGCAGTAACCTACCCAAGGGTGTGCAGTTATTAGGGATTAATCAATACTCTGAGTTCGTTGTGAGGCATGAGGCTGCTGGCTGAGTGTCCTCACAACACCACAAGTGTTGACTAAGCCCCAATAACATACACCCTGGAGAGAGCTAATACACTTATAACAGAGGGTGCAATACAAAACAAGGAGAAAGCAACATAAATGTTTTTTCTCCTTTTACAAAAGGCAAACAAATTATTGTATTCTGCTGCCTAGAAAAATATTCCCAACAAAACTGCTGTCATGCACATACAAATGTCAGAAAGAATGTGTTGCTATGCTTTCTCTGACATTTGTTGCACATGATATGCTTTCTGAGACAGTACAGTAGGTCTGAAGTGCAAAACATGAAGCTGCCTCTTGTGATACAGACAAGGTGTCTGTACCTCCACTGGCTTAGCTTCTCTATCTCTCTCTCTCTCTGTCTGTGGTTATATTAATGCATGGCAAGCAAGTAAACATTTTCCCCAGCAGTGTAGTCACACAGTCTACCAGACTGTATTCTACCAATTAAGAAATGGCAACTAACGGGACTCAGAGCCTGGAAGTCTTGCTGGCACTCTGTTTCTCTGTCTACCAGCATAAAGCTCACTTTCAGAGAATGACATCACTGGGGAGGGGTCTCCCTCTCTTCACACTATTCCATCTGACTTTATGCTACAACTATGGGATGTACCTGTCAATGTGGCTGTGCGACAGAAAAATGACCATTGGGACCACATACTTCACTCTGGGGACAAGCTTATCACATTGGCACTTGAATCTCACTGGCACAGAGACAGCAAAAGAGACAAGTTCACGAAGTCAAGTTTCATTTAATGCTGTCCCTGGCTCCTGCTGGCTCCCCTTGCTGTGCATCTCTCCCTCTCTCTCCCAGTGGCACAGAGTTAAGATAGAGACAGTCAGCAGTGGAATCAGGGGACTGCTGGCAATTTGCTGCTCACTCTCACAGATGATGTTTGCTGCTCCTGCATTGCAGTGGGTCTCTCACTGTCTCTATCGCTGTCACCATGTAAAGTGACACTGACAGTGGCAGAGCAGCAGACACACATGCTGTAGATGTTCCTTTTGTCCTTGAGGAGTGGATGTTGCTGTGGGGTACTTCTGTGTACTGCACATGGGATACAGAGGGAAAAGCAAGCCACAGGCAGATCCCATCTGGTACACTGAGCACGTGTCCCATAGTCTGGTGTTTGTGTGATCACGGACAGAGTAATGCATGGACAAGTACTGTTTGCTGATTCCTTCCAACGTTCTTGCTATCTTTCTGTGATCTAATGGGTGGTCACAGTAAGGGCAACCATTGTGGCACAGGACATGTTCACAGAGAACAGAGGTACTGCTGTTGAATAAAATGTTATGGTGCATCTCTCTCTGTCCCCTTGGAAGTCCCACATAGAACAAGAAAATGCCATATGCCACATTCCCGATCACTCACTCGGGTTGTTTTAATGGCTGCCAGGCTGGCACCTGTTCTCTGTGCTGTCCTCATCATAGAGAGATTGAGACAGCCAAGAAATTTGGTTTTGCTGTGATGATCCCTAGGGTGTGTGGGTGGGTAAGCTGCATGACTACAAACTTTGAACACTGCAGCCACTGTTGCTGTACTGCCTGAGACTACATGACAGGCCTCAACTCTTGCTCACTAAACAGGGATTGTAATGGCTGCTCCACAGACTGCAATTTTGGCACTGTAACAAGATCAGAACAGAAGCACAGCCTGATCTCTCGATGGAGTGGTTCATCACTAGCTATTGTATATTATGGCATAATCAATGGTTAACTGATGGCTGTTTACCACTCACCTGTCTTTATCTACCCCATGTTATAAATCATTAATACACTTCCGGTGTTTTGCCTTCAGCCTTGAATATCACCAGCAGCAAGGGAATGCATTACTCCCAAACACCCCCATTCATCTAATAGAGGTATAGTTTGGTTTCCCTCTCTCTTATTGTAGGCTTGGGACCAGCCGGTATATGTAACAGACAGACCAGGTGAGATTCAGGCCATACTACACTGTACTACACTGTGTAACATAAAACATTTGTGAATATTTTAAGTCAATATAATATTGTGACTACAGTACAATCTTCAAAATGTTCAAAAAATTTATACCAAATATCCATAGTAAGACAATAATGTTTTGGTTGAACATTAGCAGTAACATTTGGTATGACTTAGTGAGACACTTGGTATGATACTAATACTACTGTTGTTCCGGTGTCCATGTTACTCATGTGACTTCTTGTGTCATGTCTGTGTTACTTACATGACGTCCTGTGGAGTCTCTGTTACTCACGTGATATCCTGTGGAAAAAACCCTTATAAATAAAGTATAATTAACTTTCTGAAAATTCAGTGGTTTCTGTCTTTTCATATGAGGGTAATATAGTTGTGCAAAAAAATAATGGGCTAAAAAATCAAGGACATGACTGTGGTAGCTAAACTTGAACATGTCCAGATCTGGGCACACTGCGATTAGGAAATGTATTGTGGCATAATTACCAACAAGTTAAGTTTATGATAAAAAAATGAAATGTTAAATATTATGCTACCTAAATAGATACCATAGACATAGTAATATCGAAAAAATATATGTTTGATAATATGGCAAATTTGCTGTCAAGGACACGATGTTACTCACATTACATTGGCCTTGTGGGAACTTTTAATCTCATTTTTTAGGACCTCTGAACTATAAACTATCTTTATATTGCGGACTGCAATATTACCACATGTACCCAATGTAAGTATGATATGGTTATGACAATTGGCCCAAACAAATTTTGGAACTTGAATGTCACACTTTGTTTCTCGAGTAGCATATCGGTACCTATATATATATATATATATATATATATACAATGTATAGTGGTACAGTAGTGCCACTGTAGTTAAGGCTGCATGGTCACTTCTATGCTAAACTCAAAATTTTGCACTTTAATAATGTTGCAACCATTTGTTCAATTTGCCTGAAATGTTGCATGCATCGTCTGGTACCATCGATCTCTGGATCAAGCAAGTTTTGTTCCAGTTGGATGTGTGGTTGTGGAGCTGCAGAGTGCCAAGAAATGTGAAATTTACAATTTTTTGCAAATTCTTTGCTTGTCTCTTAATCCGAAATGCTTTAGGGGTGTGGTCTGAAATTGTTAGGGTATATGGGGTCTAGGTCACTGATGTGCCTTTTGAAGGTTTGGTGAAATAAATATAAATCTGTTCAAAGGTTATAAAACTTCAAAGTTTCCCAATATAGCCTTAGGGAAAAAAATATATGCCCACTTCAAAAGTACTTTTGACTTTCGCAAAAGCACTTTTGACTCTCTCAAATAGGTTCTGTAGAGTTGTAAATCCACCATCTTGTTTTCAGTTAGAGAGGCGGGAAAAAACACTGTAATTCAAAAACTACTGCCCCTTGGTAAACACCAACAGTTGTGTTTACCTAATCGGGGCACGAAGAACACGATTCTGACATTTGTTTTTAAAAATAATGCTCGTAAATATATTTTTTACATTTTTCCATTGGAAGTGTCGCAAATTTGCAAAAATACGTTGACAAAGCTTTTGCAAATTTGCAAAAGTTTTGAAAACTTACTTTTGCAAATTTGCAAAAGCTTTCACAAAACTTTCTCAAATTTTGTGAGACTTTTGCAAATTTGCAAAAGTACCAAAAAGAAAGCAATTTATTTGCCACTTCATAGCAAATAAATGGTTAGGGCATTTGGACTGAAATTTGCAGGGTAGGAAGGGCTTGCACCACAGATGTGTCTTTTGCTGGTTTGGTGAAAACAATTACATTGGTTCCATAGTTGTAACATTTTGAAGTTTATAAATTTCCCATAGGATAACATTGTGGTGGCCACGGTACCTTTCAGCACCTATATTTATTTATTTAGCTTTTGTTTACTGGGTAAGTACACTAGACAAGTATTATGCCTATTTTCAGGAACGACCCGGGAGAGTACAACATGAGGAACAACAGTCAAGGAGACATGGCAAAGAAAGTACAGTTTTTTGTCACAGTAAACAAACATGTGGGAAATACATCATTTGACGCTAGGGGAAACATACAGTAGTAAGCACATTTCAGATTATACACTCTAGACTAGCTAGTTCAACTGACAGATATATACAAGTCATCATACATAGGAGTGGAGCATAGCTCAAGGACTGGATTGGTCATAATATAACTTATAACATTGTCGTATACAGCCCCTAGGCTAGTTGGATCGTGGACAGGTATATACAGCTCATCACATTTTCTAAATATGCACATGTTAGACAGAAACAGAAACACTTGGTAGTACAAGTTTCTACCAAGTGACCAAGGTGCAATATGTCATGGTTAGCCTATGACCGTGGAGCAATAATGGGTGTAAAAATGCCCAAAGGCTTTTTAGGTAGGAGTAGTCAGAAGTCATTGATACAGTGGGGAAAATATCTCCAGGAATTCAATGGAGACTCCCTGAGGAGGTTCAGACAAAACAATTTGACACTTTACTCTAGGGAGGTTTGGGGCAGTCACACTCTGATGCTAGTTTTAGGAAACCTCACAGGGAATTTCGAAAACTCAGATAGGAGGGGCAGCTGGATATCCACAGGCAGCGAATTCCAGAGTCTGGACGCACATATGGCAAAGTCCCGATCCCCCATAAGGGTCCAGGTAGGAGGGACTTTGAGCATCCCTGATGTGAGAGACCTAAGTTGGTAGGTGGTGGGATTCAGTTTAGGAAGAAGCCAGGCCAGTCCCTGGGGGGTGCTAGTTCTGATCACTTTCCCAGAGAGGCATCCCAAACCAAAATCAAGGTATCTAGCTGGTGAGAGCCAGCAAAGTTTCTCATATAGCTCACAACGGTGGGTGAGTCAGGGGGGGGCAGCCAAGGCAAAATGACAAATGTTATTGTAAGCAGTGTACCACTGGGTGAGATGTGTCTTTGGAGAGCAAGCAAATAGGTGCAGCCCATAGCTGAGGAAGGAAGGAACACACATTCACTAGGGCAAGCCTGGCTGCCGTGTAGGTTATACTTGGCCTATAGGCCAGACCCAGTTTACAGTTTGCCAACCTGCAGATGTTAGGATAAGATTACCCATGTCAAGTTGGGGTCAAGTGTTACCCGCAGATATTTGATGGAGCTCACTATGGGTAGTGAGGATCCATCTCTAAGCTATGACGTGTAAGCAGGCCGATGAGGCTTTGATTTTAGCCATTGAGCCAAAGAGCATAGCCTGTGTCTTTTTCAGGTTCAGGACAAGCTTGTGACTAGTAACCCATGACAATACCTTGTTAAAGTCATCAGTCAGGTTCTGGTTTAGGGTAGTGGCATTCTGGGAGTGAGCCAGGATTACCAGATCATCTGCATACATGGTGGCGCTACAGCTGGTAGTAACCATGGGTAGTTGATTGATGAAGAGGAAGAAGAGGAGTGGACCCAGTACTGAGCCTTGAGGCACTCCGGAGGTCACTGGTAGGGGCTCGGAGAGGACTTTATTGAAGCAGGTATGCTGCTTTCTGCCATGCAGATAACCCATTAGCCATTTCATGGCATGGGGAGAGAGGCCAAGTGACCACAACTGTGCACCAAGCAGTTTGTGGTCAACGAGGTCAAAGGCTTTGAACAGGTCGATAAATATTGCACCAGAGAGTTTGCCCTGGTCCATGGCCGTCCGGATACTTGATGTAACCGAGATTAAGGCTGTGATGGTGCTGTGTCCCTTACGAAAGCCGTGCTGGACTGGGGACAGAAGTTCATGAGAGTGGATATATTCCGAAAGCTGCTCAGCCACTACCTTTTCAAGGAGCTTGCTAAGGGTTGGGAGAATGGCAATCGGTCGATAATTGTCAGGTAGTTTGGGATTTCCTTGCTTCAGTACAGGGACAATCCTCGCCTCTTTCTAGATATCTGGAATGGTCCCCAGACCAAGGGATAGGTTGAAGATAAAGGCTACTGGTGAGGCATTGTGTGCAGCACCAAGCTTAAGGAGTTTAGGCTCCAGGTTGTCTAGGCCAGGACTGGAGTACTGGGAGAGGCCAGCTAGGCATTTCTGCAAGTCCTGAGCTGATACAGCCCTGAGGTGGAACATTTGATGAGGAGTTTGACCCTCCAACAGAGTGGAGGGAAGGAGGTGGGACAGAACCTCATCAGGTGAGAAGATCTTGGAAGCTATTCGAGATAAAGATTTTTCGCTATGCGTAGCTTAGTACACCTTCTACTAAGCATGCAGGCAGGTTGCCAGGCCATGATTACAACTGCGGTGGAATTTTTTTCCAATGTTCCTATGGTTACTGAGATATTGCCCCATTTGCAGCACAAAGGTTACTTGGAATGTCTCTAGGCTGGATCTACCATGCCACAGTGACAACATAGTTATCGACACCTGGCACAATGACAGGTGCAATGCCAACAGCACTGTGCCATCAGGATTAAAAAAAACTTTTCAGGGGACTTCGCCCCCCACATCCCCATGCAGGGGGCTGTGCCCCCTCACCTCCCCTTTTTTAAATAATAAACTCTGTGTCAGAGTTGTTTCGGGGTGGAGGCGAAATGCTGGGAGAAACAGTGCCAGTGTACAGTGGGACCATTACAGCGACCTCGCGATATTTGTCACTGTAATGGTCTTCGCTGTCATAGTTTAATTGTGCTGACAGTATACACTCTAGGTCTGAGCTATGTCTCTATACTTATGGGTAGATGGCTCCAACATATGGATACAATTATGCAATAATGGGAGTGCAGGGACCTCCATAATGCAGTACTGGGAGCGCAGGGAGATGAGAGTTCATTACAATGTGCCTACACTTATGTGTAGATGGGATCACAGGACCTAGAGGGCCCTGCACTCCCACATGAAAATCAGAGACAATACAATATGCATGCATAATGTGAGCACAGGGCCCTCCCAAAACCACATATGGATAACATTACACTGTCTCAAAAAGAAGGAAAATTCATTTCAAAAACTCTGTTAATGCATCAGTTCGGGTTTCTATTACAGCGACAAAAGTTTGGAAATTTGGTGTTAGGGTTACCAACCCTGCTATCCTACCCCCCACCCACTCTCCACTTCAGCAACAGGTGTCAGGGTGTGCCTTGAGTCATCTGGCCTAACCCTCACCCCATTTTCCTATACTGTACCATCTTAGCTTCCTTACAAATGCAATGGGGTGAGAGTTGGCCTGACAACTCCAAGGCATACCCGACGCCTGTTGTTGGGTGAAGAGGGGTGGGGTGGGTGGATGACAGGGCTGGTAACCCTAACACCAAATTTCCAAACTTTTGTCGCTGTAATAGAAACCCTAACTGATGCATTAACTGAGTTTTTTTGCAATGAAGATATAGATATATACATACAGATAGATAGATAGATAGATAGATAGATAGATAGATAGACAGACAGACAGACAGACAGATATTTCTGTAGTACTCAACATTGTCGATGGGTAAATGTGCACCACTACTAGGGGAAATGGCACAGCCCAATGCTTTAGAATGCTGGGTATATAAGGATTCCGGACAGCAGCAACTCCACAGTTTAAGCTGTGCCCACTGAAGGGGAAACATCTTTCAAGCTTTCTCTCAAGAAACTTTAAGCTTTTTAGCTTTGGGGTTGCAGTTCTGCATGGCAGGTTGGGGCTACATGGCAACAAGGAGAACTCCTAAATTAAAATCGTGCCTGTTAAGCTGTGGTTTTCAGATTGGATAGCCTGCTCTCCCCATTTCTACTGCTTGTGCTTGGATTGGAGCCATGTCTGCCTTTTAGTTCAGTGTGCTGAGGTTTTCTATGGCCTCCGAAAAGGTGCCAGAGGTAAGTCCTTTTTTCACTTGTTTTTTGGGGGTTTAGTCTAGGGTTTCGCGGGACTCCCCTTCCACTATTTATGCATCAGTCCCTCCTTTCCATTCTCCAGTTTTTAGACTCTTTTTGTCTTTTCTTTCAAGTGTTTGTTTTTTTAAGGGTATTGCCCTTTTAAGTAGCATTTACCTTTTAAGGGTTTTACTCAGCATCCTTAGCCCAGCATACAGGTTATACAGTGTAGGTTTAGCTGCTGAGGAGTGTCTCATTTTATTTACTGAGTGCAGTTATTTTTTATTATTTTCTATTTAATTGTGCCTTTTTTAGCCTCTGTTGGCTGTCGGCATGTTTATCAGCTCTCTTCAGCCACCAAGTCTTCCTGCCTTTTGGACAGTCATTTATTTTTTTCCATTGGGCATGCACCTGTTTCATGTATCTTCACTATTCACTGTACAGTACACCATTCACACATCTGTAGTGTGCATGCACCCTCCTTCTAAAATTACGACATCATGCACAGCGTCTTGATGTCATGCACATACGTGTCAGACTGTGCGCGTGTCTATGCCTTTTCGTAGCAGCTAGACACAGGGCTCTTGTTTCTTGAGCATTTGTAACTTGTTTGCCTGAATTTTGCAGTCAGAGCAATTGCAGGCATACACTTGTATATATTTTTTGTTCTGGATATGAGATTCTTTTACTTTATCTATAAATATTCATAAGACCTGCAAAAGAAGGAACTTAGAGCCTATTATTTTAAGCCCAGGCATATACAGGGCTTCTATTTTGGCACCATGGCTTATTGGAGACCACTAACATTTAAAAGATATAAGACCTGCAAAAGGGTGATGAGACCCTGTCCCATTGGTTCCTATTGCACTATTGTGTTTCTCAGGCTAATATGTCTCTTACAGCTCCCCCCTGTCATCCCTCCAAGTTGGGGAGAGGGACACCTGTTTTTTCAGTTGGCAGAGGCAAAGCAGAATTGCATAAATCCTTTTTATTGCTCTTAGAAGAGCTATTGGGTCCCAGCATTCCGCAGGACATCCCAGCAGACACAACCAGCCCCAAACTGGGCCCCTCAGGTCAGGGGAGACCCACACAGGCAAGTCCAGGTGCATCATAGCAGGACAGGCTGCAGATGTAGATGAGCAGGCAGACATCAACCCTGACCATTCTGAAGGTCAGGATAAGGATATCGGGGATCTTGGGTAAAATACTGACCATTTAAAGCTACTTTGTGATAAGAACAACTCTTCTGAGGAGGAGGAGGAGGAAGGGGAGTGGATGGAACCAAAGAGGAGGATTCCTATCCTTCCCCTGTTTCATACCTAGTCTTTGTCCTATCTGATTGCTGAGGCATGTGTAGTAGGTCCTTCTAACCCCAGGAATCACTCATTATGATTAAACTTAATGCAGTCAGCCTCCTGTGTTGAACTGCCCAGAGAAATGGAATTTTATGTAAATTATGGAATTCTCAAGTGGCTCATGCCAGTTTCAAACTGCTGCCCTAGCAACTGCTGCACTCTGAGCACTTCAGATTCTTTACTCCGCCTGCCTAGTAAGGACGTCCCGGAGAGCTCTCTTTGAACTGTCTTCAGAATAAAGTTTATCTGTGGCTAAGTACTCATTTTAGTTTAAATTTAAAATTGCTGCCTTAGAAACTTTGTTTAGTATAGCTTAGTATTATTATAGTAGTTTTTTGTCTCTATTCGTGGTTCCCTCATTGTTCCTTGGAACCGAGAGTTCTGCGTCTGTTTGGGAGGTTTTCACCTCAGTTTTCTTTATTTTATGTATTTAGCGATCGGTTCCTTGAACCGCTTGGCTACCCATCCACCAGACAAAGATTCAAGAAAAATGGATGCTATGGGAAAGAAAGGGTACATGGCTGCCTCTTTATAAGTTAGGCAAGCCAATTACATGGCATATTCAGTGCAGTACCAAAAAGCTCTATGGAACACTGTTCTAGTTTTGGCTGATAAGGTCCCCTGTGAAGTGGCTGTAGACCTACTGGATACTGCAAGGCTGCACTTGATGCTACCAAGTACTAATTCCATATGGCAGTGGATGCCAATGATACTGCATCCAGGTTAATGGCTTTGTCTGTTTCACTCAGGAGGTTTGCGTGACTTAGAGCCACAAACCTGACTTTAGACACCCAGGCCAAAACAATGGATTTCCCCCTGGAGAACAATTCATTGTTTGGGGATAAAACAGAGGCATACATGAAGAAGGTGGAGGAATATAAATCCACCTGTTGGAGAAATTCCAAGGATAGGCCCTCCACCTCTTATAGACCCCAAAGCGGGGGAGGTAGAGGTAGGGTTTTTTACCCCAAACCCTTCTTTCAGGCTCAGGCCTCTCAGCCTCAGCAGTAGGACCCCTGATGGGCTAGTGCAGGTCGCATCCCCTATTGCAGGACCACCAGTAGGTGGCAGACTGGCTCATTACCTTCACGCTTGGCATTCCATCACCACAGACAAGTGGGTGTTGGAGGTAGTGAGCCAGGGCCTGGCACTCAGTTTCAAATCATTTCCAAAGCTGAGAACAAGAACCTTTGCTCCAACAACAGCTGCAGACAGAATTCTGCTGCAGGCAGAGGTAAAGCATCTGCTAGCAATCAAAGCAGTAGAGGTAATGCCTCTAACAAGCAGGGGCAAAGGTTTTTATTCCAGGTACTTCCTCATAAGGAAGAAAAATGGGGATTGGCGATCTATTTTGGATCTAAGACTTCTGAACAAGGACATCTTGAAACCAAGGTTCAAAATGGTCACTCTTGCAACAATAATTCCCTCATTGCAAAAGGGAGACTGGCCAGCCTCCCTAGACCTAAGGGATGCTTATTTTCACATTCCCATCAGACCATCTCACAGAAAATTCTTGAGATTCAGACTGGCTTCGGGCCACTACCAGTTTGCAGCTCTCCCTTTTGGACTAACCTCAGCACCAAGGGTTTTTACAAAGTGCCTATCAGTGGTGGTAGAGTTTCTGAGAAAACAAGGTGTAACAGTCTTTCCCTACCTGGACGACTGGTTAATAGTGGGACAGTCTATGCAGCATGCAGTGCAGTCACTGACACTAGCAAAATCTACTCTGAAATCCCTGGGATTTCTGATAAAGGAAGAGAAATCTCAGCAGGTACCAGTTCAGGTGCTGGAGTTTATTGGAGCAGAACTAAACACCAGACAGGGCAGAGCCCTCCTGCCACAAGACAGGGTGGCAAGCATTTTGCAGATTGCAAAATCCTTTTTGTCCGGGAGACCCAAATCAGCCAGAGAATTTTCAGGCTACTGGGCTACATGGCATCTGCCATTGCAGTGGTAATGGGCTCCAGCTTTCAAATGAGAAATATTCAGTTCCATCTCAGACAGTATTGGTCTCAAAGGATGGATCCTATGTCCAAACTGGTTCCAGTCACAAAAAGCTTAGTCCAGGCTTTACAATGGTGGCTGGACGAGCACAACCTCAGGGTGGGTGTACCTTTTATATGGGAACAACCCTCAGTAATCCTCACAACAGATGCCTCTCTGCTAGGTTGGGGGGCACACATGTTAGAACACACAGCAAGTGGCACATGGTTCCCCTAAGAGTCTCTGTTGTACATAAATCTCTTGAAGCTCAGGGCTGTTTACCTGGCTCTAAAAACACTTGCTCCTTACCTACAAAACAAGGTGGTGCAAGTCAGAACAGACAACACCACAACCATGTATTACATCAACAAGCAAGGAGGTACCAGGTCAGATCTGCTGTGCACAGAAGCAATGAGACTATGGTCCCTGGTATATTCCATGGGAGTATCCCTGTCAGCCATACACCTTCCAGGGAAAGACAATGTGCTGGCAGACTGTCTAAGCAAGATAAGTATAGACCACCATGAGTGATGCCTGAATACCCAGGTACTCAGTACAATTTTCAGGAAATGGGGCATTCCAGAGGTGGATCTCTTTGCCTCCACAGAAAACTGCCAACTTCCAATGTACTGTTGCAGGCCTCCTCTAAGGGACACAATTCCTGTGGATGCCATGGCCCTGGATTGGACAGGGAAGTTCCTGTACACATTTCCTCCCTTTCCTTTGATCTTCAGGACCCTACTGAAATTGAGGTCCCAACCAACAAAAATGATACTGGTGGCTCTGGATTGGGCAAGACATCACTGGTACTCTCTCCTACTGTCTCTGTCAGTGGTTTCCCCAATCCACCTGCCCAGGAGGCACAACCTGTTAACCTCCTCTCAAGGCAGGATCCTGTACCCCAATCTCAAATCACCGAGGCTCAAGGCGTGGCTCTTGAGGACTTAGAATTTGCTAACCTAAACCTAAACCTATCAGAGCAGGTGCTGACAGTGCTTAGGGGTTCCAGGAAGCCTTCTACTAAGAAAACATATTCCTCTAAGTGGAAAAGATTTACTATATGGTGTACAGGTAAGGGTGTGAGCCCTTTCAGGGCTGATTTGGCTATTCTTCTAGATTACCTTACACATTTACATTCCTTAGGTCTGAAGCCTTCCACCCTCAAGATCCACTTAGCTTCAGTCTCTCTGCTTACCTGTTAGTTGGTAAGGAGAGGTCTGTGGCCTCTCATCCAGTATTTAGAAAATATTTTAAAGGCCTTAATCTTCTACACCCTCCCCTAAGGGAACCGGTTCCGGCCTGGAATCTAAATGTTTGCATTGCTAAACTCATGGATGTACCATTCGAACCTATGGCAACCGCAGATTTGAAGTATGTCACTTGGATAACTGTTTTCCTGGTTGCCATTACTTCAGCCAGAAGGATCAGTGAATTACAAGCCCTGTGCACAGATGTGGACTACATCTTATTCCACAGGGACAAGGTGGTCCTTCGGACTAATAGAAAATTCCTTCCCAAGGTGGTATCTGATTTTCACTTGAATCAGTCTATCACTCTACCTGTCTTCTTTACAGACCACTCCAGTTCTCCAGAAAGGAGACTCCATTCCCTTGATGACAAAAGGGCACTTAGCCACTACATTGATAGAACCAAGTCCTACAGGACAAGTCAATCACAGCTCTTTCTCACATATGATAAAGTTGGTAAGGGCAGAGCTGCAACAAAATGTACAGTTGCTCGCTGGATAGTGGCATATATACAGTTTTGTTATAGTAAGGTGGGTAAACAGGTTACTCTGGGTCTGAGAGCACACTCCACCAGGGGCACAGCTGCTTCAGTGGCAGCTTCAAGAGAAATTCCACTACTGGAAATCTGTAAAGCAGCTACATGGAAAACAGTACATGCCTTCACAAAGTATTACAGCCTGGACTTGTAATCCAGAGGTGATACTAGGTTTGGTACAGCAGTACTGCAGAGCCTGTTTCCAAAATAGGTTCTCTGCCCAACCTCCAAAGGTACTGCTTGGTAGTCTGCATTAAGTTTAATCATAATGAGTGATTCCTGGGGTTAGAAGAAAAAATTACTCACCATAATAATCTTGTTTCTTCAAAGGGATCACTCATTATGATTAAAGACCCTCTCTACCTCCCCTACTAGAACCTATAGAAGTCGCTCTGCATCCCTGCATTGGGGTATTTTCTTTTCTTGTATATTGGTTAAGGTAGAGACTCACTTTGTTTAACCAGTTGCTGTCCAAGTGGTCAAAAAAGTTTCTTATGTTTGTTGGTTAAGGATGTTTTGACCTGAAAGGGCAAAAATGTTATTTTAATGTTGTTAATTTTTATCTAGTGGGTCTTTTACCCAGTTAGGTTCTGTAAGAATCTGAAGCACACAGAGTGCAGCAGTTGCTAGGGCAGCAGTTTGAAAGTGGCATGAGCCACTTGAGAATTCCATAATTTGCATAAAATTCAATTTCTCCGGGCAGTTCAACACAGGAGGCTGACTGCATTAAGTTTAATCATAATGAGTGATCCCTTTGAAGAAACAAAATTACTATGGTGAGTATTTTTTTCTTACAGCTCAAGTAGGAGCAATCCATGGAGGCAGTGAACGTCAATCCTATACTGTCCATGTCCTCCTCCGCTCCAAAGTGTTTTACGAGCTTTATTTACTGTGTCCAAATTATTGAACAAGAATGACATTTGTAGGCCAATCAATCAATCAATCAAAATTTTATTTAACCAGGCATAACACCATTGAGCAAGCTCATTTTCAAAGTGGTCCTGGACATAGACAAATGTAACACAGGAAAGTGCAGTACAAGAAAGCAAACAATAAACATATACAGGGCTAACACAGGCCTTAACAATTAGGGCTAACATACTTGATAGCTAGATATTGCACACGAAACAGCAAACATAATGAATCTAAGGCTAGGGCGGTTATATTCCACTGGTTATTCACGTATGGGACTTGTGTGAAGGAGGGTTATAGAGTATGGAGGTATAGAAGATGGGGGGTAGGTAGGGTGAGGTAGGTAGAGGGAGTTGGGAGAAGAGGATGCTAAAAGTGCTGGAGCTCCATTGATAGGGAAGGTGGGAGCTGCGAGTTACTTGAGAGTTGGGGGATTCAACAAATGAATAGGGACACACTGGTCATCTATAGCAGCTGCAGATTTCCTTTAGGCACTCTGTAATCAGTGCTTTGAAGGTGAGGGGACCAGGGAGGGTTGAGAGCTTTAGTGACCTTTGCATAGTATTCCAAATGGAAGGATGGGAGAAGCTGATTGCAGCTGAGCCATGAGATGATTTTACTCTAGGTATCTGAAAGCAGATTAAGGAGAACCATCTCAGCCCGTGTAACCGCTTGACATGCTCGAATAAGCTTGAGATGTATGCTGGTAGCTTGTCAGACAAGGCCCTATATATCCAAAGAAAGGCATTTCTTTTCCTCCTTGTAGTGAGCGAGGTCCATTCCAACTCTTGGCACAGCAGACGGTGATGGGTGCGAAGAGGCAGATTATGAATGAACTGCAAGGCCCAGTGATAAAGAGTGTCAAGTTTACGGAGCACTGAAGAAGGGCAGGTAATGTAGTGGAAGTCAGCATAACCCAGTAGGGGCAGGAATGTAGACTGCACTAGTCTCTTTCTGGCTTCGATGGTAAGTAGGTGTTTAATGTTTTAGAGTATACCTAAGCGTTGTCTTAATTTTTTTGATATAGTTCATTCAGGTGGCATAGGAAGTTAAGCTTGTTGTCCAGTCAGAATCCTAGGTATTTAAAGGTAACAATGGTTTCCAGGGGTTCAACTAATAAGGTTAGAATCTTCAGGTTGCATGTTGGCCCTGAGGTGGCGTTCGGAGAGAGGATCATGGCTTTTGTCTTTTTGGCATTAAGCAGTAGCTTGTGCTTCATAAGATTAAATTGGAGAGAGATAAAATCTTGCTGTATATCCTCATGGGCCATGCCTAGGGAAGAGTTAGCAGTGTAGAGGACTGTATCATCTGCAAATAAGTGCCCTTTAGCTGTGCACAGGTGTGAATCAAGGTTATTGATGTAGATTGCAAATAGAATTGGACCCAAAATAGAGCCTTGAGGGACGCCTCTTGGTAGTACTTTCAGTGGGGACAGTTTTCTCAAAGCTTTGACTCATTGTAGTCTGTTAGTAAGGTAGCTGGTGAACCATTTAATGGCAGAGCTGTCAAGACCTAGGTTACTTAATGCATTAAGCATAATGTTGTGATCTACAGTGTCGAACGTCTTACTAAGGTCAAGGAAGAGTGCAAACACGTGCTTCTTAGCGTCCAGGGCAATCTGCCAGTCAGTGGTTACTTTAGCAAGGGTGGACACTGTCCTATGTTTGGCTCTGAAGCCTGACTGAGCAGTGTTTAACAGTTTCTGTGAATCCAGGTGCTCCCTGATTTGGGTGTCAATGATTTTTTCCAATCATTTTGAAAGGGAGGATAGTATAGAAATAAGCCGGTAGTTGTTCAGGTCGCTGGGGTCCCCGGACTTGAACAAAGGGATGATGTGAGCAGTTTTCCACAGTAAGGGTAGCTCACCCTGAGATAGGGAGATGTGAAATAAATGGACAATGGGGGTGGTTAGAAAATAATGACCTAGTTTTAGAAAGAAAGGTTCGATGAGGTCGGCACCAGCACTCTTTTTAGTATCTAAAGACAGTAGGAGGGAGGATATAGGGCGGAAGCTGAAGGGGGAAGAGTAACTCTGGTTGGTGTTGGGGCTTGTGGCATCAGTGTCACTCCTGTGTTGGCTGATCTTACTGAAAGGAGAGACGTCAAATGCCAGCCCTGCCATGGCAAAGTGTCCATTGAGTTGTTTAAGTATATCTGCTTTATCCAAAGAAAGTATCTGCCAAAACCTAAGGCCTGGTATTGCCTTTTTTTGGAGGAAAGATTTTGCAGGTGGGAAACCCCCTCCACTGGCGGACAAGGTGGTGCATAATTCTGTCAAGTACCCCACTATTCCTATTGAGGGGTCATTGGCCTTAATGGATACACATGACAAATGAGTGGATGCACATGCAGAAGGGCTTCCACCTCCAGCAGTGCAAAAATGCATACCTCCTAAGCCTGTTTTATTGTTGCAAGTTGTGGGTTACTACCCAGGCAGCATTGTTCCTCCAGATTTGGAGGGAGCAAGCATTCTGCAATTGGTTGCCATGACCTCCACTTTTTTAAGGGATTCCACAGTGGAGAATTGGCACATGTCAGTTTGCTCCACCTATCACATTTGTGTTGGCCATGCAAAATGTATGGCTTAAGCACTGGGTTGCTGATCAGGCTTCGAAGACCAAGCTGTTCAGTCTCCCTTTTGAGGGAGGTTTGTTGTTCAGTTCTGGCCTGGATGGAATTTTAAAGGCTATCCAGGCTAAGAAGGGCCATCTTCCAGTATCAAAGCAACAGCATAAGGCTGCATCAACCCTGAAAGGTCAAGAAGGTGACTGAAAGAGGCAGTTTTGAAGAGGTTTTCATCCCTTCAGTACACAGAGGACTAAAGGAGCCTGTTCTGGTTACAAAGGCTACAGTAACAGAGGGGCCTTCACCAGACAATATAGCAGAGGCCCAGGGCAAGAAACAGGTGCCTCACAAAGGGGAAAGGGTTTTTATTCAAGATACTTCCTCACAACAAAGAAAAATAGGGAATGGCAGCCTCTCCTAGACCTAAGAGTACTAAGCAGGCACTTACTAAAGCCAAGGTTCAAAATGGTAACCTTGTCACTGATTCTGCCAGCTCTCCAAAAAGGAGATTGGCTGGCATCTCTGGACCTAAAAGATGCTTACTTCCACATCCCCATAAGGGAGTCTCACAGAAAGTACCTCAGGTTTAGACTTCTTTCAGGTCATTACCAGTTTTCAATCCTGCCATTCGGTCTCACTTCAGCTCCAAGAGTGTTCACAAAGTGCCTGGCAGTGGTTGTGGCACACCCACAAAGGCAAGGTGTTACAGTTTTCCCCTATCTGGATGACTGGTTGGTGGTGGGAAAATCACCACAACAGAGAGAGGAACATCTGCAGCTCACCTAAGGACTTCTGGAGTCATTGGGGTTCTTGGTAAATCTCAAAAAGTCAGTCCTTCTCCCTGCACAAGTACTGCAGTTCATAGGAGCAGAACTGAATACCCAGGAGGGCAGGGCTTACTTAACTTTGGTCAGGGTAAATAGTATTCTGCATATGGCAGGCTCCATCAGCCTGAACAAACCAAAAACAGCAAGACAGTTTCTACGGTTACTGGGCCACATGGCAGCCACCACTGGCACAGTTCTTGGTGCCAGGTTCCAGATGAGAGACATTCAATTCCACCTAAGGGCTCATTGATGTCAAAGAAAGGATTCTGTCTCAAAGCTGGTTCCAGTAACAAAAACGTTACTTCTGGCCCTTCAGTGGTGGAATGAGGAAGCCAACCTCAGGGAAGGGGTTCCTTTTCAAAAAGAATCTCCATCAGTGATTCTCACAACAGATGCATCATTACTAGGGTGGGGTGCCCCTCTGGGGAACCTCACTACTCATGGCATTTGGTCCAGTGCAGAGTCACTTCAGCATATAAACCTACTGGAGCTCAAAGCAGTGTTCCTAGCACTCTAAGTCTTCACACCACTGGTTCAGGGAAGAGTGGCACAAGTCAGAATAGACAATAACACCACAATGTACTACATAAACAAGCAGGGAGGAATAGGGTTGGATCCTCTCTGCACAGAAGCTATGAGAATTTTGACTCTAGCCTACTCCATAGGAGTTTCCTTTCAGGCCATTCATCTGCCAGGCAAGGACAGTACTCTTGCAGATGCTCTGACTCAGATCAACCACGCCCATCACGAATGTACCCTGAACAGACAGGCAGTGGAAGTGATTTTCATAAGGTGGGGAACTCCAGAGATAGATCTCTTTGCATCCCATGAAAGTCACCACCTGCCACAGTACTGTTGCAGACCCCCAGCTCAGGGAACAATACCCCTGGATGTTCTGGTTCTGGACTGGTCAGGGAAGTACCTGTATGCATTCCCACCATTTCCTCTCATGTACAGAGTGCTACACAAGCTCAGATCCCAGCCAGCTTTGATGATCTTGATAGCTCCAGATTGGACCAGGCAACCATGGTACTTTCTGCTGCTCTCCATGTCTGAAGCTGAGCCAATACACCTTCCTCAGAGGCACAACCTGTTAACTTCCAGTCAGGGGAGACTCCTGTACCTGAACCTCAAGTCCCTCAGACTCAAGGCATGGCTCTTGAGGACCTAGAGTATGCAGGCCTGCATCTGTCTGAAAGTGTTCTGGATATTTTAAGGAGGTACAGGAAGCCTTCCACCAAGAAACCCTACACCTATAAAGGGAAAAGGTTCTCTATCTGGTGTTCCACCAGGGATGTAGTGCCAGCTCAGGCAGAGGTTCCAGCTGTGCTGGACTACCTTACTTATTTGCATTTACTGGGCCTGCAGCCCACTACTTTAAAAGTTCACTTCGCTTCAGTGTCCGCTTACACGTCAGCTGGGAAGAATGCCTCTATGGCATCAGACCCTATCTTCAGAAAGTTCTTCAAGGGTCTAGCTCACTTGCACCCCCTCACAGGGAACCGCTGCCAGCCTGGGATCTAAATGTACTTATTGTCAAGCTCATGGGTTTCGCCTTTTGAACCAATGTTTTCAGCTCCTTTGAAATATGTCACATGGAAAATGGTTTTCCTAGTGGCAATTACTTCTGTTAGAAGGATCAGTGAGCTCCAGGCTGTCTGCATGGAGTAGGACTACATTTCATTCCCCAGCGACAAAGTGGTCCTGCGAATGAACAGAAAATTTCTTCCAAAAGTGGTTTTGGATTTTCATTTGAACCAGGCCATTTCTTTACTTGTCTTCTTTACTGAGTATTCAAGCTCTGGGGAATGTAGACTGCACAGTCTTGATGTCAAGACAGCTCTTAGCTACTCCATGACAGTTACAAAGGCCCATAGACAGGACAGGAAACTACTGTTCCTGACTTATGGGGATGCGG
Source organism: Neoceratodus forsteri (assembly GCA_016271365.2). Classification (NCBI taxonomy): domain Eukaryota; kingdom Metazoa; phylum Chordata; order Ceratodontiformes; family Ceratodontidae; genus Neoceratodus; species Neoceratodus forsteri. Next base: position 659,791,155 of record CM028133.1, read on the forward strand.
GAAAAGGAAATCCAGCATTGGAGAACAGTGCACACCTTCACTAAGCATCACAGCCTGGACACACAAGCTGGGGTGATGCCAGGTTTGGCACAGCTGTCCTGCAGAGTCTATTTCCAAAGTGGGTTCTGTGTCCACCTCCAAAGGTACTGCTTCTTAGTCTGCATAAGAGTTAGGAATATTGGAGTATTTCTGGGGTGAGAAGAAAAAATTACTTACCATAGTAATCTTGTTTCTTCCATGGGACACTCCAATATTCATAACTCTCCCACCCTGCCTCCCCTGCTAGAACCAGTGGCCTCTGCACTCCATGCTGTATTACCAGAGGTATGTGTGTCCCACTCTGTCATTTATATTTGAAACTGTGCTTTTCATTGGTTTTACCCTCTTCAGGTGATTCTGACATTTGGGGGTGCTTTTGTGGATTTTTTCCCTCCTGTTGGAGGTTTTTGGGTGTTAGATTATTGTTTATTTATTGTTATTGGATGTAATCAGAAAGACCTTTGAGTCAAAGACTCATTTACAAAGGTTCCACATCATACATTAAAATACAGGGCAAACATTAGGTAACAGAGACGAGACAGTACAGTATAATACCTAATGAAGAGTTACATTACATTTCAATACATGGTGGTCATAATACATAGTGAAGAAATACAATACATTACAATACATGGCAGTAAAGGTAGATCAGGAGGTGGTCCTGATCAGTACAGTAGTTGAGTTCCACTTTAGCAAAGCCACAATAGTTGCAGAAAAGACTGTAACTGGCTGATAGTTAGATAGAGAGGTAGTAGAGATTTTGACCCAAAGGCAGAGATAGTTATGGGTGCACTTAGGGTAGAATGCTGTAGAAAAGGGTCAGAGGCAATCACAGGCATTACAGTCGAAGAGGAGTTCCCTTAGTCTAGCTTTAAAAGGACCTAGCCTTGTTTCGTTGGCTATTTGGATTGTGAGAGAGTTAGTCCAATTCGGGGCTTGGTAGTTGAAAATCCTTTGCAGTTGGGAGGTATGGGGGTGGGGTACCCAGAGTAGTGGGTGAGGCGATCACAGCCTAGAATGAGACGGCAGGTTTTGTTGAGTACCAGGTGGAGTGTGTTTAGCATGGAGTTGGGGGCAGCACAGTATATGGTAATGCCATAGTCAAGGAGGGAGAGGACAGAGGAATTGATGGTGATCCGTAGAGCCTCCGGGGTGAGGCAGTGCTTGTATCTATAAAGCACTCCTAGTCTCAAGTTTAGGACCGAGGCTAGGAGGAGAATATGTTGTTTATAGTTGAGGGCCGGGTCTAGAGTGATCCCTAGGTATTTAAAGTTGCTAACTTCCTCGAGGGGGGTGTGGCTGACAGTGAGAAATGGGGGACAGAGGTTCTTGCGGGGGTTCTGCAAGTGGAAGAAGATCATTACTTTAGTTTTCTTGTAGTTGATTATTAGACGCTGGGTGGAGAACCAGTGTTCTGCTTCATGGAAGTTATGTTGGAGTGTTTGGTGGAGTTTAAGTGGGTCAGAGTCGGAGGCGAACAGTACAGCATCATCCGCATAGAGGAGCAGGTTTCCTGAGACGGCCAATGGGAGTGAGTTAAGGTATAGGCTGAAAAGTAGGGGGCCAAGAATACAAACCCTGTGGGACACCAGAGCAGACTGAGAGGTGAGGGGACAGGACGGTACCTGCCTTGACCTGTTGGGTTCTATCCGTCAGGTAGCTGGCAAACCAGTTTAGGGAGTTGTTGGTGAAGCCACTGGAGGAGAGAGTGTTAAGCAGTAGGGTGTGGTTGACAGTGTCAAAGCCTTTAGAAAGGTCCACGAAGATGGCACCTGTGAGGTGGCCACGATCCAAGGCGGAGTGAGCGTGTGAGGTGAAGACGAGGAGGGCGGTAGTGGTACTATGCCCCTTACAGAAGCCATGTTGTTGGTCACAATGAAGATTGTATTTTGTGAGGTGGTCAGTGATTTGGTCAGTGATGATATGCTCTAAGGCTTTAGAGAGGAGAGGGAGAATGGATATAGGGCGGTAATTGTTGGCGGAGGTGCGGTCCCCACTCTTAAAGATAGGGGTGATGCTGGCCAGCTTCCAAAAGGAGGGAAATTTACCTTGACAAAGGGAGCGATTTAGGATATGAGTGAGAGGGTAGAGGACTTCTGGGAGAGTAAGGCAGAGAAGTTTCATGTCAAGGGAATCGCTGCAGTTTGTTGAGTGGTTAAGGGCTTTGGCTAGGTAAGGTTTGGCATCTGCGGTGAGAGAACATGAATGCAAAATAGAGGAGCAAGGGGGTGGATGGACCAGGGTCGGTGGAGGGTTAAAGAAGTTGGGGGAGAATATGGTTGAGATTGGTGAAAGCAGAGTTTAGGGCTGAGGCTATGCTAAGGGGATCCGTGGAGATGTTACCGTCTATTTCTAAATGGTCTGGGGGTCGGTTTGGGGTTTTACCGCAGAGTTCCTTAATATTATTCCAGAATTTACACCCATTACCCCAAGTGGATGTTAAGGACGCTTTGTAATATTCTGCTTTGGCAGTACAGAGGGCACACATACATTTGTTTCACCGCTCCCTATAGCGTTGCATGTCAGCTGGTCATTTGGTTTCATTAGCAATATGCCAAAGGGAGTCACGCTGTTGCATTAGGCCCAGGAAGTGTTCAGAGAACCAGGGGGCCTGGTTTCCTTTGGACATTTTCTTGGTAAGGGGGGCAAAATTATCACAGATACTATTGAAAGTGGAGATAAATATGTCAAGCGCATGATCAGGGTCTAGGGTGTTTACAAGGGGTGTCCAATCCCAGTCTCGAAGGAAGGCTTTGCATTGGGAGAGTTTGCCAGGGCCAAGTTTGCGATGTAAAGTAATTTTTTTGGGGGGGGGGGTTTGGGAGCCCTGCAGGACCAAAAGCAGAGCACAGGAGAATGATCGCTTAGGGCGTTGGGGAGTACCTGAGTGTTGGTTATTCTGTGTGGGTGGTTTGTGAAAACCAGATCCAGGAGGGAGGATGTCCCTGTACGGGTATTTATCCTGGTGGGTGAGATGACAATCTGGGTGAGGTTGAGCGCTGCGGCATTATTGGTATATCAGGTTGTTTTTCTGGCCAACCAATTTATATTGAAGTCACCCATGACTATTTTTTCATATTGAGGTGGTAGAGTCGCGATATAGTTCAGAACTGCCTGGAAGGCTAGTTTGTGTTCGTTGGGTGGAATGTAGACAATGATGAGTAGGAGAGGGGGCAGTAGACCTGCCAAGAGGTAATTTTAGAGTTAGAGCTTGTGCCCTAGATGCGAGCTGCGGGGTAGGGAGTAGTTGGCCTGACAGCGGGGCTTTAAGGTAGGCAGCAGAGCCACCACCTCGTTTACCCACTCTATCAGAGCGATAGAGGGTGTAACTGGGGAGGTTAACAGCAGAGCCTGGTACAGAGGGGGAGAGCCAGGTTTCACTCAGTCCGATGATATCAGGGTGGTGTTGGAGTACCCACCCCTGAAAGGGGTCCCATTTTTTTTGCAGGCTGCAGATGTTAAGGGATTATTATTGTTATTATACTGTTAAATAGTTATTTCCTCTTGGGCCCTGTCATGTCAGGCGTCCATGAAATAATGAGGATTAGAATGTAGGCAGTTGATAGTTGGCAGCATTTGAAAAGTGGCACGTGCCAATGGTGTTCCATCATTAGCATAACGTTCCATCTCCGGGCAGATCTGGCTTAAAGGCATACTGCATAAGAGTTATGAATATTGGAGTATCACCTGGGAAAAAACAAGATTACTATGGTAAGTAATTTTTTCTTCTATGTCACATGAAATTAAATGTTTAATTCCAAGTTGTTTACGTGTCCTGGAGTGTTGCATATGTTTACATGGCTTAACATATATAAATTAAATAAAATTAGCTACCAGGGTAAAGGATAACAAAAAAGCATTTTTTTCCCATATTAATAAATTAAAGGGTCGAACAAATACTATAGGTCCCTTTCTAAATTATTCAGGTCAGATAGCTAGTAACAAAGAAACTGCAGATATACAGAACAAATATTTGTGTACAGTATTCAATAATAATAGTTCCGGTTTACCAAGAGTAGCCACAACCTCATACCCCGGGCAGTTAATTATTGAACCTAATGATGTACTTGATAGATTAAAGAGGTAGGACGCAAACAAATTCATCCCAGGATTTTAAAAGAGCTAGTCGAATTTATATATCTACCTCTAGCCCATATATTCCAACACTCCTTAGACACTGGGGAAATTCCACATGTGTGGAAGGTAGCTACTGTGGTACCCATCCTAAAAAAAGGACCTAAATCTAACCCTGAAAACTTCAGACCCATTAGTCTGACTTCCCCAATGGGCAAGATTTTAGAAAGCATTATTAAAGACCACATACAAAAATTCCTAGATCAATCTGGGCTGAGCAACCCACTGCAACATGAGTTTACCAAATCTAGGTCCTGCTAAACAAACCGATTATCATTCAATGATAACATCACCAGGGAATTGGATCAGGGAAATTCTGTAGACCTCGTGTTCCTCGATTTTGCTAAGGCCTTCGATAAACTTCCACACTTGGAACTCATTAACACCTTGGGGGCCTACAAACTAAAAACAAATATTTTAAACTGGATCACCAGCTGGCTTGAGGGAAGGAAACAGAGGGTAGCTATAAATAGGGAATACTCTGAATGGTCTCAGGTTATTAGTGGGGTGCCCAAGGGGTCAGTATTAGGTCCCTGTCTTTTTAACATATATATCTCATCACTCAAAATTGATATACCTAATATATGGTTATTGAAATTTGCAGATGTTTGCCGGATAGGAACTGTGGCTAATAATACAGAGAATAATACTGCCCTCCAGCTAGCCCTTGATAGTATATTAAACTGGACTAATCATAATAAATTGGTCCTGAACACCAGTAAGTGCAAAGTTATGCACCTGGCTGCACACAATTTATTTATTTATTGAAATTATTTTGCCAGGAAAGGCACACTGAGCAAAAGATGCTCATCTCCCGGTGCGACCTCAAGGGGGTGGTAACATAGGATACAGGATACATCATTATACACAGAGGATACAGGATACATTATTATGCAGTGACACACTTGTTACATAGTTTTTTGTGTCCTCGCACTTGGACTACTGCAATGCCCTTTACTTTGGGCTTTCTGGGGTTGAAATCCATCGCCTTCAGCTGGTGCAGAACGCTGCAGCCCGGGTGTTGACTGGGACAAGGAGATCCAGTCATATTACACCGGTGCTGCACGAACTTCCTATACAGTGGAAGATCACCTTTAAAGTCATTTTATTGACTCTTAAAGCCCTTCACGATCAGGGTCCGACCTATCTGAAAGAACTTCTGGTGCCTTACTGCCCCGGCCGATCACTCCGCTTGGCCGATGGGGGGTTGTTAGAGATTCCAAGAGTGAATTTAAAATCTTCAGGTAGCAGAATCACTCTTTGGAATTCTCTACCAAGCCGGCTAAGGGAGTGCACCTCCGTGGAGATATTTAAGAAAGATTTAAAAACCTACCTATGGGATTTAGCTTATCTTGATGATTAGTGGAAATTATTTATAAATATCTGCTATTGTTTGGATGATTGTATGGCTTGTTCTAACTAAATGTTGTTTTAATGTATTTTTTATGTTTTAAATTGATATTTTATGCTGTGTTTGATGTAAAGCGCCTTGATATTCTTGAAAGGCACTTTAAAAATAAAGTTATTATTATTATTATTATTATAGTGCACACATTAATGGTTCACAATTCTTGAAATACAGGCAAGGAGTATCACACAACCATAACACAGTCAGCACCCACATAATTTGACAAGTAAGTGCTTAGTCGGTAAGTGCTAGCTCACAGTAAGGAGTATACAGCTTGCTGCAGTTACAAGGCTGTTGGTCCGCTGGGGGGGGTAAATCAGGGCTTAGAGCAGATGCAGTTTACCATGAAGTAGTTGGTGATGGCAGAGGAGAGCGAGTTTGCAGAGGAGGAATGACGGATTGGGGGTGCAACTCATTCCAGATTTTGGGGAGACGATGTGAGAAGGCAACTTGGCCAGCAATGGACTTCCACCAGGGATACAAGTAGGCAGGTGTCAGTAGATCTGAGGGCATGGGGGAGGGGCAAGCAGGGAGGAGATGTATTCAGGGAGGGTGCCTAGCCAGAACTTAGAGGTGAATTTAGCGCAGTGAATGAGTTGACGGTTTTCCAAGGATGGTAAGGTCAAGGCACGGTAAAGCTCGCAGTGATGGGTGGGGGGGCATTGAGAGCAAAGCGGCAGAAGGCATTGAACAGGGTTTCAAGCTTGGATAGGGAGGAGTTAGGGGCCGAGCTATACACTATATCGCAGTAGTCAAATGAGGGAGAATCATTTTCTATTAGCTCACTGTGCACAGTAAGAGGGAGGCTAAGGCGGTTTCTGTGGAGAGCACCTAGCATGGGGTGCAGTTTTTTTTATAGTTGCATCTATGTGAACATTGAAGGACAAATGACGGTCAAGCCAGACCCCAAGATAACGGAATGAGGGGACATCCTCAAGTTCTTGCCCATGGAGGGTTAGGAAGGAGGGGAGGGGTGGGAGTCTGGACAGGCATTGTCTCGTGCCGAAGGTCATGGAGACAGTTTTTTTGCATTCAGGGATAGCTGGTGGGAGCAGAACCAGTGTTGGATGTTGCTGAAATCTCCTTGGAGGCTAGAAGTTACTACTTCAGGGGTGGTACCTAAAGAAAAAAGGACGGTGTTGTCTGCGTACATGTGTATGGCAGATGACTGACAGGCTAGGGGTAGATCATTCAAAAAGATGGAGAATAGAATTGGTCTGAGCACAGAGCCCTGGGGCATGCAGGTAGAGATGGGCAGGGGGGCTGAAATGGCATTGCAGATTTGTACGGATTGGGTTCTGCCCGTGAGGTAGAGCAGAACCAGTTGGTGGCAGAGGCAGATAGACCGGCTTCAGCAAGGCTGGAGAGAAGCAGGGCATGCGAAACAGCGTCAAATGCTTTAGCTAGGTCGACGAAGATTACAGAGGTGATCTCACCATTGTTCATGCTGGTGAAAATAGCATCAGTGAGCCTAGTCAGGCAGGAGGCAGTGGCATGTCCCTTTCTGAACCCGGACTGGAAGTCTGTGTAGAAGTTTGAGTCGGAGAGAAAAGTGGTAAGCTGTGAGAGTACTATGTGCTCTTGCAATTTCACAAGTGTTGGGAGGAGAGAGATAGGACGGTAGTTTGAGGTTGTAGTAGAGGGGCCACCGTTAGGCAGGGGGATGACTATGGCATGCTTCCACGCCTGGGGAACAACAGCCTCCGCAAAGGACAGGTTTAGTAGGGTGGCGAGTGTGGCAGCTATGGTAGGGGCTATGAGGTGGAGGAGCTTGGAGTCCAAGTCATCAGGTGATTTGCCTTTGGAAGGATTCGGTGAAAGCAGTGCTGTTAGGGCATCAGCTGCCAAGATAGCTTTGAAGGAGAAGGTGCGGGGCATATAATGCTTCTTGTGATCTACAGTAGGTCCGGACGGAACAGGGGTGGGCAGAGCTGTGAGGAGGGAGGCTGCACAAGTGGAGAAGTATGAATTGAACTCAGCAGCAACAGCATGAGGTTCCAAGAGAAGGGAGTTATCTATGTTTAGTAGTGGGGTGGGGGTAGCAGCAGGGGAGGGGGGAGAAGAGGGAGTGAATGAGCTTCCAGAATTTAGAAGGATTATTTAGGTTAGTTTGGAGAGTGGAGTTAAAATACTCAGCTTTGGAGAGTCGGGTTGCTCAAGTGCATTTGTTTCTAAGCATCTGGTAGTTAGAGAAATCTTTTGGGCGATTAGAGGATTTGTGGATACTCCAAGCTTGGTCGTGGGTACTTTGGCATGCCAGAAGTTCAGGGGTGATCCAGGGAAGATGGTTGCCACGCACCCTTGTGCGACGCATAGGTGCGTGTTTATCACAGATACTGAGAAAAGTGTTTTTGAAGTGCTGGAGTGCAGTATCAATAGAGAGGGTGGGAGAAGATTGCACCCAGTTTGCTAGTGCATGGTCCCGGACAAGGGGATTGATATCAAGAGACTTGAAGGAGCGTTGGACCAGGAATTTTGGGGTGACTTGGGGCAGTAAAATTTCCAGACAAGGTAGGTAAGATGGTGGTCACTCAGGGAGTCAGAAAGGAGACCTGATTTGATGACCCAGTGAGGGTGGGAGGTCAGGGCAGAGTCCAGTAGAGAGTGGTTACTAGATTTGTGGTTGAGGCGGGTGGGTTCCATTATAAGTTGGGAGAGATTTAGTCCATTTATAATGGTCCACTCTTTATTGAGGGCAGGGGATAACCAATTGAGATTCAGGTCACCCATGATATACGATTCACCTGCAGGGGTGAGGGAGGTGGTATGCGCAAGGAGGTCTGTGACAGTAGAGGAAGGTGTACCTGGGTGGCAGTAGATGCCAGTGACATAGATGGGGATTGAGAAAGGGAGGGACAGTTGTAGTATTATTATACAATGGCAAGAAAAAATCCTGGACTGTGATTGGTCAGTTTGGGGCTGGACCCGTGATGTTATCCCAGCACAACATCACAGGTCTAGTCTCATCATTATGGCTGCTCTCTTTTTTTGCATCTCCTCTTAAGAAACAAAAATATGTTTCCACACTAATAAAAACATTCTTTAAAATAATTTTTTTTTATATATAATAACGAGCTATGGTATAAAGTAATAGTGACCTCAGGGTGTGTGTCATTTGGGATAACGCCACGCCTCAGGTATTGGACGAACTCGCCTCAAGTCCGTGGCCCAACCACCTGAGGCGTGTGACGTCCCAGCATGACACACACCCTGTTGGGCATTATTGCTTATGTATCTCATAGGCTTTGGGTATGGATTTGGCTAGGATGGTCAAAAAGTGGATGTCAGACTTTAAGTAGATGGATACACCTCCACCTCACACAACAAACATTACAGTTACAAACTGGGGAATGACGATCTGTAAGTAACCAATCAAGAAAAAGACTTAGGAATAATAATCAGCCCCGACCTGAAACTCAGATCCCATCGTAGAAATCAAGTCAAAAAAGCAAATCAAAACTTAAATTGTATTCTCAGGCACATATCTAGTCAAAAAAAAGAAGTGATTCTTCCAATATATATTGCCTTAGTTAGACCACATTTCTAATATTGCGTCCAGGTATGGTCCCCTTATATCAAAGAGGATACCTTAAGGGTTGAGGGAGTGCAGTGCTGAGCCACCAAAGCTGTAGCTGGGATGGGTGACAGGTCCTTTGAGGATAGGCTGAAATTGCTCAATATGTACATGCTCTAATATAGCAGACTTAGAGGAGACATGTGTATGCTCTTTAGGGCGATAATGCCCAACAGGGTGAGGCAGGGTGAGGCACCCCATAAGACAAAGCCATTGAATCCGAGGAAAAAACCCTGGACACAACTCTTTGTGATCTCCCAGTGAGGAATGATGTGAACCATCTTAAGACGGTTCCAGATATTCCACAGAACAGCCTCAGGCTTTCTATCAACACCATGTGATCTACGGTGTCAAAGGCTGAAGAAAGGTAGAGGAGAACCAAAATGGAATGATTCTTCTGATCTCTAGCCATCAAGAGATCATTGAGCGCCCGAACCAGCGCTGTCTTGGTACTATGTCTTTTATGAAAACCGGACTGGAGGGGTTCATAGACGTCATGGATGGTCAAATGGTCTTCCAGTTGTGCAGCCACTACTTTCTCAATCACCTTCCCAACAAAGAGAAGGTTAGAGATAGGTCTGTAGTTTTACAGACAGTCAGGGTCTGCAGTAGCTTTCTTCAAGAGGGGTGTCACCACCGCCTCTTTCAGGGAGCTGGGAAACTCACCAGATTCCAGGGAGCACCTGACTATCTGCATAAGGACTGGACCAGTGATGTCAATACAACCCAAAATTAGGGTGATTGGTTCAGGGTCCAAACTACAGCATGTAGGGCGCATATGCTGGACGATCCTCATGACATCAATGAACTCCAGCTGACTGAAGGAACTCCAGGAAAACCGAGGCACCGTGATCTCACCCCGGTTCACAGCAACCCCCATACAGCGTGATGGCAACAACTCAGCCCTAATGTCGGCCACCTTATTGACAAAGAACTGAGCAAGCTCATTGCACTCCAATTGCGAAAAAACTTTCCGAACTTGAAGACAGGCTGGGTTGCACAGTCTGACCACAGTTTGAAACAGCTGAGCTGGTCGATTCCGAGCAACCGCAATCTCCCTGGACAGGAACTCTGCCTTCTTACGTGTGATTGCAGATTGATAGACCAGATAATGATCCATCAATCTAAGGTGGTCGGCATCAAGGGCGGACCTTCGCCAGCAACGCTCTAACCTTTGCCCCTGTCTCTGCATCGCCCTCAATGTCCCATCAAACCAAGGGGACTTGGTGCGGAAGGAGAGGGGGGCAAACACAAACTGGAGCAATGAAATCCAGAGCCCCAGCAACAGCTGTGTTATAAGCCGATACAAGGGTCTCTGTATCACTGCTTGCCAACGTGGGGGACGAGAGGTCAAGCACTGCCGCAAGGCCTTGGGAATCTATATCCCGCAAAGGGCAGTACCTAACCAACTCTGTAGGGGCAGGCCTTCTAGAAGGGGAGCAAAAACTAAACCCCTGGTGTAATGATCTGACCAGACGATGGGTTCCACCCCCACATCGGATACCCCGACCCCTAGAAGGAAGATTAGGTCCAAAGAGTGTCCACATTTATGTGTAGCAGAGGAAACCACCTGTGTAAGGCCCAGCGTTGTCATTAACTGGAGGAAGTGTTGACCAAATTGCGAGAGTTCGTCGTCGACCCAGGCGTTGAAGTCGCCCAGAACCATCAATCTAGGCGACTCAAACACCATATTGACTACGAAGTCTGCCACTTCCTGAAGGAATCGCCTCTCATCACCGGGTGGATGGTAAATGAGGGCAATTTGAATGCCTACACCTGCTACAACTATACACTCAAAGGACTCAACCCTCCCCACTAGTACCTTCGTAAGGCTGGGTTCGGTCTTGAAACAGACCGCAACCCCTCTCTCCCTACGATCCAATCTTGGGCGGTGTAACACCAAGTACCCAGCTGGAGTGATAGCCTCCAAAATGGGGCCAGAATTATCATCCAACCAGGTCTCGGTAATGCAAGCCAGGTCCACCGTACCAACAAGATCAGCAATAATTGCAGTCTTGTTTTTAATGGACCTGGCTTTGCACAACACCACCCGAAGTAGACGAACCTCACGGGCCGCACAGGCCATCTACCCACCATAATCAGTGGTGCACTTGGGTATGGGCAGCAGACATGGAAAGCCATGATCAGGATTCCATTTCGCCCAAGGGTGCCTTCTGGTATTAACCACCCCAATACGATGACCCCCCTCGATCATCCTCCCCACTGTTCGTAACCCCACACCCTTCTCCACCTCCTACGCACAATACCCAGCGCTCTGCAATGCTGGTAAATCTCAAACTGAAGAGGGGGAGAATAAAAAGGGCGAAGGGCACGAAGAGAGGAGCATGAGTAGCGTACCGCTGTGGGGGCTGAAGACCAACACATACTGTAAACTAAGCTACACAATACAATAAACAAAACCTAAAACTAAACTAAGAAACTAATAATACCCCACTGAAAACAAAAAACAGTTTAAAAACCCTGCCCAACTCCCAGGTTAACCAACCTCAATTTCAGAGCCTGGAATCAGAGCCCTGACAACTCCCCCTTAATACAAAATAACCCACAAGACAAATAAACAACAAACAAAGCTTAAGGGCTCTCACCCCCAAGCCCAACACATCATATAACAAAAAACAATAAATAAATGATTTACCCCCCCAGTCCTCTCACTACTGGGGAAAGAGGATAGAAAGGCACTCTCACTGCCAAACAATTAAACCAACTTAATATAACAGCAAGATAAAAAGAAATACTACATTTTATGACTTTTAACAAAATAAAAATAAATAAATAAAATACGTGGATGCAGGGTCCTCTCACCACCCCATTGACCAGATGAAGAAAACAAAATAATACACAAAAAAGAGGAGGTCTGCAGTCTCTTTTAATCCAGGTCCAGAATTAAGTATAGTCAACACCAGGAACCACCAGAAGTTCAAAGGCTGAAACGGGATACAGTGTAGCCAGTTACACCAAGGAAAACCACAAAAAGGACGCTCTCACTATCTGGAGTAACACAGTTCCAGATCCAACTGTGAGTCCTGAGCAAAATAAAAAATATTCCGAATAATGCAGACAATCCATGAGAAGAGTCCAATTCAATTTAGAACCAAACGGATCGAATGCCACATATAGATATTGTTTTCCAACAAAAATGCTCCAAATCAGCAATCCTGAGAAAACAGGACATAAATCCAGGCAACAATCCAGACACAGCTCAAGAGGGCACCGGCACAGTAGTGGGTTGGGGCATGCAACTCAATCTAAGAGTAGTCCCCCCCAAGGCACCAGACTCACAGGCCCCCACCTGGTCACCCACGACCCACAGCTACAAACCCCAGGAGGTAGGCCACACGGACTATCCCCCAGGAAGTTTTAGAAGAGTCCCAACCGCAACTCTGACTCCTAAGGGAACACGGGGACAGCTTCTGCTTGGTCGCAGAGGACCTAAGTGAACTACCAACACTAGGCACAAAGGGGGAGACCCCCCACCCAACACAGCTCCCAAAGCACACCACCTTCCTATTTTAAAATCCTGGCTGCCCTCACGCACTTTACATGGAGAACCCCAGGTCTTACTCATAATTCGTCAATGAAGAAGCTGACAGGCCAGTCCTCAGGATCCTCAGGATCACTGTCAATTTAAAATCCAGGGCACAACAGCTCCTATACGGAAAGTCCGTGAACTAGCAAGAAAATAGGAGGTTATCCAGAGATCCACCAGAAAGGCTAAAAAACGCTCTGTTCTTCAGCTAGTCCTCACAAAAAGTTGCAAATGCAACAAACCGAATTAACTAGCATAAGCGAGCGAGCAATCCAACAAATACATAGAGATTGGCAACGAGAAAAATAAAACAAATGGATAAAAATAAAACAAAATAATAAAAATAAAACAAAATAAAACAAAATCAGCATACACAAACAGCCACATTAAAAAAGCTCCTAGCGGCTGGCCCAGCGTGGCTGCCATCTTGTTTTCTCCTAGATACTCAACCACCAATGTGGATTCATTCAAACTAAGCTTAGATCAAGCTTTTGGGGATGAAGTTAAATTCTGTTTTAAATAAAACTAATTGGCAAGCTCCACGGACGAAAGTCCATACCCGCTTGAACTTACCTATGTACTCTATAAAAAAAAAAAAAACATACGCACAATAATTGCATTTTCGGCATGTGAAAGTGTGGAAGGGGAGGGGGTCAACATTGCTTAACAGGGTCAGGGCCAGGAAGGGTACTTGCAACTATCATGTCCTTGATGGTTCTGGAAGAGGAAAACACAATATTTGGGCCATCCTTCTCCACTGTAGCAAGTTTGAACTCTACACTTACAACTGTCAAATTACCATAATAATAATCTCACTTATTTCATCAGATCTGAATGTGTAGTAATAAATAGGCAAACATGCTGAGTACTGTTAGTCCTATCTTTGACTGCCAGCGTGTCTTTCTTATTAATACATTTTTCTGTTTGTACTGCTGAGGCTATACTGTGGCTACTGTAGTCTTTTTCCTTACATCTTTGAACCTATACCTGTCTATTACATTCACATTAACAGAGCTCAGTAGTTTACACAGCCCTAGTAACCATAGCATAGCCTTGGTAGTGAAAGCAATAAACTACATTGATAAAAAAGACACATTGGTGGTGAAAGACAGGACCAAGAGTACTCCACTTGTTTGCCCATTCATTACTACATATTCAACTTGATTTGATGAAATACACACCCTGTACCTGTGTAACACTGTTTACAGGTACACACCTGAATATTGCTCTTGAGGCCCCTCAGTGCATGAGCTTTTAATCCGCAATAGTGGTGCACCCTCCTGTACCTGTCTCTTAACTAACAGACCAGGAATATTGCACCCTACTAGTAGGGCTATAATACCGCACTTAGTGCCAGTTTTACATTACTAACTGCATTACTGTGGTCTACTTTACACTGCAGTACCAGTACAATGACTGTAACAAAAATAATTTGTACCCCCAGTCTGATTATTAATGTGTATTTACATATGATCATATGAAACAGCCAGCAGAAAAAGGCCATTTGGTCTATCAAGTCTGCTCGATTTTGCAGCCAGCACCCCTACTCTGCAGCTGCCCCTCCCATGACCCTCCTTTTTGCCCTATCCCAGCCCCTCTTGAAGCATTCCACTGTTTTGCAGGCCATCACCTCTGCCAGTAGTGCGTTCCACTCTGCTACCACTCTTTCTGTAAAGAAATGCTTCCTCATTTCCCTCCTAAACCTTTCACCCTCCCATCTCATGGCACGACCCAAGTGTCTCTCCCTCAGTCCTTCTGTTCCTGTCCTGTTTATTCCTCTCATGTACTGAAAGGTCTCATTCATATCCTCCTGTCCCTCCTCTCCTCCAGAAAGTACATGTTCAACTCCCTCGATCTAACCTCATATGGTAACTCCCCCTCACCCTGGATCATCTTTGGTGCTCTGTATTGCACCCCTTACAGCAATCTAATGTCCCTCTTTAGGTAAGGGTGCCAAAACTGAACACAGTACTCCAGGTGGGGTCTGACTAGCAGTCTGTATAACGGCAGACTCACCTCCCTCCTCCTAGAAGTTATACCCCTTGCAATACAACCCAACATCTTGTTGGTCACTGCTGCTGCTTTCCTACACAGTGCTGAGTTGTTCATTACTCTTGTAATGAGCACCCCAAGATCTTTCTCCTCCTCAGTCACAACTAGCTGCACCCCCCCCGATAGTAGCTCCTCTTTGGATTCTTTGCCCCAAAATGCAGCACCTTGCATTTTTTGGCATTGAAACCAAGTTGTCAGGTGTCAGACCATGTCTCCAGCCTTGCTAGATCTTCTTGCAATCCTTGCCACCAGCCTTGGTCATCCACCACTGCTTCCATCTTGGTGTAATCCACAAATAGATTGATCTTGCTATTTATGCCTACCGAGATGTCTGCAATAAATACCCCAAATAACACCAGCCCCTGCACTGATCCCTGTGGGACCTTGCTTGTCACTACCCTTGGGGATGATAATTCTCCTCCCACCACCACCACCACCCTCTAATGCCATCCCTGCAGCCAGTTCTCCATCCATCCCGCCAATTTTGCCTCCACCCCTGGCCCCTTAGTTTACATACTAGTCTCCCATGTGGCACCAAGTCAAATGCCTTACTGAAGTCCAGGTACAGGACATCCACTGTATGCCCTTTGTCCATTTCCCTAGTCACCCAGTCATAGTAGTCCACTGGGTTGGTCTGGCAGGATCTGCCCTTGACAAAGCCATCCTGCTGACTGTTCTGCACCCCACTGACCTCCAGGCAGGGTCACCAGCCTCTTCTTCAGGATTGTTTAAATCAGTTTCCCCTACTATGGACGTGAGACTCACTGGTCTATAGTTCCCTGGTTCATCTTTGGGAACACTCTTATGGAGTGGAACCACGTGAGCCATCCTCCAATCCTGAGGTACACACCCTGAGTCCAGAGAGGCATTAAATAGGCCTGCCAATTCCCTTCACCAGCCTGAGCTCCTGTGATGCCTTTGCTGCCCTTACTTCCCTGGTCACCTCCTTTACTTCCTTCAGATACTCCTTCCTGTCCTCCCCCTCCCAGTTCTCCTGTATCTCCTATAGGTGACTCTTCCTCCTCACCATGTCTGTGACACCCTTGCTCATCCAGCTAGGTTTCCTCATCCAAGCCTTTTTACTTTAGGCCTTGCTGCAGGAAAATGTTACCACCACTATCCCTAGCTTAATGAGTTCCCACCTCTGATTCTTGTCCATATTAAACTGAATTCCATCCAGGAACCCATGCACCACTTCACCCATCTTTTTAAAGTCAGCCTTTCTAAAGTCTAGCACCTTTGTGACAGATGCCTCCCTCTCCCTGCCCAGCTGCAACTGGAACCATACTGTCCGGTGGTCACTCCCCACCAGTGGTTCTTCCACCCTCAGATCCCTCACCCACTCCCCGTTAGACAGTACAAGGTCAAGGGTATTCCCTTCCCTAGTTAGTTCGCTGACCAACTGCATCAGAAAGTTATCCTGAAAGGCATCTAGCATTATCTGTTGCCTTCTACACTTGGTGGTGGGTGTCCCCCACTCCACTCCCGGCAGGTTGAAGTCACTTACTATCACCACCCCACCCTTCCCGTGGTTCCTCCGGATCTGTTCCGCCAATACCATATCTGTCTCTTCTGATTGGGAGGGTGTCCTGTACACCACCCCCAATTGTAGTGTCCTATTTTTTGGATCTTGGATTTGCATCCATAGAGCCTCTGTATCTCCCTCCTTCTCCTCTTCCTTAACACACTTTAGTCCCTCCTTCACATACAGCACTAACCCTCCTCCTTTCCCCTTTACTCTATCCTTGCAGAATAGTCTGTAACCTGGAACCACCAGGTCCTAATCATGGTTTAAGTGGCCCATGTCTCGGTGATGGCTGCCATGTCCACCCCGTCCTCTCCACCATGACAGCCTGTAGTTCTGCATTTTTATTCCCCAGGATTCTCATTTTTAAAGATACCACCCTCCATCCCCTTTCTTTCTCCCCTCTCCTTTCTCCTGTCCATTTATGGCACTCCCTGTATTGTTTGTCCCTCACCTTATCTCACTGTTATGGGGGTAAGTCCATATGGTTTCCCATCCCAAGGCCTCTGATCACCTCAATCCCTTCTGCCACCTCCTTCCCCTAGTTTAAATTCTCCTCAATATACTTCCCAAGCTTTTTCTTCAGTATTTTCTTCCCCTCTTCACTTAAGTGCAGTCCATCTTTAGTGTATAGACTGCTGTCCTCCCAGGTCACCCTCCTACCAGCCAATACCCTTTTTCCTGACACCAGGTTACCAGCCATTCATTAAACTCCTGAATCCTCAGTTTATTGTGACAGGATCTTCTACTGCAATAACATGAATGGTGCATGCATTTCATCATGTCTACATCATTTTGCTGTATGGATCTATGTACATACTCGAAAACAAATCTAGTGATGAATAAACTATACGTTGCATGCTGCGCAGTTCTTCATATCTGAAGTCTACATTTGTGCTGTATGGATATGGCAGCGCAGACTCTGACCTGTTCCCTAATATAACAGGTAGTATAACATCATTTTTTTGTTTTGTTTTTTCCCTCCTTTTTTGCTGTTCTGTTGTGCCACTGTGACAATGCTCAAGAACAGCTCTGTGTACATCAAATCAAGAAAACCAACTCTGAATTCCGAGGGTGCACTACCATACATGAAACAGTCTTCAGTTAGGGGAGAGGGAGAAGGAGCCTTTAGCTGTTGGTTGTGAGTGTAAGTAGATCTAAAAGATGTTCTCAGCTGGGATTTCTGTGTGTTTGTAATTGTATTTGAGGGCTGGTATTAACTGCCATTTATTGTGCTTTGTTACATTTAGTTTGGGCAGGAGTAAGGGATTCTAGCAGACAAGTTGGTGTTTGTGTGTTTAAAAGTTGCTGTCTGACCTGTAAGTGCAGGAATCATATTACAGGGGATTAGTGCTACTTGAATGTGAGATGTAACTGCCATCTCAGTTAGTCTTCAGTTAGGGGAGAGGGAGAAGGAGCCTTTAGATGGTGGCTGTAAGTACTAGCAGATCTAAAAGATTTTCTTAGCTGGGATTTCTGTGTGTTTGTAATTGTATTTGAGGGCTGGTCTTAACTGCCATTTATTGTGTTTTTATATTTGGTTTGGGCAGGAGTAGGGGATTCTAGCAGACAAGTTGGTGATTGTGTGAGGTGTCACTGCCAGAGGACTCCTTAGCTGATTGTGTTTTGCCTGTGAGTACTCCCACCGCCACCCCACAACCCACCGCCCCAAGGCTTGCCCTACATTTATTGGTGAGTCTCATAAGGCCTTGTAACATCCTAATCCTATTAGGGTGAAGCTTGGGTAGTGCTGGCTACTGCATCTTGGGTACTGCTTGCATCAGTTGCTCGAGCATATGCTGGCTACTGTTGGGAAAAGAGTAGATTGACTGAGTGTATATGGATTGGAGGTTACTTTTAGATTGTAGATTGATTGAGTGTATATGGGTTTGAGGGTACTTTTATTGCCGAGGGGGGCTCATATTGCCCACACCTAACAGTGAGGATGGAATCGAAAGAGCTGGTATCTTCAGGAGGGTGATTGGGTGTACTGGGTGTGGGGTGGCCATAATATTGAATTGGGCATGGAGGTTTGGGGTTGCCCACTGTGTTACCAGTTGGCAGGCCTCAGTCAGGAGGTCGAGGGATCAGAAGCAGTAAGGGGAGGGAGGGGTGAGTTGGAGAGAAGAGGCAGGAACCATATGATGATAGGCAAGGACAAAATGGCATACCCCAGGGTAAAGGGGTGGGAGTGAGAGGACTAGGACCACATGATCACTCCAGGGGAGGAGAGATATGAAAATACCAGTGTACGGTCTTCACTCTGAAAAGAGGGGGTGGCCCAGAGAGAACCAAGGAAGGAGGGGGGAGGGGAGGAGGACAGCAGTGGGCGAGCTTGGGGCAGGCATCACACTTACAAATCGCTTCACCCTGCTGTACCTGGATGATGAGGTGAAAGAGGCTGGCGGGCAGGGGTGCAGGATGACAGGGAGGGATTGGTCAGGTGTTGGAGGGGGGCAGGTGATAGGAGGGGTACCTGATCCAAAGGAGGGAAAGGCATGGGGAACACGAGACCAGGGCACCAGACAGGCAGGGAGGGGGGGCAGGAGACCGGGTCTGAGGGAGGTAAGGCAGAGGGGGATGCACAGAACAGAGTCAGGGTGGACAAGGCCAGGACCCAGGACAGGGCAGAGTTGAGGAAGGGTAAAGCAGACAAGGAGAGGGGTGAGGAGGGGAGCACCTGAGTAGGCCAGCTCTGAGACTGGAATTTCCAGAAGAGGGGTGTGTAGAGAGCACTAGGGCACAAGGGTCCATTACTGCAGAACCTGGGGAAGGGGAGAAGGAAAGCAGGAATGGGAGGCCTGGGTGGAGAAGTCAATGGTAACAGACCAACCGGGGAAGAGTTAAAGGGGGGCAACTAGTGATATTCAGGCTGTGAGGGGTGCGAGGAGCAAGATGGGAGAGGGAGACAGAAGAGGGAACCTGGAAGAGCACAATCAAACTAGTGATGCCCAGGCTGTGGAAGTGGAGAGGAGCAAGCAGGGCGCCATAGTCAGGAGAAAGAGTCTGAAAGAGTACATACAGACCTATGACCCCCAAGTTACAGGGGATGAGAGGAGAAAACTGGGGGACATAGGCAGAAGAGGGAGCCTGGAAAGGCACACACAAAATATAGACACCCAGGCTGTGGGGGGTGCAAGGAGCAACCCGGGGGACGTAGACAGAAGAAGGAGTATGGAAGGGCACAAACGGGCTAGTAACTTGGGGGGAGAGGTGAAGGTGCTTCTGCTGGGTGACTCCATGATTAGAGGTATCCAGTGGGAGGGGGTTGGGGAGGGAAAAGGCAGCCCAGTCAAGGTTAAATGCATTCCAGGCCTATCAGTACATAAGGCCAAATTCCAGCTATGCTCAATGGCAAGGGAATGCAGAGGATCCCTAGACTTTCTAGTTCACCTGGGAACAAACTATTTAGAAGGGAACAGTGAGCTGGAGATACAGGCAAGATTCAGGGAATTGGCCAGGGTTTGCCACTCTATAGGATGCTCAGTCTCCTTTTCTGAGATACTTCCAGTACCAAGGGCGAGCGGGGAAAATAAGCAAAAACTTAGGGAGGGTAAACCAGTGGCTCAGGGAGTGGTGCAAGTCAGAATGGTATGGATTGATGGGGGACTGGGGTGATACATGGGAAGACAAGGGGCTATATGCCAGCGATAGGCTGCATCTCAACCTGAAGGGGAGAGAGATCCTTAAACTAAAACTTTTTGGATTCTTTGGTGATAGGTGGGGTTTAACTTGTAAAGGGGGGAGGGATAGACTGAAAGCCCCAACGAGGAAGCTTGAGGGTTCAGGACTAGATCATGCAAAGTGGGCTGTGGTAGTGCTAAAAGTCCAGGGGAACTGGGGGGGCAGAGATGGATAGATAGATGGGGGATTGGGCTGAGAAGACTGGAGAGGGGGTGGGGGTTGGGTGGAGGATGGTCCTGATCAATGAATGCCAGGAGCATGGGCAATAAAATGTCAGTGCTCCAGGCAATGCTAGTAGAGGGTGCAGCAGACTTGGAAGCAATTACTGAGACATGGGCCACCCAGAGGCATGACTGGGACCTAAATTTAGAGGGATACACAATGTTTAGGAAGGCTAGGAGGTGGGAAGGGGGGTGGCATCGATAGTCAAAAATGACATAGTAGTTGGTGGAATTGAGGAGGCAGAAGGAGTTGTGGAAGCAATTTGGGTAACCCTACAAATGAGGGGGGGTAAAAGATTAAAAATAGGGGTGGTGTACAGACCCCGGCAATGGAAGCAGAACTGGAGGATGATCTGGCTAAGAACATCAGGGGTCACTGTGGCCTCGGAAAGGGCATGGTGGTGATCATGGGCGACCTGAACATGCCGGGGGGCAGACTGGGGCACTATGACATCCTCGGTGGCCAGGGAGCAGAGGTTGATGGATGTCTCCCAGGATGCCTTCCTAGTCCAGCGTGTGGGGGAGCCTACTAGGCAGGATCGCATCCTGGACATTGTCCTAGCAGATAGTGACCAGATAAGGAGCCTGGAGGTGAGCAGCCCATTGGCAGGCAGTGACCATGCCATGGTCTGGTTTCTTACGTTCCTAGGGGGAGAGGAAATTTGCATTAAAACAGAAGTAATAGATTTCAGGGGGGCAGACTTTGAGGGCTTGGGAAGGATACTTAAAGGGTGATTGGATTAGATAAGGCCAGCCTGGATGCTGGTAGCTTGTGGGAGACCATTGAGAAGGGGGTGCAGGAGGCTTCGAGGGCCTGCACAAAGGTAAGGCGCAAGCAATGTAGGGCCAGTAAGCTGTGTTGGTGGACCTGGGAGGTGCAGGAGGCAGTGAGGGGGAGAAAAAGGCTGCCTATGTGCACTTAAAGTGCTTAAGGGGGGCTAGGGAGAGGGGAGAGTATGATTTCCTGGCTAAGAGGATCACCAGGGTGGTAAGGGGGGGCCAAGGTGAAGAAGGAGCTTACACTGGCCAGGGATATCCACAGGGGGGGAAAGGGGTTCTATTGATACATAGGGGAGAAAAGAAAAGTGAGGGCACAGATTAGCAGGATTAGAACTGGGGGGGATGGGCGCAGGAAGCTGGGGAACAAGCAGAGTTGCTAAATGAGTACTTTGCCTCTGTCTTTACCAGGGGGGAGTTGGGGGATCTTTCCAACCCAATGGGAGCGTAGAGGAGCCCACTGAACCAGGAGGTCGGTTGGAGACTGAAGGACTGGATGAGACTAGGGCAGGGGATGGGTAGTATCTAGAAGAGGAGGAGAGGATGCATGAGGAGGGGGGATGGGAGGGTGAAATTACAGTGGATAGGGTGAGAGAGGCCCTCTGGTTGCTAAAGGCTGAGCAGGTGCTGGGGCCAGGTGGGCTGCATCCAAGGGTGCTGAAGGAATTGGCAGATGTGCTGGCAGCTCCACTGACCTCACTCTTCAACATCTCCCTGATGACAGGGTAGGTGCCTCAAGATTGCAAGGTGGCTCATGTGGTGCTTATCCAGAAGGGGGGGGTCCAGAGAGGAGATGGGGAATTATAGGCCTGTTAGTCTAACGGCTGTGGCAGGCAAGGTTATGGAGAGCATTATCAAGGAGAGGCTGGGGGGGGGGCAGCTGGAAAGGTTGGGGCACCTGGATGACTGGCAGTATGGTTTTGTTCCAGGAAGGTCATGCCAGACTAACCTGGTGGAGTTTTATGACTGGGTGATGGGTGCCCTGGACCGACATAGGCCGGTGGACATCCTCTATCTGGATTTCAGTAAAGCATTTGATTCGGTACCCCACAATAGCCTATTAACAAAGCAGGGAGCAGATGGGGTGGGGGGGAAGTTGCTCAGGTGGGTGGAAAACTGGCTTACAGGGCGAATACAGTGAGTGGTGGTTGGAGGGATAGTCTCCTGCCCCAGGAGGGTCATCAGTGGGGTCCCCCAGGGTTCAGTCCTGGGGCCACTCCTGTTCAATTCCTATGTCTCGGACATAGGGTGGGGTGTTAGGAGTAGGCTGAGTCTCTTTGCAGATGACTCAAAACTGGGAGCACTGGCAGATGGGCAGGAGGGGAGAGAGGCCCTGCAGGGGGATCTGGATACCCTGAGGGGGTTGGGCAAGGAAGTGAGGGTTGAAGTTCAATGAAGGGAAATGTAGGGTGCTGCATCTGCGGTTCAGAAACCTGTGACATGCAAACATCCTGGGGGGGCCACACTGCAAGTCATATCAGGCGAGAGGGACTTAGGGATAGTGGTGGACAGCAAAATGAATAACACAGAGAATTGTCGAAGAGATGCAGCAAAAGCAAACAGGATACTGGGCTGCATAGCCAGGGGGATTACCTCCAGGAGAAGGGAGGTGATCCTCCCTCTGTATAATGCCCTGGTTATGCCACATCTTGAGTACTGTGTGTAGTTCTGGAGACCCCATCTTAAGAGGGACATAGCGCTGCTGGAGAGGATCCAGTGGAGGGTGACCAGGATGATTCAGGGCATGGAGGGTAGGACCTATGAGGAGAGACTGGATGAACTCAAGCTGTATGTATTGGAGGAGAGGAGGGACAGAGGGGATATGGCAGAGACTTTCAAGTATGTAAAGGGGATAAATAAGGGCAGAGCCAGGGAAGTGTTAAGGCTTAAGAAGGGGAGAACCACCAGGGGGCACAAGTGGAAGCTGGAAGGGAGGAAGTACAGGGGGGAGTGCAGGAGATACTTCTTCACATAGAGGGTGGTGGAACCATGGAACACACTGCCCAGGAGTCTGGTGGAAGAGACCACAGTGGAAGGATTCAAGAAGGGTTGGGACAGGTACAGGGGGAAGCTGAGGCCAGGGAGGCCACCTCTGGGGCTGGGGGTGGGGTGGAGGAGCGAGCTCCCAGTAGGGGGCTAGCTTCCAAGCAGACACAATAGACCATGGGGCCTATTCTGCTGGCATTTACTATGATACTATGATGCTATGAAACAGCATATCACAACAGAAGACACATTGCTCGTAACCCACCCGACCAGAAACCTCAAACAGATTTGGGGAGAAACAGTGACTCAGTACTCATTCAAAACCTGTTTACTACTGGATATACACACATGCATATTTCTAGAATTTTAATCAAGAGATGCTTCTGAACAGACTAACCCAGTGTTTCAGTTATGCCCTGTAAGCCTTTTCAAAGGTGAAATTGCCTAATGGCTTATTCTGTTTTGTGTAGCTGTGCTGTAAGCCATAACAGCCATTATATAGCATAAATTATGCTAATTATGAGAGCTTAACACTGATACAATCGTAACAGCAAACCTGACAATACTGATTATACAATGGCAAGAAAGAATCCTGGCCCCTGATTGGTCAGTCTTGGGCTGGACCTGTGATGTTATCCCAGCACAACATCATGGGTCTAGTCTCATCATTATGGCTGCCCTCTTTTTTTGCATCTCTTCTTAAGAAACAAAAATATTTTTCCACACTAATGAAAACATTCTATAAAATTATTATTTTTTTATTTCAATCATAACAATGAGCCATTGTATAATAGCAATAATGCCCTCCAGGTGTGTATGTGTCATTTGGGATAACGTCACGCCTCAGTTGTTGGACGCACTCGGCCTGCAGCCTCATGCCCAACCACCTGAGATGTGACGTTATCCCAGCATGACACACACCCTGTTGGGCATTATCGCTTAAATAACTATTAGAAACATACCAACCCTGAAACAAATAAAAACAGTATATTTTCTGCTGTATGTATGTACTTATATAAGTCATTCCCCGTTAGCACTTTCATGCTATTGCAGGTTAAATTGTGTCAGTGTTCAAATCTCATTTAATTAGCATATTTTATGCTATATGGGGATTGTTATTTCATGAATACTCTCACTTGAAAAATACTTAATATAACATACCGGTCTTGAGAAGCAGGTAGTGCTGGCATCCTACAATCCCCGCATCTGTGCTTATTACCAGTCACTGCTAAAATATTGCTCATTACTTATAGCCATATAATTAAAAATGTAGATGCTGTTGCACAATCTATAACTTATATATCATACTATAATAATACAACTATACATAACTTAAGGCCAAATTCAATGGTCACTGCTTGTAACACACAAGTTCAAATAGAATTGCATATATAGAACATTTGTCAACGCTACTGACATTAATACATTGCTCTTTTTGCCTTCCCGTGGTTCATATTCCACTAGTACTTTATAATATTTTGTTGTGCAGCTCTGTGCCTGCACAGACATCTTCAACCTTATGTATGACACTAATGTAGTGCAGTTCTTTCCATTATGCTGTCATGTGTGTCTCACTAGTACACTACAGTACATGTATTGTCTGTCTCCCTATTTCCTCCCACAATGCACTGTTTCCACTAATATATTACTCATCCTACTTTTATCTCTCTCTCTCTCTCTCTCTCTCTCTCTCTAGCTAGCTAGCTAGCTAGCTATCACTCCCTGTCTGTATGTCTGTCGGTATGTGTGTCTGTCTGTCTATCTATCTATCTCAGAACTGCATGTACACAAAATCTTACAACTGAATTGCCATTAACATTTTGATTTCTTTACATTCATGTGGTTCAATTTCCAGCAGTACTTTCTCATATCTTCTCATGGAGCACATTGCTTCAAGATATAAACTAAACCTTGTGTACAAATGCTATGTAGTCCTCTCCATTACACTGTCATGTGCGCCTCAGTATTATAGTATGGAATGTCTACTGCCTATCTCTCTATCCCTCTATCTGTTCCTTCTTGCAATGCAATATTTCCATTACCACATTACTTATTCTACTGCTGCATTATCTTATAATGATTTCCTGCTTCTCTTCTCACAGCTGTTTTGCTCTTCACATTCCACTTCCCATAGACAAATCTTTCAGAAGTACAACCCAGTAAGTTCCTTTACAATTACTCACATCACATTTTAAGACTGTACCTGTTCATTCTGTACTACTTACACAGTACTCAGTCTACTACTACTTCTTCTTTGCATTTCATTCCTCAATCTTTGAAAAAAGAACCCAGTGCCTCTGTCTGTCTGTCTGTCTCATTTTCTACCTACCTCTGAAAATAAACATCCAATGCTGACCGTAAGAAGACTCATAGTCCTCTGTCCAGAGACCTTTTTGTTCTCTTTTTCATCAACTCTGCCAGGGGCTTTGTTACATCACTGTAATGAGGGACAAACCTCGTGTAGTAACCAATGTTCCCAGACATGCCGTTACCTGTTTCTTTGTGACAGGGATGGGCTAGGCTTACATGGCATCAACCTTTGCTGGCTGAGAATGGATGCATGCACTGCCCATCCAGTGTCCAAGATAGGACACTTCAGCCATGCCGACTTGCCATTTTTCCACATTAACTGTCAGCCATGCAGTCTTCCTTTTGCGGAACACCTCCCTCATATGCATGATGTGATCCTACCAGATCTGGCTGTAAATGACAGTGTCATCCATGTAAGCCAGTGCATATTCACCTTCCCCCACTAGGATGCGATCCACAAGCCTCTGGAAGGTTGTGGGCACATTCTTCATCCTAAATGGCATTACTCTGCATTACCAAAAGCCATATGGTATAATGAAAGCAGACCTCTCCCTGGCTGCATTGGATAACATCACCTGCCAGTACCCTTTATTCAGCTTCTCCATAATAAACCTGTATTACTTACATTCTCACTGATTTTTCATCCCTTCTTTCTTACACATTTCTCATTACCCACAATAACATTGGTTTGCAGCCATATTGGCTCTTGCTAGAGTTTGTTTCTTTCAGGGAAAACTTTTTACACAGATCACAATTTATTTTTTGCAGTTAATATCCTTATTTTAACATACACAAAAAGTAAAAACAGTACAGTACTAAGTGAACATTCTGCTCGAGTATAAATACATATTTAAATGTAGAATATTCATATATTTATCATGTTTTAAAGTACAATACTAGTTACTATGAGAAAAAATTCATGTAACGGTTAGACTGTATAATAATGAAATTCATTAAACTGAAGGATATTAAACCACATTATTGAATAATTCTCAGGATATAGTAAGCATAGCTGAAAGATGTCCATACTGCTTAATGAAAGGGTTACCACTAAAACTACCAACCAACCAGACGTAAAATCAGGTGCTTCAAAAGAATATATGGTAATGACTAGCTGAATTAGACCTACCTAGCTGGGGGTTTGCTAAAAGATGAGTGATAGTTTATCTAACATGATATGATCTGACATAAAAGTCTCTGTCCATTCTGCTACTGAAACTACACTTTAAAGTAATTACCCTGGCAACATAGGTCAGAAAGGGGGTCCAAGTCCTATCATACAAAGAAAGCGTACCTATAGTGAAATAACTTAGTTGGTCATTATGGGCAAGGGTCCCCAGAGCTTGCCTCCACAGGGAAAAGAGAGGATAACGTTGGATCTACATCTGTGCAGCACAAGACACTTCTCCTCTATAGAGACAGCTACAAGCCATTTGAGCTGATAGTGGTGGAGATGAAGGGCATTGGCCAGACAACCCAGGAGGAAAAAGTTAGGTGAAAAAGGAACTAAGCAGCATAAAATCCTCTGACAAAAAGTGTGAATCTGCCAGCCCAGTGGTGCTGAGGGTTGAGATGCTGGATGCCACACTTCACACCATGCCAGCAACCTGGGGTCAGGAGTAACTTTGAGTTGCTGGGGGTTGGCAGGGGAGGGAGAGGATTGAGTGTTGGATGGACTGCTCTCCTCTCCCAGGGAGGGGAGGGTTGTCATCCAGCTCCTTTTCTGCCCTCTAGTGGAGGCCAGAGGGCAGCATCAGTAACAGAGAGGCACAGGAGCACAGGTACATGGTAATCACATGCCTCACATGCACACTCTCATGTCGCAAAGGGTGAGGAGGTAAGGAGAAAAAACAGAAAAGTGGGGACTGGCAGGCTCTGTGATGGCCTAACTACATCCAGATCCTAGGCTCACCCTGGCTTCTACATTATGCTCTGGGGGGAGCCAGCCCTCCACCCAGAACTGCCATGGATGAGCTGGATCGGGGTGACCAGGCTCTGAAAACGAGGCCCCTGCAAGGGGCCAGAGCTGCCTGCCAAGTCCCCAGGAGGTGGATAAATACAAGAAGGGAAAAAAGTTTGAATCTGCTTTCAAAAGTCTGTAATCTCCATTCATTCCCCATAGGATATGAAGCAGAGAGTCTCCATTAGTCTGGCACCTCCAGCATATATCAGATGATGTCAGTCCCAGCTTAGCAAGGACATGGGACATTCTGTACCAATAATCCAGAACTTTATTCTGTTTTAAATGACTTCTGAAATCCTGCTCCACTATGTGTGTGAGTTTCCAGCAGTTCTCCCACTCTTCTAGGGACAGAACTAGGCCTCCCAATGGGTTTTAGCTGAGAGCGTTGGATTGATCTGGGCATCCTGCGGTGTTCTGTATATCAAACCAGCCACACCTTTGTTTTTTGTAGCCAAGTGGCAGTGGAGTCAGCTTTCTTTACCTGGGTACACTTAGGATGGGATTTCAATAATGGTAGAAGAAAGCTCCTGAGTTGCAAAAATGTCCAGTGATCTTGATTAGGAAGACCTTTGGCAGTACAGACCTGTTTGCAAGATTGCAGCTGTTCAATGTTGGGTAGTAATAAGTCTCATATGTGATTAATATCCTTCTCAGACCAGAACTTACAGAAGACAGGTTTGCCATCTATAGTAACTTTTGAGTTTCTCCATAGAGGAGTAAGTTCTACAGGAACCCTTACTAAACAATCCAGGGAGTAATCCTACCACATCAAATTGTCTATTAGATATGGATATGGAATTAGAAGATGTACATTACCAAAATGCCACACCCAGACACGTTTTCATTCTAGGTGACTCTATTATTAAACACCTGGACAGGGTAATCTGCAATCCTGACAAGTCATCTAGAACTTGCTCCAGTTTTAAGGGGGGCAAACGTCTCTGGCATTACTTCTATGGTCAAAAACAATCTCAAAGATGCTGGTGAAAATCCCTTGGTTATTATCCATGCAGGCACCAATGACATAAACAACACTAATTTAGAGGATCTCAAACAGGATTTCATAGCCCTTAATAATATTCGAGTCAATCTAAGGTGCAACACTTGTTTTTTGGAAATTCTGCCCATTCCTAGAGCATCTCCAACTAAAACACAAAACATCAAGAAAAGAAATGAGTGGCTCATAAAAAATGTGCTTTAAGCAGGAAATAACTTGCATTACACATTGGGAACAATTTGTAGACAGAAACACATTATTTTGTTAGGACGGCCTGTATTTAAGTGGAAGAGGAAGCGCCCTATTGGGTAAATCTATTGAAGCCACCATTAAGAACCATTTAAACTAGAAAGCCAGGGGGAGAAGGAGAATGCTCCCACTTCTCTTGATAGGAAATATCTTAGACACATCATAAATCCATGCTATGTCCTAATGCTAAATGCTAGAAGTTTACAAAATATTCAAACGGCAGAATTAGAAGCTAGATCCTTGTTATATGAACTAGGGATAATAGTTGTGATTGAAACATGGTGGAACGACTCCTCCAATTGGATTAGAGAACTTCCAAATTACAAATTATATTGTAAAGATCGAAACAGTAAAACAGGTGGAAGAGTATGCATATTTGTTAGAGTTGACATTCCCTCTTATAAACTCAATAGTACATCACCAACAGAAAGCCTATGGGTTAATATACAACTAAAGGAACAGTCCAAACTCACCACTGGAAACTGCCATAGACCACCTTCTGCTGATAATAGTTGTACAAATAATTTAATGAAAGAAATATCTGAGGCATCTGAGAAGGGAGATGTTATTATCCTAGGTGACTTCAACTTTCCCAATATTGAGTGGAAGAATATTAAGGGGTAAGTGAAATGGAAAAACAATTTGTTACAACCCTTGTTCATCATGCCCTGGAACAGTTGGTAGAAAATCCTACTAGAGGTAGAAACATACTTGATCTTATTATAACCAATATAGATAATGACATCATAGATGTGGAAATTAAAGATCCTCTTGGCAACAGTGATCATAATTTGGTTTTATTTATTTATTTTTTTTTTATTTTAGCTTTTGTTGGCCGGGTAAGTGCACTAGACAAATCCTGCCTATTTTCAGGCACGACCCGGGGGAGGGGGAGGGGGATACAGATGAATGCCAACTGACCTTGAACCAGATTAAGCTGTTTTAAACTCATTGCCTCCTAGAACACACCTGTAGGTGGCAGCAAATGTACTGCAGTGTGTCCCAGAATGACTACAAAAGTCAGCTACAGACTTCCTGTGTGCCCTTGCAATGTCTGAGATATCACTCATATGTTTTAAATATTACTTGCCAGCTTGACTTGATTAGAACTGACTGCATAGCACTGTTAGAAAGGCAATTTTATGTTGAACAACTTTGCCACTGATACTTCATGTGTATCATGTATACTTTGGGAGTTATTTGCATTTGTTTATGGTATGGTGTATATGGCAGACATTTTAGCCATAAAGCCTCACCTAATCACATTGAATAAAATGGGGAAAAATACATGTTTTATACTAGAAAAAATTGCTTTTTAGTACAAATGTACTATTGTAACTACATTTAATGTATGGATGCTTAATTTGGTGTTGATATATTACATATTGCCCAACCAAAAATGGCTTACGTTGCCTTTTTTTGTGCAACAAAAATTGTTATTTCAACTAGTATAGAAATAAAATTGCTTATTATTAATTGCATAGCACCATTGGAAAGGTAATTTTGTGCTGAACAACTTTGCTACTCATACTTTGTGCGTAACACTTACGGTTCATGAGGTATTAGCATTTATTTGTGGCATGCTGATTGTGGATTGATTTTGCTTAGAAAGGCCCAGGATGCAGTGTTAAGGGTATACAAGGGCAAGCTGTGGAACTCTCAATGAGCTCCTATGGAGTGAATGAGTTAAGATAGCATTGTCACATAAACACACCTCTAATAATGTAATAATTAAGAACTATGATAAGGCCAATTTTAGTGAGATTATAAAATCCTTAACTAAAATTAACTGGAAAATGGCTCTATCAAATCTTTCAGTAAATCTAGCCTGGGAAAAACTTAAGACAATAATTCAACAGCTCGGAAATACTGTACATATGTTCCCTACAATAAAAAGTATAATAAAAGAGACAAAATCCCCATTTGGCTAACTAACACAATTAAAAGACAAACAAAAATTAAGGAGAAATTATAGAAAAAGGCAAAAATAAATCCATGTGATGAAAATGAAAGATTATATAAAAAAATCAGCATTGAAACTTAAATCCATGATTTAAAAGTCTAAGAGCAGTACTGAATTTAAATGTACACATTCTTGTGATAAGAAAAAATCCTTATTTTCTTATATAAATGGCAAAAAAGGTGCTATTAGACAAGTTGACACTAATTCATGAGGGTAAAGTCTTGGAAACAGATGAAGAAACAGCTAATCATTTTAATGATTTCTTTTGTTCACTCTTTTCTAAAAAAATTATCACAAACCAACCTGATAAACCAAATACTGCAAAAAAGAATTCTCCCTATGTTATCCAGGAAGCGGATGTACTCCAAACTTTGGGTACCTTAAACAAAACTATCAGTCCAGGACCAGATGCATTCATCCCAGGTTTCTCACTGAAAATTCAGCTGCATTAGCCCTTCCAGTGTCTATCATATTTAACAAATTCTTGAACAAAGGTGAGGTACCATCAGATTGGTTAAGAGCTACTGTTATTCCAATAATTAAAAAGGGAAGCAATCAAGGGTGAAAAATTATCGACCAATTAGTTTAACTTCCATAGCATGTAAACTTATGGAAAGAATTATTAAATCATATTTTGAACTAGAAATACACACTCTTGGTCTAAGTGACTATACACAACATGTAGTAGTAGTTAACATTTATTTTTTTATACAGGATAAAAACTTTAGGTCCATAAGGTCCTATTTACAAAGTTGTCCTGTAAACATGGATTCAAAATTGGGTACTCATGTACGATTAATTTTGTATCATTTTATAATCACATTAGTCAAAGTTTAGATGATGATGCCCCTACAGATGTTATCCTTTTGGACATAGTAGAGCTTTTGATTCTGTTCCCCACCATAACCTTATTGATAAATTGATTAGGATGGGATTCTCACCTGGTCTTGTTAATTGGGTTGACAATTGGTTGTCAAATAGGACACAAAGGGTCAGAATAAATGGTGTCCTTTCAAATGTTGGCACTGTTAGTAGTGGGGTGCCCCAGGGCTCCATCCTAGGGCCTTCACTGTTTAATATAAATATTAGCGATATGAATTAATACACTTCTCAAATTTGTGGACAATACCAAAATAAGTGTTCAAGTTTACACCATTGACAAAAAATCATCCCTAACAAACGATCTTAAAAACAGTGAAAATGGGCATTGGAGAATGGCATGAAATTAAATGTAAACAAATGCATAGTTATACATTTTGGTAAAAAGAATCCAAACATAGAGTACTATCTCAATAACTGTCAAATTCATGTGTCCACTAGTGAATGAGACCTAGGCATTATAGTAAATAATAAACTTACATCCTCTGACCACTGCATCAAGATTACCAGGATGGCAAATGGTTTAGTCAAGCCTGTTAGGCATACCTTTGTAACAAGAACATAACAATGCCTGATTCCCTTGTACAGAGCCTACATAAGACCCTACCTTGACTATGAATCACCTTTTTGGAGTCCCTGTTTGAAAGGAGATATTGCATTACTTGAACAGGTCCGGAGGCGAATAACCAAAATGGTCACAAGGTTGTCATCAAAAGATTACTCCACAAGATTGAGAGAACCCGTCCTGTTTTCACTCAAAAACAGGAGGTGGAGAGGGGATTTACTATTCT
This sequence comes from Neoceratodus forsteri, assembly GCA_016271365.2. Lineage (NCBI taxonomy): Eukaryota > Metazoa > Chordata > Ceratodontiformes > Ceratodontidae > Neoceratodus > Neoceratodus forsteri. Next base: position 659,823,254 of record CM028133.1, read on the forward strand.
TATATAAACTTCATCAGTTTCCAGGTATGATAACTCAGTGTGGATTAACATTTTCAAACAAATGTACTGTAGCCAGATTACATAATAAACAGATTGTTGTTTCATGGGCCAACACCACCAAAAGAGGCAACTTCTTTAACATAAGAGCCACTGAAGACTGGAACTTACTACCACACGGTGTTGTAGATTTAAACAGTTTCAACTCATTTAAAAATGGCTTGGATAAATGGTTCTGCTTATTACAGACTTAGGGTAATTGCCCACACAGTGTGGGGGACAATCTCAATGGGCATCAAGCCTTCTTTTGTCGGCTCAAACAAAGTAAACTAAGGACAAAGATTGGTGCACAGCATCCTGCCAAAGGTCTTCCCACCTGTAATAGAGCTTTGGATAGTAGGAATCTCTCGGCAGCATTTAGGAGAGGTTCCATATAATGCTATAGAAGGAAAAGCACCAGATATCAGCATAGATTCCATATTGACCCCTAAGGGAGACATTCTGTATTATCACAAAATGAACACAAAGTCTGCACACCAAGAAAGACCAAATAATAGGCTTTACACCAAAGTAATCCCCATTCCTCCATGGAGCAGTGGGCTCAAAGTTTGGCTCTGCTAAAATAGGGTAGCTTCCCATCCCAAAGAAAAGAACTTATATACCGTATCTGTCTAACTTAGCAAACCATGTATTAGGTAATGGAAGAGGCAGGTTACACATCAAATATAAAATCTTGGGAATCATTATCATGCGCACCACCTCAATTTTACCCACAAGGGACAAATTAAACAATCTTCATCTATCGAATTCAGTATGCATGCTTTGAAGGATGGTCTTCTAGAGTAGTACATGGTATTGTGGCAAGGACCCACCTGACTTGGATTCCCAAATACGTAATACCTTGCAGTGCCCAGAAAAGCCTGCTACCTGAAAGGGAGTACTGAGGCTGTTCAGGTGAGGGGAAGAACATGTGTTTTAGATGTATTCACCCAGAGGCCAGATACTTCTAAAAAGGTCTGCAGGAGTCTTACTAGGGAGGAGGCTGCCGTATCAGGATTGGAGATGAGCACCAAGAGGTCATCTGCATAGAGCAAAGTAGAATAGCTCTGTGACCCTATGGAAATCCCTTTAAGTTTCAGGATGGGAGCTGATGGCAATCTCTAGAGGTTCTATAGCCAGCAGACATAAGAGGGGCAAGAGGGGACACCCCTGCCTCGTTACCCTCTGCAGTGAAAAGGAGTCAGTTAGCCATCCATTAGTAAGGAACCTAGCAGTAGGTGAGTTGTATAGTACCTGAACCCACTTTAAAAATTGATGCCCACAGCCAAAACAAGAACATGCTACATAGAGAAAGAGCCAGTTTACCGAATCCCTTAACAAAGCCAGCCTGTGAACAGTGTATCAGCTGTGAAAGCAGTGGCTCCAGTCAAGCACCCAGAATCTTTGCTAGCACTTTACAGTCAGCATTTATAAGGGAGATAGGTCTGTAGTTGGTACATTGTGAGGGGTCTTTGTCTTTTTTGTGTATTACTGTGATGACTGCTCCTCTAGGGGTTGGGGAGTATCCACTTAGTATGAGCATGGTCATACATCTCTTGTAACCGAGGTGCTACCAACTCAGGGACTAACTAATACAGATCTGCTGGAATCCCATCCTGTCCTGGGGCCTTGGAGGGGGAGAGTTTTTTTAATGTCTTGCATCACCTCTGCCACTGAGGGGGATGCACCAAGGGATGCCTGATCTGTTGCAGATAAACAGGGTAACTTCAAGTTATCGAGGAAGTGCTGAATACATTCCTCTGACATGGGGTTATTAGCCATATAGAGAGCTTCATAAAAGCATTTCATGACTAGATTAATTTTAGCAGGCATGTGTCAAATATGTCTGTGTTCATTCCACAGGGACCCTATATGCCTGGCCACTCATTTCATCTTCAGTCGGTGTGCCAGAAATGTGCCCACCTGTTCCCCTTCCTCCCAGTAGCTATGCCTAGTTCTAATTAATGTTAGCTCTGATTTGCATGATAAAAGAACATTTTGGTGATATTTTAGGGAGCTAATAGCTGTCAGGTTTAGATCTGTGATATCCTTCCCTTGTTTGAATTTCAGTTCCTTGTGCTGTAATTCCTGGGCTAATTTATTCTCTTCCTCCTCTTGCTCCTTTCTTCTCCTGCTTGCAAACACAATTATGACTTCCTTAAATATGCCTTATAAGCTCCCCACAGTACAGCTGGGCTGACCTCCAGATATTTGTTCAGGTTAAAATAAGACTGAGTGTCCTGTTTGATAAATTCACAGGAGGGTGGCATGGGACCCCACAGGGGAAGGAAACAACTCCTGGTGGGGGACTCCATTGTCAGGAGGGTAGAACTGGGGGAGGGAGGGGAGAGGGAAGTAAGGTGTCTGCCTGGCACCATGGCTTGGAGGGACAGGGAGCAAATCTTCAGGATCGTGGGAGCAGCTGCACAAGGGATGGAGCTGGATGTCATTGTCCACCCAGGGACAAATGATCTGGCTGAGAAAGGGATCAGAGCAGTGCAGGAGGAGTTTGTGAAGTTGGGGAGGGGCCTTAGACAAGTAGCACACACGGTAACCTTCTCGGAGCTGCTGCCTGTCTAAGGTATAGATGAGGCTAGGGTGCTCTGCACCATGGGATTCAGTCAGTGGTTGAAAAACTGGTGCAGAGCTCAGGGTTTTGGCTTCATTTGGGGACTGGGGGTCCACCTGGAGGGATGCAAGCCTATACTGGCACGATGGTCTTCATCTGTCCAGGAGGGGAACCAGGATCCTAGGTGATAGGATTAAATGCTTCATTGGAAAGCATTTAAACTAGCCAAGGGGGATGCACTGAAAAGGAAAATCCCAGCCCCCAAAAAATCAGGGTAGTTAGTGAGGTAAACACCAAGATAGAAAGTCGATACGAAGAAGGGCAGGGGTAAATGGAGAAAAAGACAAAGGCAGTAAGGACAGGGATGGGGAAAAAAGTAGTAAGGCCAACAAAAAATGGAGGGTAATGAGTACCAATGCCCGTAGTCTAGGTAACAAGCTCCCTGAACTGGTGGCTTTGATGGAAGAGGGTTGCCTGGATATTGTGGCAGTCACAGAAACATTGTACACAAAGAACCATGCCTGGGATGTCAACATACCAGGGTGCACAATCTACAGGAGGGACAGGGAGGGTAGAAGAGGAGGAGGAGTAGCTCTCTATGTAAGGGATCAAAGCAATGGAACTAAAGGGTAAACAGGGGGAAAGGAGGCACTGTGGGTCACCTTGGAGACTGGAAATGGCACCACAATCCACACAGGTGTTGTATACAGACCCCCATCTCAGAGGAAGGAAATGGACAAAGAAATGATAGAAGGCATCCTTAGGATGGCAGAGAAAGGGGAGATATTGCTGATGGGGGACCTGAATATACCAGATGTTAAGTGGAGCACCTTTACTGCAGACACATCCAAGAGCAGAGCCATTCTCAATGCCTCAGACAGCTGGTGTTGGAACCCACTCAGGAGGGAGCAGTCTTAGACCTGGTACTCTCAAATGGGGATGGAGAGAGGATCTCAGATCTAGAAGTGGGTTGCCATCTAGGAACAAGTGACCACCAAACATTGTGGTTCACAATATATTCAGCTGTAGAGTCAAGCCATACAAAAGTGAAGGTACATTTTGTCAAAATGGGAGAGTGCCTCAGAAAAGCACTAGTAAACAGGCAAGAAGGAGTGGTGGAGCAATAATGGGGAAACATCAAAACTGCCATCACAGAGGCAACAAGCCTTTGTGTGAAGCAAATAAGCTAATCAGAATGAAAGAAAAAACACTATGGTTCTCAAAAGAGGTGGTGGGGAATGTTAGGGAGAAAAAGATAGCATTCAGGAAGTATAAGGGAACACAGAAGGAGCAGGCAGAGAACTTTACCAGTTAAAGCAGAAGGAAGTGGGGAAGGCAGTCAGAATAGCAAAGGCCCAAACCAAGGAAAAGATAGCCAACTCAGTTAAGAAGGGGGATAACACCTTTTATAGGTACATTAGGGAGCTAAGAAAGACAAAGGAAGGGATACTGAGGTTGAATAAAGAGGAGGGTGGGGGGCAGAAAGTGACAGTGAAAAAGCAGGGACACTGAATGAATACTTCTGCTCAGTATTCACAAAGGAAGAGGATCGGGAAGTACCTAATCCAATCAATAGAAGCACTCTGGATAGGGGGGTCGATCCCAGTCCTTTCACAGAATAAAGGATTTTGAAAGAACTCCTAAAACTGAAGGTGGACAAAGCAATGGGGCCTGATGGGATTCACCTCAGAATTCTAAAAGATCTAAGGGGAGAACTAGTAGCATCATTGACTACCTTTTTTAACAAATCATGGGAGGATGGTGTGGTACCTGAGGACAGGGGGAGGGCAGATGTGATTCCCTTTCACAAAAGTGGGAGCAAGACAGAGGCAGAAAACTACAGACCTGTCAGTTGGACCTCAGTGGTAGGGAAAATGATGGAATCACTTCTGAAGGAAAGAATTGTTGAGTACCTAGAGGCCAGTGGGGCACACAACCAAAGCAGCATGGATTCACAGTGGGAAGGTCATGTCAGATGAATCTAATTGATTTCTTTGACTGGGTGACCAAAGTAGTAGATCAGGGAGGGGCTGTGGACATGGCCTACCTAGACTTAAGCAAGGCATTGACACAGCCCCACACAAAAGATTAATAAGCAAATTAGCAAGCCTGGGAGTGGGTTCCAGGGTGGTAACCTGGGTAAAACACTGGCTGTACAACAGGACACAGAGGGTAATACTAAACAGAGTCCACAGTGAAGAAAGCGGGGTTACTAGTGTGGTACCGCAGGCTTTAGTACTGGGTCTGGTCCTTTTTAATGTCTTTAAAAGTGACATTGTAGAAGGAAAAGTATGTCTCTTTGCAGACGACACAAAGATCTGCAACAGGGTTGATACACAAGGTGTGGTGGAAAGGATGAGAAGGGACTTGGCGAGGTTGGAGGAATGGTCAAATGTATGGAAGCTTAGATTCAGTGCAAAGAAGTGCAAAGTAATGCACCTGGGAAACAAAAACACAGGGGAAGAGTACACAATGGGGGGTGAGATACTGACAACAACAAAAATAGAAAGGGACCTGGAGGTAGTTATATCAAATGACCTAAAGGTGGGAAAGCATTGTGAGAAGGCAGTAAGGAGGGCTGGGGGGATACTGGGATGCATAGGGAGAGGCATCACCAGTAGAAAACAAGAAGTTGTTATCCCTCTGTACAGACAGTTGCTGAAACCCCATCTGGAGTACTGTGTACAGTTCTGGAGACCCCATCTCCGCAAAGACATAGACAGGGTGGAGGCTGTCCAGAGGAGGGCAACCAAAATGGTATAGAGTCTGCACTAGAAGACTTACAAAGAGAGACTAAAGGAGCTTAATATGTATACCTTCAAGGAAAGGAGGGAGAGGGGGGACATGATAGAAACATTCAAGTACCTCAAAGGAATCAACAAAGTCCAAGAGGGTAGTATCTGTCAGAGAAAGAGATGTGCAAGAACAAGGGGGCACAATTTGAAGATGGGGGGACAGCTCAGAGGTAATGTGAGGAAGTATTTTTTCATGGAGAGGGTTGTGGATGCATGGAACAACCTTCCTGAGGAGGCTGTGGAGTCAAAAACAGTGGGGGAGTTCAAGAATGCATGGGGCAGACATAAGGCTATTCTAGTGGGGGGTAGGAGGAAGTAGCTGTTGGTTAACTAGGATCTGCAGCTTATCCATTAGGTAGGGAAATGGGCAGACTAGATGGGCCAAGCGGTCCTTATTTGCCATCACATTCTATGTTTCTATGTAATTTAGGATCATGTAGAAGACACAGATCACAATTTAAAAAATAATGCTCTGGACCCAGGCACCTAAAATAAAACTCATGGCAGTCTACCTTTAACAGGAGCTAAAAACAAAATAGTAAAAATTTTTAAAGCCTTTAGGTCTTGTTTTCTTTTTAGATCTGTCAGTCATGCCAAACATTGAAGACCTGAAAAAATCGTTACCACTTTCCCAAATAGTAAAAAAGGAAATTTGACAGCAATCCCAAATATTTAAAAAAGCAAGGGCTTAACTTAAAATGCATTTTGGTTTCCTTTTAATAAGAACTGCTAATGTACATTTCACCTCAGAAAGTAGCGAGGTGAAAATATTTTGTAAAAAAATGTCTTACTTTCCTGGAAATCAGAACCAAGCACAAAACAGACAAAAACTGCAAAAGTGGTTACAGAAAAAAGTTTTAAAATGAAAATATAATAAAAATACAATGGTTCCTTAAAGGGTAGAATAGTGGCCTTCTCCAGTTCCTGGGAACCAAAAAGGAACTGGAGAAAAATAACTAACTTAGACAATTTGTACAGATATATACCCTAACTAAGACAGCGTTATCAGGAAATAACCAAAATAATTACCTAAGTACTTAAAGTAAAATAAATAAGCCCTAGACTGGCTAAAAGTGTAGGGTTGTACTTTGGGGTGTCTGCTTTCTTCAGCAGAGAAATAAATCTAATGTTAGGAGGCAAGGTGGAGCGTGACCTCAGAGCAGAGTTTGAACTTGATTCTAATGTTCCATAATTAGCATAAAGTTCCAGTTTCCAGGGCTGTTCATTCCTGCAGAATGTTACAGAACTCACAGATCATTTCCTGCAATGGGGTTACAACTTGGATACAATAAATAAAGGAAGGGAGAAATCGGAAAAAGTGGAAAGAAATATAATTTTGGATCAGGATCAAAATAATAGAAAAAGAACAAGAACACCATCACCACATATGAATCCCCTAAGTTCATTACAATCTCCGGCCCACAAGCATTTCTGTTCAATAACATTACACAAAAACATTGCCATATCCTAACTACGGAAAGGAAACTGCAACATGTTGCCAGAGACCCCCTGAGGATCATATACAGAAGGGGTACTAACTTGAGAGATATGCTTGCAAATAACACTTTTTGGGAAACTATCACAGAAATGGAAAGGGGAAGAAACAGTACTTTGCCAAAAGTGACTTTTCAATGTGGAAACTGCCATTTTTGCAAATTCATTAGAACTGGCAGGGAGTTCAGCAATCCAATAACAAATTAAAAGTATGACATCAGAATGTTTGGAATCTGCAATACATCCAATATTGTTTATCTGGCGAGTTGTATGACATGCTCCAGTTTTTATGTGGGAAAGACCACCCAAAAATTCAAAGAAAGGATTGGGCAACATGTGAGGAGCATTGGCCATGCTGATGGCATAAGTGCCCTCTCACAACATGTGCTGCTTAAAGGAGAAGAACACTACTTCTGTTTTCAGATGATGGAGATGGTGTTCAGTAACTCCGGGGGAGGGAGGGGGGACTTGGATCTAAAATTGCACAAGAGAGAAACATTCTGTCAGTACACAATGAAATCATACAGTACATCACCCCTGGACTAAATGATTTCTTTCAGATTTCCCCCTTCTTAGGAGCATAGACGTTATACACATTAATGAACTTTAAGGTTACTGTAGATACTGTATTTACACTTTAGAAGTTTTTTTATTTAGTTTTTTGTTGACTGGGTAAGTGCAATAGACAAATCCTGCCTATTTTCAGGCACAACCCGAGGAAGGGGGATACAGATGAATGCCAACTGACCTTGAACCAGATTAAGCTGTTGGTGGTATTTGTAGTGAATGAGGGAAATTTGGCCAGGACACCGGGCAAATTCCCCTACTCTTCCTGCAGGGGGATTGCTGGCCGTCTTGCTGAGATGGCCAATTCTCCTTGCTCTCTGAAGGGTGCAGATGTTGTTAGGGTAGGAGCTCTGGCCTCGGCTCCTAACCTCTCCACTCAGGAGGCTGTAGATCTAGCTATGGCAGCTGCTGGTCCTTCACCTGACAGCGCTGCAGAGGACTGTATGGAAACTGATGCTATAGCTTTGCCTGTATCTGATCCACCATTGCCAACTTGTTTTCCAGCTGTTCCAGTACCTCAGGAGCCCTCCAGTTCTCCGACAACTCCGGAGCACCTGAATGCTTGTGAAGAGCCGCACTCAGATCTTCTGGTGGAACCTTTGGTTTCTGTGGGGGCCGATATTGCGTCAGACCGGGTAGGGCAAGTTACCCGGTCGGACATCTGCTCTGGGAAGCCAGTTCTTGCTTCCTCCAACTCTCCGATGCCTGTCTCCATGGATTATGAGCGCGATTCAGTTACTGACTGCCGACGGCCGTTGGATTTACCACCTCCTTCTACTGTATTTCAGCCTGGTGCTTCTAAAACTTCAAAGTCGCGTCTGGTATTATCTCGAGCCACCCAACCTCCTCCTGCATCTATGGTTACTGCTCCTCTCCCTTTGGAAACCACATTCTCATTTCTGTATCGTCCTTCTTCCACTAGATGGGGTGACTTGACTCCTGCACCCCTTCCAGTTGCTTTTCGAGATGCTTCTTGGTCTCCTGAAAAGGCCCTCTCAGTGGCTGGCTGGGTCCCTGCGGCCTCTGGACACTGGACCCATCTGATCCCTCCTACAGAAGGATGTGTTCTTCCCCTGTGGCCACCGACGTTGATCCTGCATCGAGCTCCACCACACCCCGGGGTAACTTAACAAAATTATTACCTGTTGTTTCTAACAATAGCATTTCTGGTGTTGGTACCAACTTAGACAATGTTTCTGCTGTACCTAGGATGGTGCCTAGCCCTGAGGCTCTGGCTGACCACCAGGAAAAGCCTTCCCTGGCCCCTTTGTTCAAGCTAGCTGATTTGTTTCATTCCACTGGGGAACCTGCTCCCCGGAGGAACTCAGTTCGGCTTTTATACAAGGGGGGCTTGGAACATGCTCTTGATAGGTTGTTTATTGTCAGGTCTCTGTGAAAAAAATCAATGAAATTTTTTTCTTCAGAGATTTTTGCTTTAATTTCATTAGGGAATGGCAATTATGATGTTAGTTTTAAGAATGTGTCTAATTTGGATAGGTTCTGGGCTCAGTATAATACCCTTAAGAATGACCCTGTCTGGGTACCTTTCCAGGCCATACCCCTCACTAAGCCTCTGATTAAAACTATTGCGGTTTTATTCAAAAATGAAGGGGTAAATGTTGAGGATATCCTTTTTTGGTTATGACAACGCTGTGAGATCTTAGGTCGCCCTACCCCTACAATGGATAGCAAACAGATTTGGGATGGGGGTTGGAAGGTGAAAGTGAAACTTTTCTCCACCAATTCTGGTCCTGTACATCTTCCAAGTGTATTTTTTTTTGGGCAGGGACAGGGGCTCCATTTTTTATATAGGATAGCCCAGATCTTGTTTCAAATGTGGCTCCCGTACACACCTGAGTTCAGCCTGTGATGTCACCAGATGCAGTCATTGTTTAGTTTACGGCCATTTAGCCTCTGCCTGTTTGAATCTTTTTAAATGTAACCTTTGTGAACAAACCGGTCATGCTTATGGCCGTTGTCCTTGGGCCTCTCATAATCATGAGGACTGTCCCTCCCACGAAGGTCTCATAAATCAAGCCCAGCATGCTTTAACTTCTTAGGTGGCTGCTGCTCACTCTGTCCTGGGCGAGATTTTCCTGACCTCTGCACCCGATATTGCTCTTCCATCCCTCCCCTTGTGCCTTTGGTTACTGCACCTTCTCCCTCAAGTTTGGCCTCAGATTTGGCTTCAGCTGCTTTACCAGACCCTGTTCAGACCCCTACACCTAGTACTGTAAATACCATGCCTCCCCCACCGCCCCCCTGAAGTCCCTTTTACAGTGGTTCCTCCTAGAAAACGAAATAGACATGGTAAAACCATGTCTGAGCTCAAAACTTCACAGAAAACTATTCCCATACAGAAACCTTTGCCCCTGAAGGATCCTGTACCTGTAGGGAATATTTTTGCCCCTTTAGAGGAAGATACTGGAGGGGATTCGGGTGTCGAGACTGATACCTCGTCTATTGTCTCTACTACTGACACTGATAGCCGTTCTGAGAACTCTGTTGCCAAGAGGACTAGACATCGACAGGCAGGGAAGCCCCCTTGAGTAATTTTTCTAGGTTAGGATTTCTGTTTTTTTCATTTTCTTTCACCTTAGATGTCCTCCTTAACATTTACCACTTTAAATGTTAATGGTATTAAGGGAGAGAAGAAACGAGTTGGTTTTTTCCCCATCTTCGTTCCTTCTCCTCTGATATAATTTGTTTACAGGACATTCACATGAAATCATACTGGGACCTTCATCATGCCTCTCACTGTAGGTCCCGGGGACCTTCTTTTTGGTCTGTGGGGGATGATACTTGTGATGGCTTGGGCATTTTGTTCACTAACCCTCAACTTTCGGTTTCTAGATTAGTAGATATACATCCAGGAAGGGCTTTGTGTTTGGATGTTTCTTTTTTATCCAAACGTTTTAGGGTTATCATGGTGTATGCCCCCCAAACTAAGGCTCACCGCGTGGCACTTTTTAAAGAAGTGCAACCTTTTTTGCATACTTCTCGGTTGGTTGTTTGGTTGGGGGATTTTAATTGTGGGTTGTCTATTACTGATCGGGGTTTAGTCACGGATAAACTTTTTTGTAATTCTGCAGTTTAAAAAAATATTATCTCTACTACACATATGTTGGATTGCTATAGGGTATCATATCCTACGGGGGGTTATATGTATTTTTGGGGACCTCTCCAGACCCGTATCGATTTCATTTTTTTATCCTCGGTACTTCAGGTTGTGCAGGCTTCTACCCTGCCCATAGAATTCTCCGATCACTGTACTCTTACAGTTACTATTTCCTGGGAAGAAGCCCCCAGGTTTAAAAAGAATGGGTGGTGGTTGAATGAATCGCTATTGGAAAATTCTCGTCTCTGTAAGTTATGGGAGAGGGACTAGGTGGCTCGCTTTTCAGTGTTGGAATGTTATGATTCCATTTTGGATTGGTGGGAGGATTCTAAGCAATATTGGAAGTTCTTTTTTCAACGTCAGGCACACATTCAATCTACTGCTCACTATATGGGATACTTCAGCTGAGACACCAATTTCAGCATCTTATTTCCCTTTCAGAAACTACTAACCGGGATAATAGTGAGCTTATAGCTACTATAATGCAGCAAATGGTTAGGCTCCAATATGATAGGGGCAAATCTTTAGAGCAAGAATTACATTTTGGCACTTCTATGACACGCCACTCTTTGGATCCATTTACAGAAAACAAAAACTGGATTGATTCTCGATTAATCTCTGTTTTGACTGATGTACATGGCCACACTGTCAGTGACCCCCTGGAACTTTTACATGTGATTGAAACTCATACGGCTTCCTCTCTAGCTCCTGACCCTGTTTTGGCAGCTGAGGTGGCTCTTCCGCTTTTGGATAAGCTGCAGTTACCCACGCTGTCTATGGCCCAACAGCAGACTTTGATAGCTGATATTACTTTGGCTGAGGTTACTGCAGCTGTTCAGGGGTTACCTTCCAAATCTGCCCCTGGCTCAGATGGCCTAAGTGCAGGCTTTTATGAGACCTTTTTACAGTTCCTTGACCTGTGCTAGTGATTCTCCTGAATTTATCTTACGCTCTGGGGAATACGCTCCATCTATGTCTGAAGCTATTTTGCTACTTCTCTACAAAAAAGGAGATAGGTCTGATTTAAGCAATTGTTGGCCCATTAGCCTACTAAATGCTGATTTAAAAATATTGAGTAAAATTATTTTGGATAGACTTTCTGTACTTACCCCCTTGCTACTACACCCAGTCCAGGCTTGTGCAGTTCCAGGACGAAAACAACAGGACAACTTAATATATTTATGGGAGGTGTTTTCTACAGGGGAGGTGGGTCCCTTACAAGGGTATGTTTTTGGTTTGGATCAGGAGAAAGCTTTTGATCGGGTAGCCCATTCCTTTTTATTTCTTGTGTTGAAGGCTTTTGGGTTCCCTGATCAGTTTATTTTTTGGATCTCTGCAATGTATAAAGGTGCTGTGCTTATCCCTAATGTAAATGGCTGGCTTGGGAATAGGTTGGCTATTACTAAAGGGGTGCGACAAGGCTGTCCGCTCAGTCCTGTTCTCTATGCTTTTACCATAGATATTTTTATTCAGTTACTGCATGCCAACACTGCTTTAAAGGGCCTTGATGTATTTCCTTCTCTAGCTCCCCGCAAGGTATTAGCTTATGCTGATGACTTGCTATTGCTATGGCCCCTTCATTTTTCTATTTCTGCCTTGACAGACTCTATTGAGCTTTATTTTCACCTCTCAGGCTCCAGAATTAATTACAGTAAAAGTAAAGGGGTTGTTATTGGTTCCACTCCTGCCCCACCCAGGGGGGTTATTGCTGGAATTCCTGTTTCTAGGGACCCTATTAAGATTTTGGGCTTCTTGATTGACCCTGGTGATATGGCGAAGGTAAATTGGGACATTGTTTTAGCCAGGGGGTCTAGGATGATAGGTAATTGGAAAGAACAACAATTATCGAAAAAAAAGAGGGTACTGTTGATTAAAACAGTTCTCACCCCTATTTTTCTATATATTTGTTATGTTTATCTCCCCCCGTTTTCTCTTTGGACACGGCTTTTTAGTGGTTTTTTCTCAAGCTTTTTGGGGGTCTCGTTTGAACCCCCTTAAACAGGAAATTACCTATAGACTGATTGCTGAAGGTGGTGTCTCTATGCTCCATCCTATTGCTTTTTTTTACAGTCTTTTTGTAGAATATAATTTTGGTAAGGTGTTGAGACCAGGGGATCTCCTTTGGAGACCTTTTTTAGATCGCTGGCTCGATTTCTGTAGGCCTAGTTGGCTATCTGGTAATCCCCGGCTATTGTCCAAACTTTCTGCTGTACCACATAGTATTACAGACTGTATTAAATAGCTTATCAAATGGCATATTACCCCTTCTTCACTTTTGACTGCTGATAGGAAAATGATCTGTAGGTCCATCTTACTAGCTGAACGTTCTACTGAGATCGTTTTCCCTGAGTGATCCCAGGATAGGCAGGTAGTTGTTCTCCGACATTTACAAAATAAATGTATTCCCCCTTATGCATGGGATTGTGTATGGCTTAGTAATTTTGGGAAACTAGGGGTTAAGGGAAATAGCAAGCACAAACAACTATCTGAGAGATTTTGTCCTCATCCTACCTGTAGACAACTTCTAGAGACTCAATGTCATTTATTTGTGGACTGTGCTTATATACAACCTTTTTGGTCATTTTTGGCTGACCAATGGCAGGAACCTGAATTTGGGAATATTACTTACTCAGCCCTTTTCTTTGGTCCTTTTTCGAATACTTTTGTCAAATACCATAGCGACAACCTTTATGTTATTTTTTGTATTTTATACTGTTATGTATGGCAATCTAGATGTCTCTGGATTTTACAACAGAAGTATGTTACACATGAAGAGTATTCATCAATGTTGGTAAAGCCCTGAAATGTCTGATAGACTATGACTTTTCTCACACTCTTTTGGAACGCCTTAACAGCTATTGGATCAATTGTATGACATGGGCTACCTGATTGTTTAAGTATTGTATGATTATGTTTCTTTTTGTTTTTTTCTATTGTTTTGTTATGTATCGAAGTCCATTTCTCAATAAAATTCCCTTACTCTTTTCGATAAGTGCCATGGGATCTTTAACATCCACCTGAGTTACCACCAGTCCAGGCAGATGGGACCTCGGTTTAACATCTCATCCGAAAGACAGCACCTCAGAAGTGCAGCATCCCTCTCATGCTGCACTACAGTGTCAGTACTGGGATATTAACCCAAGTGCCAGATGTGGGAACTGAACCCACAGCCCTCTGATCTCCCTGTCTCAGAGGTGAGTGTGCTACCTAGTGTGCCACTGACACTGTTAATTTATTAGTTAGTTTAATTAAAAGTTCCATTTATACTACAGAGATTGGGTGCAAATGAAAACATAGACTGCTATATAATGGGTTTATGAAGTCAGGTATCTTGCCATATTATAGTTTATTATAACTTCCAGGATTATTTTAGATCTTAAACAACTTATAAAGCTTTAGTGTCCATCAAATAAGGATTCATAGTGAAAATTTATCAATACAGTTGGTTGTCCACTGGTTATTGATTATCAGATGTAAAGAATTTAATTGCACATTATGACTGAAAAAAAGCATCTGTGAGTTACATATATATGCAGAGTCTTTTGAATCTTTTTATTTAGGAATGTTTGTAGAGTTGTCATGTGTCCAAATTTATAGATTGTTGCTATTTCATCCAAGCACTTTCTTCTGGTCACATATATGAATTTTACATATTCATTATATTCAGAATATTTATTCACATTATCTAAAATCACGTTTCTTAATTTATTTATTTAAACTTATTCATGCAAATACCTGCACGCAGACACTTTGTTCATAGATGACTTTTAATATGAATAGGGGTTGCCGTAATTAACTATGACAAACCAAAAACTTATGACAACATTATATGATAAGTTGGTTTTACATACCAGGACTTTTAAAATAATTTTTGCACCAGGCACCTTTTGCACATTACCTTTAATAGTTACCTTTAATGTATCCTTTATTAAGATGTTATTACCCCCTGCCACCTCAGCCTTGGGAAAGCACACTGTCACGTGAAAATGTTTGGCTGGTCTCAGAGAGAGGCATTTGTGGCGTGTACTACTGTTTTTTTTTCTACTTTTGGATTAAAAGTATGGTTTTTATCCTTTCTGCATCTCGTATGGATTTTATCATGAAGTAAGGGCAGTGATGAGGAGCTAACCTGACCATTTGTCCTGCATTCCTGAGGAATGTTTACACTTTGTGAATACACTGATGGATTCCTGGGGTTAGAAGTGTAGATTAATGATTTGAACCAAAAAAATGGGTATAATTACACCATTAGCATGCATTTCAGTTCTTCTAAGAAATGCGACAGAAAAAAAAAAGAAACATCAATCAATGTCAGAGAAGGTAAGCAATTAGTTCCACGTCATATAAGTGAATGCAAAATAGTGATCACCATATCAGCAAGTGCACATCGCCGAAAACAGCAATGGTGATGTGCACAATAGCAGGACCATAAACGGCGATGGTCCGGACCACACAGAACAAGCAAATTTACACGCTCTTTAATGCAGGGGGGCCATGCCCCCCCCCCACCACACCCCTAATAATTATAACTAACTCCAGGGGAGCCTGACAGTGGGTAAGGGAATGTCTGGAGGGAGCTATTCATGGGGATCCACCAGGAGGGCAGGGGAACAGAGAGCAGAACATGAAAAAAAAGTAAGTGCACATGGGAAGGAAAACACAAAAACTAATTAAGTGCACACACAAACAAAACAAAAATAACCAGAGCTCCTACCTAGGTTAGAACCTGGGTCCTGCAGCACCAGAGACACACACCGCCTCCATTAGACCACACAGCCAGCTCAGAACTGCCACTCCATACTACCTGCTATAACTTCTGCATCATAAATCCCTCCTACCATCACTCTCTCTAGTCTGTCACCATTGTTGTCAACCTTCCCTCACTATTGACAGGATCGCTACCATTTCCCACTTGCTCTAGTCATGGGTGTTCAAATTGAGTCACTCAGTTTGAGTCACCCATATCACACTGGATACCTAAGCAATCATAAAATGTGGGTTGTGAACTAGAAATAATCAGATGCAAAAAGAGTTGACAGTGTCCCTTTAAATAAGATAAAGGAAACTTGTCTAGGTCCCCTTATCTGACCCTGCCCTTCATGTCCCCAACTCCATTCTTGAAATGTACTCTGCAAGAGTTTAGTGTCATCTACAATGAGGCATATTTTCCTTTGATCCATTCCCCTACAGTATGTTACAGATGTTATATGCTAGGGCTGTGTGAATAACTTTTTCCGAATAGTCGTCCTAATATTTGGCATTTGGCAGCCAAATATTTGACTATTCAGTATTCGTCCTTTTAAACAAGGAGACAAAAAGCAGCCCCTTCCCTCCTCTCTCAGCCCCAAACCAGGTAAAAAAGTATGTAACCCCCATCCCGATACCCTCTATCAAAAGCACAGTCCCATCCCCCCAGCACTACAAGTTGTTTATTTTTAATACATTTAAGTAGATCACCCATGACCAGCCACCTTCTGAATGTAAAGTGCTATCTTCAGTTCAAAAAATATAGTTTATGTTTCCCCCCCTACACAGCACAGTACCTGACCTACCTACTTTCTCCGACCCACCAGCACCCAACTCACAAATATAAATCGAGAAGGTGACTGGATCAAACCTCCCTCCTCCACAGGCGGGCGCTTTCTCATGAATGAAAGCTAATCAGCTGGTTTTACTATAGCAAGCATGCAAGCACTTTCATTCATGAGAAGGCAGCTGGCCATGGAGAAAGGAGGGTTGAGATGATCACCTTCTCAATTTATATTTGAGAACTGGGTACTAGTGGGTGGGAGAGGGTAGATAGGTTGGGCCAGGTGCTGTAGAGGGTGACATAAATTGAATTTTTTAATTGCAAAGAGCACTTTACATTAAGAAGGTGGCTGGCCATGGAGGCAGGTGGGTTGAGCCAGTCAC
Source organism: Neoceratodus forsteri (assembly GCA_016271365.2). Lineage (NCBI taxonomy): Eukaryota > Metazoa > Chordata > Ceratodontiformes > Ceratodontidae > Neoceratodus > Neoceratodus forsteri. Next base: position 659,839,746 of record CM028133.1, read on the forward strand.
CCAAAGGAGGATCTATTTAAATGTGTTAAAAAAGACGTGTGGATGCTGAGGGGAGGAGGGTGAGATTGCGCTTTTGATAGAGTATGGGGGTGGAGGTTACAAGTTGTTTTTTAGCTGGAGGAGGGTTGTTTCTTTTTCCTCTCTCTGTTTTTTTTTTTTCTTTGCAGATGGACAAATAATTTCCCAAATACATAGTCCCCTATTCAGGAAAAGCTGATGAATATTTGGGAGCCCTACTATTCGTGGTATTCAGGAAATAATATTCAGCCCTTGCACTGCCCTAGTATATGCATTTTCTGTTGTTGAACAAGATTTTAAAAATAAAACTTTACTTTGTAAGATTGCTACTAAATAAAGCCACTTACCTTTATATAAGTACAAAAACACACATTTTTCTTCTGCTACCACATAATGTAGTATTTTTCTCTAGATAACAAAAACTATAATTAACGAAAATAATAAGTAAAAACAACTTTATATGTAACTTCCCTTTTGGTGGGTAGAGCCTAAGGCTGGGTACAGTTTATGCCAAGGGAGATAATTAGCTGGGAATGGTGGTATGGTAATGAAGGGGTTAATCTCAGGCTGCCCTGGGGACCTCCTCAGGTGAGAGGTCACAATGAGGTGGGTGGGATATAAGGGAGGTAGGTAGGCAAGAGAGGGGGAGGAAAGAAACGGACAAGAGTGGGGGCAATTGCCCACTCGTGTCAGCCAAAGTAATTTTTCAAGTTGAGGTGTGAGAGAAAGCCTGTGGTAGGATGTGGCAGCAGTCGTTGTTTGAGCCCCATGTTGAACCCCCATGCTACACCACCTCAGTGGGATTGGAACAAGATGCTCCACTTGGACCATTGCTCAAGAGTAAGGTACAAGGTCAAGTCGAATAGTGAAGCAGTAAGAGGGGTTCCATTGGAAGCTTCCAGTCTTGAAGCCCAGCGGAGAGAGAGTGACAAGATCAAGAAGAGATGAGGTATTGCTGGCCTTCAGTTGGGGATGTGTTGCTTGTAAGCCATGAGGACAGTCATCCGTGGGAAGCCATGAGAAGCTGAAATGAGAGGTGCTGCAGTGTGCCAGTGAGATAGGACCCAGGATAGAGTTGGCGTCCCCGAGCTGAGAAGCCAGTCAGTTCTGTGGGAAAAAGATGTCAGTGAGTGCTAAGAGAAGATGAGCTGTGGGACCATATCAACCTGTAATATCAGGGGATCCTGAGCTGCCTGGGTTGTTGGAATGTCCGAATCATGCCCCTTGAAGTACATGCAAACTGTGCGAATTGTTTGCTTATGTGAACTGCTGCTACTGTGTGCCAAGAGATCATAGCAGTCCAAGATTATATGTGCTGCCTACCTCAAAACCATGGATTTTTAGCTGCGAGCCTGGTGGCACTGAGGCGCTGGACACATTACCTCATGCTACGCTAGCGACCTGGGTTTGGGAACAACCTCAGGTTACCGGGGTGCCAGCATGTGGGGGAAGGGTGGGAGCAGGATTGAGCAGTCGCTCTCCTCTCCCGGGAAGGGGGTCACCCACCTGTAGTCCTGCTGTCACCAGATGGAGGTCCAGTGGTAGGCGCAGATGGTAACAGAGCGACCAGTAATGTGGGGCATCCTGTACAGTGTGCGCAAGTGTGCCTCCACATGCATGCATCATGTTGGGAATGTGCAGGAGTGGGACTGGGGAGAAAACCAACAAAATTACTTACAGGGAAAAAAAAAGCATTGATTTTTGTTCTGCTCCATGGAGTGTTCATCAATTTATTATTAAATGGGATCCGCAATGTTTGTTCTAAAAGTAGTGGTCTCCAGTTATTTACCTGATGGTTATTGGGACTATCTTTGATTGTTTGTTTTGCCCAACACCTGAACAGCCATGTACCGCAGTGTCACTGCTACAATCTGCAAATACTAGCCATTTCTGGAACAGTACATCTGGTGGCTGCCCCCTCCCTATGGACAGTTGCCACCAGCTTACCCCTAGACACCAAGGAGGGGGTGGGTGACACATGGGGGCTTATCTGAGATTGTGTTTTGAGGTGATTCGACCTCCTTGATGAGCTGGGCTAAGAAGTTTCTTATATTGACTTAAAGGACTGGCATCTGAGACTGAAAAAAATATGGCGTTGGAGGGCTGTGAAAATTCATGCGTTTGGATGGAGATGGGTGCCTGGAAGTCTGGAAATAAAGGGCTCATCACATCTGGACCATGTGCAGGATATGTAAATAAAATGAGACCAGATTGAATGAATGATTGAACAGGCCGGCTTGCTGGGAGGAAGAAGACTATCCCTGTGCCAGGTGTTTTGCTACTATGGGGCAGAACTGTTTGGGACTGAGCAGGCATTGTTTCTTACTCCAGGAATACTCCAATATTCCTAACTCTATGCAGTGTCCCTTTAAGACAGAACTGCCTGGAGAGATGTAATTTATGCTAATGAGAGAATGTTCATTAGCTCATGCCATTTTCAAATGCTGCCTTCACTAACTGCTGCATTCTAACCCTTCAGATTTCGAGGGAGCCTGCAAGTCAAGCCTCACTAGAGATCTCTCTCTCTCTCACACGTCATTCCTGACATTTATCTTCAAAAATATATAAGTATTTCTTCATTTTTTTTTTGTTTGCTGCCTTTACTTCTTGTCTAAATTTTAAAAATCTTGTTTGTGTGTATTTTATTATTTTTTTTATCAGTTCCTCGCGGTTCCCAAAAACCGGAGGGGAACCGAAATTTAGCTAAGTTAACAGGAGCTTTTATTTAGCGCTCCAGTTCCTCTTTGGTTTATTTTTATTTAAATTTTGGTATTTTGAACAGAGTTTTTCAGTTCCTGCACCCTGGTTCCCGGTTCCCAGAACTGACTGCAATCAAGAAGTTTTACTGTTTTCCTGGTTCCGGAACCAACTGCAACTGATAACTTTACTATTATAATCTACTGTTTGCGGTTCCTGTTTTCTTAGACTTAACATAAAAATGTCAGTTAAACTGAAGAAGAAAACAGGACCTCTGGGGTTTAAAAATTGTGTTAAATGTGGTGAGGTGTTTACCAAGGTAGGATAAACATGATTTTTGTGTTCTCTGCCTTGGACAGCAACACCTCACAAAGGATTGTGAAATTTGCAAGTCTTTCCCTCAAAAGACGCTTGAAAAATGTCTGGAAAGGTGGCAAAAAAAGTTGGCAAAGGGTGCCTTGGGCTCTGACCAGCCCATACCCTCAGAAGCTGTGGGTGAAACCGCCAAGGCTTTTCATACCATCCCTGATACGGGTGAACACTCTAGCAAAAAAGGCATTGAGTCGGCTGACTCCTTGGGACCCGCTAAAAAGTAAAAAAAAAAAAACACACTGAGACCCATGCTGGAATGCAGCAAAGGATTACTGCAATGACTGCCTATATACTGTTGCCTGATGATATTGCTCAGGTTCTAAAAGTAATCCAGGTGCTGCAGGGCTTAATCCCACATCATCCACCTGCACAAGCCCTGACAAGGCAAGCAACTACCTCTGTTCCCCTTCCACTCCTGGAACAATTGGAGTGTGAGAAACAAGAGTTTGAACAGAAATAGGGTGTTGAACCTGATGCCTCCCCTGAACAGGAGTTTGGTTCACCCCCTAGACCAACGGAGGATTATTGCTCACATTTTTATTCCTCTTTTTCCTGCAGAAGCCTGTACCTCCCTGACTGGTATCCCTTCCCTGCGGTGCGGCGCACACTTCTTGTGGCCGCCCTCCCGCTAATTCAAGCTGCCCAGAAGCCTGCACTTCCCTGACCGGGAGCTCTTCTCTGCAATGCAGCTCACACTCCTTGTGGCCACCTGCCCACTAATTCAAGCTGCCCAGAAGCCTGTACCTCCCTGACTGGTATCCTTTCCCTGCGGTGTGGCGCGCACTTCTTGTGGTCGCCCTCCTGCTAATTCAAGCTGCCCAGAAGCCTGTACCTCCCTGACTGGGAGCCCTTCCCTGTGCTACAGTGCACACTCCTTGCAGCTCACAGCCCACTAATTCAAGAAGCCCAGAAGCCTGTACCTCACTGACTGGGAGCCCTTCCCTGCAGTGTGGCGCACACTCCTTGCAGCTGCCTGTCCACTAATTCAAGCTGCCCAGAAGCCAGTACCTCCATGACTGGGAGCCCTTCCCTGCAGTGCAGTGCGCACTCCTTGCGGCCGCCCGCCTACTAATTCAAGCTGCCCAGAAGCCTGTATCTCCCTGACTGGGAGCCCTTCCCTGCGGTGTATCACACACTGCTTGTGGCCACCCTGCCGCAAATTCAAGCTGCCCAGAAGCCTGTACCTCCCTGACCAGGAGCCCTTCCCTGCAGTGCAGTGCACACTCCTTGCAGCCGCCTGCCCGCTAGTTCAAGCTGCCCAGCAACGATCTTTTGAAACACACTGAACTTGAATATTTGTCGCTTCTGTCTCAATGGCTGCTTCCTGCTCAACCACTCTCCTGATTGGCTCTTTCTTGGACATTGACACTGTGACTGAAACTCTAAGCTGGACTTGGCTGCCTATGCACTCCTGCCTTCTCTTGCACTCACTTTTTATTTATGTGGTAACCTTTTACTGCATAGCCACAGTTTATAATTGTGATTTCTACCTCACTACTGTACTAGTGCAAAGTGACCGTGCATTATTGTATTGCAATGCCATTTTGCTACTGATTTACTGCTAAACTGACCCAGTTATTTTACTACAAGCCACTGCTTAAATTCGTACTGTCCACCTTACCCTGTTTTACTATTTATGCCTCTCTGCTTTACTTAATTTCTTCCCTAACAATTCTATCAGTCCTCCTCTACTTTCCATCCCAGTTGCTTCTACCCCCCCGCCGCAACTCGGCATCTCTCGCCTGATTCTGCCAATCCCCCTTCCCTCTGTGCTTGGCGCTGACTCACCCTGCCCCCTGCTGTGTTTCTCTTTAGCTCTCTGTGGCAACCCACCCCCGTTTAACAAAGTAATTCCCTTCTGCCTTGGCTCCCTGTTGTCTGACTGTCTAAGTCTAGTCTACCCCCCATTTCAGAGTTAACAATCCTTCTCAGATAACTCTTCACTTTTTCCTGCAAAAGCCTGTACCTCCCAGACCAGGTGCTCTTCCCTGCAGTGCGGTGCACGCTCCTTGTGGCTGCCAGCCTGCTAATTCAAGCTGCCCAGGTACGATCTTTTGAAACTCACTGGACTTGAATATTTGGCATTTCTGTCTCATTGACTGCTTCCTGCTCAGACACTCTCCTGGTTGGCTCCTTCTCAGACACTGATGTTGCAACTGAAGCTCCAAGCTGGGCTTGGCTCCCTATGCACTCCTGCCTGATCTCATCTGTGTCAGTCTTTACCATTCATCGCCTTTGGGTACTTGACCGGAGGTCATGACCCCGCGGGAGCTCTTTTTTTTTTTGGATTGGTGGAGTCGACGCACCATCGGCACCGCCCTCGAGGCCGACGCAGTGCGTAGTGCTCGCGGGTTGGCCGTTAGATGTTGTCGACTCCGCCCTCCCACCAGTTCTTCAGCTCCCGCCATTGAGGTCACCTCGTGGGAAGCTCACAGAAGAATTTTCAGAGTCCTACCTCTACCGTTGAAGCCTTCAACTGCATATCTTGACTCCATGTCACTTCGTAGTCCGTTGACTCCCGAGTATCCAACTGGTTCTGTTCGCTCCACTCGACGTCGCCTGGTAAGACTGTTCCTTATTTTATTTTGCGATGTCGGGTCTTGTTTTGGTGTTTTTTTCCCCGTAGGTCATGTCTCGGTTGGAGGACAAGAAATCTTCTAAGACGGGACGGCCCCCCCCATGCAATGGTGCCTATGCGGCCGTAAGTACTCCATTACCGACCAGCACGACCGTTGCCTCGCATGACTTGGCCCACTTCACGACATGGATTTGTGTGATGCTTGCTTCTCCATGGACTGCCAAGTCATCGAGCAATGCGCGTGGAAAGTGGGGCCAGCTCCGCTGACTTTCAGGGGACGGGCGTTCACTCATTGGGTCAAGCTGCATTCTCTCAGCCTTTCTTCCAGGTCCCCTCCCGGTTCTATATGGACCGAGGAGGAGGGGGCCTCTGCCTCTTGTAACCTAGCCGTGGCAGAGGCACCTTCCACGGTGCAGGAGGCCTGGTCTGTCCCATCTGGGAGACAGGAAGGAGGCACCGCCTTGGCAATCGCCCCTTCAGGGCAAAGGCTCCCCCCAGTGTCATACCCGTGAGCCTCGGCGCCATTCACTGCACCATGGGCCCTGATGGTGCCATCTTCGGTGCCAGTCTGTCACTCTGTTCTGTTGCCACTGTTGCCACCATTCGCAGCACCGATGCAGCTGTCAGCACCATGGGAGGCTCTATAGCACCGTCCCTGACTGTTTCTGGTGCCGTTTACGGCACTGTGGTCGAGCACAGTGCCATGTTCCAGTTCTGGAGCCATTCGTGACCCTGAGCAAGGGCACAGCGCTGTGAGGGTTTCGGAGCTCGGTTCCGAGAGCGGCACCGAGAGTGCTGTCGGGGCCATCGTCGGTGCCGTCTTTGTCCTCGGTGCTACTCGTGGCACCATGGGGTGGGTTGGTGTCGTGTGGGTCTCTGGCCTCAGCGCCAAGAGTGGGGTTGGAGCCATCATCGGTGCCATTGCTGTTCTTGACGCCACTTATGGTGCCATGGGTTGGGACTGCGCCATGACAGGCTCCAGCTCCAAGGCTGCTGTCCTTGTTGGGGCCATGTCCTCTTCTGGCACCTTTTGCATGTGGAGGGAGGCACTGGCGTCGACTCTAGTGTAGTCTCTGGTTCTGGTGCCCTGTTCAGTAGGGATGGCAGCGGGTGTCCACGCACTGTCTGGCACAGGACTTCGATCTCCACCTCTTCTGAGGAGGAGGAGTCAGACTCTGGGTTGGACATGCAGTCTGGCTCCTTGGAGTTGGCTGCTGACGTGGACACCCTGGTAGTGTCCTCAACAGGCCAGAGTCAACCCCCCTCTGAGGAGCGGACAGTGACTGCCGGGGCCAGGTCCAGGGGTTCTGACCAGCAGGCAGTGGTGCAGGCTACCATTGACCTGCAGTCTGGCCTCAGAGGGTTCTCTGACCCCTCAGTGGTGGTACCCCCTCAGGTGGTGTGCCTGGATCGCCCAACTTTGGGGCCAAGCAGAACACCCACAGGAGGGGAGGGTGCTGCTCCCTGGATAGCCCCTTTGGGGGCCAACCAGGGCTGTAAGCTTCCTAGACTAGCTCTCTTGAGGAGGAGGGCACTCCTGGATTCCAAGGGGTCAAGGGGCATGGGGTCTGTGCAGAGGCCTTTTTCCGGAGCCCACCCAGGCTCTGGGAGAAGCCGCACTGCGGATCTCCACCCTTCCCTTTTGGTTTCCTCAAGAGGGCCCCATTCTTTGGAGGCAGGGAACCATCCTTTTGGACCTACATGGCCCCAGTCGCCTCACAGGGGGGATTCTTCAGGGTGCAGCCTAGGCAGTTCCAGTTTGGTTGATCAGCTGTCAGCTGTGGAGTTTTCCGGAGCTTCTTCCTTCCCTAGAGCTCCTGGTGCGCTCCCTAGTCCAGGCGGAGGTCAGCCGATTCCCATTGTCAGCTCTGCCCCCATTCCTCTGCCACATTCTCCTGAGCTTCCAGGCATTCTTGGTCCTAGTAAGCCTCTCTCCTGGGAGCAGTTCAGAGCTCAGGCTGCTCAGTTTCCCTCTTATGTTAGGGCCATGGACAGACAGGTTTTTCAACCTCCCCCTGAGCAGACAGCTTCTGAACCTTCGAGGTCCTCTGACTCTTCATCCCCCTCTTCTGTGGGAGAGGAGCCATCTGTCCACATCTCTCTCCAGCTGCTGATCTCGCTGAGTATCAGCGATTCCTTGTGACGATGTTGGAGGACCTGCACATCACCCCCTCCCACTCTACACAATCCAGAGCACATGGCGCATGCCTTTTTGGGTGATTTCCTTGAGGACACCCTCGTGGTGCCCCCCTGGCCTGCTCCCTTTTGGGAGGCGTCATTGCGTTTCTGGCAGAGACCCTTATCCGGAGTTCCTGCTGCTAGGGATCTCTTCCAGTGGTATTGTGTCCCCCCCGGAGTCTCCAGGGTCCATGCCTCATCCTCAGTCAGGAGTGACGCAACTGGATACTCCTGATGGGCTTCGCACCCCTCACCTTGACTGGTCCCCAGATCAAGACTCTTCGGATTTTGACTTCTGGGGGAGGAGGACGTTCTACTCGGCATGGTTGCTGCTCTCTATTGCAGCACATCAGGCCCACTACCAACCTATGACAGGTTCCTGTGGTTTAGGCTGGGTCAGCTCCTAGCCTCCATGCCTGACTCGGAGCAAACCAGACAAGCCATTGCACTCTCTGCACATGGCCTGGAGCTAGCAAGGCACCAAGCAAGGGCATTGTATGATGCCAATGAAGAAGCTACCAGGGTCGTAGGGACAGCGATCTGCACTAGGTGGACGGCATGGCTGCGTTTTTCCCAGTTGTCACCCTTGGCCCGGCGTAGGGTGATTAACTCCTCTCACCAGAGAACCTATCTCTTCTACTGTAGAGTGAGGTGGCATCTGTCATGGCAACTTCCTACCCCCTCTGGGGGGTCCCGGTCTCAATCTCCCCACTCTCGGGCCTCTCCAGACCCATGAAGGTTCTCCATCTTAGTGTGTCACCCACTGAGAGCTAAGGGACTCAGCCTCTTAGGGTTACAAACCCCCTGCTGTGGGACTCGGCACTCACCCAAAGGTGATGAATGGTGAAGACTGACACAGATAAAATATGGACATTACATACCTACTGTAATTCTGATCTTTCTGTGTAACTTCACCATTCATCACAATCCCACCCTCCATCCCCTTGGGGCCTCAGTCTCTGGGTCCCCCTCCCTCTCTGTGCCCCCTCTCTTGCCCCCCTTTCTGATAGTCAGGGGTGGGGTAAACTGGGACACATAGGGGGTACTTTTCTTTAGGGGTAGAGTGGTCAGGATTGGGGGCACTCCTTCTTCAGTGCTTCGGCTCCACCCCTGTGGGTTGGGGGTTGGCAGTGGCCCCCTTTTTTTCCTTCTCCCTGTCAATCCTTGAATTCCTTTGATTTCCTTGTCCTGTGGACATAACCTCAATTAATTTAAGAAACTAGGTTTCTTACACCAAAATCTCCTTTGAGGGGGGAGATATCCTTGTTTTCCTGTCTTTTCTTCCAGAATAGCCGATTCTGCTTGTAGGAGTTTGTGCCAGTAATTCTGTGCCTGCAATTCTGGCAGTTAGCCTCTTGGCTACTCCTTCGCAGTTCCTAAATAAACTGGGACAGGTCAAGGTCACAGGGTATGTTTCTCCTGTCTCCCCCTTTAAATTTTTCTTTACTTCTAAAATCCTTAACCCTCCCTCCCTCCCTCCCTCCTCCTTTTCTACTTCCAGAGATTGGGGCCCCTACCCAATCCCCTTAGCCTTGAACTTCTTCTGTCCTCTCAGTAGTTTATTTCTCCTTTCAGTTTTATATCTTTCCTTTGTCTGTCTCTTGGACTTCCTTGTCCCACCCTCCAAACCCTTTTTTCTAACCTCCATGGTGACTCAGAACTAGTGGGGGTGAGAATCGACAACACCTAACGGCCAACCCTGGCCACGCGGTCTCAGCCTTGAGGGTGCCACGATAATGCGCAATCAACTCACCCATCCAAAAAAGTTCCCGCGGGGTCATGACCTCCAGCTAAGTACCCAAAGGTGGTGAATGGTGAAGATACACAGAAAGATCAGAATTACGGTAGGTACATAACTTTCATATACTGGTGCCTTCTCTTTGCCCGCTTTTTATTTATATGTAATTGCTAACATCTTGAGGGTTTGCTTACGAGCTCATACTTCCTGCCCACCCCCATCCTCCCAGCCTATCAGGGCTCTTTTACTTATAGCCCCTGTCTGTCAGGTGACCCTTTCTGTTGTGAATTACTAATCACCTAATATCCCCTTAGCAGGTTATACTGTTCTGCATCTAGAAGGCAATACATCAAATTCAGGGATCTAGATCCCATTCTCTTCACTTACCTAATTACAGCCCAGCTCCTTCGTCTACTCAGCCTGCCTCCACCCTGCTCTCTGCTTGCCAAACAGTTGCTCTCCTAATTTTTCTAGTTTTTCTGAAGTCTGGCCCCCCTGTGCAATGCAACTACCTCTCTCCTCCCTTCCCCTATTTCTACTCTTATCCCTCTCTCCACTACCCCTACTTGCTCACTTCTCACCTGAGCCTAATAATTCAACTATCTCCAAACCCCCGCTCACATCCTTGCTATTACTTCCTCCTCCTCCCCCTTTGCACTTTGGTCCTATTTCCCTACTATTCCTCATGTGTCATTACTAACTGTGCCTCCTTTCTTTGTTGCTCTTCACCTTCTGCTCCCATACTCCCCTGCCCCTCCAAAAACCTGTCTTCCTCGACATCCCCTTCCAAATGTCCCAAGCTTCACTTCCCTATCCTCACTCTTCTCTTGCTCTCCTGCGGGGACATCCACCCCAATTCTGGCCCGATTGCTCCTCATGCTCCTGGTGCTTCCGCATCTGCTGCTGCACCCTCCTCTGCTCCCTCAGTACTCCCAAAGGGCTTCAAGATACAACATCTAAATATTCATAGTTTGCTTTAAAAACTGACCTCCTTCAAACCATGGTGGCCAGTCTAAAACCTGACATACTAATTATAATGGAAACATGGCTCAAGAGTTCTGTCTTGGACCACTTGGTCAGCATCCCTGACTGCTCCATCCTAGGGCAAGACCGAGCTGGCAGAGGTGGTGGAGTGGCCATGTACATTCTCTTCTCCCTCCAATACTCCATTATTTACTCATCCTCCAACCCGCCGAACCATGATGCTATAGCCATTCAAGTGACCCTGCCCTTCACTCATCCCATCTTTATAACCGGCATTTATTGTCGCCCAAACATCCTGCCCTCTGTCTCTCTCGACCTCTTAACCTCCATCACCACCCTCTCTTGCTCTGGGGAGCCCTACATCCTAGGTGACTTCAATTTAAATTGTCTGACTCCTAAAACAACCAAAACACAAAATGAAATTGGAGCCCTTAACCTCTCCCAACTGATCTCGGAACCCACCCAACCCAACCACAAGACACAAAAACACTGCCTACCTGACTGGGCCCTTACCTCCCACTTCCATAGAATCTTCAACTCTGGCATCCCTCCTGACGCTCTCAGTGACCACAACCCAGTATTCATTGTTAGGAAAGTCCACAGACCTAAATCCCTGCATAAAACCTTGCAATTACAATCCTTCAAATCCTTAGAGCTAGAACCTCTCCTGTACAACCTTGCCCTCTCTGACTGGTCTCCCCTAGCTTCCATCCCCTCAGTTGACAAGACTCTCACCTACTTCAAAGATATATTCCTGGAGAATTGGAATACCTTTTCCCCATTCAAACAAACTAGGGTTAGGGGTAACCACCTACCTTGGAAAACTCCTGAACTTTTGACCTACCTCAGAGCCAGAGATCATGCCTGGAAGTGCCACAAAGTATCTCAGCTTCCTAATGACCTCACGACCTACCACAAGCTCCAAAACACCTGCACCAGGGCTATAAGGCTAGCTAAATCCAAATATTTTAAATCTGCTTTCCCCGCAAACATATATTCCTCCTCTAAGTTCTAGAAGGTGGTCCACGCCCTCTTTACCTTCCCCTGTGCTTAAAAAAAATTACACTCTGGTGGCTGACCCATCTGCCATAGCTGCCAAATTTAACTCCTATTACACCTCCTGCACCACATAGCTATTAAGGTCACCACCTACCCCCTTCACTCCACCCCTACTGGAACCACCCTCCTCCTATCACCCTCCTTCTCCTTCGCTATGGTCTCCCCAAATGATACTCTAAAAGCCCTCCTCACTATCAACCCCTCAAAATCCCTCAAAAGATCTCAGCAGTGTCAGTGGCTGAGTAGGTAGCACACTCGCCTCTGAGGCCAGGAGATCAGAGGGCTGTGGGTTCAGTTCCCACATCTGGCACTTGGGTTAATATCCCAGTACTGACACTGTAGTCCAGCATGAGGGGTGCTGCACTTGAGGTGCCGTCTTCGGATGAACGTCAAACTGAGGTCCCATCTGCCTAGATTGGTGGTAGTTCAGGTGGATGTTAAAGATCCCATGGCACTTATGGAAAGAGTGAAGAATTTCCCCAGTGTCCTGGCCAAATTTCCCTCATTCACTAAAAATACCACCAACAGCTTAATCTGGTTCAAGGTCAGTTGGCATTCATCTGTATCCCCCGCTCCCGGGTCGTGCCTGAAAATAGGCAGGATTTGTCTAGTGCACTTACCCGGTCAACAAAAACTAGATAAATAAAATAAATAAATAAAATGCAACTCCCCTGATGGCCTTAACCCTAAACTCCTCTCTCTCTCAGCCCCAGCCATTATCTACCCTCTCTTTAATTCTAAATCTTTCATTCTCAACCACCTCAGTCCCAGCCCCATGGAAACAAACTGTGGTCCTCCCTCTACCCAAAGGTGGAGACCGTTCATCCCCTGGCAACTATTGCCCCATCTCTCTCCTCCCTATCCTAGCTAAACTACCAGAACACCTTGTCCTCTCCCAGCTTACCACATTTCTATCTGATACTTCTTTCTTCACCCCTTTCCAATCAGGTTTCAGGAAAAACATTCTACCACCACCTCCCTACTTCGGCTCACTGACTGTCTTTACTGGGATGGATACTGGCTAAATCACCGCAGCCATTTCTGTTGACCTTGCTAAGGCATTAGACACTGTCTCCTACTCCCTTCTTCTTGAATTCTTCTCATCAGCTGGTCTGTCTCCTTCAGCCACCTGCTGGTTCAAGGCCTACCTTACTGGCAGGACCCAATCTGTTAAGATCTCTGACGTCATCTCCCCTCCCCTCCCAATTAGTACTGGTGTCCCCCAGGGCTCAGTGCTAGGGCCCTTATTATTCTCCATCTTCCTAAATGACCTTCCATCTGTCTACTCCCCCTCTTCTGCCATTCACATGTATGCTGACGATACGGTCCTGTATGCATCTGGCTCTTGTCCAGCTGAGGTTACATCCAGCTTGCAGCAAGACTTCAACAAGGTTCAGCTCTGGTTTGCTAACCATTAACTATTCCTCAATGCCAAGAAGACAGTCTCCATGACCTTTGGCACAAGGCAGAGACCATCTAGGCTTCCCTCCCCTGACCACTTTCCACACCGTTGATGAGACTTTACTGGAGGACACATCCTCCTTCAGATACCTGCCAGTGTCTAGCTGAATCAACACCTCAACTTCTCTGGACATATTGACGCTATCCTGAAAAAATTGCACCCCAAGCTTGATGCCTTGTTCAGGAACTGTAGTTGCATCCCCCCTGCGGCTCAGCATGATGTAATCTACAGTGCTGCTCCTAAATTCTCCCTTGCCAGATTGGACACCCTCTTTAACTCCTTCTGTCGCTTTGCCCTTGATGCTCCCTCTCGCACCCACAACTGCGATCTTTATCAGGCCCCCCTTTCCCTTCTCTTACAAATAGACACCTTTCTCACTGTGCAAAATTCACCTCCAAGCACTGATTGGGTGAACTCCCATTCTATCTCTCCTCCTCATTTATAACTCCCCCCCCACTCTCTTAGATCTGCTGACTACCGTACACTGGCTGTCCCTGGCCGATCCACCCTCATTTGTCAGCCTGGCTACTCTTATCGCCTACCAAAACTATAGAACTCCTCCCCTCATATTCACCACTTTTCCTCCTTCTACTCCATCAGCACTACCTTCCATAACTACCTTACACCTAGCTGTTCCTGCTATAACTCTCCTTAATTCCTCTGCCTAAACTCCTTACAAATATCCTCCCCATCTGTACTTATCCTTCCCCCTCCCTGATGCACCTCTTCACCCCTCCTCCTTAGATCCCTGCTCTCCTTCTCTTCCCCCCTTCTCCCTCCCCTGCTGCCCCCTCCCACACTCATAATGTGGTTCTCAGCATCCTGAAGTTCTCTCCTGGGCTTGACCCTAGCCTCTCCTAATTTTAAGCTATCACTCCCTCTCTCTCTCTCTCCTCTACCCTCCCCATATCCCTACGTCCATCCATCCCCTCCATCTCTTTAGCCCCCTCTCTCCCCTTGCAGGGTTCTCTGTATCCTGAAGGGGTCTTCCTGGGATTAGGCTCCCTTTCTCACCCACCTCCACTCACTCTACTGACCTACTCCCTTTCCTCCTCGTATCTACGCTTCTTTGCTTACTTCTTTTTCCCAAAATGTAACATTTTGTTTTGACCACACCCACTTAGTTCTGCCCATCCCTCTTGCACTTACTGTACCCTTCTTATCCTTCCCTGTATGATCTCCAGTTGTTGCCTCTCTCTGCTTTGTCTCTTTTTCCTTCTTCATAGTGCTAAAATCCTTCTCCCTTTGCTTACTTTTACAATGCCTGTCCATGTCTGTGTTGACCCTTCCCCCTACCTCCCCTTGCACTTATGATTGTTCTCTCAATTTAACCTTAATGTATGGTACACTTTATGTATTACCTGTCTTATGCAAATGCCTGCTCTATCAATGCACCTTATTGTATGGTACTATGTTTATTACACCTGTCTTATGTGAATGTATGTAAATGTTGACTTATGTAACTTGATTGTATGTATTACTGTTTCATCCTCATTGTAGCCCAACCCCCCAGGTTGCACCGGGAGATGAGCAACTTGTTGCTCAGTGTGCCTTCCTGGTGAAACATTTCAATAAATAAATACATTTTTCCTTTATCAGAAAAATTGTGAAAACCCTGGATCTTGCCACCACTGAGGCAGTACAAGATGATGAAGAAGCTGAGTACATAGAGATGATGGGGTTAACTCCCACTGGAAAGTTGTAACTCCCTCTGTACAAGTTTTTTAAGAAAGACATTATGGCTATACTTCAAACGCCTAATTCTGTCTCTCCCATTGATAAAAAAATCTAACAAAAAGTATCAGCTTGACAGAATGGGTGCTGAGTTTCTCTTTACTTACCCTGACCACCAGGGAATAGTCCAGCTGGCAGCCTGTGAAAGGGCTAAGGTGCCTCTGGCTTCATACCTTCTTGAAATGGATTCTAGAAAGATGGACAGCATGGCAAAAAGAGCTTCCTGTCTGCTTCTTTGGCAATCAGCTAACTACCAGGCTTATGCAGGGCAGTACCAGAAAGCCCTGTGGCACTCAGTACTGGCCATGTCAGAAAAGGATCTATCCAGTATCGCCTCTGATCTACTGTAGCTGAAACTGCTAGGTTGGGATTAGAAGCCTCTAAGTAACATAGAAACATAGAAGTTGATGGCAGATAAGGACCGCAAGGCCCATCCAGTCTGCCCATTTCTTTTTCTACCTTATAAATGTGCCATCGGCCTTTGTTCTGTCAGTGGCTTATCTATTCATACTCATCTGTATTGCTCCCTTATGCCTATCCCATGCATGTTTGAAGCCCTGCATTGTATTCATATCCACCACTTCCTGAGGAAGGCCATTCCATGCATCCACCACCCTTTCTGCAAAAAAGAACTTCCTCACATTTCCCTTTAATCAGCCTCCCTCTAATCTCATGCTGTGTCCTCTTGTCCTGCTATTTTTCTTGTATTTAAACATGTTAGGCTCTTTCACCTTGTTAATGCCCTTACAGTGTTTGAATGTCTCGATCATATCACCTCTCTCTCCCTCCTTTGCTCAAGTGTATACATATTGAGCTCCGTTAATCTGTCCTCATATGTCTTCTGATGCAGTCCCTGCACCATTTAGTTGCCCTTCTCTGGACTGCCTCAATTTGATTAATGTCCTTGTGAAGATGTGGCCTACGGTACTGCATGATCACCAGATAGAGCCTAACAGTGTCTTGTAAAGAGAGTTAGTACCTCCCTCTTCTGGCATGGATACCCTACTAATACACCCTAACATCCCCTAGCCTTACCTACTGCTTTAGAGCTCTGCTTGGATGATTTCAGGTCATTGGTGATGATGATGCCCAAGTCTCTTTCTTCCTTTGTGACTGCCAGCAACTCCTCCCAGCCTATAGGTGGCTTTAGGGTTTCTCTTCCCTATGTACATGATCTTGCACTTCTTTGCATTAAATCCCAGTTGCCACTCTTCTGACCATTTTGCTAGTTTATCCAGATCTCTTCTCATTCTGCCCACCCCATCTGGATCATCTACTCTGTTGCAGATCTTGGTGTCATCTGCAAACAGACAATCCTTACCCTCTAGTCCATCTGTAATGTCACTAATGAAGATATTGAAGAGGACTGGCCCTAGAACTGATCCCTGAGGTACTTCACTTGTGACTTGCATCTCTTCTGACTGTAAACCATTTACCACCACTCTCTGTTTTCTGCTTGTCAACCAGTTTGCCACCCAGTTGACCAGCTTCTGACCCAGCGAGCCTACCCAGCTTATTTATCAATCTTCTATATGTGGAACAGTGTCGAATAGCTTTGCTGAAGTCAAGGTGGCGACAACAACTGCTCCCCCATGGTCCACCACTCTGGTTACCCAGTCAAAGAAATCTATGAGATTAGTTTGACAGGACCTTCCTTTTGTAAACCCATGCTGTCTTGGATCCTGTGCCCCTATGGATTCCAGGTGTTGCACTATCCTTTCCTTAAGGAGTGCCTCCATAATCTTGCCCGATACTGTATCAGTACCAGTTCCAAATGGCAGTGGACACTAATGACACTGCTGCCAGGTGGATGGCAGGCGCAGCGGCCCTAAGAAGGTTTGCCTGGCTTAGGGCCACTAACCTGACTCAGGATACCCAGGCTATCACCATGGATTTTCTTGTGCAGAATAACTCCTCATTTGGTGAACAGACAGAGGCTTACATGAAAAAGGCGGACGAATATGAAGCCACCTTTAGGAGCAATTCAGCAAAAGAAAAGCCTCCCTCTTCTTCCAGGCCCTATGGAAGGGGAGGTAAGGGTAGGCTTATGTACACCAGACCCCTTTACCAGGTCCAGGCTGTACCACAACCATCATCATCATTTTATTGAAAGCAAATTGAGTGAGATCTCTCGTTTAAAATTGCATTCAATGAAAGTAAACATAAAAAATGCATATAATACAAAGACATATACGTACATACATAGTCAGCACTATACATACTAGTTACATATAGACAATAAAATCACGTTTTGATATAAAGTATTTAACCTCAAATCAAGTACTTATCACCCAAAACAATCACAATGATTGTATGCCAAGCTGTCTAATGAAGCTCTGAATCGGAGGGCAATTATCTTGTTTTCTTTATAAATACTCCCATGTTAGACACAGCTAAGGCAAAATCTCCCATCTTAATTCTGTGCACAGACACATGATAAGTCAAACTTTTAAACAAAAGAAGGAAGGAGGGTAATTATCTTAAGTTTTCTTTGTAAATACTCCCATGTTAGATACAGCTAAGGCAAAATCTCACGTTTGAGTATTTGTAACAGATACATTGGTAATTATTTTATAACAAATCTGTATATGTACAAATACCAGTGTATGTCTCTCCAGGTGGTTAATGAGGTTCATTGTACTTGTTCATATAACTGACAGTGATGTGTAGAATATGGAAGGTTAGTAATAAATCTAAGCACACTGTGGTATAGGGAATCTAAGGAACTTAAGACTGATAATGTAGTATTTTTATAAACACAGTCCCCATAATCTAGTAAGAAGAGGAATAGTGAATTTACCAACATTTTTCTAACAGGATAATTAAGGTGTTTTTATACCTATAAAAAAAAGCTTGGGTCACATGACCATCACATGGCATAAGGACACGTTTGTGTCGAGCTCTGAGCCCCAGTTCAAATAATTTACTTTAAACCTAATAATTTGCTATTGCTCATGACTAAAAACCCTACAAAAGTGTACTGCATAGCAGAATGGATGATTACATGGTCTCGGCAGGTGGAAAGTCGCAGCGCACAGGGTCCAAGCAATTGAAGAAACAACCCATGGCTCCTCAGGTTGCGGCGGGTGGGCCTATATCAATTTCACAGCCAAAATGACTGTACTCAGGCATGAATTAAAAGATCAGCTGCTAGGAGCCCTATCCCCCAGGCTGGAGAGCCTCAAGGAAAATATCGACCGATGGTTATCGGCCCTGGATGTGCAGATCTCCCAGCAAAAAGAGAGGATCGCGGAGGCAGAGACTCATATTTCAAATGCTGAGGATGCACTGCAGCCCCTGCCAGTGAAAATAAATGCCCTTGAGAAGGAAGTCGCTGAACTCAGGGAGGCCCTTGATTATCAAGAAAACTACCACCGGAGGTCCAATCTCCGGCTGAGGGGCCTCCGTGACGGCAAGAAGGGCACTAATATCTTGGAGTTCTGTGTGAGGACACTACCAGGCCTTCTCAACCTAACGCCAAAAAAAGGCCGATATAAACTTGAAAGGGCGCACCGGGCGGTTAAGCCTAAGCTGCCGGATGGCCAGCCCCCTCGCCAAGTGATTTTTAGATTCCATAATTACCAAGACAGACAAGAAGTATGGAATGCATACTGAAAGGCTGTGACTCTCCAATATGAGGGAGCAAAGCTCTATCTCTCGCAAGACCATTCCCCACGGATTGGAAAGAAAAGGTGGGCTTTCAATGAAGTGATAGCTGACTGTCAAAGGCTGAAGGTGGAGTGGTATATGTTGTTCCCTGCTACACTCAAGATTCGACATGAAGTAGCCTCCTACAGCTTCTGGGAAGCAGAGAAGGCTGCAAACTTTATGGCAGAGCTAAAGAAAAAATTTGGATGAGCCACACAGATGATTGAGGCCCTTATTCCCCCCTAGGGAGTGGAACCCATCCTATTCTTTTTTACACTGATGCATATTGCGGAACAGTGCGGAGGGAGCGAGGGGGGTAGAGGGAGAGAAATAAAATAATCTGTGCCACCCTGACTCAAACATGGCTAGAGCGATTCATGTCTCTTGGACTATCTAATCTCAGACTTTCATCCCTGTTGTCCTTCTGTATGGTTTGAGAGGTTACAACCATACCAGACTATTATTGAAATGACATTGCCGGAGAGGGGAGGGAGCAAAGGTTCTGAAAACTGAACAGTGCAAATTGAACCTAGACCTCACTGGAATGTCTTCGATAAATAGAGCTATGCAAAGGGACAGACTGCTGAGCGATCTACATTGCACATCTGCTGTGCCAAGGGTCGGGGATCCACAGCGGAATGGATGGGGAGAGCCTGTGCGTATGGTGGGCCTGCGTGTGATACTTGATTGGCGTGGTCTGCACTGCGCACACAAGGTGAGACCTCCCTTCTCTTTTGTTTCTTCTTTCTCATTTCTCCTTTTGCTTCATTATATTTTATCGATAGCTTAAGTACTGTGCAGCTCTTCAATGGAGTGGGGGAGAGCTGGTTAGGGTACCTCAGCACTGTGATGCAGTGAGGGGTTGGGGAGATTAGCAGTGCGGTTTGCTGCCCGATGTCTACTACCCTGAGTGGGCTGTGGGCGGGGGGACATCGAGGAGGGAAGGGAAGATTGAGGTTGTGAATTGGTTCCCACGGGGCCATGCTTTAACTGGAATGGTGTGTCTCCTTCCCTCAACCACTGCTGCCTGCAGGGCGAGGGAGTTTGTATGCTAGCCTATCAAATAAACAACTGGAGGCCTATGGCTGGTATTCTGCTTGTGTGTGTGGGTTGGGGCTGCCTGGTGTTGGATTCGCAGGCCCAGCCACGCGTGCATACAATGGCAATTTTTTTCTGAGTTGGAGCTCCCTTCCGTTGCTGTATAGTACAATCTGTTGGTGTCTCTTTCGGGCAGCTTTAGAAGGACTATGAGGGTTAGACTTGGGAGGGGGGGGTACTGGGAGAAATGTGAAATGCTGCAGAGTTCCTTGGGGAATGGCTTGCTTTGTCTCTTTACCTTGAAGCTGACCTGATGGGAGGGTGGGGGCTTATAGTTTAAAGAATAACAAGTGGCCTTTCTAGCTCATAATTGATAATTATGGGTTTTAAAATGCAACTTAATGATCGAACTGGGGAATGGGTAGGAGCTTAGACACACACAACAAACGCCAAAACAAAAGTTTTTTTTTTCTTTTTTATAGGAGATAGTATGTACTATTGTCCCATTGGGAGCGCTGTATATTACTAAAAGGGATATGAGGGGGTGGGGGATGATGTAAATGGGTTACTGAATACTGCTGATCAAATGTCATTGATGTTGTTTTTGTATGTCATAGATGCTATTGTAAATAGTTGGATACACACAGTTGATTAAAAGTTACACAAGTTAAATGGATGTTCAATTTTTGCTATATGGTCCATTTTCTTGCAGAAGGGAAAATCCATTTTTGTGGGGCTCTTCATGTTTGGTATTAAGGCACAGGACAGAGGGGAAGTGACAGCCTGGGACATACATAGAAATTACAGTGGGTAATAAAGAAACATTAAATATCATCTTGTGGAACATCAGGGGATTTTCTTCTCCTGTTAAGAGGACTTGTGTCCTGACTGCACTGCCTAAGGCCCAAACTCAGGTGGCCCTGCTTCAGGAAATGCACTTAAACTCCCCCTTGAACATCAGAAGCTTGTCTGGACCTGGGTGGGGGCATGCTATGCTGCTTCATACTCCTCGCACAAGAGGGGAGTATCCATACTGATGCATAAACACCTGCCCTTCAGACTGTCTAGGACAGTACAAGGCACAAAGAAAGGTAGATTTATCTCTGTGGAAGGCACACTATATGATGCACCAATAATTTGTGGCAGTGTGTACGCGCCGGCAGTTTTTGACCCAACCTTCTATCAAAATATATTGAATATTATAGTAAGAGAACAATTTCGGGGGGCTTATCCTAGGGGGTGATTCCAATTGGTCCACTCTGAGAGTAAGGGAAAGGGTGGGAATTGCAAGAGGAAATGGAGGGAGGGGCTGATAGATTTAAACATGCTGGATGCCTGGAGGTCGGCCAACCCTACACTTAAAGAATACACTTTTTATTCTAATCCACATAAAACATGGTCCAGGATTGATCATATTTACGTAGAGGAGGGATGGTACCACAAGCAAATTAACGTTAAGCATGGGCCTATTCATATCTCGGACCATACTATGGTTTTGGCAATGCTGGAAATGGATATGGAGAGACGGGGGGGTCTTCTTGGTGCTTTCCCACTTATTTACTGGGGTTAGAAAAATTCAGATCATACCTCAAGGACCAATTTGAACTATATATTGATTTCAATACGAACTCCACACCCTCCAAACAGATATTATGGGACGCAGGGAAGGCATACCTTAGGGGAGCCATCATAAGCTTTGTGGCTAAACACGAGAAGGACAAAAGGAGGCGACAAGAGGAACTCAGATTAAAAATTCAGGAATTGGAACATAGAGCTGCAAGGGAAGAGGGAGAGGAGGTTCTACAATTACTGGTGGTAGCTAGGGAGGCTCTTAACAACACCCTCAGTGAAGAGGCCCCAAAACACTACTTTTATCTTAGAAACAAGTTTTATGAATGGGGCAACAAGCTGGGACCATTACTGGCAAACTTCATTAAAGGCAGGCTAGGGACAACTAGAATCCTGGAGGTGAGGGACAGTGGGGGTAGATCAGTTAAAGACCAGGGAGCTATAAAAAACAGGTTTAGACAATTCTACCAGGCACTTTACAAATCAGAGTGCGGTGGCTCCTTGGTGAAAGTGAAGGAATTCCTAGATATAATTGATATCCCTAAGCCATCCCCCCAGCAAATGGAAATGCTGGCCAAAGAGATTTCCAAGGGGGAAATGAGGTCAGCCATTTAGCAGCTGCAGACTGGCAATCCGAGTGGCCCCGATGGACTACCTGTGGAATTTTATAGAGCCACAGGGGATCAGGTAGTAAACACTCTCTGGGAGGTCTTCAAAGAGACTAAGGAAGGTAACATACTTCCGATGTCTATGGGAGAGGCAGTTGTGTGTGTGTGATATCAAAGCCAGGGAGAGATTCTAAGGAATGTGCCTCATACCAACCAATATCTCTCCTTAACTCGGATGCTAAGATTTATGCCAAAATCTTGGCATCCAGATTGGACGGAATCCTCCCAACACTAATACACCTGGACCAGACCAGGTTTATACAGGGGAGGCACTCTTACCATAACATCAGGAAAGCCCTTAATGTGATCCAATGCTCTTATTGGCACCCCGGTTTAACAGCTGTATTGTCACTAGAAGCCGAGAAGGCATTCAACTGAATAGAATGGGAATATCTCTTTCAGGTCCTTGCCAAGTTTAGCCTGGGAGAGACATTTGCTGGAATGGTAAGGGTATTATATTCTTCCCCCCGAGCTTCAGTGCTGGTGAATGGCTCCCTCTCTGAGGGCTTCCCACTGCACCATGGAATATGGCAGGGGTGCCCTCTCTCCCCACTCCTTTTTGCCTTGGTAATTGAACCCTTGGCCATAGCTATAAGGGACTGCCCTGAAATACAGGGGGTGAAGAAGGAAAATGGAAAGCATCACAAACTGTCACTATATGTGGATGATATGATACCATATTTGAAAGAACCAGAGAGCTTGATAGCCCCACTACTGTCCCTTATCTCGAGATTCTCGGGATATAAAATAAACATAGATAAATCAGAGATTTTATATTTAGGCCAAGGAAGTCCTATAAGACTGTTTAGGGAAGTGCATGTTTCATTTAAATACCTAGGGATATACATTGGGAGAACTATCACAGACTTATATCAACTGAACTACATCCCTAGCGTCAAGAAGATTACAGAGGAATTTAGGAGATGGCAAGAACTGCCTATATCCTGGTTGGGACATATTAATTTAATCAAAATGAATGTGCTGCCTGGGTTCCTGCACCTACTGCAAATGCTTCCAATGGGCTGGCTAAAAGGGACATTATAAAGGTTGAGAAGGCTTTCTCAGGGTTTATCTGGCATGGGAAGAGAGCCAGAACTAGCCTAAAGTGACTTAAAACAAATACAAGGGCAGGGAGCCTGAACTTTCTGGACCTGAGGGATTATTTCCTGGTGGCACAGATACGCTTTATTAAGGACTGGTTGACCCGACCCCTGGAAGCCAGTTGGCTTGACTTAGAGGCAATGAGAGTGAAGGGCAGACTGACAGCCTATCTAGCTAGAGGCAGCAAGAGGGCGTATGGAGGTCTGGTTAAACTCAATCCCTTGGTGGTACAGGTGTTCAGCAGTTGGCAACAGATTAAAAGTATCCTCTGGGTGAGGGATGAAGAAACTCTCCTCTTGCCGGTGGCCAGGAACCCCTTTTTTATACCTAGTTTGGGGGACCCTACATTTGAGGTGTGGGAGAGGAGCAGCATTCTCAGCATAAGGGACCTTCACAGAGGGGGTACAACATGTTCCTTCCAGGACTTAAAGGATAACCTGGGTCTCCCAAATACTCACTTGTTTAGTTTTTTTCAAGTAAAGGACTATGTAAAAGCAATTAACAGGAGAGGGAAGGGAGAATCACCACTGGAACAAGTTGAGTTATTAATTTGTAAAGCCAGAAGAGACCCCTAAGGCTTTACCAGAACAGCAACGCACCTTCTACGCACTAGTATGAAAGACATGACCCTCAGAACTAGAAAACTCTGGGAAAGAGATTTAGGAATACAAATAAATGACCCAAATTGGGCTTTAGTCCTGGAGTCACACATGGGTCTCCTAACATGCAATAAGTAGAAGGAAGCAGCATATAAATTTATACATAGGCTGTAATGTCCCCCTGTGGTTGCTCATCGATTTAGGTCTTAGGTTCCGGAGACCTGTGGCAGATGTGGTAAGGACAGAGGGACATATTTTCATTGTTTGTGATTGTGCCCAAATCTGAGGGGGTTTTGGGAGAAGGTGGGGAAGGAGATAGCCGGGATGATGGGTAGTACTGAAACCAACTCACCATTTGGCTTACAGTTTGGTATCGCAGAAGGGGAAGGAGGAGAATGGGTGTTGCAAAAACAATGGGTAAGGATCCTACGCTTACAAGCTAGACAAGCAATATTGAACACCTGGGTATCAGGGGATTCTCCCACTATAACACAATGGTGCATCCTAGTGTTAAAAGCTTTGACTTTGGAAATACGCTCTTTTCAGGTGAAAGATAGATCAGAGAGCTTTATGAATATTTGGAACCCTTTCCTGAATACACTAAGGGTGGAGGAAATGATGGTGGTGTTTACAGATGGGTAAGAGATTATTAAAACATATTCAAGCAAACAGGGGCAATGTATAAATCAAATTAATTTGCTTACGATAAATGGTGTAAATGAGTTTTCTGGCTTACTAGAGATATACCTGGGTTTTTAGGTTTTTTTTTTTGTCTCCCTTAATAGAATTGGACCAATGTAAATAGTTCAGTTTTTATTTATATGGTTGATTATTTATTCTTGAGTATTTTTTTTTATTTTAGATATGGTTTTAATTATGAGATATGTATGCTTATATATGTTTATGTGTAAAACTTCAATAAACACCGTTATACAAAAAAGCTAACAATTTTTTTGTAGTTAATCTTTTTATTGAAGTATTTATAAGATAAATAAATGAACAAGTATACTCTATAACTATACTATATAAGATTATATATATAATAAACTAGATAGCGTATTATCTAACAGAAAAAAGACTATTCAATAGTGGTATAATGAGTTTTGGTTTACAGATCTAAGCTACACAATTACAATTTTGTATTAAAGGAAGGCTTAACACTACGTAATACAGAGTGAAAGTAGGAGGGGTAGAAATTGAGAAAGGAGGTATTAATAGTCATAGTTGTACATTATTGTGATATATGACATCGTTAGAATACTGCTAAAACCTATATAGAACGGATTATAGTATAACAAATGAAAAAGAAAGATCATCTGAAAGAATAATCAAAAGAGAAGGAAAATAAAAAGGGAAGAAAGAGAGAGGAAAGGGAAAGTATAAAGTGAGGAGAGAAAGAGTGAGACCACAACCTGAGACTTGGGAAAAAAAATTTCAATAGGAGGAGAGGAAAAAATAGAATGCAAAATATTTCAATCCATACATTAAGTGTCAGAAGAGCTAGAGGAATCCAAATATTTAAAATAGTCCTGCCAACATTTATTATACATAGTGAGTCGGTCGAAAGAGATATGTGTCATACGATCCAGGGAGGCATATTGAGATAAATGTTTAAGAATGTCAGAGAAAGTGGGGATTACATTAGATCTCCAATGTATAAGTATACTATGTTTAACTAGAAGGAAAAGTATGGTTAACCATCTGTTCAGGGATTGGGAGATATTATAGGAACGAAAGTCAAAAATACCAAGTATACAGTGCTTGGGATACAATACAAAGGACTGACCGGTCACTTTCATTGCAAGTATATGAATACAATGCCAAAGCTTTTGTATGAGGGGACAATCCGATAAAATATGAAGTAAATCGCCATTGGGAGAGTTACAGCACCAGCAGTTATTATTATCCATTAATCCCATTTTATGCAATACAGTTGGGGTCCTGTACCATAAGTGAAGGATTTTAGTCTGAATAAGGGAGCTACATTTATCATGAAAAGATTTGTGGCAGGAAAGCCAACACCTATGCCATCGTTCATTGGTAATGTTATAATGTAACAGATTGCTCCATTTATTTTTTGCACTAATGGACTATTCAGGTAGTGAGTCTATAATATCTTTGTAGATAGCACAGTTCAGTTTAGATGTTGTTTTTATCCATTTGGAGATGTGCTGATCAGATAAGGATTGATTTGTAATAAGTGGGAAATAAGAGGTGCATGCTGTACAAAGTTGTAGGTATTTCCAAAAATCCTGGTGGGGAAGATTCCACTGAGTGCATAGATTAGAATAGGATTTTAATCTTAAAATATGGGGTTCAAGTATGTCTCTTAAGAAGAGCATGTCTCTATTTTTCCAGGTTCGACAGATGATTGGATGATTTTCAAGAGATATTTGACAATTTCCCCATATAGGAGCATAAGCAAGAGGGGTTGGGTTTGACTTGAGGTGTTTATGAATTATTTTCCAATAGAGCATAGATGATGCTATGGTGGGGTGAAGATTTTAATTTGGGGGGGCGGGGGTTATAAATGAAAGAGGTAGCAATATTGTTTGCACAAAGGGAGGCTTCCATATTAACCCATAATGGTGAAGTAGTGTCAGGTTGAATAAACCATTTGATAGTTTGGGCTGTGAGAAAAGCCCAAAAGTAGGTTTGAAATCAAGTGAGATCAAATCCACCTCTTGACCAATGGGATCTAAGTTTGTTGTGGCTAAATCGGGGTATTTTGCCGTCCCAAATAAAATTACCTATTATTTTGTCTATTTTGATGCGGAAACAAGAGGGAAGTTTTAATGGGATATTAGAAATAAAATATAATATTTTAGGAGTTATTGTCATTTTAATAGCAGAAATGTTCCCATTAAAGGTAAGATTAAGCAATTTCCATTTGTCAAGTATATTTTTAATGTTAGCTGAGGTGAGAGATTAGCATCCCATACTTTATCCAATGATGGGGTGATCCAGATACCTAGATACGAGATACCTTGGGGAGCCCAACGGAAGCCCAAAGGATTATTCATATAGAGTTTGCAGAGGTTATTTAATGGTAGAGTCTCAGATTTTTTTAAGATTTAGAGCAAGTCCCAAGATAGAAGTGAATTCGTTAAGTAGTTTAAATAGAGGTTGCCCTGAAGATTGGAGATTTTCTAGTAAAATAAGAAGATCATCTGCATAAGAAAGTGAAGTATAGCAAGCATTACCAATAGGGATGCCTTTAATTATGCAGGATTGATGAAGAGCTGCAGAGAGAGAGGCTCCATGGCAAGTATAAACAAATATGGTGATGGGGGCATCCTTGTCTGGTGCCTCTTGCAAGATGAAAGGAGGGGGATAGAGTGGAGTTTGTAAGATTTTGAGCAGAAGGGAGAGTATACAGTGATTTGATACATGCACAAAAATGATTAGTGATACCAAAATATGATAAAACTTGGTATAAATAGTTCCAATTAAGGTAGTCAAATGCTTTCTCAAAATCAGTGGCGATGGCCACGGCTGGTGATTTAAGAGTTTTTGCTTTGTAAATTAAGTTAAATAAGGAACGAAGATTATCAGAACCAGTTCTATGCTTGATAAATCCAGCTTGAGAAGTATGGATGAGTTTTGAAATTAATGAATCGAAACAAAGGGTTAATAATTTAGCAAAGATTTTGCCATCTGTATTAAGCAGTGATATTGGTCTGTAATTTGAGGGAAGAGAAGGGTTTTTATCTTTTTTTGGTAAAACAGTAATAATGGCCGGAGTCATAGTGTGGGGTAGCTTACCATTCGAGGATGCTTCCAGGCAGACATTAAGAAGTAAGGGGCAAAGAGTAAGAGATAAGGATTTATAGAAGTCAACAGGGAAACCATCACTCCCAGGGGATTTGGATCTCTTGTAGGGTAAAGGGTTCATCCAGTATAGCCACGTCTTAATGAGAGAGGTGGGGTAGCTGCAGTTTTTCAAGAAATTTATGTATTTGATTGGAAGAACTGGGATTTGGATGAGAATGTAGTTGCTGGTAGAAAGATCACATAATGTGATTGAGTGTAGAGTTATCTGTATAAATTTGGTCTGATGGGTCTTTCAAGCCAGCAATGTATCTCTCCATCTGTTGAGTCTTAAGCTGGTATGAAAGCAACTTCTCACATCTATCTCCTTGTTCCCAATAGCAGTGTTTAAGTCTTAAAAGGGCAAGTTCAGCTTTTCTGGGTATTAATTCATTAATTTTAATTCTTAACTGAAGAATTTCAAGATGTAGTTGTGAGTTATGATTGTTTTTTGTTTTGTTTTATAATACTGAGTTTCTTTCTCTTTAAGGGATTTCTCTAAATTTGCTAATTGTTGCTCTCTTAGCTTTTCCCTGTGAGCTGCAAAACTAATAATTTTGCCTCTAATTGTTGCTTTTAATGCTTCCCAAACAGTACCTTGAGATATCTCAGGGGTATCATCAAATGAGAGAAAGTCTTGAATCTGGGCTGTAATCCAAGGTACAAATTCTGGGTCTCTCAGTAACAGTGGATCTAAATGCCAAGAAGGAGATTTAGAAGGGGTTGGACCCCAGAGTAAATGTAGACTTGTAGGAGAATGGTCTGATATGGTAATTGGGAGAATATCTGTATCAATAGTTTTTTCTGTAATAAGAGGGGATGAGAACCAGTAATCAATATGACTATAAGATTTATGTAATAAGCGATAAAGGTTCTGGCACACACCAACTCATGAGAGAAATGCATAAAATCATAATAAAAGTTAAATTTTATTATACCAAACAAGACAGAACATCTTGCCTGACATGTTTCGGATTGACTGCCAATCCTTTCTCAAAGGCTGAAAAAAATCCCTCAAAACACTCCTATTAAATACACATTACAACAGGTGATACAATTTACATGTTAAAATCAATCAATTAAACAATTGTTATTAGAATCCATTATAAACAGTCTATACTACTACAAAGTGACTACCACTTTAAAAAGCAAAGAATACCAGTATCAATTAATGTGGAAAAACAGCTCATCAAGCTATTTTCTAATCATCCATGATATCACCTGATGAATTTTGTGTGATACCACTAGCCAAACAATCAGATTCCCACTGACCAAGTTCACAAAAAATACGCAGATACAATTTCACAAATACAATATATTAAGAGACCAATATAAATAACATACAAATTACAGCATACTTATGGCACAAAAAGTTGGAAAATAGGAAACAGACTATTTATATCAAAATTATAACAATAAATTCTGAAGGGCTTCAATCAAAAAAAAATGGTGTAATTTTTTTATATACGGACAGATGTCTATTTGGGCATTTAAACCTGGGCTTGTATTGGCCCGTAACTTTAAAATCCAATAATTTTCCCTTTGTAGCACAAGATTATTGTAATCTCCTCCCCTTGGGTTGTGGCATATTTTATCAATAGCCATAAATTTAAATTCATGTAAAAAGTTGTCTTTTGCTGTAAAAATGTGAGCAGCCGTAGTGTAAGAATTATCTCTCCTTTTTATGGCTCTAATATGTTCGCCCACTCTAATCTTAAAACTTCTAGTGGTTTTTACCCACGTAAAAAGCATTGCAACTACAGGTTGCTAAATATATGACACCATCAGCGCTGCAGGTGATACATTGTCTAATTTCAAAAGATGTATTACTGTTAATACTAGAAAAATATTTCCCCTGAATAATATAGTCACAATACATGCACTTTTTTACACTGAAAATTTCCCTTACTTTTAGATAGCCAACATTCAGGTTCTTTAGGTTTAAAATGACTGTGCATAAGTAGATCTCTTAATGTGAGAGCCTTCTTATAACACATTCTAACTGGCTTTGTAGCTAATTCATTCAAACCAGACTCAACCCCCAAAACATGCCAGTGTTTCTTAACAATATTTTCATAAACTCTGGCTTGTGCTGAATATTCCGTTACAAAATTAAATCTATCTTCCAAATCATCTTTGGCAACATGAACATCAAGTAATACTTCTCTATTGATGTTTTTAACTCTATTTTGAGCTGTTTGAATACACATTTTACTATATCCTCTCTGTATTAACCTCATAGTGAGGTCTTCTGCTCCTTTTCAAAGTCTTTTGTTTCTGAACAATTACGTTTAATACGTAAAAATTGTTCATATGGAATATTACTATCCACATGGGCTGGATGGCAACTATTGGGTAGTAAAATGGTATTACCATCTACTTCCTTCCAATAAATATTCTTTTTTAAGGTGCCATAATCTGTTTTTTGGATAATTAAGTCAAGAAAAGTTATCTGATCTTTAGAAACAAAAGATGTAAATTTAAGATGGGGGTTGGTACTATGTAAATATGTTACGAATGAATTAAAACTACTTGTATCACCTTGCCAAAACACAATGATGTCTTCAATATAACGTTTCCATAGCAACAAGTTGTTCATAAACATATTGGTCTCACTACAGTGAATAAAATCCTGTTCCCACTTGCCAACATATAGATTTGCTATAGAAGGAGAACATGTTGCTTTCATTGTGGTCCCCTTAATTTGAAGAAAAGTTTCTTAATTGAATAAAAAAGTGTTACATTTTAGAATGCATTCTAATAGTTTTAACACCAATACAGTCAGTGGGGGTGTACGAAATATAGAGTCATTTTCAGAAAATTGATTTAGAAAAAATGCCACTGAATCCAATGCTCCTTCATGGGGAACATTGGTGTATAGTGACTCAATATCTAGTGTAACTAATAGGGTCTCACTTTGTATTTGCACATTTTCAATAATGTTCAAAACCTCCTTAGTATCTTGAATATAAGAAGGTAAATTCTGCACCAAAGGTTTAAAAAAAAATCACATAATTTAGACAGTGGTTCAGTTAAAGATCCTATACCACTAACTATTGGTTGTCCTGGTGGATTATTCAAGGGTTTATGAACCTTAGGTAGCATGTACAAAGTGGTCCTGGTGGGATTAGAAACAGTAAGGTATTCTCTAGTCTGTTTATCAATGGTTCCTTCCTGTAAGGCATCTAAAATAATTTCATCAATCCCAAACTTAAAATCTATAGTCGGATCTTCTTTCAATTTAATATAAAACTGTGCATCATTCAACTGTCTGTATACTTCACTAATAAACATGTCTCTATCCATTAATACCACAGCACCCCCTTATCAGCTTGTTTCACAATTAAATCAAAATATTGTTGTAAAGTACGAATAGCTTCTCTTTCCTGCTTAGTTATATTGTTAAAAACACAGGTTTGGGGGGTAGAGAAGAAAAGTCTCAAGTTCATTTTCAACCAGTTCTCTGAAAATTGTAATAGCAGCACATGGGGGGGGGGGCACCACACTGAAGAATTTTTAAATCTTGTAACATGGGCTTCCACATCATTGGTTCCAGAGTTCGCTTCTCGTTTAGCAAAAAAAGCTTTTAAATTCAGTTTGAGACAGTTAAGGTTTAAGTCAATAATTGTCTGTACTCGATTCAATGCACGTGTAGGTGCAAAGCCAAGTCCCTTCTTTAACAAGTCAGTCTCTCCAGTTGTGAGAACATGTTTCAAGAGATTGATAATTTGACTAGTCTGATTATTGAAGGGGCTGTTCCTTACCTCCTCTGCTGTTTCCTCTCTCTCGCTCCAAATGGTTTCCTCCATAGGCTTCTCCCCCTGTTGCATCCTCTGAACTGTCTGCTTCCATGCCGCCATCCTGTTTCTTCTTCCCCGTCTCATTCTTCTCCATCTTGAAAATACTGTTGCGGTCTCCCCTGGAGTCTAGGACTTCTTCATAGAGGGGGGTGGGGCATATGGCATGGTATGGAACTGATAATCCAAAGCTGGTTGTGGATCTAAATGTGGCTGTTCCCTTGGAAAAAAACTGGCTCCATTCATAACATCCCCCTCAGAGTCACTAACATCTGTACTCACATCCATGTTGTATTCAAAAGAGACATTTTTGTTATTCCGATGATTTTTCAAAATACTTTTTAATTGGTTCTTCTTCCACTTAAAAATAGTACCTTTCTCAAAGTCATCTTTATCTCTTTGGAATTTTGTCATTTTGATTTTCTGGATCTCTGCATCTAATTTAAAAATGGATTCTTTGAGTCTAAAGTTAAATCTTTCAAAATCTGTATGCGTTCAATATTTCAATACTTCAATTTCTTGTTTCTTAATTTCATCTCTCAGTTTAAGTTCTTTAACTCTACTATATTTAATAATCAATCACATGAGTTTAGCACTGGCTTCCAACAAAATATTTTCCCATTCTTGTAAAAAGGCAACATTTTCTGTTTCACAGGCAGGGTCTTTTATCAGTCTCAGTCCCCTTGGGACACATTTGACTTCCAACTAAGCTTCCAAATTAGTACTGTTCCAATATAATCTTCTAAGTTGATGTGTCATCTTTTCTAAGTTCCTAAATGCTTCAAGTAATGATTGAGTTTGTTGTGGCACTGCCGCTTGCCCATTCTCTAAGTTAAGAAATGGGTTGTTGGTTGCAGCTGTTTGTAAAAGTAAATCCACATTAGCCAATGGATTGTTGGGTGTATTGCTATCCATAGTTGGAAAAAGTAGATTTGGAGTGCCTTCGTAGGACATATTAGAATTGCTGTCATCTTAATACATTTTTAAAATTAATAAATGTGTATATCCTCAAGTTTTAAGGGGTAAGGATACAGGAAGAAAAAAATCTTAAAAAATTTTCAGGTGATTTCACCTTACCTCTACCTGTAAATATTCCTTCACCCCAACCTGTGCGTTTCACTCAAAACCATAAATTTGTTCCAAAATGAGTGCACACTAGGATGTGGTACTCAAGAACCAACAAGTGCAGTAAGTGATAAAGGTTCTGGCACACACCAACTCATGAGAGGAATGCATAAAATCATAATAAAAGTTACAATTTATTACACCAAACGAGACAGAACATTTTGCCTGACATGCTTCGGATTGACTGCCAATCCTTTCTCAAAGGCTGAAAAAAATCCCTCAAAACACTCCAATTAAATACACATTACAACAGGTGGTACAATTTACATGTTAAAATCAATCAATTAAACAATTGTTATTAGAATCCATTATAAACAGTCTATACTACTACAAAGTGACTACCACTTTAAAAAGCAAAGAATACCAGTAACAATTAATGTGGAAAAACAGCTCATCAAGCTATTTTCTAATCATTCATGATATCACCTAATGAATTTTGTGTGATACCACTAGCCAAACAATCAAATTCCCACTGACCAAGTTCACAAAAAATACGCAGATACAATTTCACAAATACAATATATTAAGAGACCAATATAAATAACATAAAAATTACAGCATACTAATGGCACAAAAAGTTGGAGAAAAGGAAACAGACTATTTATATCAAAATTATAACAATAAATTCTGAAGGGCTTAAATCAAAAAACATGGTGTCATTTACATACAGTCATTTTAAACCTAAGGAACTTGAATGTTGGCTATCTAAAAGTAAGGGAAAT
Source organism: Neoceratodus forsteri (assembly GCA_016271365.2). NCBI lineage: Eukaryota > Metazoa > Chordata > Ceratodontiformes > Ceratodontidae > Neoceratodus > Neoceratodus forsteri. The sequence continues at coordinate 659,872,643 of CM028133.1, forward strand.
TTTCAGTGTAAAAAGCGTATGTATTGTGACTATATTATTCAGGGGAAATATTTTTCTAGTATTAACAGTAATACATCTTTTGAAATTAGACAATGTATCCCCTGCAGCACTGATGGTGTCAAATATTTAGCAACCTGTAGTTGCAATGCTTTTTATGTGGGTAAAACCACTAGAAGTTTTAAGATTAGAGTGGGAGAACATATTAGAGCCATAAAAAAGAAAGATAATTTTTACACGACGGCGGCTCATATTTTTACAGCAAAAGACAACTTTTTACATGAATTTTACTTTATGGCTATTGATAAAATATGCCACAACCCAAGGGGAGAAGATTACAATAATCTTGTGCTACGAAGGGAAAAGTATTGGATTTTAAAGTTACGGGCCAATACAAGCCCAGGTTTAAATGCCAAATAGACATTTGTCCGTATTTAAAATAATGACGCCATGGCCTAGATATTCAAACTGCGCCCAAAAGTGCACGAATAAGCGAACAAGCATAGAAGTCAATTCTTTGTCATACAAGAGAGTAGATGCAAAACGGAGCAGGCCAACTGCGCCTACAGCCGATGACTGAATATCGCACCACCTGCACCATAGCGCAACTAGGGAGGGGAAGCTGAGCAGATCTGATGTGCCATAGCGCAACAAGGGATGTTCAGCTGAGCAGTCCAGAGGTGCCATAGCGCAACCAGGGAGCCTCCCACCAGCAGAGCAATGTAACTGCACAACCAGGGAGGTAGGAGCCCACCACCCATGCCAGAGATGGGCACAGGAACACACAGCAGAACAGACATCGTTCCCCCACACCCCAAGCACTGCACAACTGGTGGAGGGCTGGAATAACCACTGGCCCATGGAGACAAGCAAACAACCCACAGCCGGGCCATGGTGCCCCATCACACCTACCGGCAAGTGGTGACTGGCACACAAGGAGGGCAGACCACCCCGTGCTACACCATCCCCCCAGTGCAGAGCACACCCTGCACCATGACCCCCAGACACTCCCCCATGAGCAGTGACCACCACTGCAGGAAACTCCATGCTTGCCACCACCCCCACTGTGACACTGCAACCCTGTGCACCACAGAACCATGCAAGCCAGCCCCACCATGAGCACCCATCAGCGGGTGGCAGCACACAGCAATGCAACAATGGCAGACACAGTCCCACCATGCACAGTCCCCCGAGGTACTGCTGAGAGACCAACCATGCGTCGGCACAAGAGGTACCCCACATGGGACAGGGCGTGCCCTTGACACCACCACCAGTGGTACAGCACCCTGCACAGTAGTCCAGTGACATACCCCGACCCACCACTGGCCACAACAGCCAGCACAGCCACTCACAGCGGTGCATGGAAGCATGCATCACACTGGATGCCACACAGTGTATGGACAGACACCCACGCATACCCAAGGGCACAACAACACAGGGATGCAGTGGTGGCACAACCAAGCCCCCATTGTGGGCCCATGTAAGCTGTGTACACACAACCCACAGTCCTCCATGGCACTGGAGTGCCAGCCACCCTGCGCAGGCACTGTGGACCCGTACACCACCAGCAGTCACCCGGAGCACAAGTCACAGACAGTGGGGCACATCCCCTGCAACACACACAAGGCACAGCATGGCGGTGGGACAATGACTGTGGTGCCCACAGTGCCACCTGAGCCAGGCATGCACCACACCAGTGACAGGGGCAATCCAGCAAAGTGACAGGTACAGTGGCCACCCTGCAGGGACTGCCACCACTGACATGCCAGCAGACCGTGCAGGTCACAGACATGCATGCATGTCAGCTGCACAGGCTATGGATGGGCTGATGGGTGTGCCATGGACACAGAGCATGCACCATGGACCACTGCACACAGTCATCCAGTGCACAGGGCACAACACATACACCACAGACACTGATTGATAGCTACCCCCACACCATAGTCACCTCCACATGGACACACACACATACCCATGACTGCACCACCCCTGACGCCATGCACTCCACTGCAGCTGAGCACCTATAGCCCACTGCAAATCAGAGACCACCACAGTATTCATATCAAAATTAAATGTATTGCACAAATATAAAATTCAACTATTTACAATATCACAAAAACTATATACAAGGTTGGGGGCTACAAACAAGGTGGGGGTGGGTAGGGGCAGGGGTGGACAAATGGGATGGGAAATGAGGGGTGTGAGGGTGGGTCCAGGGGTAGGTGAATACAGGGACTGATAGATCCCTAGCAGGAGCGCCGTTCCCCGCTCTGACTCCTCCGGCCTCTGTGCTGACTCAGGACCCCGGTGTTATCTGTCTGCCTGAGGATGTCCAGCGACACCCAGGCCACCAGCAGTATTTACCTCAGAGCCTCTTGGATTTCCCATAGATGGCGGGTACCTAGGACAAGGGAGCACAGCCAATAGGTGTGAATGTACAACCCCATACAGCCCGCCCACTGTGCATGGCATACGGCTATGGGACATACCACTGTGATGGTGTGTGACCACCCACAGTAATCACGTCCACAGAACCTGCCCACCCAGGTGCATACAGCCATGCAGAATGCTGCACACACCCACCGGCCAAGTCACGCACAGCACCAACGTGGCCGTTTAGTGACATGGCTATGTGGTGCAAAGGCAGTGGCACAACCATGCACCTGGTGCACGCATGGACCACCATTGACACACTCCCAGACATGCATTGCCACTGGACAGTGTTGACTGTAACAAGTTGCGTGCATGGCAGTGGTGTCAATGAATGGTGGCCATGCCCCACTGCCCACCCTGTCACACAGCATGCAATAGTAATCATGGATGTGTGGCACTCACCCTCATCGGGCCAGTCAGGTGGGCGGTGATGGCCCTTGCCCCACCTGGCTGCACTGTTCTCCTCCCTCCGCCGCTCCTCTCTCAAATGGTGGCATTCTTCTGGGCCTGTGGGGAAAACAAGGAGAGAAGAACATCAGTACATTCCCGAAGCAAAGTCCCCCTGTCCCAAGGTGTGTGCCCTCCCACCCAGCCAGACCCACCCACCCCACACCCTCTGAACACCGCCACAGCCAATCCCAGATGGTCCCTCCCCTATGTGCTGGACACATACAACATGGTTACCCATATGGACAATAAAAGTGTCTTGACAGAACCCCTACCTGGCCATGGCACCGTGCCCCTCCTGGCACGTGCCTGCAGTCGTGCCAGTAGCTCCGGCTCCCTCCTCTGCAGGTCCCCGTAGCAATGCCTGCACTGCTCCGTGCTCCTCCCCATCCAGAGGCCTCCTCCAGGGCAGTGGCTACCTCCTGCCACACCTGGGTCCTGGCTCTGTCCAGGGGCACCTCCCCAAAGAGAGGCCCATGGTGTGGCTCCACAATTGCCACCAGATTGGCCAACTCAATCGCAGACCGCTGTGCTGCCCATTTGTGTGCCATTCTTCCAGTCATAGTAGGTAGTATGGCACTCTGCAGCATGGCTCCCCATGTGCAGATGCTATGCGGTACAGCACTGCCATTCCCTATCACGCTGTCACTGAACAGCGCGATAGAGGTGCACCCATGCCTGACGCATGGCAAAGGTCGGGCACAGGGTCAAGGGTCTCTGGCGCATGGACTTGCACAGCACCATTGGAAGACAATGCGTGTAGCATGATTGGCTACCTGTGTTCCAGTGCCATAGTGGCCTACCGAGCAGTTGGCCTATTACTCCTATGATGGCCCAGTGCCACAGCGCCATGTAGTGATCATCACTATAGCGCCACTGGCACAATGGTGGCCATGCCCTGCATTGCCTATCATGCACAGCACTTCATCAGTGTGGAAGACACCTGCATCAGCAACCCAGGCATGCGCAGTGAGGTGTACTACGCATGTCACAGAACTGCGCCATTGGCTCAGCACGTTCAACACAATTGTGCAAAGCTCAACAGCGCGATATTCAGCCATCATATGCAAATCATCTAATCAGCCATTTAATGGCGCAGCACTGCAATTTGCATCTACTTAAAGTTGCTCCTCGCCTCATTTGCATGGATTGCGCTATAAAAGTGTGACAATGTGCTGCAGAGGCCATAGTTGGTTACTGCAGTCTATTGGTGAGTTGCATGCTGTTTGGGAGTGTGGACTGTGGATTCAGGGACATGCATGGGACTGCACAGTCACAGGTAACAACTGCCATTCTTACAGGCTACATAATGACCGAGCAGGTTGTTGGAGAGGAGGAACACAGTGGTGGGAGGAGGAGAAGGCCTAACTTTACAAAGGCCAAAATCGAGGCCCTTTTCAAGGCCTACCTGGATCAGGAGCCACTTCTCAGTGGACAGCGGGGAACACCTCAAGCCCATGCTGCTGCATGGAAGGAGGTGGCACGTGCTGTGAACCTGCATGGCAGCCACCAGTGCTCCGTGCAGGAGTGTAAGAAAAAGATGGGCACGGACAGGAGGAGGATAAAGGAGAAGGTGGCTGCCATCAGGGCAGCACGTGCTGCACCAGGTGGGGGACAGCCGGAGGTGGTACAGCTGATCCCACAGGAGGAGAGGCTTGCTGGAAGCATGCAGCACAGTGCCATTGAGTGTGTTCAGGGTGGTGGCTTCCAGACAAGTGGTGGCCAATCACTGCATGGTAAGTCATGGTCTGTCTATGGGGGGGCAGGATAGGTCACACGCAGTAATGCAACTTTGCTTTCCCTTACAGATCCTGAGCGTCTGCATGGGTCAGCGGTTGTGGGCCTGTTCACTGCGGACAGTCAGCTGGAGTTGGAGGAGGGACCATCCACCTCCACAGGTATATGTGGAGCATTGCGACAGCGGGGCCGCCTGGCTGTCCACACTGATGTCATTGTAACAGGTGTGGAGGAAGCCCTGCCTGTGTCCCAGTGTGCTGGCGTCCATGGATGCCAGCACGCTGTGACTGTGGCCGGTGCGGAGTCCGTCACCGGTGATGATGACATGGCCGTCATGGGCAGTGACACGTGTGTGCCACAGGATGGCCACACAGCAGGGCAAGTCACACCCATGGCTGTGGGTGGTGCTGCCGTGGAGGCCTGCGTGTCAGCACAGTCCCAGGCTGTGCCTGTCAGCACCAGTGGGGCAGCACTGGTGTCTGTTCAGGACAGTGGGACTGTTGCGGCCACTCTGGCAGCACCACTGAGCCCTGGGGAGCAGCAGCCGCAGGGGCAGAATCAGCAGTCGCCCAATGGGCTTGGGGTACAGGGTTCAGCGGCGGCGTCCGTGCACCCCCTGTGGACATGCCCAGACCTGGTCCTGGTGCGCAGCACCCACCCTCAAGGGGTGCTGATCATCGAGGCCATGCACACCCTGAGGGACAGGCTGCCGAGGAAGCTGATGACCTCTTGGACGAGCACACCCACTGCAAGCATCGGTCCAGCAGCAGATGCGGCTTGCGACGTCCGTGGATGCACTGCGTGTGGCTCTGGAGCGGGCAGAGGAGCGTCACAGCAGGGACACTTCACTGATCCTGGCAGGGATGGACCATTTGCGGGAGGATGTGACCGCTGCCATTGACAGGCATGCACAGGCATTCATTGCTGTCATGGCCACAATGGGCACACAGTCAGGTGCCCGTGCATCGCGGACACCATGCAGTGCACTATCCACACCAGGAGTGCTCAGGATGCCCACAGCTGAACCCGGCGTCGACAGGGTGGGAGTCGCACGATGCCGGGTTCAGCTGTGGGCATCCCGAGCACTCCTGGTGCAGGCATGTTCGGTGTGTTGCAGACCCCTGCGCAAGCACAGTCGCGTTCATGCAGTGGAACCCCTGAGGGACCATCGGTGCCACCCCATGAGGCCAGTGGTCAGCCTGTCAGTGCTGGCGGGTCTCAGCGGAGCCACCCACACATCTGTGGTGGCTGGGGCACTGTGTCGCGTGACTGACCTGTCTCCCAACGTGGCAACTGTCTGGTGCTGCCCTGTGTGCATTGTGTGTTTCAGTGGGCAGTGCACGGGTGGGTATCTGGCCCTGCACATGGACACACAGTCCACCTGCACACCCTCCCAGCTGCTGTCCACAGTTGTGTGTGCATGATGATGCTTGCCATTGCACTGTACACCAATGTGCAATGGTGCTCAGCATCTGACACACGCACATGGACAGGCAGTGGGCGTGGTGGCCTGTGGACATGTGTGTTGCTAGGGTGTGCGTTCTGGGTCAGTGTGCCTCCTGCCCTCTGTGCACGTTTGTTGCATTGTGTGTGAGCATGTGTGTGTCCATCCGTGTGGCATGTTAATCCTCACCCATCCCTGGTTGTGTGTGTGTCTCTCTGCCCTGCCACTTCCCTTGATGGCATGCACCCCTGGTGTGTGTCCATGCGTGTTTGTGGGTTGTGCCTTAGCCACTGGTGGTTGCGCATGGCCCCATGACTTACCTGGGTTGGCTGAAGTGCTCCTCCATGATGGTGTCCCGGTGCAGCTGTGCTAGCTGGAGTAGTCAGGGGTCCCGTCGGCCAAGGGGGGCTGCCCATCACCATCATCACTGGCGTCCCCATCGTCCCCATTGCTGTCTCCCTCTTTGACCTGTATGGCTATCCCACATTAGTTGGCCATGTTGTGCAGGATGCAACAGGCCAGGAATAGCCTGCAGGCCTTTGAGGAGCTGTACTGTAGGGCACCGCCAGAGGTGTCCAGGCAACGGAGACGTGCCTTCAGCATCCGATCACCCGCTCGATGACATCACGTGTGGTGGCGTGGGCCTCATTGTAGCATTGTTGCAATGGGGTCGCGGGCTGCCGGTAGGGTGTGAGCAGCCAGGGACGGAGTGGGTATCCACTGTCACTTGTGTGTAGAGGGCGGAGGTTAGTTTTGTGATCAGCATCGCCCTGCCCCAGGCCATGTAGTCCACTACCCATGCCAGCTCTGGCCATGCCTCCACCAGGCCCTATGATTGTCCATGTGGTTTGCATACTCACCCAGTAGGTGTCCAGTGGGGATGTCCCCACTCTCGAATCTATGGCACAATGCTGACTGGTGCCATATGAAAGAATCGTGTGCTCCCCAAGGGTGCGTGGCACAGACATTGATTATGCACCCCCTGGCATCGCACACCACCTGGCAGTTGATGCTGTCATAGCCCTTGCAATTTATGTATGCAGCCCCCCCCGGGCCAGGTGGTGTGCGTATGGCCACATGGGTGCAGTCTATTGCCCCTAGAATGCCAGGCATACGTGCTACCCTGTGGAATTCCTGTATGCTTGCTGTGCACTCCGCCGCTGTGCTGGGGAACTGGATGTACTCCGCAGCATGTGGCAGCAGTGCGCTGAGGAATTGGGTGAGTGGCATGGCGTGGCCGACTGGGTTATGCCTGTGGTGTCCCCAGTTGGTCTCTGGAAGGTACCCGTGGTGAGCAAGCACATGCAGGCTGTTACCTTAGTCTCCACTGACAGGGCATGGCTCAGTCATGTGGGTGCCTGCATCACATCACTGCACAGCTCACAGAGCCGCCTCAGAATTGCCCTATTCAGGTGGTACCGGCCCACAATCTCAGTATCAGTGTACAGCTCAAAGCTGGTGCGGGCTCGGTACTGCCTGTTGGGGGCATACCACCGACGGGCCCTTCCATGGTCATGCCCCTCTGTCGCCCACCTTCTCATCCCCCTCATAACGGCCTCCATTTGGAAGGTGGCACTGGCCATGTTCCTGGCTTGTGTTTACCCCCCCCTGGCAGCTGTTGCTGTATTCCCCCCCCGTCCTGGCTGCTACTTCCCCTGCACCAGGTAAACCTGCCTGTGCTGGCCTCTGTGCTCTGTGGCACTTCCCCCTTCTGCAGTAGCTGTAGCTCCCTACACCTTCCCTCTGCCTGGCTGTTCAGAGTGCCCTTTCCGTGGCCTGCCCTGTTTGTGCCTCCTGCCCTGTCTGCCTGCGTATGGTTCTGCCTCATGTGGCTTCCCTGTAGCGTTCTTGCACCTTTCCCTTGCTCCTTTTTATTTGGCTCATTTCCGCTATGACGCAACTTCCACTTGCTCCCCTATTGTGCATGGTGCAAGTCGTTGAATATCGCACTGCGCCATTTATGCATGGTTCCTCCCCCTTTGGTCACGCATGCCTTCATTATCATTGTGCTGTTGCTCAGCATGATTTCGGGGGCGCAACTGCCTCCTGCTGAATATCACAGAATGTCGCAATTTCGGAATTGCGCAGGCACAACCTTATTGCGCATGGCTCAACTCTTTTGAATATCTGGGCCCATGTTTTTTGATTGAAGCCCTTCAGAATTTATTGTTATAATTTTGATATAAATAGTCTGTTTCCTCTTTTCCAACTTTTTGTGCCATAAGTATGCTGTAATTTTTATGTTATTTATATTGGTCTCTTAATATATTGTATTTGTGAAATTGTATCTGCATATTTTTTGTGAACTTGGTCAGTGGGAATCTGATTGTTTAGCTAGTGGTATCACACAAAATTCATCAGGTGATATCATGAATGATTAGAAAATAGCTTGATGAGCTGTTTTTCCACATTAATTGTTTTCTGGTATTCTTTGCTTTTTAAAGTGGTAGTCACTTTGTAGTAGTATAGACTGTTTATAATGGATTCTAATAACAATTGTTTGATTGATTTTAACATGTAAATTGTACCACCTGTTGTAATGTGTATTTAATAGGAGTGTTTTGAGGAATTTTTTCAGCCTTTGAGAAAGGATTGGCAGTCAATCTGAAACATGTCAGGCAAGATGTTCTGTCTCGTTTGGTGTAATAAATTTTAACTTTTATTATGATTTTATGCATTCCTCTCATGAGTTGGCGTGTGCCAGAACCTTTATTGCTTACTACACTTGTTGGTTCTTGAGCACCACATCCTAGTGCGCACTCATTTTGGAACAAAAAGATTTATGTAATGAGGAGTAAAAGGTATAGTCACGTTGTCTAGGGTGGAAAAGTCTCCAAATGTCAGAAAGACCCAGATCTTTCATTAGCAATGTCAAAGCATTAATGCTTCGTGGGTGAGCATCGTATGACATATTACTTCTATCTAGGTGTGCCTCTAAAGCTAAATTAAAGTCTCCACCCATAAGAATAGGTGAGTTACTGTTATTACTAATCATAATTTGTTGAGTCAAGTTATGAAAAAATTCAGGGGAATCGGAGTTAGGGGTATAAACGTTAACTAACATAAAAGTACCTGCAGTGGAAGTTAATTGAGTTATAACCCAACTGCTATCCAAATCCATGATGGGTTTTTAAGGGGTCCAATTAAGGGATTTATGTAATAAAATGGCGACGCGCCACATTTTGGAAGAAAAGGAAGATGCAAATACTTGACTGACCCAATCCTTTTTTAACCTGTCAACATCCTTTGACATAAGTTTAGTTTCCTGTAAGAAAGCAATATGTGTTTTATGCTTCTTAAGGTAGGTAAGTATTTGCTTGCACTTACATGGCGAATAGTGTCCCTTAACATTCCATGAATGTAATATCAAATCACTCATAATAGTAAAAGGTAAAATATGAAGTTACAAATAGGAATGAGGGACTCATGGGAACTAAATTAGAGGATGTCACAAGATCAAAAGGCAGGTGAATAGGTTGTACAAATGTGAGCAGGGCCATTCGGATGTATGGATTCAAAATAGCTTGATAAATATATATATATATATATATAGTCTCGCTAAAGAGAAGTATAGGGAAAGAGTAGTAGAGAGAATATACATAGAGCCAACAAAAATTTGTATATTACAGTAGAAACATTTATGAAGTGTAGAGAGGTAAGAGTCGGCATACATACCAGAGACTCTCTCGTCACACTACTAGGCATGTAGAGACGTAAGTAACACTGAAGAAAAAGCAACACGCTATATTCCTAAGATATTAACTATGTATTACAATATCCTATAAGTTATTATTATGACTAGAACCCTGGGAGGGACCAATAAACATCATACCAAACTATATAGAAATATTTTTGAATTAGTAATAAAACCAAACATGGTAATTTAGGTTGAACTATATTGTATTAGTACAATAAAAAAAGATAATATGCCAATATAACACCACAGATCATTAAATAGCGTAAGCCAAAAAAAGGCTTGTAAGTTATGTAATCATCCACATGACCATATTAAAGAAAATAAGTACCATAATATGTGGAAGTAGATCAAACAACATGGGGGGGGGGAGGATAGCCTAATATAATACAGACTCATAAAGCTTCAGTGTATTAAGAAACCCATTTGATAAGTCAGCAATATAAAGATGATTTTTTTTATATTATAAACAGGTAGAGTATATACATTCACCTTAGCATTGTTATAAATATAATAATTGATGATGTTTCAGGCTTCAAGGTGCTGTACACCTTAAAAATAAGAGAGAAACAAACCGGGGTGTATAGATGTTTGAAAGGAGCACATAACTCGAAAATTACCCAAAAGGAAGAAAGAACACATTTGTAGTGGGGTAGCCAGATCTAATATGAAAACCTAGCAAGCCCCTACTATGAGAGTGTTCCAAAAATATGAAATTAAGCTTCAGTGATAGAGGCTTCAAGTTTAAAAGTGCTATAGTTCTTAATTCTAGTACTATGAATAAGGTGGTGATGTACATACACCTTGAGAATTGCCTGCAATAAGAAGCTAAGAGATATGCAAGGGGCACACTAGTATATAAATAAGTGATTGAAAAAAGCTTAGTACTGTATATCTGAAAAAAAGGGGGGGCGAACATATTCTGTAGTTGGGCAAAAAAGAGAGTATAAAAATGAAAAACAAATTATAAGCATAAGTTAGAATTTAATGCTTGCAGATTGCCAAATATATGAGTCTAATAAGGTATCACTGAAACCCCATATATCTACAATTGTGCATATGATAACTATAGAGAGAATAAATTAATTAACATAAAGATGTTATTTAAACATTGTCCACACAGATATGGTTATGTGGCATATGTATACTATTAGCTTAAGACAGTAGGTCCATTAGAAGTGATGCAGATAACCACTATGCAAATATATATACAGCACTTACCATAAGGTGAAAGTGAATCTTTAAATGTGCTGAACATGCATAGCGTTATGCTATCTTTTTTCCCTCTTTTTTTATTAATAAACTAGTAGCTAGTGATACACATATAGACCTGAGAGAGACCTACTAAAAAGTTAAGTCATGTTTTTTCATGTAAGTAAGTTTGCACATACAGATACATTCGATAAAAGTATACTCACAGATTCGATTCAATAAAAGAATACAGCCCCTGAGTTTCAAACGCAATTTACAGCCTTACTAAATCCAAACCGTCTGGGTGCGATAGCATTGTACATGTTAGGATGAGGCTTCGCATTTGAAAAAAGGAAAAAAAAAAGGAATGACCAGATATGCTACTGGAATAAAGGGGCTTAATGTAAATATTCATACATGGAATCAGAAATGCGTGGCAGTCAATGCTTGTTACGGTTTTGCACTTGGGAAGCAGTATTATGTACCGTGTTCTTCAGTTTCCCCTTTCTTTTCTTTTTGGGGGGTTCTGCTGACTTAAATGGGAAGCTACTTACCAGCTCTGCCCAGGAAAAGTCAGGGGAATTAATATTAGGTAGGACATTCGCGTGGGCATCAGTGAGTGGCTCCAACTCATCCTCCTGAAGTTTTTCTCGAGATGAAAGTGAGTCTTCACGGAGTGGAGTATATTTGTTAGACAGTGCAAGAGGAGTAAAGAAACCAACATGTCATTCAGATTGCAAGTAAGGTATTGAAAGAGTGTCATTCGAGCAGCACAAGTGTTTGGTACGAAATGAGTTGGCAGACATTTTTTCTTGTATACGTGCTGAAACTCAGGCAGGAGCTGCAATATTAGTTGTAGTCTATGCATGCTTCTCTAATTTTTTGACTAGTTTCAATGGTGGGAGTCTGTCGGACTTCTTGAGAGGCATTCGGGCTAATGTTTAGATTAACTGCAGCACAATCATCGGGTGTGGTTAAGTGCAATCTGAGGCATATCTAGAAACACTAATAGAGCTTCAGGTGTGCAAAAGTCTTTGAATGAATCACCCACTTTCAGCTACCGGTTCTCTCCCGAAAGCGCTTGGCGCTGCCTGGATTGTACCCGCTCACTGAAAGCGGCTGTTTTCACCCAAAAGCTCGATTTCTGACTGCCCTTGACCGACAGCTTCGGGACTTGGAGCGCCCAGCACCGCTGCGAGCTGCCCGCTCTCCCCGCTCACGGAGCGCCTTCCCCGGGCATTAGCAGCAAGTGGTACAGCTCCTCCTGTGGCTATTTGTCTCGTGATTTATGCATGATTAGCAGTATTGTTTAAAAATCTGAAGTATACAGCCTAAGTGAATCTGCTTGAAAACTGTACAACTGTTAAGTTTGCCACTGTCACTAGTCTCCTCCCCTCTTTTCACTACCCGCCCTTTCCTTTGTTTCTAAAGCCTTCCCACCTATGCCTATTTAATGTCTCTCCCTTGCTGTCCTCCTCAGGTCCTTCCAAGTCCATCTGGGCTTCAGATCACTCCTCCTCGCACCCCAGCGCTGCCGTGGACCCTCCTCAGTAACCGCCGGGACCCCCCTTTGTAACCGCTTGCCCAGCGGTAATCACTGAAGACTGCGCCTTACTCCTCCAGGGAAGCCTGTTGCTAGGGGCCGTCCACCACACTCATGCCCAGAAGGAGAACCAGCAGCCTGGCCGCTTCCTGGCACCTTGAGCCGCCAAAGCAGTAAATGCCGAAAGGTACATTTGTTCCTGCACTTTCAGCTGCCGGTTCTCTCCCGAAAGCACTTGGCGCTGCCTGGATTGTACCCGCTCACTGAAAGTGGCTGTTTTCACCCAAAAGCTCAATTTTTGACTGCCCTTGACCAACAGCTTCGGGACTTGGATCGCCCAGCACCGCTGCGATCCTCCTGCTCTCCCCGCTCGCGGAGTGCCTTCCCCGGGCATTAGCAGCAAGTGGTACAGCTCCTCCTGTGGCTATTTGTCCCGCCGGCACTTCACGCCAGCTTCCCACCCACCCTGGTCGGCGTTATAGCTATATAGGACACTGTAGGTCATATGACTAAGTGTCCACTTTCTCATTGGCTCCTTATACTCTGTCACCACTGGGGGAGATCTAACTACTCATAACTATTGAACAGTAGAACTTAAGCAGCTCTCAGCCACTTTAGCTGCACTGCCTCATATCAATGAAGCAACCTCTCGGTCAGATTGCTCAGAGTCCCGCCAAACCTCCTATCTCTCTCTACCTCTCTCTCCCCCCGTGCTAGGTCTCAATTAAATCTCAATCCTGGTTACCCAGACTAACTTTCCAGCCACAAACCTCAACTGCAAATTGCTTCCCAATCAATCACAGTCCTGATTTACAGTCCTCACAAGGTATAGGCTCTGTTGCCTTATATCATGACACTCATCTCTGCAGGCTCGCTGCCCCCAAGGGGCAGAACAAGGGCACTACATCTCCTTATTAGCCTACTTATACTACTTTGCCTGAGTAAATTCTCTCTATCACTACCCTGTGGTCTATACCAAAACACTCCCTCAACCAGGGATTTCAGGTTCTCCAACCTGCTGGCATCCAAATGCTGCCCAACCCCCACCTGGCAATATCTTCTCCACAAAAGGATGCACATACCACACATTTGTGCCTTAAAAACTGGGAGGAAGCACCATCCACCCAAAACTTATTGCAGGTTAAGGCTAGCATTTCTAGCATTTCTGGTGCTTCTACTAGCAGGCGATGTTTAACCTAATCCAGGCCCCCCCAGCTACAGCACTTCCACCGTCAAAACTGGAAGGCCAAATAAAGGACTTCTCATAGCCCATATGAACATTAGGAGTTTGATGAGCCACATGGCCGAACTGGAAGCCTGGGTCAAAGTCTGTAAACCTGACATACTATGCCTCACAGAAACCTGGCTAAAACCATGAATACCAGATGCCCTGTGTGAAATACCTGGCTACTTTCTCATCCGGCATGACAGACTTGGTACAAAACGGGGCGGTGGCATTGCTCTATATCATAAGACCCACCTCAGCATCACAACAGCCCCGGTATGAGACCCACAAATGGTCTGTGAGTCCATTCATATGACTGTGTCCCTCGGTGCTAAGAAACTACACATAGTCTGCCTCTACAACCCACCTACTGGTGGAGTGGATGGACTTCAGAACATACTAAAACTGACATCACAATCTATTAACCTAAATGAGGCCCTAATCCTTGGGGATGTTAACCTAAACTGGCTGGGTCCTTCTCATAGTGCCCTCATGTCATTAGTTCACAGTTTTAACCTTTACCAGCTCATAACCGAGAACACTAGGACGCTAACACCAACTCGACCTGACACACTTATTGACTGGATTCTCACCAATCGACCTGAGCATGTGACCAAGGCTGGTGTCCTGGCAGATGCCATAACTGACCACTCTCCCATTTTCTGCCGATGGTCCTCATGTCCCCCGCCATCTCCTCCGCCCCGCCTTGTTACCTTTACCAACTTTGCAAGCATGGACATAGACGCCTTCCTCCATGATGTCTCCACCATAGACTGGTCTGAAGTCCACCATGCTCAAAAAGTTGATGATGCCCTATGAGTTTTTCTGAAAAATTTCAGTGAAGTCCAGAATAGGCATGCACCAAAAGTGAAAAGAAGAGTCAGAGGAAATCAACCCAGATGGCTCCAAAAAGACCTGCTCTTACAGCTACGGCATAGGGACAAACTCTGGAAGCACTATAAAAACACTGGCCTACCTATAGATCTCACAATATACAAACAACACAGAAATTCCTGCAAAAAGCAGATAAGACAAGCAAAAAGTAGGTACTGCCAGAACCTACTATCTAGCTCAGCCCACGACCCTCGGAAATTCTGGGCCCACATAAAGACCTTCCTAGGCACTCCACAATCAATAACCCCCTCTGAGATGATCCTCAACAGTGCCCACTGCAATGACTCCTACAGCATAGCGAATGCCTTTAGCAAAATGTTCTCTGATCTCTCACCCTACACCACCACCTTTCCACAGGCACCAACCACATCTCAGCCCACTGAATATAGCAAGCAAGCAGGCCTCTTGGCCTCACCAACTGAGACTCCGATAGTTCGGTCTTTCTACTTTAAAGCCATAACCAGCTCACAAGTTCTAAAATTACTAAGAACTATCTCCAACAACACCAGCCCTGGATCTGATTCTCTCGAACCCCGCCTTTTGAAGATAGCGGCACATCTCATTGCCGCACCATTGGCCAAAATCTTCACACTATCCCTTTCCAGTGGTGTCATCCCTGATCTCTGGAAGACTGCCAGAATAACTCCCGTATTCAAAAAAGGGGACAGAAATGAGATCTCAAATTACAGGCCGATAGCTATTCTCTCAGTCCTGAGCAAAATACTGGAAAAGCTTGTCGCCACCCAAACCCTTGACTACATAGAAACCACAAACCTGCTCTGTGACGCACAACATGGTTTTAGGAAAAACCATAGCACTTCTACAGCCCTTGCTAAACTCACATCAGATACTCTCTCCAACATGGATGATGGTCGGCTAACAGATGCTGTATTCATTGATCTTACCAAGGCCTTTGATCTTGTGGATCACTCCGTACTCCTGTCCACTCTAGAAACCATAGGTTTCGCCACTCCTGTTGTAAACTGGTACAGGAGCTATCTAACCGACAGGACCCAAGCTGTGAAATTCAATTCCGCAACATCAGACAGCACCACAATCAATGTTGGAGTACCCCAAGTTTCAGTTCTAGGCCCTCTTCTTTTTTCCCTCTTCATAAACAACATACCAAACAATGTCTCATCCTGCTCCTCTCTTCTCTATGCTGATGACTTGGTCATCTATGCCAGTTCAAATAACATAGACTACCTAAACTCGTCTCTGACCACGGCCTACAACAGTATTCAAAACTGGCTAAGCAACCATCGGCTAGTCCTTAACTCATGCAAAACTAAAGCCATGCTCCTGGGCTCCACCCCAAAACTTAGATCCTGCACCTCCCCCTTGAAAGTACTCGACCTGGATGGGAATACACCAGAGGCTGTCACCTCATTCCAGTATCTTGGAGTTCTGCTTGACCAATCTCTGGACCTAAACCTCCACATTCAATCAACCTGCAAAACAGTAAATTGTAAACTGGAGGCAGCCTACAGAACAAGCTATATGTTAACGCCATCAGCTAAGCTAGCCATTGCCAGGGGGGGATCCTTCTCCCAACCCTAACTTACTGTGCTCCTATCCTGACTACTGCCCATAAATCAGCACTACAGAAATGGGACGTCACCTATAATAATGTCTGTCATTATGCATCTAAGGCCCCTCGGCTTAAGCATCGTTGTCAGCTGTATTGTGACCTAGGCTGGCTCTCCCCCTCTGCAACCAGACAATACCATCTCGGCTGTCTATGTGACTCCATAATTAGGCTGGAAACACCAGCATCACTGGCTGAGTTATTACGCCCCATCACCTCAAACCATGGTCTGAGGTCAAGAGACAAATCACTAATAAGGGTACCCTGGTGTCACACCACCAAAGGCACCGGGGCCTTCGGGTATGCTGCCCCCCAGATGTGGAATATGCTGTCACTGGACCTCAGGCAATCTTCATCTCACTACCACTTTAAATGTGGGCTACGACATTACCTAACTACTACTGAACAGTGTACCTGTTTCAACCCTACCTGACCATGTCCATGAAACCCTGCCCCACACCTATCTCCACCCTACAAACCAATTGTCCTGCTACCACACCCCTACCTCCCCTCCCCTTCCTCTAGCATCTCCCTAAACTCACTTACTTGATTATTGCCTTCTCTCTCCTGCTTGTTGTACTTTATGTCTACCTGTAGAACCCGAACTTCCACATGGAATAATCCTGCTTCTGAAACTGTAACTACTCTGCTATGCTATGACTATGATTGTTGTATACTGTACTGACCAATGTTGTTTTTCTGTACTGACCATTGATGTTTTATTTCTATCCGTGCCTTCACAGCTATTTTAGCTACATTGCCTCATGCCATGTACTTTGCTTTACTGTCTAAACACTTTATTGCCTTACAAACTGTATTGTCTATGTAAACACCCACTGTATGTATTGTCTTGTACTCTCCCGGGTCGTGCCTGAAAATAGTCACCTACTGGCTAGTGCACTTACCCGGTAAACAAAAACTAACTAAATAAAATAAATAAATATCCAGGCTAGGAGTGATGCTCGGTTTGGCACAGCAGTACTTCAGAGCCTATTCCCAAAGTAGGTTCTGTCCCTCCTCCATGGAGGTACTGCATGGTAGTCTGCATTAGTCAGAATACAGCAAGACTTCATGTTGTTTGAAGAAAAAATTACTCACTTTAATAATTATGTTGCTTCTACTGGAGTCTTGCTGTATTCTGACCTCCCCCCCCCCGCCTTCCGTCTCAGAACCTGGTTTTTGGGAAGTGGGTGGGCAGGTGCAGTGTTGCACCTCAGAGGTGTTCCTTTACACCCTTTGCTTTTTTGTTTGGGTGTTTATCTTGTTATTATTCTTATTTGAATTTTTTTTTTATTTTGAGTTTCCTGACTTGAGTCTTCCTTTGGGAATCCAAAACTTTTTGTTGCCAGTTGGCTAGTAAAATTTTACAATTTCCACATATGATAGCTAGTAAGTTTTTTGCTCATAAAGATCTGACGGTTAGATTTCAAAGTGAAACAGACAGAGACACCAACTGAGCTCGAGCTCAGCATTCTGTGCTCTGCATAGAAAGTTTAACCCTTTGTTCTCCAGGGCAGTTTAAAGGCTGGGGCTAACTGCATTAGTCAGAATACAGCAAGACTCCAGTAGAAGAAACATAATTACTTCCTATGTTCTCCTTTATTATCTTTATTTTACAATTTGTTTTGAAAGCCACATTTTATACCATTGTAATTGATTAATTTTCAGAACATAAAGAACAACAAATAACTAAGAGATAGAATAAACTCCCCTAAATAGGGGCTATTATAACAGTACAAATCAATATTACAGACACCTTGTGTCCAGGATTGGATCTACTAGGTATGGGACGGGGGCTCAAGAATTTCATCCTACCATAGAGGATAGTGGGCTTTCTACCTCTATTTTAATAGCAACTGTTCTAGTATTGGTGTGCCTCTTTTGGTCTCCACATATTCAAAGAAGGGAAGCCATCTTGAATTAAATTGTTCTGTCTGGAGTCTAAGTTGAGCTGTTAATGCCTCCATTGTCTTAATGTTGTTAACATTGGACCACTATATGGAATAGGATAGACTACTTGACGTAAGCCAATGTTGTGTGACTGATTTTAAATCTGCAGCTATCAAGATAAAAAACAGATATTTCTGTGCCTTTGAACCCAGCCCCGGAGGAGGGAAGCCCAATATCATGTGAGGGAAATCTAGTGA
Source organism: Neoceratodus forsteri (assembly GCA_016271365.2). Classification (NCBI taxonomy): domain Eukaryota; kingdom Metazoa; phylum Chordata; order Ceratodontiformes; family Ceratodontidae; genus Neoceratodus; species Neoceratodus forsteri. The sequence goes on from CM028133.1 coordinate 659,890,983, forward strand.
GCTTTCTAACTGTAAAATTTCTTTAATAGCTAATGCTACATCTGTCCAGTAGCCTCTTATCTTACGGAAGCTCCAAAAGATATGAAAATGGGAGCCTCTGTCTTCACATCCCCTCCAGCACCTGTCAGTATGGGAGGTCGCATACTTGGAGGAAATTTCTAGTGTGATAAAGTACCTAGTTGAGATTTTCCACCTAAACTCCCTCCATACTGGGGAATTAGTTGTCTTGTGTATTCTCTGCCAAATTTGGCTCCATGCTTTGTCTGGTATTAGGTTCACATATTCTGATTGCCATTTACTTTCTATGGATTGAATATACATGGATCCCGAGCCTTCCTGTAGTGTTTGATATATATAAGAAATGAATTTCTTAGTGTCCACCACACAACTTTTCTGGTATATATATATATATATATCAATTGGGAGCAGGATTACTCTGTTTGGCACAATTCCCAGCAATATTGGTTATGTAGTGTCTGTACTGGAGGTATCTAAAGAGATCTTTATGGGGAACTCCAAAATCATCTTGGAGCTTTGTAAACTATTTGATACCCTCTTCATTGACCATTTGACATAAATACTTCAGCCCTTTGTTTTCCCAGCAACTCCAGCAAGGATCATTGTGATTAGCTGGGAATTGTGGTAGAAACTTTAAAGGAATGTATCTCCATGTAGGGGAGAATATTTCCCACCACTGTCTTGGGCTAAGCCAAATCTCAAGAGAGTTTTTCATTGAGACATTGTCAATATCTTTAAGATCTGAAGCTTTAATTACCCATGGCAGGAATCTTAGTGGTATCTGTGAGTGAGCCCATTCCTCCAATCTGTACCAACCTACCCCATTCTCAGGCTTCAGCATCTTTAATATTGGAGCTGTCTGTGCAGCCAGATAGTATTTCTGCAGATCTGGGACTCCCAGACCCCCTTTATCCTTAGTTTCAGTCAACAGACCCCATCTTTTGCATGGGCAACGACCTGCCCAAATTAAGTTAGATAATTTCCTTCTCAACTCCCTGCACTCCGCTGTATGAATTGGAAGGGGAAGAGTCAAGAATAAAAATATAAATCTAGGCAAAATGTTCATCTTTATTGTCTCTACTCTATTCATGAAACTAAGAGGGAGGTTTTGCCATCTGTGCAGGTCCTCGAACACTTGTTCTTTTAATAATTGGTAATTATATTGATGGAGTCTAGCCAAATCAGTAGGTATGGATATCCCCAGATATTTAATTTTATCTTTGACCCTCTTAAAAGGTACAAGATTTTGCAGTTCTCTTTGTAGAGGCCTGTCAAGGTTCAAGACCTCTGTTTTTCCTATATTCACCTTGAAGCCAGATATCTCCCAAAAGCAGTTTAGAAGTTGGAGCACCTCTGGGACAGAAGTCTCTGGTTTTCTAAATATATTACTGTGTCATCTGCATAAAGAGAAATGTTATTCTCTATACCGTTAATATATATCCCACAAATATTGGGGTTCTCCCGGATAGCCTGAGCCAGGGGCTCCACTGTGAGTGCAAACAATAGCGGAGACAAGGGACATCCTTGTCTTGTTCCTCTTTCCATATTGAAAGAGTCAGAATTCAAGCCATTAACTCTGTTTCGAGCTATCAGATCCTGATAGCACATAGTTACCCACCTAAGGAAATTGGCCCCTGCTCCCATCCTTGACATTAACTCTCTCATATAGACCCAGTTCACCTGATCAAATGCTTTTTCAGCATCAAGAAATATTGCCATTGGGTTTGAATTCAGAGGCTGTTTATGTGTAATAATGTTTAGCAGTTTCCTGATGTTATCTTGTAATTGCCTGTGTGGAATGAACCCTGTCTGGTCGGGGTGTATTAGTAATTCTACATATTGTTGTAATCTGGATGCCAGGATGTAGGTTAAGATTTTTAAATCCTGGTTAAGGAGAGAGATCGGTCTGTATGAGTCGCAGTGAGAGTGGGGTTTTCCCGGTTTCGGGATGACTGTGATCAAGGCCTCTTTCCATGAATTTGGGAAAGTCCTTTCTTCTAGATTGGCATTGTAAATATGTACCAATCGGGGAGCTAGTGTTTTACTCAGCTTCTTATACCATTCAGCCGCCAGGCCGTCTGAGCCAGGCATTTTACCCACCGGCAGATTTTGTATAGCCTCTAGGGTTTCCTGAGTGGAGATTGGAGCTGAAAGGGCTTCTTGTGCACTCAGGGGCAGGGTTGGCAAGTTGATAGAATCCAGGAAGGTCATGGATTCCTTTATGACCCTTTGTTCCATTTTGTCCTCCTTATACAGCTCTCTGTAAAATTTTCTAAATAGAGAGGCAATGTCTTTCGGTTTAGACCAAAGTTTATCTGGGTCTGATATGTCTCGTATAGTTGAAACATGCCTTTCGGCTTGTTTTTTCTGGAGGCTGAAGGCCAGTAGTCTCAATGCTCTCCCTCCCATCTTGTGATATTTCTGGTTGGAGAACCTGAGGTATCGCTCTGCCCTCCTGTTCTCCATTGCTTGTAATTCTGACCTGGTCTGCATTAGTTCTTTCAAAATTTGTTTGGAACCTGTATTTTTTTTTGTGTTTGGCCTCCAACTCTGCTAGTTTCTCCCTTAAGTCCACTTCTCTAGCCCTCGCTTGTTTTTTCTTGGCTGATGCATAGATAATTATTTGGCCCCTAATAACTGCCTTTAAGGTGTCCCACCAAATCATTGGGGAGCAGTCATCTATGAGCGAGTCTTTCTCAAGATTTTCTATTGTTTTAATCATAAGTTTTTTAAAGGGTTCCTCATTTAGTAATGAAACATAAAGTCTCCACATGGAGGATTTATTCTCCATTCCGAATGACAACTTAGTGGAGACTGGGCTATGATCTGATAGGGTAATTGGATGTATTTTGGAGTGTGCAAATAAATGTAGGTCAGTTTTAAATGTAAGAAAAAGATCTATGCAAGAGTAGGAGCCCTGTGCCTTTGAAAAGAAGGAATAGTCCCTTTTCCCCTTGTGCTGCAATCTCCATACGTCCACTAGCCCTGCTTCTTCCATCAGTGCCCTGAGTTTTTTACTAGCACCCTTATTTGTGAGCTGGTTGCCAGATGAACGATCCATCTGTGGGAAAATGACTGTGTTGAAATCTCCACCTAGCAACAACTGGCCCTGGGATAAACCTGACAGTTTGTTGAATATTTCCCCTAGGAACTTTTCTGTGCCCACATTTGGGGCGCATATGTTTACCAGATGCAGCATTTTATTTTGTATTAAGCATGTTACCCTAAGAAATCTGCCATGACAACTCTCCTCTGTGGAATGAATTTTCAAAGGGCTATTACATCTAATTAAGATCGCTACTCCAGCTTTTTTAGCCGTGGGATGTGAAGCTGCCAGAACCTGACCTACCCACTTCCTCTGGAGCTTGGCATGCTCTTGCTCTGAAAGGTGCGTTTCCTGTAAGAAAACCACGTCACATTTCAGGTGCTGGAGTTCCATTAGTAGTCTAGTCCCCTTGACTGGAGAGTTAACACCTTTCACATTATACGAGACTATATTCATTAATGACATAGTTTATATAGAAGGGTTTCAACTCTTATCCTAAGCCCCATCCGAATTTTGCACTTTCCTGTCCCCTTTTGTCCAACCTATAAGACCCATAAATTATAAACTTGGAGTTTTAAAACTTTGTATTGCAAAAAACATTCTGCAAACTTAGTACCACTCTGAGGTACTCTTTTAACTAATAACTTTAAAAATATATACAGTGTCATCATGTAGTTTCTAATGACTTCCATGTGATACCCACAGTAATACCATGGGGGTCCACTTATTGACCCAAAAAGTGCCCCTTAAATTTAGGGGCAAGAGGTACAGGTTAACCCCCAAAGGGGGATTCCTACCACCCCTCTATAACCGTCACCAAAAGAATGACTCAAGCTATGAGTAGTGAAATCAAATTCCCCCATGCTTCCCCCCTGCCCCGTCCTTCTTTTATGCCTCTATATATCCCCTGCAATATTTTTATCCCCTCTTTTCTACTTTTGTCTCCACCCCTCGGCAAGTATAGTGAGACCCATAGTTAATAACTATGCCCCTAGTGAGTGTTATGGAGCTTTATTGTGGTAGCACTATCGGTCCTAGGTTCCCTCCTACAGTTTAGCCCTGAAATCATTTATTGGGCTGTTGCTTTCTTATACCCATATGTCAGGAGGCAGTCCCCCCTTCCCCAAAGGACAGCAGCCCCCCGATTGAATGCTGTCTCTCTCTCCAATTCTAGGATCTCACTGGCGTCTCAGTAATGTTATTTTCCAGGAAACAAACCTCATACCACATCCTCCCCCTTTACCTACAGTTGTGCATTTCCACCATGAGTCAATCGTCTTTCCCTTGCATGCCACCAACCCTCCCTTTTCTATTCTCTAAGAGAGAGAGCATTCTTCATGAGTTAGAATGAGGTTCCCCGTCCATTTACCACTCTATCATTTGTGTCAGGATGGGCCTGTACCCTACCGTGAAAGAGAACGCTTCCCTGTTAATTTAGTTTGCCCATCACTGCCCATGAGAATACCTCTGAACTTAAATGAAGTACTTTACATTTTAAAAATAACTTTTTCATCTTCTGCAACATATGTTATTACTGCCCTCCACCCATTTACCATCCCTTTCTATTCCCCCCATGTAGTCCTTTCATCTCTTACTTCCTGCTTGCTCTCAATTATAGAATACAACAAAAATATCTCTGCATTTTCTGTTTTATACTTGACACTATTGTTTTCATTTCAGTCTGTCCTTTGGAACGATCACATTATTGCAGTTTTTGTCTCCAGTTTCAATCGCGCTTCTCCTCAGCGACATGGCGACTACGCGATTGATTGCTTCTGGCTGATATCTTCATGTGGATGTTGCTTTGCTCTTGATAGTAAATCTTGAATATCTGAGGAGGCCTCCTGGGGGAAAGATCCTGGAATCGTTCTCTTTCTGCTTTTCGAGGTAGGGACCTTAGACCACATTTCTGCCTTGAGCTTATTTCCAGCTTCTGCATTTCCAGGTCGGGGAGGGGTATGTCTAGATTCTGCAGCAATTGGAGGGCTTCCACCAGAGTAGAGAATACTCTTACACCATTGTCCAGATGGATTTTAATTCTAGCTGGGCACAACAACTGAGCTCTAATCTCTTTCTTGAGCTTTAACTCCCAACAAACATTTTTTACTGCCTGACGCTCTGCCTGTAGTGCCAATGAAAAGTCCTGGTTGAAAAAGATTAGAGATTCCTTATATTTGAGGTCGCCATGCTTCTGGAAAAATCCAATCCTTGCTCTGGAAAAAGACCATTCATGCGATCCAGGAGCATGGCCTTGCTGTGGGGTCTAGGGTTTTCGCCACGAGGGAGCGATGGGCTTGGTCTATATCTAGCTTGATATCTGAGGGCAAAGACAGGACTGAACGGAGAACATGCTGTTCAGAATCAACTGTTGAAGGGAACCCTTCTTCTGCATCTTCAGGTATACCCTGAATTCTGAAATTGTTCCTCCATGAGCTGTTTTCTAGGTCCTCTAATCGGTGTTGGGTTTCTCGATCTCTTTGCTGTACGCCCATTGGTTCACAGCATGGGCAAAAGGGCGTGCAGACCATACAGCACTACACAGTCCAGATATGTGAATGGATCCATTCACATATCGGGGCTGTGTAATATGGTACTGTATGCATGCCCATTGGCCCATGCTGCGGACCAATGGGCATACAGCTGTACTGTATGCAGTCAGTTGGCGGGCGGCCGGGTGGCTTGAGGGTGGGGAGCTGCCGCCCGCCACTGACCGGGGGGAGCAGGGTGGCGAGGCTCAGTGGGCAGGTGGGGAGGGGGGGTACCACTGGACCACCAGGGATATTTTAAAATGTTTTTAGTATACTTATGCCTGTGATTGGGCTGGAAGTTGTCCACTGGACCACCAGGGATATTGGACCTGATTTATTTCATACTTATGCCCGCAATCGGGCGTGGGGGGTGCAATGTCAACAGACCCTGGTTCCAGAGCTCGGGTGACCACCCACAGCTGGCGGCTGTTGTGCCCTGCAATATGGCAGCTCACCTGTGAGTGGCCAGCCCTTGCTCCTATTTCTTTGTGGCTCAACTTTGAGCAGCAGCATATGCGCCGCACATCCCAGGCTGAATATTGGGATGTGCAGAATATGCATGGGCAGGCACCCCGCACTTGCACCGCATACATTACTGGTGCACCCCAGGACATCAGGATCTGCACGGCGCAACATCCCCTTTTGAATATCGCGCCGGGGTGCATCAGTGGGTTGCGCATGGTGCAACACTGTTGCGCCATGTGCAACTCTTTGAATATCCAACCCTAAGACTCTTCTGCTGCCACCTGGGAGATCAACTAGTATTCCACACTGGGACTAGCACAGTGTGGTTAATGTCACACAGGTGAGAAATACAGTAAACACACATGGATGGCATGGAAAAAAACAAACTCTGCAGTGGTTTCATAGAAAGAGCTACAGATGATGGTATTGTCATGGAAAATACCAAGTCACAGCACTGTCATGAAGAATGCAAATAATTATGGTGTTTTCATAAAAATGGAAAACAAATATGGTATACATAATGTCCATGACAAATGTACAGCACTAGGCATAACCAGGATTTGGGAATGAGAAGTTTTCACCAAAGCAATCTCATTATTAAGTCCCATGTACAAAAAAAACATTCTTATGAAAACTAAATGGAAGCAAGATTGAAGGGGGTTTCTGGGCAGCCAGGAACTCCCCTCCGGCTATGCCTATACTAGTTATAATGCAAAAACAGAAATGTTGCAAAACAAGGTTGTAAAAATACAGGTCTGACTTTGAAATACAGCAGGACTGATGAAATATGGCACCAACGACTATACAAACAGGTGGGTTTAACTTAAGTGACTAAATGTGGAAACTAGAAATTAGTCATTCTGTGAATGTTTGGGATTCCACTTCTTCTTATTCTACTCTAAAATGATTAAGTCTGCTTTCTAACTGTTCATGTCACTGCACTCCACAGCTTTCAAATCATTCATCTCCTGGTAACTTGTGCTGGGATGATAACAGACCAATATCGTTATTACATCCAAAGCAGCTCTGCTTTGTATAGAAGCGGACTTGACGGGCTGAGCCCCCCTGAAATTTCCAGCTTCCTCTTTTGTTAACAAGTTATCACCACCTGTTTGTATAGATAAGTCCCCCTACCCCCACCTTGGTGAAAAAAGTTGACTTCTATAGTGTTTCGAGCTTATTTTAATAAGCAAACTGTTGCTGCAGCTCCTAACATTTTTAACATACCAGCTGGTGAATAAAGTAGTGATTTGTTATGTTTCATTGGACCAACAAGAAATTGTTAGTACACAGGCTTTCACACTATTCTGAGACCTTCTTCAGGTGAATAATGGCTCTGTGTAATCTGAAAGCCTGTGTACTGAAAATTTCTTGTTGGTCCAATAAAAGTACCAAATTGCCTACTTTGTTCCCCCATTTGTACAAGGATCAATACAGCAACCCATCAATTCACTGCAATATACCAGTTAACATGCATTATGGGTTTTATGTGATAAGGGCGAAACTTGAAGAGCAAACACGGAATCGCAAGGCACAACAGGGGAAACCAGAATGCTGACTTTTTCTTTTTTTGTGGGTGGCTTTGCCCCCCCACACCCTCCCTTACTAATATAACTAACTCTGAGGTCACAGCACCTTAGAGAAGGAGTAAAACTTTTGTCACCATTTCGGTTTCATACATCTTCCTAGACTAAGTCTCCATCACTCATTCACACTAGTGGGAAAGCACTGGGGGCGCTAGGACCAAGCGGGAGCCAAAAATTTTCTGAAGGGTCAGCGCCGAGGTAGGACCGTGCATGCACGGCACCATGAGACTGACTCACGCCTGTGTAGGCTATCTCAGTGTTGACCCTCTAACCACCTCAGTTCCTTTTCTCCCACCGTCAAGTGCACTTGGATGTCGACATCGCTCGTCTGCCGGAGTCAAAGTTTTTGTCAATATGACAGCAGCCTTTAGTGTTTAATTTAACTGTTTAATTTAACTATTTAGTAGTCATTTCTTATTTTATGAACAAGAAAAGAAGATTATGAAGAAAAAGAAATTCTTTCCTGCCATCAACGGAGTCATCCTTAGATGGTAGCAGTGACGGTAGGAAGACTTTGTTTGAAAGTTGTTGTGGCAGAGGGGCTGTGCCCAGTCTGCCACCCTTAAGTAATGGGGGAGGGTCTAACTACAGACAGTCCTGTGCTTGGGGGAAGGACAGTCCACCGAAGCATGAATCTAGCAGTTCCGAGGATCCGGCTCCGCTTAGCCTAGAGCTCTTCTTCCTCGTTTGGGGAAGAAGAATCGGTGCCGCTCGAATTTGCCCTTTGGTATATTTGCACGAGGATTGTTTGTCAGAAGAGGTGATAGGCCTGAACAGACTTTTGTGGGTTCCCTTGGCCCCGCTTCTAATGGCCGCATTCTCGACTCCGGACTCCATCTTTGTTGTCATTGGAGTTCCAATGAGCAGTTTCACCTCTGGGCTGCTCCTGTGGAGCAGGGGTTTGACTTCCCTTTTTTCCTGGCTGTGTTCCTGTTTTCAGGGCCTCCAGGCCTCGGAGCCGTTGGACCAGAGCCAGGTACTTGGATCAGGATGAGCACGGTGCCCTCTGGGTGCCTTCGCCATCGTGTCGACCGCTCGTGCCTACCCCCTTCTTCCTTTTCCATGCTGGGGCTGGCACGGGCACCACCTTTTTCCTTCTCCCCATCTTCTCCATTGGCTTTTCTAAGGTGTTTTTTTGGGTGCTGTGTCCAATGCCTTGGTTGAACAGCAGGTTTGGCACTGTGGCTACTGGTTTGGCATCGGTGCCATAGACAGTGCCACTGGTGTTTGGATCAGCGCCAGGAGTTGGCGCCATGGATTGGCACCATGGCTCAGTGCCACACTCACTGCAGTGGGCTCTGTGCAGTGCTGTGGGTGCTGTCATTTTTGCCTTTGTTGCCGGCACCGCTAGTGGTGCTGTGGGTGCCTCATGATGCCACGGATGCCTGCAGGTGCTCATGGGTGGTGCCTGGCATATGAGGGTGGCATAGGTGCCATGGGTGTCTTTAGTGCCATGGGTGCCATGGGTGTCTTTGGTGCCATGGGTGTCTTTGGTGCTATGGGTCCATGGGTGTCATGGGTTCCATGAGTCCATGGGTGTCATGGGTACCATGGTAACTTGGGTGCCATGGGTGCCATTGCTGCCATGGGTACCCTCAGGTGCCATGCTGCCATGGGTTTCTTGGGTGCCATGGGCATCAGATGCGCCCTTGCGTGCCATTGCTGCCATGGGTGCTGAGGATACCTGTGGGTTCTGCTGTGGGTGCCCTCGTGTGTCTCCCAGGTTGGCATAGGTACTGCTTGGTGCCCTCCTGTGCCATGAGTGATGCTGGTGCCTCAGAGATGCCAGTTGGTGCTGTCCAACAGAACTAGGGAAAGATCTCCGTTTGCTGACCTCTTCTTCCGCAGGACTTGTGACAGGATGTTTCTGTAGAATGAAGTCCTGTTCTGTGGATTATTTTTTCCACACATCTTATTGGGTGGCGGTCTGCATCGGGTCTTGTGTCATCCAGCAGTTTTCCACTGATGGGACTCTTCTGTTCTGTTCTGCCAGCAGAATTTCTCATTCTGCTCAGCACTTTCTCAGCTCCCTATGTGGTGCCAAGCTCCTTGACACCCTTCCTGGTGGTGGAGTCTCTAGCGGCTCTGACCTGGACCTCTCTTTGGGGTCCATCTATGGTAGAAGGGCATCTAAATGAGTCTCTCCCTGTCCTTCTGGTCAGTGATACAGCGGATGTCTCATTTTATATACTGAAGGACACACTCTATCATCAGAGTCTGTGATGGAAGCTCTTTTCAGTAGTTCCTCAGTAATGGGGTCCACCATAGTGTTCAGACTGCATCCATGGACCATACATCTCTGTGTCTAGACTCTTTCAGTCGTCAAGGCAATTACACTCTGTGGAACATTCTAATTCAATGGTCAGGAGACGCACAGTCTCTTCCACTCCTTTGATAGGGGTATACAGCCCCCTTCTGAAGCTGCCCCTCTGGTGGCTGCTTTGGCACAGATGGTTAACATCTGTCTAGCTATTATTATTAGTCCAGTCAAGAGTTCAGTTATGGATCCTCATGCTCCTCCTACTCCTTAGAGGGATGACATCCTTGTCATTTCTGTATCAGGCAATCTTTGCGAAATAACAGCCTGCAACCTTGTCAGGCTCGGACTAATGATAAAAAAAAAAAAAAAAAAAAGAGGGTTAGAATTTTTACAGCACAGGGCCTAGTTGGAATTTCCCGATACCACACTTTGGATCTGGTCATGTTCCTCCTCAACCCTGAGGCAGTCATCTCTAAACTTCAGTAAAGAGTACCTGATTTCTTCTACCCCTAGGGGCAGTTCAGTCCAGCGGTGGTATGGCTCACCTCTTTTCTCTAGAGAGATTTCTCTTATTCCGAGATATTTCCAAAACCTAGGTGTCCAACCAGTCTGTTAGTCCCACTTTTTTTATCAGGCTTTCTTCTCTTGATCAGAGCCTTGCAGCAACAGAAGTGACTCTTCAGCGTGTCGGAACTTAGATTCCTATTTCCATGCTTGCTTCAACTTAACAGACGACATGCTCCTTTCTTGATCATATGTCAAGTAGGTCTTTTCTGAGATAGCTTCTCAAATATTCACACCTTCAGTTCCTGCGCACTGGCTCCGAGCCAGTCACACACAAAGCTATCTTCTCCAACTGCATGATGGAACTGTGATGTTTGTTTTTTCAACAAGACATACTAGAGTCCTCCTACTCCCTTCAGGGAGGCCGGAGTAAGTAGTGCCTCACCGCATTGAGCCACTTCTGCCTCTATTCGGTCACTTCAACGAATGGATTAGCCCTAGCTTGGTCCTGCTGTGTCCCTCCTCGATGCACATCTGCCTCTATTTGCCTTACAAATCCAGCCCCTGTTTTTTCTGTCGGAATGTTTTTTTCCACAATGGACATATCCTCTTGTACACTTTTTCCTTTCTTCCCTGAGTTCAGAGACTGCTACTACAGTTATATAGACAGGGGCAGGATGATTCCTTTTTGGAATATGCAGTGACTAGGATCTGATTCTACTAGACCACCACAAGAGGTTTCTAAGTTGTGCTTCTCCCTCCATCAGGAAGGTTTCAGTGACTAAGTGAAAACGATTCTCCTTGATGGGCTAACCCCACCTAGACCTTCTTTTGCTCACCAAGTAAGGAGTTCAAGTGCTCCTGGACCTGTTGTTTGCAGGTCAGCCATACTTGGTAGTGGGGGTTCCATCTACGCTTTTCGGTCTACCCTGAACCAGTAGATTTTACCTCTGGCTCTTGCAGTTCCTGGGGTCCTTTTACATTAGCTTAGTACATGTCTTTGACACTATTAATTTTGGTCCTATACCAAATTGTGAGTCCAGGTTATCGCCGCTCTCTCAGAGTGATTGTGGCTTCCTGGCAGAGTTTCATTTTGTGCCCATTGTAGTCGTCTGCAAAGTGGTGAGTTACAACTCGAGCTCTTATCTTGTAAGCATTATATCCTGGATGCTCTTTACAAGACAGCTCTTTTTATTAACAGGACAGTCCTTTGCCATCCTTTCTGGGTGAACCCTATCTCCTGCCACCCTACTCAGGGTTGTTGGTTTTAGCTCGGTACTCTCTCACTAGTGTGAATCAGCAATGGAGACTTAGTCCAGGAAGATATGGAAATTACGTACTTACTGTAATTATTGATCTTCTTGAACAGTCTCCATCACTCATTCACACGCCCACCCACCATCCCCTGGGTTCACTCATTTTTCTTTTCTGGTCTTCATGCCCTATGGTTCAGACTGTGAAGACATTGTTCTTTGATCTTTCTTACAAAGGCCATCTGGGCCCTCTCAGGTCCAGAAACTCAGAATGAGTTATTCTCATTAGCTACACTGCACCTCTTAGGTCAAAAAGGTACTGAGGTGGTTGGAGGCTCGATGCCAAGATAGCCTACACGGGCGTGAGTCAGTCTCGCAGTGCCGTGCATGCGTGGTCCTACATCGACGCCAATCCTTCAGAAAATGTTTGGCTCCCGCTTGGTCCTAGCACCTCCAGCACTATCCCACTAGTGTGAATGAGTGATGGAGACTGTCCAAGAAGATCAGCAATTATGGAAAGTACGTAATTTCCATTTTTTGCAGTGCAATTCTGGGTGTCGCCTTTTTCATTTTCGCCCATGTCAGTGACCACCTCCATTATGTTATTACTTTGCTGCACAGTTTTCTCTTTGTTCCAACAACATGAAGTCTTGCTGTATTCTGACATATGCAGTTAGCCCCAGCACTTGAACTGCTCCAGAGAGGAAAGAGTTAACTCTGTGCAGGAAACATAGAACGTTGAGCTCAAGCTCGGTTTCAAACCTCTGTCTGCAGTACTTCAAAGTGTAACCGTCAGATTCTTTACTCCCCCTAATTGAACAGTCGCTTCAGAGATTGCTCCTTCACTGCAGTCGGTTCAGTTTAGAATCCATTGGTTTAATCACTGATTTGTCATTTATTTCTGCTTCAGATCCCTGTCTGTGGTACAGTAAGTGTTGTAGGTAGTGGACCATAGGGGAAAATTGTTGCATTTTTGTGTGGAAATTGTAAAAACCTGTGGATCAGTCCAGTTAGGAACTGATTGTTTTAGGGTTTTTCTCATTCTTTCTGTAGTGTGAGGTACTGGTTCCTATTGGTTTCAAAAAACCACAATTTTACACGTTTTTTTTCCCACGACACGTAACATGGTTGGTAACCGATAGGGGGGGAATCTTACCTGGCTAAATAGCTGTAAAGGGAAAGTTGTAGCCTGGCCATGTCTGAAAAACCCAAGAACAAAAGCGGGCCCACTGGGTTTCAACACTGTGGTGAGTGTGGGGATGCCTTTGCTAAGACAGACCCTCACACCATTTGTGTTTATTGTCTGGGGTTTGACCACCTCAATTCAGACTGCCAAATTTGTAAAAATTTCCCAAAGGCCACCCTGGAAAAGAGGTTGGGTATGCTCAGGGAAAAGGAGGCAGAGAAGTCCACTAATTCAGATGGTCAGCCTGGTTCAGTTCCTACCGAACCTGAGGGAGTGGCCACTGACCTGGGTGATACTCCCTCGGGCACGAGGAGATCTGACCCTGAGGGGTCAGTTCCATTGAAGCGCAAGAGGAAATTGGTTGGTTTGGATCCAGAACCGCATCATCCAACCACCAAAGAAATAGCCAGGGCAATAAGTATTGTGGAATAGCTCTGTCTGGTTCCGTCCAATCCAGCACCTCTTGGTAGGCACCCGGTTCGGTCTGTTCCCCTGGTTCCGGATTATGTTCTAGATGAATTTTATGAACCAGAGTGGGAGAGGGAGGAAGAACAAGATGATGACGATGATGAGGATAATGGTGATGAAGGTCTGGATGAGCCCATCGAACGGAGTATCTCCCTAGACAGGCCTTCTAATGTTTCCCCTCCCAGGTTTTCTGAGTCCCTAGCCCATTATTTGTTCTACAAGAAAGTGGCTGACACCCTCCAGCTTAGCTTGATTGAAGCTGTTGAGGAACAAGAGGAGCCTGATTTTGTGGAAATGATGGACATCCCAGAGTACAAGAGATTGTCTATTTTCCTCCATAAATCCTTTGGGAAACAGACACAGAAAAGTCTTCAAACCCCACATTCTTTACCTCCTGTGGATAAAAGAATGGACAGAAGGTATATGCTTTCAGGCTCAGGTACAGAGTTCTTGTTCCACCAATGCAGCCATGTTGGGGTAGTGCAGGCTGTAGCCTGTGACAAGGCTAATATACCCTTGGCTTCACACACCCCAGATAAAGACTCTAGGAAGGTTGATGCTATAGCCAAAAAACAGTTCTTAGCATCTTACTTGGGACTCAGACAGGTGAATTATATGGCCTACACAGCCAGATACCAGAAGTCTTGATGGGATACTGTTCTGGAGCTGGCTAAACAGGCCTCCCCCCAGCTAGCCAAGGAACTGGAGGAGGTGGCTGCTGATGGGATTGAGGCATCCACAATTAAATTTCATGCTGCTGTGGACTCGAATGATGTGGCATAATGAGTCATGGCTAAATCTGTGTCTCTTAGGAGGTTTGCTTGGCTCAGATGTACTAGCCTTTCACAGGACACCCATACCAAGGCCATGGATTTCCATGTGGTGGGTAATTCTCTATTTGGGGAGCAGACAGAGAATTACATGAAGAAAATGGACAAGTATCGGACCACCTATAGGAGTGCACAGGCCAAGGAAAGGCAGGCAACTCCTCAGAGGCAGCAGTCTAGGGGTAGGGGCAGGCCTTTTCACAGGCTTTTCTACCAAGTGCAGGCCTCCTCTCCCTTTCCACAAAGGAGGTTCTTCAGAGGGAGAGGCCGAAGGGGGGATGAGCAGGGCTGCATCCTCCTCCTCCTCCTCCTCTCAGCCCAAGGCTCCTGCCAAGCAGATACCCTGATGTGTCAGCCGGGGTCGACTCCCCAATCCCAGTAGGAGGCAGGCTGGCTTACTACTTCCAGGCCTGGAAGTCTGTTACCTCAGACAGGTGGGTTCTGGAGGTAGTAAGCCAGGGTTTGGCACACAGGTTTGCAAAGTTCCCAAAACGGAGGGCCAAGTCCTTTCCACTGGCAAACCTTTCCAGGACCACTGTTTTAGAAGCAGAGGTTTTCTCTCTGCTAACCCTCAGGGTGGTAGAGAGAGTTCCTACTCAGAACAGGGGCAAGGGTTTGTATTCCAGATATTTCCTTACCCCAAAAAAGACAGGGGAGTGGCGGCCCATCCTGGACCTAAGATATCTAAACAAGCACGTCTTAAAACCAAAATTCAAAATGGTGACTCTGGGAGTAATTCTTCCCTCTCTGAGGCCAGGGGATTGACTAGCTTCCCTGGACCTCAAGGATGCCTACTTTCACATCCCATCAGGTGCTCCCACAGAAAGTGCCTCTGGTTCAAATTGCCTTCAGGCCATTATCAGTTCAAAGCAATGCCCTTTGGCCTAACATCAGCTCCAAGGGTGTTCACAAAATGCCATGTGGGTCAGAGGAAGTAAGCTGTTGGTTAACTAGGATTTGCAGCTTATCTATTAGGTAGGAAAATGGGCAGACTGGGTGGGCCAAGCGGTCCTTATCTGCCGTCAAATTCTATGTTTCTATGAAAGTCATGACGTGGACTGCAATGTAATCCTATGGGAAAAATGTCAATTACGTCATTGAATATCTCTGCAACACATAATTTCCCCAACACCTAAACAGCATAGTTCACATCTCTATGACATCCCCTCAATGCCCTGCAAATTTCAAGTAAAAAGACTAAACTGTTATTGAGATATGGTCATCTCAGTTTGAGCTATCTGGTCTTTGTCATTAACATTCTAAAAATACATACATTTTCCCATAGGATATAATGGGAATTTCAAATTGTAATAACTTTTGAACAGATTAATATTTTTTCACCAAACAAAAAGCAGTATGTTCCTTCACCCAAGCTCTTTCTGTGTCCCAAGATCCAGACCAATAGCTCACACAGTGTACACGCAGCACCACGGACAGAAAATGTGCAAAAGTGGTGAAAAGTGCATTTTTTGACACTTGGCTGTGCAAAAACGGTATGTCCAACTGAAACTAAATTTAGTAATCAAGAGATCAACCACACCAGACTGTGCATTCCAAATTATGTACAAATCTGTGGAATGGTTGCAAAGTTATTAATGTGCAAAATGTGAGGTTTAACATTAAAAGTGCCTACTACAATGCAAAACACTATATGCAAAATGTAAAGTGCACCACGCAATATCTCTGCAGCAACCTAATTTTCCAACACCTGAATACCATAATTCACATGTACAGGACATCCCCTCAACACCTTGCAAATTTCAATTTAAAAGACCAAACTGTGTCCAAGATATAACATTTTAAAGTTTGAGATTTTCATTGGTCAGAGTGGCAGAATTCCACTCCTGTTTACATTTTACACACCTAACAACTGAAAAGTATGTCCATGGCAGTAAGGCTAGCTACCCTATAAATTTCAAGCCATTACCACAATGCAAAACGCTGTCTGCAAAACGTAAACTGCGCCACACCATATCTCTGCAATGAATGTATTTTCTGACACCAAAGCACCATAATTCCCATCTACAGGACATCCCCTCAACACCCTCCAAAGTTCAAGTTAAAAGACCAAACCATTTCTGCGATATTTAATTTTAAAAGTTATTAAAATTGGGCTATCTGGTCCCTCCAAATCTGGCCATCTAGTCCCTCCCTCAGGATCAAAGAATCTTTGATTGTGAACCTGCAAATTCTTTGATCATGAGGAGGGACCAGATGGCCAAAACCCCATTCTTTGTTCGCAAAATAACCATATAAATTTTCCCATTGACTTAGAATGGGAACTTAAAAGTGCTATAACTTTTGAATGTCTCAATATTTTTTCATCAAATGAAAAGTGGCATGTTCAGCCAGTGAAGTTCTTTCAAATGAGCCATGTTGCAGAGCAGCATACCACATGACGGCCATGCAGGGCCACATCCAAAATTCCAAAATTTGCCTCCAAAAATGGATAATTTTGCATTTTTCAGCGGTTTTATATGCAAAGACCGTAAGTCCGACCGAAACTCAATTTGGCACATCAAGAGAGCTACCATACCCCACCACACATTCCAATTTTCAGGCAAATCCGTTGAATGGGTCCAAAGTTATTAATGCCCAAACTTTTGACTTTGGTATGTAAGTGACTGCTGAACCCTAACTATAGTGGTGCGACCGCGCCACTATAGTATATATATATATCTGTATGTATATATATATATATATATATAAAATTTCCATGAAATTGTATCCTCATTCATACAGGTCCCTTTGTGGAATAAACAGAATAGAGGGGATATTGCAAAACTTATTTTACATGCCAACCTGCTTCCCCTGACACACTACCTAACACCATCAGGCCATGACATGCATGTGAACCCATTGTAAGATAAAGCTCTCCCGCCCACCACAATGTGTCCGCCATGTAACAAAACACTGCACCATACCTTTCCAGGCTCAGAGCAGTGGTGTGCTCTCCCAGTCCTTGTGCTGCCCAGCCAGCTCCCAGAGCTTGTCTCTGAACCAGAGTCGCCGGCACAGGAACACAACATGCTACCCTCTGGCCCAACAGCTGGCCCTGCACACAACATTTCTCCATAACTTTTAGGTGATTCTATCAACCAGTGACATTATGTAATCAATAGCCCTGGTAAAAATGTGTACAGTGCAATTATTTATTTAACAGGTCTATTCTTTCAACAGGTCTACACATTATTATATTCCACTTTTATGGGCATAATTACTTTATTTTTCTTAAAAATGACAGGTTAATTAATTTTACCAGTTATTCATTTCAGATGGCATCTCTATACCTTAAAGGCACAAATAAGTTTGTACAAAGACAGGTATGGACTTAACAGGTCTATGCTATTGCCAAGGTTTTGTTTAAGCTTACCCTAGTGTAATAACATAAGACTGAAAACTGTATTAGGCTATAATGCAGGTTGAGCAAATATCATCATACCTGATGTGATGTGCCACTGCCTCTGGCAGTGGGAGCTGTGGTAGATAAGTGACTGTTCATTTCTGTGGCAGAATGCAGTAATTTCATTAGCTAATGTATGAAGTTATAGCACTGATAACATCACATTCTGAGCATAGAGGGGTTTGAGATATAAAAAGAGGGGAAGGGAAACAGGTTCTATGGATAAACGGAAATATTAATAAAGAATTACTAATAACAGTGAATTCTGCGGCACTGCAGAAGTTCTGCAGCAGGTTGCAAGTTCTGGGCAAAATTCTGCAGCTGCAGAATTCTTGGGGCCTTGGTCAAGATCAGGTCATAACCATGCAGGGTGATCCTGATTGCACCAGACTGGGCCAGACAGCCTTGGTATCCTCTGTTGTTGTCCCTAGCAGTTCATCTTCCCCCGTCTCTTCCCAAGAGGCACAATCTGCTAACCTCCTATCAGGGAAGAATCTGGTACCCCAACCTTCAGTCTCTCAACCTCAAAGCTTGGCTCTTGAAGAGTTAGAGTATGCAGCTCTGTACCTGTCTCAGGGGGTGCTGGATATTCTCAAAGCCTCTTGAAAACCTGCCACCAGAAAAACTTATAATTCCTGTTATGTTTTAACATTTATTCTGGTCTTGTTCAACAAACTCACGCCACAACTGGAGTAGAGCAGCTTTCATTTTTTTCAGGTGCCTCTCGTCTCAACAACGACACTCTCTCTGTACTGTCTTTCTAGCTTACACATATCGGAATGCTGCCCTCAAGTGGCAGATTAACGCAATGCATTACCATTTCACATACATAACATTTCCTCCCCACTAAATTATATTGTTACCAAATTAACAAGTATTAGCATTATTCACTATTATTAAGATGATTCATTCTATGCTAGAGGTAGGGTGGTAGACTGCCCCAGACCTCGAACCAGTCAAGGGGATTATTCTGCCCCAATAATTTGATCTGGCTCTCTAACTACACAAAACATTTTGTTCCTTTTAAATGTCTCACAGGTTCAAATGATCTGGAGGTTTTGAAATTCGGGATGGATAACGTTTCTCGTGAGCAACCCTTGGCATGGCTGCCCTGTCTGGTACCTCCCTCCGATCCTCAGTTGGTGGTTGTACAGCCTCACCATTGCTCCTCTCCACCTCCTCCTTTGCATCTTCAGAAGGTGTTGAGACTTCCGTAGTGGGGCTTCTGTAAGCTACGGCAGATGGAATCCACATATCTTCCCTTGTCAATCTTCACCATTCATTACTTCCTGGGTGTAAGCCGAAGGCGCTCACCCATCACGGGAGCTTTTTTTTTTTTTTTAAAAAGCTTTGGCTATGACCCGCCCTCGAGAGTGGCGTCATCGTCAGGCCAGGCGGCCGTGACTAGCGACCGACTCCTCCTCCAACTCAGTTCTGTTTCTCCCGCCGTCGAGGCAGCACCTGTTTCACGTGAAGCGTCAATTTAAGTGCGTAGTGTACCGACTCCTGTTTTTTCGTCACACTCGACGCTGATCCGGTAAGACTGTTCTTTTTTCTATCTTACGGCGCCGGGTGTGTTTCCTACTGTGTTTAGGCTTGTTATTTTTGCGTTATGTCCGGTTTGGGAGCTAAGTGCTTTTCGAAGACGGGCCGCGCCCCTATGCGTCGGTGCTCCTGTGGCCGACATTTCTCCGTCTCGGACCGGCATAGCGTTTGCGCCGTTGCCTGGGACCCAACCATGATATGGATTCGTCGGCGCCTGTTTCTCGATGGACGCCGTGTCACTCGAAATCCGCGTGTTTAAGCCGGCAAAGCCCGCCCGACCTTCGGGGGAGACGGCGATACGCTCTCGGGATTCTCGGGCAAGGTCGTTAGGCCCTTCCTCCGGGTCCCCTCCGGGCTGCACGGTCAAGGAGGAGGGTCTCCTCGTCCTTTCTTGCCGAGAGGCGCCTTCTGTGGTGTTGGGGGCGTCGTAGTCCCTTCCAGGCGCGCAGCGCCGACACCGCCTGGCGATCACCTCCCGGAGGTGCAGGCTCCCCGTGTCGAGGCCCCTCGACTTTTAGGCCTGGCTTGGGTGGACCCTCGGCGCCGCCTTTTGGCGCCGTTTGGATCCGGCGCACTTGGCGGTGCGGTGATCGTCTTGGCGCCATTTCGATGCCATTTTGGATCGGCGCCATTCACGGCACCGGTGATCGAAGCGAGTGCCGTTGGCGGTGCCGCTTTGGATCGGCACCGTTCATGGTGCCGGTGATCATGGCGGCGCCATTGGCGATGCGCTTTGGGCCTCAGCATCATTCCGCGGCGCTGATGGACATGGCGGCGCCCGTGATGATCACCGCCTGCATCCACCCGACACCGCCCGGTGGCGCCATTGAGCCTAGTCCATCCTCCAGGTGGTGCCGGGCCTGCCGGCGCCGTGGGGGGTTTGGAGTTGGGCCTGGCTGCTGCCGGCATGGGGGGGCGAGCGGCGTCGCCCTTGGTACCGGGGCCGTTCGCGGCACCGTGGCCTCAGGGACCCCTGGGGTGGCCAGCATTGAGGTCCAGCTGGTCTCGTCCTCCTCGGAGGGCGATGACTCGGATGTGGACCCATCCTGGCACCCCCACTCTTCGGGGTCTGGGTCCCCTGTAGCTAGAGGTACCAGGTGGCAGCGGGCCCCTCCCTCTGTCCCCCCTTCCGTCGTCTCCTGAGGGTTCCCCGGATGGGGGTGGCCGGGAGCCCCGGGGGGCAGGTGTGGGGGTGACGGAGGGGGAGGCTCCCCTCTCTGGAGGGCCGGTGACAGCTACCCCCCAGGGTGCTGTTGCCCCCTCTAGGGACAGGGGGACGCTGTGGTCGAGGAGGAGGGCCCTCTCGGAGTCCGAGGAGTTGGAGGCAGGGGGTCTGCCACTCGGTCTTCTTTGGCCACCTCAGGGGGGGTGGCCAGGAGCCGTAGTGCAGAACCCCACCCCTCCCTCCAGGGTTCTAGGGTGCCCTCCAGTGGCGTTCGTGCGGACTGCCCTTCTGGATCCATGCAGTCCCGGCGTCATCACAGGGGAGGTTCTCCCCCTGGGCTCTTCCAGGCTCCACTTCCCCAGAGTTCTGTTCTGCGGCCTGGTCTGTTGTCCGGGATCCCTCCTACTAGGGCTCCATTCCCCAGATTCCAGAGCCCTGGCAGAGAGCAGTTGCCTCCTCGGAGGTGCCCCTCTCCCATCTCTCTGCCTTCACCACCCCCGCTCCCAGGCCATGTCGGTCCTACGGGTCCGTTATCCTGGGAGCAGTTCAGAGGTTCTGCGTCGGCCTTCCCCTCATATGTTAGATACATGCATGAGCGGGTCTTTTGACTCTCCCCACCGCCACAGGAATCCTCTGGACATTCCAGCTCCCCATCATCCTCGTCTCCCTCCTCTGAGGGAGAGGAACCCCCTGCTCATCTTTCCTCCGATGCTGATTTCACGGAATATCAGCGTTTCCTCTCGAGGATGGTGAGGGATCTTCGGATTTCCTATGTTCGGAGAGACAATACTGAACAGGAATCGAGAATTCCTTGGTGAATTCAGTGCCCAGCATTTGGTGGTACCTTTCTGGCCTATCCTCTTCCAGGGGCGTCTATCCGGTCCTGGCAGTCCCCAGCCTTCTTCTCCAGCCCGGCTGACTGTCAAGCGTGGTGTTGTGCCCCTCAAGTCTCTAGGTTCCTTCAACCCACCCTCTGGTTTGGTCTACCTAGATACTCCTTCTGAGGCGCCGCTGCCTGGCGCACGACCGCCCACTGGATCCGGACTTTCTCCAGTTCGACCGTTGGGGGCGAAGAGTGTTCTCTTCTTCTCATGCGAGTGCCTGTATTGCATCTCATCAGGCTCACCATGCTGCCTACAACCGGCATTTGTGGTCGATGATGTCCCAGCTGTTGGCATCAATGCCTGACATGGAGCAAACCAGACAAGCCGTTGCCCTCTCCACGGTAGGCCTGGAGCTGGCAAGACACCAAGCAAGAGCATCTTACGACACCAATGAGATGGCTTCCAGGCTTGCGGGGACAGCGATCTGCATCAGGCAGACGGCATGGCTTCGTCTCTCTAGGTTGTCACCCCTGGCCCGGCGTAGGGTGATTCGCTCCGCCTTCCGGGGGACCCATCTTTTCTCCTCTAGAGCTAGGAGACTTTTACAGGGGCTCCCTCCATCTCCTCGTCCTCGGGAGGCACCTCCTAGCTCTTCTCCCACTTAGGCTTTCTGAATAAGCCAGGGTCTTCTCCTTCTGTTTCTCACCAGCAGAAGGCTGGGGGTCTTGTTCCCTCAGGGTATGGCCTCTTCCCCCGGGGAAGAGGAGCTTGGTACTCACCCAGGAAGTAATGGATGGTGAAGATTGACAAGGGAAGATATGAAAATTACGTACCTACCGTAATTCTTGATCTTCTCTTGTATCTTCACCATTCATTACTTACACCAGCCCACCATCCCCTCAGTGGCCTCTTCCTGTGGCTTCTCCACCTCCCGTCTCCTTCCTCTCTCTGCAAAAAAATATAAAATTAAAAAAAAAAATAAAAAGTAGGAAAAATTGCTCCAATTTTTCAAAAAAAAAAAAAAAAAGTCTATATTTTTTGGGGGGGGGCCTTATTTCTTCCAGAAAAATTATTTACTCTAAGATTCTTGGGCCATCTGATTGGAATTGCATTGGCGATCAAACTGCACAACTATCTCTTGCCATCCCTCGGCGAGAGATACTTCTGGGGTTTTAGCCTGGCTCTGGCTATTCAGTTTTGATCCTGCAATCCCGTGCTTCCACTATTACGCCCTAGAATCCCTATCCTTCTCTAATTCTTGCCTTGCAGAGCAGAGAGCAGACACGACTATTTTTCTAAAAAAAAGGGAAAGCTGAGGGAACTCTCTTCGACTGCCATAGGCATTCTTTGCATTTGAGGTCATGCTCTAAGCCTGCAAATGATTATCTGTAAAAAAAAACAAAAAAACAAAAGGAAGATGCAAGGGCAGACAAAGCCCTTCTCGTGAGATTTTGATCATTGGTTTTCCTTTCAAGTGTCCTCCTGGACAGTTTTACAGACAAGCAGTGCTGACCATGAGCAATCCTAGCCAGTCTAAGCCTCTGGCCTGCCTTGGCGAGTCCGACTGAGTCCCACTTCTATACCTATAAATGCCTAAAGGCTTAGATTTTCCATTTCTAAACCCCTGAGCAGCGCTCTCATGCTGCCTGGGTTTTATCCTTCCCTCCTCGGGTGTCCTCCAGTTAAAAGCCTTCCGCGGCCAGGAGCCCGAAGTGGGGATCAAGAACAATGGCATGTTGAAGATGAGGACTATGCCCTCCCAAGTCTGTCTAGCGGGTTCGGTGAACCTTCTCTTCAGCTCTATCTCCGGGGATTCTTGCTTCCCTGTTAGTCGAGCCTTGAGCTATAAGCTAACTATGCTCGTTGGGCATTCTGGTCCCTTCAACATCCCATCTCTCTCTTCTCTTCTTCTTCTTCTTCTTCTTCTTTCTCATTACCTTCCTTCTCTCTCCTCCTAGAGTCGCCCAGGTAAGGAGGCCCTGCAGTCCCTAGGTTAGGGATACTCTTATCTCCTCTGTCCTTCCTCCATCGGCTTATTCCTTTTTCAGTTCATTCTTCCTTACTTTGCTATCCCTTGGCTATCTTGCCTCGCTATCTCTATTTCTCTGCTTTGCTTTTGCCTCTCCGGCTCACAGAACTGAGTTGGAGGAGGAGTCGGTCGCTACTAACGGCCGCCCCTCGCGCATCACGCATGACGTCACTCTCGAGGGTGGGGCCGTTAGCCAAAGCTTTTTAAAAAAAAAAAAAAAAGCTCCTGTGACGGGTGCGCACCTCCGGCTTACACCCAGGAAGTAATGAATGGTGAAGATACAAGAGAAGATCAAGAATTACGGTAGGTATGTAATTTTCATTTCCCGTGGGTTTTCTTCCCTAGAGGTGTCCCCATCTGTGCGCTGCTGAAGATCTAGGAGCTGTTCGGCATGACATTTCCATTTTCCTCCAGATTCAACATCAACTGTATACGACACTGGACCCGTCTGAGATGTCACCACACCAGAGGTCCACTTCTCCCCCTTCCGGTAATCTTGAACAAGCACCTCTTGACCAACAATGAACTGCCTGTCCTTTGAACGAGCTTGCCGGCGCAGTATTTGAGATTCTTGGTTCTTCAAAACTTCTGATGCCACATCTGGCTTAAGCAAATCAAGACAGGAGCGAAGCTTACGCTGAAAAAATAACATTGCTGGAGATTCCTTTGTTGTGGCATGAGGTGTATTTCGGTATGCCAGCAGGAAGTTATCCAACTTGTGTTGTAAGGTCAAAGACCCCCCCTGCCGATTTCAGAGCATTCTTCATGGTTTGCACAAAATGCTCCTCTAGACCATTAGTCGAGGGGTGATATGGGGCACTACGAATATGCCTCACACCATTGGACTTCAGAAATGCTGCAAAGTCACTAGAAATAAATTGTGGTCCATTGCCACTGACCAGCTGTTCAGGAATCCGTGCATGGCTAAATAGTCCTCATGACACTGAATGGTCTTACTGGTAGTAGTAGTGTCCATGACTTGAATTTCAGGCCACTTTGGTGGGCATCAACAATTAAGTACATGTGTCCTCCCTACGATCACAAAATCTACATGAATGTGCTGCTCGGTGCACCTGGCCCACATCCAGGGATGTAGAGGTGAGGACCACGGCATTTCTGAACACGCTGACAAGTAGTGCATGTCTTTGCTTGTTGCTCAATTTGCAAATCAATCCCTGGCCACCAAATATAGCTTCTAGCTAAAGCCTTCATTCTCACTACGCCGAATTGTCCACATGTAGCTCATCCAAAACACGAATACGTAGTTTTGAAGGGACAATCACCCGGACACCCCACATCAAGCAACCTTGCTGTGCTGAAAGCTCATTACGTCTGGCGTAGAATGGTGATAACTCACCGTGAATGTCCTGGTTCACAGTAAAAGTCCCTTTTGTTACTAAGTCCAAGACTTGAGACAACACAGGATCAACTTTTGTCTCCTTTTTAATTTCAGAACTTGTGATAGGTAATTTCTCAAGCTGACTAATGTAGAAGACATTGACAGTGTCCACTTTGTCACTGTGGGCTACCTGCAGAGGCAATCTTGAGAGCCCATCAGCATTGCCATGAAGAGCCGCCTTCTTGTATTCAATGCGGTAGTTGTGAGCTGATAACAAAAGAGCCCAACGTTGCATTCTGGCTGCTGTCATGGAAGGAATACCTTTGTGGGGGCTGAAAATGGTCGTGAGGGGACGGTGATCAGTGAGGTGTGTGAATTCCCGACCATAGAGGTATTGGTGGAATTTGCGAACTCCAAACACTATTGCCAAAGCTTCTCTCTCAATTTGGGCATAGTTTTGTTCAGCTTTGCTGAGAGTTCTGGATGCAAAGGCAATTGGCTTTTTGTCCCCATTTGGTAGAACATGAGAAAGAACTGCTCCCACCCCATAAGGTGAGGCATCACACGCCAGTCTGATGCCCAGCTGTGGGTTATAGTGAATGAGCACATCTTGCAAAACAAGCTGCTTTTTAGCCTTCTTAAACGCACTCTCACAGTCCTTTGTCCAACACCAGGACTTCCCTTGCACAACAAGCCATTTAGTGGGTTGAGAATCGTAGCCAGATTGGGAATAAACCTGCCATAATAATTTAACAGGCCCAAAACGACCGTAACTGGCTCACATTTTCGGTGCTGGGGCATCCACAATCGCTTTTTCTTTCTCAAGCGATTTGTGTAAGCCCGCTGCATCTATGGTATGGCCCAAGTACTCCAATGAAGTCTTGAAAAATTCACACTTCTCCTTCTGGACACGCAAGCCAAAATCTTCCAATCACTGCAGAACTGCATCCAGGTTCTTCAGGCGCTCTGCATCATTCCTTCCAGTCACCAGTATAAAATCCAGGTAACAGTGAACATTTGGAAGACCACGTAAAACCTGGTCCATAGCTCGCTGAAATATGGCTGGAGCTGATGCAATGCCAAAAGGTAGGCGATTATAGCAGAAAAGACCCTTTTGGGTGGTTATTGTGAGATATTTCCTTGAGTTTTCATCTACTGTCATTTGCAGATAAGCATGTGACAGATTCAGCTTACTGAAGCGTTGACCCTGTGCCAGCGATGCTAACAAGTCTTCGATGCGTTGAATCGGATACTGTTCCACAAACAGAACTGGATTTATGGTTACTTTAAAGTCTCCACATATTCGCACGGACCCGTCTTTCTTTACCACTGGCACTACTGGCGTCGCACAGTCACTACACTGTACAGGTGACAAGACTCCAGCTTCGGTTAGGCGAGTTAATTCGGCCTCCACCTTCGGTCTGAGTGCATAAGGTACTGGGCGAGGTTGACAAAACTTTGGTTTGTTCTGTGACTTCAGAGACACTTTTGTCTCAATGCCCTTCATTGTGCCTAGCCCCTCTTTGAATAAAGGAGCATGTTTTTGCAACACTGCTCCTAGAGTGTTGTGGTCCCCCGTACTAACAGTCCTTATCTCCTGCCAGTTGAGGCGTATTTTCTTCAACCATTCTCGGCCTAAGAGTGAAGGGTAGTTACCTTTAGCCACGTACAAAGGCAGTAGTGCTGTTTGCCCATTTATTTTCACCTGCACCTTGATAACACCTTCAGGTGAAATCGCCTCGCCAGTGTATGTCCTCAGTACAACGTCAGTCGTTTGCAGGGATAAATGTCTCAACATAGCTTCATACTTGTCTGTAGAAATCAATGAGACTGCAGCCCCAGTGTCCAATTCCATTTTCAGTGGTTTCCCTTCAATTTCAGGTGTTACACAGATGGTTGCCGTTTCCCCTTTAAGAGTCAGCACGTGCAATGCTAATTCAGTATCAGTGTCATCACTGCACATTACCTGTGTTTCCACACGATGTACTTCTCTTTTTCTACATTTCGCAAACTGCTTCCCTTTGCTTCTATTGATTTCCCCTCCTTTCTTTTTCCCTCTGCACACTCGCCCAATGTGGCCTTTCTTCCCACAGTTATGACATGTCTGTTCTTTAAACCAGCAGTCCTTATCACTGTGATTAGCCTTCCCACAGTGACCACATTTATTAGGCTTCCTTGGAGAAGAGAAGGATAAAGCATTCACTTTCAGGAAATCACTTAAGTGCTGAGCCTCCCGTGCAGCTGTTTCCATCGATACAGCCATCTCTATCGCTTTCTTGTATGTCAGTCCCGCCTCCGTTAAAAGACGCTTCTGTGTCGCTTCACTTTTCAAAATGCACACAAATCTGTCCCGGAGGGCATCATCTAAATGGGTGCCAAATTTGCAATGCTCAGCTAATTTCTTTAGAACAGCCACATACTCAACAGACTCACCCCTCTGCTTGATTTCTGCTCTGTGAAAGCGAAATCTTTCAGCAATCACCAGAGGCTTAGAGAGAAATGTGTCTGTAAGACTCCACAATACTGGCAAAAGTTTTCTCCCAGGCTTTTCTGGGCTATTAGACTTCTCAGCAAACTGTACGTTGTGCTGCCCATGACACTCAGTAACACAGACACTTGTTTTCATCACTTATATCATTTGCTGTGACAAAATGTCCAAATCTCTCAATATAAGTTGTCCATTGTTCTACATTTTCATCAAAGGCATCAATATGTCCTATAGTCGCGGCCATCTTTATGTGTCTCTCGTGGGTTCACCCGTGGGTCCAAAAGTTATGTCTCAGGAAAACCCTCACAGCTGTAGTTCGTTCTGGTAAGGTACCGGAGAGTAATTAAACACTGCGTCGCCAATTATGTTATGTTCTAACATTTATTCTGGTCTTGTTCAACAAACTCATGCCACAACTGGAGTAGAGCAGCTTTCATTTTATTCAGGTGCCTCTCTGGTCTCAACAACGACACTCTCTCTCTACTCTCTTTCTAGCTTACACATATCGGAATGCTGCCCTCAAGTGGAAGATTAACGCAATGCATTACCATTTCACATACATAACAATTCCAAATGGAAGAGATTCAGTATTTGGTGTTCCAATAAGGATGTTTTACCGGATACTGCTGATCTGGCTACAGTTCTGGATTACATGGTTCATCTTAATGGCCTAGGCCTCAGGGCAGCCACTTTAAAAGTTCATTTAACAGCTGTATCTGCACTCCTGTCAGCAGGGAAGGCTCCCTCTCTGGCATCTCAAATTGTCTTCTGTAAATTCTTTAAAGGTTTGGTTCATACCAACCCTCCCTTTAGGGATCCTACCCCTGCTTGGGATCTTAAAGTTTGCATTGCTCAGCTCATGCAACCCCCTTTTGAGCCTTTGGCTTCAGCCAAACTCAAGTGGTCTTACTTAAATCCTTAGGATATCAGAATTGATTGTCTTCAGTTTGCCATTCTAATTCACAAAGAATGCATGAGAGACCACTCTTAGAACCCTAAGAGTGGTTTCAGTGGCAGTAGTAACATATGTAAGAGGTTGTCTCATGCATATTGTTCTAAAATTATGAAGTCCTAAGTTCAGTTGGCAGTGGTACAGTCCATTTCTCACAAAGGGGATTCTCTAAGATTCCACAAACTAAAACATTTTCATTTTAAATTTAAAATCCACTTTTTAAACAAAGGTCTTTAACATGATTTATAATATGTTTACATGCAGAGTTCCATTGTCTGTTATGGATGCCTGTGTTCTCTCACAGTCCTTTTTAATGTGACCGTGGTTCTGGACAACTGGAGGAGGGCAGATGTAGTCCCACTTCAAAAAAGTGGTAGCAGGGAGGAGGCTGGCAGTTATAGACCAGTAAGCCTACATCATTGGTAGGAAAGTAAAGGGAATCACTGCTGAAGGAAAGCATTGTGGAATATTTGGAATCCAGTGGGTTACAAGACCAGAGGCAGGATGGATTCATGTGGGGGTGGGGGGTGGATCATGTCAAATGACTTTGATAGATTTCTTTGATCATCTGACCAAGGAATTTGATCAGGGTGGAGTGGTGGATGTGGCCTACCTATCTTTCAGTAAGGTTTTCTACACTGTTCTACGTAGGAGACTAG
This sequence comes from Neoceratodus forsteri, assembly GCA_016271365.2. Taxonomy (NCBI): domain Eukaryota; kingdom Metazoa; phylum Chordata; order Ceratodontiformes; family Ceratodontidae; genus Neoceratodus; species Neoceratodus forsteri. The sequence goes on from CM028133.1 coordinate 659,919,528, forward strand.
TAAGTAAGCTGGGTAGCTTAGGAGTGGATTTAAATGTGGTAAATTGGGTTAGAAATTTGTTAGGGGATAGACGACAGATGGTGGTGCTAAACAGAGTTCACTCTGAGGAAGGGAGGGTAACCAGTGGGTTGCTTCAGGGATCAATGCTAGGACCAGTCCTCTTGAACGTCTTTATAAGTGACACTGTAGAGGAGCTGGAAGGGAGGGTCTGCCTCTTGCAGACAACACCAAAATCTGCAATACTGTGGACACTCCAGGGGTGTGGAAAGAGTGTGCAGAGACCTGCAAGACTCGGGGTGCAGTCATGGGTATGGCAGTTGGGTTTCAATGCAAAAAAGTGCAGAATAGTGCACTTAGGACACAAAAACCCAAGGGTGGAGTACACAGTGGGGGAAGCTGTATTTACAACCACCAAGCAGGAATGAGACATGGGGGGAATCATATCTGATGACCTAATGGCAGACAGGTAGTGTGACAAGGCAGTTGGGAGGGCTAGTGGGATGTTGGGGTGCATAGGAAGATGTATCACCAGCAGAAAGATAGAAGTGGTGCTACCTCTGTATACATTGATGGTAAGACCCCACCTAGAGTATTGTATCCAGTCCTGGAGACCACGGGCCCAATTCCCAAAAGCAAAACTATGACACAGGGTGCTTGTGCCAAACAGGGAAGATGCAAGTGGCAGATCTTCCCTTGTCAATCTTCACCATTCATTACTGCTTGGGTTAAGCTGGAGGCGCGCACCCACTACGGGAGTTTTTTTTGGAGTTGGCTCCAACGGTGCCGCCCTCGAGTGCGACGTACTGCGTCATGCGCGAGGGGCGGCTGTTAGGTGCCACAGACTCCTCCTCTATCTCAGTTCTGTTTCTCCCGCCATCGAGGCTGCACCTGCTGCACGGTAGCGAAATAGTTTAACGGTTCCTTGTAATCCTTCAAGACTCCTCGTTTTTTCCTCAGTGACTCGCTCGACGCCATATACCAGTAAGACCGTTCTTATTTTTCTATCAACGGCGCTGAGTGCTTTATTGCTGTTTTTTTGCCTTGTTTAGTTCGCATCATGTCAGGTTGGGGAGCAAAGCGTAAGTCGAAGGCGGGCCGTGCCCCTATGCGTCGGTGCTCCTGTGGCCGGCATTTCTCCATCTCGGACCGGCATGATGTCTGTCTCCGTTGCCTGGGACTAACCACGACATGGGCGTGCGACGCCCTGTTTCTCATGGACCATCGTGTCCTCGAAGTCCCTGCCCATTCCAAGATCGGCAAGGCCCGCGGACCTTCGGAGGACGGTGTCGCTCCAGGGATTCCCAGGTAAGGTCTCTAGGCCCTTCCTCCGGGTCCCCTCCCAGGCCTATACGGTCCGTGGAGGAGGAGGCTTCCTCCTCTTCTCTTGCCGAAGAGGAAGCTTCTCTCGCGGTGTCGGAGGAACGTCATGGTCCCCTCCGGGGACGCGACAGGGACACCGCCTCAGCAGTCACCTCCCCCAGTGTCAAGGCCCGTGCCTGCTGGGCCCGGCACTGGTGGACCCTCAACGCTGCCCTCCGGCGCCGTTTCAGATCCCGGCACCACTTGCGGCACCGATGATCGAGGCAGGCGCCACTCCTGTCTTCGGTTGTCGCAGGCTCGGTTTACGCTCTCGGCGGCACCAGGTTGGGTTCCGATGCCAGGGGCGGTGCCATGGGCCTAACTGACACCTCAGGGGAGCCGGGGCTGGGCCTAGCGGTTGTGGGTGGGCTAGGGTCATCTGGCGCTGTCTCTGGCACCAGCGCCGTTCGCGGTGCCGTTTCTCCGGGAACCCCCGGGGTTGTCAGCATCGAGGTTCAGCTGGTCTCTTCCTCTTCGGAGGTCGATGACTCGGACTTGGACCCATCCTGGCACCCTGACTCTTCGGAGTCGGGGTCCCCGGTGGCACATGGTGCTAGGTGGCACAGCGGGCCCCTCCCACTGTCCCTGCTCCCATCCTCCCCTGAGGGCCCTCAGTCTAGGGGTGGCCCCAGGTCCCGGGGGGGCGATGGGGTGGGGATGGAGGGGGGCTCTCCCTCCTGAGGGGCCCGTGACAGCTACCCTTCCAGATGCAGTTACCACCTCTCGGGGTGGGAGAACGCTGGAGTCGAGGAGGAGGGCACTCTCTGAGTCCGAGGGTTCGAGGGGCGGGGGACAGTCGTCGCGGTCTCTGCCGGTTACCCCTCGTGGGGTGGCTAGGAGCCGTAGCGCTGAGCCCCGCCTTCCCCTCTTGGGCCCCGGGGTCCCCTCTGGTGGCGTTGCTGCAGACTGCCCTTCTGGATCCATGCAGTCCCAGGTTCATCACAGGGGAGGATCCCCTTCTGGGCTCTTCCAGGTTTCGCATCCCCGGGGTTCCATTTTGCGACCTGGTCTGTTGTCCGGAATCCCGCCAGCTCGGGCTCCGTTCTCCAGATTTCAGAGCCCTAGCAGAGGTCAGTTGCCTCTTCGTAGGTGCCCATCTCCAGTACCTCTGCAGCCACCCCCCTCTCTTCCAGGTCATGTCGGTCCTCCGGGTCCATTATCCTGGGAGCAGTTCAGAAGTTCTGCGGCGGCCTTCCCCTCATATGCTAGGTATATGCATGAGCGGGTCTTTTGCCTCTCCCCACCACCGCAGGAATCTCCTGGACACTCGAGTTCCCCAGCATCCTCGTCTCCCTCCTCTGAGGGAGAGGAACCCCTTGCTCATATCTCCTCCGATGCTGATTTCACTGAATATCAGTGATTCCTTTCGAGGATGGTGAGTGATCTTCGAATCTCCTACGTTAGGTGAGACAATACCGAATGGGAGACATGGGAATTCCTTGGAGAATTCAGTGCCCAGCACCTGGTGGTACCTTCCTGGCCTATCCCCTTCCAGGAGGCGTCTATCCGTTCCTGGCAGTCGCCAGCCGCCCCTTCTCCAGCCCCGGCAGACTGTCGACTGAAGGTATTGTGCCCGCCGGAGTCCCTGGGTACCTTCCCAACCTGTCCTCGGGTTTGGTATACCTAGAGACTCCTTCCGGGTGCCGCCGCCTGGCGCATGACCATCCACCGGATTCGGATTCCCTACAATTTGACTGATGGGGGCGAAGAGTGTTCTCTTCCTCTTGTGCGGTGGCTTGCATTGCGTCACATCAGGCTCATCATGCTGCCTACAGTAGGCATCTGTGGTCGATGCTCTCTCAGCTCTTAGCATCAATGCCTGATACGGAGCAAACCATACAGGCTATTGCCCTCTCTGCTATAGGCCTGGAGCTGGCAAGACACCAAGCAAGGGCATCTTATGACGCCAATGAGGTGGCTTCCAGGCTTGCAGGGACAGCGATCTGCATTAGGCGGACGGCATAGCTTCATCTATCAAGGTTGTCACCCCTGGCCCGGCGTAGGGTGATTCGCTCTGCCTTCCGGGGACCCGTCTTTTTTCCTCCAGAGCTAGGAGACTTCTGCAGGGGCTTCCTCCATCTCCCCATCCTCGGGGGGCACCTCCTAGCTCTTCTCCCACATAGACTTTTCTCTGGATTAGCCCAGGGTCTTCCCCTTCTGTTTCTCACCAGCAGGAGGCTGGGGGTCTTGTTCCCTCAGGGTTCTACCCCCTTTTTTGGGGGGGGCTTGGTACTCACCCAAGCAGTAATGAATGGTGAATTGACAAGAGAGATGTAAAATTATGTACCTACCGTAATTCTTGATCTTCTCTTGTATCTTCACCATTCATTACTGATACCCACCCACCTTCCCCTCAGTGGCCTCCTTCTGTGGCTTCTCCCCCTCACATCTCGTTCCTCTTCCTTTCCTTGGCCTTTATGCCAAAAAAAAAAAAACTTTCTGTTTTCCATTCTTAGTTAATGGATCCCCTTTTTTCCTCAAGGTAAAGAGGAACGAGCATGGTTGTACTTTCTCTAATTCTGAGGGAACTCTTTCTGACCGCCCTTAGGGTGCGATTCCTAAATACCTTCTTTAGGTTAAGCAGTTTCCCAGCTTAGAGTCATGTTCTGGCGTACCGGCAAAATTTAGAATCCCCTGGCAGGTATTATTTTGACCTCTTCCAGCTGCTAGTTGAACTTGTCAGCTCTGGCGTCTGCTTGCCTTGCCTTAGGGAGTCTGATTGGGTTCCACTCTATCTTTCTTACAAACTGCCTTCGTGAAGGCATAGTCTTTCCCATACACTGCTGTGTTAACACTTAACAAGGTGCTAAGGGACTTAGTCCCCTTCCTGGGTGGGCGCTCTTCCCGGAACAGGTTCTGCCCGGGCAGTCTAAGAGCCCTCAGCTAGGATGTAGGGACTTGGCATGTTGAGAGTTCAGAGATGTTGCCATCATTTGAATCTGTTCAGGTGGTTTAGGAGGCAGTATAGCGCAGTGGTCTAAGGCTCTGAGCTGCAAATTTGGTGATATCCAGCAGACCAGACCTGGGTTTGAATCCCACAGCTTCCACTTGAATACTGTGTGACCCTGAGCAAGTCACTTAACCTCCTTGTGCTCCCAGGTCGCTCCTGTAAAAAAGCTTTCAGCTTAGTGTGCTATACCTGGTTAAACAACTAAATAAAATAAGGAGGCATACTGGAGACAGTGGGCATGTGGGGGGTGATATGGCACCTGGCAGGGACAGGGGTGCCATTTATATAACTATTATGCTAATGGCAGGGTACCTTGGGAGGGGGTTCCAGGAACAAACAGTGCCATGAGCCCAGGTGGGCACAGCCCTGGCAGCGGCCCCAGCCTCAGGCACTGTTTGCCCCTGCCCCCCCGATACTATCCATTCACTTAATGGTTATATAGTGTCTCCCCCTCTGGGTACCACATCACCCCCTGGCATGCCCACCATCTCCCCAACTGACTCTATGACACCCCCATGCCTTTTCTGCCCTGTACCCCTGCTGGCAAACATGTTTCACTCCCCTAACCATCCCCTCCAAACTAGCCAGATCCCTGAGGCATTTTCTGCAGGTGAAACAATTGTTTGGCGCTAGCCTGTGGGTGTGACAGCTCCCGGGTTTTTGGTGCAGGGACCCCTGTTTTTACAGAATTGGGCACAGGGTCTCTGATGCATCTGGAGTTGGCCGCAGCCCTAGATCACTGCAAACTGTGGTGATCTGATGGCTGTTTGAGAATCAAGACCCACATCTCCAGAACATAAACAGAATGGAGGCCGTCCAGAGGAGGGCAACTAAAATGGTGCAGGGTCTGCATCAAAAGCTCTATGAAGAGAGACTAAAGGACCTAAATATGTACACCTTGGAAGTGAGGAGGAGGAAGAGTGGGGAATATGGTTAAGACTTTTAAATACCTGTGCTGGCAGTATAACCTAAAGGTTAGAGTAATGAGCTTCGAAGGAGCTTGGTGCATTAAACAAACCTGGGTTTGTTTCCCACAACTTCTACTTACATACTGTGTGACTATTAGCAAGTCACTTAACCTCTCCCCTTGCTCCTGGGTTACCCCAAAAAGAGGCAGTTGTGCCTAGTTAGCTTATCCAGTTACCAAAAGAATAAGAAAAAAATACCTCATGGGGTAAATAAGCTGCAGGAGAAACCTATTTTTCAGAAAAAGGTGCTCAAGAACAAGGGGACATAATATGAAAGTGGTGGGGGGATAGATTTTGGAGAGATGTGAGGATGTACTTCACAGAAAGTGTGGTGGATTCTTGGAACAGCCTACTAGTGGAGGTGGTGGTGGGGGGGAAACAATGGTGGGTTCAAGAATGCATGGAATAGGCATAAGGGAATCCTGGTGTAAAGGAAGTGGGGAGGTAGAAAGACACAGAGATCAAGTAGGATCTGCAGTAATAATGTAATGAAAAATGGGCAGACTAGGTGGTACAAGCTGTCCTTACCTGTCATCAAATTCTATGTTTCTATGTTATAAGACTTTGTTCTCAAGTCCTTTGTGTGCCAGAACTACTCAGCTTAATTTCACTGCTGTCTCACCCAAAGAACTCAGGAATGCACTCTTATAACCATAAGCAATGTGCATAAGCATAAGTGGATGTAATATGAAACTGGACAACTATACGCATTGTTTTCGCCAAACTGTTAACCATCAGATTCTTAATAAGCAAAAATAGACCTACTATAATCTCTCTATATTGGAAAGAAGGGCAATACAATCACTGAAATCAAACCACGACATTGTCATAAAGAAAGCTGATAAAGGTTCTGCAGTGGTGATCTTAAACTGCGTGGACTATGTTAATGAAGCTAACAGATAACTAACAGATCATACCTACTACAATGAATTGCCTAGTGACCCCACTACACTGTACACCAGGGAACTATGGGACATGAATCAAAAACACAAACGAAAAGCACTCTGCCAGAAATCATAAATAAGTCCACAAAAGTTGTGTCAGGAGCGGAACCCACAGCACACTACCCCTGTACTTTGTGTCCTTTCCGGGACACTTTGTCAGGAGGTGGGGTTCTGGTGCTCGGGATCTCTTTTTCTTTTAAAGTGATTAAAGTGACAGTACATTAATATTTAAATTCAAGTTCAGAACATCAGAAACCCCTAATAAATCGATTGAACACCAATGTTGTACAACAATATTAAATACATAATATACAATGCCTAACATGGCTTGACTGACAGATTGCTTTTTGTTTGTGTTTTTGATTCTAGTTTGGTTTGTATTAGCACCCGTTCGCTCTGTGGTGTATGGCCATCCTTTTGATTTTTCAACTATGGGACATGATTGTATCTTTTCCTAACCTTATCCAAGACATAGAGGATTGTGTATGAGCAGTCATACACAACCGGGTTATTCTTGAATCGAGCCGTTTCCCTGGTAACAGTAGACTTCGAGAGCGAAGCTCGAGAGGTCTCCTGTTAACAGGGAAATGGTGAGATTCAAGAATAACCTGGTGTGTGTATGACTGCTCATACACAATCTTTTATAGTGTATGGGCAGTCATGGTTGCGATTCAGATGAAAAAAAAAATGTCCAGAATGAAAGAAATAAAGAGTTTCCTTATCTGCCACTATCCTGATGTGTGATTTTCCCCTTCACAGATCTCACTGCAGTCAAATCAAGGCTGATTGGTGGATGCAGATGACATTTTTTATTTGTTGCTTTGCAGATTTAGTTAGTTTACTGCTGTTTTTTTTTGGGGGGGCGTAATGCTGTTGACTGCTGCTGCTGTCTCTGTCATATACCAACTCAAAACCATGAGGTGTCAAGGCAAGCAATGGCAACCGCTACTGGAGGGCTTTGAGGTGCAAGACAGCATTCCATTTTGTTGTGCTGCACTACTGACGTATTGAGTGCAGCACAGCAGCCAGTATGATGGAGTGAGTGCAGCACAACAGCCAGTATGACGGAGTGAGTGCAGCACAACAGCCAGTATGACGGAGTAAGTGAAGCACAACAACACTATTGCAGGCATGGATTTTCATGCTGAATAACGTTCCACCATGCACTATAGAATTATTGACCTCATCCCTGTTGAACCTAAACCAGGGACATTCTGCATGCTGCCTAAAATCCATAAACCTGGCAATCCAGAGACCCATAGTATCTGGCAATGGTACCCTGATGGAGGGTATCTCAGGTCTTATAGAAACCATTCTAAACCCACTGGTTATAGAAAGGGACAGCTACATTCAGGACACTACTCACTTCCTGTGTAAATTTTCAGGTTATAAGGATTTACCACCTAATACCATATTAGCCATGCTGGATGTAACCTCCCTCTATACTAATATTCCGCACATGGATGGCATTTCATCCAGTCTCAAATACCTACATCAGAAAGGACAGCACCAACACATCGACTCAGAAGTAGTGGGGAAACTTACTGAATTTATTCTGACACACAACAACTTCAGCTTCAATGGTAAACATTATGTTCAAACTATGGGAACAGCAATGGGTACCAGGATGGCTCCACATTATGCCAACCTTTTTATGGCTAGTTTAGAAGAAGATTTTTTTAAAGCACTGCACACACAAACCACTTGCTTATTTCCGTTTTATTGATGATTTGTTTATACTTTGAACAGAGGGCACTGACACACTCAAAGAGTTCCATTAGGTACTTAACAACCTCCACCCATTCATAAAACTTTCCATGGAATATTCTGACACCAGTGTTCATTTTCTGGACACCAGTCACCAGTAAGGATGGAACCTTGCAGACATGTATTTACAGGAAACCAACAGACAGACAAAGATACTTGCATATGAACAGTAGTCTCCCAAGGCACACTGAAAAATCTGTAATGTACACTCAAGCGCTGTGATACCACCGTATTTGTTCAAGTAAGGAGGATGGAGATAGACATTTCCCATGCTGAAAAAATACCTTTATTGGACAAGGGCACTTTTCAGAGAATTTGACAGAGCGGTAGAATGCGTGACACAGATACCAAGAGAACAACTGCTCCAGTATAGAGAGAGGACTGCCAATCAACAGTAGTCACATATCATCCTGATCTGGAGCTTCTGTGTAAAATTGTTAAGGACCACCAACCAATATTCAGTGAGGATGAGACCCTGGGGTATATTTTTCAAGAACTACCACTACTGTCTTTTAAGCACCCACCTAATTTAACCAACCCGATTGTTAGGAGTAAACTTGCACCAGAATAAAATAACAGAACACTAGATGGTACAAGACCCTGCAATTCCACTAGATGTAAGACTTGTAAACACATTTCTACTTCCAAGTGTATCACTACTCAACAAAACAGACAGTTCGGGATACAGGGGAATTACACATGTGCTTCTTGAAAATGCTGTTTATTTTATTCAGTGCAAGAGATGTCCACACACAGGGTATCTGGGAGAGACGGGACAACCTCTCTGCACTCGAATGAACTGACACAACATGATATTAAAATGAAGATGACAGAAAAACCAGTGGGACAACACTTCTCTCAACCTAGTCACTCCATCTTAGATATGTCGGTACTTGTTTTGAAAGGAAATCTCAAAAATACACAACAGAGGTGGGCTTTCAAGGTCAAAATTATTTTACTTCTCAATATGGTTGGAGATGGGATGAACATTGATTTGGGTTTTGTGTCACATTACACTGCCTAAACTTTCATCTGCTTCTGGAAGAATGCATGGACATACAGTGAGGTGGAGGGGGTGTGTAGGGAAGGGGTGTAGAAGGGAATGTGAGGGTTATGGGAGAAGGCATTTGTATGCACACATGTTGATACATGGACATTTTAGGATAACAGTATCTCAATTACTAGGGAGCCCTTTTTATGTTTGCTTGCTCGCATGTGCAAGAAACATGTTGTGACAGCTTGCTGGAGAAGCAGGTTGTGGAGGTGTGGTCATGTTGTGGCCAATGCCACCACTGCTTTTGGGGGCTTGGCTCTGTGTTACCAATAATGAGCACGCTGTCTATGACAGTAGCTCAAAAGTATGCCACCAACTTGAAAAGGGCATGCCTTGCCTGGTGTTACATTTCAATAAACAAGGCGGCAGCTGTTACAGTCCATCTCTCACAGTCCCATGAAAGCCAACGTGGGGGTGCCCAATCCCCCCTGTCAGCATGCCCCCTCCCCAGTTCATTTGCCAATGGGGGAGCCCAATCCCCATTGGCATAATGTTCCCCCATAATTTGTATGCCGAAGGGGGTATCCAATCCCCCTCGGCATCATACCCCACAAACACAGACTCTTTTTCTTTGCCGACGGGGTGCCCAATCCCCATCCGCTCCAGTCCCTCCTCCTGAAAAATACAGGTGGTATGCTGGGAGCCCACCCCAGCATGTCAAATGTACCTGTAAAACAGAAAACCTTCCTGAGAATTTTTTTTTTTAAAACCTGCAAACAAGAAAACAGTCCCTTGTCTGTGGTGCCTCCTTCCCCAACCTGCATCCGCCCTCTGCACACCCCAACTCCCCACACACACACCCACCCCATACTTACCTCCAGAGCAATGATCTTCAGTGGAGCGGGAACACGTCTGCACTCTTCAAAGCCAACCATGAACTGAAGAAATGCTGGTAAGCTGTATAATGGCATAAATGGGGGGGGGTCAACTTAGGTGGCTGTCTCAGCCATTTTTGTGACTTTTAGCACCAAATTTTCAACATAGGGTTCTTGGTACCCCACCTCATGAACTCAGTCACTGACAAGTCATTTTTCAGTCCCGAAAGGTGATTTCGCGGTCACTGCATGGAATCACCTTTTGGGATAAAGTAACAAAACAACAGTGTCACTGTTCATGAGGTGGGCTCCCAAAAACCATGTGTTGCAAATTTGGTGAAGAAATTCCCAAAAATGACTGTGTTATGAGCGTGCATTGCACAGTTCCCACACACGCTTGTAACCTCGAGAATTTTTATATTTTCACTCCAGATTTCCAGCATTGCCATTTTCCACACCTCCTTAAGAACAGTAGAGCTATAATTTTTCACATCCAACCCAAAATGTGTTTTCGCACATCTGGCGCACAATGGCGTGGTCGCTCTGTGTGAAATCAATGCTTGGGACAGATTAAGAAAATCAGTGACAGTGTTCATAAGGAGAGGTACCAAAAAGCCCATGTTGCAAATGTGGTGGATAAAAACCAAAAAAACGACTGCATTACCAACGTGTGTTCGAAATATGTTTTCGCACCTGTGGTGCCAAATGGCACAGTCACTGTACAAAATCACCTTTCGGCTAACAAACTGATAGTGTCACTGTTCATGCAGTGGGGTCACAAAAAGCCCACTTTGAAAACTTGGAGTGAAAATACCAAGAAACACCCAGGGTGTTAGGGTTTCCAATCAGAACTCCTTACCCTGTAGGGAAAGACAGGTGTCAGGGGTGTGACTTGGGATTGTCGACAGTAATGCTCATGTCATTCCACCCCCACCCCCATCCTGCAGCCAGTGACAGGCATAGAGGTGTGCCTTGGACTCTTCGGACCCAAAGTTCACCCCATTCTCCTATACTGCTCCCATTTCAGCATATTTCCTTATGGAATGGGATGAGAGTAAGGCCCGAACACCCCATAGCACACCTTGACACTTATCAGTGTCTGCAGGGTAGGGTGAGATGAGTGTTATGGATGATGATCCAAAGGCACACCCCAATGCCTGTCCATCTCTGCAGGGTGGGGGTGGGGTTGGCATCACTTCAATACTTCACTGCCATTCCTATTCTGCATCTGTCTAACTCCTGCACTTCCAATGCCAGCAAGCAAACATTCGGCATTGACAAATGCTTGTTTATGATGGTTGTGTCCAAAGTGACCCCTCCTATTTTAACATACTGCAAACGCAATGTCAGATAGGAATGGAACTATAACAAGACTAACAGTCCCATTCCAAGTGTTTTTAATGTATTAAGCAAGATGTTATGATCTACAGTATCAAATGCCTTGAACAGTTCAAGAAACACTGCTGGAGTAATTTCTGACCTGCCTAAAGCAGTGAAGATATCATCAGTTACCTTAGAGATGACGTACTGTGTTATGATGTTTCTTAAAACCTGATTGTTTATCTAAAATTATGTTGTATTGATCTAAGTAGCTAATAATTTGACTGTATAACAATTTCCTGCACACTTTCTGTTTGAGAAATTGTTATACCATAACAACTGCAATACCCTCAGCTGGCTGGCTATTTCAGGGGCAGGGGCAGAAGGGGTGGCAGGCATGGCTCCCAGACTGGGCAAGCCTAGCCACAAATGAAACAGAACCTCTGACTCCATTCCTCAGGCTGCCTCCCAGGTACCAGTTGGGGACAGACTGACTCACTGTTTCCAGGCCTGGGAAAAAAATATTGCCACAGAGAAGAGGGTCCTGGAAGTGGTGAGTCAGGGTTTGTCCCTAAGCTTCAGATCCCTTCCTCCCCTAAGAACAAGAGTGTTCAAAGCAGCTTCCCTCTCAGAAAGAAAGTTGCTAGAAAAAGAAGTACAGGTTTTGCTCTTGTCCAGGACAATAGAGTCTGTACCCGTTCTGCAAAAGGGGAAGGGTTTCTACTCAAGGTACTCCTTTACCACAAAGAAAAATGGGGAGTGGAGGCCTATTCTAGACCTCAGAATATTTAACAGGCACCTGGTAAAGCCCAGGTTCAAAATGGTCACATTGGCAATGATTCTGCCAGCCTTACAAAAAGGAGACTGGCTAGCCTCCTTGGATCTAAAAGACACATATTTCCACATTCCCATAAGGGAGTCTCACAGAACATATTTAAGATTCAGACTCCCTTCAGGACACTAGCAGTTTTCAACACTCCTCTTTGGTCTCACATCAGCACCAAGAGTGTTCACAAAGTGCCTGGCAGTGGTGGTGGCTCACTTAAGAAAGCTAGGTGTTTCTGTGTTCCCCTACCTGGAAGACTGGCTAGTCATGGGGAAGTTCCCCCCAACAAGTAAGGGGATATCTGCAGGTAATCCAGGACCTTTTGGAGTCTGAGATTTCTGATAGATGTCAAAAGGGTAGTCCTGCTCCCAGTGTAAGTACTGTAATTCATAGGGGCAGAACTGAATACCATAGTGGAAAGAGCTTACCTACCTCAGGAAAGGATAAGCAGCATCCTGCAACTGGCTGTCTCATTCAAACCAAACAGGCAAAAAACAGCAAGACAGTTTTTGCAACTTCTGGGCTACATAGCTCCAGCAATAGGCACAGTCCTAGGTTCCATGTTCCAACTGAGGGACATTCAGTTCCACCTCAGAGCACATTGGTGCCAGAGGAGAGACCAACTCTCAAAGTCAAGTCCAGTAACAAGTACATTACTGCAGGCTCTTCAGTGGTAGAAAGAAGGAGACAGTCTCAGAGAAGGGGTTCCCTTCCAGCAGGAGTGTCCATCAGTGATCCTGACAACAGATGCATCACTACTGGGGTGGGGTGCCCACCTAGGGGATCACACCACCCGTGGTACCTGGTCAAGTGCAGAGTCATTCCATTACATAAACCTACTGCAATTGAGAGCAGTGCTAGCAGCCCTGTAAACCTTTGCTCCACTGATCTGGGGAAGGGTGGTACAGATCAGAACAGACAATACCACCATAATGTACTACATAAACAAGCAGGGAGTGACAAGGTCTAGCCCCTTGTGAACAGAGGCAATGAAGATATGGAATTTGGCTTACTCCCTCTGTGCCTTTCTACTGTATAAGCTATCCATCTGCCAGGAAAGGACAACACCCTAGCAGATGCTCTGAGCTGGATCAACCAGGCCCATCATGAGTGGGTCTTAAATGGGCGGGTGCTGGATGTAGTATTCAGGAGGTGGTGGGGCACCCCAGAGATAGATCTTTTTGCATCCCATGAGAACCACCACCTGCCACAGTATTGTTGCAGACCACCAGCCAGGGGCACAGTTCCCCTGGATGCTTTAACACTGGACTGGTCAAGGAGGCATCTTTATGCCTTCCCTCCCTTTCCTCTGATTTTCAGAGTACTAATCAAACTCAGAAAACAGCCAGCATCAATGATTTTGATAGTACCAGATTGGACCAGGCAGCCATGGTACTCCCTACTGCTCCTTAAGTCTGTGGCTAAGCCAATATACCTCCCTCAGAGGCACATCCTGTTAACCTCCAACCAAGAGAGGATCATGTACCCAAACCTCAGGTCCCGAAGGCTCAAGGCATGGCTCTTGAGGGCTTAGAGAATGCAGGCTTACAACTCTCAGAAGGTGTTCTGTAGGTGTTAAGGGGGTACAGGAAGCCCGCCACCAAGAAAACCTATGCCTCAAAATGGAAAAGGTTTTCAGTTTGGTGTTCTACCAATGATGTGGTGCCAACACATGCAGAAGTTCCAGCCCTGTTGGACTACCTAACTCATTTATATTCTCTGAGCTTACAACATTCAACTCTGAAAGTCCATTTGGCCTCAGTGTCTGCATACATTTCAGCTGGAAAGAATGTCTCTGTGGCATCCAATCCAATCTTCAGGAGGTTTTTCAAGGGTTTTTCCCATATGCAACCCCTTAACAGGGAACCAGTGCCAGCTTGGGATATAAACATTTGTATTGCCCAGCTCAAGCTTCCCCTTTTGAACCCATGGTTTCAGTAGACCTGAAGTATGTTACCCGGAAAGCAGTTTTCCTGGTGGCCATCAATTCTGCTATACAGATCAGTGAGCTCCAAGCCTTGTTATTGAAAAGGACTATCTCTCCTTTCATAGGGACAAGGTATTGCTGGGAACAAATGGGAAGTTCCTCCCCAAGGTGGTTTCTGACTTCCACCTGAACCAGTCTATTACCTTGCCAGTCTTTTTCACTGAGCATTCCAGCTCATGAGAATGCAGACTGCACAGTCTGGATGCAAAAAGAGCCTTGAGTTACTACATGACTTACGCTAAGGACCATGGGCAGGACAGACAGCAGCTCTTCCTGACCTATGGTGTTGTGGGCAAAAGAAACCCAGCATCCAAAAGGACTATTTTTCGCTGGATAGGCAAGGCAATTTTATTTATGGGGTGACCATTCCTGGAGGCTCTGGGCACCTAACAAAACATCAATAAAACAGAACAAACAATTAAAATGCAATAAAGAAAACCTTACAAAAATAGTAGAATGCAATTTAAAACTCAGCATCTTAAAAAAACAAAAGTTTCAGGGTTGCCAACAGTATGTACTGGACATAAAAGATATACACAGCAGTCTGTGAAGGGCAAGGCTAAAGAGGTGGGCCTTCAGCCTTAGCTTAAACACCTCAATTGAGGGGACCCCCTGGACTGCAGATGGAAGCGAGCTCCATAGGGTCAGCCCAGAGACACTAAAAGCGTGGTCTCTTGATGTCCTGAGCCGAACCCTGAGAACATCCAGGAGGCCCCTCAAAGAGGAGCGGAGGGAGCGAGCAGAGTTCTCCAATGTCAGGAGCTCTGACAGGTAACCAGGATCCAGTCTGTATAGGGCCTTATAGGTGAGTAGACCCACCTTGACAAGGACCCTCCACCTGACAGAAAGTCAGTGCAGTGCATGCAGGACTGAGATCAAGTGACTGGACCTCGAAAGGCCCGTCAACAACTGGGCTGCTGCGTTCGGCACCAGCTGCAGTGTGTGAAGGGTCCCTCCCGTGACCCTGAAGTAAAGAGAGTAACAGTAGTAGAGTCTAGAGGTAACAAAGGTGTGCACCAGCATCAGCAGATCCTCAGGTGGAACGAAGGGCTTAATCTTGGCGATGTTCCGCAAGTGGTAAAAACACTTAAGACTACAGATGACACCTGATCTTCAAAGGTCAATCTGCTGTCCAGGATCATGCCCAGATTTCCCCTTGGGGAGGCCACCAATGGAGCAAAGACCAGGACAAGACCTGTGTCAGCCCCGGGTGGTAACCCATCATGCCCACAACCAGGATCGATCACTAGTACTTCTGTCTTGGCCAGGTTAAGTCTCAGCCAGCTGGAAGCCATCAAGTCATTGATTTTAGCAAAACAGTTATTAAGCACGTCGACAGCTCCTGATGCTCCGGGGGCAAAAGACAAATACAACTGGGTATCATCTGCATAGCAGTGAAACTCCATGCTGTATTGTCAAATGATCTCACCCAGAGGCAGCATGTACATTGCGAACAGCATCGGTGACAAGATCGAACCCTGTGGTACTCCACAGGACAGAGGAATTGAGGAGGAGGAGAAATTCCCCATCACCACCCACTGCACCCTGTCCGAGAGATAGAACTCAAAACATCTGATGACAGTACCAGCGAATACACAAAGCTCACAGAGTCAATCAGGAAGCACAACATGGGCCGGCCCGGTGGCGCTGAGGGTTGAGGCGCTGGATGCCACACCTCACGCTACGCCGGTGGACCGGGTTCAGAAATGAGCCCGGGTCATCGGGGGTCAGCAGGGGAGGACTAGGATTGAGCATTGGGAGACAGCTCTCCTAGTCCTGGGGAATCTACACAGCACTGCGGTGACCCCTGGGGATGCCCAGGGGTACCGCTTGCACTGGTGTGACTGTGGGGGAGTGCGGCAGACGTTGGCATGCACGTGCGCAGATGTCATTGCACATCTGCGCTCCCAATGGGAGAAAAAGTGGAAATGGCTGGGCGCGACCATGCAGCCTGATGGCCGCACCCTGCATTGCTGGGAGGACTCATGTGAAATCGCACTGGGGGGATCCGGAGCCAGTCTGGCTGGATAGGGTATGAGGAGACCATCCAGCAGATGGGCAATGGCCTTGCCAGATCCCCCATCATGTGAGTGAACCTGGTGCTCTTCCAGTGAGCAGTGCCCGTGGCTGGATGCCCCCGCCAGTAGTCGCCGCAGCAGGTGGATAAATAAGAATAATAAAAAAAAAAAAAAAAAAAGAAGGCACAACGTGGTCCACAGTGTCAAAGGCTGAGGAGAGACTGAGGAGCACAAGAACTAACCTGTCTCCTCTATCTCTAGCCATGAGCAGATCATAATGCACCCTCACTAGAGCTGTTTCTGTGCTATATGTGGTCCAAAAACCCAACTGAAATGGCTCATAGATGTTAAAGGACACCAGGAGATCCTCGAGCTGCTGTGCCACTAATTTCTCAACAAATTTGCTCAGAAAGGGCAGGTTGGCGATGGGATGGTAATTTCCCAGGACATCTGGGTCGAGAGAAGGTATCTTAAGGAGGGGTCTCACCAGTACTTCTTTCAAGGCCACTGGGAACACCCCCTCCACCATCGAGCACCTGGCAAGCCCAGCGAACACCAGACTGACAGCCTCGACACATCCTATTAAGAAATGCATCGGGGCTGGGTCCAGTTCACAATAAGTGTGCTTCAGCTCTAAGATCACCTTAGTCACTTCAGACACTTCCAATGGCCTAAACTCTTCCCAGACAGACGGAGTGCCTCTGGACCTCTCAGCTCGGCCACTGCAAGGCATCTCCGATCAGATAGCCATCACTCTGTCAGAGAAAAACTGAGCAAACTCTTCACATAAAGTGGATGAAAAGTCTTCTTCAGCTGTAGACAGGCCAGATGAAGAAGCCTGTCCACAGTTCTAAACAGCTGAGATGGTCTGTTTCTCCCAGCAGCAATTTCCCTGGACAAGAACTCTGCCTTCTTACAGGAAATTGCCCCCGGTACTCAACATAGTGAGCACGAAGGGCCAGCCTATCAGCCTCCAGCCGGGTCCTCCACCAGGAATGTTCCAGCTTCTGACCCTTGATCTTCATTGCCTTGAGATCCCCATCAAACCAAGGGGAAATCAAGTGAGAGGATCTGGGTCATATACGAACTGGTGTGAAGGCATCCAGAGCTTCAGAAACCTCCCTATTATAGGTGGCCACCACCTCTCTGGTGCCAATTGCGCATGCTGCATCAATCCTAGATAGGTCAGCTAACGCCAACAGTCCCTCTAGGTGCAAGCCCCTTAAGTGGTGCTAGCTAACCATCTCCACAGGAGAGGGGCTTTCAGGGGTGCCCCAAATGTGAACTCCACAGTACAGTAATCAGACCAAGAGACCTCATCAATCTTGAGGTTATCAACCTCAAGATCCAGGTGGAACACAAGATCGAGTGTGTGGCCCTGTTGGTGGGTAGCAGAAGCAACCACTTATGACAGGCCCAGTGAAGACATCAACTGGAGGAGATCATAACCAAAACACAAGGATTCATCATCGATCCAGGCATTGAAGTCCCCCAAGATTAAACACCTGGGGGACTCCAACACCTGGCCCACGATGAAGTCTGCCACCTCCTGCAGGAATTCTTCCTCCACCCCAGGAGGGTGGTAAACAAGGAGAATCCTGCATCCAGCACCCCCACACATAGCAACACACTCAAAGGATCAGGTATTACCAGTTGGGTGCACCGTGAAGCCCTGGCTGGATCGAAATACAATGGCCACTCCCCTACCCCTGCAATCCTTCCTCGGGTGGTGCACTATGGAGTAACCGGCGGATAGTTCAGTGCATCCAGTTTTGCTATTCAAAGGTGGGAAAACAGCCCCCAGCAGGGCTCAGGGCTCATTCCACAAGAGTTACAACTGCAACTGTGGCAGCTGCCAGGGGTGTTCCATTGCTGGAAATCTGTAAAGCAGCTACCTGGAGGCCAGTCCACACCTTTACAAACCATTACAGCTTAGACACCTTCTCCAGACATGATGCCAGGTTTGGCACAATTGTCCTGCAAAGTCTAGTTCCAAAGTAGGTTCTGTGCCCACCTCCAAAGGTACTGCTTCTTAGTCTACATAGAGTTAGGAATATTGGAATATTCCTGGGGTAAGAAGAAAAAATTACTTACCATAGTAATCTTGTTTCTGCCAGGGGATACGCCAATAATCATAACTCTCTAACCCTGCCTCCCCTTCTAGAACCAGTGGCCTCTGCACGCCAAGCTGACTAACTGTGTGTAAAGGTGCCACACACTGGCATATTCTTTATCTGTTTTAGCCCCGTTTGGCCTTGTTGTCGCCTTCTTCGGGTGATTCTGACATTAAGGGGGTTTTGGTGTTTTAAAACTTTTTCTGTCCCCAGTTGGGGCCTATGAGTGTTAGTTATTATGATTAAGTAGATTTTGTTTGGTTGGGCCTCTAGAGCAGGCTCCCTCGAAATCTAAAGGGTTAGAATGCAGCAGTTAGTGAAGGCAGCATTTGAAAATGGCAAGAGTTAATCAACATTCTCTTATTAGCATAAGTTCCATCTCTTCAGGCAGTTCTGTCTTAAAGGGACACTGCATAGAGTTATAAATATTGAAGTATCCCCTGGAAGAAACAAGATTACTGTGGTAAATAATTTTTTCTTGTGTAACCACGGTGTCTATCATCTGTTTGAGAGTGTTTAACTGGAAAAAGATGGCGCAGGCTCCAGCATCTTTGGACATTCCTGTTCAAGCCAGTATGTTTAGGTGGATGTGCACGATGCTAGCTAAGACTTCCACTGCCAGCAAGTGTGTGTTGTGCCAGAAGGATTGTGGGGTTGAGCTGCACCCAGTCTGCCACCAGTGTTACGATGATCATTCCAGGGGTCACGGGTACCAGTATTCACTGCCAACCTGCCATTGGACCTGCTCATCTGCTGCCTCCTTAGAGTCTGAGGGATGGGAGAATGTTTCCCAGCATGCCAGCCAGACAGATGGAGCAGGAGCCACCCCTTCAAGTACCCCACTGGAGAGACCTGTTGTGCCCACCCAGCTAAGGGCCCACATTGTACAGCCATCACAGTCAGTAGGACTCATGATCCCAGAGGACTTTTCCAGGCCTTTACAACTTATTGATGATAAGCAGCCAGGGTCATCAAAGGCAGCCAAGGCCCAGTCACCCAAATTGAAAGAGCCAGTCATACAGCCTGACTAAAGACCACCGGCAGAGACCCAGCCAGAGTTCTCTGTGGAGAGACCTCCCATTGAGCAGGGGGTAGAGAGCAAGCCAACCCGAACAGCTTGTTAGTGTTGGACATTTGGGAAGAAGAGGGGAATGATGATCCCCAAAGGACTATGCCTCAGTGGTGTTGCCCACTAAGAAATTGTTCAGTTCCCCATTGTCCCATTCTCCCCTGGCTGGTCCCATGGAGACACTGTGACAGATATGGGAGCAGGAGCATTGAGAGATAGTACCATTGCGGGGACATGGCTACTGGAAGGGCACGCACCCAGAACCACCATAAAAAGTCTGCCTGAGTGGTCACAAGCTGAGAGAATTGTGAGACGTCACGTTCATGAGGAGTACCCTGAGTATGAGTACCCCTGTCTGCCTGAGAGAGTGTGAGACGAGATTGAAAAGAGAAGGAAGGACTAGGTGTTTGAGGCATTCTGGGTAAATTGTATTGAACGCATGAACTGGAAAGTTTCAGCAGTCTGCCGCATTACAGGAGGTCCAGCGAGTTCTGTGCCAGATCTGTGCAAAGAGTGCATATGAGGGACTGGCCATCTCCAAGAACTGTGTAGTACTGCAGGACATTGATGGGGAGTGTACTAAATATGTTGTGGAAGCAACTGACTCCTTTGGCTAGCCCTGCTCAGAACCAGATCCCCGGTTTTACTTTGGGTGGCGTGAATGGTAAAGTGGACTAGAGTTTCCTCCCAGAGTTCCTGGTAGTGAGTGTTTTGGATTCATATTGGAACTTTTTGCCCTCAGTGTTATTGTTCAATGTTTAAAGTGCTATTGTATATGGGGGAAATGGGGATGAGTTCTGGAAGCAGTTATATGATAACCTAATGTTGCATGCCCTGTGATGATATATTGTGTCATGCATGTCACAGCTCTGAAGAGTATTTTCACTCCTTGTCCCATTGGGCTGTATTGTTAAAATGTTTCAGGCAATATATTTGTACTGTTACAGTAGTGAGTGGGTGGGTGGGTTATTGCGTAGTAGTTTGAGCATGGGAATAGTTAGGTAAGTGAGTTGAGCAGCAGGGAGTTGGCAGCTACACTAGGCAGGCAGTTGGGTCAGGCAGTATTAAGTAGTAGTGACGCAGCACCATGCAGTTTAATGAATGGTTGAAAAAATGGTGTGGAGCACAGGGGTTTGGCTTCACTGGGGACTGGGGTTCCACCTGGAGGGACACCAGCCTATACTGGCAGGATGATCTGCATCTGTCCAGGAAGGGAACAAGTCTTTTGGGCAATCGGTTTAAATGCTTCATTGGCAAGCTTTTAAACTAGTCAAGGGGAGGCACTGATAAGCAGCAGGAAAATCCCAGCCTCCCCCTACAAAACAGGGTACTAAATGAGAAAAAGACCAAGGTAGAAAGGTCAGTGGGGGATGCTGCTACAGAAGGTAAAGCCATCAAAATGGAGAGCAATGAGTACCAATGCCCATAGTCTGGGTAACAAGCTTCCTGAATTAGTGGCCTTGATGGAGGAGGAACATCTGGATATTGTGACAGTCACAGAAACATGGTACACACAGAACCATGACTGGGACATAAACATACCAGGATACACTATCTACAGGAGGGACAGGGAGGGTAAAAGAGGAGGAGTAGCTCTCTACATAAGGGAAGGAATCAAAGCAACAGAACAAAAGGGTAAACAGAGAGGAGAAGAAGCACTGTGGGTCAAGTTGGAGGCAGGCAAAGGCACCACAATCCGCACAGGGGTTGTATACAGACCCCCCTCTCACGGGGAGGAAATGGACAAGGAAATGATAGAAAGTATACTTAGAATGGCAGATAAAGGGGATATATTGCTGATAGGTGATCTGAATATGCCAGATGTTAACTGGAGTGCAATTGCAGCTGCCACTTCTAAGAGTGGGGTTATTCTGGATGCCCTACAGGGGGCATGCCTTAGACAACTAGTATTGGAACCCACTCGAGAGGGAGCAGTCTTAGACCTGGTTCTCTCAAATGGAGATGGAGAGAGGATCACAGATGTAGAAGTGGGTAGCCATCTGGGAACTAGCGACCATCGAACAGTATGGTTCACAATAAACACAGCAATAGAGTCCAGCCATACAAAGGCAAAAGTACTGAACTTCAGGAGGGCTGACTTTGCCAAAATGGGTGAGTGCCTAAGGAATGCACTAGCAAATGGGCAAGAAGGAGGGGTGGAAGAACAATGGGGAATAATAAAAACTGCCATCACAGAGGTAACAAGCCTTTGTGTGAAGCAAATAAGCAAAACAAAACGACGTAAAAACCACTATGGTTCTCAAAGGAGGTGGCAGTGAAGGTTCAAGAAAAAGAAAGCATTCAGAAAGTACAAGGAATCACAGAAGGAGCAGGACAGAGAACTGTATCAGTTAAAGCAAAGGAAGCTGGGAAGGCAGTCAGAACAGCAAAGGCCGAACCAAGGAAAAGATAGCCAACTCAGTTAAGAAGAGGAAAAACCTTTTAGGTACATCAGGGGCGAAGGACGACTAAGGGAGAGATAGTGAGGCTTAATAAAGGGAGGGGGTGGGCAGAGGGTGACGGTGAAAAGGCAGAGCTACTAAACAAATATTTTTGCTCAGTATTTACAAATGAAGAGGGGGAGGTACCTAAAACAAACAATAGAAACACTCTGGATACAGAAGTTGATACCAGCCCATTTACAGAAGAAAGGGTTCTGAAAGAACTCTTAAAACTGAAGGTAGACAAAGCAATGGGGCCTGATGGGATTCATCCCAGAATTCTAAAAGAACTAAGGGTAGAACTAGTGCCACCACTGACTACACTCTTTAACAAATCATGGGAGGATGGGGTGGTACCTGAGGACTGGAGGAGGGCAGATGTGATTCCCCTTCACAAAAGTGGGAGCAGGGCAGAAGCAGGAAACTACAGACCTGTTAGTTTAACTTCAGTGATAGGGAAAATGATGGAATCACTTCTGAAGGAAAGAATTGTCGAGTACCTAGAGGCCAGAGGGGCACAGGACCCAAAGCAGCATGGATTCACAGCGGGAAGGTCATGCCAGATGAATCTAATAGATTTCTTTGACTGGGTGACCAAAGTAGTAGATCAGGGAGGGGCTGTGGACATGGCCTACCTAGACTTTAGCAAAGCATTTGACTCAGTCCCACACAAAAGATTAATATACAAGTTAGCCAGTCTGGAAGTGGGTCCCAAGATGATAGCCTGGGTAAAGAATTGGCTGGAGAATAGGACACAGAGGGTAATAGTAAATGGAGTCTATTCTGAAGAAAGGGGGGTTACTAGTGGGGTACACATGAGTTTCAGTATTAGGACTGGTCCTCTTCAATGTCTTTATAATCGACATTGCAGAGGGACTGGAAGGAAAAGTATGTCTCTTTGCAGATGAACAAAAGACCTGCAACAGAGTTGATGCACAAGGTGGGGTGGAAAGGATGAGAAGGGACTTGGCAAGGTTAGAGGAATGGTCAAATGTATGGCAGCTTAGATTCAATGCTAAGAAATGCAGTAGTGCACCTGGGAAACAAAACCCAGGGAAGAGTACACAATGGGGGTGAGATACTAACAACAACAAAAATGGAAAGGGACCTGGGGGTAGTCATATCAGATGACTTAAAGGTGGGCAAGCAATGTGAGAGGGCAGTAAGGAGGGTTGGGTGGATACTGGGATGCATAGGGGAGGCATCACCAGTAGAAAACAGGAAGTTATTATCCCTCTGTACAGACAGCTGGTGAGACCCCATCTGGAGTACTGTGTGCAGTTCTGGAGACCCAATCTCTGCAAGGACATAGACAAGATGGAAACTGTCCAGAGGAGGGCAACTAAAATGGTGCAATGCCTGCACCAGAAGGCATATGAAGAGAGACTAAAGGAGCTTAATATGTATAGCCTCGAGGAAAGGAGGGAGCGGGGGGACATGATAGAAACTTTCAAGTACCTCAAGGGAATCAGCAAAGTCCAAGAGGGTAGCATCTTTCAAAAAAAGAGGTGTGCAAGAACAAGGGGGCACAATTTGAAGATGGGAGGGGGGCGGCTCAGAGGTAATGTAAGGAAGTATTTTCACAGAGAGGGTTGTGGATGCATGGAACAGCCTTCTGGAGGAGGTTGTGGAGTCAAAAACAGTGGTTGAATTCAAGCATGCATGGGACAGTCATAAGGCAATTCTAGGGGGTTGGGGGTAGAAAGAAGTAGGCTGCTGGTTAACTAGGATCTGCAGCTTATCCATTAGGTAGGGATATGGGCAGACTGTTTGGGCCAAGCGGTCCTTATCTGCTGTCAAACTAAAATTCTATGTAAGTACAGCTTAGGCTTGAGATGCTGCCCCTAGGGGCCTTGGGCAAACCACCTTAAGGGTCCAAGTGGGTGGGTAGCCAAGTGGGAGCTTGAGGGTTTTTGGAGAGTCAAGCATTAAGGAACCCCATTTTTGACTTTTCTTAGTTATTGAATTAGAACACACCATGGTGGTGCAGCCTGTAGCTAGCAGGGTTTTTGGGGAAAGGGAAGTGCACATATCCCTCACCTGGGGGCCTTGTAGAGTGGTTGAATGGGGAGGCTCCAACCTGTTCCAGGGGAGGCTCAAGCAAGTCTGAAAAAGTACTGTATTTAAATTTTAAAAGTATTTAGTAGGGGGAGAATTGTAATCCCTCTTTGGTGGGTAGAGCCTAAGGCTGGGTACAGTTCATGCCATGGGAGATAATTAGCTGGGATTAGCAGCATGGTAATGAAAGGGTTAATCCTGGGCTGGCCTGGTGACCTGCTGCAGGTGGAAGGTCGCCAGGAGGCAGGAAGGATATAAGGGAGGTATGCAAAAGAGGGGGGAAGAGAGAAGAGGATGACAGTGGGGGTGATTTCCCACTCACATCAGCCACAGTAGTTTTCCAGACAAAGGTATGAGAGAAAGCCTGTGGGAGGACGTGGCAGCTACCATTGCTCGAGCCCCATATGGTACCCCCGTGCTATGCCACCTCAGTGGGATTGGAGCAAGATGCCCTGCCGGACCATTGCTCAAGAGTAAGGTACAAGGTTGAGTCAAATAGTGACGCAGTAAGAGGGGTTCCATTGGTAGCTTCCAGCCTTGAAGCCCAGCGGAGAGAGTGAGATGATCAAGAAGGGATGAGGTATTGCTGGCCGATTGTTGGGGACATGTTGCTTGTAAGTCATGGGGACAGTCATCCGTGGGAAGCCACAAGAAGCTGAAATGGGAGGTGCCACAGTGTGCCAGGGGGACCCAGGATGGAACTGGTGACCCCGAGATGAGAGGCCAGTCGGTTCCATGGGGAAAAAGATGTCAGTGAGTGCTAAGAGGATGAGTTGTGGGGACATATCAGCCCATAATATCAGGGGAGCTTGAGTTGCCTGAGTTGTGAGGTCATCTGAATCACACCCCTTGAAGTATATGCAAACTGTGCAAATTGTTTGCTTGTGTGAACTGCTGCTACTGTGTGCCAAGGGATTGTAGTGGTCCAAGATTATTCTGTATGTGCTGCCTACCTCAAAACCATTTTTTTTTCTCCTCCATTGAGTTTTCATCAATTTGTTATTAAACGGAGTCCCTAGTGTTTGTTCTGTAAAGTTGTGGTCTCCAGTTATTTAACTGATGTTTACTGGGACTAACTTTTATTGTTGTGTGTTTTTTAGCCCAGCACCCAAAGAGCCATGCACCCCAGTGTGACTGTTACAACCTGCAAATGCTAGCAATTTCTGTAACAGTACTTCTGGTGGCCACTCCCTCCCTCCCCATGGACAGTTATCACCAGCATACTTCTAGACACCAGGGAGGGGGTGGGCGGCATATACATATTCAAATATAAATAAATATGTAAAGTAAACTAATTTGCTACAGTATCAAAGTTTACTAAAGCTGTTGTTGCTTCATGGGCTGAAAAAGAACAGACCTCATCTGCAAATTTGTGAAAAGCATTGGTAGGTATGGTATGGTATGATTGGTATGGTATGGTATGGACATGTCATGGCATGGCAAGAACCTCATTTGCAGGCGGGAAAAGGCCTTAGGACTCAATATCCTATATACAATGTCATCTTTTGCAAACTACAGTAAAATAAGTACAGTGACAAATTAAAAAGTACAGATGTAAGAATACAGGTACAGATACAAATAGTATACTTGAGATTAAAAACACTGACATTTTTGTGTAAGTTCTTTATCCAGGACTGGCTAAAATTCCTGCACTGTATGTTGAGCCTTGACTGCAATAAATCATTTATTCCACGATTCTGCCTCATTTAATTCTACAATTGTCATACCATATGTTGCATGGTCGAGCATTTACATAGTTGTCTCTTCTAACTTACATAAAACATTTGTTTTATTCATTTGGTTACTGGGTGAGACTCACTAGGCACAATGCCTATTTTTTCGGTGACCTGGAAGCACTGGGGAAGTTTGAGTGACTTGCTCAGAGTCACACAGAATGCAAGTGTAGGTTGTGGAATTCAAACCCAGGTCTGCTTGAGCTACAAAGCTCATTCGGCCCCATTATTGACTGCTGGATGTTTTAAGTACCTGTGTTTCAATCTTTGGCAGTAATTAAAGTCCAGCAGACCACATGATTAACATGATCTCCAACTTCCTATTATTTTCTGTTCTCTGAGAGTGCGTCTATCATGGTTACAGAGGCCCTGCCTGGTTTGTATATATACTTTCTCCTGAAAACATTTGGTGCAAATATTTTGAATTCTGACCTGTTGCATGGATCTTGCACAATTTAGCTTTTACTCTGCTTGTTAGTGCATACACTTTTGTAATATCTGCCCAGAATCAATCTTCTGTACATGAGTCCAATTTATGGGTCTGGGCCAGAAGCACGAAGAGCCTGTGGAAGCAAATCTTTTGGGCAGGGGCCAGCCAGGGCTACTGTCTATGGCAGCTGTGTGATACCGTCCACTTACTAATAACCAATGCAGCTCCCTCATCTACCTCAATTCTATTCTTTCCACTGTTGAGTGTACACCATGGGAGTTTATTGTTGCCTCAGTTCATTGTGTCTCCATTTTCTCTAGAAAAAAACTTTCTTTTGTAATTTTTTTTTTAACTCAAAAAGGTGCAAATTATCCCCCATCTTTCCTGTGTGTCCTTGAGGGGGAAAAGATTTTGTCAAACGACTAGCATCAGCTCTGCTTTTCCTGTCTTGGACTTACCCATGATATGAATTCCTGCAATGGTTGCTTTTCCATGGATGTTTGCACCCTTGAGACCAACACATTGAAGTAGTGTTGGGAGACCCCTACCTTTAGAGGTAAGTGTTGGATCAGGGTGTCCAAGGTGAGGAAACTGAACCCTTAAACGGGGTGCCTTCCAGGACCTCCATGGTCCTTGAAAATACATGGTTCTCCTTCACCTCACTGTCCTGAGGTGTCAAAGACCCAGATGGCAACATCAGGTGGACAGCCAACTCCTTCTGGGCAGTTGGTTCAGAACCTGCCACAGTCTGTTTGCCCTGAATGACAGACGTCCCTACAGTTGTAGTCACGGCTATATGACCATTCCACCCCAGTAGGCACCTTAATGCCATCCTCTGGTGCTGCTGGTACTATTGTCACTGTTCACAAAGGAAATGCTGCAGGTGGGGCCAGGAATGGCACAGCACCTCCCTTGACACTGTTCCTGGTGTAAGGGGAAGGCCAGGCATTGAGGCCTGTGTTGGTGTCACATCTGATCTGAGGCCTTTCCATGACCATGTTGCTGCTATCTCCAAGTCTGGCAACAATGCCAGCGATGGTCATGGTGCTGGGTCTGAGCCCAGCACAGAGGAAAGTGCCAACAAAGATGTTGGCCTGGTGCCTGCCCCATACCTTGGTGCTGACCACTGCACCAGAGAGGGAGATGGAAATGGGATGATGTTGATGTTGATGTCCACGTCGAGCAATGTGAAGGACAATGTTGTGGACAACAGTGCTGGGAGGCACCCTGGTCCCAAGGACATTGCCAGCCCTGATGCCAGTGCTGTAGCTGGCACTGACTTGGAGCATGGTGATGACCTGGAGCATCTCCCGATGTCATACCTAGTGAAGCCAGGAAGGAAAGCCAGGAGTTTCAGCCACCCTTAAAGGGACTTCAGCAATTCTCGAAGAAGTTGCCCATGATCTTCCAGGAATCAATTTTCACCATGCATTCCCACTTATGGGTCTAAGTTGGAGAGGCCAAGACCCAGTGTGAGCAAAGTCTTTTGCAGCCTAGGAGACCAACGTCAGTGCCGGCACTGCTCACAAGTCAGACGTAGTGACATTGTGCACATGGGTTGGCCAGTAACTGATGGCAGCCCCCTCCCTTCCTCAGTTCTGTTTTTCCCACCATTGAGTGCACATCATGGGAGCAATGCTCACCTAACTGCATCTCTACTTTCCTCAGTTTGTAGCTGCCCAGTTTGGCACCAGTCTTCAAGGACACCAGGTTTCTTCAGTGACACTTTATTATTTGTAATGTCTAGTTCTGTGCCAGACTCTCTTCTTTTCTAGTTTTCATTGTTGCTCCATGTTGCCATGTCTGGTTCTGAAGAACAGAGGGGCAAGAAGGTCAAGAAGAAGAAGAAGTAGAAGTACTACAGTGGCTCCACGTGTATCAGTGCTTTTGTGGGGGCCATATAGCCATTCAGGACCAGCATGAGGGCAGTTGGGCCTGCCTTGGCACTAACCATAATATGGATAGGTGACACCTGCTTTTCGATGGACTAACACATCCTTGAACTCCATGTGTTAAAGTGGGGCCACAAGCCTCCTACTTTTGGAGGCAGGCATCACACCAGGGACACGAAGATGAGGTCCTTGGGCTCCTCCCCTGAGCCCTTTCCCAGTACTATACATACTAAGGAAGACCAGGGCACTCCCCACATTCGCCACACCAAGATGAGAAGTTAGAGGCCCTGGAAGTGAGGTCTGGTGGACAGTTGGTCTCCTCCATGGGGCCTGCTGAGCACCCCTCCCAGTCTGTCTGCCCTTTGGGGCAGCAGATGCCCCCGGTGGTGAGCCTGAGGCTATATGCTTGGTCTACACTGGTGGGTACCTCAGCACTGTGGTCTGGTGCAGCCTCCGTGGCTCCTGGTATTAAGGCCAGTACAAGTGAGTGGGGTGGTGCCAGCCACAGGACTAAGTCCCCTTCCAGCACTCTTCAATGTGCCGGAAGAAGGAAGGGTTCCAGAGTTGTCTCTACCGTAAGTACCAAGGTAATTGGAATTTCTTCCCCACATCGGTTGGCTGACCCAGAAGAGGATGATGGTGCTGACCTTGAGCTGATGGACAGGGTCAGTGAGGATGGAAGCCTTATTGGGCCTGGTTCCAGGCCTAGTTCAGGACCAGGTGCCTCTTCTGGAGCTACCCCTCAGGCTGGTGCGGGGGTCTGTTCCAGGATCCCTTATGGCACCATTCATGATGCTGGTTCAAGTTCTGGTGCCATTCCCAGTGCTGGATCTGATTCTGGTACCGTTCACAGTGTCAGGGAAGGGACTGGTGCTCCTTGTGGAGCAGGATCTGGGGATGACTCTACTGGAGGCCCTGGGCTACAGTTTGGGTTTGGCCTGATGGGCAAGGTCAGTTCTGGTGAGGTGGTATGGAAGGACTCCGGGCCTGCAGCTCACCCCTTATCGAGAGGTGGTGGAAAGTCTGATGGGGCCACAGCACTAGTTCAGAGCCCAGTTTCTCTCTGGAACTTTCTGGCCCTGTCACTAGTGAGGACCAGGGCCACCCCTTGGGACATATACAGCTCCACTTTTCCCACCTGGGGGTTTCCATTTTCCCCCAAGAGTACCATTTCGACTGGTCACTAATGTTGGCTATTCACAGATGGGCAAGTTTGCCAGGACCTCCCTTCCAGCGAGGTCCCCTGAGCATTCTCCCAGCCCAGGCAGAGGACCTGGCCTGGTCACCCATGCCCTCCTCCTCCCCTCCTCATCTGCCTCTCCTCCTTCTATCGCAGGTATTTCTGGTCCTCCAAGGCCCATAATGTGGGACCAATTTAGGTCAGCAGCTGGTATGTTCCACCAGTTCCACCTCTGAGGCAACCAGGCTATTTTTAAGTCTGAGGTCCCTGCACTGCCACTACCTGACTCCAGCTCCTCCTCTCCCATTTTCTCCTCTGAGGAAAATAATTTTTTGTGTCATCTCTTGTTTGATCCTGCATACTCTTGGTACCAGCAATTAATTTCAGAGATGATGCAGGAGCTGAGTTTTCACCAAGATGATGCAGGAGCTGAATCTTCACCATTTTGTAGCTCTCAATACTGCTATCCTGATGCTGTCATTCCTTGGAGAATACAGCAGTGACAATATTGTCATCCATCCATGGCCCTGGCCATTTATGTAGGTGTCCAGGAATGTCTAACTCCATTCCTTTGCCCCTTCTCCAGTCTCTAGGGACATTCAGCACAGGTATTGTGCTCCCATGGGGTCTCTAGGCTCTAGTCCTCATACCACCTCAGGTATTTTGGCAATACAGACCCCCATGGGTCTAAACACTCAGTGCACAACTGCCCCATCAACACCAACTTTGCAGAGTCGGCACTTGGGGCAGGAGAATTTTGTGGTGGCACGCACCATAATGTGCATTTATGCACATCAGGCACACCAGGCAGCTTACGGCAAGTGCCTGTGGATGACACTGAGTCAGCTCTTAGCATCCATGCTGGCTTGCAAAGCAACCAGGCAGGCCATTTGCCTTTCCATCCGGGGCCTGGAGCTGGCAAGGCACCAAGCGAAGGCATTGTACAATACCAATAAGGTAGCTTCCAGGCTGATCAGAACTGCATACTGCATTCAGTGGACAGCGTGACTTTGCCTTTCCTGGTTGGCACCCCTGGCTTGGCATAGGATGCTCAACTTGCACTACCAGGAGGACTCATTTGTCCTCCTTCAGGGTCAAGCCTGAGTTGTCGGGGCGCCTTCCTGCTCTCGGGCCATGGGAGCCTTCATCCGCCCCGACCAGTCTCAGGTCCTGCCTGATATGTAAGGAGTCCCTACAATCCAGTGGTTATCCCCCACAAAGTGCTGAGGTAAGTATATATTTTCTCTCAGGTGAGCCAACTCCTCCCCTTTTTGGGAGAAAGTTTGGTACTCTGACCCATAAGTGGTAATGAATGGAGACTGATTCCTGGAAGATACGAAAATTACATACACACAGTCATTTTTGATCTTCCAGAATATCTTCTCCATTCATTCACACACCCTCCCGTCTTCCCCTCATGTAAGAGTCAGGGCCTATGGGCAGCTCACCCTGGATTAGGCACTTGGCATCTTCTTGCCACTATTTCAGGCTCTTTCCTCTGAAACTTGGGGAGATAACCCTGTCCATCCTTGCTGGAATTGGACTCTATTCTCTGTTCCACTTTCCTGGTTTTTCAAAAAAAAAAAGGAAGACAAGTTTTCAAAAACACAAAGGGGGCTAATGTTTTTTATATAATTTCTGTCTCCTACTCTCTTTCCCTCCACAGGGGTTAGTTGGTAACCCCTTAAATCTGTGGAGTCTCTGTCTCCACCTTGCAGATACCTCTAACCTCTGCTAACTGGTAGCATAGCTTCACTACAAGACACAGCCTTCATCGCCATTGCCAATGAGGGAAAGATGCTGCAGTTTTTGCTGTTCTTCCATTTCTCAGGCTGTACAGCTGCATACTGCCCCACACCTTGGTGATGGGTATCTTTTTCCTTTCTTCTTTCTCTTCACACTCTAGAGTGGCAAGAGGATGATAGCAGTGCTCATAGTCTTCTCCAAGTTCTTTGCTATCTTTAAGATTTTATGTTATTACTTGGTTCTTGTCCTCTGTCCATCGGTGAGCCAATTGGCACCCTTAAACTTGCCCCTAGCCTGCCAGGTGGCCAGTCAGTTTGCCTCTTTCAAGTGTCCACCAACCCTTGCTGGCTTCATAAGTAATAGGCTACATAGTGGCCCCCTCATGCTGTGACCACACACACGCAGGACAAACATGCAAAGGATATTGGAGTGTACCCACCGGAGTCAGCCCAACAAGGCAGCCGGTGGCCAATCACTCTGCTTCTCTGCTGACCCAAATGGACCCCTGCTCATCAGATCCCAGGTACTCCTGTTGGGGGTTGCATTGTTGGGAGGCTGTACTTTGAGGGCTTGCTGCTAAACATTTGGGGGGTTAGTGTGATTGTGAGCTTTGGGGCTTGCTATTTAAACTGCTGCTGGGTATGTGAGTTTCTGGATTTAAGGGATTGTTGTTAATCTGTTGCTAGGTACTAGTGTATGTCAGGGTTCAGGGGTTGACTGTTAAATTATTGTGTTGGGTATTTTAGTGTGTAGGGGTTTGCTGTTAAGAACAGTTGCTGGGTATTTTAGTGTGCAGTGGCTTGCTGTTAAATGGTTGCTGTGTCATTAGTGCACTTCGGAGTTTGGGGGTTTGTGGTTACTGGGTGTTAGTAGGATAGTTTTAATGGGGTCTGGGAGAGGAGGACAAGAAGCACATGAAGAGCAGGAAAAAAAGGAAATGTGGGGAGTGTTGCAATGCAGTGGTTATGGGGAGGCAGTCTACAGGGAGACCTTCTGGAGACAGTGGTGCTGTCCCATCTGCATGTGCCTCTATGGGTGGAGGGAACAAGTCTCCAGGCTCCAGGCAGTGCTGGCTTAGAGCCAGGGGAATATCGCTAGACAGAGTTATGTTGAAGAGGAGTCAGGGACCATTTCTCCCACCCAAGAACCACCTAGCCAGATACCACTACCTCAAAGGATGTCAAAAGGGAGGAGCGGAGCCTTCCAGTGATGTCACCCTGTAATGAGGGAGTGAAAGAACAGATCTCTTCCAAACCTGAAAATAAAAACATAATTTTCTACCCTTACTTGATGGCGAAATGAATTGCAGAGACAACGGTAGCAGAAATAGCGATGGCAACCCACCTAAAATTATAAGCATCTGCAGCAAACTCGGAAAAAAACACACATAGCAGCTCATTCAGATCAGGTCAGGAGCAGAAGCTGCTCATCCACATGACAGCCCAACTCTCCTGAATTACTCGCAGGCAGTGAAGTAGAGGAACTGGAGGAGCAGTTTACTATTACCTCCTATCAACTATATCAGGAACTTCACAGCTTGGGAGATACCCTTGATAGGATGCAAAGTGAGGTGGCTGACAATAAGAAAACATACAAAAGCAGGGGGAAAAACAAATAGCCAAAATAGAAAAGCAAGTCTCAGAGCTCACAGAAACCATGAACTTGCATAATGACACCATTTTACAGTTTCACGACCGTGAAGTACTGCTTCAACAAAAGCTAGAAGATCTGGAAAACAGCTCTAGAAGAATAAACCTGCAAATCCATGGGATCCCAGAATGGACAGAATCTGGTAACATGGTGAATCTTATGGAGAGTTTTATCAGAGAGGTGCTGAACTTAGAGCCTGATTTCCCCTTTACTATTAATAGAGCACACGGGGCCTTGGTGGCACCCCCCAACAGATTCCAAAGCTCGGCCCCGCTTGGTAGTTATTGCCATCCTAGATTTTCACACTAAGGAAAGCATTCTTGAAAAAGCATGGGAGCGCAAGGAAATCTTATTTGGGAATAAGAGGTTATTTTTTGAACAAGACTATGCTCTGTTAACATTGGATGGGAGGAAGCAATTATTTCCCATCCTAAAAGAACTGAGGTCCAAAGGTCCGAAGGTAAGAATATATTACCCAGCTAAGCTTAGAATAACTTTCGATGCTGGGATAAGGATCTTTGAGAATTTACCAGAGGCAAAACCATATCTAACCGCACTGGGGATCTTCTTGAATGGTATCATTTCAACACTGAAAATGAAAGAGCTGGAAAAAAGAAGATGGTATACCCCAAGGAGTGGAAAATTGAATGGCTGTGTACAAAAGGTACAGTACAATTTTCAGGGAGCAGCCCATTGTCAAAAATGGCAGCTCCTAACATAAACAAAGTTACAGCTTCTAACTCTTCTTCATCGGAACCAGCAGAAAAGAATGGAGTGGATCAACATGTTACAGAAGGAGTACCAGGACCCTCAGAAGAACAACAGAGAATGAACTGCCGAACATCAGAGACAGTAAGCTTTTACTTTTGGAAAGTCTTGACATTTGGTTATTTCTCTTTGGCCTGTGTTTGAATGTGGGTTGGTGTTGCTAAAAGGGTGAAGAATCTCTCTAGACTTTAATAGCTCCTTCCTTGGGCATTGTTCAGGGAGAAAGGGGTATAGGTTATGGGGTAGAAACATGTTATGTAGCACTCAGTATACTTACTTATCACCCCATAAAAGGGTATCTTAGGTTATGCAATAAGAGAAAGTTTGGTATAGTTTAGTCCTGAGGACATATGTTTTTCAATTTCTTTTGGGATATTTCATTTGGTTATAAAAGCCTCCAAGAGTAAGACAGCACTAGTTAAAACGCTTTCCCCCTCCAAAGGGCAATCTGGAAGTGCTACATTTTGTTTAGTGAGGAAGGTTTGTGGGAGGGGGTGCTTCTTAGTGTAGGGTAGACAAGCACTCATTTTTTGTTTGGGGGAAGGTTCCATCTGACAGTGGAACAGTGCAGTGGTAACAGGCTGTAATACCTGTTACCAACCTAAACTGACAGGATCATAGGAATAGGGTGCGACGTAGGGAAGGGGAGGAGGGAAGGAGTAGTAGTTTCCTTTATATCCTGGCACCTGCAAGATTTTAAAGATGAACCACATAGTTTTGGCATTTGATTTATTGTTATAAGGGTTACATTCCATGAGATTCTCAAATTAGTTTTAGAAAATTACATTCCATCTGTATACTGGTCATTCCTGCGTAGTGCTAGTTTAATAATCTCAAAGGGGTGCACCTGTCAGGTTCAAATTTTTGAGGTAATCAGGGGGTTTACTTATAGCTGACCTCAAGCCAATCTCATACAATGTCCTGGGCTTAAACAGTCCCATAAAAATGGCCCGAGTTTTACAGGAAGTGGGCAAAACAGTGGCTTTACTCACATTCCTGCAGGAAACACATCTTACTCCTCAGGAACATGATAAACTTAAACATAAATGGGTGGGGGAAGTGTATGCTGCTTCCTGGGATGCATATCCCCACAGGAGGGACACAGCGATACTGATTAAAAAGGACAGCCCAGTACACATTGAAAAATCAATAACAGACCAAGCAGGATGGTTTGTTTGTCTACAAGGCTTCTACTGAGATGCCAGGTACATTTTTTTGAACTTTTATGCTCCAAACGATGAAGTAGAACGTTTGGTATTTCTTAAAAAAATGTTCCTTGAAACTGTGGTTGATCCTGAGGTGCTGTATATAATTTGAGGTGACTTTTATATGATTCTCCTGACTAAACAGGATAGATGTGGGGGGCCATAGAGGTAGACAGTAGATTGAGTAAATTGCTGAACAGATTGGTGGCCAAACTAGGCCTAATAGAGATATGGCATCATATTAGTGGGAACCTGCACAATTATACACACTATTCAGATAGACATGGATGCTATACTCACATAGATCTGTTCTTTGTACCTACTGAATGGGTTCATGTGGTTAAGAAGTGTACCATAATGACCTGCACAATTTTGGACCATGACCCGGTCCTATTAGAGATGACACTGTCCCCTACAACATGTAACTCAAACTGGAGATTGAATATGGAGCATCCTAGTACACCTGAGATTTGAGAGCTGATAGAAAACACCATTCAGGGGTACCTTAATAATAATCTGGAGGGAGGCAGCCACCTATTCTGTTTGTTGGGACACTTTAAAGGCAGTTTTAAGGGGAGCAATTATAGAATATTTATGTAGCGTGAAAAAAACAGCACTTAGCACAATTACAGGCCTTGGAGCAAGAAATATCTGGTCTAGAATTTCATTGTAAGATCACCTTAAATGTCCAAGTAAAAGTTCAGTTAGATGACAAACACAGGGAGCTCACAGCTCTACTGAACACTAAGATGGAGGGGAGTCTTAGGAGAATACAGCAAACATATTATAAAGGGAAAATAGGATGGTTGCTGGTGTACACACTTCGGAAGCAACAAAGTAACAGGGCAGTACTACATATGTGTAAACCCCAGGAGGGCAGAGGTTTCACGGGAAACCCAGGGGAAATTGTTAACATCTTAGCCCACTATTACAAACAATTATATACTCAGGATACTAATGACAATTCTGAACATGAGGTGGAAGACTTATTTTCTGACTTGGTACTTCCAGGTCTGACAGAACAGGAAACATCTGCTCTAGATCAAGATATAGGGGTATAGGAAATACTGCATAGTATTTAAAAGTTAAAAACTGGAAAATGGCCAGGCCTGGACAGCCTACCAGCGGAATTTTTCAAAACATTTGCAGTACAGTTAACCCCATTGCTCCAGAAAGTATATCAAGAAATAAGAGAAGGGGCAGTATTCTGGATTCCTGGAGATACTCCCATATTTCTGTGCTACCAAAGCCCAGCAAAGAAGCCATGGAGCCTGGTTCTTATAGACCAGTCTCTCTCTTAAATACTGATTTAAAAATTTTCACAGAGATCCTGAGAGACAGACTACAAAGGGTGATCCCAATGATGATAATAAGGACCAAACTGAGTTTATATATGGCTGACTTTTACAAGATAATATTAGAAGACTCCTGAACATAGCAGCAGCACAGAGAGGGCAGAGGGAGTTTCAATTGGCTGTCTCCATGGATGCTGAAAAAGCATTTGATAGGGTTAATTGGCTCTTTTTACTACAAATCATGGAGAAGATGCAATTTGGCCCTAAATTAGTAGACTCTATCAAAGCTCTCTATGCAGATACTCAGACCCTGGTTAGTGTCAATGACATTAATTCTCCCTTTTTTCCACTAACCAGAGAAACTTGCCAGGAATGCCTTCTGTTTCCTCCATTATTTGCTGTTTGCCTGGAGCACCTGGCAGCCAGGATTCATCAAGATGTAAATGCAGTGGGTATCACAGTGGGAGGTTTGGAACAAAAGGTATCCCTATATGCAGATGACTCCATCTTCTTCATAAGCAAACCAGAAAAGTCAGGCTCTTGATTGGTATTTCATTTTGATAAATTCAACGCTATTTTGGGGTATAAAATCAGTTTTACAAAGTCCAAGGTGATGGTTATAAATGGTCATAGCCTGCAGGGTTTTAAGCACTCCTTTCAATTCAGTCGGGCCCCTCACAACAAAATCAGATATCTGGGTATTCATGTTTTGATAGATTTAAACAAATTATTCACTTTGATTTATGAGGGGTTCTGGGAGACTGTGAATGCAGATCTAGCCAGATGGCGACTCCTGCCACTATCCTTAGTTTGCACAATAGCCACAGTAAAAGTGAATGTGCTGCCACACTTTATATTTTTACTTCCAACACTACCGATAGCCATACCTAACAGTTTTTGGAATAAGATAACAGCCTACTTGCAACAATTTGTGTGGAATCATAAGTGCCCGAGGATAACTAAACAAATTCTACACCTTCCCTGGGATCAAGGGGGCCTAGTACTTCCAGACCTCAAAAAATACTATTTAGCAGCACAAATGTCGGCAGTTTGCACTTGGGTAAAACAATGAATGGTTCCAACTCTGGATGGTATGATATAGAAAATGCAGTGGTAGGGGTACAACCCCTCTTCACTTTGACCCTTATGTCAGCACCTACGGATTTAATCTGTTCTATTCCTATCAGGTGGGTTAAACATAGTTGGAGAGGCTTGGCAGAGAACACCAGAAGGAAGGAGTGCTGTGTGACTGGACTTCTCTACTGGGACTAAAGAAGTAGAACTCTTCTACTGGGACCTTTAATTTAGGGTAAACAAAACAAACAAAAAAAAAATTAGTGTGTTCGTCTCAGTTAGCTAAAGTGGTCATCTGAACAGTTATCTAGGTGTAAATCTCAGGTGGCTGAAGGGGCTTGATTGCTGTGCAGTTTAAATTACTTGTAGAAAGATCTAGTAAGTAGGGGGAGTGGCTTAGCTAGAAGGAATTTAGATTTAAACACTGCCTTAGAAAGATTCTGTCAAAGGCTTGGCAGAAGACACCAGAAGGAAGGAGTGCTGTGTGACTGGACTTCTCTACTGGGACTAAAGAAGTAGAACTCTTCTGCTCTCTACACTCTTCTAAAAACCTATATTGCCCACCTTCCTTCCCAAAGCTAGTTCTACTTTTATAGGCACAGGATTTGACTGACAACAGGAACTTCCTGTTTGGGAGCAGGAAGTGAGTGATCACAGAGCCACCAAAGACGCACCATCCTAGAAGGGCAAGAGTAGCTCTCTGTCCCCCTCTAGCTGCTGGAGGTCTGCCTCTAAGCAAGTAAGGGGTCTACTGAGAAATATAGGATTTTCTTGTCTCAGAACAGGACAATCAGGAGCTTAAAGGGCACAAAGGCAGTAAGTAAGTAGAGAGAGAAGGAAAAAAACAGAGAAAAGAGTAAGGATTCCAAACAATAGTGAAGGGACCAGAAATAAGACATGATGGGAGTGGTGCAGTGCAGTGGCTGTGGAGCAGCAGTCTTCTGGGAGATGTTCTGGAGGATGCGGTGTTGTCTCATCTGCAGGCACCTCTCTGGGCTGAGGGGGGAGGTTGCTCATCTCCGGGCTGAGTTGGCCAGGATTTGTGGGACCTCCTCTTCCATCCAGGAACCACCAGGGCCACTGCCATTGCCTCAGAGGTTGCCTAGAAAGAGGAGTGGTTGGACCACAGTGGGCTCAGGGAGGGTGAGGGTGTTGGAACAGAGGTGCATCCCTCCAGTTGTACCTCTCCACAATTCATTTTCCATTCTGGCAAAGTGTGGTTCCTCTCTGAAAGCACCCACAGTGGAGACCAAAGAAGATGCTGGGAACCTCCACAAGGGAGACCCACAGGAGGGTGGCATGGGACCCCACAGGGGAAGAAAACAACTCCTGGTGGGGGACTCCATTGTTAGGAAGGTAGAACTGGGGGAGGAAGGGGAGAGGGAGGTAAGGTGCCTGCCTGGTGCCATGGCTTGGAGGGACAGGGAGCGAATCCTCAGGATTGCTGGTGCAGCTGCACAGGGGAGGGAGCTGGATGTCATTGTCCACCTAGGAACAAATGACCTGGCTAAGAAAGGAATCAGAGCAGTGCAGGAAGAGTTTGTGGAATTGAGGAGGGGGCCTTAGACAAGTAGCACGCACGGTAACCTTCTCGGAGGCGCTGCCTGTCTATGGCGTACGAGAGGCAAGGGTACTCCACACCATGGGATTCAATCAGTGGTTGAAAAACTGGTGCAGAGCTCAGGGATTTGGCTTCACTGGAGACTGGGGGTCCACCTGAAGGGATGCAAGCCTATACTGGCATGATGGGCTGCATCTGTCCAGGAGGGGAACCAGGATCCTAGGTAATAGGTTTAAATGCTTCATTGGCAAGTATTTAAACTGGCCAAGGGAGGAGGCACTGGAAAGGAGCAGGAAAATCCTAGCCCCCCAAAAAAGTCACAGGAATAAGTGCAGTAAACACCAACATAGAGATGTCAATAGGGAGAAGGGCAGGGGTAAATGGAGAAAGTGACAAAGGCAAGAATGACAGGGATGGGGCAAAAAGGAGTAAGGCCATCAGGAAATGGGGGATAATGAGTACCAATGCCCAGAGCCTGGGCAACAAGCTCCCTGAACTGGTGGCCTTGATGGAAGAGGGATGCCTGGATATCGTAGCAGTCACAGAAACATGGTACACAGAGAACCATGACTGGGATGTTAACATACCAGGGTACGTAACCTACAGGAGAGACAGGGAGGGGAGAAGAGGAGGAGGAGTAGCTCTCTATGTAAAGGAAGGGATAAAAGCAACTGAACAAAAGAGTAAACAGGGAGGAGAGGAGGCACTGTGGGTCACCTTGGAGACTGGAAGTGGCACCACAATCTGCACAGGGGTTGTATACAGACCCCCAGGTCAGGAGGAGGGAATGGACAAGGATATGATAGAAGGCATTCTTAGGATGGCAGAGAAAGGGGATATACTGTTGATGGGAGACCTGAATATGCCAGAGGTTAACTGACGCACACTTGCTGCAGCCACATCCAAGATCAGGGCCTTTCTCGATGCCCTACAGGTGGCATGCCTCAGACAGCTAGTTTCAGAACTCACTTGTGAGGGAGCAATCTTGGACCTCGTACTCTCAAATGGGGACAGTGAGAGGATCTCTGATCTAGAAGTGGGTTGCCATCTGAGAACAAGTGACCATCAAACAGTGTGGTTCACATTAAACTCAGCTACAGGGTCAAGCCATACAAAAGTGAGGGTACTGGACTTCAGGAGGGCTGACTTTGGCAAGATGGGAGAGTGCCTCAGAAAAGCACTAGCAAACAGGCAAGAAGGAGGGTGGAGCAACAATGGGGAATCATCAAACTGCCATCACAGAGGCAACAAGCCTTTGTGTGAAGCAAATAAACAAATCAAAATGAAAGAAAAGCCACTATGGTTCTCAAAAGAGGTGGCGGAGAAAGTCAGGAGAAAAAGACAGCATTCAGGAAATATAATGAAACACAGAAGGAACAGGACAGAGAGCTGTACCAGTTAAGGCAGAAGGAAGCAGGGAGGGAAGTCAGAATAGCAAAGGCCCAAACTGAGGAAAAGATAGCCAACTCGGTTAAGAAGGGGGATAAAACCTTTTATAGGTACATCAGGGAGCGTAGAAAGACAAAGGGAGGGCTAGTGAGGCTGAATAGAATGAACAGTGGGTGGGCAGAGGGGGACAGTGAAAAAGCAGGGATACTGAACTAATATTTCTGCTCAGTATTCACAAAAGAGGAGGGGAGGTGCCTAATCCAATTAACAGAAGCACTCTGGATAGGGGGGTCGATCCCAGTCCTTTCACAGAAGAAAGGGTTCTGAAAGAACTCCTAAAGCTGAAGGTGGACAAAGCAATCGGGCCTGATGGAATTCAGACCAGAATTCTAAAAGAATTAAGGGGAGAACTAGTGAAACCATTGACTACCCTTTTTAACAAATCATGGGATGATAGTGTGGTACCCGAGGACTGGAGGAAGGCAGATGTGATTCCCCTTCACAAAAGTGGGACCAAGATAGAGGCAGGA
Source organism: Neoceratodus forsteri (assembly GCA_016271365.2). Taxonomy (NCBI): domain Eukaryota; kingdom Metazoa; phylum Chordata; order Ceratodontiformes; family Ceratodontidae; genus Neoceratodus; species Neoceratodus forsteri. The sequence goes on from CM028133.1 coordinate 659,959,671, forward strand.
AACTACAGACCTGTCAGTTTGACCTCTGTGGTAGGGAAAGTGATGGAATCATTTCTGAAGGAAAGAATTGTTGAGTACCTAGAGGCCAGTGGGGCACAGGACCCAAAAGCAGCATGGGTTCACAGTGGGAAGGTCATGTCAGATGAATCTAATTGATTTCTTTGACTGGGTGACCAAAGTAGTAGACCAGGGAGGGGCTGTGGACATGGCCTACCTAGACTTTAGCAAGGCATTTGACACAGTCCCACACAAAAGATTAATAGTCAAATTAACCAGCCTGGGAGTGGGTCCCAGGGTGGTAGCCTGGGTAAAACACTGGCTGGACAACAGGAAACAGAAGGTAATTGTAAATGGAGTCCATTCTGAAGAAAGAGGGGTTACTAGTGTGGTACCGCAGGGTTCAATACTGGGCCCATTCCTTTTTAATGTCTTTATAAGTGACATTGCAGAGGGTCTGGAAGGAAAAGTATGCCTCTTTGCAGATGACACAAAGATCTGCAACAGGGTTGATACACAAGGAGGCGTGGGAAGGATGAGAAGGGACTTGGCAAGGTTGGAGGAAAGGTCAGAAGAATGGCAGTTAGGATTCAGTGCAAAGAAATGCAAAATAATGCACCTAGGAAACAAAAACCCAGGGGAAGATTACACAATGGGGGGGAGGTAGTAACAAAACCAAAAAAGGAAAGGGACCTGGGGGTAATCATATCAGATGACCTTAAGGTTAGCAAGTAATGTGAGAAGGCAGTAGGGAGAGCTGGGGGTATACTGGGATGCAGAGGGAGAGGCATCACCAGCAGAAAACAGGAAGTTGTTATCCCTCTGTACAGAGAGTTGGTGAGACCCCATATGGAGTACTGCATCCAGTTCTGGAGATCACAGCTCCACAAGGACATAGACAAGATAGAGGCAGTCCAGAGGAGGGCAACTAGGATGGTGCGGGGTCTGCAAGAGAAGCCATATGAGGAGAGACTAAAAGAGCTTAATATGTATACCCTTGAGGAAAGGAGGGAGAGGGGGGACATGATAGAAACGTTTAAGTATCTCAGTGGAATCAACAAAGTCCAAGAGGGTAGCATCTTTCAGAAAAAGAGACTTGCAAGAACAAGGGGACACAATTTAAAGATGGGGGGTTCAGGGGCAATGTGAGGAAGTATTTTTTCACAGAGAGGGTAGTGGATGCATGGAACAGCCTTCCTAAGGAGGTTGTGGGGTCTAAAACTGTGGGAGAATTCAAGAATACATGGGATAGACATAAGGCAAATCTTGTGGGGGGGGTAGGAAGAAATAGGCTGTTGGTTAACTAGGATCTGCGGCTTATCCTGTTGGAATGGAAATGGGCAGACTAGGTGGGCCAAGTGGTCCTTATCTGCCGTCAAAGTCTATGTTTCTATGGAGGGTTCTACAGAAGACTCAGAAACTTATGCATACACCAAGAGGAGTGGGTCCACTATCCTTGATTCAATATGAAGCCGACTTCCTACCAGCTAGTATGCTCGACGAGAAAGGCATGGGGTGACTAGATTCACTCCATTCATAGAACAGGGGCACTGCATACATTTAGCAGAATGAAGGAGAAATTTGGTTGGGGCAACTCAGAATTTACGACATTTACAGTATAAGATGATCAGACATTTCATACATGCTCCAGGTGTTAAAGAGAGGTTGGGTAAACCATTATCCAGTTGGGAAGAATACATATATGGGGTGGTAAAACTGGCAGAGACCCAAAAGTACATCTCTGGCATCTACAAGATGCTACAAAAAGCACAGGGAGTGTGTTCTCAGTTAAAGAGGCTTGGGAGAGGGAAGCAGCCATAACTATACATGTAAAAGATTAGGAAGTACAGTTACAGAAAGGCTGGAAAGTTACCATGGCCCCTCTGTGATGGGAATTTTATTGGAAGATTATGATCAGATTTTTCCAGATGCCAACCATCACTGGGCACTGTCAAACCACAAATACAGATAATTGCTTGCAGGGCATGTGATGGTGTAGGTACGCATTGGCATATTTTCTGGCAGTGCCCCAAATTTGTCTCTTTTGGGAGACAGTACAAGAGACTTCATACAAAATTACAGGCATACTGTAAATATTCCCTTGGATTTCACAGAGAGTGTTTTGGACCTTCCAATAACAGCAAAGTTAAAGTCAGAAATTAAGAAAATAGTTTTAGTGTGTATGGTAACCGTAAATGCATTACTGCACACTGGCTCATGGCAGATATATCCATCCGGGAGGAGTCACTAGGCAGGTTATCAAAGGTTCATGATATGGAGCTTTTGACAGCTAAGATACACCTCGCAGAAGACAAACATGTAGAGCACTGGGCAGGCTAGTCCCAATGGTCCATTGGAGGAGGGGCCCCTTCTGGTTCAAATTAATTCACTGAAGTAAAACATGAATAGAAATTTCTAATCGGCTTCAGTGTTATTTTATCAGGATTCGTATGTGGTACACTTTGATTGGGGGGATGCTATTATCTCCTTGACAGTACTATGCAGGTAATGGCTGAATCTGTATAGCCATGAACAGTTTAAAGAGGTGTTGGGGGGAGGTAATGTGTAACCCTTTAAGTTTAAAGTTGCAGTTAAAATGTTACTTGTTTACCTATGGTCAAGTTTTACCAATAGTTATATATATGGTATGGTTAAGAACATGACTTGACTGACCTTTAGGTGGCTATGTAATCCATATTTTAGGCAAATGTTGTGAATTGCCTTAACTTTATATACCAATGTTGATGGTGTCATATAATAAGCTTGAACGCTGCATCTAATTGGACACGATACGGTAATATTTAGTAACGGGTGGACATAAACGTGACAAGACTGCTAACTACTTATATGTTGTTGCTAACATCGACCTACCTGATGTAATAACGTAAGGTTAATGCATTATTGCATGTATTGTTCTGTATCTTTTTTTTACCTGAATAAAGGTGAGTTAAAAAAAACAAACATCGAGAAGCGGTTGGACTACGGTGGGTTCAAGGAGGGCAGGGGTGATAGGATCTGGAAGACTGGGAGGAGTGGGTCACAGGCACATTCCTCCAGTGCCACTAAGAAATTCATACACCATTCTGGCAGAGTGGGACTGCTAAGAAGGGGCACCTGAGGTGGTGGACAGTGAGGGTGTGAGGGTCCACCCACATGGAGTCCCCGGGGGGAAGGAGGACCCCAGAGAAGGAGGAAGAAACTTATGGTGGGGGACCCTATTGTCAGGGGGAGAGAGCTGAGGGCAGAAAAGGGGCAGACAGGGAGGTAAAGTGACTACCTGGTGCAACAACTTGGAGGGATGGAAAGCATATCCAATGGATCACAAGGGCAATAAGAAGGAACGGGAGCTGGATGTCATTACTGACCTGGTGAAGAATGTTCTAGCTCTGGATGGGATGGGGGCACTGCAGGAGCAGTTTAGAGAACCAGGGAAGGCTCTTAGGCAGGTAGCATGCAATGTAGCCTTTATGGAATTGCTGCCTGTCTACAACAGGGGAAATGAGAGGGGAATTCTGCAGTAAGACCTTCAACTCATGGTTGAAGGAATGGTGCAGAGAGGAGGGGTATCACTTCACTGGGGACTGGGTTCCAGCTGGAGGAATCAGAGCTTATACCTGGGGGATGGCTTGTACTGTATCCATCAAGGAAGGGAATAGAAGTCCTCAGTGGATGATTTAAATGTTACTTCAATGGACATTTAAACTATTTAAACTAGCTGAGGGGGGGGTGGTGGATGGCAAAGGGGAGGCAGTAACTGCCCCTCCTGCAGGCTGTGATAGTGGGTAGAGAAATCCTGAGAGAAGAGATTCCCACCGGGATACAAGACAATAAAAATAGCTAGGGATTAGCAAGGGGGGAGGGGGAGGGAGAGAGGAGCAGGCAAAATAAAAGGCGAGGAAAGGGTAACAGCTAGTAAAAGAGGGAAGGGACAAGAAAGGGGCTAACAAAATCTGGACAGTTATCTGTGCCAATGTTAGAAGTCTGAGAAATAAAATACCAGACCTGGGAGGCTGCAATGGTAGAGGCAGATTTGGATATTGTGGCCATTACCAAGTTATGGTCCACTGACAACCATGTCTGGGAAATGGTCATACCTGGCTACACGATGTTTAGAAGAGACAGGATAGGAAGGAAAGGATGGGGAGTGGTGCTTTATGTTAAGGAAAACATAAAAGGAACAGAGGTACAGGGAATTCAGGGGGCTGCCGAGGTGTTGTGGGTCATTCTTGAGTCAGGAAACAGAGCTGCTATTTAGATAGGTGTGGTCTACAGGCCTCTGACACAGGGGGACGACTTAGATAAAGAAATGTTAGAAACTATTGACAAAATGGCTGACAAGGGGAAGGTGGTGCTGGTGGGAAACTTTATTCTGACAGATGTAGAGTGGAGCCTCCCTGCTGCAGAATCAGCTAGAAGTTGAGACATCCTGAACTCCCTGCACAGGGGATTCCTCAGGCAGCTAGTCATTAAACCCACTCAGTGTGGGGCAATTACTGGACCTGGTGCTTACTAACAGGGACAGTGTTACAGATATCAGGGTGGGATGTCATCTGGGGTCCACTAATCATCACACAGTGTGGTTTAATATAAGAACAGCAGCTGAATCCAACCACAATAGGGCGAGGATCTTGGATTTCAGAGGGACTAACTTACAAAGATGGAGGAATGCCTCCGAAAGGACCTGGCAGGGGGGAGATGTCCTGGGTGGGGTGGAGGGCAAAGGGCCAGATTAAAAGAGGGCATAGTAAACAAACCTGTACATCAAGAAAGTAAGTGTAACCCCCCCCCAATCGGGGGCTTACCTTAAGTAACGCCCTGCACTCCAGCAATGCCCACCGCCTTGCAGACATTCTGCAGAGATGGTAACTCCATAATGGTTGGTGTCCTCCTATTGATCTGCGTGAGAGTGCCATAATGTGTCTCCATGCTGCTTCCTTTAAGTGCCACAGCCAGTGTGTATGCCATAAATAGCCTGGGTCCAAGTGTTCCGGAGCTCTCAACCAGCAAGGCATCACCCCCGTTTGCCTCACTCTGCTGTTGCTAATAGAGCAAAGGGAGCTCTTTGTACTGCAGTTATTTACTTCTAATTCATAGTTGTCTTTAAGATATAGATTGTCGTGTAATCTGCCTTTATTGCAGCATGCATTTTCCAATTGAAGCCACCATGTTTTGGACCGGAACTTCCTGTTTGGACCAATTAGGACACAGGGGACCTCAAAGGGTCCTTAGCTCAGGTTTCTCATGGGAAAAAGATGTAGTTTTGTAGATCTTCCCTTGTCAATCTTCACCATTCAGTACTGCTTGGGTGTAAGCCGGAGGCGCACACCCACCATGGGAGTTTGTTTTTTTTTGGAGAGGAGTCGACGCCAATGGTGCTGACCCCAAGAGTGACGCACCACATGATGGATGAGGGGCGGCAGTTAGGCGCCGCAGACTCATCTTCCATAGAAACATAGACTTTGACGGCAGATAAGGACCGCTAGGCCCATCTAGTCTGCCCATTTCCCTACCTACAGGATAGGCCGTAGATCCTATTTAACCAACAGCCTATATCTTCCTGCCCCCCACAAGAATTGCCTTATGTCTGTCCCATGCATTCTTGAATTCTCCCACAGTTTTAGACTCCACAACTTCCTCAGGAAGGCTGTTCCATGCATCCACTACCCCAGTCCTGTTTCTCCTGCCATTGAGGCCGCACTTGCTGTGCGTGTACAGTGTTTTTCTTAGTGCGCCATTTGGCCTAGTTCTTCGTTCGAAGTGACTTCTTCATCCCGGTTCGATTTTCCTGATGCAGTTGACTCCGGTAAGTCCGTTCCATTTTCTTTTTCGACGGCGCTGGAAACTTTGCTGTGTTTTAGGTTATTTTCACATCATGTCTGGTTCAGGAGCTAAGCGAAAGTTGAAAGCGGGCCGTGCCCCTATGCGTCGGTGCTCCTGTGGCCAGCATTTTTCCGTGATGGACCAGCATGATGTCTGCCTTCGGTGCCTGGGACCTAACCATGATATGGATAGATGTGATGCCTGTTTCGCGATGGACCGCCATGTTCTCAAAATCTGCACATTCAAAATCGGCAAGGCCCCACCAACTTTTGGAGGATGGCGTTGTTCTTGGGCCTCCCAAGTCAGATCTTTACACCCTTCCTCCGGGTCCCCTCCCAGGCCTATATGGTCTGGAGAGGAGGAGGACTCCTCATCTTCTAGCCTTGCCGAGGAAGAGGCCTCTTTCGTGGTGTCGGGGGAATGCCCTGGTCCCTCCCAGGGCTGCAGTGGGGACACCATCTCGGCAGTCACCTCTTTGGAGGTGCAGACTCCCCCAGTGTTGTGGCCCGTGGTTGTTGGGCTTGGCATTGGTGGGCCCTCAACACCACCATCTGGCGCCATCTCAGATCCCGGGGCCATTCACGGCACCAGTGATCGGAGCCGCACCGCTTGCAGCGCTGATTTGGTTCCCGGCGCCGTGGGCCCAGTCGACTCTGTTGTCGGTGCCGTGTCGGGTTCCGGTGCTGAAGGCAGCAACGGGGACTTGGCTGGAGCCGCGGACAGGTCAGAGCCAGACTTGTTAGTGGTGCACCGGGGTCAAACGGTGCCGGAGATGACACCAGCGTCGTTCGTGGTGCCATTTCTCAGGGGACTCTTGGGGTGGCCAGCATCAAGGTCCTTCTGGTCGGCTCTTCCTCAGAAGCAGATGACTCAGACGTGGACCCATCCTGGCTCCCCGATTCTTCAGGATCAGAGTCTCCTGTGGGGCACGGTGTCAGGCAGCCCAGTGCTCCCATTTCTCAGTCTCCACAGCAGTCTTCCTCTGAGAATTCCAAGGCTGGGGGGTGGCCTGGGGCCTATGGGGAGGGACAGCGTGGGGATTGGGTATGGATTTGTTCTCCCAGAGAGGACTGTGGCAGCTGCCGTCTCCGGTGCTGCTGTGCCTTCTCAGGGTGGACTAAGGGCCCTGTCTTTGGGGGACTCCTCTAAGAGACCTCTGGATCGATGGGCCAGGTCACTGGTGTCAAGGAGGAGGCTATCCTCTGAGTCTGGAGGGTTGAGAGGCCGGGGTGAGGGGCATTGAGTTCCACCTGCTACCCCTCGGGGTGTCGGAAGGAGCCTTAGCACCGAGCCCCACCTCTCTTTCTTAGGCTCGTGGGACCCCTCCAGCGGCATTGCTGTGGGTTGCCCTTCTGGATCCATGCAGCCCTAGGTATGTTACAGGGGAGAATCCCCTTCTAGGCTCTTCCAGAGTTCAAACCCCCAGGGTTCTGTTCTGTGACCTGGTTTGATATCCGGGACCCCGCTAGCTTGGGCTCTATTCCCCAGATTTCAGAGCCTTAGCAGAGGACAGTTGCCTCCTTGTAGGTGCCCCTCTCCCTTTCCTCTGCAGCCACCACCCTCTCTTCCAGGCCATGTCGGTCCTCTGGGCTAGTTATCCTGGGAGAAGTTCAGAGGCACTGCGGTGGCCTTCCCCTCATATGTTAGATATATGCATGAGCGGGTTTTTTGCCTCTCCCCACTGTCGCAAGAGTCCTCTGGGCATTCAAGTTCCCCATCCTCCTCGACTCCCTCCTCGGAGGGAGAGGAACCCTCTGCTCACCTCTTATCCGACACTGATTTCACTGAATATCTGCGATTCCTATCGAGGATGGTTGGGGATCTCTGTATATCCTATGTTAGACGAGACAATACTGAGCAGGAGACGCGTGAATTCCTCAGTGAATTCAGTGCCCAATATTTGGTGGTGCCATCCTGGCCTATTCCCTTCCGGGAGGCGTTTATCCGCTCCTGGCAGTCTCCAGCTGACCCTATCCCAGCCCCAGCAGACTGCAGGAGGAGGTATTGTGCCCCATCCAAGTCCCTAGGTTCTCTTCCCAACCCCCCTCAGGATTGGTGTCCCTAGAGACTCCTTCCGGGCGCCGCTGCCTGGCGCGGGACCGACCGCTGGACTCAGATTCTCTACAATTTGACTGGTTGGGGCAAAGAGTGTTCTCTTCCTCTCATGTGATGCTGTGTATCGCATCACATCAGGCACACCATGCTGCCTACAACAGGCATCTATGGTCAATGCTATCTCAACTTCTAGCATCAACGCCTGACATGGAGCAATCTAGACAAGCCATTGCCCTCTCTGCTATAGGCCTGGAACTGGCAAGACACCAGACAAAGGCATTTTATGATGCCAATGAGGTGGCTTCTAGGCTTGCAGGGACAGCGATCTGCATTAGGCAGATGGCATGGCTTCGTCTATCAAGATTGTCACCCCTGGCCTGGCGTAGGGTGATTCTCTATGCCTTCCAAGGGACCCGCCTCTTTTCCACCAGAGCTAGGAGACTTCTGCAGGGGCTTCCTCCATCTCTTCATCTCCGGGAGACACCTCCTAGCTCTCCTCGGCCTTAGGCTTCTTGTCTAATAACGTCAGGGTCTCTTTCTTCTGTTCTTCACCAGCAAGAGGCTGAGGGTCTTGTTCCCTCAGGGTTTCTCTTGTCCCCCTTAGGGGGGGGCTTGGTACTCACCCAAGCAATAATGAATGGTGAACATTGACAAGGAAAGATAAGAAAATTACATACCTGCCATAATTCTTGATCTTCTCTTGTAACTTCACCATTCATTACTGATACCCGCCCACCTTCCCCTCATGGGCCTCCTCCTTCTTCGGTGTCTCCCCCTCCCTGTTCGTTCTTCCTTACTTCTTCTTTTAAAAAAAAAAGTCTTGATTTTTCCGTTCTTCTCTCAGAACAGATCCATTTCTTTGAGGAAAGAAGGGGAACGAGTAAGATTTATCTCTATACTGAGGGAACTCTTTCTGATTGCCCCTAGGGGTGACCTCTTGGCTACTTCTTAGCCATGTTGTTCAGTTCACACTTCAAGAAACCATTCCTTAAATGGCTCGGTTCCCTTTTTCTGGGTCCTCTCTGACATGTCTCAATCTCCTACTTGTGTCAGCCTTTGTTGGTTTATCGCTGTCCTGACACTCCAATTACTCTGAGTTGGTGACCTGTTTTGCCTTGCCTTCAGGGAATCCGACTGAGTTCCCACTCTGTTCTTTATTTAAAAGGGTGCCCTCAGTAGGGCTTCAAATACCCCCCTCCCCACACACATCTGTATTAGTACTTAACAGGGTACTAGTGGGCTTCCTTCCCCTTCCTAGTTGGGCGCTCTCCTTTCAGAACAGATTCCCTGCCTTGGCAGTCTGTGAGCTCTCAGCTAGAGTATAAGTGGTTGGGGATGGTGGGAGGTGTAGAGAATCTGTCTTTTGTGTCCAAGCTGTGCAAATGGTTCAGTTGAACCCTCTTCTTCAGTTTTACCAAATGGGATCCTTGCTCCCTTGCGTTTGGTTCCGAGCTTATAAGCCTTTAAACCAAATTTCACAATTGGCAGAGTTTTATCTCCCCTCCCAACATCCCTCTTTCTCTCTTCCTCTCTTCTTCCTTCTTCTTTCTTCTTTCTCTCCTTTATCTGTTCCTCCTTCAGATCTGCCCCAGAGTGAGGCCCTGTGGTCCCTTAGGGCAGGCATTCCTTTTCTGTCCTCTATTGGCTTATTCTTTTTTCAGTTTGTATCTTTTCCTTTGTCTATCCCTCGGCTCTCTTGCCTCGCTCTCCTTTTCTTATCCTTATTTCGCCTCTCTGGCTAATAGAACTGGGATGGAGAAGGAGGAGTCTGTAGCACCTAACGGCCGCCCTCGTGCATCATGTGGTGCGTCACTCCTGGGGCAGCCGGCCGGCGCCCAACCTTCTCAAAAAACCTCCCGTGGCGGTGCGCCTCTGGCTTACATACCAAGCAGTAATGAATGGTGAAGATACAAGAGAAGATCAAGAATTACAGTAGGTACGTAATTTTCATTTTTTCAGGTTGGTACCTAAACTGACAAATGAGAGTACCAGAACTGTGAAAAGAACTGATAGAAAAGAGTGCAGTTGCTTGCAGAGTGGGGAGAGAAAGCAGCTTGAGCCATTGAGAAGCAGCTCTGGGAAAAGAGCTAAGGAGAACTGGCAGTGGAAAGGCCTGACTTGCCTCCCTATTGCTATTTTCAGCACTGGACTGCCTAACAGCAGGAAAGAGACTTCAGTTTCAAATTGTGTGGCAGTTCATCCAGAGACTCTGTGGAGGAAGGAGCTTGTATGTTCTGTCATGATCCAGCCTGGGAGAGGCCTAGTTTTCTCTGGTGTGCATCCTGCGGTCCCAAATGGGGGATCGACACCTAAAACTGCCTTTCTGCAGATTAAGAGGTTTGATCAACAAAGCAGCTGACATTGTGAACTGGCCATAAGCCAAAAGAGGAATCGGAGGGTTTGGATATTCCTTAAATTAAATGTGCTGAATACTTATTGTGGGTCAAGGCCTACTGTCCAGGGACTTCTGATTGCCAGACAGGAGCCCACCTTTACCAGTGACCAAACTGTCTACCAGCTGGAGGGGTCACCAGCAGATAAACTGAACTTTGTCAGAGACACTCTGTTAAACCTGGGCCTATGTCCATTCCGGCCCATGCTGTCTGTTCCTGTAACAGCTACAGTTGTTCATTGAGAGACCAACTCTGGGGATCCAGCCCCTGTACAACAATTCATCTCAGGTTGCACCCACCTACAGGTAAAGGCCGTAAAGTGGAGGTGAGCCGTGGTGGCCCAGTTTCCCCATGCATAGCAGCATCCAGCAGCAAGTCTTCTTTTCACCAAGTCATCTTCAATCTTCTGGTACGGTGAGTAAATTCAGGGTAGTCCCCTGCAACAAATATCTTAATCATCTTTTGGTACCATCTGATTGCTGTTTGCTTAATTTCAAGGGTTTCAATAGACTAGGCCAGCCAGCCATGGAAACAAATAATTTATTTGCTTTGCACTTTTAATGTTGATCACTTCTTTCCATCAAGGGTCCCAACAACAGTTATAACCCAGGGCACCGATTCTGGCCAGCCAGCATAGATCCTGGGTACCCTGTAGCAAAGGGGCTAAATTAACTGTGTTTAGTAGCCTGGTTTTCCAGAACAGTAATCATTTGCCCAGATTTGCTCCCCCTCCTTGTTCACAATCCTTAAATAAACCTGATTCACTGTGTTACTTTGAACCAAACTTGTGAGCATATTATTACCTAATTTAAAGTGATAAGCTCTTTGCTGCAGGTGTTGAAAGTGCATACTTTATTTCAAAACTGTCTTTATAGGAAGGTTTGCAGGGCATATAACAGGACCAGAGATCCTGCTGGTAAGTGGGACAACTGGGAGCATATTGTTAATGCCTATAGCTGCCTCATTGAATCCAGGAGTGGATGGATGCCAGTTGGTTGAAGTTGAACTCTGATAAGACTGAGGTATTGGTTGTGGATCAGGGTCGCCGGATGGGGGGGGGTCAGGTGTGGGTTCACCCTCAGGCCTTTTTTTCTGGAGTGTGCTGCTCCTGACCTCTGAAGGGGGGTTAATTTTCGACGAAGGGCTGACCCTGCATTCGCAGGTGTCAGCAGTCATCAAATCCTCATTTTACTATCTGAGGAATATCTTCAGGATTAAGCACCTTGTTCCATCCGGTGACCTTCTTACTCTGATCCACGCCTTTGTGACCTTGTGTTTGGACTACTGCAACTCCCTATACCTAGAGCTACCAGGGTTGGAAATCCACCACCTGCAGCTAGTGCAGAACAGGGCAGCCCGGCTTTTGACGGGATCATCCCGGTCCTGTCATATTTCGCCAGTACTGCATGGACTGCACTGGCTGTCAGTTCAGTGGCGGATCACCTTTAAAATTGGCCTTTTGACTTTTAAAGCCCTACATGGACAGGGCCCATATTATCTGAAAGAGCTTCTTGTTCCTTACTTCCTTGGGCGATTGCTCCGCTCAGCCGATGAGGGGTTGCTAGAGATTCCAAGGGTGTGTTTGAAATCTTCTGGGGCAAGAGTATTTATGTATACTGCCCCTACCCTTTGGAATTCTCTACCCCATCGTTTACATGAGTGCATGACCGTGGAGGGGTTTAAACAAGCACTAAAAACCTTTCTGTGGCACCAATCTTTTGACGATTAATGAATGGAGGCTATCAGTTTGATTATATTGTTTATTGTTGAGATATTTGTGTGTTGATATTGTGATTTTAATATTGTTAAGGACCCTTAGTTTTTGAAAGGTGCCATACAATAAAAGTGTATTATTATTATTATTGTTGCAAACTGTCTAGTGAGTACTGTTAATGGTCATTGCCAATGTCTAGGTAATCGGTCACTAGGTGGGGTTGTGGGTGGTGATAGCTTCCCAGAGGGCTGCACCAGTATAAATAGATACACACCAAACCGTACTCTGGGTTGAGGCACCAAACTAGTGTGTTTATCGAGGGTAGGGACACCCCGGTATTTGGCAGTTTTGAACCCAGGACCCTCAACCTGTTGTTAGGAAGGCAAGCAGGGGTAGTAGCACTTGGAATAGCGCCACCTAGGGGTTGCATCTTTGGAGGCACCACTGGGATTAGTATCCCCTAGTGGCCAAAACAAAAAATTTCAACTAAAATGTTTATGGGCACCCACAGAAAACATGGCTGAGAAGACATTAATTAATTGGTGTATGGGGAGTGAAATTGACTCTCACAATGCCCTTTCATTGCTAGATATACTCCTGGGCACTGTCAAAGGTACTGTCAAGGAAGCACTCGTGAAAAAGTGAGTGTCTTGGTGAGGCAGTGACAGCAAGTCGACTAGCTGACCCAACCGCTCAAACTTTAATGGCTTTAGTGGAGTGTAGCAACCCAGTGGACAGTACTAATGTACCTAAGACTGTTACCATTGATGGGTCCCAGGCAGCCTGGAGGGTGGTAACCAAGAATGGTGAGGGTCCCTCAGAGCCAGAACTCCCACCCCATCTGAGAGTCTTGAAGAGAAACTTTCAAAATGGTTACAGGCTGAGGGCCAAACCCTCAAGGACTTAGAAAAGTTATTTAAGCCTCCTGGGGGTATCCCTCCCACAGCACCTGCACAAGTCCCGGCACCTGCTCCAGTTCTACCCCGTATCAGTTCCTGTGCCTGCATCAATACTGGCACCTGTGTCTATCCCTATGCCTGCTCCCTGGATTAGTCATGACTCCTACCACAGGCTACAAGTGTTTTCAGGCACTCTTCACACACATAATGGGGAAGATGACCTGGAAACATGGTTGTACTATGCCTCACTATTCATGCAAGAATGGCAGTGTAGCGAGGCTGAGAAAAGGAATAGAATTATGAAGAGTCTCAAGGGCCAAGCTTTGGATGTTGTCTGAGCCTTCCGAGTCACTGATCCTGATGAACCTGCCTAAAAGTACTTGGCTACTCTAGAAGATGTGTTAGAGAGCACAAAATCTAATGAAGACCTTTGTTTAAAACTTAAACTCACTTGCCAGCGGCCTGGAGAGTCGTTATCTGCTTTTCTGGACCAGGTAGAGAAAACTTTGCAGTGAATGCTCCACAGGGAAGGTGTGGCCCCTCAGGCTCTAAACTGAATGTGGCTCGAGCATATACTGGAGGCTGTATCACAGTTCGCTATGTTGATCCTTAGGCTGCGCTTAAAAGAGAAGATGGACAATCCACCTTTCTACAGACTGTTAATGAAGGAGATCCAGAAAGCTGAATGAAAAGAGGAGGGACATTGGGGGTTCCAACCCATTTCCACAGCTACTGCACACACTGTTGAAGGTATGCAGGCAATTGCAGCCCATAGGTGTGATGGGTGACCCACTGAGCACAAAGAGACTGTTAGTGACTCGAAGCAGTTAAAAAACTTACTGACAAAGTTGGAAGAGCTAACTGCAATTAAGTCAAGTACTGTGGATAAGTTTAAAGGCCCAGAAACCTGCCAGAAAGTATCCACCATGGGAGTAGGAGTGCACGCTCAGGCTCCATGGTGGGTAAAAATCAAGAGGCTCACCTGGTTGAATTGTCTGCCATAGTAAATGAAATGAGAGGATGTGGTGTGCAAACCCAACAAGGACCCACTGTTGCTAGTGCCCCTGCACAAACTTCTGACACATATTCTCCACCACCCACTAACCGTGATTATTGCCTAAGTCGCAAAGTGTCAGCTCAGCTCAGACAGCCCAGTGAAGGCATGTTCTGCTTCAAATGTGGGAAAGATGGGCACCTGAAGAAAGACTGCCAATCCAGAGAGGCTCTATAAAGGGAAGTAAACAGGCTGATTAAATAACACTAAACCAACGTGTTAAATACACTAAACCTTTCTCCTCTCCCCTGAGGCACTGGTTTCTTCGCTTACAGATCAGTTCTAAGGACAACTTTATACTCATCATGGCAATTAAAACTTGTGCAACACTTCTTCTAGTGTCCTTTTTCCTCAACCTCTTACTAGTCCAAATCCTAACCAACCTCTAAAGAAATCCTTTCGGCTGTACACTAACTCCAAACCCTAAGTGCCCCCTGATGCAAACATCATTGCAATATCCCTGGAACCCCTTCCCACTCATTATACCTCAAAAACTTATATACCACTTAGCCTACTCTCTGCATAAATCCTCGGTGATCAAAGTTCCTCTGCTTACTCCTTTCACCCACCGTAAACTGTGGCACTTTCTTCTCCTAGCATTACTGTTGGCAAGAGACATTGAGCCTAACCCTGGACCCGTCACTACAACCTTGACTCCAAATAATGAAACTTGGCTAGACTCTAAGGGACTACATATTGCGCACATGAATATTAGGAGCCTCCTTCACAACCTAACCGAACTTGAGGCATGGGTTGCACAGCACCACCCTGACATCCTCTGCCTGTCAGAGACCTGGTTAAAACCTTCTACTGCCAACCCGCTATGTGCTCTACCTAACTACAATCTCATGAGGCAAGACAGGTCTGTCCCTAAGCGTGGGGGTGGAGTTGCCATCTACTACAAACAACACCTGCAGCTAGTCCAAAACTCACTACCTACCCTATCTCTCTGTGAAGCACTCCACGCTACACTCCTACTAGGCTCAAAGAAATTACAAATAGTCTATGCCTACAACCCCCCTGCAGGAGGGATAAAAGACCTTGAAGACCTCCTTCTACTAGTTGACAGCACCATCAGCCAAAATGAGGTCCTAATACTAGGTGACATGAACCTCAGCTGGGCCGGCAAATCAAATCAAGCCTCCCATACCTTAGTACAAGGCCACAACTTTCACCAGCTGATCTCGACCTACCAGGTTATGGCCCCCAGGTCTAGTACGCTTATTGATTGGGTCCTTACAAACTGCCCTGACAGCATCAGTTGCGCTGGTACCCTTCCAGATGTAATCAGTGATCACTCCCTGATCTACTGCATCTGGCGCTCGAATAATAGACCATCCCCACCCCCCAAACTTATCACTTTCCGCAATCTCGCTAGCTTCAATCCTATTCATTTTACTCACGACCTTTCAATGATTGACTGGACCCCTATTCACACTGCATCCAATGTCCAGACTGCCCTTGATAGTTTCCTTGACAAATTCGGTCAGCTCCAAGACACCCATGCCCCACGAATTACCAGGCGCTTTTTCGGTACCCAGACCAAATGGCTAACAAAAGATCTGCTAACCCAGATAAGGGCCAGAGACAAGGCCTGGCATTGTTTTAAATCAACAGGGATGCAACCTGACTACTGCCACTACTGCTCTCTAAGAAACACCTGTAAAAGAAACATTCATCTATCCAAAAGCTCTTTCTGTAAGGATCTTTTAACAAAAGCCTCCGGGGACTCCAAGAAATTCTGGTCCACTATAAAAACCCTCCTGGGTTCTAATCACAAGGCCCATACAAATGACATGCTGGTAAACGGCATACATTGCAATAACCCATTAACCATAGCTAATACCTTCAATAAGCATTTCTCAGATTTAACCAACTACCTGACCTCCTTCCCTACTGGTCACAACGCTCCACCCCGATGTGACACCAATCATCCACCTCCGAATCCCCCTTTCAGGTTCCGGAGCATCCAAAAAAGAGAAGTTCTACAACTGCTACTCTCCATTCCTGACAATACCAGCCCAGGATCGGATGGTCTTGAACCTAAGCTCCTGAAGGTTGCTGCCCCTTCATTGTCTCCCCTCTAACCAAAATCTTCAATATGTCCCTACGCTATGGTTCAGTCCCAAATATATGGAAAATTGCTAAAGTCACCCCTATTCCCAAAAAAGGAGACCCCAAGGAAATCAAAAACTACTGTCCCATCGCCATACTCTCTGTACTAAGCAAAATCCTTGAAAAACTAGTCTCCACCCAATCTACAGAATACCTCCAAAAATACAACCTCCTGTCAAGCTCTCAACACGGATTTCGCAAAGGTCACAGTACCACCACCGCCCTGCTAAAACTGACAAGTGACATCTATTCCTCCAGGGACTCAGGCCTTTTGACAGGTGCAGTTTTCATTGACCTGACTAAAGCTTTTGACCTGGTCAACCACACACTTCTTCTTGCGAAATTACGGTCATTTGGTTTCTCATCAGACACCGTTACATGGTTCAAAAGCTATCTGACTGATAGACAACAGGTGGTGGTCTTCAATTCAGCCATCTCGGATCCTGCTCCAGTCCACGTTGGAGTACCTCAAGGCTCCATACTTGGCCCTCTACTTTTCACAATTTTCATCAGTGACCCTCCCTCTAACTGCACCTAACTGCTCATCTCTGCTCCACGCTGATGACTTGGTTATCTACCACAGTGCAAAAACTTCTACTATCCTAAATCATGCCCTTGCCATGGATTATGCGAATATACAAACCTGGCTCACTAATAACAAACTTGTCCTCAACTCCAGTAAATCCTACTCAATGTTGTTTGGCTCACCGGCCAGGCTCAAATCAAATCCCAATCCCCTTATTATCTCATGCGCATACAGCTCCCCTCTACCCTCTGCCAAATCCTTCAAATATCTCTGTGTTACCCTTGACGATTCTCTTGACCTCGACCAACACATCTCCACCATCTGTAAGTCTGTAACCGCCAAGACAGGAAGCACATATCGCATTAGCTATACCCTTACTTCCCCAGCCAGGCTAGCAGTGGCTCAAGACTTCCTTCTGCCAGCTCTGGCATATGGCTCTGCAATCTATCTATCTGCAGCTAAATCCTCCCTCCACAAATGGGACACCACTTACAATAACATCTGCCGCTATGCCTCTGCATCACCGTGTTTCAAGCACCACTGCCAACTCTATATGGACCTAAAATGGCTTAGCCCCTCTGCCTATCGTCTCCAGACCTTTGGGTCACTAATAGACAGTGTCATCAGAACTGGCCTCCCCCTATCCCTTTCCTCGGCTCTGGAGTTACAACCTCTCACCTATGAGCTACGATCAAATGATGAAGCCCCTCTGCTTATTCCAAGATGCAGATCTAACATGCGCACAGGTGCTTTCTCTTATACAGCTCCTAAATACTGGAACTCCATACCCTCCTCTATCTGTCAAGCGTCCACCCATGCTATCTTTAAAAAACTACACCGTGAACACCTACACACTCTAAACCCCTGCACTTGCTTTAATCCACCTTGAACCTACACCCCCCACTCTCTTCTTTATCTTCAGATTATCCACCTACTTGTTTACCTCTTCCCCTTCCTCTCCTACTTCCTCGCCTATCCACTCTCTTACCCCTCCCTCTCCTCTCTCCCTACCTTTTTTCCCTCCCTCCCCTAGCCACATAACCTTATAGTTTGGCACTTATTGAACTGTACTGCTCTACCTATCTCCTTTTAATGTTCTCCTGTGTTACCCATTCCAAACTATTATTTGTTCTCACAATACTTTTGCTTGCATTATTCTTTTATCAAAGTGCTTGTATCAAACATCCAAACATTGTTGTTTCTCACTCTGATTGTATTGCTTTCATGTGCTGTGTCACATGTATATTATTCTTTTGTCAAAGTGCTTGTATCAAATATCCAAACATTGTTGTTTCTTCACTCTGATTGCATTGCTTTCATGTGCTGTGTCACATGTTTATTGTTTTGTCTGTAAACTGTCTTCTCCCGGGTCATGCCTGAAAATAGGCATTGTTTGCCTAGTGCACTCACCCGGTTACCAAAAGCAAAATAAATAAATTACAGAAAGGTACCCGAAGCCACGTACCTCCAGTAGTGCCTCAGCGCAATTGAATCGCAAGACTTTCATATCCAAAGCAGCTGTGCACTGCTCTACCACCAAAGTTTTTCCTGACTAGTCAGAAGTGACAGGTCCCTCTATGGAGATTACCATGCAAATAGATGATATTCCAGCCTAAGCTGTTCTCGACAGTGGGTCTCAAGTTACAGTAATATTTCAAGACTGGTATGACCAACACCTGTCTGACCTCCTGCTATAACCCCTGGAAGGATTGCATGTGTGGGGTTTAAGTGATAGGTCTTATCTGTATCTTGGATTCATGACAGTATGGCTTTTCTTCCCATCCACTGTGGTAGGTGTGAATGACCCAGTACAGGCAATAGTGTTAGTCTGTCCTACATTTGGCTTATATGATGGAATTCCCTTGTTGATCAGCACTAATGCCCACATGTTTGGATGCCTAGCACAGGTGTGTCAGGAAAAGCAAGCCCCAAAAAATCTGATGAGCTTTACACATTCACTCAATGGTACAAAAAGCTTATGAGAGGCAAATGCAAAGAAATGAAAGTGATAAGGATGAGCCAGCATGGTATGTCTGGAAAAAGGACCAATCACCTCTTGTCTTGCCACCTAATGCAGAGTGTTATGTCAGTGGAGAGGTGCATATCAAAAGAGACGCAACAAATAAGATTCTCATGATGGATGCCCCAGAAGATTCCAGGTGAGGTTGCCTGACTGACTCCTGGTTAAACCAAGTGTGCTGCCAGTCCGTGCACATGCCTACGCCAAAAGAGTGGTGGTGCAGTTGTGCAATGTAACTGACAGAGACATTAAAGTTACTTGGGGATGTACCATGGCCAAAGTATACTGTGCTGATACTGCAGAGTTGCCAACCAAGTGCCGCAGAGAGGAAGATGATGAAGTATCCCCGGATATGTTCGACTTTGGAGAGTTTCCCATCCCCAGTGAATGGAAGGACAAAATCAGCTGCAAGCTGGTACAGCGAAGCAAAGTATTTTCACTGAAAGAATGGGACATTGGTTGCATTACTGGCGCTGAGCACCATATCAGGCTCCACAATGAGAGACCATTACAGGAGAGATCACACCTATTAGCACCTACAGACATTGATGATGTCAAGAGCTATCTCCATGAAATGTTATCAGCTGGAATCATTCAAGAATCACACAGCCCTTATGTATCCCCGATTGTGGTGGTCCAAAAAAAAGAATGGCATGGTGAGAATGTGTGTCAATTACAGGCCACTTAATAGACGAACCATACCAGATCAATACACAATGCCTTGCATGCTGGATGCCGCAGATTGTCTCAGCGGAAGTCAGTGGTTTTCCATTTTAGACCTCAGAAGTGGGTATTACCAGATCCCAATGGTGCCAGAGGATAGAGAGAAAACGGCATTTATCTGTCCCCTGGGCTTCTACGAAGTTTTGCACATGCCCCAAGGCATATCTGGAGTGCTTGCAACCTTTCAGAGACTAATGGAGCATGCAGAAGGGGATATGAACCTCCCTGAATGCCTTATTTACTTGGATGATGTCATCGTGCTTGGCAAAACACTAGAGGAACATGAGGGTTGTCTGTTTAAAGTTTTGGACAGATTGAAAGAATTCAGGTTAAAACTATCTGTAGACAAGTGCCAGTTTTTCCAAAGAGCTGTAAAATATGGAGGCCACATCGTGTCCTCTGAAGGCATCCAGATGGACCAAGGAAAGTAGAAGCTTTAACCACCTGGCTGAGGCCCAGCAACCTCAAAGAGCTTCAAAGATTTCTAGGCTTCTGTGGATAGTATCAGTGCTTTGTAAAGGACTACACAAAGGTAATTCAGCCACTGTTCAGTCTGACACAAGGATACCCTCTTATCAACCAAAAATTCAAAAAGGGCACTGTGAAGAAAGGAGACAAGGTCTACTTTAAGCCTAATGAATCCTTTGGCTTGAGGTGGACTTCAGATTGCGTTGCAGTATTCCAAGAAATTTTTATTTATTTATTTATCGAAATGTTTCACCAGAAAAAGTACACTGAACAGCAAGTTGCTTATCTCATGGAATGTCCTGGGGGGAGGGGGTACAGATAAGGAATATAGGCATGTAAGCATACAATCAGTGACAGTTACAGCAATGAAACTTAAACAGACAATTACAGGTATCCAAAGACTATTACAGGGGAACATAGTACAGTACAGCATAGTAAACATCGACAATTACAGCAATGAAACTAGAACAGCCATTTATAGGTACACATAGGTTATTTACAGCAGTACGATTTAACAGTACAAGTGCAGGATGGATGGATGCAAGTAGTCCACACTATATGTCTTACGGTAACATAAGAGCCTAAGCAATTGAAGGATAAAACCACAACTGAGTCAAGAAAAGAAGATAGGGCAGAAGGAGGGGTGAGGCAGCTAGAGAGCCAGTATTTGGGGTGGTACTAGCAAGAGCAGTTGATAGATAGGCAGCTTTGTAGGGCAGCAGTTAGGGATGATGTGGAGGATGAGTGATGAATCTGGGGGGGGTGAGCTCAACAGCTTAGGGAGGCGGTGGGAGAAGCCATTTTGTCCTGCTTTAGTATTACAGCGAGGGATTGCAAGGGACCTTGTGTCACCTGATCTGAGAGAGTGGGGGGGAGGGGTAGGAATAGATAGAGTGGTAGCTAGGTAGGGAGGGAGAGAACCAAGCCAGAATTTAGAGGTAAATTTTGCACAGTGGAGGGTATGTCTGTTAGTAAGTGAGGGAAAGGAAAAGGCACAATAGAGGTCACAATGGTGCATGAAAGGGAGAGAGTCAGGAGTGAAGTGAAAGAAAGAGTTAAAGAGGGTGTCCAGTCTGGTTAGGGTGGACAATGGAGCAGCACTATAGACTATGCCACAGTAGTCAAAAATAGGGAGGCTCATCTTCTGTATAATCTTACGTCTTGCCATAAGCGGGATGCACTTACGATTTCTGTACAATGCACCTAGCTTGGGGCACAGTTTTTTCAGAATGGCATCGATATGAACAGAGACATTGAGGTGCTGGTCCAGCCATACCCCAAGGTATCAAAATGAGGAGGTGTCCTCTAGAGTAGTCCCATCAAGGGTGTGGAAGGTGGGCATGTCAGTTAGCATTGAGAGTCTCTGCCTAGTGCCAAGGTCATGGAGACAGTCTTCTTGGCAGAAAAAGCTAGTGTGATCTAAACCAGAGCTGGATCTTATTGAAGTCTTGCTGGAGTCTGGTGGTCACATCACTAATAGAGTTGCCAGATGTGTATATAACAGTATCATCCTCATACATATGCATGCATGCAGACGAGCAAACCTTTGGGAGGTCATTCAGAAAAATAGAGAAAAGGAGGGGGCCAAGCACTGATCGCTGTGGGACTCCAGTGCTGATGGGGAGAGGAGGGAAGGTGGAGTCAGCTATGCAAACTAATTGCATCCTGCCAGTCAGATAGGCCTTGAACCAATTAGTGGTAATAGGAGTGAGGCCAGCCGAGGAGAGACTAATCAGCAGGAGGGTGTGGGAGACTGTGTCAGATGCTTTTGCTAAGTCAACAAATATGGAAGATGTGACCTGGCCACTATCCATTCTAGAGGTAATGGAGTCAGTGAGTCTCAGTAGGGAGCTGGCAGTAGAGTGGATTTTCCTAAAACCAGACTGGAAAGGAGTGAAGAAGGAGGAATCATCAAGAAAGGAGAAGAATTGGGGGTGCTGTGGAGCCTGAGCAAGATGGTTGTACACTGATTGAGCTCTGCTGCTGTATATAAGCTACTAAGATAAAATAGCCACATTTTCTAAGCTGAAGTCTCCAAAATTATACAATAAGGAAGTGGAATACTTGTGGAACCAAATGGGAAATCCTTGAAAAGAAAAGACATCGGGAGATGGAACAAAGAGCAAATCCGTACCGTGAGCCTCTACCATGAGGGCTGCTCAAGGCCGTGAGCCTGATCCCAATGAGAAACAACAGACAGAAACATTACAAACCCTGGAAGCAAAGCTGAACCACCTGATAGCATTTGTGTCGGGTTTGTCTAATAAATTCGACACACCTTCACTAATCATGTAGCCACAGTGGAGTCACAGATCAAAATGAACCAGATATTAAACTGTAGAAGCCAACAAGAAATCATATGCTGCCCTGGGAGCTGTGAATACGGTGATTAAAGAGAATACACAACTCCGCTCCCACTTGGAAAATCTTGAAAACCAAGCAAGGGCACAAAATCTTAGATTCTAAGGTCTGACTGAGGGGTCGGAGGGAGACCATCTATTGCTACACATGCAAGAATTGTTAGTGCAACAGCTAGGCAAGGAGGTCACCCCGATTGTACAAAAATGTCAAAAAGCCTATAGGGTTACACCGTGAGGCCGCCCTGAAAATCCTGACACTCCCAGAACTGTAGTCATTGCAACAGATGGAGTGGGATCTAGAGATTTCTTACTAGTGATTGCTAGAAGAAAGAAAACTTTACTGCATGAGGGAGACCAGATTATGATGTTCTCAGACATATCATACGCAACTCAGGGGAGAAGGCACGGTGAGGTATTGGGGAAAATAACACAGGACTTGTGACTCTATCGAATCTCCCCATTTCCCAATGATTTTATTTCCTTTCCCTTCCTTTTTTGATAAGAGGGTACAGCTTTGTCTTACTGCTTCTCTAAGAATTTAAATGTAAATTCATAGAGCATGATGATAGAAGCGCCTTAGCTTGGTGGTTTAATTAGAGCAGCAGAGGTATACAAAATAGAACAATGTTAAAAAGTTTAGTATGACTCAATAGTGTGCATATTTGTTTCTTTTTCTGAATAAGCACTTTCTAGTGCAGCTACTAAGGACAATTTGTATGGTGTGATTTCTTGTCCCCACAGCAGGGGAAGATGGACTTAAAATGACTTTGAGAAACTCTTATTTTTTTAACACCATACAGCTCATGGGATTCCTATACAGCAACAGCAAATACTTTGAATACTCCCTTTTTTTCTTTTTTGGTGAATCCCCTAATGATGTATCTTTAGCATTTAATGGACCCAGTGATTGTATTAAGAGGAGTGGCACCCTCATAGAGGATAATCTACTGTTATATTAAATGTTGGTAATCAACTATATGTTTGATGGCAAACCAATAAACATAAAGTTAAAAATAAAAAAAGAAGAGGAGAATTTAGATAGGACAAGGTATTCCTGCAACTTAGCCAGGGTTGGGAGCTAGGAAATAGGATGATAGTTGCCTGTGGAGGTAGAGTTGCTGCCCTTGGGTAGGGGGAGGACAGAGGCATGCTTCCAGGTTGAAGAGATAGTAGCAGTCACAAAAGACAGATTTAAGAGGACAAATGGGGTATGAAATGGCAGGAGCTGAGAGGTAGAGCAGTTTAGGATCAAGGCCGTCGGGAGAGCTGCACTTGGAGGGGTTGATAGCAAGGAGAGCATTTAGGGTATCAGCAGGAGTAATTGGAGAGAAGGAAAAGGAGAAGGAGGGGAAGAAGGAGGCAGAAGAGGAGGGGGGAGGATGGGGTGGAGAAGGGGCTGACATTGGAGGAGAAAGGGGAGCAGGGTGCAGTTGGAGGGATAGAAACTTAAAGGCCAGAGGCATAAGTAGTAAATTGGGTATTAAAGCATTCAGCCACTGACATATGGTCAGAGATGAGTATGTTATTTTGCTTGATCATGGGGTGGGTGGGTGAGCTGAGGGAGAGAAGAATGCATGTACCATCTTCCAGAATTTCGAAAGGTTGTTTATACTGGCTTGGAAGTTGGTCTGGAAGTACTCAGATTTGGCAAGACGGATAGCCTTTGTGCATGCATTGTGAAGCATGTGATAGTGTTGGTAGTCATGTGGTAGTTTAGTGGATTTGTGCTTACACCAGGAATGATCATGTGCTCTTTAGCAAGCCAAGAGTTCTGGGGTAACCCATGGCAGGTGATTCCATCTTACTCTGGTCTCACACAGAGGGGCATGGGGATTCCAAGTGTCGAGAAAGTGGGTATTGAAAGAATTGAGGGCTTCATCTATATTGGTGGTTGAGGTAGTCAGTGTCCAGTCTGTGTGCACAATCTACAGGAGGGACAGGGAGGGAAGAAGAGGAGAAGGAGTAGCTCTCTATGTAAGGGAAGGGATAAAAGCAATAGAACTAAAGGGTAAACGGGGAGGAGAGGAGGCACTGTGGGTCACCCTGGAGTCTGGAAATGGCTCCACAATCCGCAAAGGGGTTGTATACAGACCCCCGTCTCAGGGGGAGGAAATGGATAAGGAAATTATAGAAGGCATCTTTGGGATGGAAGAGAAAGGGGAGATATTGCTGATGGGGGACCTGAACATGCCAGATGTTGACTGGAGCACCTTTGCTGCAGCCACATCCAAGAGCAGGGCCATTCTCGATGCCCTACAGGGGCATGCCTCAGACAGCTAGTTTTGGAACCCACCCGGGAGAGAGCAATCTTAGACCTGGTACTCTCAAATGGGGATGGAGAGAGGATCTCTGATCTTGAAGTGGGTAGCCATCTGGGAACAAGCGACCACCAAACAGTGTGGTTCACGATAAACTTCGTTGTAGAGTCAAGCCACACAAAAGTGAAGGTACTGGACTTCAGGAGGGCTGATTTTGTCAAAATGGGAGAGTGCCTCAGAAAAGCACTAGCAAACAGGCAAGAAGGTGGGGTGGAGCAACAATGGGGAAACATCAAAACCGCCATCACAGAGGAAATAAGTCTTTGTGTGAAGCAAATAAACAAATCAAAATGAATGAAAAAACCACTATGGTTCTCAAAAGAAGTGGCGGGGAAGGAAAGGGAAAAAAAGATAGCATTCAGGAAGTATAAGGAAACACAGAAGGAGCAGGATAGAGAACTGTACCAGTTAAAGCAGAAGGAAGCGGGTAAGGCAGTCAGAATAGCAAAGGCCCAAACCGAGGAAAGGATAGCCAACTCGGTTAAGAAGGGAGCTAAATCCTTTTATTGGTACATTAGGTAGCAAAGAAAGACTAATGCAGGTATACTGAGGCTGAACAAAGAGGAAGGTGGTTAGGCAGAGAGCGACAGTGAAAAAGCAGGGATACTGGACGAATACTTCTGCTCAGTATTCACAGTGGAAAAGCAGGGGGAAATACCTAATCCAGTCAATAGAAGCACTCTGGATAGGGGGGTTGATATTAGTCCTTTCACAGAAGAAAGAGTTCTGAAAGAACTCTTAAAACTGAAGGTGGATAAAGCAATGGGGCCTGATGGGATTTACCCCAGAATTTTAAATGAACTAAGGGAAGAACTAATAACACCACTGACTACCCTTTTTAATAAATCATGGGAGGATGGGGTGGTACCTGAGGACTGGAGGAGGGTGGATACGATTCCCCTTCACAAAAGTGGGAGCAAGACAGAGGCAGGAAACTACAGACCTGTCAGTTTGACCTCAATGGTAGGGAAAATGATGGAATCACTTCTGAAGGAAAGAATTGTTGAGTACCTAGAGGCCAGTGGGGCACAGGACCCAAGGCAGCATGGATTCACAGTGGGAAGATCATGTCAGACAAATCTAATTGATTTCTTTGACTGGGTAACCAAAGCAGTAGTCCAGGGAGGGGTTGTGGACATGGCCTACCTAGACTTTAGCAAGGCATTTGACACAGTCCTGCACAAAAGATTAATAAACAAATTAGCCAGCCTGGGAGTGGGTCCTAGGGTGGTAGCCTGGGTAAGACACTGGTTGGACAACAGGACACAGCGGGTAATAGTAAATGGAGTCCACAGTGAAGAAAGGAGGGTTACTAGTGGGGTACCGCAGGGTTCAGTACTGGGGCCGGTCCTTTTTAATGTCTTTATAAGTGACATTGCAGAGGGACTGAAAGGAAAAGTATGTCTCTTTGCAGATGACACAAAGATCTGCAACAGGGTTGATACACAAGATGGGGTGGAAAAGATGAAAAGGGACTTGGCAAGGTTGGAGGAATGGTCAAATGTATGGCAGCTTAAAGTCAATGCAAAGAAGTGCAAAGTAATGCACCTGAGAAACAAAAACCCTGGGGAAGAATACACAATGGGGGGTGAGATACTGACAACAACAAAAATGGAAAGGGACCTGGGGATAGTCATATCAGACGACCTAAAGGTGGGCCAGCAATGCAGAAGGCAGTAAGAATGGCTGGGGGATACTGGGATGCATGGGAGAGGCATCACCAGCGAAAACAGGAAGTTGTTGGCCCTCTGTACAGAACAGTTGGTAAGACCACTCTGGAAGTACTGTGTACAGTTCTGGAGACCCCATCTCCACAAAGACATAGACAGGGTGGAGGCTGTCCAGAGGAGGCACTAAATGATGCAGGGTCTGCATCAGAAGACATATGAAGAAAAAAAGGAACTAAAGATGTATAGCCTCGAGGAAAGGAGGAGAGGGGACATGACAGAAACTTTCAAATACCTCAAGGATTCAACAAAGTCCAAGAGGGTAGCATCTTTCAGAAAAGAGATGTGCAAAAACAAGGGGCATAATTTGAAGATAGAGGATGGCTCAGAGGTAATGTGAGGGTATTTTTCACAGAGAGGGTTGTGGATACATGGGAACAGCCTTCCTGAGGAGGTTGTAGAGTCAAAAACAGTGGGGGAATTCAAGAATGCATGGGACAGACATAAGGCAATTCTAGTGGGGGGGTAGGAGGAAGTAGGCTGTTGGTTAACTAGGATCTGCAGCTTATCCGTTAGGTAGGGAAGTGGGCAGACTAGGTGGGCTAAGCGGTCCTTATCTGACATCAAATTCTATGTTTCTATGTTTCTATGTGTGAGAGGTCATGGAGCAGGGGGGTCAGGTCAAGTGAACTATAGGAATGAGTGAGCAGAATTATATGGGGTGCTTTTGGTTTATGGATCTTGCATACCAGGTAAATCAAATGGTGGTCACTTAGGGTGTCTGGCAGTAATCCAGACATAACAATTCTATGTGTGTGCGTAGTGAGGACCGGGTCTAGAAGGGAGTGGTTGTTAGTTTTGGTGTTCAAGCGGGTTGGCTCCTGTATCAGCTGAGTGAGGTTAAGGGCTGTTATATCTAAATGGGCTTTGCTATGGTTCACTGATAGCCAATTTAGATTAAAATCATCCATGATGTACAATTCACCAGAGTGAGCATGGGAGACTAGTATGAAAATTAGGTCAGTAGCAGTTTTGGATGGGAGTCCAGGATAACAGTAGGCACCTGCTATGTAAATAGGAGCTGTGAATGGTAGAGAGATGTTTATAATGATATTCTCATATGAGGAGTAGAGGGTAGTGGATAGCATAGTAGTATATTGCAAGGAGGAGGAAGGGACATATATGGCCAGTCCATCTTCTCTACCGTCAATATCCTGGTGGGTTAGAGAATAACCAGGGATGGAGACTTCCTGGTCTGATATACGATCGGTCAACCAGGTTTCCAAGATAAGTATGTCACGGGGATAGGCGAATACCATGGTTTGAAGTAATGTGATTTTTGATGCCAGACTACAGATGATTAAATGAAAGATTTTTAGCCCATTTGGTAGAGCAAAGGGAGCTTTAGCAGAAGGGTTGGGATGGGATCAGAAATACCATGGATGTTAGACACAGAGGGACCCAGGTTGGGTTTAATGTCCCCCGCAGACAGGAGAAGAAGAGCTATTATAAGGAAGTGGATTATAGGGCATTTATGCTTGATGCGGGAGGTGCCTGGGGTAAGGTGACTAGTGGAGACAATATAGTGAGCAGAGGATAAGACTAAAAAACAGAGGGTGAATGGGGAATGGGAGTCAGAATTTGAAGCATGAGGGCAAGGGGAAGAGAGGAGAGGGAGGAACACAAGCAGGAGGTAATAAGCAACTGGTTGCATTGTAGTAAGTTAAATTACTGACTGGATCCCAGTAGTATAGATTAGCGCCCCTAGTGTTCACTTCCTATAAAGTGCAAATGGCAAAATTGACAATTACAGATCAGTAACACTGATTCAAACTTTAAGTTTAAACCTTATAACTTAAAACAGTTCTAACAGGGCTATAACCACTAAAGTGACATAGCAGGAGTACAGAAAGAATAGTGACTGAAAACCAGCCAATCAGCAGTTGTCCTAGGTTTGAAGTGACCAATCAGAAGTTTTCAGCCACTGGCATTAAAATTTCAAAAAAGGTAGGTAGTGCAACAGTTCAGGCTACCATACCTGGGGTTCAAACAACATGGTCTTGCTGTATTCTGACAAAATGCAGTTAGCTCCAGCCTTTAAACTGCCCCGGAGAACATAGGGTTAAATTTCTATGCAGAGCATAGAACGTTGAGCTCAAGCTCGGTTGAGGTCTCTGTCTGCAGCCCTTTGAAATCCAACCATCAGATTCTTTACTCCACCTCACTGAACAGTCGCTCTGGAGATTTCTCCTTCAGTTCGGTTCAAAAGTCGGTTAAAGTGTCGGTTTTAAACTGAAATTATTCCGAATTTATTCCGCATCGTCGGTTCAGGCTCTGTCTGCAGTACCATGAATACTAGATAGTTGTTTCTGATTATTGTGTGGAAATTGTAAGTTTGTTCGATCGGTTCGGCTGAACCGAACCTTTAGATTGATTTCTTGTACTTTAGTGTGTGGTTACTGGTCCTTATCGGTTCTGAAAAAAACGTATTTTAAACAGTTTTTTCCAATACGCATGACACGGTTAGGAACTGATAAGGGAGTCTTGCCTGGCGGTTGCCGAAAAAAGGGTACGTTTGGGTAGGTTGGCCAAGTCTGAGAAACCCAAGAAAAAAACTGGGCCCACTGGGTTTCAACACTGCAGTGAGTATGGAGAAGTCTTTGCTAAGGCCGACCCCCACACCACCTGTGTTTATTATCTGGAGTTTGAACACCTCGATACAGACTGCCAAATTTGCAAACATTTTCCTAAGTCTACCCTGGAAAAGAGATTAGGTAGACTTAGGGAAAAGGAGGCCAAAATGTCCGCTGACCCGGATGGCCAGCCCGGTTCAGTTCTGACTGAACCAGAAGGAGTGCCCTCTGACCAGGGCAATACTTCTTCAGGCAAGAGGAGAGCCGATCCTGAGGGATCAGTTCCTACAAAAAGGAAAAGAAAAGATAAATCAGCCGGTTCGGATCCAGAGGTTCATGTTCCGACCGCTGATGAGATTGCCTGAGTGATTCGTATTGTTGAATCGCTTCACCCGGTTCCGTCCGATCCGGCTCTGGTGGCTAGGGGCTCAATTCGGTCAGTTACACCGGTTCAGGAATATGTCACTGAAGATTTTTATGAACTAGTGTAACCCCCCTGCAAATGGGAGTTCCCAAAAGACTTCCAGGAGCTTGCTTGAATGCTCCAAGCCTGAATGGTGTCTGGCGTTTAAGCCATTTATCTGTGAGAGTTTTTAGAGCCTCTGGTACTGTCTCTTTAAGAGCTGTCTGCTTGCAGACATAATTAGTTTGTATGGGGGGACTGTGTGTTTCTTTGCTTGAGTACCACTCGAGCTGCTGCCAATTCACTCCATTTTTGCAGTCACTAGGAGTGCAAAGGGAACCTATCTGAAAGATGTAACTGTTTGCCAGAAATCATTTAGAGTAATAATGAAAATACAGTTTGTCTAACCTGCTTTCTTTTGCAGTCAGAACTGTGTTTGCCTAGCTCCCATTCTAGTTTTGAACTGCTGAACTGGACCAATCAGTGTGGGTTAAGGTAGCTCTAAAATGGTGCCTTGGCGAATCAGAACTTGGACTCGTAATTTGAGCCAGCCACAAGAGGATTGTATGGGCAGTGACTCTGGGAGATGTAGTTTGGACTTGGCCTTTTGGACCAACAGGGGCAGTCTATTGTGAGTGACAGCCAATCCAGCCAAGAACTGGGAGGAACTCAAAGGAAGTGCCGGTTTGTCTGCTGGAGTTTCAGTTGAGCTCTGGCAGTGAAGAGGGAAGGAGCCCTGTGCTTTTTCGGTGTGCAGTTTTAGTCGGGAAACGTGTGTAAGGCCCTGAGTTCCGGTCTGCAGCTTGTGTAACTGCTTGTTAGGACTGAATCCGTCCTGTGAAGAGAATCAAAGGATATCTGAAGAGTAGAAACCAGGCTCACCCTGTAGAAGACTGGAGAAATTGCTGAATTGCGCTTGGTCCGTCAGGAACTGAATCTACTGTGTGTTCTCCCGGGTATTGTGCAGTAATTGCGATCGGGATAGAGAAGCAGCCTGCCTGGTATAGTACTTTCTGTTTACCATATAAATGTGTGAAGAGGCTTGTGTACCTCAAGTGAATCCTGCTGCCATTAAAGGACTTTTGCCTGTTACTGTTTACCATATAAATGTGTGAGGAGGCTTGTGTAGCTCAAGTGAATCCTGCTGCCATTAAAGGACTTTTGCCTGTTACTGTTTACCATATAAATGTGTGAAGAGGCTTGTGTAGCTCAAGTGAATCCTGCTGCCATTAAAGGACTTTTGCCTGTTGCAGTTTGTCATATAAATGTGTGAGGAGTCTTGTGGAGCTCAAGAGTAGCCCTGCTGACATTGAAGGACCCTATCTTGTTTGGAGGTCGTGAGTACTAATTCAGGGTTGCTCCCTGTTGAATTGCCACATTAAATCCAAATGGAATTACTGTACTGCTGACTGTTTAACTAATTTTTCTTTTCTCTGTGTGAAAGGGCCCCTACCAGCTGCCACAGTTTGGACTAGCCACTAGGGCTTGGGTACCCAGGGACAGTAACTGGTAGGGATAGGCCTGTGCACAGAGCCATAGGTAGATGAGTAAAGTGATAAGCTAATTAACCTGATTTCCCCCTGTCCTTGTTATATTCCCCTAAATAAATCAGAGCTGCTTGTTTCAGCAAAGTTGTACTGCCTGAGGTATTTGTCTATGTTAAAGTATTGTACTGTGATTGTTGCACTGTATCTTATTTTACAGGAGGTCCCAGTGCCTGAACCAGTCCTGGGGGTAAGTGTATACTGTGAAGGTAATTCTGATATATTGTGTGGGCCACTAGTGGGAAGAAAGGGGGGTTGCAGTGTTCCAGAGGGCTGTGACCAAGTTAGTTTAACTATTGCAAACCCTGACCTCTGGGTGGAGGCACCCGCCATCGGATCCAGGCCCCTCAACCTGTTAGTGTCAAATCAGGCAGGGGTAGTAGCCCCTGGGATAGCGCCATCTAGGGGTTACACTAGAATTTGAGGAGGAGGGGGATTTTGAACAGGATGATGACTATGATGGAGCAGAAAGTCTGGATGTGCCCATTGAACCAGACATCTCCCCAACAGACCTTCTGGTGTTTCCCCTCCTAGGCTCTCTGAGTCCCCTCCCCACTATTTGTTTTACAGGAAAGTGGCTGAAACTCTTCAGCTTCCTAAGGAGGAAGCTACAGAGGATCAACAGGAGCCTGATTTTGTAGAGATGATGGACATCCCAGAGTCCAGGAGCCTGTCTATTCCCTTGCACAAATCTTTTGGGAAACAGACTCAAAAAAATTTAAAGTCTCCTAATTCTGTACCTCCTGTTGATAGAAGAATGGATAAGAGGTACACCTTATCAGGCTCAGACATGGAGTTTTCTACCAACAATGCAGCCATGTTGGGGTCATGCAGGCTGCAGCCTGTGACAGGGCTAATGTCCCTTGGCTTCACCCCCCCCCAGATAAAGACTCCAGGAGGATGGATGCCTTGGCAAAGAAGCAATACATGGCATCCTCTTTGGGACTCAGGCAGGCTAATTATATGGCCTATGTAGACAGGTACCAGAAGTCCAGGTGGGACACTGTACTGGCACTGGCTAAACAGGCCTCCCCCCAGCTGGCCAAGGAGCTGGAGGAGGTGGCTGCAGATGGCATCTAAGGTACAGTTCCATGCTGCTGTGGACTCCAATGATGTGCCATCAAGAGTCATGGCTACATCTCTGGCTCTTCACAGAATGTCTTGGCTCAGATGTGCTAGCCTCTCACAGGGCACCCAGGCTAAGGCCATGGATTTCCCTGTGGAAGGTAATTCTCTGTTTGGGGAGCAGAGAATTACATGAAGAAGATGGAGGAGTATAGGACCACTTATAGTGCACAGGCCAAGGAGAGGCAGGCAACTCCTCAAAGGCAGCAATCTAGGAGCAGGCCTTTTCATAGGCCTTTCTACTAAGCACAGGCCTCTTCTCTCTTTTCACAGAGGGGGTTCTTCAGTGGAAGAGGCAGAAGGGGGATGAGCAGGGCTGCATCCACTCCTCAGCCTAAGGCCCCTGCCAAGCAGACACCCTGATGGGTCTGCCCAGGTCGACTCTCCTATCCCTGAAGGGGGCTGGCTGGCTTACTTCATCCAGGACTGGGTGTCTGTTACTTCAGACAAGTGGGTCCTGGAAGTAGTAAGCCAGGGACTGGTTCTCAGCTTCAAAAAATTTCCGGAGTTGAGAGTCAGATCCTTTTCCACCTGCAAGTCTCTCCAAAACCCTTGCCCTAGAGGCAGATGTTTCATCTCTTCGGGCCCTAGGAGCCATAGAGAGAGTTCCTACCCTACACTGGGGCAAAGGTCTATACTCCAGGTACTTCCTTACCCCAAAAAAGACAGGGGATGGCGACCCATCCTAGATCTAAGATACTTGAACAAACATCTTTTAAAACCAAGGTTCAAGATGGTGACTCTGGGAATAATTCTTCCCTCTCTAAGGCCAGGGGACTGGCTAGCCTCCCTGGACATCAAAGATGCCTACTTTCACATTCCCATCAGGTGCTCCCACAGAAAGTACCTCAGGTTCAAGTTGCCCTCAGGCCATTATCAGTTCAAAGCAATGCCCTTTGGCCTAACATCAGCTCCAAGGGTTTTCTCAAAGTGCCTAGCAGTAGTAGTGGCCTTTTTAAGAAGGCAGAAGATTTCCATCTTTCCATATCTGGATGACTGGCTCATAGTGGGTCAGTCTCCAGACAAAGTCAAGTCAGACCTGCAAGTGACCCAGCAAGTGTTATATTCCCTGGGGTCCCTTCTCAACCTCCCCAAGTCAGTCCTCGAACCAGTGTAGCTTCTTACCTTTATAGGGGCAGAGCCAGATACTGTCAAAGCAAGAGCCTTTCTTCCCCTGGAAAGGGCAAGAGTTCGTGTGGAGCTGGCTTCTTCCTTCAGCCTTCAGGTGTCCCGACCAGCAAGGCACTTCCTTCAGCTCTTGGGCCACATGGCAGCTTCTACAGAAGTGGTCCAAGGGGCAAGATTTCAGATGAGGGACATTCAGTTCCATCTGAGGGCCTTTTGGTCCCAAAAGAAGGACCCTCTTACCAAACTGATTCCACTGACTCGAACACTGATCCAAGCCCTTCAGTGGTGGTAGGATCAGGACAACTTAAGGCAAGGAGTCCCATTTGTCACTCAGTCTCATTCGGTGGTCCTTACCTCGGATGCTTCCCTTTTGGGGTGGGAAGCTCATCTGGGAGCTCTCACAGCCCAGGGACTGTGGTCCCCTCAGGAGTCCCTTCTTCATATCAATCTCCTGGAACTCAGGGCAGTTTTTCTGGCCCTGAAAGCTTTCTCTCAGTCTGTGCAGAACAAGGTAGTTCAGGTCAGAACAGACAACACCACCACCATGTGGTACATCAACAAGCAGGAGGCACTTGGTCTATGGCCTTGTGCACAGAGGCCATGAAATTGTGGTCCCTGACTTATTCCCTGCAGGCCACTCTGATAGCAATCCACCTTCCAGGGAAGGACAACGTGCTAGCAGATGCACTGAGCAGGATCTCCCAGGGCCATCACGAATGGTCCCTGGACCCCTTAGTGTTGAAAGTAATTTTCTCGAGGTGGGGCACTCCAGAGACATATCTCTTTGCAGCCCCAGACAATCATCAGCTTCCTCTGTTTTGTTGCAGACCCCCAGTCTTGGGTTCAGTTTCTCTGGATGCTCTGATTTAGAACTGGGAAGAGAAATTTCTGTATGCCTTTCCTCTACTGTTCAAGGTTCTAGTCAAGATAAGGTCACAACCTTGCAAAGTGATTCTGATTGCTCCAAACTGGGCCAGACAGCCTTGGTACCCTCTGTTGCTATCTCTAGCAGTCCATCTTCCCCTGTCTCTTCCCAGGAATTACAACCTGTTAACCTCCTCTCAGGGGAGGATTTGGTATCCCAATCTTCGGTCTCTCAATCTCAAGGCATGGCTCTTGAAGAGTTAGAGTATGCAGATTTGCATTTGTCTCAGGGGGTTCTGGATATTCTCAAAGCTTCTCAAAAGTCCTCCACCAGAAAGACGTATAACTCCAAATGGAAAAGATTCAGCATTTGGTGTTCCAAGAAGCCTATTTCTCCAGACACTGCTGAATTGCCTACAGTTTTGGATTATATGGTCCATCTTAATGGCCTAGGCCTCAGACCAGCTACTCTCAAGGTACACTTGTCAGCTGTATCTGCTTTTCTGTGAGTGGGGAAGTCTCCCTCACTATCTTCTCATCCTGTGTTCTGTAAATTTTTCAAGGGATTGCTTCATACCAATCCTCCCTTTAGGGATCCTGCCCCTGCCTGGGACTTAAATGTTTGCATTGCTCAGCTTATGCAACCTCCTTTTGAGCCTATGTCGTCAGCAGAGCTTAAGTACTTGACTTGGAAAACTGTGTTTTTGGTAGCCATTACCTCTGCCAGACATATCAGTGAACTGCAAGCCCTGTCAGTGGAACCTGATTTTATCTCTTTCCATAGGGATAAAGTGGTCCTTAGAACCAATAGGAGGTTCTTGCCCAAAGTGGTCTCAGACTTCCACTTGAATCAGTCTGTGTCTCTTCCTGTCTTCTTCACTGATCATTCCTCCTCAGGAGAGAGGAGGCTACACAGTTTAGATGTTAAAAGAGCCCTTAGCTACTACATAGAGCGTACCAAGGGTCACATGTTTGAGTCCCTCCAGTTGTTCCTCACTTATGGGGAAGTGGGAAAGGGCAAACCTGCCACCAAGAGAACTATTGCCAGGTAGATTGTGTCTTGTATACAGTTCTGCTATGAGAAACTGGGAAAGATTCCACCCTCAGGCCTGAGGGCTCACTCTACAAGAGGTACAGCTGCTCCCCTGGCTGCAGCCAGGGATATCCCTTTGTTAGAAATTTGTCAAGCAGCCACCTGGAAAACAGTCCATACTTTTACCAAGCATTACTCTCTGGATAGCCAGGCTAGGAGTGATGCTCGGTTTGGCACAGCAGTACTTCAGAGCCTATTCCCAAAGTAGGTTCTCTCCCTCCTCCATGGAGGTACTGCTTGGTAGTCTGCAGTTTTGTCAGAATACAGCAAGACTTCATGTTGTTTGAAAAATTACTCACCTTAGTAATTGTGTTTCTTGTAATGGAGTCTTGCTGTATTCTGACCTCCCTCCCTGCCTCCCCCTCTCAGAACCTGGTTTTTGGGAAGTGGGTGGGCAGGTGCAGTGCTGCATCCCAGAGGTGCTTCTTGCACACCCTCCTTTTTATTTGGGTGTTTTGTTGTATTGTTATCCTTATTTTGGATTGGTTTTTGGGTTTCTTGACTTGAGTCTTCCTTGGGAATCCAAAACTCTCTGTTGCCAGTTGGCTAGTTTAAAAATTTTACAATTTCCACATAGTATAGTTAGTGAGTTTTCGCTTGTAAGAATCTGACGGTTGGATTTCAAAGGGCTGCAGACAGAGACCTCAACTGAGCTCAAGCTCAACATTCTATGCTCTGCATAGAAATTTAACCCTATGTTCTCTGGGGCAGTTTAAAGGCTGGAGCTAACTGCAGTTTGTCAGAATACAGCAAGACTCCATTAGAAGAAAGACAATTAGTAAGGTGAGTAATTTTTTCTTCTAGTCATCAGATATAGAGCAGCCTAAGGTATCCTAACCTCCATGGCAGTCACTCCTGTTTTTCACACCTCTCTACTATCCCCACCTCTGCCTCACACCACCTTCCCCCTGCTCCTCCTCTATCCCCCTGCCTCTCTCCCTAGCCCTGGTCCACCACCTTCCTCTCTTACCCTCCTTCAACTCCCTTCCCCTCTCCCTTTTCTAATCTGCTCGCCCCACCCACTGTTGCACAAGTTCCACTATCCTTGTCTCCCACCCACCTCTCTTTCTACCTCCCTCCTAGTTACACCTCTACACCCACTCTCTCTTCCCACTTTTCTACGCTACCTGGCACAACTGGCAGCAACTTAGTTTTTCAACTCCACCATTCCCTTTGACAATGCCCTTCTGGCAGCTTTAATTCATGTAAATATTGTTTCCTGTGACTCATCAGTCTTAAATGTATGCTTGGTTGTGTTGTTCTAACTGTTAAATATATTACCTGTAGCTTTTAGACCATGTATACCCTGTACTGAAATTTGTATTCCAACTGCTTGCCTGCTAATCTCACACAAATTGTGCTTCTATTCTTTGTATACTGACATGGAACCTTTGTAAATGAGCCATTGGCGCAAAGGTATTTATCCAAAATTCTAATAAATAAATAAATCTACAAAGGTTGGCTACAGAGCGAGTGAGGAGGGGCCTCTAGTTGACAGTGAAAGATCCTCTTACTTCAGTAATGCTGCAAAAAAGAACTAAGGTCCTTCTAGTGGCAGATCTTTATAATCTGCTAATGGGAAACTGGACACCTGCCTAGCCAGACACAGTGTCTGGCTAGGCAGGTCTATTCACGCTACACAATTAGGGTGTATTAGCAATGTAAAATGGCTCTAAACAGTAATTAACAACAGTGGCAATATTTGCTAAAATAGCTCTACACAGTAATTACCACTTAGCCAGGAAGTAAAAGAATATATATTTTTTTTTGTTAACCTAGAGAAAAAGAAAAACAAAATGTGGCATAGAATTGCCAGTAGCTGCAGTTTCTAGTGAGGCCAAAAAGGACAGAGGTAGCAGGGAGAAGCGGACATTCAGAAGTAGGCAGTGTAAGGTGCAGAAATTCAATTGTCTGCTCAGTATGGTCATACCTTGCCTGGGTCCGAGGGAGTCTTTGCTGGCTGGAGAGTATGGGCAGCAGCTTTAGCAGAGCTGGCCACACCACTGAGGAGAAGAGAGTGAAATGGGTCAGGCTGTGGGGTGTGTGCCCGGTCAGGGATCTCTGCTTGCCTGGGTCCGAGGGAATCTTTGCTGGCTGGAGAGTACAGGCAGTGGCTTTAGCACAGCTGGCCACACCACGGTCTAGAAGAGAGCAAGGTGGATCAGGCTGTGGAGTGTGTGCCCTGTCAGGGGCCTCTGCTTGCCTGAGTTTGAGGGAGTCTTTGCTAGCTGGAGATTACGTGCAGCGGCTTTAGCAGAGCCGGCCACATCGTGGAGGAGAAGAGAGCGAGGGGGGTCAGACTGTGGAGTCTGTGCCACATGTGCCCATACCCACATATGCTGACCCAACCAAGCCATATGTATTACACACAGATGCCAGCCTGAGTGGCCTTGGAGCTTTACTTTATCAAGAATATGAAGAGGGACTGCACCCAGTAGCATTTGCAAGCAGAAGCCTTACACAATCTGAAAAGAACTATCCCATTCACAAATTAAAATTCCTCACTTTAAAATGGGCCATAGTTGAACAATTTCATGAGTATTTATATGATGCCAAAATCCTGGTCAAAATGGACAATAATTCCCCTCATGTACTGTATGTACAAACATCGGCCAAGTTGGATGCAACTGGACACAGGTGGCTGTCTGCTCTATCGACATATGATTATTCAGTGGAGTACCACCCAGGCCTAAACCATATTGATGCTGATTCTCTCTTTAGAAGGCTTGCTTCAACTCCTGAGTGGGTGCAAATGTCGGAGCAATCCGTAAAGGCCCTGTGCCAAAAGTCTGACAAAGATGAACACCCATCGGCTGAAACTGTAAATAGCTTAGTCAATTACCTGGGATCTCCAGATACCTGTGTGCCTGTAGCCTGCTGTAATTTTGTAGCACTAGATCTGAATGCCTTACTGCAGCTCACCCCAGCTGACATTCAAAAAGATCAGTATCAGGACCATATAATCAGACCAGTTCTAATTGCATTACAGAAAGGGGAAGATGTCTCCAAGTTGCGATCAAATGATCAAAGAACTACTTTATTGTTTCGGGAGGGACCCAGGCTTAAGCTCCGAGAGAAACTACTATTTATTTATTTATTGTACAATCGGATTTACAACCTTTGAGCCAGGGGCTCGTTTACAAAGGTACCTCATCACAGAGAGGACATACAGTGTCACATATTTACAGAATACAATCACACAGAATAACATAGTTTTACATAGTTGCTAGAACACAATGAATAATTAGAAACATTTCAGAGTGACAGATTTAGTACCAGCAGGTACTGGCAGTGGGAAGGATATCGAGAAATAACAGATAGCCAGGGAAAAGTTGTAAAGAAACAACTGGTGTTACCTTCAAGATTTAAGCATGTGGTTTTAAAAGCCCTACATGACCAGATGGGACACTTGGGTAGTGAGAGAACCTTGGACTTAGCCCGCGCCCATTTCTATTAGGACTCTTTGCCTAAAATCCTGTACAGGATAAAAATGACGCTAACTTCAAAATGAGTGATCTATTTAAAACTGTTGGTGAGCCTGCTCAGCGACGGAATGCTGTTTGCCTAAAATATTTAGGCGATGTAAACATGGTTCCTTCTCACAAGACTCTTCTGCACAATATGCTTACGGACACATTGTGATTTAGTCCCTCAGAACTTTTTGCATTTATTCACGTAAACAGAGAACTGATATATGATGTTAGCTTTAAAAATGTTTGCACGCTTGAAAAATTCTGGGTACAATATGAGCAGGTCAAAACCTCTCCGCTTTGAGCTTCCTTTATGTTGATTCCCCTCACTAAGTCATTAGTTAAAATCACTACATTGCTTTTCAGAAGTGAGGGAGTCAACATAAACGACACCCAATATTGACTCAAACAAAGGTGTAACTTACTGGATGCTCCCCGCCCCCTCTTTGATGAGGATTTATTTTGGACAGGAGGGTGGAAGATTAAAATACAATTACAGCAGAATGATCAGGGTATTGTGCATTTACCTGCCAGTTTTCACATAGGGCGAGATAGAGGTCTATGTTTTTACCCAGGGCAGCCCTGTACTTGTCATAAGTGCAGCTCTTGGACACATTTGAGCTATACTTGTGACCAACCTCGGTGCACTTGGTGTTTAGCCTACAGGCATGTTAGCTTGGTGTGTCCTAACCCCAGGGTGTGTAATTTATGGGATGAGCAAGGACATACCTACCTACAATGCCCGTGGGCTGAACACAACAGACTGGACCATGTACTACAAGATCACACCAGGTTAATTACTGAATCTCAAGCACAAGCAATTAGAAGGTGGGAGGAAGTTTTCCTCTCTGCCATTTTTCCAGCCCCATTGAGGTATTAGGAACCACTGAGACACCAGCCACTGAGCCATCCGAAATTTTGGCTCCTCATACCCCTCTAAACACTACACAAACAGAACAACCATCTACCTCAGATGACTCTAGGCCTCAGAATAGATCTTCTCAGATACCTGATACTGCTAGACAAGACAATATGCTCCCCTTCCCCCCGGGCTGAGGAACCCTTTACTTCTGTCTCTGTGTCTAAACAGGGTAAAGGGAAATGAAAAAAATCTGAGACCTGCACTCCCACAAAATCCACTGTTACTAGAAACAAATTCCAAGCCCTAGCCAAAAGAAGACAGTGGAATGAACTGAGGGAGAAGAAGCTGACTCTGATTCTTCTAGGCGCATCTTCCTCAAAGATGGATCATTCATTAGAATCAGGTTGGGCAAATTCTCAAGTTGAAAAAAAAACAAAGATCTCAGTTCCCAAATAGGTGAAGCTTATATGTAGCAGGCTTGATTTTTTTTTCTTTACCCCCTCCCCTTCCTCTTTCTAACATATGATGCACAACCCCACTCAACTCTGCTGCTGCACATTGAATGTGTGCAGTATCAAATCTTTTAGAAAGCAAATCACCACCATGAGCTTTTTACAATCTTTAAAACATGATTCTTATTTTCTACAAGATACCAGGCTAAAAACTAGATACAAACTTGTTCAAGTTTGGAATAGATGGATGTCAGGGCCCTCATATTAGTCCCACAGGGAAGATACTGGGGTGGGTATCTTATTTTCTGGATTTAAATTCCGAATTTCTAAAGTTTTGGACATATTTCCAGGACGGGTACTATTGATAGACAGAGCTTACGGACTGATTAAATTACACTTGATTAATGTGTATGCTCCACAAAGCATAGCTACTAGATCCTATCTGTTTCATCTGATACAACCCTATTTATTTACCTCTTGGTATGTATATTTGGGTGGAGACTTTAACTGCAGGCTCACCCCTGCAGATAGAGGAAGCAACATACACAAAACTTCAACGATATAGTCACCTTGCTGAAATTAATACGAACCGCACAATTAATGGATAGGTATAGTACAATAAATGCTTTTTGTGCTAAAACATATTATAGAGGGACACTTGCCACTCGTATTGACTACATATTTGTTTCCAAAAATGTTACAGCACATCAGGCTGAAGTGATCCCTTGTGAGACATCTGATCACCCAGCTGTGTCATTGTTATGTTCTCCTGCAGGAGGCCCCTTTCCCACCATCCCAAAATCTCGGTGGAAATTGAACAGTTCTTTACTTCAAGATACCTTTATTTCTGTGGCTTGCCTGCATTTATTACAAGCTAGGATTTCTATGATAGATGCCTATCAATCCTTAATAGCCTGCTGGGAGGACACAAAAATTAATTTACTTTTTTTTTTTTAAAAGTTGTTAAAAAGAAATCATGATCAGCTTACTTTAAATACACCTGCCTATGTAAACAATTATTAGACACTGTATCATTGACATATGAAACTAAAATTAATTCTTCCCAACAGATAGAAGCACTTAAATCAGATGTGGAAGCCTAGCAATATAACAGAGCGATTTCATTAAAATTGGAAGCACAGTGCGGGAGTCAAACCTCCAAATCTTCCCTTGACATCTACAAGAGATGCTCTGATAAAGTCTCTGCTATGTTCATAGAGCAGCTTATGGATCCAGTTACTAATACTGTTCTTTCCTCACTTTCCCCTATAAAACATACAGCTCAGTCCTACTTAGAAAACACGTTTAGCTCAGCACCTGTGACAGTAGATTCTGCATCTTTTCTTACAGGTATAGCTATCCCAGAAATTCCTATGGAACAATTATAGGCTCTAACAGCCCCCATATCTGTAGAAGAGACAGCTTATGCTATTAAGAGACAGATAAAGCACACTTCTCCAGGGGCTGATGGACTAACTGCTGAACTATATCAAGCGTACGTCAATATTTTCGCTCCTTCACTTACCTGTGTGTTTAATAGTCTTTTAAATACACACTCTATCCCCAGGTAATTCTCAGATGCTATTATGATTCTTTTAGTTAAAAAAGGTGAAAGGTATGATATTAGAAACGGGTGACCCCTCAGACTCTTAAGCATAGACTGCAACATTTTTGCTACAGTTTTATTGATCAGGCTATTACCAATTACAGCTCAGGTCATCACTAGGGAACAAACCTGTGCCTTACCTAATAGGTCTATGTTACACACTCTCTCTCTCTCTACTTAGAGATAGTGTTTATTCATGTTCTACAGAGGCCTCTGCTCTTTTTATTTCTTTAGACCAAGAGTAGGCCTTTAACCGGGTTAATCATAGATTTTATTTCAGGTACTACAACACTACCATATTCCCTGATAATTTATTTCTTGAATAGAGCTTCTCTATAGAACAGCATGGATTACCCCGCATATTAATAACTCCCCAGGAAAAGCTTTTTTGGGCAGAAAGGGTGTAAAACAGGGTTGCCCCTTAAGCCCTCTTTTATATGCATTTCAAATAGATCCTTTATTATGGAAATTCTTATACCATCCTCTTGTTCCTAAACTGCTTTTTCCAAATGGTTTCTCTGCCCCAGTAATAAGTATGTATGCTGTCGACCTCTGTATTTGCACCACCCCTTGCTAAACCCATCTGACATTCCATCCTTACTTACTGATTTTGAAAAGTCATTGGGCTCTAAGCATAATTATCACAAAAGTGTTGCCAGATACAGTCCCAGATCATTTACCCCCTCTTCATTAGTTCATGTAGCTAATATGCCAGTAACCCAGGACCCGATTACAATTTTGGGGATTTTTTTTGGTAGTCCTGCTGACCCGGTTTATAACTGGGCTTTAGCATTAGATAAAGCTGAAAGGTTAGTAGGCTCATGGTAGGGACGCACCATTGCAAAGAGAAAATGTGTAATCTTGTTAAAAACTCTAGTGTTACCACTATTCTTATAAATAGCTTCAATTTATCCCTTACCTTTCCCTTTAGAAGCTAAGGCAATAATGTATTTTTTCAAGGCTTCTGGGGTAGCCGCTTGAATCCTGTAAAGTGAATATACATCGATTTAGACAATTGTTTTGGAGAAGTGCGAATACTTAACCCTTTAGTGTTCTTTCATAGTTTATTTCTTAAATTTTTATTACCATCACTGTTGCATCCCTCCCCCCCTTTTGGGTTTCTTTATTAATAATACTAGTTACCCCTTTATGTGAGGTAAGGCAAAGGACCTCTATGGAATTGTCAAGGAATTTCAGAAAATATGGAATTCCCACATTTTTGATTCCTACTTTTCGTAAACTTAAGCAGTGGAAGCTGGCCTGTACTATGATTCAGACCGTAACCCAAAAACAGCTATATTTAAATATTCTTCACTCGTGTTATTCAGAAACACTCAGTATTCTTGATACTCAAGGATATGATTTAGACAATAGCATAGTTTTTCTTCAGCTCATTGTCACTAGACTTCCAATAAAACTCTGGGACATTACATGGCTGTCATGCCATGGGAGACTTGGAGGTACGGGGTAATTTAAAACATAAATCCCTATAAGACAGAATGTGTTTCAGAGACACTTTTATGCAGAGCTTGAAACAATGCAGCATTTCTTCCTTGAGTGTCCTTGCGGTGTATCATTTTGGACCATATTTTTACATAAATGGAAAGACAAATTCATTAGTAATATTATGTATGATATGCTTATTTATGGAATCTTTCCTCTTTCAGTGTCACATTATCATGTCAGTACGTTGAGACCTATTTTCGCTCTTTGTAGATATTATTTATGGCAAGCCAGATGCGCTTGACTATTGTAACAGAAATCCTTTATGGTAATTCAAGTGGCAAATCAGATTATAACAGATTTAAGAACCATACATCTTTTTGAACAAAAATCTATGTCTCAATCACAACATGATAAGTATTGGGCATCTTGTACATGGGTTTTGGAAGCCTGAGTCTGAGTTGGGTATATTAAATTAATTTACTACTGTCATGCAGTGGTTTAGATGACAGACTAATACTGTCTTTTGTATATACTAGATTACGGCCTACTGATATATGGGGCGGCAAGCACTTCATCCCTAGCTAGACTTCATATCTCCCTAAACAAATCCAGCCATCTTATCCTAGGATGTGACTGTCTTACACACATACCTGCCCACTATATAGTGCTACTCACTGGCTTAATCTCAACAACAGGGTTAGGTTCCACACCTGTCTGATGGCTAAAAAAAAAAATCACCCTAGGTCTCTCCCCCTCTGGACTCTCCCCTTTAATCTGCCCAAGTATTAAGGTTAAGTGTACCCGTAGCTCAGCCCTCCATCTCTTCTCTATTCCCTCCAGCCGTACCTCTCAATTTCAAAGGTCCTTCAGCTATAGGGCCCCCTGTGTGGATGAACAGCCTACCCGCTACCCTGGCTAATGAACAAAGACTAGGACAATTTAAAACTTTCCTTAGGGCCCACCTTCTATCCTCAAATAACTGTAACTGCAACTGAATCCCCTGTCCTCCTCCTCCTCCTTAATCTATGACAATGGCCACTGGCCTGCCTCTTCCCTTACTGACCAGCCAGTTTCGCTCATGTGTTATGAAATATCTACATCATGTGTGTACTGTGTAATTACTCTAATTAAGTAATCCTAGTATCTTGAATGTTAGCTCGTCTGATTCACTGTAAACAATCTGTATCTGTCTCTGAGCTCATTGCTGTTATGTCTGTATGTATATATCCTATGTGACGTGGAACCTTTGTAAATGAGTCTGGGACTCAAAGGTATTTTCCAAATCTGTAATAAATAAAAGAAAAAAAAAAATATATATATATATATATATATATATATATAATATGGGATCCCTTCATAACTTAAAATACCCCCCTCCACACACACACACACACACACACTTTATTATGTGTTAAAAGGAGAGACTTTGTAGATTAGACTACTAGTTAGTTACTGAGATATATACAATGATTTTAATTTGTCTTGTCTCTACAATGATACTAAAACTTGAATGTAGGCAGAGAGGTTTTGTTTTGCTGTTTCCTTTTTTTTTTCTTTTTCTTTTCTTTTTTAGGAAACCTAACACTAACTTTGTTGAATGTATGAATATCTTTGTTTCTTCCTTACTATATAATAGGGAACTCTGTTTCTTACTTTAATATTGATCCATTTTTATGTATGCTGTAATACATATTTTTTCTTTTCATTTACATAAGAGATGTGTGATGTAACACTGTTTAAAC
Organism: Neoceratodus forsteri; assembly: GCA_016271365.2. NCBI lineage: Eukaryota > Metazoa > Chordata > Ceratodontiformes > Ceratodontidae > Neoceratodus > Neoceratodus forsteri. Next base: position 660,004,168 of record CM028133.1, read on the forward strand.
TCGCATTTTATTTTATGTCCAATAAAATATGTCCCTGTTGTTTTTGAGAAGTGCGATAGGATTTTTAACATCCACCTGAACAGGCAGACAGAAAAGACAGGAGGACCCCCCCCCCCAAATGCTGCACTACAGTGTCAGTATTGGGATTTAAGGAACTAGTGGAGTCAAACCAGGCAGACAGGAAAATAATATAAATTTTAAGAAGTAGTCAGTTATAAAATGTTATTTCTGAAGTACCTTTCTTTTACCTTTTGCCCATCAGAGAGTCTTCTATGTCATAATGTTGTGGTGGATGAGTGGAACATCTCTTAGCATAGCAGCTGACATATCTATCTCTACTGTCCCCTACTGTATCATCAGCATTGTGATTTCGCTGACAGTGAAATCACAGGTGAATGACCTGGCAGTCACTGAATTGCTGTTCCTAAGTAGCAATGATGTCACAGTCAGTGAGGTCACAATGCTGGTGATGTAGTGGGGGCAGTATAGCTAGCTATGTCAGCTGACATACAGAGTGCTGTTCCATACATCACACATATTAACATCAGGTAAACAGTCTTCTAATTAAACAAAGGGAAAAGATAAAGTACTTCAAATATAAAAGGTAAGGGTTGACCGCTTTTAAAATCTAATATTAGTTTTAGGCAGTACACAAGCTCTTTAACCCACATGCCTAGTGTGGAGATATAACCCATAGCCTTCTGATCTTCCAGTCTCAGATTCCAGTGTGCATGCTATTTTTTGCATCTTTCATTTGTTAGTGTTTATAAAAATTCTCTCACACTTTTTTCTGACCACCTTATAGAATCTTGAATGAGTTACATAAATGTTATTATTTTCTTCAAGGCCCTGACCCTGCAACTAAATACACACAGTACATCATATTATAAAATGAGAAAAAAACAGTCTTCTGTTCCCAGTGCTTGCCTCCAACATGTCATGTGGAAAGGAATGTCACCTAATAAACTGCAATTCCACTGTCTGTAATATGACACTGGATCTGACTTTCATTTTCACAAAAAAACAAGAGGAAATGAGTTATCCCCTAGGTTGCTGAAAGAAATAGAACACATCTGTTAGATTGAGCTGGAAAGATGATAGAAGCAGCACTTTAAAAAAAAATTTCTGAGGTACAATACAGTAGCACCCCCCCTCCCCCCTTCAGATGTCTTTAACATAGAGCAACAAATAGCAAAAATCAGAGGGGGAGTGCACTACTTTGCAGCTGTGGAGGAATACATACAAATGTCTAAAAAGGAAGTTCTAGGGAAAAGCCATTTTTAGAGCTACAGATGACAGAAGGGTTTTAGGCTCTGCCCACAGCCTTAAAAAGAGAGAGAGAGAGAGAGAGAGAGAGAGCTTTGTTTATCTGTGTGGGTTTCTGACTCACAGAAAACCCACCTTTTAGGGTTTTCTTCTGGTTATGTCACTACCCAAGAAAAGAACCAGCCCAACGGGTTTTCAGCATTGTACAGAGTGTGGGGGACAGTTTGCTAAAGCTGATCCTCACTTAGTTTGTGTTTTCTGTCTAGGGTTTGACCACCTGAAGGCAGATTGTGAAATCTGTAAAACGTTTCCTCACTCGACGCTTCATAGGTGTTTGAACCGACTGAAGGAAAAAAGTCTGAAAAGGCTGCTGACACACCTTCTTCTTCTCCTAAGGAGAAACTCAAGGATCCTGTTGAACAACCCTCTGACCAGGGTGATGGTTCCTCGGGTAGGAAGAGAACTGCTTACACTGCCGCTGAACTGGTAAGTTCTGCTAAGAAGAAGAGGAAGGAAAAACACTCAGTTAAGGAACCACGACCAATGAATCCGTCAGTTCAAACTGCAGAAGAAATAGCCAACACCATAAGAATTATTCAGGAGCTGCAAACCGGTACCGCGGTTACGATTCAATGGCCCGGTTCACAGGCCTCAGTTCAGGACCTGGGTTCATAGTCGGTTCCCAGTTCACTTGAGCAGTTTGCTAAAGTTTATGCTGAGGGGGACGAAGATGAGGAGGATTTTGGAGAACCTCTTGAACCAGATCTATTGCCTGATCCTCAATGCCCTGACTCCCCTGATAAGGGAGCTGAGGGTTTTCCTCACATTTTGCCTTTAAGAACATAAGAAAAGCATTGGCAGATGGGGACTGTGCAATCGATCTAGTCTGCCCTAGAAACTACCCCCTCCCTATGCAGCCTTCACCCTAACTTGTCCTTTATGTCTGTCCCATGTGAGTTTGAACTCCCTGGTTGTCTTTGATGCTACCACCTCCTGGAGCAAGCTGTTCCACAGGTCTATCACTCTCTGTGAAGAAGTACTTCCTGAAGTTGCTTTTGAACCTTCCTTCTACCAGTCTCATATCATGCCCTCTAGTGCGTACTGCCATGTTCTGTTGAAATAGATTGCCTGTCTGAGCTGCTTTAAATCTCCTCACATACTTAAATGTTTCAGTCACGTCCCCTCTGTTTCTTCTCTGCTCAAGGGAATATAGGTTCAGCTCCCTGAGCTTTGCTTCATATGACCTGTAATGCAGTCCATGCACCATCTTAGTAGCCATTTTCTGCATCATTTCCAAACGGTCAATGTCTTTTGAGGTGAAGTCTCCAGAACTGAAAGCAGTACTCCAAGTATGGCCTCACCAATGACCTGATAACCTCCCTCCCTCCTTCTACTAGAAATACCTCTACTTACACATCCGAGGATGCCACCTGCTTTCTGTGCTGCTTTCTCACATTGTTTTCCTACCTTTAATTTGTCAGTGATGATTATGCCACGATCTCACTCCATTTGTGTCTCCTCAAGTCGATGTCCTCCCAGTGTATACTTTTTTCCAGGGTTCCTCTTTCCCAAGAACATTACCTTACACTTTTTGGTGTTAAATTGTAACTGCCAGTCCGTGGACCAGTCCTCTAGCCTTCTAAGGTCAGCTTCCATATTGTCTGCTCCTTCCCTTGTGTCCACTCTGTTGCAGAGTTTTGTATCATCTGCGAACAGGCAAACCTTCCCTGTTAGTCCATGCACTATGTCTGCTATAAATATGTTAAATAGGATCGGTCCCAGTACCAATCTCTGCGGGACGCAGTTGGTCTCCCTACCCTCCCTTGACAATGACCCATTGACTAGCATTCTCTGGGTCCTATCATTCAGCCAGTTACTAATCCAACTGACCATCTTCTGGTCAACTCCTGTATGTTCCAACTTGTTGATAGCCTTCTGTGAGGGACAGTGTCAAAGGTCTTGCTGAAATCTAGATATGCAACATCCACCACCCCTTCCTGATCCAGTGTTTTGGTGACCCAGGTGAAGAAGTCGATCAAGTTGGTTTGATAAGAGCATCCTGCTGTGAAGCCATGTTGCTTTGGGTTCATTTTTCCAGTATCTGTTAGGTACGCCACTATCCTCTCTTTTAGTAGTGACTCCATTATTTTCCCCACAACTGAAGTCAAACTGACAGGGCAGTAATGTCCTGCCTCTTCCTTGTTTCTGTTCTTGTGCAAGGGCACAACAGTTGCCTGTTTTCAGTCCTGAGGTATCTTCCCGCTGTCTAGTGACTTGTTGAAGAGCTCAGCCAGTGGTGAGGCCAGTTCCTCTTGGAGCTCCTTCAATATTTTAGGGTGTATGCTGTCTGGTCCCATGGCTTTTTCCACTTTCAGTTTATTAGGCTCTTTAAGGACCCTCTCCCTTGTGAAAGGCCTAGTATCTGCTCCTTGGGTATCTTCATTTACCCGGCTCAGTGTTGGACCTTTGCCACTGTCTTCTATGGTGAAGACAGAGCAAAAGAACCTGTTTAGCACTTCTGCCTTGTCCTTATCATTCTCTGCCATCTTACCTTCCTTGGTTGCTAGTAGAACTATTCCTCCCTTAGTTTTTCTTTTTTGTCTTATGTATAAGAGTCTATGCATGAAAACGAATACCAAAGTGTGACATTAATGTCATTTTTTAAACTCTATAATATAATTATTATAAGCATTTCTTAATGCTTTGACTCACTTTATAAAAATGTAGTGTGGTGTGGGATAACTCCAATTTCAAGTTGCACGTGTACGGGGACATAAAAGCAGTACTGCACGTGTAACAGGGGACAGAAATGTAGGACTGCACATGTAATGGGGGACATAAAAGCAGGGCTGCACATGTAACAGGGGACATTAAAGTACCACAGTCACACCACTATCTGTCTGCACACAACATGGAGGCATGCCACCACTCATCTACAGACAACATGGAGGCACACCACTACCCATCTGTGTACAACATGGAGGCACATCACCAACCATCTGCAGACAGTATGAAGGCATGCAACTAAATACCTGATGGAATCTTTCAAAAAAGTTCATTATTACAGTATGCATTCTAATCCAGGCATCATCAGTCCATATCTCCTGAATAATGGACTATTCACATAAACTGAACACAGACAACACACGCAGAAAACAGTATAGTTGGTTTTCACAGTAATTTTTTTTCTTTTTTTTTGCTAGGCAAAGTTGTGTAAATCCACCACAGACATGTATGATATAGCTAACCAATATGGCCCAGAGAATAATGTATCCTAATTAGGGCACCACAACAAACAGCATGGGGAGAGTACTTTTTAACATTAAGCTCCACCCTTCCAAAAACAGTGACCATATGGTTTTGTGCTATGATTAACATTATGCTGTGGATGCCCTGCGATGCAACCAGAAAAATCCACAAAGGCACAGTAATAAACACTTTAAATGTGCAAAAAATAGAATACTACAGGTAGCGCCAGACAAGTTAGCTAATGCAGCTGCATCACCCAAACACCATCTGAATCACAGCACACAAACCAGCCACTCCACCAACATTAGTTGTTGCCTACTTAGGCATACAACTCAATTGTGCATGAACAGGTAATTGTGTGATGGTGTATCAAATGCATGTGTAATATGCATAACTGTCTGTTTTTTTGGGAGGTCACACAAAAAATGTTTTTTGCCAAGATCACCAGTCCAGTACAAGCTACCTGCCTGAATACAAAAAGCTCATATCTGGGGTTCTTTGGTGATTTTGAAATTTTAACCAAAACAGCAGGTAGTGTTACCATGGTGGTGGTGTCCTAGCTAAAAAAAACAAACTAAACAAATTCATTTTGTTCATGTTTTTGTTTTCAAATACCAAAATCCTAATCCAGTGTTCAAACAATCACAAATTTACTAACAAAGTTGTTCAAATGACTAAATCACTTCTTAAGTGAAGACAAAAAAGGAGAAAAACATAATAAACGCAATACGAGCTATGCATCATCCTATCTGCCAAAAATAAAAAAACAAGTAAAATACTGAACCCAGGCATCCACAGGTCTGCCACCAAAATGGCAGCAGGCATACACCCATCTGGAAACAAAAGGAAGCCATGCATGCACACAGCTGCAGACAAAATGAAGCTATGCAGCCATCCGTCTATAAACAAAATGAAGGCATGCATCCACCAATCTGCAAATCAAAATGGAGGCAATCATACACAAATCTGCAAACAAAATGGAGGCATGCATCCACCCATCTGAAAATCAAAATGGAGGCAATCATACACAAATAAGCAAACAAAATTGGGGCATGCATCCACCCATCTGCAAATCAAAATGGAGGCAATCATACACAAATCTGAAAACAAAATTAATGCACGCATCCCCCTGTCTACAAACAAAATGAAAGGAAGCATATACCCCGCTGCAAGCAAAATGGAGGCACGCATCTAGCCATCTGCAAATAAAATGGAAGTATGCTTCCAGACGTCTGCCAACCAAGAATGGAGGCACACCACAAAACATACCACAGGGACTCAGTCAAAAACTGTCATCAGACCTAATACACACAGACCAAATAGTACACCCCCCCTCCCCCAGAAAATAAATAAATAATCGGTGACCACATGGTTTGGTACCCAGATTAACAAAAAAATGCTGTGGGTGCCCTGTAATGCACAATGTCAAAACAGAAGTGGTGCACCCCACTAATAAAGAAGCCAGTAACAAACACATTATGCAATGCAATAGTCCATCACAACCAACGTCAAGATCGTGCCAGGCAAACCTGCCACTTCACCAAAATTTGTGGTTGCCACCATCCCAGTGGCATGGAGGGCTGAGGTATCTGTGCTTTACCTACTACCACGCTGGCGAGCAGCCAGCGTGCCATGGGCAGAAGTGTGCACTGCATGGCCATTGCCAACATTGCACGCTCTACCCAGGGGGAAACACAGGACAAGGAAAAATGAGGTCCCAGGTGAAGCAGGATGATGACAGCCACCCGCCGCAGGCCCCGACTCTGAATGGCACCCCACAGAATCTGAATCCTAGTCAAGGTGAGTTTGAGCAAGGGGGGGGGCTCCTCACCACCCTGCCATGGAGGGTAAACTGGTGGGGAGAAGAGGTTAGCTGCCTGATGTTGGGGTGTGGGTCTGGGTGGGAAGCTGAATGATAGATGCCAACAAGTGGGGACCCAAAGGAGAATCAAATAAGGTAAAAAGAATAACATTTGTGGTTACCTAATTTGGGCGCACCAAACTAACATGCACATTTGATCAAGCCACACCTCTCAGCTGTATCGCATCATGAGGAACAGTTCCTCGTTTTATTCACAAAAGCCCCTTGCTACACATTGAGAGGGTTTGTTCAACGTTCAACAACAACATTATAAAGCAAAAATGCATAGTAGTACATATGAAAAATATATTATTTATTTAACTGCAAACTTTGTGAACACAGAGGCACACATTTCAACAATGGTCTGAGCTTCTGAGTAATAGATTTGATGAAGTGTTCTACATTCTAAGGGGCAGCATTTCACATTTGGGGGATGTACTGAGGTACAGTGCTCATACAACCCTTTGGAAAGAAGAAGTGCACATTCAGGAGTGTTGGTGAGTTGTACTGGCAGTGCCCAGGTAAATATAGAAAATATGTGTTTTTTTAATGCCAAAAACCACAATAAATATCAGACATTGCAATCAATCTTTTTAACAACTACCAAGAAAAACAATTGTTGTAACAGCAGTATGTAAAATACCATCCCAACATATGAAAAGCACATTTAAAATAGAGCATCGGAACCAAAAACCAAAATCATTATCAGTATTCCAAAAATAAAGAGCCCAAGGATTAAATAAAGGTACGAAACCCTCCCCAATAACCAAATAGTGCAGTGTGCTAATCCCAGACACTCCACTCAATCTCCATCCCTCCCCAAAACTGACTGTAACAGCAGCATGTAAAATGCAGTCCCAACATAAAAAGAGCATTTAAAATAAAGCATAGTAACTTAGAAAGTTGATCTATACAACCTCCTTATCAACTCCTTCAAGAAGACCTCATGATGAACAGGGACATAAAGAAGTTTAAAGTCCCAAATTCACATTTTAATTCAAATGCCACCCCTTACCTCAAATCCAGAGGGCAAAAATGGAAATCCAGGGTGTAGGTCCATCTGCACTATTAATGAACCCCACCCGCCAACAGCTCAGTTACATTATCAAAAATAGTTTAAAAAAATATATATATTTTTGGCAGCAGGCATGATCGGTATTTACCTGCTGCAGTGAGGATAGTGATGTAACGAGGGTTACACAGGAGGACAACTGCTCTTCAGGACAAGATAGTCAATCACAGGAAAGGGCTAGAAATTGTAAGGAATTGTCTTTTAAATCCCCCATGACCTGCCCCAATCTCATGCTGATATAAGTGTCCAAATGTTTTCACAAGTGGCTCCCCTGGACCCTTGTTGTCACACGTGAACATCCGGTGGTGGGGGACAAGAAAGGATCAGGTGAGCAAAGGGGACAGCTTGTGATCATGCTGTGTACTTAAAGAAACAGGGCAATGCACTGTAGTACCCTAAACAAATACAGCAAGTAACCTGGGGAAAAATTGCATCAAAGTGCTGATTATTAGAAAAGTTCAGCAGTAACAGAAGGGGACATTAATGGTTACATGCAAGGCTACATCTTTTGGGCCTCCTGAAGGTGGATGGGAATAAAGGTAGCACAATAAGGAAGTGTGATAAATGAGAGCAGAAGACGGGATTAATTACAAAAATATTTTATTGCCATAAAAGTCTAGTTAAATGACACTAAGGGACTATTTCACACACATGGGTAGCCATGTCACAAATTAGTACATAAATTTTCATGCATTTTGATTAATGAAAGTGCATTTTTTTAATATGGAATCATCTGATTCCATTAATGTTATCTTGTGTATTTCTCCACATAGCCTACTTAAAAAGCCCATATCAATAACTGTATTATACCCAAAATCCTGCATATGTACCACATTACAAACTTTGGGATCCATCGGTAACCCGTTTTCATGCACGGAGCCATCTATAGAAGGTTTTGTCTCCCGCCTTAACACCCTGTGCTATTTTTTCTTCTGTCTGTGCTTTTGCCCTTCTAACAGCTTCCCCTGCCTCCTTTAATTTGTTCTTGTATTCTTCCATGTCTGCTTCATGTTTTGTTTGCTTGAATTGTGTAAAAGCCTTTTTTTTCCTCTTTGATTTTGGATGCTACTTCATGAGAGGAACAGAGAGGTCTTTTCCTTCTTTTGGACTTGCTGATCTGCTTAGTGCATACAGTTGTTATTGAATGCAGAGCAGCCTTCAGAGTATTCCAGCAGTCTTCTATATCTCTTGTGATTCCTCCTTCTAGCATGGATAAATATTTATTTTCTATACTTCAAATAAGGACGAATAGCTAGCTGGGTATTTAAATTCGGTTTCTGCGTAGCCTTCAAAGACAGAATCAAAAGTTTTCTCTCTTAGAGATAAGATTCTCAAAATCCTCCCCGTGCATTCCTGTTTATCTATTGCAGTGTATTTTAATCCATGTTGTTCTGTATCTGGACTTTCCATAAAATATGCTGTGCTGTGGCATATGTTTCATCTTGTTTAGCCATAGCTCTGACGTGCTATCCTACTCTATCTATCTTTAAATTTTCTCTTTGTTTTGCCAACGTAAAACAAACCGCACTTGAAGGTAGCCAGATAAATAATACCTTCTGTATCGCAAGTGATACGCTTCTTAATTTCAAAAGTACGTGAAACATTTACAGAGGAAAAATGTTTAGTCTGTAAAACATATCTACATACTGTGCATCTTTCACATGGAAATCTGCCATTCGATTTTTGTAGCCAAGTAGCTGGATGCTGTTCTACGAAGTGGCTCCGTGTCAGCAGATAGCTAAGGGCAGGTGCTTTTCTGTAGCACATCCTACAGTAGGTGGAGTTTTACATAGTTCCCTTAACATGGGTTCTGCTGACAGGGTCTGCCAGTGACTTCTTAAAATTGTTTCTAACTCTCTAGCTTGGGCTGAATACATGGTGCTGTAGTTAAATCTGTTTTCTTTGTTCTGTCTTGTCTTGTCTTTTATTTGTAACAGTTCCTCTCTTTCTGTCAACTCTGCTCTAAGTCTTGCCTGTGCTATCTTTTGTTTACAATAACATCTGTCTACAAGACGATTTGTTAATTCATCTGCTCCAGTACAGAAACCAGACTCTGTCAAGCAGTTTCTCTTTGTCCTCAAGAATTGTCCCAATGGGATATTCTTTGCAACATGCGAGGAGTGGCAGCTTTCTGCAAGAAGCAGAGTGTTGCCATCCATGGCTTTTCTATACAGGTTACTCTGGACATGTCCCCCTTCATCTTTAGTTATACATATATCTAGGTATGTTACTTGTGCCTTGTGACAAAATGAAGAGAAAATTTAAAGAAAGGGTAGGAGAGCACGTCAGGGCTGTGGCTAAACGAGATGAAACGTATGTCACAATGCAGCATATTATGGAAAGCCAGCTACAGAACAACATGGATTTAAATACACTGCAATAGATAAAGTAAACAGAAATGCATGGGGGGGGGGGGGATTTTGAGAATCTTGTCTCTAAGAGAGAAAACTTTTGGATTCTGTCTTTGAAGGCTACACAGAAACCGGGTTTAAATACCCAGTTAGATATTCGTCCTTATTTGAAGTGTAGAAAATAAATATTTATGTCCCATAGTTCTAGTAGGGTCTGCTTTAAAATCAACTGAATGATGATTATTCTTAGAACATGGAACTTAGGTTCCTGATTATTTATATGTTTGTTTGGCTTTTTGTTCCTCCCCCTTCCCTTTTCCTGTCTCTGATTATTCCTGTTGGTCCATTAGATTGATGTTGCATTATTTTTAAACACTGTATTTATCCTTCTCAGCATTTAATGAAGTTTTGTATGATTATTTAGAAATTATGCAAAGGGTTTTTGAATTTGGAGACCCTCTTAATTAATTTGAGTACAATGCTAACCTTTTAAAGTGGTTGTTCACTGATACTTGTGGTGTTTACATGATTATGGTGATGGATCTCAGCTGATCTGAATTTTCAATTAGCTGTTATCTGTACTTATAGAGTGTGTGTTCCATTAACTATTCAGCCTTTGAAAAAGGAGGTAACTCTGAAACATGTCGGGCTGCTAGTCGGCTGTTTTTCGCCAATAAATGTCCTTTTAATGTTAGTTGGCATCCTAATTTTTGGCTTGTGTATGCTAGGAACATGGCTCAGAGTTCAGTAAGGCTAGGGGCTTGGATGCTCTTGGCGTATGCCTCCTAGGTGTGCCCTTTGTGTCTGAGCTGTTGCTTCTGGCTGACAGCTTTCTATTAGCTGAGCACTATTTCAGTAGTGGATACAGCTGATTTACATACCACAGCCAGGAATTCTGGGTAAGTGTTCCAACACCTCCTTATGCTGAGAGAGCAGTTGCTGTCTGGGTCTGAGCAGAGTGAGAGAGGAGAGAAGCTGCCTCAGTGGAAACAAGTGGCAAGAACTCTGGACCTCTCCACCCAGGAATCCACTGAGGAAGAAGAGGAACCAGACTACATGGAGATGATGGCTGTGCCACCAACAAAAAGGCTGTTATTGCCCATTCACAGGTCTCTAAGGAGACAGGCCTCCAGGATTTTACAGACCCCCATGTCCAACCCTCCAGAGGAAAAGAGGTTCATATTTCATATTTTTTCATATTCCCATCAGCCAATTGCACAGAAAGTATCTCAGGTTCAGATTGCCATCAGGCCACTACCAGTTCAGGGCCATGCCCTTCAGCCTGACTTCTGCTCCAAGGGTGTTTACCAAGTGCCTAGCAGCAGTGGTAGCACACCTAAGGAGACAAGGGGTTACAGTTTTCCTATACCTGAACTACTGGCTGGTAGTAGGCTAGTCTCCTCAACAGGTAAGATATGCACTGACCACCACTCAGGATACTCTGTGTACACTGGGCTTCCTGGTAAACCAGAAAAAGTCAGTGCTAATGCCGGTTCAACTCCTAGAGAGTTCCACCTCGGGTCTCACTGGTCTCAGAAAAGAGATTCCCTGTCAAAGATGGTACTAGTCACAGGAACCCTGCTCCAAGTTCTGCAGTGGTGGCAGGAAAAGGACAACTTCAGGGAAGGTGTGCCTTTCCTTCAACTGCCACCAGCAGCAGTCTTAACAACAAATGTCTCCCTCCTAGGATGGGGTGCCCACCTAGGGGAACATACTGCACATGGTACCTGGCTCTGGTAGGAGTCCTGCTTCACATAAACCTGCTGGAGCTCAGGGCAGTTTATTTTCGCATTCAGTCCTTTGTTTCAATGCTGCAGGGTAAGATGGTTCAAGTCAGGACAGACAATACAGCCACAATGTACTACATAAACAAGGGGGCACAAGGTCCTCTCCCTTGTGCACAGAAGCCATGAAAGTGTGGAACTTGGCTTACTTCCTAGGGATCTCCCTCTCAGCAGTTCACCTCCCGGGGAAGGGCAATGTCCTTGCAGATGCCATAAGCAGGATCAATCAGAACCACCACGGGTGGTCACTGAACAGACAGATCCTGCAAGTGGTGTTCAGAAGGTAGGGCACCCAGAGGTGGAACTCTTTGCAGCCCCAGACAATCACCAACTGCCACAATTCCATTGCAGACCCCCCGCAGTGGGCACAGTCCCCCTGGATGCACTGCTATTGGACTGGACAGGGAAGTTCCTATATGCCTTCCCTCCATTTTCCCTGTTGCTCAGAGTACTGAACAAACTCAGGACTCAACCAGAGACAATGATCCTCATTGCTCCAGAATGAGCCAGACATCCCTGGCATTCCCTGTTACTGACCCAGTCAATATCCAAGCCAATCTCCCTGCCCAGGAGACACAACCTACTGACCTCCTCTCAGGGCAGGGTCCTATACCCCAATCTCCAGTCCCTCAGACTCAGAGTTTGGCTCTTGAGGACTTAGAATATGCTGACCTACACCTCTCAGAAGGAGTGCTAGAAGTCCTCAGGGTATCTAGAAAACCTTCCACTAGAAAGACTAACTCTTCTAAATGGAAGAGGTTTTCTATTTGACGCCAACAGAGACCGATAGACCATCGTCAGGCTAGCTTAGTCTTGGACTATCTGGCACACTTGCATTCCCTTGGTCTTCGGCCTTCAACCCTTAAGGTACACCTAGCAGCTGTCTCTGCATACCTCTCTGCTGGAAAAGGGGCATCCCTGGCTGCCAACCAGGTATTCAGAAAATTCTTCAAGGGCCTACTGCACTTGCACCCTTCTCACGGGGAACCCACTCCTGCATGGGACCTCAATATATGCATTGACCAGCTAATGCAACCATCATTCGAATCCATGTCCTCAGAAGAGCTCAAGTATGTGACATGGAAAACAGTGTTCCTGGTAGCCATTACCTCAGTCAGGAGGATCAGTGAGTTCCAAGCCTTGTCCACTGAGCCAAATTTCATAGCAATACCTAGGGATAAGGTGGTCCTTAAGACTAACAGGAAGTTCCTCCCTAAGATGGTCTCAGACTTCCACCTTAATCAGTCCATGACCTTATCAATCTTTTTCACTGACCACTCCAGCTCAGGGAAATGAAGACTGCATAGCCTTGATGTCAAGAGAGCTATAAGCTACTACTTGGATTACATTAAGGGCCACAGGCAGAATTTAACCCAGCTCTTCCTTATCTATGGAGAAGTGGGGAAGTGCAATACAACCTCAAAGAGGTCCATTGCCCACTGGATTGTTACCTGTATCCAATTGTGCTACAGCAAAGTGGGTAAAGAGCTCCCTGTAAGCCTCAGGGCCCACTCTACAAGGGGTACAGCTGCCTCAATACCGGCTGCAAGAAATATCCCTTTGTTAGAAATCTGCAAAGCAGCTACCTGGAAAAGAGTTCACACCTTTATCAAGCACTACAGCCTGGATACCCAGGCAATAAATGATGCCAGGTTTGGCACAGCAGTACTGCAGAGCTTGTTTCCTAAATAGGTTCTCTATCCTTCTCCAAAGGTACTGTTTGGGTAGTCTGTAGAAGTCAGAATACAGTAAGATTTCCTGGGGTTTGAAAAAAAAAATTGCTTACAGTATCTTCCAAGGGAATCTTACTGTATTCTGAGCTCCCAACCTACCTCCCCTACTAGAACCTATGGGCAGTGCAGCACAGCTGTCCATGCTGTTTGAAACCTATAAGCGGTTCTGTTTTTGGGCTTAGTGACTTGAGTCTTAATGTTGCCCACATTTTTAAATAAAGGGGATTGTTTGTTGTTGGGTGTTGTTAATTAGTTATTTAATTATTAGTATAGTTTAGATAGCTTGTTATTATGCATGCTCCGTAACAATCTGATGGTTGTTGGATACATTCCAGGGACAGTGGTTTGAAAACCGAGCTCTAGACTAACATTCCATGATTAGCATAGGTTCTATTAACCATTTCGACTCTGGGGCAGTCTTATGGTGAGACCATACTGCAGAAGTCAGAATACAGCAAGATTCCCTTGGAAGAAACAAGACTACTACAATAAGTAATTTTTTCCTCTCTCCCACTAATTTCTCTCCCGGCTAACAAAACTAAGAAAGGTAGACTAGGAGGCCAGTGTCAGTTACTAACCAACCCACAAGTGTAAAGTCACTATGTCTGCCTCATGGGTGGCGATGGAACCAGCGTTGGTTCTCTAGGCTGCAAAAGGTTTTGCTCCAATTAAGTCTTGGTGCCTCCAGGTTAGACCCATAAATGTGAATACATGGAATATTGTAGAAGATTGACAGTTACGGTGAGTATGTAATTTTCATTTCTTCACCCCTCCAGGGCCTTTGATAAAGGAATAATGCATGACAGGGTGTGTGTCATGCTGGGATAACTACCCCGCCTGGGGGTTGAGCGCGGGCCGCAGGCTGGTCGTCAACTCTTAGGCGTGGCGTTATCCCAAATGACACACCCTGGAGTGTATTATTCATATACACAATGACTTCGTTGTTATACAGAATAAAAAAATAATTTTAAAGATGTTTTGTGTGGAAAAATATTTTTGGTTTTTAAGAGAAGATGAAACAATCAATCAAAAGCTCAAGCAAAAAATCAAGCTCATCCAAAAAATCATCTACAGGTTCACAGTGCTGAGACTAGACCTGTGGCGTCATGCTGGGATAATGCCATGGGTCCAGCCCCAAACTGACCAATCACAGTCCAAGATTCTTTCTTGTCATTGTATAATATGAGATCAACACCTGGTCTGGGTAGGTGTCATGGAACAGTCATACAGGGAGTCAGACATGGCCAAGTTCAGGGCACTTTCTCCAGCACTGAACCCACCTGGGGCCCACATCTTGTCTCCCTCAACATCCTCATCTTAGGATAACAAATCAACCTTCCACCGGACCTCTTCCCATTGGGGCTACTGACACCCCTGTTGACATCAAAAGTGTTGCCGGTCAGACCTCAGAACCCACCTACTATGGCCAGTGATGGCTCATCAACATCGGGGCTTCAGTCTCCCCCATCAACGTTGGAAAGCATCCCTGCAGTGCAGGCCACCATCAACATGCATATGGTCCTCTCCTTCTTTGTGGAGACAATACAGCACCTTATATCTCCTCCTTCTACAATGGGCAGCATGACAACGGGGTCTCTCAGGGCAGCCCCCAACATCAACACCTCCTCTGTTGACAAGCCCTACACACCCCAGGTGTCGACATCCTCACTTCCTTCCTTACAGCCTCCAGGGCCGATTGACAAGGATCAGGAATATAACCCTGACCTTCTTCCACAAGAGGAAGAAGAGGGGGAGGAGGAAGATATAGATGGGAGCTGCTCTGACAGGTCTGGCTCCACCACATCCATCAGGAGTGAGGACTCTATATTGTATACCGCAGGTCCCCTCCTGAAGATCCCTCTTTCATCTCTATGATGAAGAAACTCCCAACTGCAAAAGGGTCTCATGAGGAGGAGCAAGACATCACTAGGAGAAACCTGGTAGAGTTTCTGGAGCTACCAAATTTCCATCTCTTGTCATTCCTCCTCTATTGGCTGCACTAGAGGATGCCTCCCTGGCCACATGGCAAAGACCAAGCTTGATCCTTGCCATTCCCAGAAAGGCAGACATGATGTACCAGGCCCCCTCAGGAAAGTTTTTTTTTTGCTGACCAACCTGAGTCTGATTCAGTTGTGATAAAGGCAGCCCATGATAGGTCTAAGATGCCTAACCATCTCAGTTCTCTCCCTCCAGATATAGAGTAAAGGAACTGGACCTCATGAGAAAGAGAACCTTTGTCTCTGTCACACTGGTCTTCAAAATAGCAAATTATCAAGCCCATATGGTCAACTACCAGAATATCCTCTGGAAAAAGGCTAAAGCAGCAGCCCAGTCCCTCCCAGAGGGTCCCCAGAAACAGGAGATGCTCAAGGTCCTCCAGACTCTTAAGGTCTACCTATGACATTTCAGTTGCCTAGTCCAGAGCAGCTGTGGCTGGCATCTGCCTAAGAAGGCATTCTTGGTTCTTGGTTGAGGGTGTCAGGATATGCTAGTGATGTCCAGCAATCCATTTTGTATGCCCCTTTCAGAGGATACAGACTCTTTGGGACAGATGTGCAGGATATCCTTTCTGATCTGCAAGCCTTGGGAAGAACTCTAAGGTCAGTCCATTACCTCTACCACACACAACCATGAAGTAGGCAGAGGGTTCCCTTTTACAGGGCTACCAATAAATCTAGATCAGGGACTAGGCAACAGATCAAATGCAGAGCAGCTTTGTCAGCCCCAACCTCCTCCACAGGTGCCTACTTGAAAGCCCCTAGAGGAGATGCAGCTGCAACTGTTGGATCTGTTTCAGCATGACTCCTAATTGGACCCCCACCTCCGGTACAAAGTCCGGAGGTAGTGGAAGGGGGTCATCTCTCCCTCCACCTGGAACAGTGATGAGAGATTGCAACAGATGCTTGGATCCTGCAGTTAATAGAGCAGGGCAATGCTGTAGAACTTCTGGAGTTGCCTCCAGACCTTCCATCAGTTCTCTCAACTTATCCTCCAGACCACATACTAGAGCAAGTATGTACACTGCTGAGCAAGAGGGCCATAGAACCAGTTCCCTGGGATCAAAGGAACAGGGAGATCTTACTTTGAGGAGGAGCTGTTGCAGCAGGTAATACCATTAGGACTATGCTGCCAGGCACTAGAACCCCACGGAAAACTTCTAGCTAGCAGTTCAGGTGGGGGACTGCCCCACCCAGACGTCCCCTATGGAATAAAGAGGGCGGTCTCCCAGCACCACCTCAGTTCTATTCCCGCCGTAGACCCGCTAGTATCGACTCTATGGACACCTCTATCGCAGTTGTCTGCCATTTTGCGCCTTGCACAGTTACCGTTTGTTTGGTTAATTTTTCCCAATTTTCTCAGTTTAGTGACTGTCTTCTTCAACTTCACAGCTGCAGAAGTTGAAGTGTGTGTGCAGCAAGCTTGCATCCATTGCCTCGAGACTCTTCACGCCTACCTATCGGAACAACAAGTGGTCACCATGCAGACGACCCATTCTGGACACAGCTCTTCTTCTTCAGCCAGGAACTCCTCCCCCAAAGAGAATAGATCAGGTGGGAAACACCACCATAAAGATAAGGAGAGAGCCAGGTCAGAATCCCACCCTAGGTCCCCTCACAAGACCTCTGTTTCTTCCATCTCCGGTGGGAGGCTGGAGTCTGTCCCCCACCCCGGTTCCATGGCTGTTACCAGGGTTGTAACCAAGAAGACCTCCACCCATTCTTACTCACAGAGCAAGGAGTCTTCCAGCTATGGGCGTTCGTCCACCCCATGTCCCTGGCTCTTAGGCCCCTCAAGCAATCGCTTGGGTCACCACAGATCAGTGGGTTCTCCAGATTATCGAAAGGGGTTACACTCTGGAGTTCACCCAGATCCCACCAGATAGCCCACCCATCCCCTCCCACTGCTCCCCATCCCATGTTGCTCTCCTACTGGCAGAAATCCAGGCCTTGCTAGAGGAGAGGGCAATTCAGGTAGCAGCCCCAGGTCAAAGAGGCAGGGGATACTGCTCCCACTTCTTCCTAGTCCTGAAGAAGACAGGGCATCTCCGTCCCATTCTAGCTCTGAGCCAACTGAACACTTATTTTGAGTACAAAAGGTTCAGGATGGTAACACTGCCTGCCCTGTTGCCCATGATCCACCAAGGAGACTGGCTCTGCTCCCTGGACATGCAGGATGCTTACATGCATATAAAAATCCTGCCATCCCACAGGAAGTACCTCCGCTTCATCTTCCAAGGAGAGTACTACCAGTTCAGTGCACTGCCATTCGGCCTTTCATTGGCACCAGGGTCTTCACCAAGTGCCTGGCAGTAGTGGCAGCAACCCTCAGGAGAAGGGGTCTTTTTGTCTAGCCCTACCTGGACAACTGGCTGCTTACAGCATCATCAAAGGACCAGCTATGCCAGTCACTACTGGAGACTTTCAGCCTTTTTCAGGTCCTGGGCATCACTTTGAATCTCCCCAAGTCATGCTCCTGGCCTACACAGAGACTGCAGTACATCGAGGTGGTCCTGGACACCATTCATGGAAGGGCCTTTCTTCCCTCGACCAAACAAACAGACTGCGGGCAGTCACTCGAAGGGTAATGTCTTCCAATCCAGTCCCAGCCAGAGTAGTGCTTCAACTCCTGGGCCATATGGCCGCAGTCATCGCAACAGTTACCCTTGCTCATCTGCACATGTGGGTCTTGCAGTGAAACCTCAGAGTTCAATGGGACCAAGACACAAACGACCTCGATAATCCAATCCGAATCTCCAGTGCTGTCCTTCGGCCCCTGGATTGGTGGGTCACCATGGCTCGACTTGACACCGGGTTTACTTTTCAATGTCCCAGTCCTCAGCAAATTCTGATGACAAATGCCTCGGACATGGACTGGGGGGCACACCTGGCATCCCACCAGACGAGGATTTCTTGGAGCTTGGCGGAATGTGTTCTCCATATAAATGTCCTGGAGATGAGAGCCATCCTGAATGCCTTGCAGGCCTTCCAAGGGGTACACTCGCCTGACCCCCTGATGGTCCATTCAGACAACACTCCAGTAGTCTTTATCTCAACAAGCAAGGGGGCACTCATTCTTACCCTCTATGCAAAGAAACCATGAGAGTTTGGTATTGGGCAGTGAATCACAACCTGGAAATCACAGTAGTTCGTATACAAGGGATAATCAACGTCCTCGCAGACAGCCTAAGCTGCTCCCACTCTTAGAGCCACGAATGAGAGCTACTGCAGGAGGTCACAGTCGACCTCTTCAAAAGATAGGATCATCCAGAACTGGACCTCTTTGAGTCCCTACACAATGCCAAACTGCCCAATTTCTGCTCATTAGATCCAGGGTCTTTTGTTTTATGGTACAACGCATTGTCCCTCTCCTGGACAGGGAGGTTTCTGTATATCTTTCTTCCCTTTCCCCTTCTCCAGAGGATACTGCTCAAACTGCAGGCAGAAGGTGCTTGCATGATTCTGGTAGTGCCCTTCTGGCCTTGACAAATTTGGTTCCCACTGCTGCAACAATTGACATCGGAACCACCGGTCTCATTACCCCAGGGTGGCAAAGGTTCTCATGGTGATGAGGAAACCCTCTACCAGGGCAACATATGCCATGAAGTGAAAGTGTTTCTGATTGTGGGTATCCCCCCATTCCCTAGATCCCTTCCACTGTCTGGTGGAATCTGTGCTAGAGTACCTTCTTTCCCTATCAGACATGGGTCTCAGCAACTCATCCATTAAGGTGCATTTCTGTGCGCTTTCAGCTTATCACACACAGCAGGATGGGAAAGCTCTGGCACAACTGGACCTGTGCTAGACCTTTTTAAGAGGCATCTTGCATATCAAACCCCCTAGGAGGGACTCTGTTCCTCCTTGGGACCTTCTTTTTGTGTTAGAAAAGCTTACTTTGCCTCTCTTTGAACCAGCTGCAAGTTGAAAGCTTCACTTTCTCTCTTGGAAAGCGTTGTTTTTAGTTGCCATTACTTCTGCTCAAAGGATTTCTGAGCTGCAGGCTCTGATATGCAAAGAGGGACAGAGTAGCTCTGCAGATGAACACTAAGTTCCTTCCAAAGACAGTGTCTGAGTTTACTTTAAATTAAGACATACAACTACCAGTTTACTACCCAGAGTACTCAAACAGGGTGGAGGCCTTGTTACATACTCTGGATGTACATAGAATTCTTCGTTACTATGTAGACTGTACTAGTTCCTGCAGAAAGACAGACCAGTTGTTTGTCTCCTTTACTCACAGATTACTGGGAGCTCCTGCAACCAAGCAGATGTGGGCCAAGTGGCTGGTCAATTGTATTACTTTTTGTTACCAGAAAAATGACAAACCCTTACCGGGACCAGTCAAGGGTCATTCTACCAGAGGGGTTGCAACATCCTTTGTGTCCCTCAGGAGCGTGTCTGTAGCAGATCTCGGTGCAGCTGCTACTTGGAGTTCAGTCCACACTTTCATCAGGCACTACAGTTTGGACATTGCTTCCAGAAGGAGAGCAGGTTTCAGTCTAGCTGTCCTCCAGGGACTCCTCTCCTGAGTGTGCCTAGGGCTTTGCTTTACAGTCCTCCACCCTTCTGACCTGGGTCTCTTTTTGTACTGCTTGCGATTCAGTCCTAGTGGTGTTACCTGCTGCAAGAGCTCCTCCTTGAAGTAAGATAGTACAGTTACATAAGAACTTACCGTAACAGTAGATCTTCAAGAGGAGTTCTTGCAGCAGGTGGTTTTACCACCTACCTTCCCCCAGGGTTACGTAACTGTACTTCTCTCTGGGGGATGGGAGATCCTCCTTGATTCCCCATCCTATACATCAGCCGAGTCTCCGGCAGGAGAATTGAGGTGGTGCAGGGGGACCACCCCCTTTATACCATAGGGGATGTTGGGGCTGGGCCGATGTCAGGGGGTGGTCCCCTGCCTGAACTGCTAGCTAGAAGTTTTCCATGGGGTCCTAGTGCCTGGCGGCATAGTCCTAATGGTGTTACCTGCTGCAAGAGCTCCTCTCGAAGATCTACTGTTACGGTAAGTTCTTACGTAACTGTACTTTTTATTCTCATTTCTTTTTAGTTTCCAGATCCAAAGGGAATATAAGGCCCATTCTGATTCTGAAGGATCTGAACTTCTATATTCAGTACAAGAAGTTTAGAATGGTCACTCTGCAAGGCCTGCGGCTCCTCCTGCAAAAAGGGGACTGGATATGCTCCCTAGACATGCAGGATGCTAACCTGCATGTCAAGGTTTGTCCCCCACACAGGAAGTACCTCAGGTTCCTGTTTCAGGGGAGGCACAACCAGTTCAGGATATTGCTCTTTGGCTTGTCATCTGCGTCAGGGGTATTTACCAAATGCTTGGTAGTTGTGGCAGCAGCTCTCAAGAGATAGGAACTGTATGTCTTCCCATCTAGATGACTGGTTGCTCAAAGCTCAGTCCCAGGAGCAACTGTGTCACACCCTAGCCCTGTTGATCATGGTTAATCTGCCCAAGTCAGTCTTGACCCCTTGTTGACATTTGCAGTACATGGGGCAGTACTAGACACTGCTCATGGCCTAGTCTTCCTGTTTTAGGACAGGGCAGAGTACCTCATGGCACAGGCCTAGCTGCTTTACAGCAGCAGGTTTGTCACAGCCAGAGCACTCCGGAGATTGTTGGGCCTGAAGGCAGCAGCCATTGTCATGGTATCTCTAGCCAGGATACACATGTGGATCCTTTAATGGATATTAAGAGTCCAGTGGGATCAGCGCACTGATGATCTAGAACAGTAGGGTCTAGTAGCTTCTTCTGTTTGAAACATGCTCCAGTGGTGGATGGAACACAGCAATTTGCTGAAAGGGGTTCCCTTCCTTATTCCCTCCCTTGAGCAGATTCTCACCAGAAACGCTTCTGGGCTGGGCTGAGGGGCACATCTGAAACCTCATCAGACACGAGGAACATGGACCAGAGTGGAGACTTCCCTCCACATAAACATCCTAGAGATGAGGGGCATTCTGTATGCCCTGCATGCCTCACAGAACCATCTGTCTCCAGGGCCTCTGCTGGTGCAGATGGACAATATCAGTGTAGTGCACTACACCTACATAAACAAGCAAGGGGAGACACATTCTTACTCCCTGTGCAGGGAAGCAATTAGGATTTGATATTGGGCTCTAAAGCATGGTCGAAGGCTATCCGTTGTCCATGTTCCAGGTGTCCAAAATGTCCTGGCAGACAAGCTGAGCAGGTCACATTCCAGAATGCATGACTGGGAGCTGCTGACCTCAGTGACTGAAGACCTGTATGATAGGTGGAGTCAAATTACAACTTCCTGTTGCTATCCTTTTTTCTTACTAATTGCCCTCCAACCCACCCAAAGCCAGTTCTACTTTTATAGCCACTAGATTTGACTGTCAACAGGAACTTCCTGTTTGGCAGTAGGAAGGAAAGGATCATAGAGAGACATTGGTTTTGTCAACCCTAAAGGAAAAAAGTAGCTCACTCTCCCCCCCTAGGTGCTGGTGGTCTAATATTAAGCAAGGAAAAAGGAGGCTACTGAAGAAGATAGGAAGTTGCTGTCCCAGAACAGGAAGGGTGAGAGTTGTAAGGAGAGGAGAGAATAAGCATCCAGAGAAACAGTAGAGAGGACACAAAATAAGACATGATAGGAGTGGTGCAGTGCAATGGCTGTGGGGCGGCAGTTTTCCGGGAGACATTCTGGAGGCTGCGATGCTGCCCTATTTGCAGGAACCCCTCTGGTCTGAGAGAGGAGGTTGCCCGTCTCCAGGCTGACCTGGCTAGAGTCGTGAAACCTCCCCCCACCTCAGGGACCACCAGGGCCAATGCCACTACCTCAGAGGTTGCCAAGAAAGGAGAGGCTGGACCAGGGTGGGCTCAAGGAGGAGAGGGTGGTGGAACAGAGTTGCATCCTCAGCTGTACCTCTCCACAATTCATTCGCTCTTCTGGTGGATAGTGGTTCCTCTATGGAGGCACCTGCAGTGGAGACCAAGGAGAATGCTGGGAACCTTCACAAGGAGACCCACAGGAGGGTGGCATGGGACCCCACAGGGGAAGGAAACAACTCCTGGTGGGGGACTCAATCATTAGGGGGGTAGAAATGGGGGAGGAAGGGGAGAGGGAGGTAAGGTGCCTTCCTGGCGCCACAGCTTGGAGGGACAGGAAGCGAATCCTCAGGATCGTGGGAGGAGCTGCACGAGGGAGGGAGCTGGATGTCATTGTCCACCTAGGGACAAATGACCTGGCTAGGAATGGGATCAGAGCAGTGCAAGAGGAGTTTGTAGAGTTGGGAAGGGGCCTTAGACAAGTAGTGCATACGGTAACCTTCTCGGAGGTGCTGCCTGTCTATGGCAAGGGAGATGCTAGGGCACTTCTCACCAGGGAATTCAATGAGTGGTTGAAAAACTGGTGTGGAGTTCAGGGTTTTGGCTTCATTGGGGACTGGGGGGCCACCTGGAGGGATGCAGACCTATACTGGTGTGATGGTCTGCATCTGTCCGGGGGAACCAGAATCCTAGGTGAGAGGTTTAAATGCTTCATTGGCAAGCATTTAAACTAGCCAAGGGGGGAAGCACTGAAAAGGAGCAGGGAAATCCGAGCCTCCCCCCACAAAACATGGTGATTAGTGAGGTAAACACCAAGGTACAGAAGTTATTAGGAAGTAGAACAGATTTAAATGTAAAAAAAGGCAAAGGCATTAAGGACAGAAATGGGGCTAAAAGGGGTAAGGCTATCAAAAAGTGGAGGGTGATGAGTACCAATGCCCATAGTCTGTGTAACAAGCTCCCTGAACTAGTGGCCTTGATGGAAGAGGGTTGCGTGGATATTGTGGCAGTTACAGAAACATGGTACACAGAGAACCATGACTGGGATGTCAACATACCAGGATACACAATCTACAGGAGGGACAGGGAGGGTAAAAGAGGAGGAGGAGTAGCTCTCTATGTAAAGGAAGGGATCAAAGCAACAGAACTAAAGAGTAAACAGGGAGCAGATGAGGCACTTTGGGTCACCCTGGAGACAGGAAATGGCACCACAATCCACATGGGGGTTGTATACAGACCCCCATCTCAGGGGAGGAATGGACAAGAAAATGATAGAAGGCTTTCTTAGAATGGCAGAAAAGGGAGATATTGTTGATAGGGGACCTGAATATGCCAGATGTTAACTGGAGCACCTTTGCTGCAACCACATCCAAGAACATGGTAATTCTCGATGCCCTACAAGGGGCATGCCTCAGACAGTTAGTGTTGGAACCCACTCGAGAGGGAGCAATCTTAGACCTGGTACTCTCAAATGGGGATGGAGAAAGAATCTCAGATTTAGAAGTGGGTAGCCATCTGGGAAAGCGACCACCAAACAGTGTGGTTCACGATAAACACAGCATACAATCAAGCCATACAAAGCAAGAGTACTGGACTTTAGGAGGGCTGACTTTGGGAAAATGAGAGAGTGCCTCAGAAAAGCACTAGCAAATGGGCAAGAAGGAGGGTGGAGGAACAATGGGAGTGATCAAAACAGCCATCACAGAAGCAACAAGCCTTTGTGTAAAACAAATCAATAAAACACAACGAAGGAAAAAACGTTATGGTTCTCAAAAGAGGTGGCAGGAAGGTTAAGGAGAAAGGACAGCATTCAGGAAATATAAGGAAACACAGAAGGAGCAGGACAGAGAACTTTATCAGTTAAAGCAGAAAGAGGCTGGGAAGGCAGTCAGAATAGCAAAGGCCCAAACCGAGGAAAGGATAGCCAATTCTGTTAAGAAGGGGATAAGACCTTTATAGGTACATTAGGGAGCGAAGAAAGACCAAAGGAGGGATACTGAAGCTTAATAAAGGGGAGGGAATGTGGGTAGAGGGTGACAGTGAAAAAGCAGGGATACTGAACGAATATTTCTGCTCAGTATTCACAAAGGAAGAGGAGGGGGAGTTACCTAAACCAAACAAGAGAAACACTCTGAAGACGGGGCTCAATAACAGTCCATTTACAGAAGAAAGGGTTCTGAAAGAACTAATAAAATTGAAGGTGGATAAAGTAATGGGGCCTGATGGGGTTCACTCAAGAATTCTAAAAGAACTAAGGGTTGAACTAGTGACACCGCTGACTACTCTCTTTAACAAATCATGGGAGGATGGGGTGGTACCCGAGGACTGGAGGAGGGCAGATGTGATTCCTCTTCACAAAAGTGGGAGCAAGACAGAGGCAGGAAACTACAGACCAGTTAGTTTGACCTCAGTGGTAGGAAAAATGATGGAATCACTTCTGAAGGAAAGAATTGTTGAGTACCTAGAGGCCAGTGGGGCACAGGACCCAAGGCAGCATGGATTCATGATGGGAAGGTCATGTCAGACGAATCTAATAGATTTCTTTGACTGGGTTACCAAAGTAGTAGACCAGGGAGGGGCTGTGGACATGGCCTACCTAGATTTTAGAAGGCATTTGATACAGTCCCACACAAAGATTAATACACAAGATAGCCAGCCTTGAGGTGGGTCCCAAGGTGGTAGCCTGGATAAAAAATTGGCTAGACAACAGGACACAAAGGGTAGTAGTAAATGGAGTACACAGTGACGAAAGGAGGGTTACTAGTGGGGTACCGCAGGGTTCAGTACTGGGACTGGTCCTTTTTAATGTCTTTATAAGTGACATTGCAGAGGAACTGGAAGGAAAAGTATGTCTCTTTGCAGATGACACAAAGATCTGCAACAGGGTTGATACACAAGATGGAGTGGAAAGGATGAGAAGGGACTTGGCAAGGTTGGAGGAATGGTCAAATGTATGGCAGCTCAGATTCAATGCACAGAAGTGCAAGGTAATGCACATGGGAACAAAAACCCTGGGGAAGCGTACACAATGGGGGGTGAGATACTGACAACAGTAAAAATAGAAAGGGACCTGGGGGTAATTATATCAGATGACCTAAAGGTGGACAAGCAACGTGAGAAGGCAGTAAGGAAGGCTGGGGGGATACTGGGATGTATAGGAAGAGGCATCAATAGTAGAAAACAGGAAGTTGTTATCCCTCTGTACAGACAGTTGGTGAGACCCCATCTGGAGTACTGTGTGCAGTTCTGGAGACCCCATCTCCACAAAGACATAGACAGAGTGGAGGCTGTCCAGAGGAAGGCAACCAAAATGGTGCAGGGTCTGCACCAGAAGACATATGAAGAAAGACTAAAGGAGCTTAATATGTATACCCTTGAGGAAAGAAGGGAGAGAGGGGACATGATAGAAACTTTCAAGTACCTCAAGTGAATTAACAAAGTCCAAGAGGGTAGCATCTTCCAGAAAAAGAGATGTGCAAGAACAAGGGGGCATAATTTGAAGATAGAAGGGGGATGGCTCAGAGGTAATGTGAGGAAGTATTTTTTCACTGAGAGGGTTGTGGATGCATGGAACAGCCTCCCTGAAGAGGTTGTGGGGTCAAGAACAGTGGGGAACTTCAAGAATGCATGGGACAGGCGTAGGGCAGTCCTAGTGGGGGGTAGGAGGAATTAAGCTGTTGGTTAACTAGGATCTGCAGCTTATCTGTTAGGTAGGAAAATGGGCAGACTAGGTGGGCCAAGCGGTCCTTATCTGCCGTCAAATTCTATGTTTCTATGTTCTATCCAGAGTTGGACTTTTGCATCCTCACTCAATGCAAAACTGATGCTTTTCTGCTCACTTGTTCCAAGGCCTGGAGTTTTCTGGCAAGCCGTGTTGTCTCTCTCTTGGAAAGGGAGGTTGCTTTATTCCTTCCTACCCTTTCCTTTGATTCAGAGGGTGCTAATCAAGCTTCAAATGGAAGGAGCTACTCCAATTCTCATGGCTCCCTTTTTGCCTCACTATGTCTGGTTTTCCTTATTGCAACAGTTGGCAGTGGAACCCCAAGTACTCATGCCCCTGTGCAAGGACTTACTATCACAGGAACAGGGAACCCTGGTCATCTTGACCTCAAGTCACTCCATCTCCAAGCTTGGCTCCTGAAGACATAGCCATCATGAGGTTTGGAGTGTCCCCAAAGGTGGCAGATATCCTGGTGGCTGCCAAAAAATCTTCCACCAGAGCCACTTATTCCATGAAGTGGAAGCGGTTTGCTTTGTGGGCCATTTCTCATCACTTAGATCCCTTCATGTGTCCAGTAAATCAGGTTCTGCAGTATTTATTATCCTTGTCAGATGCAGGACTGTAATACCCTTCTATCAAAGTGCACTTGACTGCTATTTCAGCTTTCCATGTGCCTATTGATGGCCATACAGTGGCTCAGCTAGAGGTAGCCTGTACATTCTTGAGAGGCATCTTGCACTTGAAGCATGCCATTGGCAATCCAGTCGTAGCTTGGGATCTGAATTTTGTGTTGGTGAAACTCAGTTTGTCTCCTTTTGAGCCAGCCATGACTTGTAGCTTACGCTTCCTTTCTTGGAAAGCATTATTTTTAGTTACTATTACTTCTGCACAAAGGACTTCTGAGCTTCATGCTACATGCAAGATTTTCCATAAAGACAGGGTGTCTTTACAAACCAACCCTATGTTTCTTCCTTAGGTAGTGTCAGAGTTTACTTTGAATCAAACTAGCCACCTACCAGTTTATTTTCCTGAGCATGACAATCCAAGGCAAGCATTGCTCTATACCTTGGATGTACATAGAATATTCAGATATTACCTTCATCGCATGAAGGACTGCAGGAAGTCCTCACAGCTTTTTTGTTTCCATCACCTCTGGGAAAGAGCGTGTACCGGTTTCTAAACAATGCCTGTCCAGATGGTTGACCAACTGTATCACTTTCTGTTATAGGAAGTACAGCAAGGAACTTCCTGAAGTTGTTCGTGGCCATCCAACAAGAGGCATGATCACTTCTGTTGCCTGTTTCAGGAATGTATCAGCTGCAGAAATATGTGCTGTCCACACTTTCACTAAACACTACAGTCTGGACATTGCCTCTAGAAGAAGGGCAGGCTTTGGCCTGGCTGTGCTCCCAAGGCCTCCTTTCTTAGCCCTGTAGTCCCCAGTCACCCAGACTGTCTCTTTAGCAGTACTGCTTGGGACTCATTCCATAGATGTGGTCTGATGATATAGAAGAAGATAGTGCAGTTACATAAGAACTTAACGTAGCAGTAGATCTTTGAGAGAATCTCTTTCTTTCATCAGGCCATGCCATCCCACCCTCCATCCCCTTAGACTCAGAGTTTCTTCATTCCTGTCTCTCTCCAGGACAAAGTATCTGATGTTTCCAGCCTTGCTTAATAGCTGTAACTTCAGCTCTCTCCTGATTCTCTAGAGGGAGGTCCTCTGAGTATGATCTCCAGTGGGGAACTGAGGAGGGAGAGGGGCCACCTATGTTTATATAGAGAGGACATCGATGTAAAACACCATTGTGAGTGGCCACAAGTAGACTGCTTGCAATAAAGTTTCCATGTCATCCTGGAATCTGGTGGCTATAGTTCCATAGGTGTGGCCTGATGAAAGAGAAGAGATGCTCTTAAAGATTTACTGTTAGGTAAGTTCTTACATAACGTAACTGTACTTTACGGTGAGTTCGACCATTACAGTGAGTATGTAACTTTTATGTATTTTTCAGTCTGGCTTTTTCCCTAATCTAACCAATTTAATAAGCATCATCCTTTGCTACTGACATTATTATCCACATTGAATTCCACATATACTGCTCTCTGATAGGTTGTATATTTGGTAAACTTGGCCTCCAACCTTGTGCCTCAGCATACACACTGGAGGAGTGCCAATATATCCCAGACAATGCACACCATGTCATGTGTTATCATCAACATATAATTCATGTGTTTTATAACACCACAGATCATTTTCTGTATCATTTATTTGCACACGGTATATCTAATGGCACTTCACAGTTCCAGTCGTAGACATAGTATAATAGTAGGTATGGAATACATGCAGCATATAACTAAATGCATAGCTCTTACACATGTAGTCAGTAGGTGCACATATATTTTAAATGTAGTATGCCTTCATGCATACTTTTGCTGAAAAAAATATAATTTGCATCAACCTTAAATCAAGTTCCCAGTCAGCATTTTTTATATGTATTCTGTACTACACAATTATTTCAGGTGCTCAGTGCTTCTAATCTTGCAAAACTACTTATTGTGCCAAAATGTTTAATACTGGGCTGTTTTATAAGTGCAATAACACACTCCTGGGTGCTGCATTCATTGGAAAAATGTTGACAATCTCCCAGTATGTGATGTGGAACTCTTGGCCTGCAGCCTCCTGCCCCAGCACACACAAACTGGCATTATATCCCATTGAATGCACTACATGTCATGTGTTATTGCCCACATATAATGCAATACTTTTTATAACATTATAGGAGTAATTTATTAGAAGTTCTTGGATGTGATCTGAAAAAATCGAATACCTCAAACACTGACCATTTTCGGGGATTTCAGATCAGTCGGATTTTGCATTTTCTGATCCAAGATCGGATCTGAGATCAGATAGGTGAAATTCAGTCTGATCTGATTAATCTTTTAGTCAGTAAAAGAAAAATACTCCCTAACATCTTGTGGCACCCCCATCCCTCACCTAGCTGTAAAGGCCCTTTGGGCTTGCCAACCATAAACCATGCTGTGGTCTGAACTCCCCCACACTGTTGGTATGTTAAATATATATAGAGATATATGTAACTGTGTGTGTGTATGTGTTTTTACTTGCAGTGTTATTTATGGTACTTTCTAGCCACAGCTCTTGTGTCTGTAGGGTCAAGAGAAAAGGTGACTAGGTGGTGTCATCGGTACTTGGGGGTGGGGCAAGCAAGAGCAGATCAACTACGAAATATATAGTCCCGACAGCCACCAGCCTGAGCCCAACATCCCGATGCTGCACTTACCCAACAGTATCACATCCCGATGACGGAAAGCCCAACACTGGACGTATGCCAGGTTTCTGGTCTGGCAGGGGGGCTACACCCCCTGCACCCCCGAAATAATTATAACCAACTCCGAGTCCTGATAAACTCCACTGTCGGGCTTACCGTCATTGGGATGTGACACAGTCAGGTAAGTGCAGAGTCGGGATGCTGGGTGTCGGAATTTTGTACTTCGGGATTTTGTAGTGACACTCCAAGAGTAACTGAGGCTCCCCAGCTCACACAGATGTGGTGTTAGTGGTGCAAGTGATGGCAGAGTGTGTTTTCCCCCAGCCCCAATGATCGTTGAGTTCATGGCTTGGGGAGGGGAGGATGCTGTGTAGCATTTCAAGCAGCAAATGCAAAGAACTGCTGGCGTTGGTTTGCAACACTCCCCAGCCACATTTGGAAGCTTGTATGAGCAAAATGGACATGTGTGGCTTTAGTTGCCAACTGTGGCATCAGACAAGTGCTCAAGGAGTAGGGAAAGACCACAGGCAAAATCTCCACCAGACAAGGAGCAGAGATAAGCCCCACTTTTGGAAAGGGGTGTTAAATTTACAGTGGAGGTGATGAAGGTGGGTGTGCCACTGGACACCAGGTACTTGACTATATGGAGGTATTATGGGATAGGGTGAAGGAGGGTGTTGCAACTAAATACTAGGGACTTTAAATAACCAGAGTGTGCTGGATAGTCACAGAGGATCTTGATCTCTCAGACTACCTGGCAAATTTGGTCGGATCCAATTTTTTACTCTCCAAGCAGCACCACTATAATTAACTGTATCATTTATATGGACACAGTTTACCTAATGGCCCTTCACAGTTCCAGTTGTAGTCATGGCATAATAATAGGTACAGAATAAATGTAGCATATTGTTAAATGCATATTATTTACACATGTAGTCATCTAGCAGGTGCATGGATGTTTCAAACATACTATGCCTTCGTGCATTCTGTGAGAAAGAAAGAAAGAAAGAAAGAAAGAAAGAAAGAAAGAAAGAAAGAAAGAAAGAAAGAAAGAAAGAAAGAAAGAAAGAAAAATATAATTTGGATAAACTTTTAATGACTAGCTTCCAATTAGCACTTTGTGTACTTATTTTGTACTTCACAATTATTTCAGGTGCGGGGTACTTCTAATCTCACAAAACTACTTATTGTGCCAACTGCCTATGCAAAAGTAAAAGAAAGCCTCAGCACGAAGCTATGTGACACTGACAGTGCACCTTGTTTACAGCATGCAGCAAGTAGAAGACGTGGTGAGATATACAATACTCTTTTCACAATAGATTTAATTTACTATATGAATTGTATTTTTAGGAAATGTATGCTTCTGGGTGAAAACTCTTTTAAAACATGAGGCTTTAACTCATTGTCTCCTAGCCGACGCCTGTAGACGTCAGTAAAATACACTGGTGTGTCCTGAGAACACCTACAGAAGTCAGCTACTGACTTCCTGTGTGCCCTAGCAATGTCTGGAGAAGTCACTTATATATTTTAATATATAATGTAACAGAATATAATATATTTTTGACTGCATAGCACTGTTGGAAAGGTAATTTTGTGCTGAACAACTTTGCCACTGATATTCTCTGCATATCATGTATACTTTAGGAGTTATGCATATTTATTGATGGTATGGTGTGTATGGCTTATGTTGCCTGTTTTAGTGAAAAAAAATGTTTTTGCTGTTTCAACCAGCATAGAAAAAAAACAAAATTGCATATTTTTCTTTGCATACCACCATTGGAAAGGTAATTTTGTGCTGAATAACTTTGCCACTCATACTTTGTGTTTAGCACTTACAGTTCTTGAGCTATTAGGATTTATTTGTGGCATGCTGACTATAGCTTGATTTTGCTTAGAAAGGCCCAGGATTTACTATTAACAGTATACAGGAGACAAGTGGTGCAACTTCAGAGAGCTCCTGTGGAGGCAATGAGTTAAATGGGGGTTGCTACATTCATTCAGCATTCTGAGGTGAAGACAGATGATGGATCTGTGAACCAAGGGATTAATTTTTTAAAATCCACCAGAACTACTTACTCACTCTGTTTGTGGTGAATGACTGAAAGGGTAGAAGAAAAAGTGGAGTATAGGACCTGGGAGTACAGTAGAGGCGCTAGGTGGTTATGGGAAGAGGTGGGATGACAGAGTGATGGATAAAAGCAGAACCCACTGAAAACAGTGTTATAGTTCAGCTCAGTTGTTCTGGAAAAGTAAATTGCAAAATTAAATAAAATCAATTTGATAAACATTTTCAACTTACAATAATAATATTGATATATGTATAGGGTATTTCCTAATAGATTAACAAATGGCAGGGTTAAGCCGGCTCGGTGGCACTGAGGGTTATGGCGCTGGATGCCAGACCTCGAGCCATGCCAGTGACCCGAGTTCGGGAATGGACTCAAGCCGCTAGGGGTCGGCAGGGGAGGGAAAGGATTGAGCATCCAGAGGACTGCTCTCCCTTCCCTGGGGAGGGATTGGGGTTAGCACCGATCTTGGGTGGCCCCTGGTGGAAACCAGGGGTAGCACAAGGAACATGCCATGCTGAGATTAGGTGAGTGAAGCGGCGGCAGACGTCAGCACATTAGTTCCCAGATGTCATTGCATGTCTGCACTCCACAGGGGGAACACCACCATGGAAAAGACTCCTGGAGGATCAGGGAGGCAACGAGGGCTTCAGGGACCCTGCCCACATCCCCAGTGCCTGGTCATCCTTCCAATGGCTCTGTATGACCCTCAGCCAGGACAGACCCACTAACTTCAGAAAGGCCACCAGGTAAGAGAGGTGGCCCCCCGGGGGAGTGATCCAGGGGGACTGGAAAGTCCTGGTGGGGGGTGCCAGAGGAGGGATGCCCACGGCGGAGAGTATAGGTGTAGGATCATGTGGGCACCTGAGTTTAAAAAAACCAAAAAAACAAATGGTAGGGTTGAGATTCCTTCTTCTTTTTGTCCTCCAAATAATCCAGCTATTCATTTACCACCTGCAAATACATTAATTCCCAAGCATTATCATTTAAATGAAAGCATTATAGAAACATAGAAATTGACAGCAGTTAAGGACTGTTTGGCTCACTCAGTCTACCCATTTTCCCTACCTACAGTATCACTGCAGACCATAATTGATTTCTGGCCCATTCTCCCTCCTCCCTTCCTTCCCCCTATGTTCACCTTATGCCTATCCCATGTATTCCTAAACCCCACCACTGTTTTCACCCCCACAACCTCGGCTGGAAAGCTGTTCCAGGAATCCACTACTCTTTCTGTGAAGAAGTGCATCTTCACATCTCTCCTGAACCTACTGCCCTCCAGCTTCATAGCATGTCTCCTTGTTCTTGAGCACCCATTTTGCTGAAAAATACTTCCTTCTGATGCTTTATTTACCCCCATGAGGTATTTAAAGGTCTCTGTCATATCCCCCCCCTCCACGATGTACATATAGAGATCCTTCAGTCTATCCTCATAGGGCTTCAGATGCAGACCCTGCACCACTTTAGTTGCCCTCTTCTGAACCGCTTCTGCTCTGTCTGTGTACTTCTGGAGATTGATCTCCAGAAATGGACACAGTACTCTAGGTGGGGTCTTGCCAGTGTCCTATACAGAGGCAACACCACCTACTTCATTCTACTGGTGATACCCCTTCCTATGCATCCCAGCATCCCACTAGCCCTCTGAACTGCCTTGTCACACTGCTTGGCCACCTTTTGGTCATCCAATATGATAACCTTCAAGTCTCCTCCCAGCTTGGTGGTCGTCAATATCACTCCATCCATTTTGTACTTTGCCCCTTGGTTTCTTGCCCCAAATGCAGTATTATACATTTTTCACATTGAAATGCAGCTGTCATATCCTTGACCACTCCTTGAGATCTTATCTGTGTCAGTCTTCACCATTCATCACTAGTGGGTATAACGCCAGAGCTAGGACCCCGCGGGAGACTTTTTTTTCTTTCCTATGGTCGGAGTCAACACAGGGCTGGCGCCACCCTTGAGGCCGATGTTATACATGGCGCTCGCGGGTTGGCCATTATCTGTCATAGACTCCGCCCCAGCCCCAGTTCTTCTTCTCCCGCCGTCGAGTGTAGACCTTATGTGGAGACTCTGCTAACAAAACTGTGTGTGCAGCCTAGTTCCGTTGGCCTTGTGTGTGTGTGTCTCAGTTCTGTTTCGTCCTGCCTGACGTCGCTTCTGCCAGTGAGATCGTTTCATTACTTTTAAGCGATGTTGAGTACTGTTTTTATTTATTGTTTGCCATATGGTCATATCTCATCCCGGCGGCAAAAAATCATCGAAAGCGGGGTGGCCTCCTATGCGTCGGTGCCCCTGTGGCTGCCTTTATTCCATGTCAGACCAGCATGACCGTTGCCTCTCCTGCCTCGGCCCGGCACATGACATGGACAACTGTGACACCTGTTTCTCTATGGACCATTGAGTTCTTGAGATCCGCGTGTTTAAAGTCGGACGTGCACCGCCGACTTTTGGGGGATGGGTTCACAGTCGACAGGCCAAGGCGAGGATTCTTGGTCCTTCCTCCAGGTCCCCTCCCAGTCCTATATGGCCCATGGAGGAGGGGGCCTCCGCCTCTCTCAGTCTTGCCACAGTGGGGGCTCCTTCTGCGGTGCAGGAGGCCCAATCTGTCCCTTTTGGGGGATAGACGGGAGGCACCACTATGGTAGTCACCTCTTCGGAGGTGAAGGCTCCTTCATTGTCATGTTCTGGGCCCTCTGGGTCTGGACCGGCACAGTTCTCAACATCGTCTGGTGGCACTGCCCTTGTTCCTGGTGCTATTTGTGGTGCCGCGGTCGGCGCTAGGCCATCTCTCAATGCTGCTGTTGCTTCTGGTGCCGTTCACAGCACCAGGGATGTCAGCGGCACCAGGGGTTGTGCTTCTGCGGTTTATGGGCCTGCTTCTGTTTCTGGTGCCGTGCATGGCACCGGGACTGGAGCGGGCACCATTTGAGCATCAGGGATGGGGGTGGCACCATGGTCGGTGCCGTCCTTGGCTTTGTCACCTTTTGAGGCACCAGGGGAGAGCACGGTGCTGCACTTGGTGTCGCGCCCAACTCTGGTGCCATTCGTGGCACTGGGGAGGGAGGTGGCATCGGGCACGGTGCCATGCTTTACTCAGGTGCCATCTGCGGTGCTGGGGTGGAAGGTGGCCTGGCTCATGGTCCAGGAACTGGTGGAGATCGAAGCATGGTCTTGCATCAGACCTCGGAGCCTAGCTCCTCGGAGGGGGACTCTGTGTCTGATCCAGATTGCCTCCCCATTTCCAGCACCTCGGCCCCAACTCAGCCTCCCTCTGGGGGTCAGTCATTGCCGGTAGGCTCTGGGGTCAGTGATACTGACCAGCCAGCAATGGTCCCTGTTGCCACTGCCATGCAACCTGGGGCCACTGGCACATCTGCTCCTCCAGTTGGGGCACCCCCCTTCCCTGGTGTGTTTGGACAGTCCGAGTTTGGGACAGCCCGGGGTATGCCAGGAAGGGGAGGGGAGGTTACTGTCCCCTGGATGGACTCCTCGGAGATTGCCCGGAGTCATCAGCTGCCATGGCTGGTGGCTATGAGGATGAGGTTCCTCTCTGACTCTGAAGGGTTGAGGAGTATGGGTGTGGTGCAGTGTGCCTTCACTGGAGCCCGGCCGGGTTCTGGGAGGAGCTACAGTACAGACCCTCGCTCTTCCCTGGATCTGTCTTCGAGAGGGACTTCAACTTCAGAGGTCAGGGGCCATCCATCTGGACTCACGTGGTCCTGGTCACCTGATGGGGGTATTTATTCCCATGGGCACAGCTGTGACCGTTCTGATCCAGTTGAATGACTGTTAGCTGCTGGGTCTTTTGGATCTCCCTCCTTGTGGGGAGTTTCCTCTTGACCCTCCTGCCCTGACAGAGGCCATTCTCCTGCTGCTAGGAGCTTGTTCCCCATGCCTCTACCTCCATCACTGGCTATCCCAGGTATTCCCGGTCCTAGGGGACCTCTCACCTGGGAGCAGTTCAGAGGTTCGGCTGCACATTTCCCTACCTATCTCCATGGCCTGGACCAGCAGGTGTTCCACCATGCTTCTGTGCAGCCAGACCCTCAACCTCAGAGCTCACCCACATCTTCTTCCTCCTCCTTGGAGGGAGAGGAGTTATCTGTCCACATCTCCCCAGCGTCTGATCTTTCATCCTATCAGCGCTTCCTCGTGAGGATGTTGGATGAGCTCCACCTTACCCCGGTCCCTGTCAGCAATCCCGAGCATGTGACGCATACCTTCTTAGGTGAGTACAGTGCGGCCAACCTGGTGGTTCCCGCCTGGCCTGTTCCTTTCCAGGAAGCATCACATTAGCTTTGGCTATATCCCTACTCCACTGTCCCTTCCCCAAGGGACCTATGCCAATGGTATTGCACCCCCCAGGTCTCCAGGTTCTCTTCCTCATCCCTCTTCAGGCTTGACCTCCCTGGACACTCCCTCTGGGCCTCACGCCCCTCACCATGACCAACCCCCAGACTAGGACTCTGCGGACTTTGATTTTTGGGGGAGAAGGGTTTTCTATTCAGCATGGATCCTTCTTTCTATTGCTTCCCATCAGGCCCACTTTGCTGCCGATGATAGGTTCTTGTGGTCCAGGCTAGGGCAACTCCTAGCCTCAATGCCTGATACGGAGGAAACCAGGCATGCCACTGCCCTCTCTGCTCAGGGCCTGGAGCTAGCAAGGCACCAAGCAAGGGCATCTTTTGATGCCAATGAGGTAGCATCCAGAGCTATAGGGACAGCGATCTACATTAGGTGGATGGCATGGCATCGCTTATCCCAGTTGTCACCCCTGGCCAGGAGTAGGGTGATCTCCTCTGAATACCGAAGAACCTACCTCTTCTCCCGGAGGGTAAGATGACGAATTTTGAGGCACATTACCTTCCCCACTGGAGGCTCTACATCTTACCCAGACCAGTCTCAGGCCTCCCCAGTCCTGTAAGGGTTTTCTCCTCCAGTGTCTCACCCACTGGAGACTAAGGGACTTAGTCCCTTGGGGTGGTTTAGGGCCCCCTTCGGGGGGGCTCGGTACTCACCCACTAGTGATGAATGGTGAAGATTGATACAGATAAGATACGAAAATTACGTACCTACCATAATTGTTGATTTTTCTGTGTATCTTCGCCATTCATCGCTAAATCACGCCTTCCTTTCCCCTGGGGTCTCAGTCTTTGGGATCCCTCCTGTGTGTCTCCCGTTGTTTTTCTCCTCGCTCTTCTCTCCCTCGTGGTTAGGAGGAAGAGGACCCTGGAGACACACAGGGAGGAATTTTCTTCTGTTGGGGGTATTATTGGAGTGGGGGGGTCCTTTCCCCCATCTTTAGTCTCTTCTCCCTCACTTCTTCGGGAGTGAATTGAGGGATTGGGCACCCCCCCCGCTTTTCTTTATGACCTCAAAACTCTTGGTTTTATTTCCTTGAGCTGGATCCCTTTAATGTCTTCCTGGCAGTTAAGTTGTTACCCTATTTTGGGGGAGAGGGAAGGAGTATGAGACACACCCCTATTCCTGACCCCCTTTCCTAAGGTTGGCTCTCCCGGGCGAATGCTGCTCAGTAGTTTCAGGCTTTGCTTCCCGGCATCTGTTAACCTTGGTAGTCCAAATTATGGTCTATCGTTCTTGTCAAACTCCTAGGGTTCAGGATAATTTCTGGAGGTGTGGTCCTCTCTTCTCCCACCTCCCTTATCCATCCCTTATTCCTCCCTTTCTTCTCCTCCTTCCAGAGATTGGGGCCCCTTCCCTTTTCACCAATTTCCCATATCTAGTTTCTCCATCCTGTCTCCTCTGTCATTTATTTCTCCTTTTAGTTATATATATCCTTTCCTTTTATCTGTCCCTTGGGCTCCCTTTCCTCACCCCACCTCCCTTTCCTTACACTCTCCGGCGTCTCAGAACTCTGGCTGGGGCAGAGTTGACGACAGATAATGGCCAACCCACGAGCGACACGTAGAACATTGGCCTCGAAGGTGGTGCCGGCCCTGTGTCGACTCCATCCATAGAAAAAAAAAAAGTCTCCCGCAGAGTCCTAGCTCCGGCGCTATACCCACTAGTGATGAATGGTGAAGATGCACAGAAAGATCAACAGTTACGGCAGGTACGTAATTTTCATTACTCTCACATCTCTGCTTATCCTTTCCATCCTCACCCCCACCCTGGAGTGTCCACCCTATTGTAGATTGCAGATTTTGGTGTCATCCACAAAGAGACAGACCTTCTCTTCCAGCTCCTCCACAATGTCCCTTGTAAAGACATTAAAGAGGACTGGTCCCAGCACTGATCTGCCAATCATATAATTTAAATGAAAGAATAAAATCAGATTATGGTGTAACACCCTTACAAATTGGGGTTCCTGAAAAGTCTTCTTTGAGCTTGCTTAAATGCTCACTGCCAGGCTGGTGTCCTGCATTTCAGCAGTTTAAATGTATTGCCAGAGAGTGCCTGTATAGCCTCTGTGTACTGTCTCTTTAAGAGCTGCCTGGACTGCAGTCATAATTAATCTGAGAGGGAGCTCTGTTAAAAGATGTACAGTACTTGTTTGCTGATCATTTGTTAGAGTGGTAATAATATCACAGTTTGTTCTAACTTGCCTTCTTTACAGCATGGACAATTCTGTTTGTTTCCATCATCTTGGTCCTGGACTGTCAGAATGGGCCAATCAGTACATTTGGGACTCTAAAATGGCGCTTGCCTACAGGGGCTTGGTGGGGCCAAAACTTGAAGGAATTGTAGTTTTCTGCTTTTGGCACCTAAAATAACCTGGAGGGGGAGTTCTTGTTGTGACTGACAGACAGATTAGCCAACCAAG
Organism: Neoceratodus forsteri; assembly: GCA_016271365.2. Taxonomy (NCBI): domain Eukaryota; kingdom Metazoa; phylum Chordata; order Ceratodontiformes; family Ceratodontidae; genus Neoceratodus; species Neoceratodus forsteri. Next base: position 660,042,138 of record CM028133.1, read on the forward strand.
CCTTTTGGATCTTGGGGAAAGTCCCACACTGCTTGCAGTTTCAGTTAGATCCGAGTTGGGAAGTGAAGAAGTAGCAGCTCGAGATAGATCGAGCAGCAATCCATAGTGGATTTGCATGAGAGAACTGTGGAAAGGCCTGAGTTTGGCCTGCATGCCTGCCTGCTGTTCCTAAGAGGGAACTTGTGCTTTTTGTTTTGAACTGAATCGGAATTTGGAGAGCGAATTAAGCCACTGAATTGTGACCAGGCTTTAACCTGAAGAAGACCTGAATGCATATGCTGAATGCAATCAGGCTGTCAGGACTTCCAGCTACCTCTGAACTCCCAGATTGTGCAGAGACTCTGTAATTGTGACCGGAGAGCCATTTGCCTGGTACAGTGGAATTTCCTTACATGTGAATGTGCTGTGTGCTTATAGTGGGTCATGATTTTGTTCCCCACTGTGTGTCTGAACTGTGTTTTGCTTGCTGGAGGCTGTATCCAGCTCCACAGACTGAATCCGTATCCATTTCCATTTGCCTGGGCCCTGCTACACTGGCCCAGCCAGAATACCTGCTACACAGATAAAGTCATCGACGGGAAACCAGCCTGGGTATCAGCCCCCTGCTCATTGCCTTGAACAAGAATGACGCCTCAGTGATTTGTGTAGGCCCTGCTTCTCCGAGCACTCCAACTCAACAGCCTGCAATCTAGATTTCATCCTGCCTGCATCCAGTATTGAGTATCGTGAGTAAACATCAGGGTAGCTCCCTGCAACAACAGCTAAATCTAGTGTTGTCATCTGATTGTCTTGTTGCCTCTTCTTTCACGAACTGAGCCCTCTGTCTCCGGATTACAGTGTGTGTTGTGCATGTTGCTTTCTTCCATCACAAGGCCCAAACCAGCTGCAACATTCCTGGCTAGCCCACTGTTTTTCTACCTGGGTACCCAGAGTGTATGACTGTGTAGGGACTCTGAACTACATGCATAACTGTCTGATTAATACAGCTTTTAAGCAAATCAACCTGATTACACCCCTCCCTTGTCCAAGTCCCCTGAATAAATCAGATTTAACTTTGTTTGCATTTAACCTGACTGTGGTTCCAGTTTATGCCAGAAGTATTGTACTGTTGCTATTTACTGTACTTAACCTTGTTTTACAGGTGGTCCCCAGGGTCAAGCTAGAGGAACCAGCCCTGGTGGTAAGTGCAAACAGTTTGAGTAATTGCCTGGTGAATAAGGGTCATTGTGAAAGTAATTATTGTATATTGTTCAAGCCACTAGAAGAGAAAGAGGGGGGTTACAGTGTCCTGAAGGGCTGTGCCCAGGTTAGCTTGACCACTAATAACCCTGACCTCCGGGTGGAGGCACCCATTTCATTACCCAGGCTCCTTAACCTGCTACTAGCCAAGCAGGTAGTGGTAGTAGTCTTTGGGATAGCGCCATCTAGGGGTTACATCTTGGAGGCTCACCGCTGGGATTTTTGTGCCTTCTAATGGCCAAAAATTATGAATTATTGTTAAAGATTAATGGCTATCCAGCAGAAATGGTTGTACACTAGTTGGTGGGGTGGTGTACTGGGCAGGAGATCGACCCCCAAAATGCTCTGCTTATACTGGATATTCCCCTGGGTACCAGTAAGGACACTGTAAAGGGAGCACTCTCCAAAGTTGAATGTTTAAAAAACTCTGTGGTGGTGGGTTGACAGGCTGATTTGATTGCCCAAACTTTCATAGCCTTGGTACAGTGTAGTGACCTCGTGGACAGCTCTAAAGTGCCACAGACTATTGCCTCTTAAGGGATCCTTGCTGCCTGGAGAGTGATAACAAAAGACAGTAAAGACCCTGGGGAGGATGAGCTCCCACCACTATCTGAGACTTTTGAGGAGAAATTTGCTAAGCTATTGCTGGAGGAAGGGAAAACCATAGAGGACTTAAAGAAACTTTTCCTGCCACCTGGGGGTGTTCCTTCCCCAACACCCCTCTCATTCCAGCACCTGTTACTGCCCCGCCTTCTGTGCCTGTGTCAATGCTGGCCCCTATATCTGTACCCCCCATTAGTCATGATTCTTACCGAAGGCTGAGAATCTTCTTGGGCACCCTCCCCACCCCCAAGGGGGAGGATGACTGGGAGATCTGGATCAACTATGTTGCTCCTTGGTACCTGAGTGGCAGTGTGCAGAGGCTGAGAAGTGGAAAAGAATCATAGAAAGTTTGAGGGGCCCCACCATTGAAGCCATTACATTTTTGAGGTCCATGAACCCTGATGCATCTGCTCAGAAGTACCTCTCTGTACTTGGAAGCAATTTTGGGAGCACTGAGTCAGGGGAGACTTTGATGTGCAAATTCCAATGTACCAAACAATGGAGGGGGGAAAGTTTGTCTGTGTATGTTACTCACCTAGAAAGAGCTCTGTGGAAAGCTTACCGGAAAGGTGGAGTAGCAGCCAATGATTTGAACCGTGTGAGATTGGGCACATGCTGCAATATGCCAAGCATTCTAAACTGCAGATAATCCAGTTAAGGCTCCAGGATAGGAGAGGTAACCCACCTGACTACTGTGACTTGATAAAAGAATTCTGGGAGGTAGAAGGTGAAGAGGGAGATTGTAATTATGGAGTGAGTGCAGCCCAAGTGATCATGGCACCGGAAGGCCTTTCCAAAATGGAGACCACTACGAGTGTCCCGCAGTGGGCTAAACGGTGGGGGGAGGAGTTGCTGAAGGAAGTTAGAAAAGTATAACTGGGCATATTCGCTGAAGTATCCCGTGCTGACAGAGACAGAGAGAACAGGCAGAGCACCAGGAGGAAGGAGCTGCTGGTATAACAAAACTTCTCTACTGGGACTAAGAACTAGAACTCTTGTACTGGAACCTTAAATTTAGGGTAAAAAAAAAAAGTTAGTGTGTTTGTCAGAGTTAGTTGAAGTGAATTGTTATCTGTGTTATCTGTGTAGTTATCTAGGTGCTTGTCACAGGTGGCTGAAGGGTATTATCTGTGAAATTAACCAAGTGTAGAAAGATTTGCAAAGTAGGGGGAGTTATCTAGGTGCTTGTCACAGACGGCTGAAAGGAATTGTTGGGGAGCACCCTGCACAGCAGCAACCTTCCCCCGAAGTTTAGGCACCAAGTCGCAAGCCTTGGCTACAGGAGGGAGCACCCTGCATAGCAGCAACCTGCCCCCGAAGTTTAGGCACCAAGTCACAAGCCTTGGCTACAGGAGGGAGCACCCTGCATAGCAGCAACCTGCCTCTGAAATTTAGGCACCAAGTCACAAGGTAATTTGCCTGCATGTTCTAGAAGTATTCCGCTGGCCTTTGTCTGCTGAAACTGAACTTTGACGCCCTTTTTCAAGGGATTGTAGCCCGGGGCTCTAACGGCCAAACAATCCAGCTACTCCTCGCTGAAGTAACTGGATTACTTTTTACATCTGAGTGTGGGAACCTTAAGAATCTGTCAGCAATGGCTATTTCTTTTATATTGTAGCGCTGCCTGTTTCTGAACTGAATCCAGTGCCAATTTTAAAACCTGATCTCCAGTTAGTAATTTTTGCTGCACCGTGCCGGAGACTGCGTTTTCAGGCATTTTAAATTAAACTGAAGCCAATCTGTATTTAATCTGCAGTACACCAGGTCTGGAGACAGCAAACTGAATCCGGTGCCAGTTTTAAAACCTGATCTCCTCCAGTCAATAATTTTTGCTACACCACACTGGAGACTGTGTTTTCAGGCATTTTAATTTAATCTGAAGCCAATGTGTATTTAATCTGCAGTACACCAGATCTGGAGACAGCATTTCTTGAAAATCACCTGCGAGAACACTGCAGCCCAAAGCGCACTGCCTCCCCGTAAGGTTCCTACTTGCTGAAACTGGGCTAAGCGCTCAAAGCTGCTTCCCGCAGATGCTTCGCGTCTGCTCCCACCCACCCCCACCACTCCCACCCTGACGTTCTTCTTATATAGCGTAGGCAAGCTCGGGAATGCCTAGTGGGCGGTGTTGGTTTGAAAAACCATCACCCCCTTTTTCCATTTGCAACCTATGTTTCTTCACCACTAGGGGAGTCTGTACACTCTGTCAGTAATCTGCTGCCTCCCCTCCCATAAGCTGTAACTACTCTGCATTAAAGCACCACAGTCCAGTCCTCTTGATCTGACACAAAGCTTCCATCTAAGTGTAAGCCTATACCTTACTAGGCTCCAATCTTCAAACAAATGGCTCTCGCAGTTAACAACCTACCATCCATAAATTCCTGCACACTCCTCCTTCTTTGCTTCTTTCTTGCTCCTCTCACTAGGATCTCAATGTCATGCTGCTCACCCTCTTGAAATTCTCACAACACACATCCTAGAGATTCTTTCAACAACAGCAGGGCTTCACAATCTTACTTGTCTTTTGCCAGCACACCCCTCTTTATCCCTAACAGGTTCATTTACCATGTAGCTTTCACCCTACATAAATCCCTGTCCTGCAACCCTACTCTGCCTACCCCCTTCATCCATCATAACCTGTGGTATCTGCTCCTACTAGCACTTATGTTAGCTGGGGATATCGAACTAAATCCAGGGCCCTTAGGATATTCACCCTACTCTGACTCAGCCTCAGTTCACACCAAGGGCCTCTGCATAACTCACCTAAATATCAGGATCCTGTCCCGCAATCTAATTGAACTTGAGGCTTGGGTTGCTCTGCATAACCCTAACATTCTCTGCCTGTCCGAAACCTGGCTGAAACCATCCACCCCTGATTTCTAGTGCTTGTTGTCTAATCATAAACTAATCAGGCAAGACAGACCCCTAGCTAAACGTGGTGGTGGTGTTACCATTTACTATAAATCTCATCTATCACTATCAAGGAACGTCTCCTCCCCCCTTCACTATCTGTGAATCAATTCATGCAATCTTCCAACTTGGCTCTAAGAAACTGCACATAGTGTGTGCCTAAAACCCACCTGGTAGTGGCATCTCTGGTCTTGAGGAACTCCTTTCTCAGGTGGACACAACGATAGGATGAAACAAGGTTCTCATACTAGGGGATTTCAACTTGAACTGGACCAGTAAAGCAAACCAGCCCTTCCACACCATAGTACAGGGCCACAACCTTCACCAGATTATCACTGACCAAACAAGGGTCACGGCTCCCCCCTCCAGTCCAGCTCACTAATTGACTGGGTCCTTACAAACCACCCTGACAGCATAGCCTCGACTGGTACCCTTTCAGATGCAATAAGTGATCACTGCCCTATCTTCTGCATCTGGCGCACCCCTAGTCGGCCATCCCTTCCCCCAAAACTTATCACCTTCTGCAATCTGGGTAACTTTAATCAGACACAGTTTCTGTATGATCTCTCTATGACTGACTGGTCACCAATTTTCACTGCCTCTAATGCTCAGTCAGCCCTTGATTTCTTCCTAGCAAGATTTAGACTTCTCCAGGATATCCATGCTCCCAGAGTCACCCGCCACATACGTGGAACTCAAACAAAGTGGTTAACCAAGGACCTTCTCTCTCAAATTAAATTCTAGAGACAAACGTTGGTGGTGGTGTTTCAAGGCCTCTGGACTTCAGTCTGACCATGACGCCTACAGGTCATTGAGAAATACCTGCAAAAGAAATATCCGCTTAGCTAAAAGTGCTTTTTGCAAAGACTTATTAACAAAAGCCGTAGGTGACTCAAAAAAATTCTAGTCAATCATAAAAACCCTCCAGGGAACAGATTGCACTGCCACTTAAAATGACATGCTGTTAAATGGCACTCATTGTAACAACCCAGTGACCATCGCCAATTCCTTCAACCATCACTTCTCTGACCTATCAAGTCATGTGGCCTCCCTCCCCCCCGGCAACACCACGTCCCCCCCCACAGACATAAAATCCACACCCACACACCCTCCTTTCCAGTTTTAGGCTATTACAAGAACTGAAATTCTAAAGCTACTACTCGCTATCCCAGACAGCACCAGCTCTGGGTTCAATGGGCTTGAACCCCTGCTTCTGAAAATAACTGCCCCAATCATTGCCTCCCCCTTAACCAAAGTCTTTAACTTGTTGCTGTGCCATGGCACCTTTTCTGATATCTGGAAAATAGCCAAAATAACACCAATCCCTAAAAAAGGTGATCCAAAAGAAATTGTTAATTATTGACCCACTGCCTTTCTTTCGGTGCTTAGCAAAATCCTGGAAAAATTAGTGGCTACTCAAACCATAGCTTATCTTCAGAAATTTAACCCCATCTCTGGTGCCCAGCATGGCTTCCACAAAGGCCACAGCACCTCCACTGCCCTCCTAAAACTAACAAATGACATCTATGCTGCCATGGATGCTGAACTCTTGACAGGTGCAATCTTCATCGACCTGACCAAGGCTTTTGACCTGGTCAACCACAGCCTTCTCCTTTCAAAACTTCACTCACTTGGTTTCTCTGCTGAAGTGGTGGCATGGTTTAAGAGCTACCTCTTAAACAGGAAGCAAGCTGTAGTTTTCAATTCTGTCATGTCATATCTCTCCTCTATCCAAGTTGGTGTTCCTCAGGGCTGTATACTGGGCCCTCTGCTTTTCTCTGTCTTCATCAATGACCTCCCGCTTAGCACCAATCTACTCATCTCATCTCTTCTCTACACGGATGACCTAGTCATCTACTATAGTGCCAAAAATATCTCTGATATAAACCACTGTCTTGCTTCTGACTTCTCAAGCATACAATCCTGGCTGACAGAGAACAAACTAGTGCTCAATGTCAGCAAAACACACTGTATGCTCTTTGGCTCTTCTGTCAGACTTAAAGGAAATTGAAACTCCCTCAATATCTCGTGTGCAGATGGCTCCCCACTTGTCACTTCCAGATCCTTCAAATACCTGGGGATTCTCCTGGATGAATCCCTGGATTTTGACCAACATATTACTGCCACCTGTAAATCTGTCAACTCAAAAATTGGAGGGGCCTACCTTACTAGCTATGCTTTCACCCCTTCTGCCAGACTTGCTGTTGCACAAGGCATTCTACTCCCAGCCCTGGCCTATGGCACGGTCACCTACCTAGGTGCCACTAAGTCCTCCCTCCATAAATGGGACACTACCTATAACAACATCTGCCGCTACACCGCTGCATCACCTAGATATAAACACCACTGCCAGCTCTATGCAGACTTAAATTGGCCCTCTCCCACTGCCCATTGACTTCAGTCCTATGGATCCCTAATTGACGGAATAGTTAGATCAGGTCTATCTCAATCTCTTGCTTCCATGCTTCACTCCCAGTCCCCCTCTTATGGGCTCCACTCTACCGACCTAGCCCCTTTCTATATTCCCAGATGCAAAACCTCTATGGGTGCACAAGCTTTCTCTCACTCAGCTCCGAAGTACTTGAACTCCATACCTCTAGCCATCCACCTAGCTCCTACCCGTGCCAGTTTCAAGAAACTCCACCGAGATCATCTGCGTGCTTCTAACCCCTGCGCTTGCTTCCACCCGCCACAGATCCCTCTTCCCATTTCCTAACTACCCCCCATACCTACTCCCCTCCTATCTGCTTTATCACCTCTCTCTAATGACCTTCCCCTTGCACACTCTCCACCACCCTTCACCCCTTTCTCCCCTGTCTCTACCACATCCTCCACGCCCTCCTCTCTAAAAGCTTACTACCTCTAAGGCAGTTATTGTTTATTGTAGATATCTTGTCCAATCTTATTCATTTTTTGTACTCTATATTTCAGTTGTTTTGCACTTGTCCATACATTATTAACTTTGTCTAATGTTATGCTGCTAGTACCCTGACCTGGTTTCTAAACTGTATTTCGCTCAACCTCCAATGTTGATTGTTCTGACCTCCTCCCACTGTAGTACCTATTTCATATGCTGCGTCACATGGTGTGCTTATGTACTGTCCACTTGTATTCTCCCAGGCCGTGCCTGAAAATAGGCATTCCCATGCCTAGTTCACCCAACTGGTTACCAAAAGCAAATAAATAAATAAATCTGTGAAATTAACTAAGTGTAGAAAGATTTGCAAAGTAGAGGGAGTGGTTTAGCTAGAAGGAGCCTGGTTAAAACCAGATTTAAACACTGCCCTAGGTAGCTTCTGCCAGAGAACAGGCAGAGCACCAAGAGGAAGGAGCTGCTGGTATAACTAAACTTCTCTACTGGGACTATATTGCCCTCCTTCCCCTTCCTTCCACCCAAAGGCAGTTCTACTTTTATAAGCACAGGATTTGACTGACAACAGGAACTTCTTGTTTGGAAGTAGGAAATGTGATCACAGAGCCACCAAAGACTCACCATCCTAGAAGAGCAAGAGTAGCTCTCCATCCCCTCTAGCTGCTGGAGGTATGACTCAGAGCAAGTAAGGAGAATACTGAGAAATATAGGAACTTCTTGTCTCAGAACAGACAGATCAGGAGCTAAAAGGGCACAGAGGCAGTAAGTAAGTAGGGAGAGAAAAAAAAGAAATAAATAAACAGAGGAAAGAGTAAGTATTCCAAACAACAGTTAGGGAGCCAGAAATAAGACATGATGGGAGTGGTGCAGTGCAGTGGCTGTGGAGCAGCAGTCTTCCGCGAGACATTCTGGAGGATGCGGTGTTGTCCCATCTGCAGGCACCTTTCTGGGCTGAGGGAGGAGGTTGCTCATCTCCAGGCTGAGTTGGCCAGGATTTGTGGGGAATTCCTCTCCCACCCAGGGACCACCAGGGTCACTGCCATTGCCTCAGAGGTTGCCAAGAAAGAGGAGCTGTTGGACCACAGTGGGCTCAGGGAGGGTGAGGGTGGTGGAACAGAGGTGCATTCCTCCAGTTGTATCTTTCCACAATTTCTATGCCATTCTGAAAAAGTGTGATTCCTCTATGGAGGCACCCACAGTGGAGACCAAGGAGGATGCTGGGAACCTCGACAAAGGAGACCCACAGGAGGGTGGCATGGGACCCCACAGGGGAAGGAAACAACTCCTGGGGGGGACTCCATTGTTAGAAAGGTAGAACTGGGGGAGGAAAGGAAGAGGGAGGTAACATGCCTGCCTGGCACCATGGGTTGGAGGGACAGGGGAGCGAATCCTCTGGATCACAGGAGCAGCTGCACAGGGGAGGGAGCTGGATGTCATTGTCCACCTAGGGACAAATGACCTGGCTAAGGAAGGGATCAGAGCAGTGCAAGAAGTGTTTGTGGAGATGGGGAGGGGCCTTATACAAATAGCACACACGGTAACCTTCTCAGAGGTGCTGCCTGTCTATGGTTCGGGTTATGCTATGGTGCTCCACACCATGGGATTCAATCAATGGTTGAAAAACTGGTGCAGAGCTCAGGGATTTGGCTTCAATGGGGACTGAGGGTCCACCTGGAGGAATGCAGGCCTATACTGGCATGATGGTCTGCATCTGTCCAGGAGGGGAACCAGGATCCTAGGTGATAGGTTTAAATGCTTCATTGGCAAGCATTTAAACTAGCCAAGGGGGGGAGGCACTGGAGAGGAACAGGGAAATCCTAGCCCCCCCAAAATCAGGGTAGTAAATGAGGCAGACACCAACATAGAGATGTCGATAGGGAGAAGTGCTGGGGTAAATGGAGAAAGTGACAAACACAATAAGGACAGGGGTGGGGCAAAAAGGGGTAAGGCCATCAAGAAATGGAAGGTAATGAGTACCAATGCCCGTAGTCTGGGCAACAAGCTCCCTGAACTTGTGGCCTTGATGGAAGAGGGATGCCTGGATATCGTAGCAGTCACAGAAACATGGTACACAGAGAACCATGACTGGGATGTTAACATACCAGGGTACACAATGTACAGGAGAGATAGGGAAGGGAGAAGAGGGGGCAGAGTAGCTCTCTATGTAAGGGAAGGGATAAAAGCAACCGAACAAAAGAGTAAACAGAGAGGAGAGAAGGCACTGTGGGTCACCTTAGAGACTGGAAATGGCACCACAATCCACACAGGGGGTTGTCTACAGACCCCCATGTCAGGGGGAGGGAATGGACAAGGATATGATAGAAGGCATACTTAGGATGGCAGAGAAAGGGGAGATACTGTTGATGGGGGCCTTAATATGCCAGATGTTAACTGGAGCACCTTTGCTGCAGCCACATCCAAAAGCAGGGCCGTTCTCGATGCTCTTCAGGTGGCATGCCTCAGACAGCTAGTTTTGGAACCTACTCATGAGGGAGCAATCTTAGACTTCATACTCTCAAATGGGGACAATGAGAGGATCTCAGATCTAGAAGTGGGTAGCCATTTGGGAACAAGTGACCATCAAACAGTGTGGTTCATGATTAACTCAGCTGTAGAGTCAAGCCATACAAAAGTGAAGGCTCTGGACTTCAGGAGGGCTGACTTTGGCAAGATGGGAGAGTGCCTCAGAAAAGCACTAGCAAACAGGCTAGAAAGAGGGGTGGAGCAACAATGGGGAAATATCAAAACTGCCATCACAGAGGCAACAAGCCTTTGTGTGAAGCAAATAAACAAATCAAAATGAAAGAAAAAGCCACTATGGTTCTCAAAAGAGGTAGTGGTAAAGGTTAGGGAGAAAACAATAGCATTTAGGAAGCATAAGGAAACACAGAAGGAGCAGGACAGAGAACTGTACCAGTTAAGGCAGAAGGAAGCAGGGAGGGTAGTCAGAATAGCAAAGGCCCAAACTGAGGAAAAGATAGCCAACTCAGTTAAGAAGGAGGATAAAACCTTTTGTAGGTATATCAGGGAACATAGAAAGACAAAGGGAGGGATAGTGAGGCTGAATAGAATGGACGGTGGGTGGGCAGAGAGGGACAGTGAAAAAGCAGGGATACTGGATGAATACTTCTGTTCAGTATTCACAAAAGAAGAGGTGGGGGAGGTGCCTAATCCAATTAACAGAAGCACTCTGGATAGGGTGGTTGATCCCAGTCTTTTCACAGAAGAAAGGGTTCTGAAAGAACTCCTAAAACTGAAGATGGACAAAGCAATGGGGCCAGATGGAATTCACCCCAGAATTCTAAAAGAATTATGCAGAGAACTGATGACGCCACTGACTACCCATTTTAACAAATCATGGGAGGATGGTGTGGTACCTGAGGACTGGAGGAAGGCAGATGCGATTCCCCTTGACAAAAGTGGGACCAAGACAGAGGCAGGAAACTATAGACCTGTTAGTTTGACCTCTGGGGTAGGGAAAGTGATGGAAGCACTTCTGAAGGAAAGAATTGTTGAGTACCTAGAGGCCAGTGGGGCACAGGACCCAAGGCAGCATGGGTTCACAGTGGGAAGGTCATGTCAGATGAATCTAATTGATTTCTTTGACTGGGTGACCAAAGTAGTAGACTAGGGAGGGGGCTGTGGATATGGCCTACCTAGACTTTAGCAAGGCATTTGACACAGTCCCACACAAAAGATTAATAGTCAAATTAACCAGCTTGGCAGTGGGTGCCAGGGTGGTAGCCTGGGTAAAACATTGGCTGGACAACAGGACACAGAAGGTAATTGTAAATATAGTCCACTCTGAAGAAAGGGGGTTACTAGTGTGGTATTGCAGGGTTCAGTACTGGGTCCAGTCCTTTTAATGTCTTTATAAGTGACATTGCAGAAGGACTGGAAGGAAAAGTATGCCTCTTTGCAGATGATACAAAGATCTGCAACAGGGTTGATACACAAGGAGGCATGGAAAGGATGAGAAGGGACTTGGCAATGTTGGAGGATTGGTCAGAAGTATGGCAGCTTGGATTCAATGCAAAGAAGTGCAAAATAATGCACCTGGGAAACAAAAACCCAGGGGAAGATTACACAATGGGGGGGGGAGGTAGTAACAACAACAAAAATGGAAAGGGACCTGGGGGGTAATCATATCAGATGACCTTAAGGTTGGCAAGCAATGTGAGAAGATGGTTGGGAGGGCTGGGGGGTTACTGGGATGTATAGAGAGAGGCATCACCAGCAGAAAACAGTAAGTTGTTATCCCCCTGTACAGACAGTTGGTGAGACCCCATCTGGAGTACTGCATCCAGTTCTGGAGATCCCATCTCCGCAAGGACATAGACAGGATGGAGGCAGTTCAGAGGAGGGCAACTAAAATGGTGCAGGGTCTGCAAGAGAAGCCATATGAGGAGAGACTAAAGGAGCTTAAGATGTATACCCTTGAGGAAAGGAGGGAGAGGGGAGACATGATAGAAATGTTTAAGTACCTCAGTGGAATCAACAAAGTCCAAGAGGGTAGCATCTTTCAGAAAAAGAGATGTGCAAGAACAAGGGGACACAATTTGAAGATGGGGGGGACAGCTCAGGGGCAATGTGAGGAAGTATTTTTTCACAGAGAGGGTGGTGGACACATGAAGCAGCCTTCCTGAGGAGGTTGTGGGGTATACAACTGTGGGAAAATTCAAGAATACATAGGACAGACATAAGGCAATTTTTGTGGGGGAGGGTAGGAAGAAATAGGCTGTTGGTTAAATAGGATCTGCAGCTTATCTCTAGGTAGGGAAATGGGCAGACTAGGTGGGCCAAGCGGTCTTTATCTGCCGTCAAAGTCTATGTTTCTATGCTTACCCTGGCCCTCATCAGGACGTGACTGTTATGGGGGAGGTGCACCCTCAGGCATCCTCTACAGAGGGTGGCTTCTCGGCTGAGCTCAAGGAATTGACTGCCACTCTAAAGGAACTTTTGAGACATGGTACACTACTAGCAGAAGTTAGATCACAATCTTCCATCGATGCTCCAGCATCCCCTGCTATGTTTTTCCCAAGGATGCCCAGAGAACCTGTCATTTGTCACAATTGCGGCAAGGGTGGCCATATGAGGAGGGAATGCCGGTCTCAGAAGGACTTAGAGAAAGTGGTGAACCGGCTTCAAGGAGAGCTTCAGAAAATGAGTCAGTGGTCAAGGAGTGCATGAAATGACAGCAGTGAAGGCTTCGGCCATCCTAACTCAAACCTCTCTGTGGCTAAATCATCTGTCCAGGCCCCTGCTGTTGTCCCTCCAGACTGGTCCAAAATAGTGGGTCCTTCAATGAAGACTACTGTGGCTGTGAATGGTATTCCTACTTGGGCTGTGCTTGACAGTGGGTCGGAAATGACCACTATTTCAGGACTGGTATGGCAAACACTTATCTGATTTGCTATCACAATCCCTGGAAGGCCTACATGTGTGGGGGCTGAGCGAGAAGTCTTATCCCTACATAGGATATGTCCAGCTCTGGTTGTCTTTTCCTGCAACTGTAACTGGTGTAGAGGAGCAAGTAGAGACACTGGCTCTAGTGTGTCCCCCACCGGACTGTATGATGGGGTTCCCATGTTACTTGGAACAAACGCCCACATGTTTGGGAGACTAGCACAACTCTGCCATGAGAAACAAGGGCAACTGACTGGATGGGTCATAAGAATTCCAGCCTTAGTAAAAAGGGCATATGACTTACAACAGAAACCCAATGAAGAGGACCCAGACGTGCCAGTGGGAATAGTGTGGGGAAAAGGAACCTGACTCCTTGGTATTGGCCCCCAACGCCCAGTGCACAATCCATGGAGAAGTCCATCTAAAGAGAAACATAAACAACAAAATATTAATGTTGGATGCACCAGGTGATGGAAAGTTGCCAGAAGGATTATTGGTTAAACCCAGCATCTTGCCTGCCCATACCTATGCACGACGAGTGATGGTCCAGATTCGAAATGTGTCAGATCGGGACATCTTCCTGGACATAAAGTCTCCACCACTCGTTCACACTTATGGGACTACACCGGAGGTGCTAGGACCCAGCGGGAGCAAACTTTTTGCAGAGGTTCGGCGCCAGAGATGAAGCTGCGAGGAGCAGCGTCACGGGCATCAGCTCATGCGGTAATGACTATCTCGGTGTCGACCCTCCAACCGCCTCAGTTCCTTTTTTCCCCACCGTCGAGTGCACTTCAGTGACAATGTTGCTCGCCCGCAAGGAGTCAAACTTCAAACTAGCAGCATAGTTTTCAGTTTTATTGTTTTGTAATATTATCTCAAATAAGTACCACTTAGTTTATTTATTCTTATTAAAGAAAAGAAGTCTCAGCCTACATTGACGGAGTTGACCATGAGCGGGACAGGTGATGGTAGGGAGACTTTGTATGAAAGCTGTTCAGTCAGCTGGGCTGGGTCCGGTCTGCCGCCCTCTCTGGAGGGGGGGGGTCAGACAATGGACAGTCCAATGCCTGAGGGGATGGGTGATACCCCCAGAAGCATAAAAGTAAACGGTCCCATTCTCGACACCATTCGGCCTCGAGCTCTTCTTCGACTCGTAGGTAAAAAAAGAGAAGGCATCACTCGAGGTCACCCCCTGCTATGTCTGCGCATAGACAGTCGGTTATTGGGGCTAGTTACCAGTCTCCTCCTTTGGAGTCGCCAATTTCTGTTTCTGGTGGCCGACCTCTTCAACATCGGAGCCCTATCCTGCCCTCCGGTAGGTCTTCAGATGAGCAGTTTCATCAATGGGCTCGGAGGTTGGTCCAGCTGCCTGGCCCAGTCACTCTGGAGCCTTCGGGCTTTTTGGGGGATCGTGTAGGGTGGTTGGGCCTCCCTAGTCACACGGCACCCTCTTCAGTGCCGTCGACTCCGCGCTTAGGTGTCCCCCCCCCCACATGGCTACAGTGCAGGAGGCCACACTGATGCCTCTATCCTGGTATTCATCCTTCTTTCTTCTCAGATCCTGTTTTTCAGAGTGTTGGGATGTTTTTGGCACCTTCGGTGTCGATGGCTCATTCAGCGCCATCCTCGGCATCAATGCAACTGTTGGCACCATCCTTAGCGCCGTTGGGGTTGTCGGCGTCATCCTCAGTGCCGTGCACCTCATCAGTGCCATCCTCGGTGTCATGTGCTTCATCGGCATCATCCTCAGCACTGTACGGCTCGTCGGCACTGTCTTCAGCGCCATGCAGCTTTTCAGCGCCGTGCCCTTCTTTGGCGCCGAGGCCTGTTAGGGCGTTGTCCAGTCTTCAGGGCTCCTCTGAATCCTTTTCCTTCCTCATTTCTTTCTGATTTTCACTCCTTTCCTGTCCATGCAGTCCCTCCTGGGCTGTCAGGAGATGACATTGAGCTTGACCCAGACCTTCACCTGGGTGATGATGTGGAAGAATCTCATCCTGTAGCAGAGCCTCTGGTCTAAGACCTGTCTTTTAAGTCTCTGCTAAAAAATTTGAATTCCACTCTTTCTCTCCAGACAACAGATATCGATCCTAGGAAGCTGTTAAGACTTCAATACCTCCATGTTCTGGAGATCCCTATGGATTTGACTCCTCCGGCACAGCCCTCCTTTGAAACGCTTTCTCAAATGGTATGGAATAATCCCACTCTCATTGCTTCTGTGGCTAAGTCCATAGATAGAAAGTATGCTGCTCCCAAGGATCGACCCATCTTGGCCTCCCAGGCCTTTGCAGACCCTATTGTAGTCTTGGAGGAGAATGATAAGGCTGTCCTCCCTCAGGCATCTTCATTCCGGCCTATAAACAAAGAATCTCACAAAATAGACACCTTAGGTAAGACAGCCTTTGCTGCTTCTACCCTGGGTATGTATATTGCCAGCTACCAGGGCTATTTTTCTCAATACGAGTATGTTCTTTGGCATTCGCTCAAACAAATGGTAGAGGCTCTGCTGGACTCAGACTCTAATTCGGAGCTACTTCAAACCATAACCAGGGGTATCAAGTCCAACAACCAGCAGGTTAAAGGAGCTATGGACGCTTTCGATACTGTTTCTCGGGCGGCAGCGGCAGGCATCTGTACTCACCTCCACTCCTGGCTGCACACTTCAGGTTTCATGAATGATGACCAGCAACAGGTTATGACATTACCCTTCGATGGTATGTATCTCTTTGGTCCCCAAGTAGAGCAAGCTCTGGAGGCCACTCAGAAGACTAGGTCTGCCATTAAATTGGCTCGACCTGTTCCCACCCCTTCTCGTGGGGGTGTTAATAAGCATCAATTTCACAACTGTCAGTCCTTTTGAGGCAAAGGCAGTTGAGGTTTTAATAAAAACCAAGCCCCCCAGCCTCAAAAGAAAATGCAACAGAAAGCACAAGGACCCAAAGCGCCCAGTGCTACTTTCTGACTCTCAGGCCCAAGTCCCTCCTCAGCTGCCAGAGGAGGACTTTCTCTCAGCAGTGGGGGGTCATCTCACTCAGTTCTACAACTGTTGGAAGACCATAACATCACACAAATGGGCCTTCTGGATAATCCGTGAGGCATATTCCCTCAATCTTTTGGAGACCCCTCCAGATCTTCCCCCCAAGCGACAGCCCAGACTGTCGACAGTTCAGTCAGAACTTCTCGCCTCCGAGATACAGGACCTTCTGAACAACAGGGCAGTAGAAATAGTTCCGTTGGATCAATGGAACACAGGGTTCTACTCCCACTACTTTCTTGTTCCAAAGAAAACTGGGGGCATGCACCTCATTTTGGACCTCAGAAAACTGAACAGATTTCTTCCCAAGGAAAAGTTCAAAATGATGTCACTGGGAACCCTGTTGCCCTTGCTTCATCAACACAATTGGTTAGCTTCCCTGGACATACAGGATGCTTGCCAACATTTTCCTATTCACCCAAAACATCACAAATACCTAAGGTTTGTGGCTTTGGGCCAACATTATCAGTTCAGAGTCCTGCCCTTTGGGCTATCTTCAGTGCCGCAAGTTTTTACAAAGTGTTGTGCAATTCTCGCAGTGCATCTCAGAAAGATCGGAATACAAGTTTTCCCATTTCTGGATGACTGGCTTCTAGCAAGCCCTTCCAGGCAAGGAATTCTCGATGCCGTAGCCATGGCCTCAGACTTTCTAACGTCCATGGGAGTCCTGCTAAATCTCAAGAAATCGCAGTTGCAGCCCTCCCAGAAGCTTCTTTTCATAGGAACTCTTCTGGATACCTCTTGTGCAAAAGCTTTTCTACCAGAGGACAAAAGGAGTGATATCCTACAGATGGCCCAATACATCAGAGAGAACAGCTCAGTTTGAGCTATCTCAATGCAGCAGATGCTGGGTCTCATGGCATCCTCGGTGTTCACTGTACCTCTAGCATGCCTCCACATGAGAACCTCTCAATGGCTGCTCAGTACTCAGTGGTCCCCATCTACTCATCCTCAGTCCTTTCTCATCAAGGTGACAGAACCTCTCAGGAGATCGCTCACCTGGTGGTCGCAAGAGGACAATCTTATGGAAGGATACCCCTTTGCTCCTCTGGATCATCAGATTTCTATCACTACAGACATGTCCCTGTCGGGATGGGGAGCTCACTGTCAGGATCTCCACACTCAGGGTACATGGACTCAGGTTGAAGCCCAGCTTCACATAAACGTCCTGGAAATGAGAGCCATCCTGTATGCACTCTGGGCCTTGAAGGACATTCTTTGTCACAAGAACATTCTCCTTCAGATGGACAACAAGGCAGTGATGTATTACATCAACAAGCAGGGCTACGCACACTCTTACCCTTGTGCAGGAAAGCAATGAGAGTGTGGGAATGGTGCCTAGATCACAAGGTTCTTATTCAGGCAGTCTACCTGCTGGAAATACAGAACGAACTGGCAGACCATCTCAGCAGAACGGAGGCAGACCCTCACGAGTGGTCTCTCGACTTAACTGGAGTTCAGTCGCTATTTGCAGAGTGGGGAATTCCAGACCTGGACCTTTTTGCATCCCCACTCAACACAAAACTACCTCTTTTCTGCTCCAGAAATCCAGGGCCTGGCATTTTCTATCAGGATGCTTTCAGTCTGCAGAGGACAAAACGCTTTCTATACAGCTTTTCTACTCTTCCCCTAATCCAGAGGGTGCTTCTCAAATTTGAGTCTCAGGGACACAAGATGATTCTCATTGCTCCTTTCTGGCCTCGACAGATATGGTTTCCATTACTCAACAGTATGGCAGAAACCCCTCCAAAGGTGCTTCCCCTTCAGATGAACCTTCTGAGCCAGGGTCCTCTGGTCCATCCCAATCTGAGGTCGTTTCATCTTCACGCTTGACTCCTGTGGAGATAGAGGTGAATAGGTTCAATGCCTCTCGGAGAGTTTCTGACATTCTTTCGGCTGCGTGAAAGCCAGCAACCAGTAAGACTTACACTGCAAAATGGAAGCATTTTTCCCACTGGTGTGCAGGACATTGTTTGAATCCCTTTTCCTGACCACCCAACAAAGTTTTAGAGTACCTCTTAGATCTCTCAAATTCAGGTCTTCAATACTCTACAATCAAAGTTCACCTTTGTGCCATTTCAGCCTATAATGAACCATTACTTTCATTATCTTTAGCTCAGTTACCAGTAGTTAAGAGGTTTCTTAAGGGTATTCTGCATACCAGACCTCCTGTCAGATGTCTAGTTGCAGCCTGGGACATTAATCTCGTGCTAGACATGCTCACTAGAAAACCTTTTGAGCCACTAGCTACCTGCAAATTGAAATTCCTCGCTTGGAAAATGGCCTTCCTAGTGGCCATCACCTCGGCCCGCAGAGTTTCTGAAATACATGCTCTGGTAACAGACCCTCTGTACACTGTATTTCACAAGGATAAAGTAATTCTTAGGACCAATCCTAAGTTCCTCCCTATGGTTGTCTCAGAATTCCATTTAAACCAACCTTTGGTACTACCTACTTACTTTGCTGATTTCCAGAATGAAGGAGAATGTACCCTTCATTCCTTATATGTTAAAATAGCTTTGCGCTTCTATTTAGATAGAACAAAGTAAATTTGCAAAGCTCAACAACTGTTTGTCTCCTTCAGTGAGACCCGGCTGAGTCAGCCTGTCGCTATCAGATGCATTTCAGCATGGCTGGTAGCATGCCTTCGCCACTGTTATTCCATGGCACAGGTCAAGCTGGAGGGCAGAGTGTACGCTCACTCTACTAGAGCAGTTGCGGCATCCCTGGTGGAAATCCGCAATGTGCCCATTGCGAACATTTGCAATGCGGCTACTTGGAGCTCAGTGCATACTTTTATTAAGCACTATGCGCTGGAGGTCCATGCCAGACGAAACCTTTCATTTGGCAGGACTATCCTTAACGGACTTCTGTCCTGAATTCGTGAGCTCTTGGTTTTCCTGCCACCCTCTCGGGGGATTTTTAGCTCGGTACTCTCCCATAAGTGTGAATGAGTGGTGGAGACTTTATGTCCAGGAAGATATGGAAATTGCATACCTACCATAATTCTTGATCATCTTGGACAAAGTCTCCACCACTCATTCACACGCCCACCCTCCATCCCCTGAGCTCACCTCTCTGTTTTGGTCTTCACCCTCTCAATGTTTAGGCTGTGAAGACTTCTTTATTGACCCTTCTTATACGGGTCATTCGGACTATCTTATGTCCTATTTGTCTTACACTAGTCTTTCTAGGTTAGTTGCGCTGCACCTCCTCAGGAAAAAAGGTACTGAGGTGGTTGGAGGGTCGACGCCAAGATAGTCATTACCGTACAAGCTGATGCTTGTGGCTCCATTACTCGCGGCTCCATCTCTGGCACCGACCCTCTGCAAAAAGTTTGCTCTCGCTGGGTCCTAGCACCTCTGGTGTAGTCCCATAAGTGTGAATGAATGAGTGGTGGAGACTTCATCCAAGAAGATCAAGAATTACAGTAGGTACGTAATTTCCATATCTGGGTGAACAGAGGGTGCATACAGTACACTACACAGACACTGCAGTATTACCCAATAACAAGTACTCTGGCCAAAAGGAGAAAGTGACCCCAGACTTTTTTGACTTTGGTGATTCCCTGCTGCCAGCTGAATGGAAGGCTAGGATTAGCAAGAAACCTGCCCAGAGAGACCAAGTGTTTTCGCTAAAAGAATGGGACATGGGGTGTGTCCAGGGTGCAGAGCATCATATATGCCTGCATGATGACCAGCCATTTCGAGAGAGATCCGGACGCCTCACTCCAGCGGACATAGATGATGTGAGGAGACACCTGCTGGAAATGCTTGCTGCTGGTGTGATACAGGAATCAAGGAGCCCATATGCCTCTCCCATTGTGGTTGTTAAAAAAAAGAATGGGTTGGTGAGGATGTGTGTTGACTATCGAACCCTGAACCGGCGGACCATCCCAGATCAATTCACCATACCCCGTATACAAGATGCCCTGGATTGCTTGAATGGGAGCAAATGGTTCTCAGTATTGGATCTTCGCAGCGGATATTACCAGATTCCAATTGCCACGGAGGACCATGAGGAAACTGCCTTTGTCTGTCCTTTGAGGTTCTATGAATTCCTGAGAATGCCACAGGGGATTTTGGGTGCCCTGGCCACCTTTCAGTGACTGAAGGAATGTGCGGTGGGAGATATGAACTTGCTGGAATGCCTAGTGTACCTAGATGATGTCATTGTGTCTGGACACACATTAGAGGAGCATGAGACCCAACTGTTTAAAGTGCTGGACCGAGTGGAAGACTTCAGCCTCAAGCTATCCATCGACAAGTGCCAGTTTTTTCAAACCTCCGTAAAGTATGTGGGGCACATAGTATCTGCAGAAGTAATAGAGACCGATCGCAGTAAGGTTGAGTCAGTGACTACTTGGCCCCAGCCCCATAACTTGAAAGAACTACAACATTTTCTGTGACTCTGTGGCTACTACCGCAGGTTCATAAAAGACTGTTCAAAGGTGATTCACCCGCTCCTGAATCTTACCCAGGGTTACCCCCCCACCAACCATAAATACAAGAAAGGGGCTGTCAAAGAACCCGAGAAAGTGTACTTCTGCACAGATGAACCTTTTGGGTCCTGCTGGATACCTAAATGTGAAGCAGTCTTCCACGAAGTCATATACCAACTCACCCGCACCCCCATCCTCGCCTATGCTGACCCTACCAAGCCCTATGTGCTGCATATGGATGCTAGTCTGCAGAGCATAGGAGCTGTGCTGTATCAAGACCATGAGGATGGTTTGAGACCAGTCACTTTTGCCAGCAGGAGTTTGACCCTGTCGGAGTGAAACTATCCTGTGCACAAGCTGGAGTTCCTT
This sequence comes from Neoceratodus forsteri, assembly GCA_016271365.2. Taxonomy (NCBI): domain Eukaryota; kingdom Metazoa; phylum Chordata; order Ceratodontiformes; family Ceratodontidae; genus Neoceratodus; species Neoceratodus forsteri. Next base: position 660,063,009 of record CM028133.1, read on the forward strand.
GCCCTAAAATGGGCCATCGTTGATCAGTTTCATGAGTACCTCTATGGGGCAAAGATATTGGTGAAGACCAACTATAACCTGTTGACCTATGTACAGACTTCAGGTAAGTTAGACCCCACTGGGCACCAGTGGCTCTCTGCCTTATCAAACTATGACTATGTTGTCAAATACAGACCAGGACTGAACCATATTGATGCTGATGCCCTGTCATGAAGGTCCACTTCCAATAGTCATTGGGTCAAACTGTCTGAGCCTGGCATCCGAGCACTGTGCCAAAATTTTGACAGAGTTGAACAGATGTCTGCAGACACAGTGGACTGTCTAGTAGATTGCTTAGGCCCTCCTGATACCTGCATACCGGCTGCCTAGTGCCATTTCTCTGCTCTAGATATTAGTGCACTACCTCAACTTGACAATGACAGTATTCAGTGGGCTCAATCCCAAGATCCTATGATTCAACCCAAATTTGATGCCCTGCGTGTGGGGCAAGACGTGTCTAAGTTTCGTTCCCCTGACTTGCGAACTGCTCTATTGTTTAAAGAAGGCCCCAGGTTGAAGTTATTCAGTCAGTTGTTATACAGAGAGACAGTGGATAATAGTGGTCAAGTAGACAAGCAACAATTGGTCCTGCCCCAGGCCTTTAAACACTTGGTACTGAGGTCCCTCCACAATCACATGGGGCACCTCGGTATTGACAGGACCTCAACCTGGTACGATCTTGATTCTATTGGCCCAAGATGGGGGCTGACATTGAGCACCATGTAAAGACCTGTAGTCATTGCCTCCAAAGAAAAGCCCTGCCTCAGAGGACTGCCCCCTTGTCAATATCACCACCAGCTCCCCCATGGAACTGGTCTGCATAGATTTTTTGTGTTTAGAACCTGATCAATGGAATATTGGCAATGTGTTAGTGGTTATGGATCATTTCACATGGTATGCACAAGCTTTTCCAACCAAAGATCAAAAAGCCTCTACCGTGGCCAAGGTGCTAGTGGAAAAATTATTTGGCCATTATGGTGCCCCACAGCGGATCCACTCTGAACAAGGCAGAGACTTTGAAAGTAAGCTAATCAAAGAAATGCTCTCTTTGTGGGGGTGCAGAAGTCAAGAACCACCCCTTATCACCCGCAGGGGGACCCTCAACCAGAACATTTTAACCGCACCCTTCTAGACATGCTGGGCACCCTCCATCCAAAAGACAGGCATAAGTGGAGCCAGCAGATTAGTACCTTGGTACACGCATATAATTGCACCAAAAATGATGCTACTGGGTTCTGCCCTACCTGCCTCTGCCTCATATTCAGGAGAGAGGCCCGACTGCCAGTTGATATCTGCTTTGGGGTCTCTCCAGATAGGGTCCGAGCTGAAAACTACCTGCAGTATGTACAGAAACTGAAAGCTCAATTAAACCATGCATATCAACTGGCCCAGACAATGGCCACCAAGAGCAATCTCACCAACAAAGAGAGACACAACAAGAAAGTAAAGGATCAAGAGCTACGGCCCGGAGACTGTGTGTTGTTACGCAATTTGGGACTACATGGCAAGCACAAAATTCCTGATAGGTGGCACCATCTTCCTCATGCAGTAGTTGGAAAGTTGGATGATCTACCAGTATACAAAGTATGCCCAGAGAATAACTCCAAAGCTGTCAAGACCATGTACCATAACCACTTGCTGCCTATCAGCCAAGTTATTATTGAAGCTGAGCCAGCAGACATTGCCTCCCCTGGGCCGGTGTCTCATGCTGCTGAAAAAAAGAGACAGAGTCAACCTACCCCAGTAGTTACAGAGTTAAGGTTTCCCCCCGCAGTAGGCCCAGAATGATAGTGACTGTCAGTCTACCTCTGATGATGAGTGTGACAATGCCTATTACCCCTCCTATGAATTGAGTCAGCTGTTTCGATGTAACCCTATGACTAATTGTGGGGATGAAGCTGGGCCTTCTGGACTGCCTAACCCCCCAACTTCGGCCTTGGAGCCAATGCTCCCTGAAAGTGAGGTACAAAGCAACACATCTGAGATTGCAGACTCTGTGTTTTGTGGAACTGTGTGACTTAGCCGAAGAAGAGGCTGATGGTCTGAGTCTCCCTGGTGACACACCAGAACCTGAAGAAGAATGTGAGAGTGTTAACAGACCCCCTTCAGTGCTGCAAAGCCTAATTGTGCTACAGCCTCCTAAAAATGAACAACCTGGCCTTTGTCAGAGGATAATAATGAGCAAAGTGTTGTACAAACAGAGCCTACAGAGCAAAGAGCTGACGGTGCTCCTGGTTTGTACATTCCCATCCATGCAGAGGCAACCATCACAAGTGAGAAAAGCTCCAAAGTTAGTGCTGAAAGTACCGAGACTGTGGCTGCTTCCCCCAGAAAGACTGGCCGAGCTGTCAAGCCAGTACTATGCTTTAGTTATGATTCCCCTGGGAGGCCAATGGATTTGCCTCTCAATGTGGTTCACAAAGGGGTTTACATCTCACCAAGCTCACTGCCAAAACTGAGCTTTATGGCCAATTCCAAGTTGATTGTTCTTCCTTCTCAGTATGGTGCCTCGCCCCATCCAGCCCCAAGTTAGCTGATACGGAAGGGCCTCCTCCTACATTGTTTAATGTACAGGAAGTTATAACATGAATCAGTATTGTGATGTTACAAGTATGTTAATCATAGTGGAATCAGTATCACATGTATGAAACGTGCATAAGCATAGTCATTATGGATATAGTTTTGTGAAGTGTAGTGAATATGTATAGTAAAATAATAGGTTTATGTTAACTGATGCATGATGGTACAGACTTGACGAGGACGCCAAGTTTTCTCCAGGCAAAAGAAGGTATAACCCCCTACAAATGGGGGTTCCTGAAAGGTCTTCTTTCAGCTTGCTTAAATGCTCACTGCCAGGCTGATGTCCTGCATTTTAGCAGTTTAAATGTATTGCCAGAGAGTGCCTGTGTAGCTTCTGTGTACTGTCTCTTTAAGAACTGCCTGGACTGCAGTCATAATTAATCTGAGAGGGAGCTCTGTTAGAAGATGTACTTGTTTGCTGAACATTTGTTAGAGTGGTAATAATATTGCAGTTTGTTCTAACCTGCCTTCTTTGCAGCATGGACAGTTTTGTTTGTTTCCATCATCTTGGTCCTGGACTGTCAGAATGGGCCAATTAGTACATTTGGGACTCTAAAATGGAGCCTGCTTACAGGGGCTTGGTGGGGCCAAAACTTGTAGGAGTTGTAGTTTTGGGCTTTTGGCACCTAAAATAACCTGAAGGGGGAGCCCTTGTTGTGACTGACAGATCAGCCAACCAAACCTTTTGGATCTTGGGGAAAGTCCCACACTGCTTGCAAATTCAGTTAGATCTGAGTTGGGGAAGTGAAGAAGTAATAGCTCGAGATAGTTTGAGCAGCAATCCATAGTGGATTCATGTGGAAGAACTGTGGAAAGGCCTGAGTTTGACCTGCATGCCTGCCAGCTGTTCATAAGAGGGAACTTGTGCTTTTTTATTTTGTACTGAATCTGAATTTGGAGAGTGAATTAAGCCACTGAATTGTGACCAGGCTTTAACCTGAAGAAGACCGAAGATTTGCTGAATGCAATCGGCCTGTCAGGACTTCCAACTACCTCTGAACTCCCAGACTGTGCAGAAACTCTGTAATTGCGACCGGAGAGCCATTTGCCTGGTACAGTGGAATTTCCTTACATGTGAATGTGCTGTGTGCTTATAGTGGGCTGTGATTTGGTTCCCCACTGTGTGTCTGAACTGTGTCTTGCTTGCTGGAGACTGTATCCAGCTTCACAGACTGAATCCGTATCCATTTCCTTTTGCCCGGGCCCAGCCAGAATACCTGCTACGCAGAGAAAGTCATCGACGAGACACCGGCCTGGGGATCAGCCCCCTGCTCAACGCCTTGAACAGGAATAATGCCTCGGTGATTCGTGTGGGCCCTGCTTCTCCGGGCACTCCAGCTCAACAGCCTGCAGTTTCGATTTCATCCTGCCTGTGTCCAGTATTGGGTATCATGAGTAAACATTAGGGCAGCTCCCTGCAACAATAGCTAAATCTAAAAGTGCTGTCATCTGATTGTCTTGTTGCCTTTTCTTTCACGAACTGAGCCCTCCAGCTCCGGATTACGAATAGTGTGTATTGTGCATGTTGCTTTCTTCCATCACAGGGCACCAACCAGCTGCAACGTTTCTGGCTAGCCCACCATTTTTCTACCTGGGTACCCAGAGTGTGTGACTGTGTAGGGACTCTGAACTACATGCATAACTGTCTGATTAATATAGCTTTTAAGCAAATCAACCTGATTACGCCCTTCCCTTGTTCAAGTCCCCTGAATAAATCAGATTTAACTGTTTGCATTTAACCTGACTGTGGTTCCAGTTTGTGCTAAAAGTATTGTACCGTTGCTTAATCTTGTTTTACAGGGGGTTCCCAGGGTTAAGCTAGAGGAACCAGCCCTCGTGGTAAGTGTAAACAGTGTGGGTAATTGCCTGGTGAATAAAGGTCATTGTGAAAGTAATTATTGTATGTTGTTCAGGCCACTAGAAGGGAAAGAGGGGGGTTACAGTGTCCCGGAGGCCTGTGCCCAGGTTAGCTTGACCACTAACAACCTTGATCTCCGGGTGGAGTCACCCGTTTCATTACCCAGGCCCCTTAACCTGCTACTAGCCAAGCAGGCAGGGGTAGTAGCCCTTGGGATAATGCCACTTAGGGGTTACAACTAGAGTTACCTAAGCAGTATTTTATGGCAAGTTTTGAATAAATATTTATGGAAGGATAGACAGTTCAAATACAGATGCAAAACTGTGTGAACTGGTGGTTTATTCAGTTAATTTTATGAAAACAAACTAAAAGCAAGAGTCCCTCTCCTGCACTTTGGAACCAGCCAACGGACAGAGGAGGGATTTTTTTTACTCACCTGGGAGCCAATCTGCTGGGCGCTACAAAGAGCAACACAATGGCACCAATTTTAATTCTTTTGTCTGGCTGCTCAGTCCTTTGGGCATCAGCCTTTATTTTTAAGATATCGCTGAAGCTCAACGGGGGTTGGAGGACTCCACTGATTTCCTCTGAGAGCCCTCCCCCTGCACCAAGCAGTGAAACATTTATTATAAACTTTTATAAAAACAGACTAAAAGCAGGAGTCCCGCTCCAGCACTTTGGAAACTGCCGACAGCCAACAGACAGAGAAGAAATTGTGACCTTCCCTCCACCCACCAGCCCAACTGATACATGGTCTCCAGTGTTGACTGACACCTGAACTTAAAGTGCTCAAGGACAGATTTTGATATTTCTTCCTGTAGCAGACTGGCTTCTTCCCGACTCAGCCTACACACTGTTTCCAACTTTCTCAAACCCTTCAGAAGCCTGCATAAAGTTTTTTTCAGTCAGTATGTCTGTGGAACTGTAGCACCATTGAGTTTCTATAAAGGGAATAGAGTTAAGTTTATGTAAGTTGTGGAATTCCCGGACAGCAGAGCAAAACTGGTTAGTCCAAACTGCTATTTTAAATTGCTCTATGTTAATTAATCTTTGAGAGGAGTCCGTGTCCCCATGTGGTACTTAAGCTACTAGCTAATTATAAGGCAATAGTGTGTATTTTTTTGGAGTTTATTTGGGCAAATGCTATCTGTATAATTTTCTCAGTTTCAATTGAAAGTCAGCAGAGGTGGGTGTAGCTAAGAAGCTTTAGCGTAGCAGTGCAGCCTATGAGATTTCCCCTTACAGTCAGCCTCTACTGTCTCAGCCTAGGCATAAATTACAATATTTGCCTGAGCCACAGCATCTCAGCCTGCTGTTTGTAGTTCAATATTTACCTGAGCCACAGTACTTCTTCCTCCTTTTTATGGCTGTGGGCAGAGCCTACTGCTGTTCTGGCATGTCTTGCCTTAAAATGGCCTGATCATGGCACTGTCCATTGGACGTTTGGAAGTATCCTTCTGAAAGTCCAATGGAGCTTGAAACACTCCACCACAATCGGCCACTACAGAGTAACAGCTGCACTTTTTCGGCAATTACTTCCGCATTCCAGGGTAAGAACTGTGTGTGCATTACTTGCACGCATGTGCAGTTCTGCTGGTGCCGCCATCTTGTGAATGCCAGAATGCCATACGCCGCAACTATGTATGCATGAGTGCCACACATGTGCAGTTGCGTCACCATTCCCATCTTTTGGATAGCACTCCTCCCGCACCCTCCCACTGCTCCTGTCCTCCCCACTCCCTCCCAACATCAGCAGCAAAGAAAACCCTCTCACTCCCTCCCACTGCTGCTGTCCTCCCCCCTCTCCCTCTGTTCCCCGTCCCTGCACTGACATCGGGGTGCCCAATCCATGTGTCAGCATTATGTACCCCCAACTCATGTGGAACACTGAGAGCCCACCCCAGTGTGCCCAAATTTATGTTTTATGTTTCCCAGGCTGACATCAGGGTGCCCAATCCCTGTGTCAGCATCATATACACCCCCAACTCATGTGGCACACTGGGAGCCCACCCCAGTGTGCCCAAATATATGTTTTTCCCTTTTCCTGCGCAACATCAGGGTGCCCAATCTCATATTGGCATCATGTACTCGCCCAACTCATGTGGCACACTGGGACCCCACCCCAGTGTGCCCAAATATATACCTTTTTTCTCTGTAAATAAAGAAAACCATACCCCGATGTTTTTCTTTTTTACCTGTAAACAAAAAACTGTCCCTCGTCATCGACTCAGTCCCCCTCCTCCAATCCCACCCTCCCACTGAGCACCCACCTCCCCTACCCCGCCTTTACCCCATACTTACTCTGGAGGTCAGCGCTGTCATCTTAGCTGAACCGGGACACGTCTGCACTCTTCAAAGCCAAACCGCAAACTGAAGAATCAAAGGTAAGCGTGCTATAATGGTAGTCAATGGGGTTTTCAATTTATGTTGATAAATCAGCCATTTTTTGAATTTTGGCTCCAAATTTTCAACATGGGGTTCTTTGGACTCCACCTCATGGACACTGTCACTGTCATTTCGTTACTCAGTCCAGGAAGATGATTTCGCAGTCACTGCACGAATCACCTATCGGGACCAGTTAATGAAATGACAGTGCCACTGTTCATGAGGTGGGGTCCCAAAAAGCCCATGTTGCAAATTTGGTGAAAAAATTCCAAAAAATGACTGTGTTATGAGTGTGCATTGTGCAGTTTCTATGCATGCTCCTAATTTCATCAATTTTTTATATTTTCACTCCAGATTTTCAACATTACCATTTTTGCACACCTCCTTATTAATAGTACAGCTGTCATTTTTCACATCCTGCTCAAAATGTGTTTTCACACCTGTGGCACAGAATGGCATGGTCTCTCTGCCAAATCACCTTTTGGGACAAGTGAACAAAATGACAGTGGTTCTTGCCACGAGGTGGGGTCCCAAAAAGGCCATGTTAAAAATTTGGTACAACAACTCCAAAAAATGGCCAAGTTACACCTGGGCGTTAAAAATTTTCTACACACACATAGAAACATAAAGACATAGAATTTAACAGCAGATAAGGACCGCTTGGCCCACCCAGTCAGGTCCATTCCCTACCTGATGGATAAGCTGCAGATTCTAGTTAATCAACAGCTTACTTCCCCCTACCCCCACTAGAATTGCCTTATGTCTGTCCCATGCATTCTTGAATTTTCCCACTGTTCCTGACTCCACAACCTCCTCAGGAAGGCTGTTCCATGCATCCACAACCCCCTCTGTGAAAAAATACTTTCCAATATTACCTCTGAGCCGTCCCCCCTTTATCTTCAAATTGTGCCCCCTTGTTCTTGCACATCTCTTTTTCTGAAAGATATTACCCTCTTGTACTTTGTTAATTCCCTTGAGATACTTTAAAGTTTCTATCATGTCCCCCCTGTCCCTTCTTTCCTCAAGGGTATACATATTAAGCTGCTTTAGTCTCTCCTCATATGTCTTCTGGTGCAGACCCAGCACCATTTTGGTTGCCCTCCTCTGAGCAGCCTCCACTCTGTCTATGTATTTGAGGAGATGGGGTCTGCAGAATTGCATGCAGTACTCTAGATGGGGTCTCACCAACTGTCTGTACAGATGGATAACAACTTCTTGCTTTCTACTGTTGATGCCTCTCCCTATGCATCCCAGTATCCCTCCAGCCCTCCTTACTGCCTTTTCACATCGGTTGCCCACCTTTAGGTCATCTGGTATAATTACTCCTAGGTCTTTTTCGATTTTTGTTGTTGTTATTATCTCACCCCCCATTGTGTACTCTTCCCCTGGGTTTTTGTTTCCCAGATGCATTACCTTGCACTTCTTTGCATTGAATCTGAGCTGCCATATATTTGAACATTCTTCAAACCTTGCCAAGTCCCTTTTCATCCTTTCCACCCCACCTTGTGTATCAACCCTGTTGCAGATCTTTGTGTCATCTGCAGAGAGACATACTTTTCCTTCCAGGTGCTCTCTAATGTCACCTATAAAGATATTAAAGAGGACTGGTCCCAGTACCGAATCCAGCGGTACCCCACTAGTTACCCTCCTTTCTTCACTGTGGACTCCATTTACTATTACCACTTGCATCCTGTTGTCCAGCCAGTTTTTAGGGCTGCATAGCCGGAGCCTGCAGTCCTTTTATGAACAGAATGAGGACTCTGCATATTTTCCTTAATTAAAAAAAACCCAGATTTTCTCCGCCCATCACAACCCCGCCCTTCTCTGGTGCCTGTGCTCTTTTACTGTAACTCTCAAAACCCTCCCGCTACCACCCACTGTGCACTGTACCACCCCAACCCCTCTGTTCCCGTCTCCTTTATTCTGAGCATGCACTCAGCCAAATGTTATTGTACTCGAAAAAAAAAAAAACAACCTCCAGATGAGCATTTCCCGGTGAGGTGAGTCAGGGAAACTGCTCTATCACAGTTCAAAATACATTGTCAAGATGCCTTTGGTATTTCCACTGATACAGAAATCTAGCATCTCACTTCTTAACTAGGGTACCGTAAGGTAATTGCAAGGACTCGATAGTAACCCACAATGAGCATCACCAGTAGCAGATCCAGTAAAGAACCCAGCAGCCCAGATAGTGATGACTGAAACAGAAGCCCAAAATGCACAGCTTGTAACCTGGTCTACTAAGCCTGGCTACGCATAATATTGCTATCCAAGGGGACAAATCTGAGATGCTAGAGCGCTTCTTACCTGGTTCCTCCTGGGACCTGATTTTCCTAGCTCCAGCACCAAAAGCAAAGTTAGTAGAAGATGAGGTAACATCTTGTCACAGCATCAGGCATACTTTTCTTCAGAAAGAAGCATCACAGAAAAATACAACAACCGAAAGTTCCTGCATCCCTGGCAGTTGTCTCAATTCATAAGGGAAAAAGGATATGTTCTTGCTGCTGCAGGCACAGTGCAGTTAGTAAAGAAGAAATCCCTCCGGTTCCCCACCTTGCATTGCTGATTGACTCAGGTGTGGGGTTGGGGGGAGGGGGTGGGTGTCACCATTCAGAAGTCTACACAGTAGTAATTCAATGGAAGGAGACAGGGAGCAATAACTGCGAGCATCAATGAAGTGGCAGCTGTGTTTCACTGGTACGTGATATGAGACTGAAGTCTTTTATCATTTTTTGCATCTGCTTGTTGATCGCGGGGTGAGGAAGACTGAAAGATGCGGATGAGAGATTCTTGTGCATTGTTTTGGGAGTAAATATTAGTTTGAATAGGTTTCTGTTTTTTTGGAAACGTTATTGAGTGTGACTACAGACTTGCAGTATACTATAACTTATAGCCGCATGCACTGCCTTTGGTTTTCACCTGCAAGACTTTTTTCAAAAACAGCCATCACACATACTGTAAATTACGAGTATGTTTCAAGAGCCCCATTAGCCCAAATTGATTAGGAAGACATTGTGTAGGAAAACATGTATTTGAATAGACCTTTTAGATGGTGTACTCAAAGCTTGTCTGGGTCACTTTTTACAGTTTAGTATCGCAAAATGTTATTCTCTATCTTTTTATTTTAATTTTACTGTACTGTATAGTGACAGCAGTGTACTTTATTACTACTCCAACTGTTATTGTTCTACTCCCATAATTGCTATTATTTTACTGTATATGCTGTTTGAGGATTGTCACTCTTCTGCTTTCCTCCAGGGGAGGAAACATGTAAATGAGACTTCACTCTCAATGGTTTAACTTTCTGGTTATGTACAGAATATTTCTTATACTAATATTACATGGGGCTGGATTCTGCAAGGGTGGAGAAAACCAATGCGCCAGATTTAGTTACGCTTCCCACTGAGATGGAACAACCGATTTACACCGGCAACATGTCAGTAGCATCAGATGCAGTTCGACTGCAACTGCTATAAAAACAAATGCATTGCATTTAGCTCCTTTACACAGCACTGAGGCTATCTCCCCCACACTCCCAGAATGTTATGGGTGTGCAAAGAAGGGAACTGTATATCCAAATCTTCCTGCACCCATGGAGAAGCTAAGGTGCAGACATAACTCTCAACTGCTATGAATTTTACACTCAAATTTACCCTTGCTCTGCAAAGGTTTACTGATCTTCTCAATGATGTTACAGCTATTTTTTCACACACACACAGTATTAAATCATTAAACTAACTTGATAGAAACATTTCCTTAACAGTAAATATATGGGGCCCACTATTTGTAGACATATTTTTTTAAATCAGAAAGAGCTACATAGTTTGGTCATTTGCTCTGAATTTGAAGACCAGTGCTATAGTAATGCTGAGAGGTTGAGAGGTATAGGTGCGGAGTGGAATGGGCCCCCTTGCAGAACTACTATAGGTCCAATACATTAATCTGTGGATAGGTGCTCTGCTTATTTTTAGGGCTGCATGGGCGGAGCTTGCAGTCCTTTTTATGAGCAGAGTGAGGACTCTGCATAGCAGCTCTCGAAACCCTCCCGCTTACCACCCACTGTGCACTGTACCACCCCCACCCCTCTGTTCCCATCCCCTTTATTCTGAGCATTGCACTCAGCCAAATCTCATAGTGCTCGAAAAAATCCCTCCGACGAGTATTTCCTGGTGGGAATTGTCATCAGTGCCATTACTTGTAAGCATTCCCCCTGCACATTTACAACTCGTGCATCCCCGTTGGACCCTGAACAACTAAAGGCTTAACCTTAAACTCTTATTTTATGCTTACCACGGATGTTTATTTATTGTGCCTGCAAAGCTCCATTTCCGCGTATGCCCAGCAACAGCATTTACCCGGTGATGTTATCAACAGACTCCGCTCTCAGTCCACAACTGAAATACAATGCCTGCCAAGTCCTGTCATGTTTTCCACATAATGCACTTTATGTGAGGTTCCTTTGATGTGCCCCGATTTCAGAGAGGTTCAAGATCAGATCGTGTCACTGGAGCTTTCAGTAGCTAGAGCTGACAGTGCTCAGCTGTCTCACGATGAGCTAGCTGGAGCACCAGACTTTTCTTTGTTTTGGGGAAAAAGCTTCTCTTGGCATTTGGTTGTTTACCTTCTTTTGCACAGATTGTAACCCCCACACACCATTATGAAGACACAACAAGGAGGCAGGAGGGAGAAAATGAAAAGAGGGGTATATCCATGGAGAAGTCTGTAAATTTAATGATCACTGATGTTCGCACAACAATTCATTTGTGCCTGCTTGATGTGTCATGGTAACTGTGTGTGGGGCCAAAATTTGCACCAGATGAAGTACAAATCCAAATACCAAAAAAAGAATTTTTTCCTCTCAAACTAGAAAAGTCTGGTGCACTGGCTGTTCGTGAGACAGCTGAGCACTGTGCTCTTTTACTGCAGCTCCTCCCCACAAAGCTCTCGAAACCCTCCCGCTACCACCCACTGGGCACTGTACTACCCCCACTCCTCTGTTCCCATCCCCTTTACTCTGAGCATTGCACTCAGCCAACATAATGTCAAACATTCAAATTACTGACTTGTTCTTCAGAAAAGGCATCTTACATCAATTGATCTGCATGGGTTCAGTCTTCATAGCAGAACACATACTGCCAGGGTGACAATTAAGTTCTCCTTGGAGTGCCAAGTATGATTTTCTATTTCATTTGCATATTTGTGTCTGCAGCAGAGTAAGCCAGTGCTGTTCCAATTTCTGACTGAGCAGAACACATACTGTCAGTGGGACAATTTTCTATTTCTTTTGTATTTATTCAACTATAGCCTCAAATGCATATTTTTGTCTGCAGCAGAGTAAGACTCAGTGCTGTTCCCATTTCCACTGCTTTGCCTATAAATCCATTCTGTGAAGCAGACCTGAAACTCTCTGTGAGGATGTTGCTAAACTTGTTAATGTTCTAAACTTCTTCTCTCTCTGTTTCTGTAGCTGCTGTGGTGCATTGTATCTGTTTGATACATTTACAGTATATTATATATACTTTTATAATTCATTTTGCTTGATAATGACCTATGCCTGCACTGTGCTTTCAAGCAGAGTTAGGTAATCCATCTCAGTGGGCTAGCCAGAGAAAAATACATTTGAAGCTGCAGTTAAATCTTAAATGCAAAATAAAATCAATTAAAACAATGTCCTTGTAGCACAGTGTGCACCTCCATATATTTCCTAATAATGTGTATGCCTTCCTTAGAACAGAAACAAAAACAAATCTTATTACTTACAAATCATCGTGTTGTTTCTCCATACCTCCTTAACAATTCCACATAACTTCACTAACTTCATTATGCAGTCCTGGTGGATGTGATCAGAACTTGTTTATCCAGGCTACCACCGTGGGACCCACTCCAAGGCTGGCTAACTTGTATATTAATCTTTTGTGTGAGACTGTGTCAAATGCCTTGCTAAAATCTAGGTAGGTCATATCCACAGCCCCTCCCTGGTCTACTACTTTGGTCACCCAGTCAAAGAAATCTATTAGGTTCATCTGACATGACCTTCCTGCTGTGAAACCATGCTGCCTTGGGTCCTGTGCCCCACTGGCCTCTAGGTACTCAAATATTCTTTCCTTCAGAAGTGATTCCATCATTTTCCCTACCACTGAGGTCAAACTAACTGGTTTGTAGTTTCCTGCCTCTGCCTTGTTCCCACTTTTGTGAAGTGGAATCACATCTGCCCTCCTACAGTCCTCAGGTACCACCCCATCCTCCCATGATTTGTTAAAGAGAGTAGTCAGTGGCGTTACTAGTTCTACCCTTAGTTCTTTTAGAATTCTGGGGTGAATCCCATCAGGCCCCATTGCTTTGTCCACAATCAGTTTTAAGAGTTCTTTCAAAACCCTTTCTTCTGTGAATGGACTGGTATTGACTCCCCTATTCAGAGTGTTTCTCTTGTTTGGTTTAGGTACCTACCCCTCCTCTTCTGTTGTGAATACTGAGCAGAAATATTCATTCAATATCCCTGCTTTTTCACTGTCACCCTCTGCCCACATTCCTTCCCCTTTATTAAGTCTCTGTATCCCTCCCTTGGTCTTTCTTGCTCCCAAATGTACCTATAAAATATTTTATCCCCCTTCTTAACAGAGTTGGCTCTTTTCCTCAGTTTGTGCCTTTGCTATTCTGACTGCCTTCCCTGCCTCCTTCTGCTTTAACTGATAAAGTTCTCTGTCCTGCTCCTTCTGTCTTTACTTATATTTCTTGAATGCTATCCTTTTCTCCTTAACCTTTCTTTCCACCTCTTTTGAGAACCATAGTGTTTTTTTCCTTCGTTTTGTTTTGTTGATTTGCTTCACACAAAGGCTTGTTGCCTCTGCGATGGCTGTTTTAATTATTCCCCATTGTTCCTCCACCCCTCCTTCTTGCCCATTTGCTAGTGCTTTTCTGAGGCACTCTCTCATTTTCCCAAAGTCAGCCCTCCTAAAGTCTAATACTCTTGTTTTTGTATGGCTTGACTCTATAGCTGTGTTTATTTTGAACCACACTGTTTGGTGGTCACTTGTTCCCAGATGGCTACCCACTTCTAAATCTGAGATCCTTTCTCCTTCCCCATTTGAGAGTACCAGGTCTAAGATTGCTCCCTCCCGAGTGGGTTTCAACACTAGCTGTCTGAGGCATGCCCCCTGTAGGGCATCAAGAATGACCCTGCTGTTGGATGTGCCTGTAGCAAAGGTACTTCAATTAGTATCTGGCATAGACTAGTCAGGTCCCCCATCAACAATATCTTTCCTTTTTCTGCCATTTTAAGGATGCCTTCTATCATTTCCTTGTCCATTTTCTCCCCCTGAGATGGGGTCTGTGCACAACCCCCATGCGGATTGTGGTGCCTTTTCCTGTCTCCAGAGTGACCCATAGTGACTCATCAACTTCCTGTTTACTCTTTAGTTCTGTTGCTTTCATCTTTTCCCTTATATAGAGAGCTACTCCTCCTCCTCCCTCTTTACTCACCCTGTCCCTCCCGTAGATTGTGTATCCTGGTATGTTGACATCCCAGTCATGGTTTTCTGTGTACCATGTTTCAGTGACTGCCACAATGTCCAGGCATCCCTCTTCCATCAAGGCCACTAGTTCAGCGAGCTTGTTACACAGACTGTGGGCATTGGCACTCATCGCCTTCCATTTTTTGATGACCCACTGAGGATCTATTTTAGCCCCATCCCTGTGCTTATTGCCTTTTTCTGCATTTGCCCTGCCTGACTTCTCTGCTGGTGTTTACCTCTCTAACTGTGGTATTGTGGAGGATGCTGGGATTTCCCTGCTCCTTTCAGTCTCTCCCTTTGCTAGTTTAAATGCTTTCCAATGAAGCATTTAAACCTATCACCCAGGATACTGGTTCCCCTCCCCCGGACAGATGCAAACCATCGTGCCAGTATAGGCCTGCATCTTCTCCAGGTGGCTCCCCAGTCCCCAGTGAAGCCAAAATCCTGAGCTCCACACCAATTTTTCAACCATTGATTGAATCCCATGGTGTGGAATACCCTAGCATCATCCTTGCCATAGACAGGCAGCACTTCCAAGAAGGTTACCATACATGCTACTTGTCTAAGGCCCTTCCCCAACTCTACAAAATCCTCTTGCACTGCTCTGATCCCATTCACAGCCAGGTCATTTGTCCCAGGTGGACAATGACATCCAGCTCCCTCCCTCATGCAGCTGCCACCACGATCCTGAAGATTTGCATCCTGTCCCTCCGAGCCATGGCACTTGGCAGGCACCTTACATCCCTATCCCCTTCCTCACCCACTTCTACTCCCCCAATGCTTGAGTTCCCCACCAGAAGTTGTTTCCTTCCCCCATGGGGTCTCATGCCACCCTCCTGTGGGTCTCATTTGTGGAGGTTCCCAGCATCCTCCTTGGTCTCCACTGCAGGTGCCTCAATAGAGGAACCACTCTTCACCAGAACAGCATATGAATTGTGGAGAGGTACAACTGCAGGGATGCACCTCTGTTCCACCACCCCTCTCCCTCCTTGAGCCCACCTTGGTCCAACCGCTCCTCTTTCTTGGCAACCTCTGAGGTAGCGGTGGTGGCTCTGGTAGTCCCTGGGTGAGGGAAGAGGTTTCACGAATCCTAGCCAAGTCAGCCTGGAGACGGGCAACCTCCTCCCTCAGACCAGAGAGGTGCCTGAAAACAGGGCAGCATTGCAGCCTCCAGAATGTCTCCCGGAACACTGCTGCCCCACAGCCATTGCACACGTGTAACTTTGGTCATTTGGCAGCTCATCACAGCCATATCAGCTCTGGCTAGAATTTGTTCATATTGTCAGTGGATCATTATAGGATTGTAGCCAAGCTGACCTTGCATCACAGTACAATTAGAGCTTTCTAATAATAGTACATAGCAGCATGGTAATGTACTGGAAAGTGCAATTCTTGCCAGTTGTGGTGGGGGTTCTGTTATTTGGAATGCTGACCATTTCTGATCACCTTAGTCCATCACTTGACTGCACTGACAGGCTAAATACTTATGATGCCACTTCTTTTGTCTTCTTAAATATATTAGCTGGGGTAAAGTCCCCAAACGGTTACTGGTATCTGAGATGTCCTGAAATTGCCTATATGATACAATACCTTACTGAATGCTCCTTTTATGTCCCTCAGAAAGGTTTCATGTTAACATTTTTCACAGAAGTCTGGCAACATCTCTTACTTATTTCCTTATCTGGTGATATTGAATTGAACCCTGTTCCCCCTTTGGTATAAAGCCCATGTGCTCCCCGAATGGTTTTCCACCAAAGGTCTAAAAATTGCTCACATGAATGTATGTAGCATCTCAGACAACTTTGCGAAGGTTGAGGTTTGGGCATCTTAGTAATCCCCTGACATCTTAGGGTTAACAGAGACTTGGCTAAAAGCTTCCAACCCTGATGCCCTTTGGGTCCTAAAGGGCTACATGTTCTTCAGGGCAGACCATCCTACATCCGGGGGGAGGTTGCTCTTCATGTTAAATAAGGTCTCTCCATCACTGTCCAGCCAGTTACAACCCCCAGTGCCTGTGAAGCCCTCCACACTGTATTTGTCCTTGGAAACATCAAAAAATGAAACATATTATGCATCTACAAGCCCCCCCAAGAGTGGTTTAAAGACGGTCCCTGGTGTTTTAAATTCCCATTTTTCTCACTCCAGGAATTCTTCAGCATATATTGACAGGTGCAGTATGCTAGCTGGGGTAAGCTGCCTCAGAGAGGAGGAGGAGGAGGAGTCAATGTAAATGAGAAAGACATTGGCCAATCAGGATCGAGAGAGAGAGGAAAGTTCTGCATGCAGTCAGCCTAAAGGACCTCAGAACTTTTTCTCCGCTGAACTGGCAACACTGCCCCAGAGCTCTTTCTCATCAGAGACCTTCCTGTGAGATATTTTTTACTTTTGAGTGCTGCTTTTGAGGTATTTACCTTACTTTTACCATTTTTAATGCGGCTGCGTTTGGTTCTGCGCAGTCACGGGATTTTTAGCGGTTTTCCCACTTCGATGTTTTTTTCTGAGGTAAAAGTTTACCGCGTGTGTGATAAAATTGCATCATTTTTATTTTATTTGATAGTATTTCATCTATTAACTTGTATTTTTACAGCATTTGAGTTAAAATTAGTGTTTTATTTGCGCTTTAGCTGTAATTTTTTTCCCCCACATTAGCACTGTTTCCTGGAACTACTTTTCTCTACATTTAACATAATATAACATCGTTTGAAGGGTAATTCCCCTCATTTCTCTGGAGTAAACCCTTCTTTTATTGTGCAGTGGGCTACTGTTGGCAAGAGGCGTGGAGGTGGTTACTGTTTCTCCTTTCCATTATTTGTGAAAAAAACAAAACAAATAAAACTCTAACAAGTTTAATTTCAATTGGCTTAGCTTTTTGGCCAAACACTCATTATCATGGCCTCTCAGTTTGCCTCCTGCTCCTCTAAAAGTGCTGAGGAGGGTACCTCAAGTCAACACAAAAGTATTGATAAGTCCTCTAAGGACTCTAATGAAAATAAGTCTGATAAAAGTAAAAATTCTAGCCAAGCTTCTAAAAGACAAAGTGAGTGGGGTTCTGATCCAGTCCCTGCAAAAAAGTTTAAGAAAGTGTGGAGTACAGTTTAGTAGGGGGCTAATCTAGCTGCCACCCCTTTAACAGCCTAAGGCTATTATATCTCATTATGCTAATTCTTTATGCTAACCACTGCTTTAGCAGGGCTGGAAACTCCTTTAGCCTATCTGCCATTCAGTCAGTCAGTCTGAAATCTCATGTGACATGATGCTTCAAGATGATGTCTTTGCAGTACCAGAATAAACAGTATTTGTTCATTATTTTCTGTGTCTGACTCATTCCATTCGGTACCAGCAAGGGATCCTCTTCAGCAGAAACAGAGGTGTCTGGCAGACCAGAGAGAAGGTAAAGGTCTTTAGTGGCTGACCAACACCAAAATGCCACACATGGTAGAGAATGCAGCCCTTCTTCTGATCCCATCTCACTTGTCTGCATTACTTGGTACCCCAAAGACATCACCCAATTATGCTTGAACAGTCTGAATGCTCATTACACCGCAGCTCTGGCTGCAGTGAGAGAAAAAGATTAACTGTGTCCTGTTAGTATTGCAGCCTGCAGCCCTTCTACTGTACTAAAAGTCTTCAACATTACTAAGGAAACTCTTCAACATTGCTAGCCAGCTAAATAAATGAACTGTCAGCAAGCTAGCCAGCTGAATCAATGAACTGTCATTAAGTTATTTTTTTCAAAGCCTATGCTGTAGGATGCTGCGAACTGCACCCCCCCACACACACACACAGACACACTGCAGCTAGCTCCTCGAAATGTCTTCATGCAACCATGCTTGTTCTTATGATTCCTGCCTGCTGACGCTGCTTCTAGCCTGTGGCTCAACAAGAAACAGCAGCTCTGTAAAGCCGAATAGCCTAACGTCTCCAACATGGAGCATCTGGTTGCCATCTACCCTCCCGACTGTGGCTTCACATTGTGCAGGAACTGCAGCAAGCCTGTTCTGTCCTTCTTGAAAGGCAGCTCACCCATGGCTACTTCCTTTTGACTATGCAGCTCAGTAGCCACTCTGATGCCACATGTTTAATAAATTAAATCAAACAAAAAAAGATACAAGCAGTGGGACCAAGCACAACTGCTCCTATTCACTACAGCTTTCCACGCCCCTCCTGCCTTTACAACGTGTCTCCACGATTTCAACTTTTCCCTCACAGCAGCAACAGACCATGTGTGAGCCTTGGGCTCATCTAGCCACATCGTATACAACTATTCCAATGTTGCATTTTCGACATTACCACCTGACATACTACTGTTCAAAAAAGAAACGCAACCTCTCTCTGACTGAACTCTGCCTATGCACCCTGAAACTTGTGCTCCTCCTCCTCCTGCTGCTATCAGGAACTGTTCATCCTAACCCCGGACCAAACACCTCCAACCAAAACAATCCAACAGGCACTCTCTCAATCACTCAACAGACTGGAACTTGTATAGGAAGCGGGTGGCTCTTGCCCCCTGCATCCACGAAGCCGCACGCCATGGGGTTGAGGCACTGGGAAACCGGGTGGACCTCCCCTGCAGACAGA
This sequence comes from Neoceratodus forsteri, assembly GCA_016271365.2. Taxonomy (NCBI): domain Eukaryota; kingdom Metazoa; phylum Chordata; order Ceratodontiformes; family Ceratodontidae; genus Neoceratodus; species Neoceratodus forsteri. Next base: position 660,081,960 of record CM028133.1, read on the forward strand.
AAAATGAGTGTAATTGCTGGGACACTTTCTGCTGATTAGTCAGGGACTGAAGGGGTTATGGAGGGGCTTGGAGCTGTACACAGGAGCTCTACTGGACTTGATTTTGCCATTCTTCCCGAGTCGCTTATCTGCTGTGCGACCCCCCGGCCTGCCATTGGTGACTTCGGATCGTACCCCTGCTGCAGTTTGAATTCTGGCACCATTTTCTGCCAAGCTGAAAGGCAGAGGTGCCGATTGGCCCCAAAACCTTTGCTCATGCTGGGCTAGGAGATTTAAAGCAGCGCAGGCTGCTGCTGATTTTTACAACAGACTGGAACTTGTGTAGGGAGCGGGCGGCTCTTGCCCCCTGCATCCACGAAGCCGCACGCTGTGGGCTTGAGGCACCGGGAACAAGGCGGACCTCCTGCAGAAGAAAAACTAGTGTAATTGTTGGGACACTTTCTACTGTTTAGTCGGGGACCGAAGGTGTTGTGGAGGGGCTGGGAGCTGCACACAGGAGCTCTACTGGACTTGATTTTTCAGCCCACCTGCCCACCCCGTTCCCTCCTCCCATTAAATGCCAAGTAGCCACACCCTCAGTTTAACATTGGCCAATTAAACTGAGTTAGGGCGGTACGGAGCAGCTGTCAAAGGACCGCCCTGTAGTCTCTTGGGTGTTCCCCTTCTGGCTACAGTGCAGTGCCTACTCACCCAGACTGCTAACTGTCTGACAGTCTGAACCCTGTGATAAAATTCATAGTGGTGATCTCCTCTTGCCAGTGTAATCAACTTATAGCTGGTCTTATTACATTATTCGTAATTGATATATTTCAATCCAGTTTGTCTGCTGTGTACCAGTATAATTACATCCTGTTCAGTCTAACTCATGCCTGTAGAAGTAATCACTGCCAGCATAATTTTTGTTCCTATCTGCCTATCTCATGCACGCAAAATAAATCTAGTTGCCTCTAGACTGTTAATCTGCATGGTATTCTCTAGTCTCGTGGTGGGGAAACCTGCAGGGTAATTCTCTGGTCTCTTGGTGGAAAACTAGACACGTGTCAGAAAGGTGGCACTGTACCTATTGTTCTGTTTACTTGCCTGCCCAAACCTGTCTGATGTCTCCCATATGATTAATACTAGCGCTATGGCTCTGCTAGTCAGCTAACTGTCTTTATCACATAATAATACACTAGTTGTTCTTGAGATAAGTGCCAGTAAGGTACAAATAATCTATTTCCTGCCATTTGCCAGGCTACTAAATATCCGTTTGGCACTGTCCTGTGTCCATTGGTGACCTGTGGCAGAAATCCCCTTCCTGTCTCAGCCGGACAACTGTACTGGGGCAATCATGGGACTTACTGAGCTCCCATCAAAGCTAGTCCTGTGCCAGTTACTCCTGGGCACTATCGCCACTGTGATCCTTACTGCGTCATGGATCCCCTGGATCTCAAGGACGGGTGACCCCTTGAAAAGAGACCCCTGGTGTACGTGTGTCCAGCTGATGGAGTCTGACTTCACCTTCTCAAACATTCTAGCAGACGGCTCTGGTGGTCTTAACCTGAGGAGCCTTCTGAGACCTGCCCGAAAGGTCAGGCGTTATGACCGGAAGTCACAGAACAAGGATAGATCTCACCCATTAAGGCATCTATTCTGGCTCCTGCTGGTGACCCTTGTGCTAGCAGGGGACATAGAACTAAACCCAGGACCATCACTCCAGTCCACACCTACACTGGCGGGCTGGTCAGTGGTAAAAGGGCTGACAGTAGCCCATCTTAATATCAGAAGTCTGCTGCCAAACCCGACGGAACTTCATGTCTGGGTAACTCGTCATAGTCCAGACATTCTTGGCATTACAGAAACCTGGCTGAAACCTTCCACCCCAAACTCTACATGTGCTTTCCCTGGTTATGATCTCATCCATCGTGATTGTCTGGGAAGAAAGAGAGGTGGTGGTATCCTGGTCTACTACAGGAGCCATTTTAACCTATCTGCCCTATCCCATCAACAGACAGTGCAGTCCCCCTGTGAGACACTGCACACGGTGCTGTTACTAGGGATGGCAAAAAAGATACACATTGTATACACCTACAATCCTCCAAAGGGAGGCATAGAGGGACTGACTGGCCTCCTTGACACAGTTAGTGCAGTAACACGCCAGAATGAGCTAATCATTCTGGGTGACCTCAACCTCAATTGGCTGGGTGGCAACACCAAAGCCTTTGAACCGTCACTTGCCAGTCTCTCACTGACACAGCTTGTCAAGGATCCTACCAGATGCTCTACAAATGGTGGTAAGAGCTCCCTCCTGGACTGGATCTTGACAAATAGACCTGATAGGATCAGCTCGTCTGGTATCCTACCTGATTCTATCTCTGATCACTCCCCGGTGTACTGTGTCTGGCGCATCCCACTTCTGAAAATACCCCATAAAATTATCCAGATCAGAGACTACTCTAGGTTTGATCTGTCCTCCTTTCAAAATGATATCAAGTACACTGACTGGTCAGCAGTATGGAATGCTCAGGACTCCACATCCGCTGTCAGTCACTTCCTCATCTCGTTAAGGGCCCTGCAGGAGAAACATGCCCCCCTCATTAGACGGAGGGTGAGGGGAATGCCTACTAAATGGCTTCATGGTAGTCTTCTGGCCCTCCTAAACACCAGAGATAAGTGCTGGACCAAGTTTAAGGCCACGGCTGACCAGGCTATCTTTCAGAGAAACAGGAAACTCAGAAATGAGTGCAAAAAGAACATAAGGATAGCCAAGAGTGAGTTCTGAAAATCTGCGTTACTGAACTCGGCTAGGGATCCAAGGAGGTTCTGGAGGAATATTAAACATGTTGTGAGTGGTACACAGAGTGCTGAGTCCACTGATATGATAATTGAAGGTTCCAGCTGCAACAACTCGGAAACCATTGCCAACTCCTTCAATCATTATTTTCTGATCTGTCCAGTATACCTCGACATTTCCCAATGGTGGTGGTGTGAGCGGCAACCAGCCCATAGCACCATCATCACCCCGCCTGCCCTTTCTGTTCAGGGCAGTGGTGGCTCAAGAGGTGCAGAAACTGCTAGCTGGACTCTCACCCATCTCAAGTGTTGGCCAAGATGGCTTGGAACCAAAGCTCCTCAGTCTTGGTGCCCCCTGGCTTGCCCCTCTGGTGGCACACATCTTCAATCTGTCCCTGTCAACTGGAGTTATCCCAGACATATGGAAGGTTGCCAGGGTAGTCCCAATCCTTAAACAGGAGAACCCTAAACTGATAGAGAACTATCGCCCCATATCCATCCTATCCACGGTTAGCAAACTTCTGGAGAAAGTTGTGGCAGGGCAACTCTCAGAGTACTTACAGGCATATGACATAATGTCTCCTGTACAGCATGGATTCAGGAAGGGGCATAGTACCTCCTCAGCCCTAGTTACTGTTTCATCATGGATTAGGGAGGCCATGGACCAAGGCAAACTCTTGGGGGCTATCTTTATAGACCTCTCGAAGATGTTTGACCTAGTCAACCATGCCATGCTATCAACACAGCTTAGATCAATTGGACTATCCACTGCTACTCTCAGTTGGTTCTCCAACTACCTACATGGTAGAATGCAGTGGGTTAAATATGGCAAAGAGCTCTCAGGTCCCATCCCAGTAACAATGGGGGTCCCCCAAGGCTCTGTCCTTGGACTAATGCTCTTCTCCATTTTCGTTAATAATCTCCCCTCAACCGCTGCTTACTGTAAACCAATCCTCTATGCAGATGATCTGGTCATCCTGTCTCACTCCCCAGAGGTGGGGGTCATTAACAACTACCTGAGTGATGACCTAAGAAACATTCAGACATGGATCTTAATCTAGTCCTTAATCTAAAAAAAACCCAGGCCATGCTCTTTGGGTCCCGGGCTAAGATTAAGGCCTCCCCTGTGCCGTTCTGTGTTTCTGGTAAGGGAAACGTTCCGATCCCAATCACAGACAATTTCAAATACCTTGGTGTAACATTGGACCCACAGCTTGACCTTGGCCACCATATCCAGAAGACATGCAAAACTGTCAACTGTAAACTGGGTCTGGCTTACAGAGCAAAAAATAACCTCATGCCGGCTACACGTATTGCTCTTGCTAGAGGTATGCTTCTCCCCTCACTATGTTATGGGCTCCTGTTGTTTGCCAGCACCACTAAGGCCCATCTCTCTAGGTGGTCGATGGCCTACAAAAATGTCTGCCGCTTTGCCCTAGCGGCCCCCCGGCTCACTCACCACTGTGATCTCTACAATAAGTTAAACTGGCTCTCGCCCTCAAAGCACATTGACTTTGTCCTTGGTTGCTTCACAGGAAAGGTCCTCAACACAGGCACCCCTCCGAGGTGGCAAGTTTGCTGGCCCGAACTGTTCCCTCGTCCTATCACCTTAGGTCTCAGGGATCTGCTACACTCAAGGTACCTGTGACTCAGACTCAAATGGGTGAAAGGGATTTTGCAGCATGTGCTCCCAAACTTTGGAACACCTTCCCAGCCCAAGTCCGTGTTGCCCCCTCTCAGGGTAGCCTGCATTCCTCCCTATGGAACCATCTCAAACTTGGATCGGCCTGCTGGTGCCAAAACCCCCCATGACATATGTTAGCACTTAGCACTCATGCATAACAGCTGGCCCTTAAGATGATAGTTTTGTACTTCAATCCTTACCTTGTACTGCTCCAAAACTGGCACACACCGCTTACTCTGCTGTACCTATTCTAACTAAATGTGCCTCATATGCCTTTTACTTTGTGTATTCTACATTATGATGTTCGCACATGACATTCGAGTTTGTTTTTTTCTAACTTGTACCTTGTTGTCTCAGGACGTGTAATCTTTTCCTAATTATGTACCATGTTGTCCCAAGTGTGTAAGTATGTAATTTCCTGTACTCTCCCGGGTTGTACCTGAAAATAGGCAAATTGTCTTGTCTAGTGTACTTACCTGGTTAACAAAAGGTAAATAAAATAAAATAATGTGGCTCAGCTCTCTAGCAGCCTCAGAGAGAGATCTGCTCCCAACCAGCCCTCTTACCTTGCGGCTCACACTGCTCTCCCTGAATTCTTGGAGGCTACTCCTATGCACCACTGCTCTGCACTCCCAGACTGCTGCTCTAACTTCCCTCACATACTGCAGTCTGTCCAGCCAGCCACCTGCCAACATAGAGTCTTTCTCCACGCCTCCTGAACTGCAACTCCTGCTGTACCGAGCTTCTTCTCCCACTGGCCACACTACAAATAGCCCAACAACAAAATAGAGAAAAAAAATCATAAAGGTTGCAGGAGCCCGTGGAGTGAATATGTAAATAGGAGCAGCTACAGCCTAAACAGTACGAGCTCATCAAGCAGAAAAAAAAAGGAAGAATTCGGAGGACAAACCTAAGGGAACTACAGAAAAAGAAACAAGGTTGTACAGCAGCATAAGCCAAAGGAGAGCACAGCTATAGATAAAATAAATGAAGAGCAAACAATAAACATGAGGGACATCCCTGGGAGACCACAAGAGAGAGAAATAAAACATAAATCATAAGCAGGACCCACAAAACGGAGTGCACTCAAATAAATGCAGAAATTCCCCCAGCATTTTATCACGCACCAAAAAAAAAAAAAGCCCGCCATTTTCAGCAGGTGAAGAAGGACAGCAGCCTCGGGAATTGCCATTTTAATCATTGCAGAGCTCCACAGCAGCCTTGTGGCACAAAGCATCCATCTTTGTTTACACAGTGAAGAAAGGAAGTGACCCGTAAACCCCCTGCTGGTGGCCATCTTGCTACAGTCAAGGAAGACAGGAACTGTATGTCAAAGTTCAGTGGCCATCTTGTGAAGGGCACTAAATGACCTCACTCCATAGAAATCATTGGCAATGCTATTAAAATTAACGGACACTGCAACAAATAGCTGATTTTTTGCAAAGAAACCTTTATTTAAATAACAGACAACACAGAATTGAGTGGGTATTGTTTATTAAGACATCATTTGATGAACTTTGCTTACAAATAAGTGCACTTTTGCCTACAAAAATATTTTCTTCTCAGCACTTCATCTACTCCACGACATCCCGTTTCCTGCATGATGGCAACTCCTTGTTATCCTTACAACCTTTGTTCAGTGAAACAATGCTCGTATCCAACCACAATGTCTGACAAAGGCACCAATATGGGTGCTGGAGCATCCAGAGAGCCATCTTTAGCCACCTCAAGGGTGTGAGTCTACAAAATAGAAACCATCCTGCATGACAACCAGTCTTCCATCTCAGCTCAAGGAGCACCAGCTATGCAAACCATTCAAGATGACCTCTCCTACATTAAGACTATTTCATCTCAGTCCACGGTCTCTACCAGCCTACAGCCAGCACCCTTCTCAGACTTGCCTCACAAAGACACTGTTGACTGGCTCAAACAATTCCAAGCCTGGATTTCCTTACATGGTTGGACTGATCCTTTACATATTTCCAATGTCTTGTGCTTGGTTCTGAGAGAGACTGCCATTACCTGGTTCAATGCACTTCCAGAACAAGTCAAAGGAGATACTGTCACCCTGTATACAACCTTCAAACACCATTTTCTCCAAGCACATCTACCCTGGGTATTGGAACAACAGCTGTGGGAACGTACCATGCAACCCTCTGAATCTCTTGAAGCCTTCATAGTGGACACTGAGTATCACTGCAAACATCTGCAGAAGATTGAAAAAGAGCAAATCACAACCTTTGTCCAGGGACCGCTTCCTCAACTCCATCTTTATGTAATCCAACAGAAATCAACTACTTGTACTTGGATGGACACAATCAAAGCTGCACGACTTGCACAAGGGTCCATATTAATGTCCCAGGCCACCAGTGTACAAGCAACTCAGTTGTCACAGCCACACTCACAACATGTGTCCAGCAGCAACAATCAATGATAGACATGCTCACCACAGCTGTCAGTAGTTTGCACGTCAGCTCAACTGCTTCTTCTGCTACCTCTGTCAATGTTCTCTGACCATTTTGACAGCCACTTGATCTGCCTCCACCTTCACATGAGCCTGTGACCTGCCAGTGGTGTGGATTCAGAGGACACACTGCTGCTGTCTGCCGAAAGCTGAAGCACCACAATAGAAATCAAGAGAACCAAAGGCACCCACCACCACACAATCAGCAAGATAATCGCAGCTACTCCCAGGATCAGTGGAATACAGCAACTGACCACCCCTCTGACTCTCTCAATTTAGACAAACTGCACCTTCTAACTGCTAACTCAGGCACCGTCTTGCTTCCAGGGTCGAAGGTACCTGCCATAAGATCCCCTCTCCTAGCAAATGATGTGTCTGTAACCATCAGAGATTGGTCCATGCACACCTTGGTCGACACTGGAGCAGAAATCTCAGTTATCAACAACAGTATTCTGAACAACCAAGCTATTCATCATGTACCTAATGTCTCTTCAGCTGACCTAAAGTACATTAACACAGCAAGTACAGCTACAGCATCTATCACAAGCATGGTCCATCTCAAGCTACACTTTGGCTCACAACAAGCTACTGTCAAGTTCTACCTAGGGCCTGATCTACAACCTGCAGTGATTCTTGGCCTGGACGTCCTCAAAGCTCACAAAGCCATCCTAGACTTTGCATCAAACAAACTGTCACTAGACCCTCGGAGGTAACTCGCAGTTACAGACTCGGCCACTGTGCCTCCTGAAACAGAGATGGTTTTGATTGCCCAGATTCAAGGTGAAACACTTCTGCAAGGTGTTGTTGGCGTCATCATGGGATCCCCTGTTCTGCATTCATCAGGTCTTCTCCCAGAAAACACCTTGTCTGCAGTGCATAGCAGCACAGTCTTCCAAAAATGCTGCAACTTCACAGATGAGCCAGTAGTCATCTCAAAGTGTGCCAACATTGGAAAATGTGTCTGCTTGTCTACAGGGGACCACCTCCATCTCATGCAAGAACCTCAACCTGGTTCCACCAACTCTAGTCCTGCCAGTACTATCATGACCACTCCAGCTTCACCAGAGTTACCCCTCAGTAAGAGACTGTCCTCTTCAAAACTTCCAGCATCTCCAACAGAGAGGCAACAACTTTTGAAATTCCTGCAAAATTACCTGGATGTCTTTGTTGGTCCAGATAACAAGTTAGGATGCTGTGATATCCTGCAACATACCATCAAAGTGCAGCCCAACCAGAAACCAATCCATCAGCGAGCCTACAAAGTGGGACACAAACAGAAACAAGTCCTAGAGGACATAATCAAAGACATGCTGGAACAAGATATTGTTGAAGAGTCTACAAATCCCTGGGGTGCACCTTGTCTTCTGGTGGTAAAGAAAGACAAAAAGTACTGTTTTATGGTAGACTTAAGAAAACTCAATGCCTATATTGTGCAGGATGCCCATCCCTTACCTACTACTGAAGATGCCTTAGAGAGTCTTGGTACAGCCAGCCCCCTGCTTACTTCACCACTCTAGACCTTCAGAATGGGTTCTACCTAGTTTCTATTGCTTCAGCTTCAAACAACATGAAGTCTTGCTGTATTCTTACTATATGCAGTTAGCCCCAGCACTTGAACTGCTCCGAAGAGTAAAGGGTTAACTCTATGCAAAGGCATAGAACATTGAGCTCGAGCTTGGTTTTCAAACCTCTGTCTGTGGTACTACGAAGTGTAACCATCAGATTCTTTACTCTGCCTTACTGTGAAGTCGCTTCAGAGATCCCTCCTGTGCTTTGGTTCGCTCTAGTTTGAATCGGTCGTTTTTTTTCAAACCGTGGTGTCAGTAATTTGATATTCTTGCCTCTGTCTCAGTACCAGTAAATGGTAAATTGTAGGAAGTGGTTATTTACTGTGTTTTCGCTAAGAAATTGTTTTATTTCAGATCTTTGCAGGTCAGTCCAGTTCAGAACCGAAGCTCATCTTCTTTTGTTGTTTACTATTACTTGTGCTGTGGTTTTCTGGTACTCATCGGTTCCTAAGAAATCTGATATTTTAGGATTTTTTTAACTGAACCGTGACAAGGTTGGAACCGTTGAGTGTGTAATCACTTGGCTTAACCACTGTGTAAGGTGATTTTCTGGTTGAAGGCATGTCTGAGAAACCCAAGAAGAAAACCGGACCCACTGGGTTTCAGCACTGTACCGAGTGTAAGGAGGCCTTTGCTAAGGCTGCCCCTCACCTCGTCTGTGTGTATTGTCTGGGGTTTGACCACCTCAAGAAAGACTGCCAAATATGTAAGAACTTTCCCAAAGCCACTCTGGATAAACTTTTGAGTAGGCTAAGAGAGAGGGAGGCCAAGAAGTCCGCTGACCTGGATGGCCAGCCCAGTTCGGTTGCGGCCGAACCTAAAGAGGTGCCCACTGACCTGGGCGATACCTCTTCAGGCAAACGGAAAGCTGATTCTGCAGAATCGGTTACGAGTAAAAGAAAGAGAAAATCAGCTGATTCGGATCTGGCTCCCCATTGTCCGACTGCTGATGAGATAGCGAAAGCGATCTCAATAGTTCAATCGCTTTGCCCGGTTCCAACCGAACTGGTTTCGGTTCAGAGACGATCAGTTCGGTCGGAAGTACTTGGTTTGGATATAGATCCTGAGGCATACTATGAGGGTAAATTGGGAGGAGGATGAAGATTATGAAAAAGAAGAACAACAACAATGTGATAGATGAGCCAGAAGAGCCTGACTTCTCCCCAGACAGGCCTTCTCAGGTTTCTCCTCCCAGGCTTTCTGAGTCCCCTTCCCATTTCTTGTTTTACATGAAAGTGGCTGAAACTCTTCAGCTTCTTATGGAAGAGGCAGAACAGGATCAGGAAGCACCTGACTATCTGGAAATGATGTTTGTCCCAGAGTCAAAGAGGGTGTCTATCCCTTACACAAATCCTTGGGGAAGCAAACACAAAACATTTTATAATTTCCTACATCCATTCCTCCTGTGGAAAAAAGAATGGACAGAAGGTATGCTTTGTCAGGTCCTGGGATGGAATTCCTTTCAAATCATAGCAGCCAGGTTGGGGTAGTGCAAGCTGCAGCCTGTGACAAGGCTAATATTCCCCTGACATCTCACCTCCAGATAAGGATTCCAAGAAAGTGGATGCCATGGCAAAAAAACAGTACTTGGCATCCTCTTTGGGACTCAGACAATCTAATTACATGGCATACACAGCCAGGTACCATAAATCTATGTGGGATATGATTCTGGAACAGGCTAAGGATGCCCCCCAGCTAGCCAAGGAGCTGGAGCAGGTGGCTGCAAATGGTATAGAGGCATCTAAGGTGAAATTCCACGCTGCTGTTGATTCCAATGATGTTCAGTCCATGAGGAGATTTGCTTAGCTTAGGTGTACCAACCTCTCACAGGATACCCAGGCTAAGGCCATGGATTTCCCTGTAACTGGTAATTCTCTTTTTGGGGACCAAACAGAAAACTACATAAAAAAATGGATGAGTACAGGATCACCTATAAGAATGCTGCAGCCAAAGAGAAGCAGACCACACCTCAGAGGCAGCAGTTTAGGGACAGGGTCAGTCTTTTTTTACAGTCCTTTTTATCAAGCTCCTCCTCTTCTTTTCAGCAGACAGGGTTCTTTAGGGGAAGACGGGGGGTAACTAGGACCCCATCAGCTACTCAGTCCAAGCCCCCCCCTGCCAAGCAGACACCCTGAGGTGTCAGTCAGGGTCACCTCCTTAATCCCAGTAGGGGGCAGGCTGGCTCACTAATCCCAAGCCTGGAAGTCTATTACTTCAGGCAAATGGGTCCTGGAAGTAGTGAGCCAGGGACTTGCTCTCAGTTTCAAAAAAGGTTCCCAAAAATGAGAGCAAAGTCTTTCAATCCTCCCTCTCCCTTGGAGACAAAGGCCTTAGAGGCAGAAGTCGCCTATCTTCTGCTTCTGCAAGCAGTAGAGAAGGTACCTCTTTGTCACAGGGGAAAAGGACTGTATTCAAGATACTTTCTTACCCCAAAGAAGACAGGGGGAGTGGCAACACATATTGGATTTAAGGTACCTTAACAAACATTTGACAAAAACCAAAATTCAAAATGGTGACTCTGGGAGTAATTCTCCCCTCTCTGAGACCAGGAGACTGGCTAGCCTCCCTGGATCTCAAGGATGCCTATTTCCACATACCTATCAGACATTCCCACAGAAAGTACCTCAGGTTCGAGTTGCCCTCAGCCCATTACCAATTCAGGGCCATGTCCTTCGGCCTAACATCTGCTCCAAGGGTGTTCACCAAGTGTCTTGCAGTGGTGGTGGCATTCCTCAGGAGGCAGGGCATCCTTCTGTTCCCATATCTGAATGACTGGCTTCTAGTGGGCCAGTCCTCAGACCAAGTCAAGTCAGCTTTAGAGGTCACCCAAAGACTTCTAGAATCCTTGGACTTCATTCTAAATTTAGAGAAGTCTGTTCTAGAGCCAGCCCAGCTTCTCACTTTCATAGGGGTGGAAATAAATACAGTTCAGTCAAGAGCATTTCTTCCTCTCTCAAGGGTTCAGTCATTGGTCACCTTGGCCTCCTCTTCGTCCTCTAGTATCTCGTCCAGCCAGACACTTTCTACAGCTACTGGGTCACATGGCAGCTTCCACAGCAGTAGTTCAGGGAGCAAGATTTCAGATGAGAGATATTCAGTTTCATCTCAGATCTTTCTGGTCTCAGAAAAAGGACCCTTTCTCCAAACTGGTTCCAGTCTCCAAAACCTTGGTCCAGGCCCTTCAGTGGTGGTTGGAGGAAGGTGATCTTCGACAAGGGGTCCCCTTTATCAGTCAGGTCCCTTCTATGATTCTCACCACAGATGCCTCCCTGTTGGGGTGGGGGGCCCACCTAGATCACCTCACAGCTCAGGGAACTTTGTCACACCAGGAGTCCCTTCTGCACATAAATCTTCTCGAATTAAGAGCTGTCTTCCCAGCACTTCAGACATTCTCAATGATGGTCCAAGGGAAAGTAGTGCAGATCAGAACAGACAATACCACAACCATGTTATACATCAACAAACAGGGAGGCACTCAGTACTCAGCCTTGTGCACAGAGGCCATGAAAATATGGTCTCTAGCTTATTCCCTTCAGGTTTCTCTGATCGCTGTGCATCTCCCAGGGAAGGACAACATTCTAGTAGATGCTCTCAGCAGGATTTCTCAGGGTCACCAAGAAAGGACCCTGAACCCTGTCATTCTTCAAGTCATTTTCAGGAGATGGGGCACTCCAGAGATAGATCTCTTTGCAGCCCTGGACAAGCATCAACTCCCCCTTTATTGCTGCACACCACCCCTTCTGGGTCCTGTTCCCCAGGGTGCTCTTCTACTAAATTGGACAAGCAGGTTTCTGTATGCATTTCCTGCTTTTCCTCTGATATTCAGGGTCCTGATAAAAATCAGGTCTCACCATTGCAAGGTGATTCTGGTGGCTCCAGACTGGGCCAGACAGCCTTGGTATCCTCTTTTGTTGTCACTGTCAGTCACACTGCCCTTGTGTCTTCCCAAGCAGTACAATCTCCTTACCTCCTCTCAGGGGAGGATTCCGTACCCCAACCTTCAGACTCTCAGGCTCAAAGCCTGGCTCTTGAAAAGCTAGAATATGCAAGTTTGCATCTTTCCCAATCAATATTGGATATTTTAAAGGTTAGCAGGAAGCCTGCTACTAGGAAGACTTACAACTCCAAATGTAAAAGATTTGGGTTTTGGTGTCCCAGTAGACATACTAAGCCAGAGCTGGCAGACACTGCCACTATTTTGGACTATTTGGTACATCTTAACAGTTTAGGCCTCCAGCCTACTACTCTTAAAGTACATTTGGCAGCTGTGTCTGCCTTTCTTTTGACTGGTAAGGGCTCTTCCCTAGCTTCTCATCCAGTTTTCAACAAATTCTTCAAAGGCTTGATCCATATCAATCCTCCCTTTTGGGAGCCTACTCCTTCTTGGGATCTAAAAATCTGCATTGAACAGCTTATGCAGCCCCCTTTTGAACCTTTATCTTCAGCTGAGCTGAAAACTTGACTTGGAAAACTGTATTCCTGGAGGCCATTACCTCTGCAAGGAGGATCAGTGAACTACAGGCCTTATCAGTGGAACCAGATTTCATTTCCTTTCATAGCATTAAGGTGGTCCTCTGCACCAATAGAAAGTTCCTTCCCAAGACTGAGTTAGATTTTCACCTGAACCAGTCTATGTCTTTGCCTATCTTTTTCACTGATCATTCTTCCTCTGGAGAGAGGAGGTTACACAGTCTGGATGTGAAAAGGGCTCTTAGTTACTATATACTGAGCATACTAAGGCCCATTGTTCTCAGTTGTTTCTTATTTATGGTGAGGTGGGAAAGGACAAGCCTGCTACCAAGAGGTCTATTGCCAGGTGGATTGTCACTTGTATTCAATTCTGCTACTCCAAACTTGGGAAGGAGCCTCCCTCAGGCCTGAGGGCTCATTCTACCAGAGGTACAGCTGCTTCAGTTGCAGCAGCTAGAGATATACCTTTAGTGGATATATGTAAAGCAGCTACCTGGAAATCTGTTCACACCTTTACCAAGCATTACTCTTTGGACATGCTGTCATGACGTGATGCTAGGTTTGGCACAGCTGTGCTGCAGAACTTGTTCCCAAAATAGGTTCTGTAACTCCCTCCTCCAAGAGGGTACTGCTTGGTAGTCTGCATATAGTCAGAATACAGTAAGACTTCATATTGTCTGAAGAAAAAATTACTCGCCATAGTAATGTTGTTTATTCTAATGGAGTCTTGCTGTATTCTGACCTCCATCCCTGCCTCCTCTCCTGGAACCTAGTCGTTTTGGGATATGGTGCTGCAGGCACATGGCTGCACCCTAGAGGAGTTCTGGACATGCCTCCATCTCTTAGGGGTTTTTTTCTTTTAGTTTGGTGAATCACTACCTGTTATGTTCTTTTTGGGTTTTCTCAAAGGAGTCTTTGACCCTAAAAGCCTTGTTTAGTCATTTGACGCAAACATTTTTGAAACTATTTCTTACTTTGAGTTAGTTTAGTGCTCATAAGAATCTGACGGTTACACTTCAGAGTACCACAGACAGAGGTTTGAAAACCAAGCTCGAGCTCAACGTTCTATGACTTTGCATAGAGTTAACCCTTTACTCTCTGGAGCAGTTCAAGTGCTGAGGCTAACTGCATATAGTCGGAATATAGCAAGACTCCATTAGAACAAACAACATTACTATGGTGAGTAATTTTTTCTTCTTGTCCATACACTGCATTTTGCTGTCACTTGGGACTTTTTCATTCAAACATCTGTCTATGGGACTTTAAAATAGTCCAGCCACATCCAATGTATTATGGAAGCCGTACTATGTGGGTTGTCCTGGATATCTTTTTTTTTTTTAATTTAAAGCTTTTTACTGATTATCAAGTACCATACATAACAACAGTGAACAAACAATGACAAATAAAACATGCACACCCATCCCCCTTTCCCAACCATCCCTTCCTGTCTACTACCCCCATTGGCATCAGCAAGGCCCTGCATTGATATAATGGCTATCCCACATAACCAATTGTTAAATGCCTTACAAAGAGTATAGAGTATGCAGCTTCCCCCATATTCTCTCATACCTGTTGAGACGATTATGCAGACTGGCTATCATTCTCTCAGTGCAGAGATTTAGGAGAAGCTCCTGTGCCCATTCTGTATATGATATGATCTCCTCATCCAACCAATGGCGTAGGACTAGTTTCATAACCAATAGGGCAATTAGAGCCATAAAACATCTGCATTCCATAACCAATTCCCTCATACATGCCCACTAGGCAAATTTCTGGGTAAAAAGTCCCTCAATCCCCAATAATGGGTCAGCCTTACCCTTGATGAGTGCCCACAGCAGTGCCACCCCAGGGCAATCCCAAAATATGTGGTACAGGGTGCCCTCTGCTTGCTGGCATCTCACACACTGAGAGGATAGAGCCCTACCCATTTTAAACAATTTGACCAGGGTCATGTACATGTTTTTAAGTAACTGAAGCTGCATAATTCACAGCCTATCTTGTGTAATATAGGTGTGGCAGTTTTTCCAAATCTTACTCCAGTCAAATTCCAACAATGGGAATTGGGAAGCCCAATATCTGGGCAAACCATCCACAGTGGAAAAGACCCTTTCATAGATACTGATGAGACGTTAAACCGAGGTCCCATCTGCCTGGATTGATGGTAGTTCAGGTGGATGTTGAAGATCCCATGGCACTTATCGAAAAGAGTAGGGGAATTTCCCTGGTGTCCTGGCCAAATTTCCCTCATTCACTAAAAATATACCACCAACAGCTTAATCTGGTTCAAGATCAGTTGGCATTCATCTGTATCCCCTTCCCCCGGGTCGTGCCTGAAAATAGGCAGGATTTGTCTAGTGCACTTACCCGGTCAACAAAAACTAAATAAATAAATAGATTTTTGACACAGCATGAGGTAACGATGCCAGAATTTTAATCGACTGTAAGAATTCCCCTACCTTAATGTTCTTGAAAGGAGACTTTAGGTTCTGAATCAGCATGTGGCAGAGTTGGAAAACCTTAAAAATTGATTTTCTGTTAATATTACAATTTTGCACAATCTCGCCTGCAGTAAGGCAGTTCCCATCATCTTTAACTAATCTTCCCAACTCTACTAGGGTCAGCTGTGGTATCCAAGAGGGGGGTATCAGTTTATCACCTATTTTAAAATTGGGGTTCTCAGCGAGGTGGTGGTTGGGGTCCTGAGTGTGTTTATACTGTTAAAAATAGCATAATTGTGCATGTATTTTAACTAAGACACCAATCAAGGACTGGCTCAGGACAGAGGGGAAGATCCCTGGGTTTAACATGTAGAAGAGCCCTTGGGGACTGACCACTGGTGGCTATTAGTTCTTTTTCTATCATGAGCCAGCTGGGCACGTAAGTGAGTGCCTCCAAGACCTCTATTGTTGTGAGCCAGCATAGGTATTTGCTAGCCTGACTAGCCCAATAGTATAATCCAAAATGTGGAAGTCTGAGGCCTCCCCGGTCCATAGGGGCTGCTAGCTTGTGATACAATCTTCTCAGAGTTTTGCCCAACCATATAAAGTTGTTGATGACTGAATGTACTTTTTTGAACCAGTTAAGGGGCAACCACAAGTTCAGACAGTTAAGTGGGTAGAAAAACCTTGGGAGTATGTTCATTTTAATGGTTGTCTTGGAAATCTTGCCTAGTCTACCTGGATAATGTTTTTGTCTTCAGCAGAATTTTGCCAGAGCACCTAAAACATCTCAAAGAAGTGTTTGAACATCTCAGACAAGCCAATCTTAAGCTACGCCCAGAGAAGTGTTGTTTTGCACAGCATCAAATTCATTATCTGGGACATTGTTAGTTCTAAAGGCATCTCTTCAGATCCAGACAAGCTCTCAGCAGTCAGAGACTATCCAGAACCTAACAATCTCAAGACCTTAGAGCTTTCATGGGCTTGTCTGGCTACTACCAAAAGTTCATTTACAACTATGCCAAGATTGCAGTTCCACTGTTCACCCTCACCAAAAAGGGATGTGACTATACACAAACTTCATAATGCAAAGAGGCCTTTGAAACCTTGAAAGAAAACCTAATATATTCTCCAGTACTGGCCTCCTCAAGGTCTGACCAATCATTCAAGCTCTACTCAGATGCTAGTTCCTTTGCAATGGGCTCTGTACTATGTCAAATACAAGATAGAACAGAACAAGTTGTTTCCTACACTGGGCGCTCTCTTTCCTCAGCTGAGCAGAACTATGGCATCACAGAAAAAGAATGTCTAGCCATGGTATTTTCAGTAAAGAAATTTGACTGTTACCTTCACTACACCTCCTTTACAGCTATCGTTGATCACTCTGCCCTCAGATGGTTATTTAAAATGAAGGGGCCAGTAGGCAAGTTCTCCCGATGGATTGCCATGCTGCAATCCTACAACTCTGAAATTCAGTACAGACCAGGATGAGTACACTCAAATGCCTATGGTGTAAGCCAGAGACTATATCCTTCCACATAATCCTCAGCAGATGAAGAATCCTGCTTATAAGCTCTTCCCTTCCACACCACAATTGTGCTTCTTGTGGACACTCCTACAGCACCTCAAGTTGCTTTGCTGCTACCAACTGCTTCTACAGAAAGACACACAAATCCTCACTTACTTCAAGCAGTAAAAGAGCTTCTCACCTCCTCTGCTTCTGACCTCTCCCTGGCAATGGTCAAAACGCAACAAAGAACTGATCCTCAATTCACAGACATTATCACATACTTAGAGTCTGGAACCTTTCCACAACAAAAGTAGCATCGCCAGGATGTACTTTTCTTTGCAATACTTCCTCAATGACAGTGTACTTTTCCACATTTGGACCGAGGAAGGCAAGGGTTATTGCATGGATAGAATTAATGTACCATTAGTTGTGCCAGCCTCTCTAATCAATCAAGTTCTTCTCTCCACTCATGACTCTCCACTTTCCGGAGGTCATATGGGAATCCACAGAACTCTCGAAAAGACAAGGCTTCACTTCTTCTGGCCTCACATTAACAAGGACATGGTCCAATTTGTCAAATCCTGCCAGCTCTGCTTCCAAAGGAAGCCTCCTGCCAAACCAACAAAGGCACACATCATTCCAATGCCTCTAGCCACTGAACCATTCCAAAGTCATTCTTGGGCTCTTATCAACATGCACTGACTCTGGCAACAAATACATCCTTGTTTTGTGGACTACTTAACTAAGTATTTAGAACTAATCCCTCCTAAAAGACATCAAAGCTGTCATAATGGCAAGTGCCTTCCTCAACACAGTCATTTGTCATCACGGTACCCCATTTTACCTGCATTCAGACAGAGGCACTAACTACCTTTCAACCATTGTCCAAGAAACATGCAAACTTCTCAATATAAAGAAGACACACACAACCAGTTATCATCCACAATGTAATGGACAAAGTGAAGGAATGATATCTACCATTTAAACAACATGAAGTCTTGCTGTATTCTGACTATTGCAGTGATCACCAACCTTTGAACTGCCCCAGAGAACAAAGAGTTAACTTTCCATGCAGGGCGTGGAACGCTGAGCTCGAGCTCGGTTGAAGCCTCTGTTTGCTGTTGTTTAAACTCCAACCGTCAGATTCTTTACTCCGCCTCACTGAACAGTCGCTCCAGAGATTTCTCCTTCGCTGGGTTCAAAAAAAGTCGGTTAAAGTGTCGTTTTTCTCGCTCGGTTTCTACCGAATTTCTGCTATCGAACCTGTCAGTTCAAGTCTCTGTCTGTGGTACCGTGAGTACTAGATAGGTTTTGTATTAGTTTCTGTGTGGAACTTGTAAACATTGGATCGGTTCGGTTTGAACCGATCAGGTTTGTGTTAAAAAACTTCTGTCTTTATTAGAGTGTGGTAACCAGTCCGTATCGGTTCTAAAAAAAATGGATTTGATTACGTTTTTTTCCAAGACCTGTAACACGGTAAGGAACCAATAGGGGTGTCTTGCCTGGCGGATTGCCGAAAAAAGGGTAAGTTGTGGTTAGGATTGGCCATATCTGAGAAACCCAAGAAAAAAACCGGGCCCACTGGGTTTCAACACTGTAGTGTGTGTGTGGGGAAGCCTTTGCTAAGGCTGATCCCCGCACCACCTGTGTTTATCTGGGGTTTGACCACCTCAATTCAGACTGCCAAATTTGTAAAAGTTTTCCCAAAACTACCCTGGATAAGAGAGTAAGTAGACTGAGGGAAAGGGAGGCTGAGAAGTCCGCTGACTTGGATGGCCAGCCCGGTTCAGTTCGGACCGAACCAGAAGGAGTGCCTTCTGACCAGAGCTAAACTTCTTCGAGCAAAAGGAGAACCGATTCTGAGAAGTCGTTTCCGGTTAAAAGAAAGAAAATGGAAAAATCATCCGGTTTGGATCCACAAGTTCTTTCTCTGACTGCTGATGAAATAGCCAAAGAGATAAGGATAGTTCAATCGCTAACCTCGGTTCCGGCCGAACTGGCACCATCTGTCAGGGGCTCGGTTTGGTCAGTTCCCACGGTTCCGGTTTATACTTTAGAAGAATTTTATGAACCGGAGGAGGACAAGGGAGAGTATGAGGATAATGATGATGATGGTGATTATGAAAGTCTGGATGTGCCTTTTGACCCGGCCATCTCCCCAGACAGACTTTCAGGTGTTTCTCCTCCTAGGCTTTCTGAGTCCCCTTCCCACTTTATGTTTTACAAGAAAGTGTCTGAAACCCTCCAGCTTCCAATTGAAGAAGCAGTAGAGGATCAGGAGGAGCCTGATTTTGTTGAGATGATGGACATCCCAGAGTTCAGGAGATTGTCTATTCCCCTCCATAAATCTTTTGGGAAACAGACATTTAAAATTCTAAAAACTCCTAATTCCATACCTCCTGTGGACAGAAGAATGGACAAGAGGTATACCCTTTCAGGCTCGGACACGGAGTTCCTTTCCCAGCAATGCAGCCATGTTGGGGTAGTGCAGGCTGCTGCCTGTGATAAGGCAAATATTCCCTTGGCTTCACACCCCCTAGATAAGGACTCCAGGAGAATTGATGCCATGGCAAAGAAACAGTACATGGCAGCATCTTTGGGACTCAGGCAGGCTAACTATATGCTCTGCAGCTAGATACCAGAAGTCCAGGTGGGACACTGTGCTGGCTCTAGCTAAACAGTCCCTGACCAGCTTGCCAAGGAGCTGGAGCAGGTGGCTGCGGATGGGATTGAGGCATCGAAGGTGCAATTTCATGCTGCTGTGGACTCCAATGATGTTTCATCTAGAGTCATGGCTACATCTGCGGACCTTCAGAGGATGGCTTGGCTCAGATGTACTAGCCTATCACAGGATACCCAGGCTAAGGCCATGGATTTCCCTGTCATTGGTAATTCTCTGTTTGGGGAGCAGACAGAGAACTACATGAAGAAGATGGATGAGTACAGGACCACCTACAGGAGTGCTCAGGCCAAAGAAAGACAAGCTACTCCTCAGAGGCAGCATTCCAGGGGCAGGGGCAGGCCCTTTCAAAGGCCCTTTTACCAAGCCCAGGCCTCCTCTTCTGCTTATGCTCAGAGGGGGTTCTTTAGAGGGAGAGGCAGATGGGGTATGAGCAGGCCTGCTTCCAGCCCTCAGCCTAAAGCCCCTGCCAAGAAGACACCCTGATGGGTCTGCCCGGGCCGATTCTCCAATACCTGTAGGGGGCAGGCTGGCTTACTTTGTCCAGGACTGGAAGTCTTTAACATCAGACAAGTGGGTCCTAGAAGTAGTAAGCCAGGGACTGGTTCTCAGCTTCAAAAAATTTCCCAAGATGAGAACCAGATCCTTTCCACCTGCAAATCCATCAGAGACCCTTGCCCTAGAGGCAGAAGTTTCTTCCCTCTTGGCTCTCAGAGCTATAGAAAGGGTTCCTATCCTACACAGGGGCAAAGGATTGTACTCCAGGTACTTCCTAACCCCCCAAAAGACAGGAGAATGGTGGCCCATCCTGGATCTGAGACATCTAAACAAGCACCTTTTAAAGCCAAAATTCAAAATGGTGACTCTGGGAATAATTCTGCCCTCTCCAAGGCCACGGGACTGGCTAGCCTCCCTGGACCTCAAAGATGCCTATTTTCACATTCCCATCAGGTGCTCCCACAGAAAGTACCTCAGGTTCGAGTTGCCCTCAGGCCACTATCAATTCAAAGCAATGCCCTTTGGCCTAACATCAGCCCCAAGAGTGTTCACAAAGTGCCTGGCAGTAGTGGTTGCTTTCTTAAAGAGAAAAAAGATCTCCATCTATCCATACTTGGATGACTGGCTCATAGTGGGTCAGTCTCCAGACCAAGTCAAGTCACATCTTCAGATAACTCAGCAACTGCTCACTTCCTTAGGATTCCTCCTAAACCTTCCAAAGTCAGTTCTTGAGCCAGTACAGCTCCTCACCTTTATAGGGGCAGAGCTGGATACAATAAGAGCAAAAGCCTTCCTTCCCCTGGACAGGGCAAGGACCCTTATAGAACTGGCCTCTTCTTTCACCCTTCAGGTGTCTCGACCAGCAAGACACTTCTTGCAGCTCCTGGGCCACATGGCAGCCTCTATAGCAGTGGTCCGGGGGCAAGATTCCAGATGAGGGACATTCAGTTCCACCTAAAAGCCTTCTGGTCCCAAAGAAAGGATTTCCTTACCAAACTAGTCCTAGTGACTCGAACCCTGATCCAGGCTTTGCAATGGTGGCAGGATCAGGGCAATTTAAGACAGGGAGTTCCTTTTGTCACTCAGTGTCATTCTCTAATCCTCACCACAGACACCTCCCTCTTGGGCTGGGGAGCCGACTTGGGGGATCTTACCACCCAAGGACTGTGGTCACCTCAATAATCTCTGCTTCACATCAATCTCTTGGAACTCAGAGCAGTGTTTCTGGCACTGCAAGCTTTTTCCATATCTGTACAGAACAAGGTGGTCCAGATCAGAACAGACAATACCACCATAATGTGGTACATTAACAAGCAAGGAGGCACTCGGTCTATGGCCTTGTGCACAGAAGCAATGAAGTTGTGGTCTCTGGCCTATTCCCTGCAAACCTCTCTGATAGCAGTTCACCTACCAGGGAAGGACAATTTCCTAGCAGATTCTCTCAGCAGGATATCTCAGGACTACCACGAATGGTCCCTAGATCCCCCAATTTTGAAAGTGATTTTCTTCAGGTGGGGCACTCCACAGATAGATCTTTTTGCAGCCCCAGACAATCACCAGCTTCCTCTCTTTTGTTGCAGACCCCCAGTCTTAGGCTCAGTCCCTCTGGATGCTCTGGTTCTGAATTGGGAAGGGAAGTTCATGTATGCTTTACCCCCCTTCCCTCTCCTGTTCAGGGTGCTAGTCAAGATCAGGTCTCAACCATGCAAAGTGATTCTGATCGCTCCAGACTGAGCCAGACAGCCCTGGTATCCACTGTTGCTGTCCTTAGCAGTCCACCTTCCCCTGTCTCTTCCCAGGAATTACAACCTGTTGACATCCTCTCAGGGAAGGATTTGGTATCCGAATCTCAAATCTCTCAATCTCAAGGCCTGGCTCTTGAAGAGTTAGAGTTTGCTGATTTGCACCTCTCTCAAGGTGTTCTGGATATTCTTAAGGCTTCTCGGAAGCCTTCCACCAGAAAGACTTACAACTCCAAATGGAAAAGGTTCACTATTTGGTGCTCAAATAAGCATATTTCTCCAGAATCTGCTGTGTTGCCTATAATCCTGGACTATATGGTTCATCTTAATGGCTTGGGACTTAGACCAGCTACACTTAAAGTACATCTGGCAGCTGTTTCTGCCTTCTTGTCAGTAGGCAAGCCCTCTCCTCTTTCAGCCCATCCTGTATTTTGTAAATTCTTCAAGGGATTGCTGCACACCGATCCTCCCTTCAGGGACCCTGCTCCTGCTTGGGACCTTAATGTTTGCATTGCTCAGCTTATGCAACCCCCCTTTGAGCCTTTGTCCTCTGCAGAGCTTAAGTACTTGACTTGGAAAACTGTTTTTGGTAGCCATTACCTCTGCCAGGCGCATCAGTGAATTACAAGCCCTGTCAGTGGAGGCTGATTTCATCTCTTTCCATAGAGATAAAGTGGTCCTAAGAACTAACAGGAAGTTTTTGCCTAAGGTGGTTTCAGATTTCCACCTTAATCAGTCTATGTCTCTCCTTGTTTTCTTCACTGACCATTCCTCCTCCTCCGGAGAGAGGAGGTTGCACAGCCTGGACATAAAAAGGGCCCCTTAGCTACTACATAGAGCGCACCAAGGGTCATAGGTTTGAGTCCCTCCAGTTGTTCCTTACTTATGGAGAGGTCGGTAAGGGCAAACCTGCCACTAAAAGATCTATTGCTGGGTGAATTGTCTCTTGTATACAATTCTGCTATGAAAAATTGGGTAGAACCCCACCCTCAGGCCTGAGGGCTCACTCTACTAGAGGTACAGCTGCTTCCCTGGCTGCTGCCAGGGATATTCCTATCTTAGAAATCTGTCAAGCAGCCACCTGGAAAACAGTCCATACATTCACCAAGTATTACTCTCTGGATATCCAGGCTAGGAGTGATGCTCGGTTTGGCACAGCAGTACTTCAGAGCCTTTTCCCAAAGTAGGTTCTGACCCTCCTCCATGGAGGTACTGCTTGGTAGTCTGCAATAGTCAGAATACAGCAAGACATCATGTTGTTTGAAGAAAAAATTACTCACCTTAGTAATGTTGTTTCTTCTAATGGAGTCTTGCTGTATTCTGACCTCCCCCCCTCCCCTCTCAGAACCTGGTTTTTGGGATGTGGGTGGGCAGGAGCAGTGTTGGCACCTAGAGGTGCCCCTTTCTCACCCTCCTTTATTTTGGGTGTGTGTTGTGTTTTGTTTTTTGGGTTTCCTGACTTGAGTCTTTGCTTTGAAACCAAAAAACCTTTTTAACAAATTTAGTTGCCAGTTGGCTAGTGTGAGTTTTACAGTTTCCACACAGAACGCCCAGTGAGTATAGCTCGTAAAGATCTGACGGTTGGAGTTTAAACAACAGCAGACAGAGGCTTCAACCGAGCTCGAGCTCAGCATTCCATGCTCTGCATGGAAAGTTAACTCTTTGTTCTCCTGGGCAGTTCAAAGGTTGGTGATCACTGCAATAGTCAGAATACAGCAAGACTCCATTAGAAGAAACAACATTACTAAGGTGAGTAATTTTTTCTTCTCAACACACTCTCCAAGTACCTGGATGAAACTCACAACACTTGGGATCATTTTTTTCCATTTGTGCAATTCACTTACAACACAAGCCCTTGTGTCGACAGTAGAGAGTATACTCCATTTTTATTAGTCCATGGACGTTACCCAAGAACTCCACTGGACAGAAATTTCTCATTGCTAGAGGTTCCAAAATCAGCCTCTTCTTTCATCATTCCAGTGCTGGAACAGTTGGAACTTGCCAGACGTGTTGCCATCACCACGTTGGGCCAGAGAAAATCTGCAATGCGGAAAATGTCTGCAGCCAAGTTGCATGAACCTTCATTTTCCATTGGGGACATTGTATACTTGTACTGACCCATCCTAGTTCTGTGTGCTACCAAGAAACTGCTTTGCACCTGGACTAGTCCCTTCTACATTGTAGAAAAGCTTCCTCCTGTGCACGTTCATTTACACCACAAGTCTGATGGAAAGCTGGTACACAACAAGGTCCACATCAATCACTTGAAACATGGGTACCTGAGTAACACCACCCCAGATGATCCCAGTCCACCTGACAATGAAGCTTCATTTGAGCCTGCCATTCTCTCTGAAGCTAAAATTCCTTCAGACAACTTGCAACCAGTTTCTACAGATCTTCCCACTCCTAACACTCTCCAGTCAGATTCCATTTTGTCTAATTTGCCAGATGACCTTCTTGGGACTTCTCCTTCTCAGCCTTCTTCTTCTTCTCAGGATTCATACACACACTGGTGTACGAGATCGAGAAGATCTTAAGAAAGAAGTACACAAATGGATCCTGGACTTACAGAGTAAAGTGGTGTTAATTTGACAGTGTGCAGAACTCCTGGGTCACTTTTAACGACCTGACCCCGTCCTGTCAGGAACTGGCACAACCCATGCATGCCTCCATTTCCACTGACCAGAAAAGTCGACAGAGGTCTTGAACTTTTGGTAACCAGGCTCAGTGAGGGTTCTAAATAATAAAAACACTTGTGATATTTTATATCTGCAGTCTATAAAATGCCCGTTCTACAACTGCTTTTTTTCTCTCTGATGGTAATTCTGTGTCTTTATAGAAAGTAATATGCTGCATTTGTTAATTGCACTGTCTATCCTCCTGCTGCTACCCTTCCCTCAGTTCCCTTCCCTTCCCCCGTCCCTGAATTGTAGCACTTGTCACCCTGACTAAGCGTCAAGTTGCTGTGGTGTTCCCCTTTTTCCCTGGCACTACTCTGACTGGTCCCCAGTGTAGTCCAGATCCCCCCTCCGCAGCAGAGTAATGTTCATAAAAAGTTAGTAATGTTGGTAAACTGTTATTTCCGTACCTAAAGTTTTTACAATATTTCTTGCAGTACTGTTCTAATACTGTAGTTGTTCAAGTGGTGCTCACACTCACTGTCCAGGCAGTGATGTGGAGTACAGTTTAGTAGGGGACTAATCTAGCTGCCATCCCTTTAACAGCCTAAGACAATTGTTGCAATTATACCTCAATATGCTAATTCTTTATGACAATCACTGCCTTAGCAGGGGCTGGAAACCCTTTTAGCCTGTCTGTCATTCAGTCAGAGTCTGAAACCTCATGTGAGATGATGCTTCATGATGATGTCTCTGCAGTACCAGAATAAACAGTATTTGTTCATTATTTGCTGCATCCAACTCAATTTGTTCGGTACCAGCAAGGGGTCTTCTCCAGCAGAAACAGTTGGGTCTGGCACACCAGAGAGAAGGTAAGGGACTTTAGTGGCTGACCAACACCAAAACTCCACAAAAGATAAACACACTGCTGGCCCTCCCCCTGAAAGGTGGTTGATAAGGATATGCTCTCTGCGAATTAAATAGCTAAAGCTTGTCATGTATCTCAGACTTTACAATCTATGGGTAATATTTTCTCAGCTCCTTCAGAGCCTAGAACTCCTTTCTATGACTCTAGTTCTGCCCAAGGCTTTTATTATGAAGGAGAGGATGATGATGATGAATTGCCACAAGGTTACCCATTAGACCCAGATGGCCTCCCTGGGGCTAACTTAAATGATGACAGTGATGAAGTTTCTTCCTTTTTTTACATTTCTTAAACAGATACTGGAAACCCTGGAACGACCTCTCCAGGATGACACCGACCAAGAAATGGAGAAGGAGTATTTAGACATGATGGGCCAGATTCACAAAAGGCAGCTCAAGATGCAAGGCAACTTGCGTCCACAAAAAATGGTGCAAGTAGCACTTGCATCATGAGATGTGCCATGATGGGATTCAGAAAGGCAGCCTGAGTCATGCTGCAGGCTGCCTGTGCTCAAGTGCACCTATGTGCCATCAACCACCTTGCGACATGGGGTAAGGGGGTTTATGGCAGCATTTGTACCCTATTCAGGTACAGTGGCTGCTAAGTCCCCAAATTGGAATTCAGAGACAACCACCAGTGGACATCTGTCAAAGAACATTTACGCCAGCTAAAAGATGGCATAAGTGGTCTTTGCCATCGACTGGGGATTGCTACTGTGCCACCATCAGAGCCCCAGAGAACCCTCATGGGCTACAACTCCCAGTAGCCCCATTCCCAGTCATCCAACACCCCCCACATGCCCATACCCCCATGCATACAACCCCCCATGCCCCAATCCCAACCAGTAGGGGACAGAGGTGCCGGTGTGAGCCATGTCCCTCCCAGTCCCAAAACACACTCCACATACACTGAAGCCCTTATGGGCTTTCAGACCCCCCAATCCCCATTCACCCCCTCAGATGCCTACCTGTGCGTGGTATAGCATGGAACCAACTATTCGTAACTGCCCTGGTGGCCCAGTGGCCCTCCCCAGCCACAGTCCTAGCCACCCCACCCCAGCCCCACCCACACACACCCCATGGATGAGTTGACAACTGGTACAGCCCACCTCTCACCACCATGGCCGCGCCAACTGAGCTTTGCCAAGGCGCATACAGTAAATATCACGGACTCTGTGAATGATAGCCGCTGTCAATCACAGAGCGAATATAATTATTGAACGCGCCTCGCAAAGCTCAATCAGCAGCTGGCCTGGTGGTGAGAGGTGGGCTGTGCCAGTCGTTGACTCACCCGCCAGGTGTGTGTGGTGGAGGGAGCGGGGTGGGCTGGCATTGCTGGGAGGGGCTGGGAAGCCACTAGACTACCAGTGAGTTATGGGAGTTGATGTGGGGGGGAATATTCTTATTATGGGGGATCAGGGCTGTGGTCCTCACATTATGGGGATCGGGGTGGGCATGGGGGCACCACAGCTCACATCTGTATGTGCATCTGCCGCCTGCCCCGTCCCTCAGGGCTGCACCCTACCTTCCAGAGATGCTGCAAGCCACACAATGCAGGCTCCTGAATCCTGTTTGTTTCTGCATCGGGCGCAGGGTCCAGGATGCAATGGCCATTGCCGCAAGCTGCCATTATCGCAGCTTGTGGCAGCCCCTTGGGAATCCAGCCCCATGGGTCATACTCCTTCAAAGAAATTGATTTTGTCCATACATAATACATTGAAGAAAGCCATTTTTTAAATTCTGGAGACCCCCTCATCTGCCTCCGGGGTGGACAGAAAGATTGAGAGGAAATACCAGTTTGATAAGTGTACTGCTGATCTTCTCTATACACATCCAGACCATAAAGGGGTGGTGCAGGCAGCAACCAGTAACAAAGCCAATGTGCAACTGTCTGCTCTCCCTCCAGAGAAAGATTAAAAAAACTGGATTCTATGGGCAAAAAATCATACTACTGCTTCTTTGTTGTTACGCTTGTCTGCTTATATGGCATATACAGCTAGATATCAAAGAGCTTTGTTGAAATCTGTCCTTGCCGTAGTGCAACATGGGGGAGACATTATGCATAGGGTTGTCACTGAAACTGTGAAGCTGGCCATAGAAGCTACTAAGTATCAGTTTCACACGGCCATAGATGATAATGACACAGCCTTGAGGGTAATGGCACAGGCCGTTTCTCTCAGGCTGTTTGCTTGATTAAGAACTACCAGTCTCGGAGAGGTCACGTGATGGCTGCCTGAGCAGATGTGCCTGGTTTTAGCTCCTGCATCCCTACCTAAATATCTACTAATTTTTCATTAACCTTACTCTTTTTTGACTGCTCCAGTTAGTCCTGAGTACCATTAACAAGAGGAGCGCTTTTCAGTGTGGAAATCCTGCAATGATGGAAGATGAAATTAACATTTCTTTGCAATACTCCGCCACCCACCCTGACGAGGGATAAGAACACCAAGCGGGAGAAGGCTTACCCTACTGGCTCATCCAATCAAGCAACTCCCTAGCCTGCATTGAAGGAGAAAAAGTTTTTCAATGGACTAGCTCCACTTAAAGATATGTTAAACAACTTGTCATTAGACTTTAAAACAATGAAATCTATGGCTGAACAACTTGCTATCCAAACGGAAGACAACGAGACCAGAATTTCATCTTTGGATGACTGGCATGCCCATATTGATCTGGACTTGATGACCTTCTGACATCAAGTAGAGAAGATGGAAGAGAAGCTGGAGGATTTGGAAGGTCGCTCTCTGCAGAACAACCTTGACATACTTGGATTACCAGAGAAAAAGGAAGGCTTAGAGGCAATCGTTTTCATTCAGAAATTATGTGAAAAAGTGTCTGGCCCTTCTCCAAATGGACCTACATACATCGTGGAAAGGGCTCACAGATCCCTTTGGCCAGTGCCTCCCCCAGGTTCCCCTCTAAGGCCCTTGATATTCCAGCTTCTGAATTTTCTTGATAAACAGCACATATCGGGGAAACTCAGAGAGGTAAAGGAGGTACAGTGGGAAGGCAAAAGAATTCGGACTGGGCAACATCTTCCATTCTCTATACGGCAGAAGAGATCCGCATTGCATCCAATTGTTTCCAAGCTCATCGTGGCTGGAATCAAGTACAGCGTTAAGTATCCAGCTCTTCTTCAGGTTTACCAAGGTGAGCAATGGCATAATTTTGACTTGGTTGAACAAGCGAGAATCGCCCTTCAAAACCTACTCCCTGAGCTGTTTAAGTAAAACAGTTTCAAGAGTTTTCTGGGATCTTTGTATAGATATATGGAACTGGTGCTGGTTTATTTTATCTGGCTTAGGCTCTGGGAGCTTTGACCTACCTGTGGACTTTTCTTGTCTGAATAGGATGCCTTGTTACACATGAATAAACATAAACTTTCCTTTAAGTATGCTCTCTCTCTCTCTTTTATGATCTCCCAGTGTTATAGACTCATTTTCTATAGAAGGTGAGCTGTGTCTGAAAAAAATGAGTCACAAATTGTTTGCCTTGTGGTCTGGAGGGGTTCATGATAGAAGACTCGAATTTAGGGGACTTCAGAGGAGATGACTTTGATAAGATGGCCAACAGAGTTAAGCTAGCCCTGGCAAAAAGAAATACAGGTGAGGGGGTACAGGCAAAGTGGGCAAGCATTAAGGATGCAATACTTGAAGCAACATTCCATTGTGTTAGAGAGAAAAGGAAGTGCAAAAGAAGAAGGAAATCACTTTGGTTCTCAAAATCAGTAGCAGAAAAGGTCAGAGCCAAAAGACTGGCCTTCAGGAAATATAAGGGAACTCAGCAGAATAAAGATAGGGAGACATACCAAACTTCCCTAAGGGAAGCAGGGAAGGCAGTAAGGCAGGCAAAGGCCCAAACCAAGGAAACACTAGCACAAACAGTAAAAGAAGTTGAAAAGACTTTCTATAGATACATTAGTGAAAGGAGAAGGTCCAGAGGGGGTATTGCTAAGATCAAAGGGGATAAGGAGGCATGTGAGGAGTACCATGTTAAAGCATCTATCCTAAATAGATACTTCTGCTCAGTATTTACTGAAGAGAAGGTAGGTCAGGGCTCACAGCTCAACACCATGGACATAGGGGGGAGGGAGGTGTGCACTAGTCCCTTCACAAAAGAAAGGGTCCTTCAAGAGCTCAATAAGCTCAGGGTGGACAAGGCAATGGGACCTGATGGCATACATCCCAGGGTACTAAAGGAGATAAGGGTGGAACTAGCAGAGACATTGTCAGAACAGTTTAGTGAGTCTTAGAGCACAGGAGAGGTCCCTGAAGACTGGAGAAGGGCTCATGTGATCCCGCTCCACAAGAGTGGTAGCAGGGAGGAGGCAGGGCACTACAGACCAATCAGTCTTACCTCAGTAGTGGGCAAAATTATGGAAGCACTCCTTAAGGAAAGGATAGTGCAACACCTGGAATCCATAGGAGCACAGGATCCAAGACAGCATGGGTTTACAAAAGGAAGGTCCTGTCAAACTAATCTCATAGATTTCTTTGTCTGGGTAACCAGAGTGGTGGACCAAGGGGGGAGCAGTTGATGTCACCTACCTTGACTTCAGCAAAGCTTTCGATACTGTTCCACACATAGAAGATTGATTAATAAGCTAGGTATGCTCGGGGTGGGTCAGAAGTTGGTCAACTGGGTGGCAAACTGGTTGATGGGCAGAAAACAGAGAGTGGTGGTAAATGGTATGCAGTCAGAATAGATGCAAGTCGCAAGTGGGGTGACCTCAGGGATAAGGCCTGGGGCCAGTCCGCTTCAATATCTTCATCAGTGACATTGCAGATGGACTGGAGGGTAAGGTTTATCTGTTTGCAGATGACACCAAGATCTGCAACAGAGTAGATGATCCAGATGGGGTGGACAGAATCAGAAGAGATCTGGATAAACTAGCAAAATGGTCGAAAGTGTGGCAACTGGGGTTTAATGCAAAGAAGTGCAAGATCATGCACATAGGGAAGAGAAACCCTGAAGTCGCCTATAGGCTGAGTGGGGAGTTGCTGGCAATCACAAGGGAAGAAAGAGACTTGGGCATCATCATCATCACTGATGACCTGAAATCATCCAAGCAGACCACTAAAGCAGTAGGTAAGGCTAGGGGGATGTTGGGGTGTATTAATAGGGGTATAATAAGTCAGAAAAGGGAGGTAATAATCCCTCTTTACAAGACACTGGTTAGGCCCCATCTGGAGTACTGCATGCAGTCCTGGAGGCCACACTTTCACGAGGACATTAAAAAAATTGAGGCAGTCCAGAGAAGGGCAACCAAAATGGTGCATGCATCAGAAAACATATGAGGACAGATTAACAGAGCTCAATATGTATACCCTAGAGCAAAGGAGGGAGAGAGGTGATATGATCAAAACATTCAAAGACCATAAGGGCATTGACAAGGTGAAAGAGTCTAACATGTTTCAATATAAGAAAAATAGCAGGACAAGAGGACACAGCATGAGATTAGAGGGAGGCCAGTTAAGGAGTAATGTAAGGAAGTTCTTTCTCACAGAAAGGGTGGTGGATGCATGGAATGGCCTACCTCAGGAAGTGGTGGATATGAATATAGTACAGAGCTTCAAACAGGCATGAGATAGGCATAAGGGAGCAATACAGATGAGTATGAATAGACAGGCCATTGACAGAGCAAAGGCCAATGGCACATTCATAAGGTAGAAAAAGAAATGGGCAGACTGGATGAGCCTTGCTGTCCTTATCTGCCGTCAACTTCTATGTTTCTGTGTAGAGATGCTCTGGACTATACAGGATGCCCTCCAAGCCACATGTTACTTCCCTGGAGAGACTTATACTTCTAATGTTGGCAGCAAGTAACCTTCCTTTCTCATGAGTCAACAGCTTCATCTAGTGGTGGGACCCTAGACTATTTCAGCCATTGCTTCAGATACTTTCTTTCATGTGGGAACTTTCCTTGTGGCTTTCCATGGATGACCTCATTTTTGTGGCTAAACATAGACTCTCATTGGTCTTTGAACTTTAATTTTTAATTTTTTTTTTTTTTGTATCTTAAATAGGGACTTGCTTCCTGGACATTATGTGGAGGATTTGGCATCGTTGCTAACTAAACAGGTTGTGGTTATGTATGACTTGCAATTACATGAGAACAGATTGAATACTACCGGTTACTATGACTTATATTTAATTTTTCCCCCTGGAATGGAGTGGAATATTTAATATTGATATGGTTTTCTATGTTATGAACACTATTAGATGTGATTATATACTAAACGCTGACTTCTTGAGTTGCCTGACAGGGGGTTCTCTGTCCTTCTGAACTATTGTTGGCACTTTAGTTTCCCTCTTAGAGTTAGTGAGGGTTCTGTTTGTTACTGTATAATATCTTGTATGTGGGTGGGGGGAGGGAGGGGCATATGCTGTGGGTGGTATAATAGCATTGCGACCAGGAGAGGCATGGAGGATCAGTCATTAGAACTGGGGATATAACTGTTTTAATGGGTTTGTTGGAGGCGTTGGGGGTGGAAAGGAGTTGTTTGATTGTATTTTGGGTTTCAGGGTTTATTTTTCTTGATTTTGGTATTATTTGGAGCTGTAGGGGGGACCAATGCAGGCTCGACTGCCTTAGTTATCCCTAGTGGGATGGGGCCAGTGACTCTCTTTGATTTCTCATTTAGAAATAGTTTGGGACATTGTTATTGTACTATATATCTCTTCCTTTTGGGTGTTGAAGCTGTGTTGGGTGGAAATTTTGGGGGGTTGGGGCCTCAGAGGAGTGGTTTATTATTAGTTTCCAGTATTCCACTCTTTGAATCTAATTCTATTTGGTTATTACTAACCCAAGGTCCTGCAGTTAATTATGAAATATGTTACCCGGAATGTTAAGGGTGCCCGCTCCAGGGTGAAGTGATATCAGATTTTAAGACATCTTCAACTGTTACACTGTCAAGTTGCTTTTCTTCAGGGGACCCACCTTCTCGTCTGCAGACAATCGGTTGGGCAGGTATTTGCAGCAGGACATTCCATGGCCCAGAGGTGGGTGGGCATTCAAATTTTTAAGGGGACCAAGTTTCAGGAGTTACAGACTATAGAATACCCTCTTGGCCATTATTTATTGTTAAAAGGAATGCTTGACCACTCTGAGGTTCTTCTAGGTTCTATATATGGGCCTAACGCTGACTCCCCTGAATTTTTCTCAAGTTGTTGACCCAGTTGGCCCTTTATGCCCATGCTCTGATTATTCTGGCTGGGGACTGGAATTTAACCCTAACTTCAGATCTGAACAGGACTGCGCATAGAACCTTGGGATTTTTCCTAGTTCAATGCTATCTTCAGGAGGTCATTGATGTGGGGGGGCCTGTGCGGTCCCTGGCAGATATTACATCCTTCGGATCAGATGTATACTTTTTATTCGCCAGTTCACAGGACTTTTTCCAGGCTGGATTATTTTTCAGCTAGCAAAACTATACTACCTAGTACTATGGATGGAGGGATTACCCCTAGAATACTATCTGATCACTCACCCAGTTGGTTAGAATGTAACCTTTCCAGTACCTCCCATCAAGATAAAATATGGAAATTGAATACTCAGCTCCTTAAAGAGGACTGGGTATTATCCACCATTAAGGACCTTATAACCCATTTCATGGAGTATAACCAGGGCTCGATCCCTGAAGAAGATTCACTTTGGTGTTCTCTTAAATGTGCCCTTTGTGGTGAATTTATCAGACTGGCTTCCACACGGAAGAAGAAGCGAGAGGCTACTCTTCGTCACCTTTTAGACAGGATTTGAACCCTAGAGAATAGTCCCTCCCTTGCAAACTCTGATGAGGAGCAGGAATTACTAACATCTCTGAGGGATCGATATGTGGAGAGTCAGAGGGAATGAGCTGAGTATTCCCTTCTTAAAACACATGCCACCTATGTTGACCAGGAAGATAAAGCAGGGCACCTCCTTGCTCTCTGATTACGGAAACAGGAGGCCTCTCATCTGGTCCTTCCTACTACTTCCCTAACAGATGATTCCCTTAAAACTTGCCCTAAAGAGATAGCCCAGGAATTCAAGTTGTACTATCGCCAGTTGTATAACCCACCTGTTAATTCTCCTTCTATTTCAGAAATCCAAGATTATCTCTCTCTCTCTCTCTCTCTCCCCCATTCAGCTCCCTCGATTTATGGCAGATCAGCGGTCTTTCCTAGCCAGTCCCATTTCTCTTCAAGAAGTTTTAACTGTCATTCGATCCCTCCCCTTAGATAAATCCCCTGGACCAGATGGTTTTCCTTCAAATTTTTATAAGACATTTGCTGAGGAGATTGCCCCAATTCTTCAGCAATTATGTTCCTATTTTTGTGAGGTGGGTATTTTGGATTCTTCCCTATTAGAAGCACTGATAGTGGTACTACCTAAACCCATTAGATCATCAGACAGAGTAACCAGCTATCGCTGGTATCTATCCAGTGGATCTGTTGGGTCATGCTGGGCCTACACGGTGTTGATATTGATTACAGCAATGTTGATCATTTGCCGACACTGGGTGGATGACGCTGTTCCATCCTACCGGGAGTGACACCGGGAAATCTTGATGGTGCTAGAGATGGAGAAGCAGATTGCTTTTTGGGATGATAGACCACTTAGATTCCAGTCCTAATGGGAACCATTGTACGACTTGCTGGCCACTTCATCCCTCCCATGACCTACCTAAGTTATTGTATCCCCCACAATCCCCAGG
Source organism: Neoceratodus forsteri (assembly GCA_016271365.2). Taxonomy (NCBI): domain Eukaryota; kingdom Metazoa; phylum Chordata; order Ceratodontiformes; family Ceratodontidae; genus Neoceratodus; species Neoceratodus forsteri. Next base: position 660,116,024 of record CM028133.1, read on the forward strand.
GAGATCCCTCCTCTAGCAGCTTATGCTGGGTTTTAAACTGAAAAATCTTCCTCATTCTTCACTGGGTGCCTTGGAAGTTTGTTAGTGTGCTCCAGGGAGTGAGGGGAGGGAGGGTGGGTAGTTTTTATGGGGGCTGATCTTTTTTTTTGTTTGTTCTGCTTTGTTAATGTTGTTCTTCTCTCTGTTGTTGTTGTATTATGAAACTTCTAATAAAGTTTAATAAATTACAAAAAAAAAAAGTTTTACTTTCCAGTAAATCCAGGTTCTAACCCCAGTAATACTCAGGTAATTCATAACTTGATGCAGTAAGCCTTCTAAGCAGAACTTCCTGGATAGATGGAATATATGCAAATGATGGAATCTTTTGCATGAGCCACTTTTCAAATGCTGCATTCTACCAACTGCCTTTGCTCTAAACACCTCAGATTTCTCTCTCCGACTGTCAAGACTAGACGTTCAGAGATCCACTCCTCATCATCTTGTTCTGACATGAGAAAACTTATAAAATATATATAAGTATTCTTTACATTTCATTTGGTGCCTTTTACTTTTTGTAATTTTAAGTAAGTCCATAGTTTTAGTGTTTAAATTGTAAGTTTTCTTGATTTCTCCCGGTTCGGTATAACCAGGGAAAATCTGAGGTTTATGTTATATTTATCTGAGCTTTCTGACTAAAAAACTCCATTAGTTCTGTTTAATTTTATTTAATTTAGCTTGTTTTAAGAACTGCTAATACCAGTTCCTGAACTGATAGCCTTGGTTCATTTACTTTGGTTCCTGGTTCCTGATCGATTCCTCATTGGTTCCGGAAACGACCACAAATGTTAAATAAAGTTTAAATGGACACATTTTTTAGCAGTTACAACTTTTATGGGTTTTATATGGAAAATGTCAGAAAAAACGAGAAAGAAAACTGGTGATCCCGGTTTTGAATCATGTGTTGAAAGTGATGAAATTTTGCTAAGGCAAACAGTCTTTGTTTTGCCTCTCTGGGCAAGAACATTTACAAGCAGAGTAAAATCTGCATTACAGGTTATGAGAAAACTATTGAAAATGTCTGGATAAGGCTAAACAGAAAACTATCACCACCTAAGGGTCCCTCTAGTTCTGACCAGCTGATACCCTAAATTGCTATGGCTGAAACCACAACAATTATTGTAACTGCTACCCTTGAGACGGGTATACAAGCAGTTCCTAAGAGACTTGCTGAACCAGCTGAGTCCCCGGTTTCTTCAAAGAAAACAAACACAGAACCTCCTGCTGGACAGCATTTGGGGACTTCTGTGCCTGTTATAAAGCCTAACAACTCCTGCAGAAATTGTAAAACTTTCAAAGAGAAAGTGTGGAAAAATGCCTGGAATGGCTAAAGAAAAAACTTTTAGGCTTGCAAGGGCTGTCTGTTTTCTCTCCTCTGCTCAGTCTTCCCATTATTAAGAGGAAGAATATGTGTTTATGATTAAATAGAAGAAAGGGGAACCTATTAAACTGAGGTTTTTCCTTAACTGGAGTTGGGCTATTCCCACAGAGCATTTGAGGATTATTCCTCACTTTTCATATTGTGAGAAATGATTGGGCTGACACCCACTAAACAGCTTCTCCTTCCTGTGAATACATTCTTCAGGAAAGATACTTTAAAGATTCTGTCTTCCCTCTTGAAAAGAGGATGGATAAGAAATATCAGCTGGACAGGGAGGGAGCTGAATTTTTATTCTCCCACCCTGTCCACCAAGGAGTAGTACAAGTGACAGCTTGTAACAAGGGAAAGATACCCCTGGCATCCCATCCTCCTAACAAGGATTCCAGAAAAATTGACAGCTTGGCTTTCAAGCCGTTGATGCTCAATACCAAAAAGTCACTATGGCAGTCTGTCCTTGCTATGGTAGTCAAGGCTTAGACTTCCCTGTCAGATGATCTAGCTGAAACAGTCAAGTTTGGTTTGGGAGCAGCCAAATACCAGCCAAATAACTGCTGCCTTTATGACACTGCTGCCAGATGGATGGCAGATACAGTGGTTCAAAGGAGGTTTGCCTGGCTGAGAGTCACAAACCTCATTCAGAATACCCAAACCAAGGCTATGTATTTCCCAATTGAGTGTAATTCCCTCGTGGAGGCAAGATAAAGGCTTGCGTGACAAAAGTGGAGCTATAGAAAACTGCCTATAGTAGCAATTCTGCAAAAGAAAGCTTCCCCTCCACTAAAACATATGGAAGGGGAGGCAGAGACAGATCATTTCACACCAAGCCTTTCTTTTATCAGCCCAGAGTTGTGCCTCAGTATCAGCAGTACCCACAGCAGGGGTACTTCTGGCACCACAGTGAGTTAGGGATTGTCTCAGAATTCAAATCCCTTCCAGCAGTTAAAAAAAAGGGGGGGGAGGGTTTAAAACCATCTACAGATGTAAGGATAAAACTTCTGGAAAAAGAGGTTCAAAACCTGCTACTGTCAGACAGTGGAGCCTGTCCAAGTACAGCAAAAGGTACCACAAAGAAAATGGGGAGTGCTGGCCTGTCTTCCTGTCTTAGACTTCAGTGTACTAGACAGGCATTTAACAAGGCCAAAGTTCAAAATTATAACTTTGTCATTCATTCTGTCAACACTCCAGAGAAGGGAATGGTTGGCATCACTGGACTTAAAGGGCCACAACCCCATAAGGGAGTTTCACAGAAAGTACCTCAGGTTCATACTCCCATCAAGTCACTCCCCAAGAGTGTGCACAAAGTGCTTGGTAGGGGTTGTGGCACACCTTTGAAGACAAGGTGTCACAGTTTTCCCATACCTAGATGACAGGCTGGGGGTTGTAAAATCAACCCAGCAAGTGGGAGCATCTGCAACTCACCCAGGGGTTCCTAGAGTCTTTAGGGTTGCTGATAAATATAAAGAAGATCTTCCTGGACATAAGTCTCCACCACTCATTCACCACACTAGTGGGATTAGCACCGGAGGCACTAGGACCCATTGGGAGCAAACTTTTTGCTGGAGGGTCAGCGTGAGAGACGGCGCCGCGAGGCACGGCGCCGCGAGCAGCGGCTCGAGTGGCAATGACTATCTCGATGACGACCCTCCAACCGCCTCAGTTCCTTTTTTCCCGCCGTCGAGTGCGCTTCAGTGAATGACGTCGCTCACCTGTCGGGAGTCAAACTTCAAACTAGCGCATAGTTTTCAGTTTATTTTTTTGTAACATTATCACGATAGTAGTATCGCTTAATTTTTTCTAATATTTAAATTTAACTTACCGAAGAAGTCTCGGCCTACTGGACGGAGTCGACCATGAGCGGGTCAGGTGACGGTAGGGAGACTTCGTATGAAAGCTGTTCAGTCAGCCGGGCTGGGTCCGGTCAGCCTCCTTCTCCTCAGCGGGGTTCTGACAATGGTCAGTCCGATGCCGGGGATAGGCGGTCCCCGTCGGCATAAAAATAAGCGGTCACATTCTGGCATACGTTTGGCCTCGACTCTTCTTGACCCACAAGGTCAAAAAGAGGCATCACTCGAGGTGCCCTCTGGTATGTCTGCTTGTCGACGGTCGGTTATCATTGCTAGTTGCCGTTCTCCTTCTTGGAGTCGCCAACTGCCGTGATCTTTGTCGTCGACATCAGACCCCTCCCGCCTATAGGTAGGGCTCCAGATGAGCAGTTTCATCAGTGGGCGCTTTTATGGGCGATGGGCTTGGAGGTTGGTTCTCCTGCCTGGCTCGGCTGCACCCGGAGCCCGGTCCGCGATGAGGTAGAGGCGGTTGGACCTTCCTAGTTACGCAGCACCTTCTTGATGCCGGTGACTCCGGCGCTAGGTGTTCCCCCCCCTCACATGGCTGCGGCGCAGGGGGCCACACCGATGCCCTTATCTCCTGTTTTTTTTCCTTCTCTAGCTTCCAGGTTCCTGGGGCATTTCCGGCGCCTTCCGCGGGGTCTGTCGGCTTGTCAACGCCGTTTTCGGTGCCGCTGGGCCTTGTGGCGCCATCCACGGTGCCGTGTGGTCTTGCGGCACCGCCGGTGGTGCCGTTGGGTCTGGCGGCGCCATCAGCGGTGCCGCTTGGTTCGGCAGCGCTGTCAGTGGCGCCGCTTGATCTGGCGGCGCCACTTGGTCTGGCGGCGCCATTGGCGGCACTGCTTGGTTCAGCAGCACCGTCGGTGGTGCCGCTTGGTCAGGCGGCGCCGTCGGCTGTGCCGCTTGCAGTGCCGCATGCCTCTTCGGCGCCATGCCCTTCTGCGGTGCCGTTTTCAACCCGTTTTGCCTTCTCGGCGCCAGGGGCCCTCGGGGACTCTCCTTGTTTCTCTGCTATTTCCTCCTCTCCTAATTTTCACTCCTTTCCTGTCCAAACAGTCCTTCCTGGACCATCAGGAGATGATGTTGAGCCTGACCCAGACCTTCGGTTGGGTGATGAAGTGGAGAAACAGGATCTTTCTTTGCTACAGAGCCTGTGGTCGAGGACCTGTCCTTTAAGTCTCTGTTGAAGAACCTGAGATCCACTCTTTCTCTCCAGACTACAGACATCGATCCTGGGAAGATATTAAGACTCCAATACCTTCATGCCTCGGAGATCCCTGATTTGACTCCTCCGATCCAGCCTTCCTTAGGAGCTGTCTCAAATGGTATGGAATAATCCTGCTCTTATTCCCTCAGTGGCTAAATCCATTGATAAGAAGTATTCAGCTCCCAAGGATCGTCCCATTTTGGCGTCCCAAGCCTTTGCGGATCCTATTGTAGTCCTGGCAGAGAATGATAAGGTCGTCCTTCCTCAAACTACTACAGCTTGACCTATTAACAAAGAGTCTCGTAAGATTGATACATTAGGTAAGAGAGTCTTTGCTGCCTCCACTCTAAGTATGCGTATTGCCAGTTATCAAGGCTATTTTTCTCAGTATGAGTATATCCTGTGGCACTCTTTGAAAAGAATGGTTGAAGCTCTTCCGGATTCGGACTCCAAGTCAGAGCTTCTTCTCACCGTTACTAGAGGTATTGAGTCCAATAACCAACAGGTCAAAGCCGCTATGGACACTTTCGACACTGCTTCTCACTCAGCAGCCGCAGGTATTTGTACTCGGCGCCATTCCTGGCTGCGTACTTCTGGCTTCACGAATGATGCTCAGCAGCAGGTAATGGCGCTGCCCTTTGATGGCTCCTTTCTTTTCGGCCCTCAGGTGGAACAAGCCTTAGAGGCCACTCAGAAGACTAGGTCGGCCATTAAGTTGGCCAGACCTCCGCCTGCTCCCTCTCGGGGGCATGTGAACAGACATCAGTTTCATAGTCGTCAGTCCTTTCGAGGCAGAGGCAGGGGAAGCTTCCATAAAAGCCAACCTGCCCAACCTCAAAAGAAAGCGCAGCAGAAAGCGCAGGGGCCTAAAGCCCCCAGCGCCACCTTATGAATTGCTGGCCCAAGTTCCATCCACATTGCCCGAGGTGGAACTTTCTCCTCCGGTGGAGGTCATCTGATGTACTTCTACAACCAGTGGAAGTCCATAACTTTGGACAAATGGGTCCTTGGATAATTATGAGGTTATTCTCTCAATTTTGGAAGCCCCGAATTGTCCTCCCAGACAACAACCCAGGTTGTCGGCCTCACAGATCAGACCTCCTCACCGCCAGATCCAGGGCCTTCTAAGCAACAGGAGCAATAGAACTAGTGCCCCGCATCTGCGAAGCACAGGGTTCTACTCCCATTACTTCCTGGTTCCAAAGAAATCTGGGGGAATGCGCCCCATTCTAGACCTCAGAAAGTTAAACAAATTTCTCCCCAGGGAGAAATTCAAAATGATTTCCCTAGGTACCCTGTTACCCCTGCTGCATCAGCATGACTGGCTGGCCTCCCTGGATATGCAGGACGCTTACCAGCATATCCCCATCCACCCGACCCACCGCAAGTTCCTCAGGTTTGTAGCTCTGGGTCGGCATTATCAGTTCAGAGTCCTGCCTTTTGGGCTATCCTCGGCGCCGCAAGTTTTTACAAAGTGTTGTGCAGTTCTCGCAGTGCATCTCAGGAAGATAGGACTCCGAGTGTTTCCCTACCTGGACGATTGGCTTCTAGCAAGCCCTTCCAGCCAAGGGACTTTGGAAGCCGTGCAAACGACTTCTCGTCTTCTTACGTCCATGGGAATTCTGCTGAATTTGAAAAAATCACAACTGCAGCCCTCCCAGAGGCTCCTTTTCATAGGGACGCTCCTAGACACCTCTTCCACGAAGGCTTTCCTTCCAGAGGACAGAAGACTTGACATCCTTCGGATGGCCTGTTACATCGGGGAGAACCAATCGGTTACAGCTCTCTCGATGCAACGCATGTTGGGTCTCATGGCATCCTCGGTGTTCACTGTACCCCTGGCCCGGTTGCACATGAGAACCACCCAATGGATGCTCTCTACTCAGTGGTCTCCGACCTCTCACCCCCAGTCTTATCCCATCAAGGTGACGGAGCCCCTTCGAAGGTCTCTCACCTGGTGGACTCAAGAGAGCAATCTCCTGGAAGGGTTCCCCTTTGCTCCCCCAGATCATCAGATCTCCATCACCACAGACACATCGCTAATGGGATGGGGAGCTCACTGTCGCTCCCTTCACACTCAAGGTGTATGGACTCAGTTCAAAACTCATCTCCACATAAATGTCCTGGAGATGAGAGCGGTCCTCTACGCGATCCGAGCTCTGAAGGATATCCTTTGTCACAAGAACATTCTCCTTCAAACGGACAACAAAGCTGTGATGTATTACATCAACAAGCAAGCGGTGCTCATTCTTACCCCTTTGCAGGGAAGCAATGAGGTGTGGGAGTGGTGCTTGGAGCACAAGTCTCTGATTCAGGCGGTTATCTGCCAGGTATACAAAGCGATCTAGCAGACCACCTCAGCAGAGCGAGGCAGACCCTCACGAGTGGTCTCTCGATCCAGCCGTGCTCGGTCACTATTAGAAGAGTGGGGACTCAGACCTGGACCTTTTGCATCCCCACTCAGCATAAAACTGCCTCTCTTCTGCTCCAGAAATCCAGGGCCTGGCATTTTCTGTCAGGATGCGTTCAGGCTGCGGTGGACAAAACACTTTCTTTACGCCTTTCCACCGCTTCCTCTAATCCAGAGAGTTCTCCTCAAGTTCAAGTCTCAGGGGACCAAAATGATTCTCATTGCTCCCTCCTGGCCTCGGCAACTATGGTTTCCTCTGCTCAACAGTATGTTGGCAGCCTCTCCGAGACCACTTCCCTTGCAAATCAATCTTTTGACTCAGGGTTCGTTGGTCCATCCAACTTGAAATCACTTCACCTTCATGCTTGGCTCCTGAAGGGTAGAAGTGAATCGGTTCAACGTCTCTCGTAGAGTCTCGGACATCCTTCTGGCTGCACGGAAGCCAGCCACCCAAAAAACGTACGCTTCCAAATGGAAACGCTTTTCTCTCTGGTGTGCAAAGTCCTCTTGGAATCCCTTTTCCTGTCCTCCTGACAAAGTTCTGTAGTATCTTTTGGACCCATCAAACTCAGGTCTCCAGTACTCCACGGTTAAAGTTCACCTTAGTGCCATCTCAGCGTTCCATGAGCCGGTTTCTTCCTTGACTCTGGCTCAGCTTCCTATGGTGAAGAGATTTCTTAAGGGGATTCTTCATACCAGACCCCCTGTTAAGCGTCCAGTTGCAGCCTGGGACATTAACCTGGTGCTGGACATGCTCACTCGGAAGCCTTTCGAGCCCCTAGCTACCTGTGAGCTAAAATTTCTTACCTGGAAGACTGCCTTCCTGGTGGCCATTACCTCAGCCGCAGGGTCTTGAAATTCATGCCTTGGTGACGGACCCTCCGTATACTGTATTCCATAAAGACAAGGTAGTTCTCCGTACTCATCTAAATTTCTTCCCAAGGTTGTGTCAGAATTCCATCTAAACCAACCTCTGGTACTTCCTCTTACTTAGCTAATTTCCAGAATGAGGGAACAATCTCTTCATTCCTTGGATGTTAAGAGAGCCTTGCGGTTCTATTTAGATAGAACCAAGAATTTTCGCAAGACTCAGCAACTGTTTGTTTCTTTCAGCGACACCCGGCTGGGTCAACCTGTCGCTATCAGATGCATCTCATCATGGTTAGTGACATGCCTTCGACATTGCTACTCCATGGCTCAAGTTAAATTGGAGGGTAGAGTGTACGCTCACTCTACTAGGGTGGTCGCGGCATCTTTAGCGGAGATTCGCAATGTTCCAATTGCGGATATCTGCAATGCCGCCACCTGGAGCTCAGTGCATACATTCGTTAAGCATTATGCACTGGATGTTCATGCCAGGTGACATTCCGCATTCAGCAGAACTATCCTTAATGGGCTTCTATCTTAGACGCGTGAGCTCTGGCTCTCCTGCCGCCCTTTTGGGAATTATCAGCTTGGTACTCTCCCACTAGTGTGAATGAGTGGTGGAGACTTATGTCCAGGAAGATATGAAAATTACGTACCTACCGTAATTCTTGATCTTCTTGGACGAGTCTCCACCACTCATTCACATGCCCACCCTCCATCCCCCGAGCTCACCGCTGTGTTGGTCTTCACTCCCTCAAATCTTTAGGCCATGAGGACTTCTTTGCTGACCCTTCTTACACGGGTCATACGGACTATCTTATGTCCGTTTTTTAAGGTTGGATTTACTCTTTACGTTAGTTGCGCTGCACCTCCTTGGTAAAAAAGGTACTGAGGCGGTTGGAGGGACGTCGTCGAGACAGTCATTTCCGCTCGAGCCGCTGCTCGCGGCGCCGTGCCTCGCGGCGCCGTCTCTCGCGCCGACCCTCCAGCAAAAAGTTTGCTCCTGATGGGTCCTAGTGCCTCCGGCGCTAATCCAACTAGTGTGAATGAGTGGTGGAGACTCGTCCAAGAAGATCAAGAATTACGGTAGGTACGTAATTTTCATTTCTGTCCTTCAGCCTGCTTAGGCACTACAGTTCATAGGAGCAGAACTAGATACCTTGCAAGGCAGGGCCTACCTGTCTCTTGGCAGGGCAAGATGTATTCCACTGATAGTGGACTCATTCAGCCTGAACAAACTAAAAGCTAAAAGACAGTTTCTTCCGCTACTGGCCACATGGCACCTGCCACTGGCATAGTCCTGGAATCCAGGTTATAGATGAGGGACATTCAGTTTCACCTCAGGGTTCACTGGAAGAAAGGTCCCTCTCTCAAAACTAATTCTGGTAACAAAAAACATTGTTACAGGTCACCCAAGGGTGGAAAGGAGAAATCAACCTGAGAGAAGGGTTCCTTTTTTCAACAAGAGTCCCCATCAGTTGTTCGGTCAACAAATGCATCTCTGCTAGTGTGGGGCTCCCATCTTGGGGTTCACACCATCCCAGCGCAGAGTCACTTCTGCACACAAACCTGCTGGAACCAAGATTAGTGTTACTGGCACTAAAGGCTTTCGCACAACTAGTACAGGGAAGGTGGTACAGGTCAGAACAGACAATATCGCCACAATGTATTACACAAACAAGCAAGGATGGATAAGGTCAAACCCTCCCTGCATAGGACTTATAATAATATGGAGTTGGTCTAGGATGCTCCATGGGGGTTCCCCTGCAGGTTATTCATCTGCCAGGTAAGGACAATACCTTGGCAGATACCCTGACTCAAATCAACTAGTCCCATAATGAATGGGACTTGGACATTCAGCTGGTGCAAGTAATCTTTAGGAGGTGGGGCACCCCAGAGGTAGATTTGTTTTTGTCCCACCAGAACCACCACCTGCCATTGTACTATGGCAGACCACCAGATAAGGGAACAATCCCCCTGGATGCTCAGGCCCTGAATTAGTCAGGGAAGCACCTACATGCTCTTCCTCCTTCCCTCTGATATACAGAGTATTTCTTAAACTCAGGTGCCAGTCAGCATCAGTGCTCTTGATAGCACCAGACTGGGCCAGGCAACCATGGTACTCTCTGCTGCTCTCCATGTCTGGGTCTGAACCAATACACCTTCCTTGGAGGCACAATCTGCTAACCTCCAACCTAGAGAGGCTCATGTACCCAAACCTCAGGCTCAAGGCGTGGCTCTTGAGGGCCTACAATATGTAGGCTTGTATTTTTCTGAAAATGTCTTGGACATTTTAAGTGGTTACAGGAAGCCCTCCATTAAGAAAATATATGCTTCAAATGGAAAAGGTTTTTTCTATTTGGTATTCAACTAGGAACTGGTACCAGCAAATGCTGGGGTCCCAGCTGTGCTTGATTATTTTCCTGTTTGCATTCATTGGACTTGCAGTCCAGCACCCTTAAAGGAGAAGACTCCTGTATATTTCTGATGTATTTATTATACATTACATCAATTACTGCACATATGTCAATAAGAGATCAGTCATTTCTTCTGTTGCAACATACATCTAGAGTCTGAAGCTCTGACACAAGGAAGTAAAGTGTCAAGCCAGCCTCCATTCACATGCAAATGAGTCACTTGTAATACAGCCCCTCCCATTTCTTGATGTCACTGCAGCAACAGTGCAGAAGAAAACATAAGGGTATTAATGCTGTCTATCCTGATTTTAGTTTAAGTTTGCAATCGCTTAGGACAGTTCTTTCATGCAACTCACACAGGGAGTAGTACTTGTAGCCTTAATAATGTAGAGCAAATAATACATCTAATAGTATGTAATTCACAGGAAACAAACTGTTTCCTTGTACTGCTCATGTCTCTCTGTGAGACAGTTGTAACATGCTGTGGAAAGCGGTAGACTGAATCAGTCAATCAAGCAGTCAATCAGTCAATCTGTGTTGAACCAGGAGAACACCCTTGAGAATATTCATTTACAAGGTGGGCCTGAGCAGTTTCCCAAAGAATCACACAAGACTGAATTCCTCCTTTGCACAATTGATACATACACACCCCCTTTCAGCAGCCTAAAAGTGGAGAGCTAGATCACTTACTTTATAGTGTATTGTTTTACATTTCAAATGCTCCTTAAATCTGAGTTTCTGACTGGAAATACCAAGACACAGAATGTATATGACATGGGAGGAATGAGATAAGCAAATACAGAGCACTACAAATGCCGAGACTGATTAGTTTCTTTACCTACAACAGCTGAAGTGTAGCATCTGATTTGTGAGGGACATCCTACTTCAAATGCTAGCATTACAAAGTGGGGTGGGGGAGAGACTGCCACAGCTTGTCCTCAGTGCCTTCGAAGTGAAATGCTGTAGCTCTCACATCACTGCTAATGATTTATAATGGGAATGGGGGCACTTTTAAAGTCATGGACCCAAGGGGCCATCACAGTTCCCAAGGAGGTTAGGGGAACTTGTTAAGGGTTAGAGAGCAAGGGACTCTAGTAGGATTTGAACCAGAGTCTCCCAGTTCTTGTGTCTGTGCTTTAACCACTAGATTATCCTTCTTCCATAGGCTGCAGCTGATGCTTTCTTGGTAACCTATTCCTTGTTATAGCTGAACTCTTCATTGCCTTACAGCAGCCATCCAATCACTGACTGCCTAGTTACAAAGAGAAAGGGGTATATTTGCAAGACTGTTTCTCACTGTTGGTGTCAATCAAAACAGAGACTGCTAACACATAAAACATAATACAACAGCTGTATAATACCACTTAAAACTCTTGTTGCACCCACAGTCATTTATTGGGTAAACTGTTTTTGCTAACAGGAACAGGAACACAACACTTACAGGCACTTCCTTATATGAATACTGTATATACTTCAAATCAGTGCTGCATCCCACTCAAAGGGTCATAGTCCCTATTAGACCTGCACTTCAGGATGTGCACAACACTTGAAGGGTTCCTCCATCACTCAAGTGGGGAACCAAACATTGTGGGTTTGGTTTACTGTTGGAACTGCATTTAGTGCAACACCGTTGTCTGTTGCTCTGATGACATCATCGTCCAACAACATTGATGGTAACATGGAGGACAAACACATTGATAAATTCTGGGGGCTGTATATTTTTATTTATAGTCTAGACTAGGATAGCAATAGGACTGCTGGCAACTGGAGGAGGCACACAACAGTTACACATAAGGAGTGGGGGGAAATATTGGTGTGAAACTATGGGAGACTTCCCCTTAAAGGTCCACCTAGCTGTAGCATCAGTCTGCATATCAGCTAGACAAAATGTTTCAAGTCACTCCAGATCCTATCTCCAAAAGGCTCTTTAAGGGCTTCACCCATAACAGTACAGGCTGGTGTCTCAGCTGTGCTGGACTAACTTACCTATTGCATATACTGGGCTTGCAGTCCAGTACCTTAAAAGCATATACTTATATTTCAGTGGACAGAATGCTTCTCTGTTTCTCTGGCCCCAGACCCTGTCTTCAAAAGGTTCTTTAAATGCCTTTCCCATTTGCACACACCATCACAGGAAACTGGTGCCAGCATGGTACCTAAATGTGTGTATAGTTAGGCTCATGGGTTCCCCTTTTGAGGCTGTGTTTTCAGTTTATTTGAGATATGTCACATGAAAATTGTTCTTTCCTTATGGTAACGACTTCTGTCAGAGAAATCAGTGAGCTCCAGTCTCAATGCATTGAACATGACTACATTTCATTTCACAGAGACAAAGTGGTCCTGAAAAAAAATAGGAAGGTTTTCCTAAAATGGTTTTTGATTTCCATTTGAACCAAACCATTACCTTACTTGTCTTTTCACGGAACACTTTGGTTCAAGTGACAGGAGTCTTCATAGTTTGGATGTCAAATAGCTCTTAGCTACTACTTGACAGCCACTACAGTCCATAGGCAGGACAGGAAACGCTGTTCCTGACCTATGAAATGTGGGAAAGGGTAACCCAGCATCAAAAGGTCTATTTTTTGCTGGATAGTATCCAGTTTTTTCTGTTACTCTAAGGCTGGAAAGGAGCCCTCAACATTCTACAAGGGGCACAGCTACTACCATAGCAGCTGTGGGGGATGTTCCTATGGTGGACATCTGTAAAGCAACTACCTAAGAACAGTACACACCTTCACGAAACACTGTAACCTGGATGTTCAATCCAGGGGTGATGCTAGGTTTGGCACAGCAGTCCTGCACAGTCTGTTTTCAAAATAAGGTTCTGTGACCACCTCCAGTGGTACTGCTTTGTAGTCTGCATAAAGTTATGAATACCTGAGTATTACTGGGGTTAGAAGAAAAAATTACTTACCATAGTAATCTTGTTTCTTCCCAGTGATACTCAGGTATTCATAACTTCCCACTCTACCTCCCCTTCCAGAACTTTTTAGCCTCTGCACTCCTGTATACTGTGCTCTCAGGTATATAAATGCCATTTTTGGCACATATGTTGTGATTGTGTTCACTATTGTTGTTCCCCCTTGTCAGGTGATTCTGACATTCAGGTGTATTCTTTCATATGCTATGCCCTCCTATTGGAGGCCTTTTCTGGGTGTTAAAGGAGTTCCTACTATAATTATTATTATTTTTATTATTATCATTATTATGTTCAATATTGTTATTATCATTGTTACACTTAGTCCTCGTGGGCCCGTCTTTCCAGACTTCTAGGAAATCTGAGGGGTTAAGAGCAAAGGCAGTTAGTAGAATGCAGCATTTGAAAAGTGGCTTATGCAAAAGATTCCATCATTTGCATATATTCCATCTCTCTGGCCAGTTCTGCTTAGAAGGCTTACTGCATAAAGTTATGAATACCTGAGTATCACTGGGAAGAAACAAGATTACTAAGGTAAGTAATTTTTTCTTTAGGGATAGCGACTGGCTTTCAGGTGGGTTCCAGGATTAGTTACAGCTGCAGGGTCAATGATGGTCATTCTCCACCCTCCTTCAATGCGAGCCAAACATTTCATATCAGCAGTGTGCCCAGCACCTGTCTGGCCCCAGTGTGAGATTCCAAGGTCAGCACATGAACCTCAGTCTCCCAGGTGGTAGCACCACATGCTACTGATCTATTTGTAGTTAATTCTAACTAATACAGACATTGAACAATAAGTAAGTTAGAAAGATAGTTTATTATTATGTTGGCTTGCACACATGCGCAAGCAACATTTTGCGGTAGTAGCACTGTATTAGCACTTTCAAAGGTGTGTCAGTGTTGTGGCGAATCCATGGGATGCTTCAGCTGGTATGCCCCTCAGCCACGAACCAGTGAGTGTGCTGCTGATGACAGCAGTTTCAGAGAGTGCCACCAACTTGAAAGAAATCAGCCGCTGCAATGAGAGACAGGCACATCATTGCAGTGGCAGATCTGACACGCTTCCATTACGTGCCATTCCTGGTGAAACATTTCAAAAAACATGGCGGTGGCTTTTACCATCTGCCTTTCACAATCCCTAGAAAGCTGACTTCAGGGGTGCCCAAACTCCCTGTTGGCATGCCGCCTCCCCAGTTCAATTTGTCTTTCGACACAGATGCCCAATCCCCATCGGCAAAAGGCCCCCCCCAGTTTTATTTGTCTGCTGACGAGGGTGCCCAATCCCCCTTGGCATCAGGACACCCCCAACACAGACATGCTTTATTTGCCAGTGGGGTGCCCAATCCCCATTGGCTCTAGTCTCCCCCAAAAACACCAGGTTGCACACTGGGAGCCCACCACAGTGTGCCCACATGTCTTAGTGTCATCTGTAAAAACAAAAACTTTCCCCCAAGTTTTTTTTTCCCACAAAACAAGAAAATGGTCCCTCGTTGTCCACAGTGCCTCCTCCCCAATCCACACCCACCCCCCACACCATATTTACCTCTGGAGGTCAGAACGGTGACCTTCGGTGGAGTGGGAACACATCTGCACTCTTCAAAGCTGACCGCAAACTGAAGAAATGGCGTTAAGCTCTGTAATGGCATAAATGGGGGGGGGGGGGTCAACTTAGGTGGATAACTCAGCCATTTTTTCAACTTTTAGCTCCAGATTTTCAACATGGGGTTCTTGGGACACCACCTCACGAAACCAGTCACTGTTATTTCGTTATTCAGTCCCAAAAGGTGACTTCGCACTCACTGTGCGGAATCACTTTTTGGGATGATTAATGAAATGAAAGTGTCGCTGCTCATGAGGTGGGCTCCGAAATAGCCTATGTTGCAAATTTGGTGAAAAAATTCCAAAGAATGACTGAGTTATGAGCGTGCATTGTGCACTTTCCATGCACGCTCATAACTTTGAGAATTTTTAATATTTTCACTCCAGATTTTCAACATTACCATTCAAACAACATGAAGTCTTGCTGCATTCTGACAATTGCAGTTAGGTCCTGCCTTTCAAGTGCCCCGGAGAACATAGGGTTAACTTTTCTATGCATGGCATAGAATGTTCATCTCGAGTTCGGTTGAAGCCTCTGCCTGTTGTTATTCAAACTGCAACCGTCAGATTCTTTACTCCTCCTACTCCTCACTGAACAGTCGCTCCGGATATTTCTCCTGCTGCTCAGCTCAAAGTCGGTTGAAGTGTCGCTTTTCGGTCAGTTTTCTTCCAAAACTGTTATTTCCGCTAGTCGGTTCAAGTCTCTGTCTGTGGTACCGTGAGTACTAGATAGGTTTTGTTCTGTTTTCTGTGTGGAACTTGTAAACTTGTGGATCGGTTCGGCTGAACCGGTCATTTTGAGGTAAACTTTGTACTTTAGTGTGTGGTTACCGGTCCGTATCGGTCTTAAAAAAAACGGGTTTTAGTACGTTGTTTTCCAAGACCCGTGACACGGTCAGGAACTGATAGGGGAGTCTTGCCTGGTGGATTGCAAAAAAAAGGGTAAGTTTGGTTAGGTTGGCCATGTCTGAGAAACCCAAGACAAAAGCCGGACCCACTGGGTTTCAACACTGCAGTGTGTGTGGGGAGGTCTTTGCTAAATCTGATCCCCACAACACCTGTGTTTATTGTCTGGGGGTTGACCACCTCGATTCAGACTGCCAAATTTGCAAACATTTTCCAAATCTACCCTGGAAAAGAGATTAGATAGACTGAGGGAAAGGGAGGCTGAGAAGTCCACTGACCAGGATGGCCACCCTGGTTTGGTTCCAACCGAACCAGAAGGAGTGCCCTCTGACCAGGGCGATACTTCTTCAGGCAAAAGGAGAGCCGATTCTGAGGAATCACTTCCAACAAAAAGAAAAAAAAGACAAGTCGACCGGTTCGGATCCAGAATCTCATACTCCGACCACCCATGAAATAGCCAAAGCGATTAGGATTATGGAATCGCTGCAATCGGTTCCGACTGAACCGGCATCATTTGGCAGGGGCTCGGTTCAGTCGGCTCCCCCGGTTCTGGATTATACCCTGGAAGAATTTTATGAACCGGAGTTTGAGGAGGAGGGAGAGTTTGAAGATGATTATGGTAATGGTGAAAGTCTGGATGTGCCTATTGACCTGGACATCTCCCCAGACAGACCTTCAGGTGTTTCTCCTCCTAGGCTTTCTGAGTCCCCTTCACACTACATGTTTTACAGAAAGGTGGCTGATACCCTCCAGCTTCCTGTGGAGAAGGCAATAGAGAATCAGGAAGAGCCTGACTATGTAGAGAGGATGGACATCCCAGAGTCCAGGAGACTGTCTATTCCCTCCACATATCTTTTGGGAAACAGACACAAAAAATTCTTAAGTCTCCCAATTCTATACCTCCTGTGGACAGAAGAATGGACAAGAGGTATACTCTTTCAGGCTCAGATACGGAGTTCCTTTTTCAGCAATGCAGCCATGTTGGGGTTGTACAGGCTGCTGCCTGTAATAAGGCAAACATTCCCTTGGCATCACACCCCCAGACAAGGACTCCAGGAAGACTGATGCCATGGCAAAGAAGCAGTACATGGCATCATCTTTAGGACTCAGGCAGGTCAATTATATGGCCTATGCAGCCAGGTACCAGAAGTCCAGGTGGGACACTGTACTTGCACTGGCTAAACAGACTCCTCCCCAGCTTGCCAAGGAGCTGGAGCAGGTGGCTGCAGATGGGATTGAGGCATCGGAAGTTCAGTTTCATGCTGCTGTAGACTCCAATGATGTATCATCGAGAGTCATGGCTACATCTGTGGCTCTTCAGAGAATGGTTTGGCTCAGATGTACTAGCCTCTCACAGGATACCCAGGCTAAGGCCATGGATTTTCCTGTAATGGGTAATTCTCTGTTTGGGGAGCAGACAGAGAATTACATGAAGAAAATGGATGAATACAGGACCACCTACAGGAGTGCTCAGGCCAAGGAAAAGAAGCAACTCCTCAAAGGCAGCAGTCCAGGGGCAGGGGCAGGCCTTTCCAAAGGCCTTTTTACCAAGCACGGACCTCTTCTTCTTCTTTTTCACAGAGGGGGTTCTTTAGAGGGAGAGGCAGAAGGGGGATGAGCAGGCCTACATCCACCCCTCAGCCTAAAGCCCCTGCCAAGCAGACACCCTGATGGGTCTGCCCGGGTTGATTCTCCTATACCAGTAGGGGGCAAGCTGGCTTACTCTGTCCAGGACTGGATGTCTCTTACATCAGACAAGTGGGTCCCAGAAGTAGTAAGCCAGGGTCTGGTTCTCAGCTTCAAACAATTTCCCAAGCTGAGAGTCAGATCTTTTCCACCTGCAAATCTCAAAGAGACCCTTCCCATAGAGGCAGAGGTTTATTCTCTCCTAGCTACCAGAGCTATAGAGAGAGTTCCTACCCTACACTGGGGCAAAGGATTATGCTCCAGGTACTTCCTAACCCCCAAAAAGACAGGAGAGTGGCGACCCATCCTGGACCTAAGATATCTGAACAAACATCTTTTAAAGCCAAAGTTCAAAATTATAACTCTGGGAATTATCCTCCCTTTTCTCAGGCCAGGAGACTGGCTAGCCTCCCTGGACCTCAAAGATGGCTACTTTCACATTCCCATCCGGTGTTCCCACAGAAATTACCTCAGGTTCAAGTTGCCCTCAGGCCACTATCAGTTCAGAGCAATGCCCTTCGGCCTAACATCATCTCCAAGGGTCTTCACAAAGTGCCTGGCAGTAGTTGCTGCCTTCCTAAGAAGACAAAAGATTTCCATTTTCCCATACTTGGACGACTGGCTTATAGTAGGCCAGTCTCCAGACCAAGTCAAGTCACACCTGCAAGTGACCCAGCAAGTGCTCACTTCTTTAGAATTTCTTCTCAACCTACCAAAGTCAGTTCTCAAACCAGTGCAGTTCCTCACCTTCATGGGACAGAGCTGGATACGGTGAAAGCAAGAGCCTTCCTTCCCCTGGAAAGGGAAAGGACCCTCATGGAACTGGCCTCTTCATTGAGCCTTCAGGTGTCTCGACCAGCAAGGCATTTCCTTCAGCTACTGGGCCACATGGCAGCTTCTACAGCAGTGGTCCAGGAAGCAAGATTCCAAATGAGGGACATTCAGTTCCACTTGAGAGCTTTTTGGTCCCAAAGAAAGGATTCCCTTACCAAACTAATTCCAGTGACTCGAACCCTGATCCAAGCCCTGCAATGGTGGCAGGATCAGGACAATTTGAGACAAGGAGTTCCATTTGTCACTCAGTCTCATTCACTGGTCCTCACCACAGATACTTCCCTGCTGGGCTGGGGAGCCCATTTGGGGGAACTTACCACCCAGGGTCTGTGGTCGTCTCAGGAATCTCTGCTTCACATCAATCTCTTGGAACTCAGAGCAGTGTTTCTGGCAATGCAAGCTTTTTCCAAATCTGTACAGAACAGGGTGGTTCAGGTCAGAACAGACAACACCACCACCATGTGGTATATCAACAAGCAAGAGGGCACTCGGTCTATGGCCTGGTGCACAGAGACAATGAAGTTGTGATCCCTGGCCCATTCCCTGCAAACCTCTCTGATAGCAGTTCACCTCTCAGGGAAGGACAATGTCCTAGCAGATGCACTGAACAGAGTATCCCAGGGCAATCACGAATGGGCCTTAGATCCTCTGGTGTTGAAAGTGATTTTCTCAAGGTGGGGCACTCCAGACATAGATCTTTTTGCAGCCCCAGACAATCACTAACTTCCTCTTTTTTGTTGCAGACTCCCAGTCTTGGTCTCAGTCCCCCTGGATGCTCCGATTCTGAACTGGGAAGGGAAATTTCTGCATGCTTTTCCCCCTTCCCTCTCCTGTTCAAAGTGCTGGTCAAGATAAGGTCACAACCATGCAAAGTGATTCTGATTGCTCCAGACTGGGCCAGGCAGCCATGGTATCCCTTATTACTGTCCCTGGCAGTCCATCTTCCCTTGTCTCTTCCCAGGAATTACAATCTGTTAACATCCTCTCAGGGGAGGATTTGGTACCCGAATCTTGAGTCTCTCAATCTCAAGGCATGGCTCTTGAAGAGTTAGAGTTTGCAGATCTACATCTTTCCCAAGGGGTTCTGGACATCCTAAAGGCTTCTTGAAAGCCTTCCACCAGAAAGACATACAACTCCAAATGGAAAAGATTCAGCATTTGGTGTTCTAAGAAGAATATTTCCCCAGACTCTGCTGAATTGCCTATGGTTCTGGATTATATGGTCCATCTTAATGGCCTAGGTCTCAGACCAGCTACTCTCAAGGTACACTTGGCAGCTGTTTCTGCTTTCCTGTCTGTAGGCAAGACTTCCTCTCTGTCATCCCATCCTGTATTCTGTAAGTTTTTCAAGAGATTGCTTCACACCAATCCCCCCCTTTAGGGATCCTGTTCCTGCTTGGGATCTTAATGTTTGCATTGCTCAGCTTATGCAAGCCCCTTTTTGAGCCTTTGTCCTCAGCAGAGCTTTATTTATTTATTTATTTATTTATTGAATTTTGTTGACCGGGTAGGCCCACTGGGCCCTGGAGGTCCCTTTTTCAGGGGCGACCCGGGGGTAAAATATAACATACAGGTAAGCAGAAAATATATACAGGTAAACAGAGCAGTACATATTGGTAACATACAGGTAAGCAGAAAGTACATACAGGTAAACAGAGCAGTACATATTGGGTAAATTACATATTGTCTAACAGTGAAAGCCACGAGGGCAAAAACAGATTACTTTTTTTTTTTTATGGCTAGATGGGAGGGGGAAGACTACTCACCTCCCTGTGAGGGAGGGGCCCTGCCGTGAGGTCAGATCCTAAGGCATTGGCAAGTGCTCCTGTGGAGCAGGTGTGCTTTGAGCTTAGACTGGAAGCAGGGGCCCGACCCTGCCTCCCGTACCTCCAGCGGGAGTTTGTTCCAGAAGGAAGGGGCTGAGAAAGCAAAGGACCTGGACCCAGCTTTGGTCTTTGTTTTGGGGACCACAAGGAGATTTTGACCTGAGGAACGAAGACACCTCAGATTGGATTTTACCCTAACTATTCCTTTGAGACTAGGGGGAGATGTGGGCCCCAGAAGCTTGAATGTGAGGCATAGTGTTGGATAGATGAGGCGGGCTTCCAATGACGGCCAGCTGAGCTTAGATTGAGCCTCACAGTGGTGGGTTCTGGGGTGTGATAATGTGGCAAATTGGACAATCTTATTGTATAGGGTCTGGAGCCTGCCAAGTTCCGTAGAGGCAATGCCTTGGAGAACAGGTGCTGCGTAAGTGAGCTTAGGGAGAAGGACACTAGTTGCGATGGCAACTCTGGCTTCAGGGATAATCTGGTCCTTTAATCTGTAGAGGATACCGAGTTTCCCATGTATGGTTTTGGTGAGTTGGTCAACATGATTTTTTAGGGTGAAGCCTTGGTCCAGGGTTAGCCCCAGGTATTTAGTGGAGGTAACCACCTCAAGTTTAGCACCCCCTCTGGACTGCAGCTGGAGGAGCAGCAACCTCTCGGTTCCCAAGAATCTGGGCCCGAACAACATCGCCTTAGTTTTGCTGGTATTTAATACCATTTTGTTCTGGGTAAGCCAGTCCTCCATCTGAAGGATGTCCTCTTGAAGGGCATGCTTCAGTTCTCCTAAGTTAGGGGAGGCTCGGTAAATGACAGCATCGTCCGTGTATTGGATGACACTGCTGCTCCCGCAATGTAAGTGCAGATCATTTATAAACAGAGTAAAGAGAAGGGGACCAAGTATTGAACCCTGAGGTACCCCTTCTTTGAGCGGTGCCGACTGGGAGACATAGTCTTTCCACTTGACCCTCTGGGTACGGCCCGTGAGGTAACTCGCAAACCATCCTAGGGCATGTGTGTCCAGGCCAAGAGAGCCCATTCTTTGTAAAAGGAGGTTGTGGTTTACCAGGTCAAACGCTTTGAGAGGTCTATGAAGACCGCGCCTGTGCTAGCCCTGAGTCATTATTGCACAGGTTTCTACCGAAAATTTGGTTAGTGCAGTGTCGGTCCATGCTTGGCTCTGAAGCCGTGCTGAGACAAAGAGATTATCTGGTGGTTTCCAGATATTCACGTAGTTGGGAGTAGACTAGCTTCTCTTGTATTTTTGCTATGCGCACAACAAGGAGATAGGCCTATAGTTCCCAATAGGTTCGGTGGGCCTCCCTTGTGAATGGGGATCACTGGGGCCTGCTTCCAAGGCTAGGACATACCCCTCCATAATGGACAGTTTATCAGCCAAGTTAGAGGCTTGGTAATGCTGGAGCACCCTCCTTGAGGATTGAGTCTGGATCCCATCAGGACCCCAGAGCCTCTCGCCCCGGGGATTTAAGGCTGAGCAGAATCTCCCTAACCCTAACCAGCTGCAGATGAAACAGAGAGTGGTCAAGTTCACAGGGCAGGGGCAAGTAAGGCTCGATCCTGTTATCTAAGGGTCCCGCCTTGTACGCATCAAGATTTGTGAAGTTCCCGTTTAGGGCCTCTGCTATGAGTGGCGCCTCTTCGAGTAGTTCCCCGTTTGCCAGAATCGGGCCAGTTGTTGTTTTCGTATGCCCTTTTAGGAGTTCGTTAATGTGTGACCAGAAGTGTCTAGGGTTTCCCAGGTTAGTTTTTTGGAGATTAGTGATATATTCTTTCTTAGCTTTCTTTATGGCCAGTTTTGCCCTTCCCAACTTCCCCATAAGTGAGGAACAACTAGAGGGATTCAAACCTGTGACCCTTCCAAGTACTTGACTTGGAAAACTGTGTTTCTGGTAGCCATTACCTCTGCCAGACGTATCAGTGAATTGCAAGCCTTGTCAGTGGAATCTGATTTAATCTCTTTTCATAGAGTTAAAGTGGTCCTTAGAACTAACAGTAAGTTATTGCCTAAAGTGGTTTCAGATTTCCACCTCAATCTGTCTATATCTCTCCCTGTTTTCTTTACTGATCATTCTTCCTCAGGAGAGAGGAGGCTACACAGTTTGGATGTTAAAAGAGCCCTTAGCTACTACATAGAGTGTGCCAAGGGTCACAGGTTTGAATCCCTCCAGTTGTTCCTCACTTATGGGGAAGTTGGGAAGGGCAAACCTGCCACTAAGAGAGCTATTGTCAGGTGGATTGTTTCTTGTATTCAATTCTGCTATGAAAAACTGGGTAGAATTCCACCCTCAGGCCTGAGGGCTCATTCCACAAGAGGTACAGCTGCTTCCCTGGCTACTGCCAGGGATATCCCTCTCTTAGAAATTTGTCAAGCAGCCACCTGGAAAACAGTCCATACTTTTACCAAGCATTACTCTCTGGATATCCAGGCTAGGATTGATGCTCGGTTTGGCACAGCAGTACTTCAGATCCTGTTTCCAAAGTAGGTTCTGTCCCTCCTCTATGGAGGTACTGCTTGGTAGTCTGCAATAGTCAGAATACAGCAAGACTTCATGTTGTTTGAAGAAAAAATTACTCACCTTAGTAATTATGTTTCTTCTAGTGGAGTCTTGCTGTATTCTGACCTCCCCCCCCTCCCCTCTCAGAACCTAGATTTTGGGATGTGGGTGGGCAGGAGCAGTGTTGGCACCCTAGGGGTGCCCTTTTTACACCCTCTTTTTTCTTTGGGTGGAATGTTATTTCATTTGATTGGTTTTTGTTTTTGGGTTTCCTGACCTGAGTCTTCCTTTGAGAACGAAAAACATTATATTTCTGCCAGTTGGCTAGTTAAAAATTTTACAGTTCCACACAGAACACTTAGTGAGTTTTTGCTCGTAAAGATCTGACGTTGCAATTCCAATAACAACAGACAGAGGCTTCAACCGAGCTCGAGATGAACATTCTATGCCATGCATAGAAAAGTTAACCCTACGTTCTCTGGGGCAGTTGAAAGGCAGGACCTAACTGCAATTGTCAGAATACAGCAAGACTCCACTAGAAGAAACATAATTACTAAGGTGAGTAATTTTTTTCTTTTTTCACACCTCCTTATGAACAATATAGCTGTCATTTTTCACATCCTGCCTAAAATGTATTTTCGCACAAGTGGCACACAATGGCGTGATCGCTGTGGAAAATCAATGTTCAGGACAGATTAAGAAAATCACAGTGACACTGTTCATGAGCAGAGGTCCCAAAATGCCTATGTTGAAAATGTGGTGTAAAAAATTCTAAAAAATGACTATGTCACGAACGTGCATTGTGCAGTTTCCAAGCATGCTCGTAACTTCGAGAATGTTTAATATTTTCATTCCAGATTTTCAACATTGCCATTTTTGCACACCTCCTTATGAACAGTACAGCTGTCATTTTTCACATCCTGCCCAAAATGTGTTTTCACACCTGTGGCGCACAATGGGCACGGTCACTGTGCAAAATCAACTTTTGGGGCAGAGTAATAAAATCACAGTGCCACTGTTCATGAGGAGAGGTCCCAAAATGCCCATGTTGAAAATCTGGTAAAAATATCCCCAAAATGACTGCATTATGGGCGTGTGTTGCGTAGTATCTACGCACGCTCGTAAGTTTGCAAATTTTTCATATTTTCTCTTCAGATTTTCCCATTCTTTTTACACCTCATCATGAACAGTACAGCTGTCATTTTTTGCATCCTGACCAAAATGTGTTTCCGCACCTGTGGCTCCCAGTGGTGCAGTTGCTGTGTCAAATCACCTTTCAGGATTGAGTAACGAAATGATAGCACCACTGTTCATGAGGTGGGGTCCCAAAAGGCCACTGTTGAAAATTTGGAGTGAAAATACCAACAAACACCCGGAGCATTAAGGTTTCCAACCATACGCCCACCCTGTAGAGACTGACAGACATCGGGGACATAACTTGGGTTCATCGGCCATAATGTTCCCAGAATTCTACCCCACCCCCCACCCTACAGCCATTGACAGACATTGAGGTTTGCCTTGGGTTCCGTCACCCTAACAATTACCCTATTCTCCTATATTGCACCCATCTTAGCTTATTTCCTTATGGAGTGGGGTGAACATAAAGGCCGAAGACCCCAATGCACACCCCACCACCTGCCGTTCTCTGCAGGGTGGGGTGAGGTGGAATGGCCAACCCAAAGCCACACTCCCAACGCCTTTCAGTCTCTATGGGGGGGTGTTGGTGTTACTTCAATACTTCACTGCCATTCCTATTTTGCATTTCTAACTCCTGCACTACCAATGCCAATGCCAGCAAGCCAGTATTCGGCATTGATAAATGCTTGTTATGTTTTTGCAGAAACCGTTCAAGATCATTTTCAGATATGGGACCCTATTTTCAAACCTCTACGGCACTGCTTTCTCTGTGTACGGACCTGAACACCCACATTAAAGAATATGTGTTCACTCCTAATAAATAGAAAATTGGATATTTTATGTATTGTGCTTTGGTGGGTTGGTAATTAG
Organism: Neoceratodus forsteri; assembly: GCA_016271365.2. NCBI lineage: Eukaryota > Metazoa > Chordata > Ceratodontiformes > Ceratodontidae > Neoceratodus > Neoceratodus forsteri. The sequence goes on from CM028133.1 coordinate 660,140,477, forward strand.
TTTAGACTTCTATAAAAAAATTGTACAACAAATCTAGTAGGTTTTTACCTTTACTTTTCAAACTGCTAGTAAAAAGAATTCAATACAGTTCTGACATTGTAAGAAACTCTCAATTACATAGCAGCCCATTGTGATTTAATGATACACTATCATTTTGCGTCTATATTATTCAAATGAAATGTACATTTCTATCAGCAATAAAGTATATTATACATTTGTAATATTGTTGTCTATCTGTATGATTTTACAATATTTTTAAAAGTAAATAGCTTCTGTTTCTTCTTCCCAAGTAAAATCTTGTTATGAAGAAATCATCACCTGCTAAATAATAACAAAATCTCAGACATGATCAAAAATCACATATTTGTATTAAATTTGTAGCATTTTAGAGGCAGAATGCTTTATTTCTCTAAAATCTATCTGTAAACAGGTTTTGCAGTTTCCTATTGAAATACACTGCCTGCTTTGCCAGTAAAGGTTTTCTAACTGCGTAATACAAGGATTCCACTGGGTTCTATTTTACTAGTACTGTAGTTGATTAAATGAAAAGAAAATAAAGGAATAGGTACATAAAGAAACAAATGCATTCAGATTATTACCAAGACTTCTAAAGGCCCCAAATCTTCATTCTTTAAGGTATATATACCCTTATCCAGCACATGCTCTTTAATGTGCTTAAATGCACCACTGCCGCTTCTGTTTGCTAGGCTCCTGAGGCCAGTGCCCCTGCAACTACTACTGTGTTGTCAGCTGTTTGAATCCCTCCTCTCTACTACTTTCCAAGTGAGGAATGTATAGAGGGGGATGAGTTATAGCCTAATTTCATTATCTCTGATGTTGAGGAGGAAGACTTGTATTACATTCCAGAGAACTCAGAACCAGTTCCTGTGACTGTACCTCAGGAGGACCTCTCCTTGTAGGCTCTACTCAGAAATATGTAGTCCACGTTGAATTTTGAGCCAACAGCCATAGACCAGGCTAGGTGCCTCCAGCTGGAGTTTCTAAACATGCCTAATATTATGATCTCCTTAGTTCCGCCCCGCCAGTCCTGGAGACCCTCTTAGAGGCAGGTTGAAGGAGGCTTACTACTGTGGCAGCTGTCCCCAAACAGGTAGACAAGAAATACGCTAGGTCTAAAGCTAAGCCTGTGTATTTTATTAAGCCTGTAGTGGATGCCATTGTTATTCTGGCTTAGAATGACCAAGGATATCACAGCTCACCCCACTTACAAGGAATCGCACAAAGTAGACACCATGGGCAAACTGATCTATGCCTCGGCTACCCTTGGCATGAGGATAGCTAGCTACCAGAGTCACTTCTCTAAGTATGAGTATGTCATCAGGAGCAAGCTTAAGTCTCTGGCAGAGACCCTGCCAGACACAGAGGCAAAACAAGAGATGCTGCTAGCTGATAAACAAGGTATTGAATCTTTTGATGCAGCAGCTTGCTTCACAGCTGCAGCCACTTGCTTCAGGTGGTACTCCTGACTGCGGACTGCTTGCTTCACTCTAGATGTCTAGCAACAGATCATGAATGTGCCCTTTGACTGCACTTACCTGTTTGGACAGCAGGTGGAGCAGTCTCTTGAAGAGTCTAAGAAACTAGAATGACTCTTAAGACTTCCTGGCCAACTCCCTATAACCCACAGAGGGGTAGAGGACATGGCTCTTTATACAACAAGCTGCCCTTACGTGGCAAGGGAGCCCAAAACAATAACACTTAGCTTCCCCAGCTCCAAAAGAAGATGCAGCCGGAAGGCACAGATGCCAAACGTGCTCAGTGCCACCATCTGAAGCTCCGGTCCTGGTTCTGCTTCAACTGCCTGAGGCAGATCTCTCCTCCCCAGTAGGGGGGCAACTGTTTCATTTTTACAGTCAGTGGGAATCCATCCTGATGGACAGGTAGGTCCTCAGGATTATCCAAGAGGGTTGCTCCCTGGAATTGTCAGAAACCCCTCTGGACTTTCCTCCTAGAAGGTAACTCCCCCTTGTCAGCTGACATGTCAGAACTTCTGGCACAGGAAATTGTGGGACTTTTGAGAAACAGGGCAATGGAAATAGTGCCAGAGTCAGAATGAAATACAGAGTTCTACTTCAACTATTTCCTGGTACCAAAGAAATCAGAGGGCATTTGCCTCATTCTCAGCTCAGAAATCTGAACAAATACATGGATCAAGGAAAATTCAAGATGATTTCTCTGGGATCCTTGCTACCCCAGTTAAAACATCGGGATTGGCTAGTATCACTGGATATGAACGATGCATACCGGCACATACTGGTGCACCCCAGCCACCACAAGTACCTTCCATTCTATGTGGTGGGACTGCACTACCAGTTCAAAGTCCTACCCTTTGGGCTTTCTTAGGCTTTGTGGGTTTTTACAAAGTGCTTTGCAGTACTTGTAGAGCACCTCAGAAAGATAGAACCCAAGTCTTCCTATATCTGGATGACTGGCTACTCTCAAGCCCATCCAAATAGGAGACAGAGCAGGCAGTGGCCACTGCCTCTAAATTCATAATGTTCATGAGACTGCTACAGAACACCTCAAAGTTTCATCTAGTACCCTTCAAGGAGCTGCTGTTCATAGGAGCTGTTCTACACATGACCAGGCTTGGGCCTTCCTCCCAGACAGCTGGCTAGGATCAGTTTTGCAGATGGAATGCTACACAATGAAATGCAAGACTGAGCAAGCTCATGCCATACAACCCACACTGGGCTTAATAATCTCTTCAATGTTCACAGTACCTTACCGCTGGGATGGCTGTGCATAAGAACAACCCAGTGGATGCTCAGTTCACAATGATCACAGATATCACACCCTTAAAACTATTCCCATTCAGGTGACCAAACTCCTCATGAGGGCCCTGATGTGGTGGTCAGTGAAGAACAACTTCCTCCAGGGCTGCTTCTTCTCCCCAGTGGAGCCAGAGATGATCCTCACTACAGATGCCTCCCTGTTCGAGTGGGGGAGTGCATTACCAGGGCCTTCAGAGACAAGGTGTCTGGGACACATCAGAGACACAGTTCCATATCAATGTGCAGGAGATGTGAACAGTTCTGTATAGTCTGACAGCCTAGAGAATTTAGCCAGCCAGAAGACAGTTGTCCTCCAGACAGACAATAAGTCTGTCATGTACTATATCAACAAACGTAGAGGACCACACTCTGTGCAGGGAGGCGATGAGAGTGTGAGAATGGGGCCTGGAGCAGGGGATCCTACTCCCAAGCAATCTACCTGCCAAGGATCCAGAACACTCTGACAGATGAGCTCAGTCAAACAGAGGCTGATCCTCACAAGTGGTCACTAGCACCAGACATCATGAGATTGCTATTTAATGAGTGGGGCACCCAAGATTTGGATCTGTTTGCATTCCCACTCAATGCCAAACTACCTGCTACAGAAATCCAGGACATGGTGTTTTTTATCAAGATACATTCAGACTGCCATGGCAAAGCCTGTTTCTTTATGCATTCCCTCAAATCCCTCTCACCCAGAGAGTGTTATTCAAACTGGAGGCACAGGAGGGCCAGAGGATTCTAGTGTCCCCCTGCTGGCCTCAGCAGATATGGTTTCCTCTGTTGAATCAACTTTCACTCAGCAGACTGAGATCCTTGCCACTCCAGAGGGACTTGTTGATTTGGGTCAGCTGGTCCATCCCAACCTTCTCTGCCTTCACCTCCAGGCCTGGCTCCTGAAGAGATAGAAGTAAACAGGTATAAGGTATCTCAGAAGGTCTCTGAAATAATTTTCGCTGCAGGTAGACCTACCACCAAGAAAACATACACAGCCAAGTTGAAAAGATTTTCCATCTTTTGCTTGAAAACCTCTATGATCCCCTTCAAGTGTCTACCTGGCAAGGTTCTGGAGTACTTACTGGACCTTTCTGATGCTGGCCTGCAGTATTCCATGGTTAAGGTCCACCGCTGTACTATTTCAGCATACCACCAACCCATAGGTACCCTCTACCTAACACAGCTACCAGTGTTTGATGTTACATAAGGGTATTCCACACACAAGGCCTCCCATCAGGAAGCCGGTGACTCCCTTGGATATCAACCTTGTGCTGGATATGCTCACTCAGAAGCTCTTCAAGCCTATTGTGAATTGCAACTTAAAGTCTCTAACTTGGAAAGCAACATTTCTAGTGGCTGTTACCTCAGCACACAGAGTATCTGAAATCCATGCTTTGGTCACAGATTGTCTGTATACTGTTTTCCATAGAGATTAGGTGGTTCTCCATAAACACCCCAAGTTTCTACCTAAGGTGGTGTCAGAGTTCTATTTTATTCCTGCCCACCTACTTTGTCAACTTCCAGAATGAGGGGGAAAGGACTCTCCAGTCACTAGATATTAAAAGGGTCCTTAGGTTTTACCTGGACCAGACTATGGACTTCAGACAGTCAAAACAGCTCTTTGTCATTTTTTACCCTAATCATAAGGAACAACCTATTATAACCAAGTGCATTTCCATCAGGACTGTAAATTGCCTTCACCACTGCTATGCCGTGGCTCAGGTTAAATTGGAGTGTAAGGCACAAGCCCTCTCCATCAGTGCAGTTTCCACTTCCCTGGCAGAAATATGCTCTGTGCCTATTGGTTTAATTTGCAGATCTTCAACTTGGAGCACAGTGCACACCTTACCAAGCACTATGCCCTTGATGTCCATGCCAGGCAGGAAACCACTTTTGAGAGAACTATTCTAAATGGATTACTATCCTGAGTGAGTCCTGAGCTCCAGCCGCCCTAGTCCAGGGGATGTTTTCTGAGCTTGGTATTCTGACCCACAAGTGGAAATCAGTGGTAAAGATTGATTCTTGGATGATATGAAAATTATGTCCTTAGTGTAATTGTTGATCTTCCAGAATATCTTAACCATTGATTACCACCCAACCCATTACCCCCAGACTCACTCAAGTTTGGTCTTAGTAAATATAAGGGTGTGGGACTATAAATCACTATAGTACATTTTTCTTTTAATATGTGTTTACGTAGTTAGTGATTTTTAGATTTGCATTTAAATTGAGCTCTTAAATGCCTGTAACCAATCAGAGGGCTGGGTTTGGGTATACATCAGATATTCACTCTATAATTGATATCAATTATTTAGTAAGAGCAGAATACCAGCAGCTCTCTGAGAGGAAAGAGTCATATTGTTCTTGCTTGTCGTCTGAAGTGCTGAGCATACCTGTAACCTGAAAATATATGACCTTTTAGTGCATATTTTGCACAAGTTAAATGTGCATGTCATTAGTTTTAAATTGATCATTTAGCCTATTTAATTATAATATTAGCTTGAAGTAGACATCATTTAAAGAAGTTTTAAAATATTTGGTAGTAAATACATGTTTTAAATTGACAGGAAATAAATAGGGTTGCACTTGACATATATATTTGGGAGGCAGTATAGCGCAGTGATTTAAGGCTCTGAGCTGCAAATCTGATGACATCCAGCAAACCAGACCTGGGTTTGAATCCCACAGCTTCCACTTGCATACCGTGTGACGCTGAGCAAATCACTTAACTTCCCTGTGCTCCCAGGTCGCTCCTATAAAAAAGCTTTCAGCTTAGTGTGCTACTCCTGGTTAAACAACTAAAAAATATATATATATATCATTTTACTCATTACAAGGTTGATAGAGTTACAAATCCATTGTCTTGTGGGACATATTTCATTATGACTGCTTTGTGTAATACTGATTCATGGGGTGTTCTGTTAATGGTGTTGGGGTTGAAACTGACTACTGCTGAAAATAAAGTTAATAATGTATCCCCTGGTTTTGCTATATGTGCCTGGGGCACCTTAGTATGAAGAAATTTATCAGCTAGAGTACTTATCAGAAGATACCATTTTACCTTGACATGGAGGCAATTTAATTTACCCAAAAATCATTCTACTTTTTTAAACTTGTCCAGAGCCAAATCTTCAAATTTAGGATTAAATACTATTCCACTGACCCTATTGGTGATACTGGGGGCAAATGTTGAATTAAGCCCAAGCCCAGATCAGATTTCTTGATAGACCCTAAGAGTGGCTAATGATAACGCAAAGAGCCTAATTAAGAAACTGTATATTTTTACATTCAAACCCTGCCAATCCCTCACTATGCTTTCTGGTGCATTCAGCCTGCAGGTCTGAGCTGCCTGGAGCTTAGAATTTTATGCTAATTATAGAATCTTAGAATGAAATTCACAACTCTGCTGTGTGCTTATGCTCATCAAAACATTCTAACGGCAGATTTATTTCACTGCCTGAAGTATGCAGTTGCTCTGGAGTCTTCTCTTCAACTTCAGACCAGTTTTGGGGTTATTTTTTGTAATAGTATGATTTTAGTTATTTATGTATTTTATCAATAACTCTACAGAGTTAGGTAATTTTTGTATAATTTTTTTAACTTTTCTCCAGTCCTGGGGAACCAGAGAAGGCCATTTTTTTGGCACAGTTCCCACTTCTAAGGACCTGCTTTCAAACTACTTTATTTTCACTAAATTACTAAAAATCTTAACCGCTTTGTGGTTTATAAAGTTTGTTATCCCAGTTCCTCTTTATTTGGGAACTGAGCCAATGTTTTACAGTTTAGGCTTAACCCTCAGTCTAGCCTCAGAGGATATTGCTCTGTGTGCAGTAACAGAAACCTGGTGGGATGGGAACGATTGGGAAAAACAAATATTGGGTTACCAGGTTTTTCACAAAGAAAGAGTAAATAAAAAAGGTGGTGAACTTGCAATTTTTGTTAGAGAAGGTTTAGAAGCCAGACTTATTAAAGATGAGAGGTTGGGTCTTTTGGAACAGTTATGGATAAATTTGATTCCATCTGACAACAAAAAGGTAACAGTGAGATTATGTTATAGAGCTCCCTCCCTCATATCCCAACCCCTCTTAACAGGAGTGTAGAGGTGGAATGTTAGAGTTTGCTGATCTGCATCTCTCTCAAGGTGTTCTGGATATTCTTAAGGCTTCTTGACAGCCTTCCACCAGAAAGACTTACAACTCCAAATGGAAAATGTTCACTATTTGGTGCTCTGGTAAGCATATTTCTCCAGAATCTGCTGGGTTGCCTACAGTCCTGGACTATATGGTTCATCTCAATGGCTTGGGACTCAGACCAGCTACACTTAAAGTACATTTGGCAGCTGTTTCTGCCTTTTTGTCAGTAGGCAAGCCCTCTTCTCTATCAGCCCATCCTGTATTTTGCAAATTCTTCAAGGGATTGTTGCACACCAATCCTCCCTTCAGGGACCCTGCTCCTGCTTGGGACCTTAATGTTTGCATTTCTCAGCTTATGCAACCCCCCTTTGAGCCTTTGTCCTCTGCAGAGCTTAAGTACTTTACTTGGAAAACTGTGTTTTTGGTGGCTATTACCTCTGCCAGGTGCATCAGTGAATTGCAAGCCCTCTCAGTGGAGCCTGATTTCATCTCTTTCCATAGAGATAAAGTGGTCCTAAGAACTAACAGGAAGTTTCTGCCTAAGGTGGTTTCAGATTTACACCTTAATCAGTCTATGTCTCTCCCTGTTTTCATCACTGACCATTCGTCCTCTGGGGAGAGGAGGTTGCACAGCCTGGACGTAAAAAGAGCCCTTAGCTACTACATAGAGGGTCACAGGTTTGAGCCCCCCCAGTTGTTCCTCACTTATGGGGAGGTCAGTAAGGGCAAACCTGCCACTAAAAGATCTATTGCCGGGTGGATTGTCTCTTGTATACAATTCTGCTATGAGAAATTGGGTAGAACCCCACCCTCAGGCTTGAGGGCTCACTCTACTAGAGGTACAGCTGCTTCCCTGGCTGCTGCCAGGGATATTCCTATCTTAGAAATCTGTCAAGCAGCCACCTGGAAAACAGTCCATACATTCACCAAGCATTACTCCCTTGATATCCAGGCTAGGAGTGATGCTCTGTTTGGCACAGCAGTACTTCAGAGCCTTTTCCCAAAGTAGGTTCTGTCCCTCCTCCTTGGAGATACTGCTAGGTAGTCTGCATATGTCAGAATACAGCAAGACTTCATGTTATTTGAAGAAAAAATTACTCACCTTAGTAATGTTGTTTCTTCTAATGGAGTCTTGCTGTATTCTGACCCCCCCCGCCTCCCCTCTCAGAACCTGGTTTCTGGGATGTGGGTGGGCAGGAGCAGTGTTGGCACCTAGAGGTGCCCTTTTCTCACCCTCCTTTATTTTGGGTGTGTGTTATGTTTTGCTTTTTGGGTTTTCTGACTTGAATCTTTGCTTTGAAACCAAAAAAACCCTTTTTTAACAAATTTAGTTGCCAGTTGGCTAGTGTGAGTTTACAGTTTCCACACAGCACGCCTAGTGAGTATAGCTCGTAAAGATCTGACAGTTGGATTTTAAACAACAGCAGACAGAGGTTTCAACTGAGCTCGAGCTTAGCGTTCCATGCCCTGCATGGGAAGTTAACTCTTTGTTCTCCGAGGCAGTTCAAAGGTTGGTGATCACTGCAATAGTCAGAATACAGCAAGACTCCATTAGAAGAAACAACAATACTAAGGTGAGTAATTTTTTCTTTTATACCCCCCTCTGTTTTTTTCCATCAACCAACCCTGCCGGGCTCTAGGCATTGCCCATAGGAGGGTTGGGGAGTGAACAGTGGAGATGAGTGGAGCAGTGCACTCCCATTAGGGTGATTAATCCCAGGAGATGCCCGGGGGTGAAGTGGAGCTTGAAGCATGGACCACCTTGTTTGGTCCCCATACCCAAGGGCACCATCATTAGTGATGGGCAGGTAGTTGGGGCAGCCCAGGGGTTTTGTCCAACCCGGGCGATGTTGTGTAATGCCAGATCTGACCGAAACAAGACTGCTGTAATTTCAGATCTTGTTGGTTCAACAGATCTGGCGTGCATCACTGAGACCTGGCTGGATAATAATGGAGGCCTCAATTCCAGCCGGGTATACGGTGATACAAGGCCCAAGGTTGGCCTGCGGGGGGGGTTGCGGTCTGTTTCAAGACTGAATTGGCTCTCACTAGTGTTCCAGTTGAGGAAACCATCTCTTTTGAATGTGCTGTTGTAGCAGGTGTGGGCTATCGAATAGCTCTCATCTACCATCCACCAGGAGATGAGAAGCAATTCCTTAAGGAAGTAGCGGACTTCGTTGTTGACTTGGCCTTTGAGTCTCACAGGCTGATGGTCCTGGGCAACTTTAATGCATGGGTTGACGATGAACTCTCACAATTTGGACAACACTTCCTCCAGTTAATGGATTCATTGGGCCTAACACAGGTGGTTACCACTGCAACACATAAAGGTGGCCATTCTCTTGACTTGGTTTTCCTCCTGGGGATCGAGGCATCTGATGTGGGGGTGGAACCAGTCAGCTGGTCAGATCACTACACTGTGAGATTCAATTTTGGCACCCCACCTTGTAGGCTGACCCCTGTGGAGATGGTCAAGTACCTCCCTTTGTGGACTATTTCTTCCAATGGCCTTGCTGCGGTTCTTGTCCCATCACAATTTCCTGGGTGTTACAATGATCCAGAGGCATTGGTTGTGGCTTATGCCACTGCCATTACCTCTGCCTTGGATTCTATTGCTCCAGTTCGTGTGCGTCCTCTCTCCCTTCGACCTCGGGCCCCATGGTTTGATGGGGCCTTGAGGGAGTTGTGGCAATCTGGATGCAGGTTAGAACGTTGTTGGCAGAAATCTGGCCTGGATGCCGACCATCTTAGACTGTTAGAACATTATCAATTCTGTCAGTCAGAAATCTCTTGTAAGAAGGCAGAATTTCTGTCCGGGGAAATTTCTGCTGCTCAGAACCGACCAGCTCAGCTATTCAGAACAGTGGACAGATTGTGCAACCCAACCTATCTACAGCTCCGTAGAGCATTTTCACAATCACAGTGTGATGAGATTGCTCGGTTCTTTGCTGATAAAGTGGCTGACATTAGGTCAGAGATCTGTGTGACACGTTCTATGTGGGTTGCCAGTGACCAGGACCAGGTCACCGCCCCTTCGTTTTCCTGGAGTACCTTTGACCGCCCGGAAATTGTGGATGTTATGTGGATTATCCAAGGGCTGCATCCTACCTGCTGTAGTTTAGATCCAGGCCCTACTTCCCTAATTTTGGGGTGTGGGGAATCCATTCTACTGGTTCTTGCACAGATAGTCTGGTGTTCCCTTGACTCGGGCGAATATCCCTGTTCCTTGAAAGAGGCAGTGGTGACACCCTTGTTGAAGAAAGCATCTTTGGACCCAGACTGTCTTGCCAACTACAGACCTATCTCGAACCTTCCCTTTGCAGGAAAAGTGATTGAGAAGGTGGTGGGAGCCCAGTTGGAGAATCACTTGACCATCCATAGCATCTACGAACCTCTCCAATCAGGTTTTCGAAAGAGGCACAGTACCGAGACTGCGCTGGTTTGGGTGCTCAATGATCTCCTGATGACGCAAGACCAGAGAAAACGGTCCATTTTGGTACTATTAGATCTGTCATCAGCATTTGACACTGTTGACCATGGGGTCCTATTGGAGCACCTGAGATGTATTTGTGGGCTGTCTGAGATTGTTCTCAGATGGTTCACGTCATACCTCACCAGAAGAACTTAGAGGGTGGTGTCAGGGTTTTTTTTCCTCTGATCCCATCTCCCTATTTTGTGGGGTTCCTCAGGGCTCTATATTGTCTCCCATGTTGTTTGCGGTATATATGCTTCCCCTCAGAGACATTGTGAAATGGTATGGGCTGACCTTTCACTGTTATGCAGATGATACCCAGCTGTACCTGTCCTTTGCACCTGACCAGGAAGGAGCTATATTGGTATTTAACAGCTGCCTAAATGAAATCCAGGATTGGATGAAGTCCAGTTGGCTGAAGTTGAACTCTGGAAAGACAGAGGTGTTGGTATTGGATCCAGATCACCGGATAGGGGGACCTACGGCAGGCACCCCATCTGGATTGTTTTTTGGGGGTGTCGAGCTACAGGTCTCTGAATGGGTACGAGATCTGGGGGTGATATTAGATGCGGGGATGACTCTTTGATCTCAGGTATCAGCAGTGGTAAAGTCATCTTTTTACCATCTGAGAAACATCGCCAGACTCAAGCACCATGTTCTGTCCGGTGATCTGCCAACTTTGATCCATGCTTTTGTGACCTCTCGCCTGGACTACTGCAACTCGCTTTACCTTGGGCTTCCGGGGGTTGATATCCACTGCTTGCAGCTAGTGCAGAATTCCGCAGCCCGAGTATTGATGGGTACCCCTAGATCTTCCCATATTACTTCTGTGCTGCAGGAACTGCACTGACTGCCGGTTCAGTGGCAGATCACCTTCAAAGTCGGATTACTGACTTTTAAAGCACTGCATGATCTGTGTCCTGATTACCTGAAAGAACTCCCGATTCCTTACCGCCCTGTGAGATAGCTCTGCTCAGCAGACGAGGGGTTGCTAGAGATTCCTAGGGTGATGTTAAAATCTGCTGGGGCCCGGGCCTTTATGTTTGTGGCCCCTTCCCTTTGGAATTCTCTACCCCATCGGACTAGAGAGTGTACGACCGTGGGGAGTTTTAAACAGGCTCTTAAGTCCTTTTTGTGGGAAAAGGCATATGGTTTTACTGTCCATTAATTTGGTCTGTGTGTTTTTATAATATTACGTTTGTATCTTTGTTTCTGTATTCTGTATTTTATTTTATTTTATTGGAATGCGCCTTGACACTTGAAAGGCGCAATATAAATAAAAATATTATTATTATTATTATATCTGGTGAAACAATAACATTTTTTAACACAGTAAAAGATCAGTTCAATAGTAAACTTTTGTTATTAGGAGATTTTAATCTTGTGGGAATTAACTGGACTAGTAAGACATCTGAAGTTCATATAGAATCCTATTTCTTAGATACTGTGGAAGATATTGGACTGGAAAACTATGTAACTAGTAACACAGGAGCAGACAAAATCCTAGACTTGGTTATATCCAACATGGAAGAGGAAATCAGTGCATGCCTTGTAGGGAGCCATTATTAGGAAGTAACCATAACATGGTACAATTTGATATTAAACTAACAAAATTTAGACCGGGTGGAGCAACAACTATTAGATGCTACAACAAAGCAGACCATAATAGTATTAGACAAAATTTGCAACAATGGGATTGGAAAAAAGAATTCAAGAGTAAGTTGCTACAACAAAAATGGGACACGTTTAAAGAAAAATTGAATATCTGTGTGAATTTATGCATTCCAAGCAGAAGAAAATATAATAATAAGGGTAGGATACCTGTCTGGCTATCCAAAAAAAATCAAAAGATCCATCAAGGTAAAAAAACAAGCTTATAACCTAGCCAAAATAAGGGAAGCACAAGATGCATGGGCTAATGATAATTATACAACTCACTGCCACTTGGGGTAATGGAAAGAGGTTCTGGGAAAATATAAAGGAACTTAGTGGAAAGTCTCCTTCCCCTCCCCCTACCATGCTTATCCTAGATGGCATCCCCACCCAAGACCCCAGCAAAATAGCAGATGCTTTCAATATATCATTCTCAGACCTAAGCTCTATTCTCCCTCCTGATTTCTTCAGTACAGATGCAGTAAAATTCCTGCCACCCCCCAGTGCTCCACGCTTTCATCTCAAAACTATCTCCACTAGTGATGCCCGCTTATATATTGCCATGATCCTAGGAAAGACTAGGCATAGTGGTGACTCACTAGTTGCAAAACTGTTATCCTTAACCCTTGATGCTGTCCTAATACCCCTCACTAAAATACTCAACATGTGCCTGTGCCTAGGACAGTTCCCGTCTTTATGGAAAAAGGCGATGATTACGCCAGTTCATAAAAATGGTGCACGTACCTCAAGTAGTAACTACAGGCCCATTTCCATACTCCCTCCCCTCTCAAAAGCGCTGGAGAAAATAGTGGCCGATCAACTTACTAACTATCTAGATTCGCACCACCTAATATGCCAACAACATATTACATGGTTTCAGGAAAGGTCAAAGCACCACCACTGCTCTACTAGAATTCACCTCCTTTGTTCATGACGCTCTTGACCATGGATACCTGGCTGGATCAGTCTAGATAGATATCTCCAAGACATTTAATACTGTCAATCACACCATGCTCATAAACTCCCTCCTCTCTGTTAGCGTATCCAAAGAAACTACTAGCTGGTTCTCCAGTTATCTCTCTGGCCACACTCAACAGGTAAAGATAAGAAGCACCCTCTCAGCTAACCTTCCCGTCAGATCGGGTGTCCCAAAAGGGTCCATCCTTGGTCCGCTCCTTTTCTCACTTTACTTGAATTCATTACCTCTGGCCTCCTCTAAACATCTTCTCCTTTATGCAGATGATGCTGTGATTTTCAGTCAGCACCCAGACCCCACACAGCTCCAAAAATCCTTGCAGGGCTCTTTCACACAAATTGAAGCCTGGTTTTCCTCACACAAGCTTGTACTCAACACAAAAAATTCGAAAGTCATGCTATTCACCCACCCACAACATAAGCACAGCACGACAAAATTATCTATACATAATGCGCTGGGCACCATGCTGGAACCTGTTTCCAATTTTAAATATCTAGGGGTTACCCTAGACTTTGCCCTTACCTATCGTGAGCATTTCGCATCAACTTGCACTAAAATAAACAAAAGAATCGGTTTCCTCTACAGGCTTAGGCCATGTCTACCTCCTGAGGCTCTATGGTTAGCTATCTCCAGCTCCATCCTTTCCCTGGTAGACTACGGCATAATCATCTATGGAGCCACCTCTGACACAGCACTGACCAGCATTAAACATGCCCTAAACAAAGCCTGCAGATTGACCACAGGCTGTGATCAACTCACACTTACCTGTGACCTCTACCTACGGTCATCATGGCTAAACTTCCAGGGGCGACTTGTTTATCAGACCTGCTTACTAGCCAAAAAATCCAGTTGGGCCTAGCCCCCCCTGGCTGTCTCCAGCTCCTCCAAAAAAACCTACCAGCTCGCACCACTAGACACTCTGGCACCGCTACATTCCATGTCCCCTTTGTGAAGACCACTGCTGGCCAAAGGTCCTTTTGCTATAGGGCCCCACTTTGGATGAACTCAATCCCTGACTCTATCTTATCAATCCCCAGGCTTGGGCCTTTTAAACCTGAGTTACTGAACCATATTATGTCCAACTCCCACTGCGACTGCAGATGAAACTTTGCTAAAAAAAAAAAAAAAAAAAAGGGAGTTTTTACTGCATTATTGGCTCCTGTATATGCACCAGAATTTCACAATCGCTAATGTTCCATGTGTGTGTTATGTACTTTCACCTCTGTAGGTACTGTAATTTTTCTGTATTAGAGCTGTAGTCTGTATTGTGTATTCCATGTTATACTGTGTTCCAATCTATTTGATGTAAGATGTGGAGCCTTTGCAAATGAGTCTCTGACTCAAAGGGTTGTAATTCCTAGACCATAAATAAATAAATACAATGGCAAGAACATTTCCTGGGCTATGTCTGGTCAGTGTGTGCCTGGAACAGTGAGGTTATCTGAGCATAACCTCACTGTATGAACTCCAGGCACACACATGACCGCATCACAGAGCCAGGAATCATGCATCAGCTCCACAAGGAACCAACAGTCAGATCTGCCGCAGTCAAGCACTTTCACCATCACCACCCCTCCACACAGACAGACACACAATGGCACCACCCTCCAAAACTCAGTCTTTAAAAATATCTCAGAACATATCCCTGCAGCCCTCCTTCACAAGCAAAAGTAATGGAAAAGAGCTTCACAACCAACTCGCAATTTTTTAAACCTCACTACAACCGGTCTTAGGCAATAAACGGTGCATGCAGGTCCCTCACTTCTAAATTCAAAATGCTGCTTCCACTGCCTTTTTCTTTTTGTATTATTTTTATATTCTTTTTCTCCTCCAGGGCAAATCAAACAACATCTCCCCCTCACAAGTATCGGGCACTTACTGACCTATTTCGGGAAACTGGAAGCTTTGCTTTGATATTCACTTGTTCTGCATCAGCAGGCAGTGGGTCCACTTTAATTAAACCACTGGATACCACAGAACTCAAAAGAAAGGCTGTGCTGGATATGATCAAATCTGAGGGGAAAGTGAACTACCACCAACAACACAAAAGAAAAGCTGAACGGGGGGTGGGGGAGATGTGAAACACCAACAGAAATCTGCTTGTGAGGGGGCAGCCAGATGAAGATACAAAGCCATTCATTTACCAGTAGCACCACCCACTGGCCAAAAGGAAGTATTTTCTAAATACATATTCCTCCACAAACATAAATGAACTGAAAATAAGCTAAAACAATGTTTTTTAATTTTTTTTTTTTTTAATAAACGAACCATTGTATAATAGCAATAATGCACTCCAGGGTGTGGGCTGTGCTGGGATAATCTCACATCTGGGGGTTTGGATGCACTCAGCCTGCAGCCTCATGCCCAGCCACCCTAGGTGTGTCATTATCCCAGCATAACCCACACCCTGTCATGCATTATTGCTTAAATTAAAAGTTAGGGAATGTAAGAAATTATGCAAAAAAGCCAAAAGGAACTTCGAATTGAAGCTGGCTACCAGAACTGCTGATAATAAAAAATTATTTTGTAGTTATATTGGGGGCCTACAAAAAGACAGGGTTCAGGTGGCACCTCCTTTGGTGAACAGGACTACTATTACAGATTGTGGTGTAATGGTTGGTGAACTAAATAAGTATTTTATCAGTGTTAACCAATTTAGAGAAAGGGAGCTTAAATTACAACACTGTGAAAACGAGGGAAGTAAAATCTTCTTAGAACAGGATATAATCACAAGAATAAAGAATCTTAATCTTAATAAATCTCAGAGGCCGGATGGGTTGCATCCGAGGTTTCTAAAACAAATAACTGAACAAATAGCTCCCCCTATTACAGACATTTTCCAGAGTTCCTTAAATCAAGGGCTAGTAGTGGATGACTGGAGGCTGATGCATGTGATCACAACAGATGAAAAAGGGGACAGGAGAATGTCAGGAAACTATAGCTCAATTATTATATCTCCAATATTGGGGAAGATAATGGAATCCAAAATGAAACAAAATATAGAATTGTTCCTGAAAAATACTGTTCAACTGGGCAGCATGGATTTAGCGAGAGCAGGTCATGCCTTACAGGTCTGATGAGTTTCTTTGAACCACTGAGTAGAGTACTGGATCAGGGAGTCCCTGTGGATGTCATCTATATGGACTTCTCAAGAGCTTTTGATTCTGTGTCACATGTCAAGTTTATGGTTACATTGGCTAACATTGGAATAAGCCTAAAACTCTTACATTGGATTGCCTCTTGGATGGGTAACAGGAGACAATGTGTCATAGTGAGGGTACATCAGTCTGAATGGGCTGATGTGATGAATGGGGTACCAAAAGGCTCAGTGTTGGGCCCTCTACTATTTAACATATTTGTTGCATCCCTACACTGCAGTAATAGAACATATTTAAGTAAATTTGCAGACAACGTAAAGATGGAAGCCCTGGTAAATTTCACTGAAGATGCAGAGGGGGTCAAGTGGAGACTGATAGACTGGCAACTTGGGCTAATGAGAAGAAGTTACATTTTAATGCAGATAAATGCAAAGTAATGCATTTTGGGTCAGGAAATATAAAAGCCAAGTACTATTTAACTGGAAGGGAACTTAAGGTTACTGAGAAATAAAAAGGCTTGGGTACAAACATTAGCAATAAACTAAAATTTGAAGGGCAGTGTAGGGACTTCTCAAAAAAAGGGAAATAGAATGTTGGGTTGCATAAGAAGAAATATAAAGAGTCAGGGCAGAGAGGAGGTATTGCCCATGTATGCAGCCCTAGTTAGGCCCCATGTTGAATAATGTGTGCAGTTTTGGGTACCTCACAACAAGACAACTATTTTGAGACTGGAGAGATTACAGAGGAGGATGATTTATGGTGCAACGGGGATTGATTTATGAGAAGAAGATGTGAGAGTTAAACGTACTCATTACAATAAAGGAGATTAAGAGTTTATCTCTGTTTGGTTGATAAAGCATTCAGAAACAATGATTTATGGGAATGCTTGGGGTTAACTTGAAAGGAAACTGAAAAAGATTTAGGGGACATCAAATGAAAATCAGGGGAGAAAAATATAGGAGTAATTCCAAAGGCCAATGGTTTAATCAGAGGGTTGTTGCAGAATGGAATGGACTGCTGAAGGAGGTTGTTCAGCGTCAAAACATGAAGCACTTTAAGAAATCATTAGATACTTTTATGAAAGCCAGGGGAAGAGTGGGCTTTAGAGAATAGACTTACAAGTCATCATGGCTACCAGCTTCTGACTTGTAAACTCCTATGAAACATATGAAGCCTAACTAAATCATCTGTCAGGCTGTTTTTCTTTGCAATTTAATTTTTGAGGGAACCAAACCACATTTTGTATGTTTTAAACCTCTTTTACATATACAGGGTTCTTTTCTCATTCAATTTTAATTTGATTTATACTTCCCTGGTTCATCAGTGTTTGGCATGACTGACAGACTCAAAGAAGAGGGAACCTACCGTAGGCTTTAATTTGTAAACTTTGTTTCCAACTCCTGGCAATGGCAGACTGTCATGAGTTGGACTTTAAGTGCCTGAGTCCAGATTACATCTTAATTTGTTGAAGTTTGCCCCAAAAGGGCTATAAAAAAATTAAAAGTCAGAATTCAGCGTATTTGAACGGGAGAGCCCTGAACCGAGTTTAAGTAGGCACTGGGGTTGGTGCCTGCTAAATAATAGAAAAAAAAAAAAGAGATAAACATGTTGCTGTCCCTCCTCCTGAATAAGGAAAAGAGTCACCAGTGGATGACAATAAAATGCCCTCAGTAGAGGACATGACTAGGACCTCAGTGTAGGCACTGGAGATGGTGCATGCAAAAAAAAGAGGCTAGCTGCCCCCTCCTGGGAAAGAAAAGGAGTCGCCAGTAAATAAAAAATAAAATGCCCTCAATGGGGGAAATTACTAAGACATGGTGATTTTTCAGGGAATTTCAGTAATATGCCTCCCCCCCACCAGTGCCTGTGGAGGAAGAGTTAAGAATGTTTTATGAAGAAAAGGGAGAACCATAGAATTAGATGGCTCTTCTGAGTGAGAATGTGACTCACTTCCAAGACCCTCAGATGACTATACCTCTCACTGTCCTTTGTGACACATATGGTCAATTCCACCAGCTTTTCCTCACAGGAAACTGATAAGGATGAGAAGGGGGTTGAATTCATGGATATGATGGGTGTATCCCCCTGTAAGAGGTTGATGCTTCCCATCCATAACTCCCACAGGAAAGTCACTTGTACATTCATGTCAGTACCTCCCTCTGCTGCTGGCATAGTTTGAAAATTAATTAAATAAGTAAATACCAGTTCAGTGGCCTACACAGCTAGTATAATGTTATGCTTGTGCAACTGTGTCACTTGGTTTTGACCTTTTGCACTCTCTAATCCAGAGGAATTACCACCCTGTAGGGGTACCAAAGGCAAGGAACCCTTGAAGAGGGTTCCACCCCTAGAGGTCCCGTGGGATGATTGCCTTGGCTAACGGTACCTTAGGAAGGATCCCAAGGAGAGAGGCTATGCCCCTGGAGGAGGAAGAGGAGGAGGAGGGGAGGATGGTGGGGCAAAGAAAAAGTGCTTGAGAAAGATGCTCAGATCAACTGCTTATATAGCACAGGAAGGGGGAGTGACTGGCTGCTTGTCCACTGAACAACAGGCATAGTCTTCCAATTCAGTGGCCTACACAGCCAGTATAATGTTATGCTTGTGCAACTGTGTTACTTGGTTTTGGCCATTCACACTCTCTATTCCAGAGGAATTATCACCCTGTAGGGGTACCAAAGGCAAGGAACCCTTGAACCGGTTCCACCCCTAGAGGTGCCGTGGGCCAATTCCCTTGGCTAAGAGTACCTTAGGAAGGATCCCCAAAAAGAAATGTAGTAATATGAAGCATGCTAGCAATCAGTAGCTGTGAGGCATGATAGTAGATAAGGCATCAGGTAGCTTGATAACGGAATGAGATGTGCATGTTAGCAATGGCATGAGTATGATGGATTGCACTGGAGATTGAGGAGGCCTCCTAAGGAGAGAGGGAATGGCAAGTAGGGACACCATCCCCCTCCATCCAACAGCGAAACTTACCTAAAGGAACTAAGGAACACTAACTATGGCTAACTACTTGATTTATATGACCTGAGACACGGAGAGAAAAAAAACCCTTGGGGAGGAAATCTCTGGGGATCCAAGGCCTAAGTCACCTTCCCTCCAGACTTGGGATTTTTTTTGTGATGGCTCTGCTGCTGCAATTTAGAAACTTAATAAAAAGGGGGGTGGACAATATTCCAATTTAGAGGAAAGCTCTCACTCAATCCTTCTAACAGGAATGCTATAGAAGGTTGTGAGAGTGCTCTGCAACATCGGGGACAACCAAGGTGAGAGGAGGAGAGCAATGACTGCTGAGGCACTCACCTGACCTACTCACCCTAAAAACAAACCAGGTGAGCCAGAGGTAGTCGTAGGGAGAATGCGGTGAAGCTTCCTTGCTAGTAGAATGCTAGAGCCAAAGGAGATCGTTGTAACCACTCTTCATGGCTAGTCTTAAATTCTACACCAGGAGCTGCCATCGAG
Source organism: Neoceratodus forsteri (assembly GCA_016271365.2). Taxonomy (NCBI): domain Eukaryota; kingdom Metazoa; phylum Chordata; order Ceratodontiformes; family Ceratodontidae; genus Neoceratodus; species Neoceratodus forsteri. The sequence goes on from CM028133.1 coordinate 660,160,063, forward strand.
TCTCAAATAGGTAAAGCTAGGCTCAGAGTAAGGACATTCCCAGCTATGGGCCAGGTGAGAAGGACCCGGCCCCAAGTCAGGCACCCTCAAGATGCGGACTTAGAAATGCAGAGCGAGACCATCAGTTGCATGGAGGCCCTGCACCAGAATGGTATGGCTGGCATGTCCCAACAAACTGAAGAGGAGCTGAATGAGAGTTGAGGACTGGGACCTAATGTAGGTCAGATGATAGTAGCGAGTGCTAAGCAATGATTGCAGAAGCAATGTGTGGACCTGCACTTACGTCAGTAAGGCACGGTAGTAATAGTCGGACCTGCACATAGGTCTGTAAAGCAGAGTAGCAATGGCTGGACCTGCACATAAATGATAAAGTGAAAACATTAAATAGTAGACTGGGTGTACTGAGAAGAACAGGCCATTGCATAAATGATAAAATGAGAAGATCTATTGTAAATCAGATGATGGTCCCTATATTAGATTATAGGGTAAATATATATGATTTTGCTAGCAAGACAATATGAAAAAATGCAACAGATTGGCTAGGTTTGCTCTGAGAGCAAGTAAATGTACCCACCATTGTGTTTTGTATGAAAAGCTAGGGTGGCTTACTCTACAAAGTAAACAAAAATTATATTGGTAAAAATGTTTAAGCAAGTAAAGGAAACCACAAAACCTGCATATTTCTATGAGAAAATTCAAAAAGTACAGCATAAACATGATCTAAGGAAAAATGTAAAGATGAGGGATTATAAATTTGAGACACCAAAAAGGAAGATTGGGGAGATGACCTTTACTTTTGCCGCAACAAAAATATGAAATGATTTGTATATCCAAATGAAATATGCAAATAATACTATGAACTCACTTTCCACTGCATTGAAACGTGGAAACATAGAAACTAGAAGTTCACGGCAGACAAGGACCGCACAGCCCATCCAGTCTTCCCATTTCTTTTTCTACCTTATAAATGTGCCATCAACCTTTGCTCTGTTAATGGCCTATCTATTCATACTAATCTGTATTGCTCCCTTATACCTATCCCATGCCTGTTTGATGCCCTGCACTGTATTCATATCCACCACTTCCTGAGGTAGGCCGTTCCATGCATCCACCACCCTTTCTGAGAAAAAGAACTTCCTCACGTTACCCCTTAATCGGCCTCCCTCTAATCTCATGCTGTGTCCTCTTGTCCTACTAGTTTTCTTATATTGAAACATGTTAGACTCTTTCACCTTGTTAATGCCCTTAAAGTATTTAAATGTTTCGATCATATTACCTCTTCCCTCCTTAGCTCTAGGGTATACATATTGAGCTCCGTTAATCTGTCCTCATATGTTTTCTGATGTAGTCCCTGCACCATTTTGGTTGCCCTTCTCTGGACTGCCTCAATTTGGTTAATGTCCTTGTGAAGGTGTGGCCTCCAGTACTGCACACAGTACTCCAGATGGGGCCTAACCAGTGTCTTGTAAAGAGGGATTATCACCTCCCTCTTCCAACTTGTGATACCCCTGGCTAGAACTCTCTATAAGATGCACTTGTTTTGAGTGTCTTTCTTGATTTTTTTGTACCCATGTATTGAACGTCTGCTTGTTATTCTGTAGATTATTTATATAAACATATGAAGAAGCCAGCAGAAGAAGGCCATTTGGTCTATCAAGTCTGCGCGTATTGCAGGATCCATAGCTGGAGCTATTGTCCCTGCCCTCCCTCCCCACTCCTCCCTTCCTCCCTACCCATGATCCTTACCCTCCCCCTATGCCTGTCCCAGCCTCTCTTAAACTGCCACTGTCTTCAATGAGCTTACTTCATCTGGCAGCGCATTCCAAGCGTCCACCACCCTCTTTGTAAAGATGTGCTTCCTTCCCTCCTAAACCTCCCACCCTCCAGCTTAAGACTGTGCCCCCTCATGTTATGGTTGCCACTCAGCTTAAATAGACTCTCCTTATCAACCTTATTTATCCCTTTCAAGTACTTGAAGGTCCCAGTCATGTCCCCTCTCTCTCTCTCCTGTCTTCCAGGGAGTACATGTTCAGTGCCCTCATATGCCTTACCCTGCTGACCCACTATCATCTTTGTAGCTCTCCTCTGGATCTTCTCCAGCAGGTTCATGTCCTTTTTGAGGTGTGGGCACCAGTACTGAACTCCATACTCTAGATGTAGCCTTACCAGTGATCTGTACAAGGGCAGTATAACCTCCTCTCTCCTACTACTGATCCCCCTAGATATGCATCCTAGCATCTTGTTTGCCTTTGCTGCTGCTTTTTTGCACTGCATGGAGTGCTTCAGGTCACTAGTGATCGTCACTCCCAGGTCCTTCTCCTCCTCTGATGCAGACACTTAGACTCCATCCAGATAGTACTCTGTCCTAGGATTCTTGGCTCCAATATGCATAACTTTGCATTTCTTTTATTTATTTATTTATTGAACTGTTTTCCCATGAAGGCACACTGAACAACAAGTTGCTCGTCTCCCGGTGTGACCTGGGGAGAGGGGTACAACAGGATGTGACAATATCAACATACATAGCGTTTGACAGCAATGTGTAAAAGTATAAACATAAGCAGTTAAACTGGCACATATTTTATACATTTGAAGAGTGGTTTACAGAATAAATTTTTAACATGGCTTAGAATTTATGCATACAGTGATATGCACTACCCAGACAGGACTGAAAGTGCAGTTGTTCAGGTACAAGTAAACTGATACCTATTTAAGTGCTGAGAAGTAAGGAGTCAAAGGGGGAAATTTCTTGGCATTGAAGCCAAGCTGCCATATCCTGGACCACCTCCCTAGCTTTTTCAGATCTTCCTGTAGGTCCTGTATCCTTCAGCTGTGTCCACTCTCCCACAGAGTTTGGTGTCATCTGTGAATAGGCACATTTTGCCCTTAATGTCCTCTCCAATGTCATTGATGAAGACATTGAACAACACCGGCCCCAGCATTGGGCCCTGCAGGAACTCATTGGTTACCAGTCTGGTGCCAGATAACTTCCCCCACAGCCACCCTCTGGGTTCTGTCCTTCAGGCAGTTTTCCACGCATCTTGCCATCTTTTCCCCAACCCGAGATCCACCAACTTCCTGATCAACCTTTTATGGGGCACAGAGTCAAAGGCCTTACTGAAATCAAGACAGAGGATGTCTACTGCTTGGCCTCTGTCTACTGTCTTAGTGATACAGTCAAAGAATTCAATCAGATTTGTTTGACATGATTCCCCCCCCCCCCAAGAACCCATGCTGCCTCACATCCTGGAGACCATGCTCCTCTAGATATTCCACCAACTTCTCATTTAGTATGGTCTCCATGAGCTTGCCCACAATGGAGGTCAGACTGACTGGTTTGTAATTCCCTGGGTCATCCTTGGAACCTCTTTTGTGGAGTGGCACTACACGTGCTGTTCTCCAGTCCTGCAGTACTATGCCTGTCTCTAGTGAATTATTAAATAGGTCTGCCAGTGGCCCTGCCAGTTCCTCAGCCAGTTCCTTTGTTACCCTTGGATATACTCCATCTGGGCCTGGTGATTTGTCCACCTTCAATGCTAGCAGCCCCTCGCTCACTCTATCCTCCTCAGTCACTACATCTGTGTTCCCCCGCCCCCGCTCCTCTTTTCCCTCCTAAAGGCACTGGTCCATTCTTCTCCCTGGTGAAGATGGAACAGAGGTATTCATTTAGTATCTCTGCTTTTCCCTCATTATCCTCCACCCCCTCCACCCCTTTCCTGAGCCTAACAATCCTTTCCTTCTTGTCCCTTTTCTCACTTATATAGCGAAAGAAAACCTTCTCCCCTTTTTAATTCCTTCAGCTATCTGCAACTCCTTCTGTGCCTTTGGTCGCCTGACTTTCTTACTTGCCTCACTAGCCAACCTTAGGTAATTTTCCCTATCCACCTCTCTCTTGGTCTTCCTGAATTTTCTATAGGCCAACCTCTTTTCCCTTACTGCCTAGGCAACCCCAGAACTGAACCAGCTGGGCACTTTGGCCCATGTGTTCTTCCTCCTGAGCCTAATGCACTCATCTGTGGCAACCAGTATTCCTTCCTTAATGATGGACCACCTTTGTTCGATCCCCATATCTGCTCTGATGCCTGCCAGATGGCTCCTTAGCACTTCGGCCATTTTCCTGAAGTCCACCCTCCTGAAATCCAAGATTTTGGTCTTACTCAGGATGCTTTCCCTCCCCATAGCCAACTGGAATCACACTGTGCAAAGGTCACTTTCATCCAGTGGCTCCCTGACAATTATTTCCTGTACATGCTCCCCATTTGTGAGCACCAGCTCCAGAATTGCTTCAGCTCTTGTTGGTTCAGTGATGCCCTGAGTCAGGAACCCACTCTGCAGTCCTTCCAGGATCACCTGACTCCTAGCACATGTCATGGATGGTATACTCCAGTCCACCTTGGGCAGGTTGAAGTCCCCCACAATTACCACCTCTCCTTTCCCCTCAGCTTCCGATATTTGTGAGCACAGTTCCCTGTCCCTCTCCTCGTCCTGATCGGGTGGTCTGTAAACCACCCCCAAATGCACCTTTCTCCCTCTATTGGACCTTAACTGAACCCAATATGCCTCCACCTCCCCATACTCCAACTCCTCCTTTGTGCAAGTTATTCCCTCCCTGATATAAACTGCCAGCCCTTCCCAACTACCCTGGCCCTCCTGTATAGTTTACATCCAGGATCGCAAAGTCCCAGTCATGGTGTGATGTTGCCCAAGTCTCAGTTACTGCAGCTATGTCCACCCTCCTGTCTGCTAATAGTGCCTGCAGGTCTTCCATCTTGTTTCCAAGACTCCCTGCATTCAGAGACACCACTCTCCACCTAGAACCTGACCTTCCTTTTCTTCCCTCTATTTTTCTACTCACATTTATTCCATCTGTGTGCACCCCTCCATGTCACCTTATTATGTGTTCCTCACTCCCTCCACCCTTTGCTAACTGTGTTCTTGCCCCTTCCACCTCCTCCCTCCAGACCTCTTCCATCACTGTGGGATTATGTGTATTAAATTGTATGTGTGGATTATGTGTATTAAATATTTTCCTACCATTTTATGGATATATGTATGTATCACAGGTAAGTTTTTTATTGAGAATTATACAGGAACACCTTGCTGAACAGGGTTCATCCTAACGGTGCTGTAAATGAAATGTCATTTATATCCTGTCACAAAATAAAGGTTTTTACTACTACTACTACTAAATACCTCAGGGTCAGGTTAAGGGACTGCCACTGGCAATTTACAGCCCTTCCCTTCGGCCTCACCTCAGCTCCATGGGCATTCCCAAAGTACCTAGCTATGGTGGCAGCACATCTCAGAAAAGAGGGTTGGTGTCTTTTTCCTTAATTGATCGACAGACTGATCTCAAAAAATAAACAAAAAACACAGCAAGCTCCTCCATATTGCTAACCCAAAGTGCTTTGGAGGCTTTGGGCTTCCTCATAAACATTCAAAATTCCAAACAGAACCAGTGCAGGTTCTGTACTTCATTGGTACAGAGCTGGATACCCTGCAAGGGAAAGCTTTTCTTCCTCTAGCAAGGGTAGCAAATCTAATTTCAACTGTAGAATCCTTCATGGCAGTCTGCAAGGGGTTTTTCACTCACTGTGCCACATGGCCTGCTCCACATCAGTGGTACCAGGAGCTAGATTCCACATGAAAGATGTCCAGTATCACCTAGGGTACCATTGGTCTCAGAGGAGGGACACCCTATACAAATTAAAAGAAAGAACCTTAGTGCAAAAGTACTGCAGCAAGAATCATGTCCTACCAGATCTCATCAGTGTGCCTCATCTGTATGACACCACAGAGGAATGAACCAGCTATTCTAAGTTGGTCTATCGGGTTTGCACCCTTTGCAGATTATATGAGAGGCCTTTCAGCACCATGCATTCCTGCTTAAAGCTGAACCAGCCTAAAATGTTGTGATGATTTGCATATATAGCCCATGATGCTTTGCATTATGGCAGTATATGTGATTATGTATTTCTTTGAAACTTGGCTTCCCGGCCAGTACACTTTGAGGTAACCCTTGCCTCAGTGCTTTTGCACTAAGGTTCTTTGTCCTTTAGCTTGTTTTTTGTTTTTATTGGGCTCACCACAACCCAAACCCCATAGACCAACTTAGGGTAGCTGGTTCATTCCCCTGGGCTGTCACACAGATGAGGCATACTGATGTGTCCTGGTAGAACAAAACATGTGTCTGTGTCTTCTGTTTGCACCCTTTGCAGATTATATGAAAGACCTTTTGGCACCATGCATTCCTGCTTAAAGCTGAACCAGCCAAAAATGTTGTGGTGATTTGCATAAATAGCCCATAATGTTTTGCATTATGGTGGTATGTATGATTTTGCAGTACCTTACACACATTGGTGCTTCTGTCACAAAAGCCTTGTTAAGGGCATTGGACTGGTAGAAGTGGAAATGCAACCTCATAGAGAGGCTTCCCTTCCTCCAGCAATTCCCCACAGTCATTCCCACAACAGATGCCTCCTTCTTAGGTTGAGGAGTCCACCTGCAGAATCTAGATGTGAGTGGCACATAAAGTGCACAGGAGGTGCTAGATTGCATAACTCTCCTGGAACCCAGTGCAGTGTTCCTGGCAGTGCAGACATTTTCCTCCCAGATCCGCGGTCAGTCTGTCCAGACTAGAACAGACAACACCACAACCATGTGCAACATCAGCAAATAGGGAAGAACAAGATCTTCCAAGCTATGCTTGGCAGCCATGAAGATCTATAACCTGGAATATGCCCTGGAGGTGCAGCTGACTGCAGTACACCTACAGTACCAGGGAAAGACAATCTCTTAGCAACTTGAGCAGGATCAGTCAGGGAAATCACAAATGGGCCCTGAACCAGCATATCCTGGCATCAGCATCCAGGACACAGTTCACACCAGAGAGAGATCTGTTTGCATCCGAGGAGAATTATCAGCTTCCCCTGTTTCATTGCAGGCCTCCAGCAGGGGACTCGGTCCCAGCAGATGCTCTGATTCTAGACTAGACATACAGGATTATGTAGGCCTTTCCTCCCCTCAGTCTATTGCTGAGAGTACTCTTGAAGCTGGGGAGCCAGTCTGCACCAATGATCTGAATAGCCCAGACTGGTCAAGGCAGGTTTGGTACTTCCCACTCCTAGCCTTCACCATCAAGCATCCCATTTGCCGCCCACTGAGGCACAACCTGCTGATCATGTCTCAGGGCTGGATAACTTCCCAGACCTCAGGTCTCTGTACCTCAAGGCGTGGTTCTTGAGGAAGCTGGAGTTTTCTGACTTTAACCTTTCTGAAAAGGTTTTGCAAATCCTCAGAGTTTCTCGGGAACCAGCAACAAGGAAACCCTATGCTTCCAAGTGGAAACTGTTCTCCCTGAAGTGTGTTCCTAAGCCGCTCAGTCCTTTGCAAGCAGATCTGCCTACAATCTTGGACTTCCTATTCCACCTTCAGTCTGTGGGCCTCAGGCACTCAACCTGTAAGATGCATCTGGTAGCAGTGTCATCTTGTGTTTCGGAAGGTAAAGAGAAAACAGTGGCTTCGCACCCCATTTTCAGAAAGACTTTTTTTCAGTTAAATGTTTTATTAGATTATTTCAAAAAAGGAACAAAGAACAGAGTGAAATACAGACATTTGTGCGCATTTACAGACAGGTGCATCTACATATATTTGTAAGGGTACCACATACGCTACATGTATTGGTTTCTCTTGTAAATAATAATGATCACACTAAGAGAAGAAGTAATATCTCATAGAAACTGAACAGAAACCTGATAGGCAAATCAAACAATTCAAAGGCTATCTAGAGCTTACTATTGTCAATCAGTGTCTATCATAAGTAATTTATATCATTAAGCGTAAATTGTACACACCTATCACTTTACACCAGGATATGAAACAGAAAATAACTTGGTACATACCCACATCCTATAACGACAATTAGGGACCAGATAGGAGGTATTGTTGCTGATGTGTGCCATGGCTTCATTAAACAGAAAGTCGTACCTTCCATTGGTCTCTTCAGTGGCGAGTGCCTAAGGTGGAAAAAGTTAACACAAAGTGAACCCAGTACATCTAACCTGCACTGTCATTGTCCCAAGGAGTTATATTTACCTTTATACCAATGCACATAACATAAAGACATAAAACACAAAAAGAATCAATATATTTTACTAGTACAGAAAATCATGAGAAACTCAAAACAAGGGGAAAGGGGATGCTATTATCTGGCTCTGTTACACATAATCTAATCTAAAGCTAATATCATACTGTCCTAACTATTAGGTTGACCTAAGTGCCAAGAGTATTGTTTAAGATCAGCATAAGGAGACATAACGTTAATCCAGCAGTACATCTTTTAATAGAGAAAAAAATTCACAGTTACCCAATGGACCATTCAGCTGACACCACCTCTGGCCGCTAGATAGGCCATGTATGGTGCCCAGGATTTCTGAAATCTATCCTTCTGGCCTAGAGTGTTGTGGGACCTTGTGTCTAGCTCATGTAACTAAGTAAGGGAGGAGAAAATGTCCCCCAGGGTAGGTAAGTTTGGAGTTCTCCAGTTCCTCAGGATGTTACGTTTTACTTGCATACTTAGTAGCATTAGCCATCGGAATTGCTGATATGAAAGAAAGGGGGCTACTGATTGCATACCCAGCAGCAGCAAAGGGGCATTTAAAGGGATGGCAGTGTGAAGAATCTTAGAAGCTGCTGAAGTTATAGCTACCCATAGTGGAATTATCAACAGACACTGCCAGAGAATGTGATATAGATTACCACTGGGACTGTGGCATCTCCAGCATTTGTCATGTTGTAGTACATTGGCCTTTTTAAGGACCTCTGGGGTTCTGTACCATGAATGAAGTATTTTGTTAAGAATCAGATAGCTACGAGCATCCTTATATACTAGGTGTCCAGTGCACTGGCACTGTCCCCAATGGTTATCTGGGATCTGGATTTGCAACATTTTCTCCCATTTGGCTTTGGAGTTTGGAGATGCATGGGGAAGGGTATCTCTGAGTGTAGCATACATCAATCCTGCCGTGCCACTAGAGGCACCCAGCCATTTACTGAGAAGCAGGGTGAGTGGGTCTCTAGCTTGGAATTTGCTAAGGGTAAGTTTGAGTGCCGCTCTGATCTGAAAGTATCTCCATAGGTCTGATTTATGTAGTGACCATCTTTTACAGAGATTTGCAAAGGATTCAATAGTTTGAGTTTCAGAGTTCAATAGGCCCCTCACAAATAATATGCCCGCTTTCTTCCAGGTCTGCCATAGCACTGGGTGATTATCAATAATGATGTCTGGGTTTTGCCAGATGGGGGTTAGTGAGAAGGGAATACTAAATAGGCCTAACTTCTACTGAAATGCCTTCCAGTTGGTGTGTGAAGAGTATAATACAGGGTGAGATTTGGGATATGTTGTAGGTCCTGAGCCCAGAAGAGATGACAGGATAGGGATATTGGCAGCATTCTGCTCTATTTCTACCCACTGCAGGGATGACTGAAGTGGACTGAAACCACCTCAAGGTCTGAGAGCATTGGTATGCAATTTTATAACCTTCCATCCTAGGCAATCCCCAGCCACCTTGAGACCAGTGAGCTCTAAGAGTATTCTGACTACATCAAAGTCTGTTTAATCCCCAAAGATAGAATCCTATCATTTTATCTATTTTCTGCAGCCAGTGGTGGGGAAGTATAAGAGGGATGTGAGAAAAAAAAATTGGGGGGGCCATAGACATTTTGAAGGCAGCAATCCTCCTTGCCACAGACAAGTTTAACTTGTGCCATCTCTCCAAGATTCCTTTACATTCGGAAAGCAAGGGGGCCAGGTTATTGTCCCACCACTTTTCACTTTGGGTACTAATTTGAATACCTAGATAGGTTATGGTATTTTGCACCCATTTAAAGCCCAAATTTGGTAAGGACTGTTGACAGCAGTATTTATTAAGAGGGAGGATTTCTGTTTTAGAAGCATTAATTTTGAGGCTAGAGACAGTGGAGAAATGTTTTAATAACAAAAGTAGTGGGGGAGTCGCTTGTTGTATATTCCCTAGGGTAATCAGAAGATCATCAGCGTATAGAAGGGTGGAATATTGGGAGTGACCTATTCTTATTCCGGGTATCAGGGGGTGCTGTTGGACTGCAATCACAAGTGGTTCCAGTGCCAGCACAAATAAAAGAGGGGAGAGAGAACAACCCTGTCTAGCGCCTCTGTGTAAATGAAAGGGGGCAGAAAGGATAGAGTTTGTCAGGACTCATGCTTGAGGTGAGGTATATAGTGTCCTTATTACTGTTTTGAAATGAGGGCCAAATCTGAAGTGCTCAAGAACAGCAAGCAGGTAGTCCCATTCAACAGTGTCAAAAGCTTTTTTGAAGTCTATGGCATGGGCAGCAGCTGGTGTCTGTAGTGCCCTGGCTGGATGAATAAGGCTGAGCAGAGTGCGGAGATGATCAGCACTATATCTGCCCTTTATAAACCCTGTCTGTGAGGGATGAAACAAGAAGGGGAGCACTGGGTTTAGTCTGGTTGCAAGGGCCATGGCGAACACGTTGCTGTCAGAGTTTATTAAGGAGATAGGGCGATAGTTGGCCACCTCAGTGACATCATTTCCTTATTTTGGGAGTACTGTTATTATGGCCTCTCGTAAAGTGCATGGTAAGATACCAAGGTTGTTCGCTTCAGTGTACATTTGGGATAAAAGAGGGATAATCAGTGGGGCCATAAGCTGCAGAAATTCTACAGGGAAACCATCTGCCCCAGGGGCTGTTCCTGTTTTGAGTGATTTCAAAGCCGCTGTTATTTCCATCTCTGTAAGTGGTTCCTCTAGGGTCTCTCTCCTCTAGGGACAGTTTAGAAACTTGTATGGTATCAAGGAATTGAGATATGTCTGGGGGGGAGACCATTTCTTGATGAGTCATATAAGCACAAGTAAAAGTTCCTGATTATTTTATTTACCTCTGAAGGGTTCGTTTTTACACTCCCAGTCTGGGCATCCTTTAACCCAGCTATATGTCTACCTGCTTGTTATTTACATAACTGGTATGCCAGAACCTTGACACTTTTGTCACCTACCTCCCAAAAGGTATTTCTCAGCCTTAGAAGTGCCAGATCTACCTTCCTTGAAATCAGTTCATTAAGTTGTAGCCGGAGATCTTCCCTTGTCAATCTTCACTATTCATTTACTTCCTGGAAGTGCAAGCCGACGCACTATCCGAAAACCTTTTTTTTTTTTTTTTAAATGCCCTAACGGCCCTTGTAAAGCGCGTCATGCGTCATGCGCGAGGGGCGGCGTTAATAGCGATCGACTCCTCCTCCAACTCAGTTCTGTTTCTCCCGCCCGTCGAGGCAGCACCTGTGCGGCAGCTAACCGAAAGTGCGTATCCGACTCCTTTTCTACACTCGGCGCCTACGGTAAGACTGTTCCTTTTTCTTTCCTTTGTACTGGAGCGGGTGTATTTCCGACTGTGTTTAATCTTGTTTAGTTGGCGTTATGTCCGGTTCTGGGCGAAAGCGTTCTTCTAAGAGCGGGCGTCCCCTATGCGTCCGGTGCTCCTGCGGCGGCATTTCTCCGTCTCGGACGGCGCAGCGTCTGTCTTCGTTGCCTGGGACCCAACCATAATATGGATTCGTGCGACGCTTGTTTCTCGATGGACCGTCGCATCCTCGAAGTCCGCGCGTACAAGCTCGGCAAAGCCCCGCCCGACTTTAGGGGGCGGCGTGCTCGCAGGAATCTCAGGCGAGATCTTGGCCTTTCCCCGGGTCCCCTCCGAGAGCCTATCCGATCCGGAGGAGGGGTCTCCTCTTCCCTTCTTGCCGGGAGGCCCTTGCAGTGTTGGGGGCGTCGTAGCCCCTCCGGGCTGCAGCGCTGACACTTGCCTCGGCAGTCACCTCTCGAGTGCAGGCTCCCCGTGTCGAGGCCCTTGGCTGGGCCCGCTCGGGTGGACCCTCGGCGTTGTCTCGCGGCACGTTCGGATCCGGTGCTGTTGGCGGTGCGGTGATCGAGCGGCACCGTTCCTGGTGCCGTTCAGATCCGGCGCCGCTTCGGTGCCGATGATCGAGCCCGGCGCCGACCAGCGCCGCTTTGGATCCGATTGCGTTCGCGGCACGGTGATCGAGCAGCGCCGTTAGCGGTGCGTTTTTGGCACCTGGCGCCGTTCGCGGTGCCGATGAGCCTGGCGTAGCTGCCCGACAGTGCCGCTTCACCTCCGATACCGCCCGGCGGCATCGGGTGCCTCCCTCCTCCCGGGCAGTGCGGGTCTGCGGGCCGCTGGGGTGTGGGGTTGGGCCTCATGCTGCCGGCGTGGTGAGGCGGCGGCGTCGCTTTTCGTGCGGGGCCGTTGGCGGCCCTTAGCCCTCGAGGACCTGGGGTGGCCGACGCGAGGTCCTGCTGGTCTCGTCCTCCTCGGGAGGATGATGACTCAGATGTGGACCCATCCTGGCACCCCATTCTTGAATCTGGGTCCTCGGTGGCTAGGGGTACCAGGCTGGCAGGCCTCTCCCTCCTGTCCCCGCCGTCTCCTGAGGGTTCCTCGGCTGGGGGTGGCCGAGTCCGGGGGCAGGCGTGGGGGTGACGGAGGAGGCTCCCTCTCTGGAGCCCGGTGACAGCTACCCGGGGTGCTGTTACCTCCTCTGGAGTTAGGGAATGTTGCAGTCGGGAGGAGGGCCCTCTCGGAATCCGAGGAGGTTGAGGGCAGGCGTCCTGCTGCTCGGTCTTCTTTGCCACCTCAGGGGGTGGGCCAGGAGCCGGCGCAGAGCCGCCCCTCCCCCCAGGGTTCTAGGGTGTCCTCTGGCGGCGTTTGTGCGGACTGCCCTTCTGGATCCATGCAGTCCCAGCGTCGTCACAGGGGAGTTTCTCCCCCAGGGCTCTTCCAGGTTCCGCTTCCCCAGAGTTCCGTTCTGCGGCCTGGTTTGATATCCGGGATCCCTCCTACTAGAGCTCCCTTCCCCGGATTCCAGAGCCCTGCATGAAGCAGTTGCCTCCTCAGGTGCCCCTCTCCCCTCTCTGTCTACCACCCCGCTCCCAGGCCATGTCGGTCCCTACGGGTCCGTTATCCTGGGAGCAGTTCAGGAGTTCTCGTGACCTTCCCTCATATGTTAGTTACATGCATGGCGGGTCTTTCAACTCTCCCACGCCGCAGGAATCCTCTGGACATTCAGTTCCCCATCATCTCGTCTCCCTCCTCTGAGGAGAGAACCCCACTCATCTGTCCTCCGATGCTGATTTCACAGAATATCAGCGTTTCCTCGAGGATGGTGAGGGATCTTTGGATTTCCTACGTTCGGAGACAATACCGAGCGGGTGGCCGGTGAATTCCTTGGTGAATTCAGTGCCCAGCATCTGGTGGTACCTTCCTGGCCTATCCTTCCAGGAGGCATCTATCCGGTCCTGGCAGTTCCTGCCGTTTCTTCAGCCCGGCGGACTGCCAGCGTGGTATTGTGCCCCCTCTGGTCTCTAGGTTCCCTTCCAACCCGTCCTCAGGTTGGTATACCTGGATACTCCTTCTGGGCGCCGTTGCCTCGCACCCACCGCCCACCAGATTCGGACTCTCTCCAGTTCGACCCGTGGGGGCGTAAGAGTGTCTTCTTCTCAAGCGAGTGCATGTATTGCATCACATCAGGCTCACCACGCTGCCTACAACCGGCATCTGTGGTCGATGATGTCCCAGCTGCTGGCATCTATGCCTGACACGGAGCAAACCAGACAAGCCGTTGCCCTCTCCGCGGTAGGCCTGGAGCTGGCAAGACACCAAGCAAGGGCATCTTATGACGCCAATGAGGTGGCTTCCAGGCTTGCGGGGACAGCGATCTGCATCAGGCGGACGGCATGGCTTCATCTCTCCAGGTTGTCACCCCTGGCCCGGCGTAGGGTGATGCGCTCCGCCTTCCGGGGGACCCGTCTTTTCTCATCCAGAGCTAGGAGACTTTTACAGGGGCTCCATCCATCTCTCGCCCTCGGGAGGCACCTCCTAGCTCTTCTCCCACTTAGGCTTTCTGAATAAGCCAGGGTCTTCTCCTTCTGTTTCTCACCAGCAGAAGGCTGGGGTCTTGTTTCCTCAGGGTATAGCCTCTTCCCTCCTGGGAAGAGGGCTTAGTACTCACCCAGGAAGTAATGAATGGTGAAGATTGACAAGGGAAGATAGGAAAATTACGTACCTACCGTAATTCTTGATCTTCTCTTGTATCTTCACCATTCATTACTTACACCCACCCACCATCCCCTCAGTGGCCTCCTCCTGTGGCTTCTCCACCTCCCGTCTCCTTCCTCTCTCTGCATTTCTCTTTTGTTTATAAAATATAGGGGAAAATTCCTTAATTTTTCAAAAAAAAAAAAAAAAATATAAATATAAAAAAAAAAAAAAGTTCTTTCTTAAGGGGAGGGTCCTACACCCAGAAAAATTACTTACTCTAAGATTCATGGGCCAGCTCGTGGATTGCATTGGCGATCAGACTGCACTACTTCTCTTGCTATTTTTCTGGCAAGATACTCTGGGGTTTTGGTCTGGCTCAGGCTATTCAGTTTTGATCCTGCAATCCCGTGTTCAGATAGTTGCCCGAAATCTTTCCCCCTCTATTCTTGCTTGCAGAGCAGAGGAGCAATCGTCTGTTCCTTTCTTCTTTTTAAAAAAAAAAAAAATGCTGAGGAACTCTCTCAAACTGCTATAGGCATCTTGGTATCTGGGTCATGCATCTAGTCAAAAAGGAGAAATCAAACAAGAAGGCAAATGAGAAGGTAGGCTTTCCTTCTCGCTGTTTTGCTATTGGTTTCTCCCTTTAAGTGTCCTCCTGGGCAATTTTTACAATAGAGCTCTGCTGACCATATCCAATCCTAACCAGCCTAAGCCTTGGCCTGCCTTAGCCAGTCAGTCTGAGTCCCATTTCTGTCTTGAAACACCTGAAAGGCTTGCATTTTCCATTTCTAAACCCCTGAGCAGCACTCTCATGCTGCTGGGGTTTTATTCTTCCCTCCTCGGGTGTCCTCCAGTTAAAGGCCTTCCGCGCCCAGGAGCCAGTAGTGTCATAATTACAATGGCATGTTGAAGATGAGGACTATGCCTTCCCTGAGTCTGTCTAGCGGGTTGGTGAACCTTCTCTTCAGCTCTATCTCTGAGAGTTCTTGCTCCCCTTTAGTCGAGCCTTCAGCTACAAGCTAACTATGCCGTGGGGCATTCTGGTCCCTTCATCCCATCTCTCTCTTCTCTTTCTTCTTCTTCTTCTATTTTCTCATTTCCTTACTCATCTCTCCTCCTAGAGTCCTTGAGTAAGGAGGCTCTGCAGTCCCTAGACTAGGGATGTTCTTATCTCCTCTGTCCTTCCTCCATCGGCTTATTCCTTTTCAGTTCATTCTTCTGCTTTGCTATCCCTCGGCTATCTTGCCTCGCTATCTATATTTTCTGCTTTCTCTTTTGCCTCTCCGGCTCACAGAACTGAGTTGGAGGAGGAGTCGGTCACTACTAACGGCCGCCCCTCGCGCATGACGCATGACGTCGCTCTCAAGGGCGGGGCCATTAGGCATTTAAAAAAAAAAAAAAAGGCTCCCATGATGGGTGCGCGCCTCCAGCTTGCACCCAGTAAGTAATGAATGGTGAAGATACAAGAGAAGATCAAGAATTACGGTAGGTACGTAATTTTCCTTTCTAGCACTTGGTGGTATTGAACCGATTGAAGGGAGGGGGATGCCAGTTGCTTAAGGCTGTGTTCTGCAGCCGCCAGGGCACACTCCAACTGTGTCATCTCTTTTTCCCTGTGTTTCCTTCTGTGAGCAGTATAGCCTATTATTTTCCCCCTCATGTTCGCTTTATACGCTTTCCAAGTATTACTAACATACTAACATACTAAAATGCCAGCAGAATAGGCCTAACGGTCTTTCGTGTCTGCTCGTTTGGTCAGCCCCCACCCTGGGTGCTGACCTTGCTATCCCCTTCTCTGGCTTCTCCCTTCCCAGTTCCGGATATTCTTGCTGCATTGGATTTTGCTTCCTGAACCCTTCCTGTACCTGTCCCACCCCTCTTGAACCCCTCCACTGTCTCTGCCTCCACCAGCCCCTAGGTAGTGCATTCCATGGCTCCACCACCTCTCAGTGAAGTAGCACCTCCTCCTTTCTCCCTGAATCTTCCCCCTCCAGCTTCCACCCATGCCCTCTAGTGGCCCCTTCCTCCTTCCTTGAAGCACCCTGACTGTTCCTCCCCTATTTACCCTCTTCATGTACCTGAAGACCTCTATCATGTCCCCGGTCCTTCTCTCTTCCAATGTGTACATATTTAGCTCTTCAAGCCTCTCCTCATAGGTCCTGTCCCCAAGCCCCAAATCATTTTGGTTGCCTCCTCCTGGACCCTCTCCAGGAGGTTAATGTCCCTCTTTAAGTGTGGCCTCCAAACTGCATGCAGTACTCCAGGTGCGGCCTCACCAAGCAGTTATACAGAGGGAGTATCACTTCCCTCCTTCTGGAGGTGATCCCCTAGTGATGCATCCCAGCATCCTGTTGGCCTTGGCTGCTGCCCTCCTACAAGTCTCAGGTTGTTCATCTTGACATCCACCACCACCCCAAGTCCCTCTCAGCCATTGAGACTTGTAGTATTTCCCCCAGGGTGTACACTTGGCCTGGGTTTCTGGCCCAGGTGGAGTACCTTGCATTTCCTGCATTGAACCTCAGCTTCCACTTTCTAGACCATCTTTCTAGAGCCTCCAGGTCCCCTGCAGGCCACCTCCCTCCTCCCCATCCACCACCGCCCCAGTTTCGAGTCATCTGCAAAGAGACTCATCCTCACCTGATTCCTGTCCTTATGTCAGATCGTGGGCATTGAACAGAAGGGGCCCAAGGACTGATCCCTGTGGGACCCCACTAATGACCCTCCTTGGGATGAGACTATCCCACCAACTACGACCCTCTGGGTCCGGGTCCTGTGTGCCAATTGCCTATCCATCTGATCATCTGGTTTCCCACCCCAATTTCTCCTAGCTTATCCAACAGGCCCATGTGAGGAACAGAGTCAAATGCCTGCTGAAGTCTAGAAAGAGGACATCCACTGGTCTACCCAGGTCCAAGGCACTTGTCACCCAGTCATAGAACTCCACCAGGTTTGTCTGACACGATTTCCCTGGGATGAATCCATGCTGTCTATCGTCCAGGCACCCTGACTTATCCAGGTCCCCCTAGCCTCTCCTTGACAATGCCCTCCATCACCTTGCCCACCACCGATGTCAGGCTGACAGGCCTGTAGTTCCCTGCCAGATCCCTTGATCCCCCCTTGTGGATAGGCACTACATGCGCCACCTTCCAGTCTTGGGGCACCCACCCTGTCCTCAGAGAGATGGTGAAAAGCTCTGCCAGGGGTTTCGCCAGGACATCTGCAGTTCCTTCAGCACTCTAGGATGTAGGTTATCCGCCCCAGTGCTTTCTCCGTCTTAAGGAGCTGAGGGCTTCCCTCACTCTCTCTGCTGTGATTTCCACTTCTGGTACCTCTTCTCCCTGCTTAGCCCTCCTCCACCTGCCAGTGATGCCCCCTCTCCCCAGACCTGCCGATCGGTGGAGGGTCCCCTCCTCATTATCTCTGTCTCCTCCCATGTATGATGCAGCATCCCCATTTTCCTGGTGAAAACTGAGGTGAAGTACTCATTTAGTACCTCAGCCTGCTCCCCTGGGTCTTGTGCCCACTCTCCCTGATTTAATCCTGCTAATCTGCCCTTCACCCTTCGTCTTTCCCCAATGTATCTAAAGAACCCTTTTACCTCTCCCTAATTTCCTGGCCAGGTTCTGCTCCTTCCTTGCCTTAGCCGCCTCACCACTCTAGTGGCCCTTCTAGCCATCAGCTCGACTCCCCTCGATCCCTTTCACTCCTTGAGCACTTGGAATTTCTTATAGGCTGCTTTCTTTCCCGCACCACCTCCTGGACCTCCTGGTCCACCAACAGGAGTTTTGGGCCCCTACCGCATTTTTTGTCTTACTCTTGCACAGGTGCTGGTAGCATCCTGCACCCCTCTCCTGATGATTTTCCACCTACTATCAACGTCCATGTCTGACCCAATCCCATCCAAATGCTCCTTAAGGATCCTTCCCATTTCCTTAAAATCTGCCCCCCTGAAGTCGGTTACTTCCGTCTTTGTGCAGCCTTCTACCCTCTAGTTCCAGGCAGAACCAGACCGTGGCATGGTCATGCCCCGCCAATGGGTCCCTTACCTCCAGGCCCCCAATCTGGTCACTGTCTGCCAGGACCACATCCAGTACCCGTGCCTCCCTGGTCGGTTCCCTCACCTGCTGAGTTAGGAACGCGTCTTGAAAGACATCCAACAACCTCTGTTCCCTGGTCACAGAGGATGTCATAGTCTCCCAGTCTGTTCCTGGCATGTTTAAGTCCCTCAACACCACCACCTTTCCTCTGCGCAGTCTGCAGTGTCTCCTAACATCTGCCACCAGACTGTCCTCCAGCTCCTCCGCCAGGGCAGGGGCTCTATACACCACTCCTATTTTTACTCTCTTGCCCCCCCCTTGTTATCAAGGTGACCCAATCGCCTCCACGGTTCCTCCACCTCCTCTACTCCCCTATGCCAATGTAGTTTTGATTATCATAGCTACCCTCCTCCCTTCCTCCCCTGTCCTTCCTGAACATAGTGTAACCCTCCAGGTTCAGGTCCCAGTCATGTCTTGCAGTGGCCCAAGTCTCAGTGACTGCTGCCACATCCCTGCTCCCTCAGTTAACATCACCTGGAGCTCAGGCATTTTATTGCCCAAGCTCCTGGCATTTAGCAGGACTACCTTCCACCCTTTCCCTATAGTTCCATTTCCCTGCTCGTGTTCCCATGGGGATTCTGTTTCTCCTGGTCTGCACTTTGCCAGTTGGCCTTTTCCTGCAATCCTTCTGGTCCCCAGTGGGTGGAGACAGTCCCTCCTTTATCGGCACCCCTTGACAGCCTTTTCTCCCATCCCACCCCCTTCACAAGTTTAAACCCCACTTTTCACCAATGAACTCCTCATTTCAACTTAGGATTCCTCCCTCCAAACTGAGATGTAGTCTATCTCAGCATACAGCTCCTTATCCTCCCAGGTCTCCCCCAATCCCCATCAACCCATACCTCTGGCCTCACACCACTCCCTGAGCCACTGGTTTATCTCCCTAATTTTCCTTTTGTGTTCCCCACTAGCCTTGGCACTGGCAGGATTTCTGAGAAGAAAGCTGTGCCATCCTGTCATAACAGACCCTGGCGACTCCTGAATCTTGCCTGTATCTCTGGCTGCTATTTCCTCAATGTCATTTGTACCCAGGTGGACCAGTATGTCTGGGGAACCCCACAGTCCTTTGCCAGCTGATATACCTCGTGCTTAGCCCTGTGCACCATTAGTCCAGGGAAGCATCTTGTTCTAACTGGCCAGGCTTCTCCCTCCCTATCCCATTTGATACCCCTGATTATAGAATCCCCTAGCAGGAGCACTCTGACCACTTCTTTTCCTCCATTCCCCCCCTTCCATGTCCCTCATCCTTTCTACCGGCCCCTCCACCCAGCTGGCTCCTTGTTCCTCCCCCTATCTGGGTGCCACATGCCACCCTCTCCTTACTTACCATGGCCACTCCCTCCCCTCCAATCCTATGCCTCTCCTCCTCCTGAGTATCCTTCTGTACCTTGTTAATTCCCCCCTCACTGCTCGCAACTGGTCCTTCTCCCCCATCTGCTAAACTAGCCTGACTCATCCTCCCTTCCTTCCTGTCTCCATTTAGTTCCTCCTTGCTCGTCGTGCTCCCCTGACCTAAACCCTCAGCTCCCTTTACTGAATCCTCCTTGTACTTCTGGTCCTTCTCCTTTACCTTTCCTCCCAACTGGTCCTTCTCCTTGCTCTTTCCTCCCTCTTCCCCCTGCCCCTCCTGCTCTGATTCACTGCTCCCCCCATTCTCCTGCATTCCAGGTCCCCCCTATTCTTCCTGCTATCTAGCCCTGCCTCCTGCCTCCCACTCCCACACCTTTCCGTCTCCCTAACCACCTCTGTCGTGGCTACATCACCCCCTCATACTTGAGCAGAGAAGAGAATTGAAGCAGTTACTGAGTATAAGGTCTGATCCACCTCCCCTCCTTGCTTCCTTCTGTCCAGCCCTGGCCATCTGCCTACTCCCCTGAGAATGTTGTCCCTCCGTCCCCCCTTTGTGAGGGTCCCCAGTTACCTGCCTGCTTCCTTGGTAGTGTCCTTTTGGACCCCCTCTGCCAGGGTCCCTATGTGACCCCTGAGTATTCTCCTGCACTCCTTTCCCTATACCCCCACCCCCAGTGCTTGCCTGTGGATGTATCGTGTATGGGATTTTCTTGCAAAAATTGTGCAGTTTCTTTCTTAGCCCACTCTACAAATTTGGGATCTTGCATAAGAAGTGGATCTAGTCTCCATGCAGGGGAGCATGAAGCTAGTGATCCCAACGATAGGCTCAGTTGCACAGGGGCATGGTCTGAAAAAACAGTGGGGAAAATAATGGAGTCAAGCACGAACTGAGTGAGGGAGTGACAGATGAGCCAGAGGTCCAGTCTGCTAAAAGTTCCATGCACTCCGGAATGGAAAGTGTAATCTCGCTCTTTGGGGTGAATAATATGCCAGATGTCCACCAAGTTAAGTTCCTCACTGAGCCTATGTATCTCCTGGGCACTTTTCATGTGTGTTTCTTTCCCCTGTGTGCTCCTATCTAATATTGGGACCAGGGTGAGATTAAGATCTCGCCCAAGTATAATAGCAACATGCTCCCCCAGCAATCCCTGAATTCTGCATGAAATGTCCAGAAAGAATGCAAGATCATCCTCATTAGGAGCATAGACATTTACTAATAAGATGGGGCCGATTGGGGTGTTCATCAGTGCCATCACCCATCTACCCTGTGGGTCTGCCTTGCTTTGCAGGATCAACCAGGTGAGAGTTTTGTGAAGTAGGATGGCCACCCCTTTCTTTTTTGTAGGTGCGCTAGCTTGAACTGCTTTCCCTACCCAATCTTTAACAAGAAGCTTTTGGTCTTTTTTTATTAATTTAGTCTCCTGTAAAAAGGCTGTCTGGGTTTTTCCCTCTTTAGCTGCATTAGTACCTTTTTGCGCTTAGCAGCGGAATTGAGCCCCTGAACGTTCCAAGTCACATAGGATAAATCAGCTATATCCAGGGGGGTGGGATGAGACAAAGTAGAAAGTGACACAAATATCTAAGTGGGGGGCCACCCAACAAACTACCATTGAGGGGAACCTTCTGTGTGCTGGAGAGACATACCACAGACATGCCTTTGGACAGTTAGCGTAGCTAATGTAACCAAATGCTGATCATACTCTCAAGACTGTGTGTTAGCAAAACAATTGAAAAGTAAACTTAAATAACTATATATATCTATCTACAGTGCAACCTAACACTTTGGAATGAGCAGGCCACAAAAGGGTCGAGGACATTTTGTCCTCTGCGATCCAACCTACTCGTCCGGGATGAGGGGGCAGTATCCCAGCGTTACCCTTAGGCAACTGCACTTGGAAAAACATGTAGGTCATGCTGTAATCATAGCCTGAGTGGGCTGACTTGCCTTCACAACCCGGGTTTCAACTGATGGGTATTAATACACCAGCCCCTACCCTGGGAGCAGTTAATTCTTTCCATATCGGTCTGTCTTCCATTGGGCAATACCTCAAGTAGGATATGGGGAAGAAGGTATCCTCCTCACGATGACTAGGGGAGTCAATACACCACATGAAGCATTATACAACTTGTCTACTCCATAAAACTAAACTCTTTTAATTACAAAGCCAAGGTAAGGGCTATCCATCGAGATTTGCCTGGGGAGGGGTTCCATAACAGAGCAATAGTGCCATAAGCCACTTACTGGCTAGGAAAACTACAAGATTAGACCCTGCTCAGACTTAATAATTAGAGTGAAGTTTAAGGTACTTATCTAAACTGGGTCTTGTGCTGGTGTTGATTGAAGGCCATTCTTCAACATCTGGGTCTGCGTTCGGTTTTCTTCCTGCTCAGTGGGGAGATGGGCCGGAGTGGAGGCTGTGTTTAAGGTAAAGGCTTCAGTCCCAGTCCGTATCTCGTTCTCCAAGGCAGAAACCTCAAGCACTATCTCCTGCTCTGGGTATGTGGGAAAGCCTTCTTCCTCTGTTTGTTCCTTGTCGAGAAGGGCAAACTGGATGGGTGAGGCAAATGCGCTGATCCTGAGGTCAAGCTCTTCGGTGCTGTGCTGTTGCTGTTGGAGGTCTGCAGCTAGGCACTCCTGTGGGTGATTCCATTTGGCATGTCTGGCAGATTGCTGACGTTTCCTGGGTCGGGCCAGTAGGCCAGGAGTGCCACCAGTAAAACTAACATTGGGACCGTGCTCCTTATAGAAGGGGGGCACTTCATTCACTGGCCCTCGCTTTGGGGTCAACACAGTCTGCCCAGTGACAGGCTCAGGAGGGTTTTTCTGTCAAGTATTAGGCCAATTTCGGTGGAGGTATTCCATGAGGGCCTCATGAATGGAAAAGGAAACCATCATTCTATTCACCTCTAGGCGCATCACTGCTGGGTAGTGCAGGGAGAAGTGGATGCCCAGGGAATGCATAATCCACCTGGCCTCTGTGTACGCTTTCCGACGCACTGCCAATTCCCGAGCGTAGTCCTGGAAGATCAATATTTTTTGTTCATGCAACACCAGAGACCCGAGATCCCATGCCCGGTTGGAGAGCCATTCCTTGTCGTCGAAATTAAGTATTCTGGCCATTATAGACCTCTGTCTCTCTCCCTGTTTGGGCACTGGGTTCAGCGTTCTGTGTGTCCGCTCGATGATAAAGCCTGGGGGAAGCTCATGTTTCAAAACCTCAGGCAGAACATCGTATGGGAATTCCAAAGCATTCCCTCACGCTACGTGTTCAGGGAAGCCTAGAATTCTAAGATTGTTGCACCTACTCCGATTCTCAATGTCGTCCATCTTGGACTGCAGTGTCTGAATCACTCGCTCCTGTTCCCTAACTGTCGCAGTAAGTGCATCAAGAGCCGATGCATTAGCCAGTACTTTTATCTCTGTAACCGTAAGCCTGCTATCCATCTGGTGGATGGCTGAAGTCGTAGTGTTGGAGGCTATAGCAACCTCAGACATCTGGCGCATGAGCACCACGAACATGCTATTGATTTGCTGGGCATCCAGGCCTGTCAAGGTAAATTGTCCTGCATTGTACACCATTCTCCCGGATAGAAATTCCACATGTAGAAGTCTCAAATCAGAAATACGCCACTGTACAGCCGATCGAGTTGTTTCGAATACTTAGCTCGAGTTGCTACCCTCTTCCTCACACCATTTGAAAGGTTTGCATGGTGCAAATATGTATTTGACTATCCCAGGTTTGCTGAGCATATATATCAGGCAGCCATTGCAGTGGGAGCCAAGCCACACCCCCCAGAAAGCCTTTTAAGGGCTTCTACACCTGCATCCCCTATCAAGATCCCACTCCCTCTACAGGATTTGAACCTGTGCATTGCTGAGCTCATGGATCCTCCTCTAGAGCCCATGACTACTGCTACTGAAAAAGTATTTCACTCAGAAGATAGTCTTCTTCATGGCTGTGACTTCTGCTAGAAGGGTGTGCAAGCTGCAGACTCCGCACAAACCCAGGTTACATCATCTTCCACAGGGACAAGGCAGTCCTATGTTCAAACAGAAAATTCCTCCTTAAAGTGGTGTCTGTACTTTACATGAGCCAGTTCATTACCCTTCCAGTGTTCTTTGCAGCAAAATCCAGCTCTGGAGAGCAGAGGCTTCACAGTCTGGATGTCAAGAGGGTACCCAGTTAATACCTGGACTGCAGTAAAGGTCCTTCCATTCACTGTAGTTTGTCATACATGGTGAGGTTGGCAAAGGTAACCCAGCTTCCAATCAAACAGTGCTCACTGGATATTATCCTGCATCCCATTCTGTTACATCAAAGCTGGCAAGCTATCACCACAAGGCCTCAGAACACATTTCACGCATGGCACGTCTGCCTCTGTGGCAGCCACAAGCAATTTCCCCTTGCTGGAAATTTGTAAAGCAGCTACCTGGAAAACAGTACGTACCTTCAGAAAGCACTACTGCCTGGACATACATTCCACAAGGGATGCCAAATTTGGCTCTGCTATCTTGCAGAACCTTTTCCCTAAATAAGTTCTGTACCCAGCCTCCCAAGGTACTGCTTTGTAGTCTGCACTAGTAAGCATAGTGAAGGATTTCTGGGGTTTGAAGAAAACAATTACTTACCATAGCAATATTGTTTCTTCCAAAGGATCCCTCACTATGCTTAACAAATCCACCCTACCTCCCCTTCCAGAATGTGGGAAAGGTTAGGCAAGAATCAGTTCTCTTTTTGTCTTTACTTTGCTTGAGCATTCTTTGTGCATTGCCTACAATCAAATTTTGGGTGCTTTTGTTGCAGTGTTTGGCCTGTCATGTTTGTGTCCCAGCAGGGACTGAAAATTGTGTTGGCAATTCTACTTTTATACAGGTTTAGCTAGTTTAGTACTCACTGCTCACCCTAGCAGGAGAAATAAATCTGCCATTAGAATATTGGGGGTGAGCATGAGTACACAGCAGAGTTTTGAATTTCATTCTAAGATTCTCTAATTAGCATACAATATTAAGCTCCAGGGCAGCTTAGACCTGCAGGCTGAATGCACTAGTAATCCTAGTGAGGGATCCCTTGGAAGAAACAATATTGCTGTGGTAAGTAATACAGTATTTTTCTTGTGTTGGTATTGAACATTTAGATATTGTGGGCTGAACAATGACCTGACTATCCAGTAAAATTTTAAACAATGAGATGGCTTTGGATGAATAATATCATATTAGATATAGAAACATATAAACACAGAACATGACTGCAGAAAAAGATCAAAGGTCCATCGAGTCTGCCCAAGGTTTCCTGGGACCTAGCGTCAATCCAGGGTCCTAACCCTCCCTTTCAGCTCATCCTTCCCTACCTTTGTAATTGGAGCAGAGCTCATTTTTGTGCCCTTACTTCATCCCATCCATGTCTGAAACCCTCTACAGTCTTTGCTCCCACCACCTCAGCAGGCAGATTGTTCCATGGCTCCACCACCCTTTCAGCAAAATAGTACTTCCTCACATCCCTTCTGAAGCTCCCGCTCCACAGTTTCCATTCATACCTGTGTGTCACTGAGCTGGTGTTCCTATTGAATAGCTCTGTGTGGGGCATTTTATTCATGCCTTTCAGGAGCTTGAAAATTTCAATAATATGCCCCCCCCTTCTGGCCTCTAGTGAGTACATGTTTAGTGCTCTCAGTTACTCCTCATAGGAGACCCCCTAGGAGACCTAGGTAGCACACTCACCTCTGAGGCTGGGAGATCAGAGGGCTGTGGGTTCAGTTCCCACATCTGGCACTTGGGTTAATATCCCAGTACTGACACTGTAGTGCAGCATGAGAGGGGTGCTGCTCTTCTGAGGTGCCATCTTTCGGATGAGACGTTAAACCGAGGTCCCATCTGCCTGGATTGGTGGTAGTTCAGGTGGATGTTAAAGATCCCATGACACTTCTCGAAAAGAGTAGAGGAACTTTCCCGGTGTCCTGGCCAAATTTCCCTCATTCACTAAAAATACCACAAACAGCTTAATCTGGTTCAAGGTCAGTTGGCATTCATCTGTATCCCCCTCCCCCGGGTCATGCCTGAAAATAGGCAGGATTTGTCTAGTGCACTTACCCAGTCAACGAAAACTAAATAAATAAAAATTAGAGAATTAATAAAAGTTTTGGAAACCTGTTTAATAAAACAGGTTCCCTCTTAAGGTGGGGGGTTATGTGATAGGGTGGAAAAGGGCCCTGTCCCATTTGTTATGGAGAAAGTGTTTAAATGCAAGGATATTTCCTTTTCTGTCTCTTCTCTGTCTGGTTGCGCAATCAAATTTTCCTGTTAGACTTTGGATTTGATCACCCCGACAATCTTGCAATCCTTTGCCTCTCACTGTCTCTCAGTTTTCCCCTTGCTGTTTTTCTCCCTTGCATATCCAAGATATAAAAATATATACAAATCAATATGTAGAAATGTAACTGATGTTGGGATCCCCTTTGTTTGGAAAATGTATAGCATTACTGTTGAAATGTATATAATTACATTTTGAGATAATTGCAGAAATCTAGTGGAAAACTCCAGAGGTTACTTGAGTACAAATCTTCCAGCCTTTTGCAAAAGCTGCAAAAGGGGGCCTCTCAGCACAAGCACACTGTGTTCTAGCAGCCTTGCCTGATATTTACAAAAGCAGGACGCTTGCTAGGAAAGGATGGGGGTTGAAATGACTTATAAAAGAACTAAGCTGCAACTGCCAAAAAGAGACACAGAGACTGAAAGAAAACTGTATTTTGCCTCTGTACATAGTCATTATGAACAAGTTTATTTTTGTTATGTTACTGCTACTGTAAATAAATATTTTTGGTGAATTCTACAACTGCTCCTGGTTTTCCCTATGCTTCCTGACCTGTGCCTTGATGACGGTAACAATGGGGGGGTGTATGGGGAGCAACTCAGGGGGCTGGGGCTCAGGAGAGGAGGAATCAATGGAGCTGAGGAGAAAAGGAGGTAAAAGGGGTGCCTAGAACTAGGAGTAAGGAAAAGATAATAAAGAATAAGCAAAATGGGGCAGGGTCCTCCTCACTGGGGGCTCGAATTTAAGAGGAGTTAAATGGGGGGGCAGGGGTTGTGCAGTTTAGGTGGAGTGCTTGCCAGGTAAGACAGCATCAGAGGTAATCCACAATATTCCATCATGGGGCAAGACACAAGATGAGAAAACACACCTGATTTTCCACCTGGGGACAAATTATTTGGATGAGCATAGCCTGCTGGAAGTACAGGTGAGATTCATAGCACTTGCTAGATTTTGTAGCAGCCTGGGTTTCTGATCTATCACTTTTTTGGAAGTGTTGCCTGTGTCTAAAGCGAGCACTGAAAGGAAACAAAGGATCAGGGATTTCAAAAAATGGCTAGGGGGATGGTGTAGGCAGTGAGGGTATGGTTTGGTGGGGGACTGGGGGACAACATGGAATGACAAAAGCTTATATGCCCAGGACAGGCTGCACCTAAACGGGGAGGGAAAGGCAATCCTGAGAATCAAACTGAAGGAATTCATTGAGCAAACATGTGGTTTAAACTGAACAAGAAGGGGGAAGAGGGAAACTGGCTCACCAAATGATGCGCCAAAAAACAGGAGTGTCAGGGGGCATTCAGCCCCCACCAAGAAAAGGAGAGAAGGTTAGGGTTAAGGGGGATGGAGAGGGAAATTGTTGGAAGGAGCTCTCCACAAATGCCAGAAGCTTGGGGAATAAGATGGTAGATTTGTAAGCATTAATGAAGGGGGGAGAGATTAGATATTATAGCTGTAACTGAGACCTGGTGGTCCGAGCACCATGGCTGGGAAGTGGGGATCCTGGGGTACAGATTGTTAAGGAGGGATAGGATTGGTAGGAAGGGGGGAGGAGTGGCACTATACATAAGGGAGGGAATCAAGGTCATGAAAGGAATGAAAGAGCAGGAAGAGGTGGAAAGCATATGGATCACGCTGGAGAGGAAGTTGGGGCAGCATTAAGACTAGAGGTGGTATACAGACCCCCTATGAAGAGCAAAGAAATGTACATGTCAGATGCTGCAGGAGGTTCAAAGAATGGCTTGGAAGGAGGAGATTCTGCTGGTGGAGGGACTTAAACCTCCCAGATATAGACTGGGATATCTCATCGGCAAGGTCAGCTATGAGTGGGGAGATTTTAGGGTCACTACAGGGTGCCTTCCTGCAACAGCTGGTCAGGGAGCCCACAAGGGAGGGAAACTTACTTGATGTAGTCCTAACTAATTGAGATAGCATGGAGGGAGTGAAGGTGGGGGCTAGTCTGGGAGATAGCAACCACAGCACAGTGGGCTTCAAGGTCAGAACAGGGTATGAGGCTAGTAGTCAAACCACCACGAAGGTCCTAGACTTCGGGGGCAGATTAGGATGAGTGAGATATTCTGGGAGGAAGTGGTGGAGTGGGAGGGGATGGAGGGAGGGGTGGAGGAACTTTGGAAGAAAATCAAGGGGGAGGCTCCTTAAAGTGACAGAGGAATGTGTAAGGAGGGCGAGGAAGAACAAAGGAAGGCGGAGGCCGCTGTGGTTCAGTAGGGAGGTGAGAAAGGCAATTGGGGAGAAGAAAAGGGCTTTCAGGAAATACACGATGAGGCAGGGGTGGGAGGATAGGGAAACTTACAAAGAGAAGTGGAGGGTGGCAGGGCAGAGGATTAGGAAGGCTAAAGCAGAAGCAAAGGAGAGAATTGCTAGGCAGGCCAAATGGGAGGACAATACTTTTTTCAGTACATAGGGGAAAGGAGGAAGGCAACTGGGCAACAACTAGGGGCATGAGATTTAACATAGATAAATGTTGTGTAATCCACTTGGGTAGGTAAAACCGTGAGGCAAACTACTTTATAAATGGATTATCTTTGCATAACTCTGATGAAGAAATGGACCTGGGTATACTGATAGTCCACAAACTCATGTACCAATCTCACTGTAACAAGCAAATCATAAAAGCTAAGCAAGTATTGCGGAATATATAGAAGAATTTCAGGAGCCGAAGTCAGAGGGTGATTATGCCACTGTATAGGATATATGTTAGACCGATACCGGACTATGGGACTCCAGTGTGGGGACCCATCACTAAAGGGGGAGTGGCTAACATTGAAAGGGTACAGAGACAAGCCACTAAAATGATACATAACTTAAAAAATGTACCATATGAACGGCGTTTGGAAAAACTGCAGCTGATGTCACTGCAGACAAGACGGGTTAGAGGAGACTTATTATTGTGTTATGTTGTAATGCAGGATGATTACATATTAAATGAGCTAAACTTCCAGTTCAAAAATGATGAGATGGGCACCAGGGGCCACCCGCTGCAGCTACGCCACATTAAATACAACACTAATAGGAGAAAGTTTTTTTCACTAAGAGAGCGGTGGCCCCATGGAATGAGTTACCAGATGAAATTATTTGTTCTAAAAATAAGGCCCAGTTTAAAAACCAACTAGATTATTATGTCCTGAAAGGACATGTGCTGACTTATTACGGGTAAACGGACAGGAGCGGTCATGGGCTTGTACTGGCCTTCTTTGCTCCTAAACTCCTAGTATGACCCCTAGTAAGGCAGGGGATAGTAAGGATTAAGATGGAGGGGTTGGGGGAACAGCAGGTGACGGGAGATTTCAAGAAAGCAGAGGTGTTGAACGGATACTTCAGCTCAATTTTTACAATGGTGAGGGGAGGAAAGGGGACCAGCACTGAGGGAAAATGGAAAGGGAAAGGGGAGAGTGGGGGTGGATCCTAGCCCAATCAGTGCAGAAGCGGTAAGGGAGGAATTAGGTAAGCTTAGGGTGAGCAAGGCCAGGGGCCCGGATGACCTACACCCTAGGGTGCTCAAGGAGTTAAGAGTGGTACTGGCAGAACCATTGGAGGGGCTGTTTAACTGGTCCCTGAATACGGGTGGGTACTGGAGGACTGGAAGAAGGCAGACATGGTGCCAATCCATAAGTGAGGCAGCAGGGAAGAGGCAGGCAATTATCAACCAGTCGGTCTCACATCAGTGGTGGGTATAGTAATGGAGCCAATACTGAAGCAAAGTGTGATCAGCTATCTGGAGGAAGAGGGGCTACAAGATGTCTGGCAGCACAGCTTCACTTGGGGTCAGTCATGTCAGACGAACTGATCAAATTCTTTGATGAGGTGACAAGGGTAGTTGATCAGGGTGGGGCAGTGGACGTGGCCTACCTGGACTTTGGGAAGGCCTTTCGGTACGGTGCCCCACAAAAGACTGGTCAATAAGCTTGGGAGTCTGGGGGTGGGGCAGAAAATAACAAGATGGGTGGAGAGCTGGCTGACGGGTAGAAGCCAAAAGGTGGTGGTCAATGGGGTGCACTCTAGGGAGACAAGAGATGCAAGTGGGGTTCCCCAGGGGTCGGTGCCGGTGCCCATTCTGTTTAATGTCTATGTCAGTGACATAGCAGAGGGGCTTCAAGGGAAGGGGTGCCTTTTTGCAGATGATACGAAACTCAGCAATAGGGTGGACACCCCGGTGGAGGCAATGAAGAAAGATCTAAAATTGCTGGAAGAGTGGTAGGAAACATGGCAGCTAAAGTTCAATGCCAGGAAATGCACAGTGATGCACCTGGGGAGGAGGAATCCAAATGCCACATACATACTAGGGTGGGAAATAATGGCTGCAACCAGGCAGAAGAAGGATCTAGGAGTTATAATCACTGATGACCTTAGGGTGGGGACCAAGTGCAGCAAGGCAGTGGGCAAAGTTAACAGGATGCTGGCATGGATAGGGAGGGGGGATAACCAGCAGAAGGAGGGAGGTGCTGATACCACATTACTGCTCCATGGTTAGGCCACACTTAGAGTATGGGGTACAGTTCTGGAGGCCTCATCTACAAAAAGACATAGCTGGCATAGAAAGGATGCAGAGAAGGGCCACTAAAATGGTGCATGAGCTAAGGGGGAAGTCATATGAGGAGAGGTTGAAATAGCTGTATTTGTATCTTCTGGAGACAAGAAGGGAGAGAGGGGACATGATTGAAACATTCAAGTATGTGAAGGGGATCAATAAAATGGGAGAGAGCTTGTTTACAGGGAAGGTAGATGCAAGAACTAGGGGGCATGATGAAGATTGGGAGGGAGAAGGTTTAATGGAAATGTTAGGAAGTAATTACTTCACAGAGAGGGTGGTTGAGCCCTGGAATGGACTGCCAGAGGAGGTGATGGGGCCAGCACAATGTAGGGTTTGAAGAGGGCCTGGGACAAGCACAAGGGATTATCAGGTTGAGGAGGGGGGCATCTGGGAGGGGGAGGGACAAGTGAGGGGGCACTGGGCAGACTTGATGGGAGAGGAGGGTTCTTTTCTGCCGACACATGTCTATGAGTCTATGAATCTTAAGATCTGTGAAGGGATCATCTGTTCCCCACTCAAAGTGAGCATAGCTTACTTTGAAAATTTGTCCCAGATAATTTATGCTAACTTAAAAGGGAGATCACTGATCCTCCTAGAAGATTTTAATACAGCATGAATGGGCCCAAGAGAGGAGAAATTAGATCTTAGTTTGAGTCCCCTGGATCTTCAACAAATTGTCACCAAACCTACCAGAAACGGTCCATTGTTAAGTAAGGGAAACTTGTTGGATCTAGTATTTTTAACAGCAGACTTGACATTAAACTCAGAGTGATTCCATCTAGTCTTATGGACCATAATCTGGTCTACTGTGAAATAACACCGAGCAGATATAAATAATTGGATCAACAATATCACTTACGGAGATGTTTTTACATTTTAATCTTAGTGCATTTATTAATAGCTTGCATTAGGAAAAGTGGACTAGATTGGAGCGGATACCCAATTGGACTTGGCAGCTTCAGAATTTACTAAAATGTTCTTGAGTGTATGTAACAAATTTGCTCCACTAAAGACTAAAGAAGCTAGGAAAAGCCATATGCCATGGGTTATTAAGAAAATAAAAAACCTGATTAGGAGAAAAGATCAAATGTGGAAGAAAGCCAATGAAATCTTAAATACTGACTACTGGTCTAGATTTGCAGTATTAAGGAATCAATGTAAAACAATTCATTTGGAGAGCCAAAAAGTGTTGTAAACAAAAGATAGAAAATATGACTAACCCAGTATCTTATTGGGACTTGATTAGATGTTTTGACTGCATGAAGGATTCTAAGGGGTACAATTTGTATCTGAAGATGGTTTAAAACAATCACATCAAACTACAGTAAATATTATGAATGATTACTTTTGTCAGCTCCCAGATTTTGAAATTCCAAATAGTAATTTGGATTTGGGAAATGTAAGTGCTGTTTCTGAACATGCAGACCCTCCACAATTTAGAGCTAGAGTGATCAAAAATAAAGATCTGATGGAAGAACTTAAAAACTTAAAATCCAACAACTCCCCCAGACTAGATCAGATTGAGACTAAATTCTTAAAGATGTCAGCACATATTATATCTCCTGTATTGAATAACTTATTTAACAGGAGCATTAGAGAAAGCAGGTTCTCAGAGCAGTGGAAAAGTGTCAAGGTGGTACCCATCTTTAAAGGCAGGAAAAGAAATGGGCCATTCAATTATAGGCCTATTGCCTTGCTTTTCATCCTCTCCAAATGATTGGAGAGGATGGTCAATAAACAACTGACAGAGTATTTGGAGTCCTATTCTCAGCTGGCAGACGAGCATTCTGGTTTTAAGACTGGGAGGCTGATGGACACTGTGTGCATGGAGTTTGTTAGCACTATAGCAGGTGCTCTGGATAAAGGGAGGTCATGGGTACAGTATTCAATGACCTCTTGAAAGCCTTTGACCTGGTAAATCATATAATTTTGCTCCATCAGATGGCTACCATAGGGGTGGTGAATGAGACACTGAAGTGGTTTGAAGATTATCTGAGGGGTAGGTCACTGCTTGTTATCTTAGAAAATGTGAGATCAATCAGGGGCTCATTACTAAAAGGTGTTTCCCAAGGGTCCATTTTAGGACCTTTGATGTTCCTCCTAAATTATATTAATGACTTGACAAAAGTAATCAAAAACTCAGAAATAAGATAATATGCAGACAATATAGTTCTTATTACATCTGCACCTCATAAAAATAAAATGGAACTTAAACTACAAGGTGAGTTTCATGAGTTAGTGAATTGGGTTAAAGATTCAAAACTGGTTCTCAGCCACAAAAAGGCTCAATCTTATGCTATTTACAAAGCATTCTAGTAAAAAGGAAAGGGACACTGTGTTGAATATTAAATTGCAAACCGGTGAATAAATAGCCATTGTAACACAATACAATTGTTTAGGTATTTCAGCTGACAGCTCTTTAAAATTTGATAAACATATAGAATGTATAGCAAAGGGAGGGGATTAAGGAGGACTGCATGTGCACTAATTAAAAGGGCAGGGACTAACATTTCAACCTGGCTTATTTTGTCACTTTTAGAATACTGTATGGCAGTTTAGTATACAAAATGCTTCTAAAAATCTTCTTGACAAGCTAGATGTTGACTATTTAATAAACTGGCCAGATTTGCTCTGTGCAGCCCAATGGGAACTCATCTTTGTCATTTATACAAAAAGTTGGCTTAGGACCCTTTGTACTTTGGGAAGACATAAAGTCTCCACCACTCATTCACACTGATGGGATCTATCCCGAAGGCACTAGGACCCAGTGGGAGCAAACTTTTTGCAGGAGGGCCGGCACCAGAGATGGAGTCACATGGAGCGGCGCCGTGAGCCTTGGCTCGTGTGGCAATGACTATCTCGGCATCGACCTTCCAAACGCCTCAGTTCCTTTTTCCCCGCCATCAAGTGCGCTTCAGTGATGATGTCACTCGCCCGCTGGGAGTCAAACTTAGCAGCATAGTTTTCAGTTTATTATTTTGTAGTATGTATATCTCAAATAAGTACCACTTACGATAATGTATTCTTATTAAAGAAAGAAGTCTCAGCCTGCATTGACGGAGTCAACCATGAGCGGGTCAGGTGATGGTAGGGAGACTTCATATGAAAGCTGTTCAGTCAGCCGGGGGGGGGTCTGACAATGGACGTTCCAATGCCCGAAGGGAGGGGCAGTCCCCCCGGAAGCATAAAAGAAAACAGTTGCATTCTCGGCACCGTTCAGCCTCGAGCTCTTCTTTGGCCCACAGGTCAAAAAAGAGAAGGCTTCACTGGAGGTCACCCTCTGGTATGTCTGTGCATCGATGGTCAGTCATTGGGGTCAGTTGCCAGTCTCCTCCTTCGGAGTTGCTGGTTTCTGGTTCTGGTCACCGACCTCTTCAACATAGGAGCCCTTCCCTGCCTTCTGGTAGGGCTTCAGATGAGCAGTTTCATCAGTGGGCCACTCTGATAGAGCAATGGGCTCGGGAGGTTGGTCCAGCTGCCTGGTCTGGTCACTCTGGGGCCCTCGGGCACTTCAGGGGATAGGGTAGGGTGGTTGGGCCTCCCTAGTCATGCGGCACCTTCCTCGGTGCCGTTGACTCCGCGGTCAGGTGTTTCCCCCCCTCACACGGCTGCGGTGCAGGGGACCACACCGATGCCTCTATCTCCTGGTATTCTTCCTTCTTTCTCCTCAAATCCTAGATTTCGGAGCCCTATGTTGGTTCCAGCACTGTCTGTGTTGATGGGTCACTCGGCAGCATCCTTGGTGCAGATGCATCTGTCAGCACCGTCCTCGGTGCCGTGTGACTTGTCAGCACTGTCCTCGGCGACGTGCGGCTTCTCGGTGCCGAGGACTCTGTCAGCGCCGTGCGCTGCGCTGAGTCAGGCAGCACCATGCTCTTCTTCAGCACCGAGGATTGGTGTGACGTCTTCCAGTCTTCAGGGCTTCTCGACTCCAAACCCTTTTACTTCCTATTTTCCTTCTGATTTTCACTCCTTTCCTGTCCATACAGTCCTTCCTGGGCTGTCAGGAGTTGATACTGAGCCTGACCCAGACCTTAGGCTGGGTGATGACGTGGAAGGATCTAATCCTATTGCAGAGCCTGTGGTCAAGGACCTGTCATTTAAGTCTCTGCTGAAAAATTTGAATACACCTCTTTCTCTCCAGAATACAGATATCGATCCTGGGAAGCTTTTTTGAATCCAATACCTTCATATCCTGGAGATCCCTATGGATTTAACTCCCCCGGTACAGCCCTCCTTTGAGACGCTTTCTCAAATGGTATGGAATAATCCCGCTCTCATTCCTTCTGTTGCTAAGTCCATAGATAGAAAGTACGCTGCTCCCAAGGATCAACCCATTTTTGCCTCCCAAGCCTTTACGGACCCTATTGTAGTCTTGGCAGAGAATGATAAGTTCATCCTCCCTCAGGCTACTACAGCCCAACCTATAAACAAAGAATCTTGTAAGATAAATACTTTAGGTAAGAGAGTCTTTGCTGCATCCACCCTGGGTATGAGCACTGCCAGCTACCAGGGTTATTTCTTTCAATATGAGTATGTCCTTTGGCATTCACTCAAACAATTGGTAGAAGCTCTACCAGAGTCGAACACTATTTCAGAGCTTCTTCAAACCATAACTGGGGTATCGAGTCCAACAACCAGTAGGTTAAAGCAGCTATGGAGGCTTTCGATACTGCCTCCCGAGTGGCAGTGGTGGGTATTTGTACCTGCCGTCACTCCTGGCTGCACACTTCAGGCTTCATGAATGATGCCCAGCAACAGGTCATGGCGTTACCCTTCGACGGTATATATCTCTTCGGTCCTCAAGTGGAGAAAGCTCTAGAGGCCACACAAAAGACTAGGTCTGCCATTAAATTGGCTCGATCTGCTCCTGCCCCTTCTCGGGGGGGGGTGTTAATAAGCGTCAATTTCACAACCATCAGTCCTTTCAAGGCAAGGGCAGGGGAGGTTTTAATAAAAACCAAGCCCCCCCCAGCTTCAAAAGAAAATGCAACAGAAAGCACAACAGCCCAAAGCGCCTAGTGCCACCTTCTGAGTTTCTGGCCCCAATCCCACCTCAACTGCCCGAGGGAGACTCTTTCTCAGCAGTCGAGGTCATCTGACTCAGTTCTACAACCGGTGGAAGTTCATAACCTCGGACAAATGGGTCCTCCGGATAATCCGCAAGGGGTATTCCCTCAATTTTTCAGATACCCCTCTGGAGCGTTCCCCCAAACATCAGCCCAGGCTGTCAGTACTTCAGTCAGAGCTTCTCACTTCCGAGATACAAGGCCTCCTGAACAAAAGGGCAGTAGAAATAGTTCTGCTGGATCAACAGAACACAGGGTTCTACTCCCATTACTTTCTTGTACCAAAGAGAACCAGCAGCATACGCCCCATTTTGGACCTCAGAAAACTGAACAAATTTCTCCCCAAGGAAAAGTTCAAAATGATTTTGTTAGGAACCCTGTTACCGTTGCTTCATTAACATGACTGGCTAGCCTCCCTGGAAATGCAGGATTCTTACCAGCATATTCCTATTCACCCAAAGCATCACAAATACCTAAGGTTTGTGGCTTTGGGCCAGCATTATCAGTTCAGAGTCCTGCCCTTTGGGCTATCCTTGGTGCCGCCAGTTTTTACAAAGTGTTGTGCAATTCTCACAGTGCATCTCAGAAAGATCAGAATTCAAGTGTTCCCATATCTGGATGACTGGCTTCTAGTAAGCCCTTCCAGGAAAGGAACTCTTGACAACGTAGCCTTGGCCTCAGACTTTCTCACGTCCATGGGAGTCCTGCTAAATCTCAAGAAATCGCAGTTGCAGCCCTCCCAGAAGCTCCTTTTCATAGGAACTCTTCTGGACACCTCCTGTGCGAAAGCTTTTTTACCAGAGAACAGAAGGAGCGATATCCTACAGATGGCCCAATACATCAGAGAGAACAGCTCAGTTTGAGCTATCTTGATGGAACGAATGCTCGGTCTCATGGCATCCTTGGTGTTCACTGTACCCCTAGCATGCCTCCACATGAGAACCTCTCAGTGGATGCTCAGTACTCAGTGGTCCCCAACCACTCATCCTCAGTCCTTTCTCATCAAGGTGACAGAACCTCTGAAGAGGTCACTCACCTGGTGGTCGCAAGAGGACAATCTTCTACAAGGATATCCTTTTGCTCCCCTGGATCATCAGATTTCCATTACCACGGACGCGTCCCTGATGGCGTGGGGAGCTCACTGTCAGAATCTCCACACCCAAGGTACGTGGACTCAGGACGAGTCCCAGCTTCACATAAATGTCCTGGAAATGAGAGCCATCCTTTATGCAGTCCGGGCTTTGAAGGACATTCTCTGTCACAAGAACATTCTCCTTCAAATGGACAACAAAGCAGTGATGTATTACATCAACAATCAGGGCGGTGCACACTCTTACCCTTTATGCAGGGAAGCAATGAAAGTGGGGGAATGGTGCCTAGAGCACAAGGCTCTAATTCAGGCGGTCTACCTGCTGGGAGTGCAGAACGAACTGGCAGACCATTTCAGCAGAACAGAGACAGATCCTCACAAGTGGTCTCTAGACTCAACTGTAGTTCAGTCACTATTCGCAGAGTGGGAAACTCCAGACCTGGATCTTTTTGCATCCCCACTCAACACAAAACTGCCTCTCTTCTGCTTCAGAACTCCAGGACCTAGCATTTTCTGTCAGGATGCATTCAGGCTGCAGTGGACAAGACGCTTTCTATACGCCTTTCCTCCTCTTCCACTAATTCAGAGGTTACTTCTCAAATTCGAGTCCCAGGGGCACAAAATTATCCTCATTGCTCCCTTCTGGCCTTGACAGATATGGTTTCCGTTACTCAACAGCATATCGGAAACCCCTCCGAAAGCGCTTCCCCTTCAGATGGATCTTCTGACCCAGGGGCCTGTGGTCCATCCCAATCTGACATCACTTCACCTTCACGCTTGGCTCCTGAAGAGATAGAAGTGAACAGGTTCAATGCCTCTCAGAGAGTTTCCGATACTCTCTTGGCTGCGTGAAAGCCAGCCACTGGAAAAACGTACTCAGCCAAATGGAAGCATTTTTCTCTCAGGTGTGCAAAATCCTCTTTGAATCCTTTTTCCTGCCCACCAAATAAAGTTCTAGAGTACCTTTTAGACCTCTCAAATTTAGGTCTACAATACTCTGCAGTCAAAGTTCACCTTTGTGCCATTTCAGCTTACCATGAGCCAGTATTTTTCTAATCACTGGCTCAGTTACCAGTAGTTAAGAGGTTTCTTAAGTGTATTCTGCATACCAGACCTCCTATCAGATGTCCAGTTGCAGCCTGGGACATTAACCTTGTGCTAGACATGCTCACTCGAAAGCCTTTCGAGCCTCTAGCTACCTGTGAGCTGAAATTTCTCACATGGAAAATGGCCTTCCTGGTGGCCATTACCTCAGCCCACAGGGTCTCTGAAATACATGCCTTGGTCACAGACCCTCCGTATACTGTGTTCCATAAAGACAAAGTAGTTCTTAGGACTCATCCTAAGTTTCTCCCTAAGGTTGTTTCAGAATTCCATCTAAACCAACCTTTAGTCCTACCTACTTACTTTGCGAACTTCCAAAATGAGGGAAAACGTACCCTTCATTCTTTAGATGTCAAAAGAGTTCTGCGTTTCTATTTGGATAGAACCAAAGAAATTAGCAAAGCTCAACAACTGTTTGTTTCCTTTAGCGAGACCCGACTGGGTCAACCTGTCACTATCAGATGCATTTCAGCATGGCTGGTGGCATGCCTTGGCCATTGCTATGCCATGGCGCAGGTTAAGCTGGAAGGCAGAGTGTACGCTCACTCTACTAGAGCAGTCACGGCATCCCTGGCGGAGATCCGCAACATGCCTATTGCAGACATTTGCAATGCGGCTACCTGGAACTCAGCGCATACTTTTGTCAAGCACTATGCCGTGGATGTCCATGCCAGTCGACATCCTTCGTTTGGCAGGACTATCCTTAACGGACTTCTGCCCTAAATTTGTGAGCTCTTGGTCTCTCCTGCCACCCTCTCGGGGGATTATTAGCTAGGTACTCTCCCATCAGTGTGAATGAGTAGTGGAGACTTTATGTCCAGGAAGATATGGAAATTACATACCTACTGTAATTCTTGATCTTCTTGGATGAAGTCTCCACCACTCATTCACACGCCCACCCACCATCCCCCGAGTTCACCTCTGTTGTTGGTCTTCACTCCCTCAATCTTAGGCTGTGAAGACTTATTTATTGACCCTTCTTATACGGGTTGCTCGGACTATCTTATGTCCGATTTTTTGTTAGGCTATCCTTCTAGGTTAGTTACGCTGCACCTCCTCGGAAAAAAGGTACTGAGGTGGTTAGAGGGTTGACGCTGAGATAGTCATTGTCGCACGAGCTGAGGCTTGTGGCAATGCTCCTCGTGACTCCATCTCTGGTGCCGGCCCTTCTGCAAAAAGTTTGCTCCCGCTGGGTCCTGGTGCCTCCAGCGTAGATCCCATCAGTGTGAATGAGCGGTGGAGACTTCGTCCAAGAAGATCAAGAATTACGGTAGGTATGTAATTTCCATTTTAAGGGGTTACATCTTCTTGTGAGAATATTAGCTCACAAATGTACCAATTAAGGGAAATTGTAAATAGAGGGTTGGTAGTACCTTAAATACGAAGTATGTTTTTTATACCCTTAATTATTTGATTCCTAAAACTTGGAACCAAGTAAGTCCTGAAGCTAGAAACCTGACTAAACTGATTGCTTTTAAAAAGATGACTAATGAAATCTTGCATCACGTCTGTAGCTACTGAAATTCATCATTTTTATGTGAATTTGTTTTGTGTTTCTTATTATATTATATTACTGTTTATGTTAATGTCCATTGTAACTGACAAAGCAACCCTACAGGATAACCTTGTAAACTGGGCCCTAGGTCCTAAGCACTTTATCCTGTTTAAAAATAATTTACTGCTTACCACTATACTTCAGGGTTCTATGTCATAAGGGCGATCTCTGAAAGCCGATCATCCTTATGACGAGTGTTCATCGACAAAATTCAATTTCAGTGATGCATAGCCCCGGCGACAGAGAAAACAGCACAAAGAATAGTAATTTTTACTTACAGCCCCATCCCCACAGGGGCTTACACCCTACAACCCCTACTAATAGATTCTCAACTCCAGGGAGTGCATGTTTGGGGTGTAAAGCCAAAAAGAATTCACCTACTCAGTCCGGCACAACAAAACATACCTGCACACAGACCTGAACCCTGCAACCCAGCCACCCGAGGCCAGCACCCACCCCACCATGGAGCTAGCTCAGTGGCTGACCATGGCACCACCCTCACAAACCCTCCACCCCTCGTTCAGTGCTGCTTCCCCGCTGCGTGTGTACATGTACCGTCATCCCGTCACCATTCGTGAACCATCCCCATCCAGTTGCCCTCCCTACTCTCTCACCATCTGGGTATGTGCCCCAAGTGGGTCGCCATTTCGGTAGGTGCCCACTTGCAACATGCCCAGATCACAGGATACCATACGCAAGTATTATTGTATTGTGGTCTTCATCCCTTTGTACTTGGTTTGGTCTGTGAAAACACCGTGTTTGGTGGCCCTTCTTCTATGGGCCACCAGGGCTATCTTATGCCCTTAAGTTAAGTGCATAGGTTACTCACTAGGTTCATGCTGCTCACCTCCTCAGTAAGAAAGGTACTGAGGCAGTTAAGAACTGGCACTGCTGTATACTAGCAAGCACATGCAAAGACGTGTGTGGTACCTCTCGCATCACCAGCTCCTACCAGAAATTTTCTGGCTCCTGTGAGGTACTAGAGCCTCCAGCTTAGACCCACAAATGGTAATCAATGATGAAAATATTCTGGAAGATCAACAGTTATGGCAAGTACATAATTTTCATTTCTGGCATACGCTTTACATAATGATGACCAAGTCCTTTCCTCCATATCAGTTCAAATCATACAGTCCTGCTTCAGCTTGCTGTAACAGGGTGGACACTCTGGGGGCATGGAAAGGATGAGTAGAGACCTGAGAAAACTTAAAAACTGGTCAAAAGTATGCCAGCTGGGTTTCAATGTGAAGAAGTGCAAAATAAAGTAGGGGCACAGAAATCCAGGGGCAGAGTACAAAAATGGATGGAATAGTAGTAACAACTGCTAAGCGACCTGGAGTTAATCATATCAGATGACCTAAAAGTGGCCAGGCAGTGCAACAAGGTAGTCAGGAGAGCTAGTGGGATGCTGGGGTGCATGGGAAGGGGTATCACCAATGGAAAGAGGAAGATGATGTTGCCCCTGTATAGGTCACTAATAAGACCCCACCTCGAGTACTGTGTCCAGTTCTAGAGACCACATCTCTGGAAGGACATAGACGGAGTGGAGGCAGTCCAGAGGAAGACAAGTAAAATGGTGCAGGGTCTGCATCAAAAGCACTATGAGGAGAGACTAAAGGACCTCAATATCTACACCTTAGAAGAGAGGAAAGAAAGGGGGATACGATAGAAACCTTTAAATACCTCACAAGAGTGAATAAGGTATAGAAGGGAAGTATTTTTCAGAAAAGAAGGTGCTCAAGAACAAGGGGACATGCTATGAAGCTGGAAGGGGGTAGATTCGGAAGAGATGTAAGGAAGTAATTTTTCACAGAAAGAGTGTAGATTCCTGGAACAGCCTTCCAGTGGAGGTGGTGGTTGTGAAAACAGTGGTGGGGTTCAAGAATTCATGGGACAGGCACAAGGGAATCACAGTCGAAAGGAAGGGGGGAGAGAGAAAGAGTTGCAGTACAAGTAGGGTCTGCAGTGAGAATGTAGGTTGGGAGAAAAAGAGTAGACTGGGTGGGCCAAGTGGCCCTTATCTGCCATCAGATTCTATCTTTCTATGTAGTTCCAGAGTATACAGAGGTGGATTCAGGTTCATGTAGCATTGAGCTCCAGGTGTGAAGAGTCAAACCAAGGGTTCCATGTGATAACGGCGATCGCCGTTAGGTCAAGTGTACATCGCCGAAAATAGATTTTGGTGATGTACACTACCAGCGCATAGCAAGAGGGCACTGGAGACTTAGATTATTTTATTTATGTGGGGGGTATGTGCCCCCCGCATCCCCCCTACTAAAGGATTTTCAACGCGGGGGGAGGTGCAAAACAAAAAAAAAGTAAATCCTAGACCGGCACAAAAAAAAAGAATGTCCCCAGAACTGAACCCAGCACCCTCCTAACCCTAGCCTGCCACCAACCCACCACACCACAAGGCCAGCTTAGCAGCCCACTGGCGTGCTACACCCCATAAACCTTCCCTCCCCTTCCGCCCACTGCACGGCGTGATCCTGCCCC
The DNA here is from genome assembly GCA_016271365.2 of Neoceratodus forsteri. Taxonomy (NCBI): domain Eukaryota; kingdom Metazoa; phylum Chordata; order Ceratodontiformes; family Ceratodontidae; genus Neoceratodus; species Neoceratodus forsteri. Next base: position 660,201,787 of record CM028133.1, read on the forward strand.
CTCCCCCCACGTGTGTACATATAGCGACATCATATCACTATATTCACTGACCCCTCTATCCAGTCACCCTCCCTACCCAGTAGCCCTATGCACAGGCACCATGATTGAGTCGCCCTTTTTGAAAGCGCTCAGTCGCAGTCGTCATTATCACAGGCTACCAAGCTGGGTACTGAAGAAAGCCGGGCTACAGGCACCAAAACTGCAAGTACCAAAGATATTTGATGCATTGAAAGAATTGTGGACCGTGGTAGTTCCCCCTCCCATCTGCAATCATTGACAAACGCACAGGGAAGAACGTGAAACATTGGCAGGTGGGAGGAGTGCTACCAAAGTCCACAATTGTTTACTTTAAATAAAGTGATTTTTTTTTTCAGTGCACCAAATATTGTTGGTACTTGTAGTTTTTGGTGCCTGTAGCCTTGCTTTCTCCAGTACTTAGATCCAGAGTGAAGCATGGATATCAAGATCTATTTCCAGAACTCTTAGATATGGTGAGTGCCATAGTATCAAATTAAAGCAATTTCACTGTATAATTCATTGTATTCATTAAAATTGTTATACTTTGACATATTATCAACTGTACATCCAAACAAGTGATTAATTCATCAAGACATTTTTAATAAAGTCCTGTAAGTTTTTCAGAAGGCACATTTGCAAAGGTATGCTTTGTGTTTTCTAAAACAAATTTAAATGCTGCTGGAGTAGCCTACTGTTGCAGCATCACACTTCCACCTGGGAGACCAGGTATCACATTTGAGCCATAGAATCCTACACTGGAACCAGCTAGGAGCTAGATGCATAGCAGATTTAAGGCATTTGTCCCAGAGGGAGGAAGCTGATCATGGAAGTGCAATGGCATTGGCTGTGTAAGCAGCAGCCAGTCACCTTCCTTCACAGCTGAGGAATGCTGCAGTCAATACATTCCCCAAGATCTGTGTGGCAGGGGAAAGCAATGTGAAAAAAATAGAATAATAAAACAAATACATGCTATCTGTTAGCATTTTTAAAATAAATGCAATATGCTATCATAATAATTTATATAATTAATTTGCATTTCTTTAGCATCAAGAGCTAATCGTGGGAGTATTTTTGAGCCAGTAAGCACGAGTGAGGAAGAATTCAGTACTACTGCTCAGGTAAGTTTGAATTAACTTTATTAAATATCAAGGAATGAATACTATTGTTGATGACTAGTAGGTAACTCAAAGTGAAGATCACACTTTGTTTCAAAAATGATTTCTCACAACATTGATTTGTGTAAAGTTTTTTTGCATATGTGCAATGCTCAGATACTCAAGATTCAAACTTGGGAACCTGTACACTTTCCTTGTGCTATTCCATCTGTAGTCAAATGTTCTCTTAATTAAGTACTGTATTCCAAATGTGTTTGCTCTTTGATTTTCAGCCTTTTTATTTTTTTATTTGAATCTTGGATTAAAACCTTTGAGCTATAAACTCTTTACATAGATTACACGTCATGGGATACAAGGTAGACAGTACAGGATTAACGTGGTCATAAAGCAGTAGTACATTACATGTGGGTTGAGTAACACTAACAGAGAAGTACTAAGGAGAAAGTATTTGAGGTGCTTTTGATTTGTTGACATTGCAATCGTAAAAGATTAGGCAAGGAGCAAGGGCAGGACAGACAGGGGAGTAGCAAGCAGCCAAGGGGCTTTGTCAAATGGGTGCTGAGGTGAACAACGTTGCATAGGGAAAGAGAGGGGGAGTAGGGGTCAGCCCATGTGGCCTCAACAAGGTTGAGAAGTGGGAGAAAGGTAAGGAGAGGTGGAAGGAGGATAAATCCACAGGAGAGGGGAGGGGGAGACTGGTAGAGGTATGTGGGAGGGTGAGGAGGGTAGGCAGTGCAACTTAGGCAGAAAGAAAGGGGAAAGCAGTGCTATGGGAGCAAGTGCAGCAGATGCCAAGTTAGTGGGTCAGTCACAGCTAAGAGCAGCAGAGTGAGCTAGTGGAAGCAATCATAGCTAGCAGCTATTGCTTCAAACTTTCAAAGCAGAACGTTGCACCAGGTTGGGGTGCTCGGACAGGTGTAAAACAGGCTTCTCAAAAAGTCCAGCACTCATCACCACCAAAGAAAATGCTGCTCGCTGATGTTCCATAAATGTGCAAAATTTATTCAAGTGCTAGTGATCAGCACGCCTTGACTAGTTTCGGACCACCGTCCTTTATCAAAAGACATGCTGAATGATTTAAATGTTGCCTTAAATAGGCACAGAAACATGACATCATCAATTAGTATCCCCATAGCTCCAAGTGTAAAGTGAAATACTCGCCTTATAAAATGACTACATACTTATACCAAAACATATAAAAAAAAATGTAACATAAAACAAAACATAGGACATATAAAAACATTCATAATCCACATATACCCAGCTCATTTAACTATCACCTACAAAAATATATATTCATAATATACCTAACTATATATATATATTTTTTATTTTTATTTCAACACTTCCAATATCCTAAGAACATCTTTATATATTATATTTTTGGAAGATTAAAATTATGATGCATCCATCTATCACTTTATTATCTATATTTAATATAGGGAATTAAACTGATTCTTTCATTTAAACCAGGGAACTTGCATGTTTCTAAAATATATATCCAAAAGCCTTCTCATTTTAAAATTACATTTTTATAATCCACTTCTCTCTTATGTGAAGCACACATTAAGCATGGGGCTTAATGTTTAGCCACCACCCCTTTAAGATCACTTAGAACCTGTTTGTATCTAATTGTTGCACTGCCTGGCAGTGCCATGTTGGTCTATCAGTCAGAATTTGTCAGTCTGGGGCTAGACCTCACAAAGAGAACATCTGCAGTACAGCAAATAAACCTGCTTTATTCTTTATTTTATGCATCCGTCTAGTCATTCGCACGGTCCAGATGGGGTCCTCACAAGCAGCACCAGCAGAAACTGAAGGGTCTGGCAGACCACAGAGAAGGTAAGGGGTCTTTTAGTGGTGGACCATACAAAAAAACACCACACATGGTGGAGAATGCGGCCCTTCTTCTGTCCAGACCCCATCTCGCATTGCCTGTGTCGCTGGGTACCCCAACATCATCACCCCAGTATGCTTGAACTGTCTCAATGTTAATGTACCACAGCATTTGCTGCAGAGAAGAAAAAATGAAATGTCTCCTGAACTGTGTACAAGCCTGCAGCCTTCCCCTAACATCGTGACTGAAAAAAAAAAAAAAAATTTGTTCAAGATTGCTAGCCAACTAAAGAAATGGACTTTGAGACAGTTATTTTTTTTTCCAAGCCTGAGCACCACAGAGCTGCAAACGGTAACCCCCCCCCCCAGCTCTCACCTTGTAGCAGGGCCTACGGAATGCCAGCTGCCTATGCTGTCTTCTCTTGCTCCTCCACAAAATAAAATAAAGCACAGGGCTCCATTCTGCTGACCACACACAGCTCTCAGGCCAGCACCGAGGCTCCTTGCTCTCAGTCTCACCACAGTAGAGCGCTCCCCTCGGAACAACAGCGACAGCCACACAGCCAGCACCACAAGGACCACGGTTCCTCCAGAGCCCTCCAGCTTGCTCCCAAGTCACCCAGTTCAACTCACAGCCGCTCCAACAAATGCTCAATTCATGGAGCACTCCCCTACATGTCCACAGCTCCACACAGCCTCACAAACCCCTTTCAGCTACCCAGGAGGGCAAGTGCACTCAAAGAATGAAGCAGAGCTCCACTCCCTTCCATCTGCAGCTTCCCCCTCACCCAGCAGTCACACACAGCTCTGATCCCTCTTGCTTCTACAGCAGGCCTCTCCTCCGATCTCCAGCTTGCTCCCCATTCAGCCAGTACCACTCAAAGCATACGCGGATCCACGCCAGGCTCTTCTGCTCTACGAGCCCTTGCATGCAACTCAGCGCCCCTCTCCCAGCCATAAACAAACAGGGGCAAGGAAATTAAATAAATCAGGGCTGCACCGGAGCCTCCACTCCCTACTCACCGCCAGCCATGCTCAAACAAAAGGGTCTCAGCAAGAGATTGTGAACAAGAACGCAGGGGCCAAATAAACCTGCACAAAACGTGGGGTACAAAAGTAATTCTGTACTGAGGGAACAGCAAATTTTATTTGAACAAACTGGGGGCCATGCAACACCTAAATGAAACCTAAATACATGACACTGAGCCCTAGGATCAAGCAAGGCACAGTAAATATCGGGGCAAGACACATAAATAACTCAGCAGACATCTCACATGGAGGACATATGACTAACTGCAATTTAACCAGAAGGCAGTATGTGAAATGACAGTCTGGAAAGAAAAAAAAAGGGGGGGGGACTGCAACATAAACAAGAAGAGCAGTTAAATACAGTAAATTCTGCCCAGCTTTTTGCCACTCACCACCACAGATTCTTCCCACCATTTCAGTGGGGAGGAAGGACAGCAGGGCAGCAATCGCCATTTTGAACATTGCTGAGCACCCAGGCAGCCTCATGGAAGAAATCCTCCATCTTGAGCACAGCAAAAACACCAAGACAGGAAGTGAACCTTGACCCCCTTGCTGGCGGCCATCTAGCTACAGTCAGGCAGTCAAAATCCCACAGGAACTGCATGTCACTGTTCGGCTGCCATCTGGGGAAGGGCATAAATTGACCTCACTCCATTGAAAACAATGGGATTCTTATTGAAATGAATGGACACTGTAATAAAAAGCTGATTTTTGCCACAAAACTTTTATCTAAATAACAAACAACACATAATTGAGTGGGAAGTTCTTTATTAAGACATTGTTGATGAACTGTGCCACAAAAATTTGTACTTTTGTCTGCAAAAATAATTTTTGCTTGGCACTTCATCTACAACACAACATCCTGTCTCCTGCATGACGGCAGCTCCTTCTCACCCGTACGACCTTCGCTTAGTGAAACAACGCTTGTCTCCAACCACAATGTCTGACGAGGACACAGATAAAGGCGCCAGAGTATCCGGAGTCCTACCTTCACCCACCTCAATGGCCTGGGGCTACAAAATTGAAACAATCCTCCATGACATCCAGTCCTCTATTTCTGCTCAGGGAACACCAGCTATACAAGCTATTCAAGATGACTTGGCCTACATTAAAGCCAGTTCACCACAGTCCATGGTCCATACCAGCCTACAACCAGTACCCTTCTCAGCCTTGCCTCACGAAGATGCTGTCGAGTGGCTGGAACACTTCCAAGCATGGATTTCCTTCAATGGTTGAACTGATCCTTTACGCATCTCCAATGCCTAGTGCTTGCTTCTGAGGGGGACTGTCATTTCCTGGTTCAACGCACTTCCAGACCAAGTCAAAGCAGATGCTGCCACACTGTACGCCACCTTCAAAGCCCATTTTCTCCAAGCACATCCACCCTGGTTATGAGATCAACAGCTGTGGGAGCACACCATGCAACCCCTCGGAATCTCTCGAAGCCTTCATTGTGGACATTGAGACTCGATGCAAATGCCTACAGAAATCAGAGAAAGATCAAGTAACCACCTTTGTCCGGGGATTGCCTCCTCAATTTCATACCTATGTCATACAGCAAAAACCAGCCACCTGGACAGACATAATCCAAGCTACATGGCTAGCTCAAGAGTCCATTCAATGTTCCAGTCTGCTGGTGCTCAGGTGCCCCAAACCTCACAACTAGCTGCACTTGCCACATGTGTCCAACAGCAACAAGCAATGAATGACAAGCTTATTTCTACTGTCAATACCTTACACATCAGCTCAACTGCCTCTGCAGCAAATCCTAATGCTATGCAACCACATCGACAGTGACCGGATCCACCTCCACCTTCTCGAGAGCCACTGACTTGCCAGTGGTGTGGATTCAGGGGATACACTGCCGCTGTCTGTTGAAAGTTAAAATATTACCACAGGATGCAAGAGGACCACGGACGCCCACCACAGCGTAATCAACATGATAACCGCAACTACTCCCAGGATCAGGGAAACGAGCACCACCCAACAGACTAGGGGCTTTTGTTGGGCAGGGGAACACAGCAACTGACCACCCCTCTGACTCTCGCAATTCAAACAAAATGCTTCCTCCAACTGCAAACTCTGGCACACTCTCACTTTCAGGGGCAAAGGTACCTGTCATCCACTCACCTCTTCTAGCAAACTATGTACCGGTAACCATCGGAGATTGGTCTACGCATGTCTTGGTCGACACTAGAGCAGAAATATCTGTTATCAACAGCAGTATTTTAAACAATCAAGTTATTCGTCACATACCAAATGTCTCTCCAGCCAACATACAGTACATTATCACAGCCAGTACAGATACAGTACCTATCACAGGCATGGTTCATCTCAAGCTCCAATCTGGCTCACAGCAAGCTACTGTCAAGTTTTATATAGTGCCTGACCTTCAACCTGCAATAATTCTAGGCCTGGACTTTCTCAAAGCTCACAAAGCCATCCTAGACTTTGCCTCAAGCAAACTGTCGCTAGATCCTCAGAGGCAACTCACAGCTATAAACTCAGACACTGTGCCTCCTCAGTCGGAAATGGTTTTGATTGCCAAGATTTGAGGCGAACCACTTCCACAAGGTGTTGTTAGCATCGTCACAGGATCCCCGGCACTGCATTCGTCAGGTCTCCTTCCAGGAAATACCTTATCAGTGGTGCAAGATGACGCAGTCTTCCAAAAATGCTGCAACTTCACAGATGAGCCAGTGGTCATTTCAAAGGGTGCCAACATCGGGAAGTTTGTCTGCTTGTCTTCAGGGGACCAGCTTCATCTCATGCAAGAACTTCAGCCTGGTTCCACCAACTCTACTCCTGTCAATACTATCATGACCACTCCAACTTCAGCAGAGTTACCCCTCAGTCAGCGATTATCCTCTTCCAAACTTCCAGCATCTCCAACTGAAAAGCAACAACTTTTGAAATTCCTGGAAAATTGCCCAGATGTCTTTGTTGGTTCAGATAACAAGCTCAGATGCTGTGATATCCTGCAACACACTATCGAAGTACAGCCCAACCAGAAACCAATCCATCAGTGAGCCTACAAAGTGGGACATAAACAGAAACAAGTCCTCGAGAACATAATCAAAGACATGCTTGACCAAGACATAGTCAAAGAATCTACAAGACCCTGGGGTGCACCTTGCTTGCTGGTGGTAAAAAAGGGCAAAGGGTATCGTTTTGTGGTAGACTACAGAAAACTCAATGCCTACATGGTGCAGGATGCTCATCCTTTACCTACAACCAAAGATGCTTTAGAGAGTCTTGGTGCGGCCAGTCCTGCTTACTTCACCACTCTAGACCTTCAGAGTGGGTTCTATCAAGTTTCCATTGATCCAGCTTCTCATCCATACACAGCATGGTGCTGCCACTTGGGACTCTTCCAGTTCAAACATCTGCCTATGGGTCTTCGGAACAGTCCAGCCACCTTTCAACATGTTATGGAAGCCGTACTATGTGGGTTGTCCTGGAAATCTTGCCTAGTCTACCTGGATGACATGATTGCCTTCAGCAGAACTTTGCCAGAGCACCTCCAACATCTCCAAGAAGTGTTCGAATGTCTCAGACAAGCCAATCTCAAACTTTGCCCAGAAAAGTGTTGTTTTGCGCAGCATCAAATTCATTATCTGAGACATGTGGTCAGTTCTCAAGACATCTCTCCAGATCCAGACAAGCTCTCAGAAGTCAAAGACTATCCAGAAACTAACAATCTCAAAGACCTTCAAGCTTTCCTGGGCTTGTCTGGCCACTACTGAAAGTTCATTTGCAACTACGCCAAGATTGAAGCGCCACTGTATGCACTCACCAAGAAGGGATGTGAGTATATCTGGACTTCTGAATGTAAAGAGGCCTTTGAAACTTTAAAACAGAACCTAATCTCTTCTCCAGTATTGGCCTACCCAAGGTCTGACCAACCCTTCAAGCTCTACTCAGATGCTAGTTCCTTTGCAGCAGGTGCTGTGCTCTGTCAAATTCAAGATGGAACAAAACGAGTTGTCTCCTATGCTGGGCACTCTCTTTCCTCAGCTGAGCAGAGCTATGGCATCACAGAGAAAGAATGTCTGGCCACAGTATTTGCCATGAAGAAATTTGACTGCTACCTTCAGTACTCCTCCTTTACAGCTATCGTTGATCACTCTGCCCTCCGATGGTTATTGAAATGAAGAAGCCAGTAGGCAAATTTGCCCGATGGATCACCATGCTGCAGTCCTACAACTCTGAAATTCAATACAGACCAGGTCGAGCTCACTCAAATCCTGATGGTGTAAGCTGGAGATGATATCCTTCTGCATCCTCCTCAACAGATGAAGAATCCTGCTTACAAGCTCTTCCTTTCCATGCCCCGGATGTGCTTCCTGTGGACACTCCTACAGCACCTCGGGTTGCTTTGCTGCTCCCTACTGCTTCTACAGAGAGACACACAAATCCTCAGTTACTGCAAGCCGCCGAAGAGCTTCTCATCTCCACTACATCTGATTTATCCCTGGCAACTGTTAAAACTCAACAAAGAACTGACACTCAATTTACAGACATAAACTCCTACTTAGAGTCTGGAACCTTACAGCAATGAAAGAAACATTGCCAAGACGTACTTTTCTTTGCTTCGCAGTACTTCGTCAATGATGGTGTGATCTTTCACATTTGGACCAAGGAAGGCAAGGGTCATTGCACGGATAGAACTCATGTACAGCTACAGTAGTTGTGCCAGCCTCTCTCATCCCTCAAGTTCTTCTCTCCACTCATGCCTCTCCACTTTCTGGAGGTCATATGGGAATACACAGAACTCTGGAAAAGACAGGGCTTCACTTCTTCTGGCCACACACAAACAGGGACATTGTCTAGTTCATAAAATCCTGCCAGCCCTGCTCCCAAAGAAAGCCTCCTGCCAAACCAACAAAGGCACACATCATCCCCATGCCTGTAGCCACTGAACCGTTCCAAAGAGTCAGCACTGACATTCTTGGGTCCTTGCCAGCATGCTCTGACTCTGGTAACAAGTACATCCTTGTCTTTGTAGACTGCTTTACAAAATATTTGGAACGCATCCCTCTAAGAGACATTAAAGCCACCAGTGTGGCCAGCGCATTTCTCAACACAGTCATTTGTCGTCATGGTACCCCATCGTACCTACATTCAGATAGAGGCACTAACTACCTGTCCACTATTGTCCGAGAAACTAGCAAACTTCTCGACATAAAAAAGACACATACCACAAGTTACCATCCACAATGCAATGGACAGAGTGAAAGAATGATGTCTACCATTCTCGGCACACTCTCCAAGTATGTGGATAAGACTCACGACACCTGGGATCATTTTGTTCCCTTTGTGCAGTTTGCATGCAATACCAGCCTTTGTGTCGACAGCACAGAATACACCCCCTTCTTTTTAGTGCATGGACGTCACCCAAGAACTCCACTGGACAGGGCTCTCTCACTGCTAGAGGTGCCCAAGTCAGCTTCTTCTTTCATTATCCCTCTTCTGGAATAGCTGGAACTTGCCCGACGAGTTGCAATCACCACGTTGGGCCAGAGAAAATCAGCAATGAAAAAAATGTCTGCAGCCAAGGTGCATGAGCCTTCATTCTCTGTTGGGGACATTATCAATTTGTACCATCCTGATCTTCCTGGACATAAGTCTCCACCACTCATTCACACTAGTGGGATCTGCGCCGGAGGCACTAGGACCCATCGGGAGCAAACTTTTTGCTGGAGGGTCGGCGCGAGAGATGGCGCCACGAGCAGTGGCTTGCGCGGTAATGACTATCTCGGCGACGACCCTCCAACCGCCTCAGTTCCTTTTTTCCCGCCGTCGAGTGCGCTTCAGTGACAACGTCGCTCGCCTGTCGGGAGTCAAACTTCAAACTAGCGCATAGTTTTCAGTTTATTTTTTTGTATTTTATCTCGATAGTAGTATCGCTTAATTTTATTCTATTTCTGTTGTATTTTTAAAATTTAACCTTATAGTAAAGTCTCGGCCTACAGCGGGAGTCGACCATGAGCAGGTCAGGTGACGGTGGGAAGACTTATGTGTAAGCTGTTCAGTCAGTCAGGCTGGGTCCGGTCAGCCCCTTCTCCTCAGCGGGGTTCCGACAGCGGTCAGTCCGATGCCCGGCGGTCCCCACCGGCATAAAATAAGCGGTCGCATTCACCGCACCGTTCAGCCTCGGCTCTTCTTGACCCCACAGGTCAAAAGAAGGCATCACTCGAGTCGCTCTCTTGATACGTCTGCGGCGTCGGCGGTGGGTTATCGTACCTGGTTGCGATCTCCTCCTTCGGGTCGCCAACTTCCGGTTTCCACCGTCTTCGACATCGGAGCCCCACCCCGCCTGTAGGTAGGGCTCCAGATGAGCAGTTTCATCAGTGGGCCACTCTTATGGAGCGATGGGCTCGGAGGTTGGTTCTTCTGCCTGGCTCGGTTCCCCCGGAGCCTTCGGGCTTGTCGGGCGATCAGGCAGGGCGGTTGGACCTTCCTAGTCACGCGGCACCTCCTTCGGTGCCAGCGACTCCGTGCTTAGGTGTTCCCCCCTCACATGGCTGCGGCGCAGGGGGCCACACCGATGCCCTTATCTCCTGTTTTTTTCCCTTCTCTTGCTTTCTAGGTTCCAGGGGTGTCCTTTGCGCCTTCTGCGGGGTCACTGCGCTTGTCGGCCATTTTCGGCTCCCGCAGGCTGCGGCTCGTCTCAAGGCGCCGCTGCGTCTTGCCTTGATTGCCGTCCACAGTGCAGGCGGGTCTCAGGCCGCCGCCGAGTGCCGTGTGTCTTCACAGTGCCACGGCACTGCAGGGGCATGCGGGTGCCGCTTGCGGTGCCGTGCTGCTATCTGTGCTGTTTTGACTCCTTTGCCTCCTCGGCGCCGGGGCCCTCAGGGACTCTCCCTTTCTATCTGCTCTTTCTTCTTCTCCTATTTTTCACTCCTTTCCTGTCCAAGCAGTCCTTCCTGGACTATCAGGAGATGATATTGAGCCTGACCCTGACCTCGGTTGGGTGATGAAGTGGAGGAAACAGGATCCTTCACCTACAGAGCCTGTGGTCGGGACCTATCCTTTAAGTCTCTGTTGAGAACCTGAGATCACTCTTTCTCTCCAGACTACGGACATTGATCCTGGGAAAATGTTAAGACTCAGTATCTTCATGCTTCGGAGATCCTCTGGTTGATCCTCCGATTCAACCCTCCTTCGAGACGCTGTCCCAAATGGTGTGGAATAATCCTGCTCTTATTCCTTCAGTGGCTAAATCCATTGATAAAATATTCGGCTCCCAAGGATCGTCCCATTTTGGCATCCCAAGCCTTTGCGGATCCTATTGTAGTCCTGGCAGAGAATGACAAGGTCGTTCTTCCTCAAGCTACTACAGCTCGACCTATTAACAAAGAGTCTCGTAAAATTGATACATTAGGTAAGAGAGTCTTTGCTGCCTCCACTTTAAATATGTGTATTGCCAGCTATCAAGGCTATTTTTCTCAGCATGGGTATATCCTGTGGCACTCTATGAAACGAATGGTTGAAGCTCTTCCAGATTCCGACTCCAAGTCAGAGCTCCTTCTAACCGTTTTCAGAGGTATTGAGTCCAATAACCAACAGGTCAAAGCCGCCATGGATGCTTTCAACACTGCTTCTCGTTCAGCAGCCACAGGTATTTGTACTCAATGCCATTCCTGGCTCCGTACTTCTGGCTTTACGAATGATGCTCAGCAGCAGGTAATGGCGTTGCCCTTTGATGGCTCCTATCTTTTTGAGCCTCAGGTAGAGCAAGCCCTAGAGGCCACTCAGAAGACTAGGTCGGCCATTAGGTTGGCTAGACCCCCGCCTACCCCCTCTCGGGGGCATGTAGGCAAGCGTCAGTTTTCATAGTCGCCAGTCTTTTCGAGGCAGAGGCAGAGAGCTTCCCATAAAAGCCAACCTGCCCAACCTCAAAGAAGGCAGCAGCAGAGAGCCAGGGGCCAAAGCCCCAGCGCCACTCTTATGAATTGCCGCCCCAGTTCCATCCACACTGCCCGAGATGGAACTTTCTCCTCCGGTGGGAGGTCGTCCTGATGTCTTCTACAATCAGTGGAAGTCTATAACCTCGGACAAATGGGTCCTTCGGATAATTCACGAGGGTTATTCTCAATCTTTGGAAAACCCCGAATTGCCCTCCCAAGCGACAACCCAGGTTGTCACGACCTCTCAATCAGACCTCCTCACGCTGAGATCCAGGGCCTTCTAAACAACAGGGCAATAGAACTGGTGCCCCGCATCAGCGAAACACAGGGTTCTACTCCCATTACTTTCTGGTTCCAACGAAATCTGGGGGGATGCGCCCCATTCTAGACCTCAGAAAGTTAAACAAATTCCTCCCCAGGGAGAAATTCAAAATGATTTCCCTAGGTACCCTGTTACCTTTGCTGCATCAGCACGACTGGCTGGCCTCCCTGGATATGCAGGATGCTTACCAGCATATCCCCATCCACCCGACCCATCGCAAATTCCTGAGGTTTGTAGCTCTGGGTCAGCATTATCAGTTCAGAGTCCTGCCTTTTGGGCTATCCTCGGCGCCGAGGTTTTACAAAGTGTTGTGCAGTTCTCGCAGTGCATCTCAGGAAGCTCAGACTCCGAGTGTTTCCTTACCTGGACGATTGGCTCCTAGCGAGTCCTTCCAGCCAAGGGACTCTGGAAGCCGTTCAAATGGCCTCTCACCTTCTTACATCCATGGGAGTTCTGCTAAATCTGAAGAAGTCACAACTGCAGCCCTCCCAGAGGCTCCTTTTCATAGGGTCTCTTCTGGACACCTCTTCCATGAGGCTTTCCTTCAGAGGACAGAAGACTTGGACATCCTTCAGATGGCCCGTTACATTGAGAGAGAACCGATCAGTTTACAGCTCTCTCGATGCAACGTATGTTGGGTCTCATGGCGTCCTCAGTGTTCACTGTACCCTAGCTCGGTACACATGAGGACCACCCAATGGATGCGCTCCCGCTCAGTGGTCACCGACCTCTCACCCCCAGTCTTATCCCTTCAAGGTGATGGAGCCCCTATGAAGGTCTCTCACCTGGTGGTCTCAAGAGAGCAATCTCCTGGAAGGATTCCCCTTTGTTCCTCTGGATCATCAGATCTCCATCACCACAGACGCATCGCTAATGGGATGGGGAGCTCACTGTCTCTCTCTCCACACTCAAGGTGTATGGACTCAGCTCGAAACTCAGCTCCACATAAATGTTCTGGAGATGAGAGCGGTCCTCTATGCGATCCGAGCGTTGAAGGATGTTCTTTGTCACAAGAACATTCTCCTTCAAACGGACAACAAAGCTGTGATGTATTACATCAACAAGCAAGGCGGTGCTCACTCTTATCCCTTTGCAGGAAGCAATGAGAGTTTGGGAGTGGTGCTTGGAGCACAAGTCTCTAATTCAAGCGTATATCTGCCGGGTGTACAAAACGACTTAGCAGATCACCTCAGCAGGACGGAGGCAGACCCTCACGAGTGGTCTCTCGACCCAGCCGTAGCTCGGTCACTGTTCGAAGAGTGGGGGACTCCAGACCTGGACCTTTTTGCATCCCCACTCAACGCAAAACTGCCTCTCTTCTGCTCCAGAAATCCAGGGCCTGGCATTTTCTGTCAGGATGCTTTCAGGCTGCGGTGGACAAAATGCTTTCTTTACGCCTTTCCACCGCTTCCTTTAATTCAGAGAGTTCTCCTCAAGTTCGAGTCTCAGGGGACCAAGATGATTCTCATTGCTCCCTCCTGGCCTCGGCAACTATGGTTTCCTCTACTCAACAGTATGTCGGCAGCCTCTCCAAGACCACTTCCCTTGCAAATCAATCTTTTGACTCAGGGTTCATTGGTCCATCCCAACCTGAGGTCACTTCACCTTCATGCTTGGCTCCTGAAGAGGTAGAAGTGAACCGGTTCAACGTCTCTCATAGAGTCTCAGATGTCCTTCTGGCTGCTCGGAAGCCAGCTACCGGAAAAACTTACGCTTCTAAGTGGAACGCTTTTCTCTCTGGTGTGCAAAGTCCTCTTGGAATCTCTTTTCCTGACCTCCAGACAAGGTTCTGGAGTACCTTTTGGACCTATCAAACTCAGGTCTCCAGTACTCCACGGTTAAAGTTCACCTTAGTGCCATTTCAGGGTCCATGAGCCAGTTTCTTCCTTGTCTCTGGCTCAGTTACCTATGGTGAAGAGATTTCTTAAGGGAATTCTGCATACCAGACCCCCTGTTAGACGTCCGGTCGCAGCCTGGGACATTAACCTTGTGCTAGACATGCTCACTCGGAAGCCTTTCGAACCCCTAGCTACCTGTGAGCTAAAATTTCTTACCTGGAAGACAGCCTTCCTAGGGGCCATTACCTCAGCCCGCAGGGTCTCTGAGATACATGCCCTGGTTGCGGACCCTCCATATACTGTGTTCCATAAGGACAAAGTAGTTCTTCGTACTCATCCTAAATTTCTTCCCAAGGTTGTGTCAGAATTCCATCTAAACCAACCTCTGGTGCTTCCTCTTACTTGCGAACTTCCAAAATGAAGGAGACGGTCTCTTCATTCCTTGGATGTTAAGAGAGCCTTGCAGTTCTACTTAGATAGAACCAAGAATTTTCAAGACTCAGCAATTGTTTGTTTCCTTCAGCGAGACCCGGCTGGGTCAGCCTGTCGCTATCAGATGCATCTCATCATGGTTAGTGGCATGTCTTCGACATTGCTATTCCATGGCACAGGTTAAATTGGAAGGTAGAGTGTACGCTCACTCTACTAGGGCGGTCGCGGCATCTCTAGCGGAAATTCACAATGTACCAATTGCAAATATCTGCAATGCTGCCACCTGGAGCTCAGTGCATACCTTCGTTAAGCATTATGCACTGGATGTTCATTCCAGGCGTCATTCCGCCTTTGGCAGAACTATCCTTAATGGACTTCTGTCCTAGACGTGTGAGCTCTAGCTCCCCTGCCGCCCTTTTGGGGGATTATCAGCTTGGTACTCTCCCACTAGTGTGAATGAGTGGTGGAGACTTATGTCCAGGAAGATATGAAAATTACGTACCTACCGTAATTCTTGATCTTCTTGGACGAGTCTCCACCACTCATTCACACGCCCACCCTCCATCCCCCGAGCTCACCGCTGTGTTGGTCTTCACTCCCTCAAATCTTTAGGCCGTGAAGACTTCTTTGCTGACCCTTCTTACACGGGTCGTCCGGACTATCTTAAGTCTGTTTTGTAAGGTTAGGTTTACTCTTTACGTTAGTTGCGCTGCACCTCCTTGGTAAAACTGGTACTGAGGCGGTTGGAGGGTCGTCGCCGAGATAGTCATTACCGCACGAGCCACCACTCACGGCGCCATGCCTCGCGGCGCCATCTCTCGCGCCGACCCTCCAGCAAAAAGTTTGCTCCGGATGGGTCCTAGTGCCTCCGGCGCAGATCCCACTAGTGTGAATGAGTGGTGGAGACTCGTCCAAGAAGATCAAGAATTACAGTAGGTACGTAATTTTCATTTCTTGTTCCGGGCACCACCAAGAAACTGCTTCACCCCTGGACTGGTCCCTTCTACATTGTAGAAAAGCTCCTTCCGGTCCACTTTTGTCTGCGACGCAAGTCAGATGGCAAGTTGGCACACAACGAAGTCCATATAAACCGACTAAAGCATGGGTACCTGAATAACAACCTTTCAGATGACCCCAGTCCTCCCAAAAATAAAGCTGCCCTTGAGCCTGCCATCCTCTCTGAAGCTGAGATCCCTCCGGACAACCTGCAGCCAATTTCTACAGATCTTCCCACTCTTGACACTCTCCAGTCAGATTCCGTTTTTCCAGAGGATTTGCCCGGGACTTCCACTTCTTCTCAATCTTCTTCTTCTTCTTCTCAGAACTCTCTTCCACACACACCTGTATACCAGATCGAGAAGATCCTAAGAAAGAAGTTTGTCAATGGGTCCTGGACTTACAGGGTAAAGTGGTGTGGATTCAATAGTGGGCAGAACTCCTGGGTCGCATTTAATGACCTGACCCCCTCCTGTCAGGAACTAGTGCAATCCATGCATACATCCATTCCCACTGACCGGAAAAGTCGATGGAGGTCTTGAACTTTTGTTAGCGGACTCAGTGAAATGTGTCAGGACTAATTCATTTTCTGATTTTCATTGTTGCAGTAAATATCTTGTTGTACCTCTTTCTTTGCACCTGTTGCCACAGAACTATTTACCTGCACTAACGTTTTTTTCTCCTTAGGAACGTCTCTTTACATGGACAGTCCACCTTTTGTTTATGCAACTGTTATTAAAGTGTGAGCCTGCATTCTGGGTATCCTCCTGCTGCTACCCTTCCCTCTCTTCCCTTTTCCTTCCCCCACTCTTTAGCGCTTGTGGCATGACCAAGTCGTAAGTACTATTGTGTCTCCCTCCTCTCTGGTGCTACTCTGACTGGTTCCCAGTGTAATCCAGGTTCTCCCCCCCCCAGCAGCTGAGTACTGTTCTGTTTTGTGAAACATAATGCCTCGTAATGCATGAAAATGTGTTTTTGCCTTAAAAATTACTTAAAGTGTTTTTTTAGAAACTGTTATAGATTTATTGCTTGTTCGAGTGGTGCTCACATTCACTGTTCTGGCGGTGATCTGAAGCACACATTAAGCATGGGGCGTAATGTTTAGCTGCTCTCCTTTAAGATCACTTACAACCTGCTTGTATCTAATTGTTGCACTGCCTGGCAGTGCCATGTTGGTCTGTCAGTCAGAATTTGTCAGTCTGGGGCTAGACCTCACGAAGAGAACAACTGCAGTACAGCAAATAAACCTGCTTCATTCTTTATTTTTTGCGTCCGTCTAGTCATTCGCATGGTCCAGATGGGGTCCTCACCAGCAGCTCCTGCAGCAACCGAAGGGTCTGGCAGATGACAGAGAAGGTAAGGGGTCTTTTAGTGGTGGACCATACAAAAAAAATGCCACACTTATCAGGCTTAACTTTCTCTATAGCCTGAAAAGTAAATTGATGTTTGTTACTTTGTATCTGATTTTTAACATGTAATGCTGTTGCATAAGTCAAATCCTCTTTTTTAATTGCCCTGCAGTGCAATCAGATACAAAGTAGCGAACATCAGTTTATTTTTCAGGCTGTAGAGAAAGTTAAGCCTGATAAGAGAGGAGTGGATTACAAAAATTTAATTTTAAAATGAGAAGGCTTTTGGATATATATTTTAGGAGCATGCAAGTTCCCTGGTTTAAATTAAAGAATCAGTTTAATTCCCTATATTAAATATAGATAATAAAGTGATAGAAGGATGCATCATAATATTAATCTTCCAAAAATATGATATATAAAGATGTTCTTAGGATATTGGAAGTGTTGAAATAAAAATAAAAATATATTTATACATATATGTATATACTTAGGTATATTATGAATATATATTTTTGTAGGTGATAGCTAAATGACCCGGGTATATGTGGATTATGAATGTTTTTATATGTCCTATGTTTTGTTTTATATGTTAAATGTAACTCATTACAGGGTCAACGAACAACTCGGCACAATGTAGGAAGGCAGCTGCAAAGGCCAACAAAATGCTGGGTTGTATTGCAAGGGGTATATCCTCGAGAAGGGAGGAGGTGATTCTGCCACTGTATAGGTCATTAGTTAGACCACATCTGGAGTACTGCGTGCAGTACTGACGTCCGTATCTGAAGAGGGACATTAAGTTACTGGAGGGGGTGCAGCGCAGAGCGACAAAGATAATCAAGGAGCTGGGGGACTTATCATATGAGAGGAGGTTGAAGGAGTTGAACATGTACTCACTGGAGGAGAGGAGAGACAGGGGTGACATGATTGAAACCTTTTTAATACATGAAAGGAATAAACAAGACGGGTACAGAGGGGCTGTTCAAAGTAAGGGAGGGGAGGGCCACCAGGGGCCATGATATGAGACTGGAGCGAGGAAGGTTCAGGAGGGAGATGAGGAGACACTTTTTTACACGGAGGGTGGTGGCTGGGTGGAATCGTTACCTGCTGAAGTGGTATGCAGTACAACAGTGGACTGCTGCAACGAGGATGGGACAGGACAAGGGAGGTTAATGAAGGGAAGGGTGGGAGGGAGGGGCAGCTGCAGAATAAGGGGTGCTAGCTGCACATTCAAGCAGACTTGATAGACCTCTAGGCCTTTATCTGCTGGCAAATTTGTTCGTATGTTCGTATGTTAAAAAATGTTTTTATACGTTTTGGTATAAGTATGTGGTCATTTTATAAAGTGAGTATTTCACTTTACAGTGGAGGTATGGGGATACTAACTGATGATGTCATGTTTCTGTGCCTATTTAAGGCAGCATTTAAATCATTCACCATGTCTTTTGATAAAGGACAGTGGTGCAAAACTAGTCAAGGCATGCTGATCACTGGCATTTGAGCAAATCTTGCACTTTTATGGAACATCAGCAAGCAGCGTTTTCTTTGGCGCGGTGAGTGCTGAACTTTTTGAGAAGCCAGTTATTGCTTCATCAACATTTCAGTAGATGATTTACAAAAAAATTCACTTAATTTATTTTCCGCCTATGAAACCCAATCATCAAGGAAAGTATCAGGTTTATGTAGAATTTGCATTTTTTCTATTTTTAGTTCTGGTCCACCAAGACCTAGGCAATGCAAGGTGGCTATGGACCAGGGCAAACTCTCTGAGGCTATCTTTATAGATCTCTCTAAGGCATTCGATATTGTTGATCATGCCATGCTCTCCATTCAGCTTAGATCCTATGGCCTGTCTCCTGATTTGCTCAGTTGGTTCTCCAACAACCTGCATGGTAGAAAGCAACTTGTTAAATATGGCAAGGAGCTCTCAGGCTCTATTTCTGTAACCATGGGTGTCCCCCAAGGCTCTGTCCTGGGGCCCCTGCTCTTCTCCATGTTTGTAAACAATCTCCCCGCTGCCGCTGTTCACTGTAAGCCAATCCTCTATGCAGATGACTTTGTCATCCTGACTCACTCCTAGAAGATAGGGGTCATTAATCGCTATCTGAGTGAGGACTTGGGGAACATTCAGTCATGGATCTCATTCCACAAGTTGGTTCTTAATCTAAAAAAAAACCAGGCCATGCTCGTTGGGTCTCAGGCCAAGATTAAGGCCTCTCTGCTCCGTTATGCATCTCTGGTACCGACGGTACTCCAATCCCTGTTACTGACAACTTTAAATACCTTGGGGTGACGTTGGATCCGCAGCTTGACCTTAGCCGCCATATTCAGAATACATGTAAGACTGTCAACTGCAAACTGGGTCTGGCCTACAGAGCTAAAAGCAACCTTGCTCCTTTTGCCCATATTGCTCTTGCCAGAGGTGTGCTCCTCCCTTCACTCTGTTATGGGCTCCTTTTGTTTGCCCGCTCTTCCAAAGCTCACCTCTCTAGGTGGTCTACTGCCTACAACAATGTCTGCCACTTTGCGCTGGCTGCCCCCCGTCTCACCCACCATTGTGACCTTTATAGCAAGCTAAATTGGCTCTCCCCCTCAAATCACATAGACTTTGTCCTAGGGTGCTTCATGGGAAAGGTCCTTGGCACTGGCACCCCCCCCAGGGCTAGCAAAAGTCCTTGTCCTGGCTGCCTCCTCAACCTATTCCCTCAGGTCTCAGGGGACCGCTATCCTTAAGATACCTGCTACCAGGATTCTAATGGGAGGTAGGGATTTTGCTGCGTGTGCTCCCAGACTGTGGAATGCTTTCCCTGTCCAGGTCCGCTCCTCCCACTCACAGGCGTGCTTTCGTTCCTTCCTATGGAACCACCTCAAGCTCTCTTCAGCCTGTGGTTGCCCCAAACCCCCATGATCTATCACAGCACTCCTCCCTACTGGAAGTATTCCTGGACAAAAGACTCAACTGCTGAGGCTTTTAAGTTGTAAATAGTGGTGTATCTGCTGCATCTCAACTGTATTGTACTGCTCTTAGCTGCTACATATGTTACTCTGCTGTGTACATACTGAACAAAACTATGCGCTACTAGAATTGTAAGCTGTTTTAAGCTGTATTTATGTTGTCCTCACATGACTAGTAAGCTATGTTTAATCTGTACCATGTCACTTATGTATTTAAATCTGTAATTCCTGTACTCTCCCGGGTCGTACCTGAAAATAGGCAATTGTCTTGTCTAGTGTACTTACCTGGTCAACAAAAGCTAAATAAATAAATAAATCCTCAATGGGGCCAGTAACTTAGAGTAAAGTTGGCTTCTCCCCAGTAATACAGATTCAAACCCCAGGAATCCCTCACTTAAGCTTAAAGGAGAACTGCACTGAACTTGTAAATCATTTTTCCCAATAGAAACAATTTTTAATCACTGGTTAAAATTCTGTTATTGTTTCATCTATACCGTCCTTTACATAATCTCAGTGGGTGTTTCTGCTTTAAAATATGGTGGCAAGTATCATTTTCTCACCCCAGGGGTCCTTTAGCATCAGTAACAATATGTAGTAAATTGACTAGGCTGCGCTGCCTTGGAGGTGGAGTTTATGCTAATGAATAAATTAATTTTCCAAATCAGAAGAGAGCTTATGTATGTATAAGTGCTGAGTGGAGCCTACCCAGAGGGCACCAGAATTTTTTCTCCGCCTCACTGAGCAACATTGCCTTAGGGGTGCTCTCTCAATTTTGGCCACAGACAAAATCCCACTGAAGTTGTCACTTTTTCTTGTGACAATGCCAAGTTTGTGAGTAAACAATGCTATTCTATTATAGTTTCCACTGTTTTACCGGTTCCAGTCAGTTCCTGGGAACCGCGTATTCTGTGGTTCTTTTCAGTTATTTTGAGGTAAAATATATTGCGTCTTTAGTGTTTTCGATGGTATTCTAATTTATTCTTTTCACGGTTCCTGTTCTCTGGTGGGAACTGTCATTTTTCCTCATTTTAAGCTTCTTTATACCTCAGAAAATCACGATGCATTACCATGAGGGAACCGACTGCTAAATTTGAATTCCTTATTCGGGAACCATTCATTCTGTCACTTTGGACAGTTTGGCATGACAGAAAGATCCAAGAAAAGGAGTGGACCTACAGGTTTTAAAAATTGTTTAAAGTGTTACAAATTGTGGCTAAAGCAGACAGCCATGACTTGTGTTTACTGAATTTAGGTCCAGACCATTACTGTGTACTTTGGTTTTCTAAATTTTGTCCAAAAACCTTGAGAAAGAGAGCCAAGAGATTCGAAATTATGGCTTCTCACTCTGCCAGAAATACTGAAGAGGGGTCCTCTTCTAAAGCTAAAACTAAAGATAAGTCCCCCAGGAACTCCTCTGAGAATAAATCTGATAAACACAGTAACAATAAAAATGTTGACCAGCCAAAAAAGAGACAATGGAACTGGTCACTGATGAAGTG
Source organism: Neoceratodus forsteri (assembly GCA_016271365.2). Lineage (NCBI taxonomy): Eukaryota > Metazoa > Chordata > Ceratodontiformes > Ceratodontidae > Neoceratodus > Neoceratodus forsteri. Next base: position 660,223,089 of record CM028133.1, read on the forward strand.
CCTGCAAAAATGAAGTTTAAAGAAGAGCATACCACTGCCCCTCCCATGTCAAACCAAGGGGAGATGCCAGTGGCACAAACACATAAAGAAAAGGAAAATCATAAAGAAAGTCAGTCACTTTAAGAAAAGAAGAAAGTCTCTGATGGGGAAAAAGACTTATCCCTGTTGAAGAAATAGCTGAGGCTTGGCACTTACCAAACTATACAGAGTATAATGGAGGGACAGGGAGCGAATCCTCAGGATAACAGGAGCAGCTGCACAGGGGGAGGAAGCTGGATGTCATTTTCCACCTAGGGACAAATGACCTGGCTAAGAAAGGGATCAGAGCAGTGCAAGAAGCATTTGTGGAGATGGGGAGGGGCCTTAGACAAACAGCACACACGGTAACCTTCTCAGAGGTGCTGCCTGTCTATGACACGGGTGAGGCTAGGGTGCTCCACGCCATGGGATTCAATTAGTGGTTGAAAAACTGGTACAGAGCTCAGGGATTTGGCTTTATTGGGGACTGGGGGTCCACCTGGAGGGATGCAGGCCTATACTGGCATGATGGTCTGCATCTGTCCCGGAGGGGAACCAGAATCCCAGGTGATAGGTTTAAATACTTCATTGACAAGCATTTAAACTAGCCAAGGGGGGAGGCACTGGAAAGGAGCAGGGAAATCCTAGCCCCCCCAAAATATCAGGGTACTAAGTGAGGCAGACACCAACATAGAGATGTCAATAGGGAGAAGCGCTGGGGTGAATGGAGAAAATGACAAATGCAATAAGGACAGGGATGGGGCAAAAGGGGTGAGGCCATCAAGAAATGGAGGGTAATGAGTATCAATGCCCATAGTCTGGGCAACAAGCTCCCTGAACTGGTGGCCTTGATGGAAGAGGGATGCCTGGATATTGTAGCAGTCACAGAAACATGGTGCACAGAGAACCATGACTGGGATGTTAACATACCAGGGTACACAACCTACAGGAGAGACAGGGAGGGCAGAAGATGGGGGGAGTAGCTCTCTATGTAAGGGAAGGGATAAAAGCAACTGAACAAAAGAGTAAACAGGGAGGAGAGGAGGCACTGTGGGTCACCTTAGAGACTGGAAATGGCACCACAATCTGCACAGGGGTTGTATATAGACCCCCATGTCAAGGGGAGGGAATGGACAAGGATATGATAGAAGGCATGCTAATGATGGCAGAGAAAGGGGAGATACTGTTGATGGGGGACCTTAACATGCCAGATGTTAACTGGAACACCTTTGCAGCAGCCACATAAAAAGCAGGGCCATTCTTGATGCCCTTCAGGTGGCATGCCTCAAACAGCTAGTTTTGGAACCTACTCATGAGGGGAGCAATCTTAGACCTCGTACTGTCAAATGGGGACAGTGAGAGGATCTCAGATCTAGAAGTGGGTAGCTATTTGGGAACAAGTGACCACCAAACAGTGTGGTTCATGATAAACTCAGCTACAGAGTCAAGCCATACAAAAGTGAAGGTTCTGGACTTCAGGAGGGCTGACTTTGGCAAGATGGGAGAGTGCCTTAGAAAAGCACTAGCAAACAGGTTAGAAGGAGGGGTGGAGCAACAATGGGTAAATATCAAAACTGCCATCACAGAGGCAACAAGCCTTTGTGTGAAGCAAATAAACAAATCAAAATTAAATAAAAAGCCACTATGGTTCTCAAAAGAGGTGCCTGTGAAGGTTAGGGAGAAAAAGATAGCATTTAGGAAGTATTAGGAAACACAGAAGGAGCAGGACAGAGAACTGTACCAGTTAAGGCAGAAGGAAGCAGGGAGGATAGTCAGAATAGCAAAGGCACAAACTGAGGAAAAGATAGCCAACTCGGTTAAGAGGGGGGATAAAACCTTTTATAGGTATATCGAGTGTGAAAGACAAAGGGAGGCTAGTGAGGCTGAATAAGAATGGACGGTGATGGGCAGAGAGTGACAGTGAAAAAGCAGGAAACTGAATGAATACAGTACTTCTGTTCAGTATTCACAAAAGAGGAAGTGGGGGAGGTGCCTAATCCAATTAACAGAAGCACTCTGGGGGTCGATCCCAGTCCTTTCACAGAAGAAAGGGTTCTGAAAGAACTCCTAAAACTGAAGGTGGACAAAGCAATGGGGCCAGATGGAATTCACCCCAGAATTCTAAAAGAATTAAGCAGAGAACTAGTGACACCACTGACTACCCTTTTTAACAAATCATGGGAGGATGGTGTGGTACCTGAGGACTGGAAGAAGGCAGATGTGATTCCTCTTCACAAAAGTGGGATCAAGACAGAGGCAGGAAACTACAGACCTGTCAGTTTGACCTCTGTGGTAGGGAAAGTGATGGAATCACTTCTGAAGGAAAGAATTTTTGAGTACCTAGAGGCCAGTGGAGCTGGGACCCAAGGCAGCATGGGTTCACAGCAGGAAGGTCATGTCAGATGAATCTAATTGATTTCTTTGACTGGGTGACCAAAGTAGTAGACCAGGGAGGGGCTGTGGACATGGCCTACCTAGACTTTAGCAAGGCATTTGACACAGTCCCACACAAAAATTAGTAGTCAAATTAACCAGCCTGGGAGTGGGTCACAGGGTGGTAGCCCTATAAACATTGGCTGAACAACAGGACACAGAAGGTAATTGTAAATGGAGTCCACTCTGAAGAAAGAGGGGTTACTAGTGGGGTACTGCAGGGTTCAGTACTGGGTCCAGTCCTTTTTAATGTCTTTATAAGTGACATTGCAGAGGGACTGGAAGGAAAAGTATGCCTCTTTGCAGATGACACAAAGATCTGCAACAGGGTTGATACACAAGGAGGGTGTGGAAAGGATGAGAAGGGACTTGGCAAGGTTGGAGGAATGGTCAGAAGTATGGCAGCTTGGATTCAATGCAAAGATGTGCAAAGTAATGCACCTGGGAAACAAAAACCCAGGGGAAGATTACACAATGGGGGGAGGTAGTAACAACAACAAAAATGGAAAGGGACCTGGGGGTAATCATATCAGATGACCTTAAGGTTGGCAAGCAATGTGAGAAGGTGGTAGGAGGGCTGGGGGGATACTGGGATGTATAGGGAGAGGCATCACCAGCAGAAAACAGGAAGTTGTTATCCCCTGTACAGACAGTTGGTGAGACTCCATCTGGAGTACTGCGTCCAGTTCTGGAGACCCCATCTCCACAAGGACATAGACAGGATGGAGGCAGTTCAGAGGAGGGCAACTAAAATGGTGCAGGGTCTGCAAGAGAAGCCATACGAGGAGAGACTAAAGGAGCTTAATATGTATACCCTTGAGGAAAGGAGGGAGAAGGGGACATGATAGAAATGTTTAAGTACCTCAGTGGAATCAACAAAGTCCAAGAGGGTAGCATCTTTCAGAAAAAGAGATGTGCAAGAACAAGGGGACACAGTTTGAAGATAGAGAGGGGAACGACTCAAGGGCAACATGAGGAAGTATTTTTTCACAGAGAGGGTGGTGGACACATGGAACAGCCTTCCTGAGGAGGTTGTGGGGTCTAAAACTGTGGGAGAATTCAAGAATGCATGGGACAGACATAAGGCAATTTTTGTGGGGGGGTAGGAAGAAATAGGCTGTTGGTTAAATAGGATCTGCAGCTTATCCTCTAGGTAGGGAAATGGGCAGACTAGGTGGGCCAAGCGGTCCTTATCTGCCGTCAAAGTCTATGTTTCCATGTTTCTATGTAGTATGGGCAATACTTTTTGTGCCCCTCCAACTCCTGTGCACCATAACACTTCTTTTCCATCTTTTGGCCCAGATTATTACTATGACATGGGAGATGGGGATGATGATGATGATAATGATGAATCACAGGGTCATCCCCTAGAAACAGATGCTTCTCCAGACCAGGGATTTGGTACCTCACTGAATGGCCAGGAAGACCTTTCTTCCCTGGTAACCTTTTTACAGCACATGGTAGACACTCTGGATCTCCCTACCCAGGAGACCACAGAGGATGAGGATGAAGACAACAGGGAAATGATGGGTGTTCCACCTCCAAAAAAGATAGTCTGACCATTTTACAAGTCACTAAAGAGAACTACCATGAAGCTACTTCAGACTCTTACTTCTTTGATTGGAGTAGACAAAACAATTGACAGAAAGTAGCTAGCCAGGAATGATGCTGACTTTCTCTATATTCACCCTAGCCATGAAGGGGTGGTGCAGGCGGCAGCATGTGATAAGGCTAAAGTCACACTATCCTCTCAGCCTCCTGAGAACAGTTCAGAATATTAGACTTTATGGCACAAAAATCTTACACCACAGCTTCTTTACTTTTGCGCCTATCTACTTACTTGGCATACTCTGCCAAGTACCAGAAGGCCTTGTGGAATTCTGTTCTGGGCATCTTCAACCAGAAATCAGATAAGATGGTACAGGGCATCGCTGAAACTGTGATAACTGAACTAGAAGCCACTAAGTATCAGTTCCACATGGCTATGGACAATAATGATGAGGTTACCAGAGTCATGGCCTAAGTCATTTCACGAAGGTGCCTGGCATGGTTAAGAACTACAAAGTTGATGCAGAATACCCAGTCCAAAGCTATGGACTTCCCCAGTGAGAATAATTTACTTTTTGGGGATAAGACTGAAGCAAGAAGTACTGATGACACTATTCTTTTCTCCTCTGGCCCTTCAACACTTAAAGTTCAAGCCACCCTCCAAAATGACTTCAAGAACATTCAGCACTGGTTCAGTCAAAACCAGCTAAAAGTAAACACCTCCAAAACTGTGTCCACGGTGTTTGGTACAACACAGAAACTGTGCAGATCATCCCTCCTTCCCCCTATCACTTTGCTGAATGGCTCCCCTCTTGATCAGGTTACCAAATACAAATTCCTAGGCATTTGGCTAGACCCCCGCTTATCCTTCTCGGCACACATTGATGCCATTACCTCTAAACTACACCCCAAACTTGGCATGCTGTATCGCCACAGAGATTCTCTCCCACTATCTGCCCAACGTGAAATCTTCTCCAAAATTATCCTCTCCATTTTTGATTATGCAGATGTAGTCTACTGCTCTGCCCTGGCAACCACCCTGTCCAGGTTAGATACCTTACTTAACTCGTTCTGCCATTTTACAACAAATACCCCCCTTCGTATTCAACACTGTAATCTTTACTCCATTCTTGGACTCTCTCAGCTGTCTCACAGACATTATGTACACTCCCTCAATTTCATTTCTAAATTTTGGTTTAATATGCTTCCCTCCTACCTAATGGAAACTCTCTACCCTGACTCTCGCCCCTCTTATGAGTTCAGGCATAGAAATGGAAGACATTTCACTCTGCCCCATCCATCCTCATTGGCTGGCAAAGCTGCTTTCTCCTTTCTGCTACCCTGTCTATGGAACAAACTCTCCCCCCCTTGTCAGGAACTCTCCCTCCCATCCTGCCATCAAGCAACAACTGCACCTCCTTCTGCACCCCCCCCCCATTTCTGTCACAACTGAACAAATCCAGTTTCTCCCTACTGGCTTTCTTGACCTCTACCTCGAAAGCACTTACAAAGCAGCTCTTGACGCCATGCAGCTTCTGTTTGCCAACCTCAGCACTTATGTCTACTGGACTGTAATCCTTCCATGTGTTTTAAAGCTACTGATCTGTAACTGCTCTTCTACCTGCTGTTATCAAATCATACTGTATCATTATTTATTGAAAATAGATTATGTTTTGCATCTCCTCTTCCCCCTTCCCCCTGGGTCGCACCTGGAATTAAGCCTTGGCTCAGTGTGCCTTTCCCAGTTACCAATTGTTTAAATAAATAAATAATATATGAAAAAGATGGAGGAGTAGAAAACCACCCATGAGAGCAACACTACAAAAGAAAAGTCTCTACTTCTCAAAAAGCCCATTATAGAGGAAACATAGGCAGAGGATTTTATCCTAGGGCATATTTCCCTATGACAATGCTCATGGAATATTCCCAAACAAGAGGTTTCTTTAGAGGAAGGGGCAGGATGGTCCAGAGAAGAGCTGCCACCACTCCTGCACCTGCTTCCCAGTCTAAACCCTGATTTCAGCGACCAGGTCAACCTCCCAAAACCCAGTAGGGGGGCATACTCTCCCACTACGTCCAATCCTGGAACCACATACTTCAGACAAGTGGGTCCTGGAGGTAGTGGAAAAGGGCCTATCCCTTCGGTTCAAAATGTTTCCAACTTTCAGGGGTCCTTTACTGTTAAAACCCCTAACTCCAACAGAAACACTTCTGTTGGAATTGGAGGTAAAGAATTTGCTATCAGCAGAAGTAGTGGAGAGGGTACCCTCTTCCCAGATGAGAAAGGGCCTCTACTCCAGATACTTTCTCACAGAGAAGAAGAATGGGGAGTGATGACTTATTCTTGACCTCAGGTACTTAAACAGGCACTTACTGAAACCAAAATTCAAAATGAGCGCTCTCAAAATGGTGATTTATTCTTTGCAACAGGGAGACTGGTTAGCCTCCCTAGATCTAAAGGATGCCTATTTCCATATTCCAGTAAGACAGTCCCACAGAAGGTTTTTGAGATTCAGACTGCCATCAGGACACTACCAGTTTGCAGCCATGCCTTTTGGCCTGACATCAGCTCCAAGGGTATTCACCAAGTGCCTAGCTGTTGTGGCAGCTTACCTAAGGAAACAGGGCATAGCGGTCTATCCATATCTGGACAACTGGATTCTGGTGGGAAACACCACTCTGCAAGTCACAGAGGCTCTCAGCTGCACAAAACAAACTTTACATTCTCTGGGGTTCCTAATCAAGGAAAAGAAATCCCACTTAAATCCAACTTAGCTCCTTACCTTTATAAGAGCACAGTTGGATGCACAGCAGAGCAAAGCTTTCCTTCTATCAGACAGGATCCAAAATTTCCTGTCAGTGGTAAACTCTTTTATCCTGAACCAGCCCAGGCCAGACAGACATTTTCTAAGGCTCCTGGGACACATGAGCTCTATCACAGCTGTTGTTCCAGGTGTCAGATTCCAGATGAAGGACATACAGTACCACCTACGGGCTCACTGGCCCCAAAGAAGGCATTCTCTGTCCAAGCTGGTTCCAGTCACAAAGACATTACTCTGAGCTCTGGACTGGTGGAAGGATAAAGCCAGCCTCTCAGTAGGCATTCCATTCCAGCTTTTTACACCCACAAAAATCATTACTACAGATGCCTACTTCCTGGGGTGGGGAGCTCATCTGGACAATCACACTGTGACATTTGGTCTCCCAAGGAATCCATAAGCCACATCAACCTGATGGAGCTCAGAGCCATCTACCTGGTCCTAAAATTATTTGCCTCTTGGGTAAAAGGCCAATCGGTGCAAATCAGGACAAACAACACCACTGCCATGTTCTATATAAACAATCAGGGTGGCACAAGATCCTCTGGCAATGAGAATTTGGCCTCTGGCTTATTCTCTCGATGTAAGCTTACATATTCCGGGCAAGGACAACACCCTGACAGATGCCCTGAGTCACATCAGCCATGGTCACAAGGAATGGACTCTGAACAAACAGGTGCTTGTCATAATTTTCAGGATGTGGTGCTTGCCTCTCACCTCAACCATCAACTCCCTCTGTGCTGCTGCAGGCCCCCCACAATAGGGACTATCCCAGCAAATGCTTTAACTCTGGACTAGACAGACAAGTTTCTTTATGCCTTCCCTCCACTTCCTCTGATTCACAAGGTGTTGCTGAAGCTGAGAGCCCAGTCAGCAATGATGATCCTGGTGGCACAGGAGTGGCCAAGGCAACCTTGGTTCCTGCTCCTGGTAGTCCTGTCGCACAACAAGCCCATTCTACTTCCCCTCAGTTGCTCTCTCCTGACTCTACCACAGCTAAGAGTGACCTATCTGAATCTGCAATCCCTTCACCTCAACGTTTGGCTCTTGAGGAGTTAGAGTATCCAGTACTCAGTATTCTGAACAGGTCCTTAAAATCCTAAAGGTGTCCGAAATGCCCAATACCAAGAAAACTTACACAGCTAAATGGAAAAGATTTTCTGTCGGGTGCAAGGGGAAACATATAAATCCTCTCAAAGCCCCAGTGCCCAGCCTTTTGGATTATTTAGTCCATTTACAGACCTCATGCCTAAAGGCCTCATCTTTAAAACTTCACTTAGCTGTAATTTCAGCTTACCTTTCCATAGGTAAGGACAAGTCAATCCTTTCATTGCCTGTTTTCAAAAGGTTTTTCAAAGGCCTACTCCACCTTCATCCCCCAATTAGGGAACCTGCTCCCCACCGGAGCCTTAATCTGTGCATTGTCAAACTCATGGAACCACTTTTTGAGCACATGGCTATGGCACACTTAAAGTATGTTAACTGGCAAACAGTCTTCCCGGTCACCATAACCTCTACAAGAAGAATCTCAGAGCTGCAGGCGCTATGTACTGAGCCTGATTACTTAATCCCTCACAGGAATAAGATAGAGCTCAGAACTAATAGAAAATTCTTACCTAAGATGGTGTCCGAATTTCACCTTAACCAGACTATTACCCTTCCTGTGTTCTTTACTGAAAAATCCATTCCTGGAGAACACAGACTCCATACCTTGGATGTAAAAAGAGCCATGTCTTACTATCCGGAACACACCAAACAGTTTAGAGGTTCCACAACCCAGCTTTTTCTCACCTATGGGGAGGTAGTTAGAGGAAGTCAAGCCACTAAGAGGACTATCTTTCACTGCATAGTCTCCTGTATTCAGTTTTGTTATGACAAGGCTGGTAAACAGCCCCCTGAAGGCCTCAGGGCACAGTCTACCAGGGGAGAGCAAATGGGAGCAAATGGGACACAGGTAAGCCCCGAATTGGTAGGGCAGTTACACTCAGAAAAGAGATTCTCTGTCAAAAATGGTACCAGTCGTGGGAACCCTGCTCCAAGCACTGCAATGGTGGCAGGAAAAGGACAACCTCAGGGAAGGTGTACCTTTTCTCCAACTGCCACCATCAGCAGTCTTAACAACAGATGCCTCCCTTCTAGGATAGGGTGCCCACCTAGGGGAGCACACTGTTCATGGTACCTGGCTCCAGCAGGAGTCTCTGCTCCACATAATGGCTGGAAACAGGGCAATTTATCTGGGCATTCAGTCTTTTGCTTCAGTGCTGCAGGACAAGATGGTTCAGGTCAGAACAGACAATAAAACCACAATGTACTAAATAAACAAGCAAGGGGGCACAAGATCATCCCCCCCCTGTGCACAGAAGCCATGAAAGTGTGGAATCTGGCTTACTGCCTGGGATCTCCTTCTCAGCAGTCCACCTCCCAGGGAAGGACAATGTTCTCACAGATGCTCTCAGCAAGATCAACCAGAATCACCATGAGTGTTCACTGAACAGGCAGATCCTGCAGGTGGTGTTCAGAAGGTGGGGCATCACAGAGGTGGACCTCTTTGCAGCCCCAGACAATCACCAGCTGCCACAATTCTGTTGCAGGCACCCTGCAGTGGAGTGGGCACAGACCCTCTGGATGCACTGCTGTTGGATTGGACAGGGCAGTTCCTGTATGCCTTTCCTCCATTTCCCCTGTTGCTCAGAGTACTGAACAAGCTCAGGGCTCAACCAGTGACAGTGATTCTCATTGCCCCAGATTGGGAGAGGCAGCCCTGGTATTCCCTGCTGCTGACCCTGTCAGTATCCAAGCCAATTTCCCTACCCAGTAGGCACAACCTATTGACCTTCTCTCAGGACAGGGTCCTTTACCCCACTCTCCAGTTCCTCAGACTCAGAGCCTGGCTCTTGAGGACTTAGAATATGCTGACCTGCACCTCTCAGAAGGGGTTCTAGAGGTCCTTAGGCCGGGTTTCTAGAAAACCCTCTACTAGAAAGACGTACACCTCAAAATGGAAGAGGTTTTCCATTTGGTGTCAGCAGAAACAGATAGACCATAATCATGCTGGGTTATCAGTCATTTTGGACTATCTGGCACACTTGCATTCCCTGGGCCTTCGGTCTTCCACCCTTAAGGTACACCCAGCAGCTTCTTTGCATACCCATCAGCTGGAAAAGGGGTATCCCTGGCTGTTAACCAGGTATTCAGAAAGTTCTTTAAGGGCCTACTGCACTTGAATCCCCCTCACAGGGAACCCACTCCTGCATGGAACTGCAATATATGCATTGGCCAGCTAATGCAACCACCATTTTAACCCATGTCCTCAGCAAAGCTTAAGTATGTGACATGGAAAACAGTGTTTCTGGTGGCCATCACCTCAGTCAGGAGGATCAGTGAACTCTAAGCCAAGGGACAAAGTGGTCCTTAGGACTAACAGGAAGTTCCTCCCAAAGGTGGTCTTGGACCTTCACCTTAATCAGTTCGTCACTTTACCAGTTTTTTTCTCTGACCACTCCAGTTCAGGGGAACGTAGACTGCATAGCCTTGATATCAAGAGAGTGATAAGATACTACTTGGATCATACAAAAGGCCACAGGCAGGATAGAACTCAACTCTTCCTAACCTATGGAGAAGTGAGGAAGGGAAAATCTGCCTCAAAGAGGTCCATTACTCACTGGATTGTTGCCTGTATTCAATTCTGCTACAGCAAAGTGGGTAAAGAGCCCCATGAAGGCCTCAGGATCCATTCTACAAGGGGTACAGCTGCTTCAATAGTGACTTGTATTATTTTATTATTGTGGAAATTGTGTTTTTGTCTCGGTTCTTCATCGGTTGGTCCGGTTAGGAACCGACTTGTCTGATTATTTTTGTATTTTTCTGGGATTAGTGTGGTGTTCCGGTGCCGATCGGTTTCAAAAGAACCAGACTGTTTTCTTGTTCTTTTACGGAACCCGTGACACAGTTCATAACCGATCGATTCTTCATTACCTGGCTTGAAAGCTTTAAGGGTAATTTGTTAGGTTGGCCATATCTGAGAAACTCAAGAAAAAAAACAGTCCCACTGGGTTTCAACACTGTACTGAGTGTGGGGAGGCTTTTGCCAAGGCCGACCACCACCTCATCTGTGTTTATTGTCTGGGATTTGACCACCTCAAAACAGACTGCCAGATTTGCAGAAACTTCCCCTAAAGCCACTCTTGAAAAAAGGTTGAGTAGGCTGAAGGAAAGGGAGGCTGAGAAGTCCATAGATACAGACGGCCAGCCCGGTTTGGTTGCGGCCGAACCTGAGGAGGTGCCTACTGATCTAGGCAATACCTCCTCGGGCAAAAGGAAGTCCAACTCCGCAGGGTCGGTTCCATTGAAAAAAAAGCAGAAGTCAGACAGTTCGCATACAACACCGTGTTCTCCAACCGCTGATGAGATAGCCAAAGCGATCAATATAGTTCAATCACTTCACCTGGTTTTGTCCAAACCAGTACCGTCGGTTAGGTGGTCGGTTCGGTCAGATCCGATTCATTCAGATTACGATCTGGATGCTATCTATGAGGAGTGGGAGGGAGAAGAAAAATATCCCGATGACGAGGACGAAGGCAATGACTACGAAGGTCTGGATGTGCCCATTGAACTGGACATCTCCCTAGACAGGCCCTCCAATATCTCCCCTTCCAGGCTTTCTGAGTCCCCCTTCACACTTCTTGTTTTACAAGAAGATGGCTGAAACCCTCCAGCTCCCTATGGTTGAAGCTGCTGAGGAGGAGGAACAGCCTGATTTTGAAGAAATGATGGACATCCCAGAGTCCAAAAGATTGTCTATCCCTCTTCACAAGTCCTTGGGGAAACAGACACAAAAACTTTTACAAACACCTAACTCCTTACCTCCTGTGGATAAGAGAATGGACAGAAGGTATATCTTATTAGGCTCAGGCACAGAGTTCTTAAACACTCATTGCAGCCATGCTGGGGTAGTGCTGGTTGCAGCCTGTGACAGGGCTAACATACCTTTGGCTTCACACACCACGGACAAGGACTCCAGGAAAGTTGATGCCATAGCTAAGAAACAATACTTGGCATCCTCTTTGGGACTCAGGCAGGCAAATTACATGGCCTACACAGCCAGGTGCCAGAAATACAGGTGGGATATGATTCTGGAACTGGATAAACAGGCCTTCCCCAGCTAGCCAAAGAGCTGGAGGAGGTGGCTGCTGATGGAACTGAGGCATCCAAAGTGCAATTTCATGCTGCTGTGGACTCCAATGATGTGGCATCAAGAGTCATGGCTACATCTGTGTCTCTCTCTGAAGACATGCTTGGCTCAGATGTACTAGCCTTTCGCAGGATACTTAGGCCAAGACTATAGATTTCCCTGTAGTGGGTAACTCTCTCTTTGGGGAGCAGACAGAGGCTTACATGAAAAAAATGGATGCGTATAGAACCACCTACAAGAGTGCACAGGCCAAGGAGAGGCAAGCCACTCCTCAGAAACAGTAGTCTAGGGGCAGGGGCAGGCCTTTTCACAGGCCTTTTTACCAAGCCCAGGCTTCCACTTCCTTCCCACAGAGGGGATTCTTTTGAGGGAGAGGCAGGAAGGGGATGAGCAGGGCTACATCTTCTTCCCAGTCCAAGTCTCCTGCCAAGCAGACACCCCGATGTGTCAGCCCAGGTCGACTCCCCCATTTCAATAGGAGGCTGGCTGACTTACTACTTCCAGGCCTGGAAGTCTGTTACCTGAGACAAGTGGGTCCTGGAGGTAGTAAGCCAGGGACTGACCCTCAGCTTCAAAAGGTTTCCAAAAATGAGGGCCAGGTCTTTTCCACCTGCATCCATCCCAGAGAGCCTCGCATTAGAGGCAGAGGTGTCTTCTCTTCTGGCTCTCAGAGCTGTGGAGAAGGTTCCTACTCAACACAGGGCCAAAGGTCTGTACTCCAGGTACTTCCTTGCCCCAAAGAAGACAGGGGAGTGGCGACCCATCCTAGACCTAAGGTATTTGAACAAACACATCTCCAAACCAAAATTCAAGATGGTGACTCTGGGAATAATTCTTCTCTCTCTAAGGCCAGGGGATTGGCTAGCATTCCTGGACCTCAAGGATGCCTACTTCCATATTCCTATCAAGTGCTCCCACAGAAAGTACCTCAGGTTCGAGTTGCCTTCAGGCCACTATCAGTTCACAGCCATGCCATTCGGCCTAACATCAGCTCCAAGGGTGTTTACAAAGTGTCTTGCAGTAGTAGTTGCCTACCTCAGAAGGCAGGGCATTTCTATCTTCCCATATCTGGATGACTGGCTAATTGTGGATCAGTCATCAGACCAGGTCAAGTCTGCTCTGCAAACCACTCAAGACTTGTTCAGTTCTCTGGGGTTTCTCCTCAATCTCCCAAAGTCTGTTCTCGAACCAGTACAACTCCTTACTTTCATAGGGATAGAACTGGATACTATCCAAGCAAAGGCCTTCCTTCCTCTGACAAGGGTAAAGGCCCTAACAGATCTTGCTTCCTCTTTTTGGCCTCTGGTCTCTTGTCCAACAAGGCAGCTTCTGCAACTTCTGGGTCACATGGCAGCTTCCACTGCAGTGGTACAAAGAGCCAGATTTCAGTTGAGGGACATTCAGTTCCACCTAAGGTCCTTTTGGTCTCAGAAAAGAGACTCTCTCACCGAATTGATTCCAGTGACTCAAACTCTGGTCCAAGCTCTCCAATGGTGGCTGGGCCAGGACAACCTCACACAAGGAGTTCCATTTCTCTCTCAAGTTCCCTCAGGAGTCCTAACTACAGATGCTTCTCTCTTAGGTTGTGGAGTCCATTTGGGAGCCCCTACTGCTCAAGCGGTCTGGTCTCCACAAGAGTCTCTCCTTCACATCAATCTCCTGGAACTCAGGGCAGTGTTTCTAGCCCTTCAGGTCTTCTCAGAGTCAGTCAGGGGCAAGGTGGTCCAAGTCAGGACAGACAACACCACCACAAAGTGGTATATCAACAAGCAGGGAGGCACTCGGTCCATGGCCTTGTGCACAGAAGCCATGAAACTGTGGTCTCTAGCCTATTCTCTTCAGACTTCCCTGATAGCAGTTTACCTTCCAGGAAAAGATAATGTACTAGCAGATTTCCTGAGCAGATGCCGTGATGCCCTGAGCAGAATTTCTCAGGGGCATCATGAATGGTTCTGGGACCCTCCCATACTTCAGGTCATCTTCTCCAGATGGGGCACTCCAGAGACAGATCTCTGTGCAGCCCCGGGCAATCACCAACTTCCTCTGTTTTGTTAAAGACCTCCAGTACTAGGGACTGTTCCTCTGGATGCTCTCATTCTGGATTGGAAGGGCAGGTTTCTCTATGTCTTTCCTCCCTTCCCTCTATTGTTCAGCGTCCTGATCAAAATCAGATCTCAACCCTGCACAGTGATACTAGTAGCTCCAGATTTGGCCAGACAGCCTTGGTATCCTCTACTGCTGTCTCTGACAGTGTCACGTCCCCTGTGTCTTCCCAAGAGATACAATCTCCTAACCTCCTCCCAGGGGAGGATCTGGTACCCCAATCTCCAGTGTCTCAACCTCAAGGCCTGGCTCTTAAAGAGTTAGAATATGCAGACCTGCATCATTCTCAAGGAGTCCTGGATATTTTGAAGGTTTCCAGGAAACCTTTCACTAGAAAAACTTACAATTCCAAATGGAAAAGATTCAGCATTTGGTGTTCTCAGAAGAGCATTGTGCCTGACTCTGCAGGCATTGCTACAGCCTTAGATTATCTGGTTCATCTTAATGGTTTAGGCCTTAGGCCTGCAACTCTGAAGGTTCACCTAGCAGCTGTCTCTGCATTCCTTTCAGCAGGGAAGGGCTCTTCCCTGGCATCTCATCCTGTTTTAGTACATTTTTCAAAGGTCTGGTTCACATTAACCCTCCCTTTTGAGAGCCTTCTCTGGCCTGGGATCTTAATGTCTGCATTGCCCAGCTTATGCAGCCACCCTTTGAACCTCTGGCTTCAGCTGAGCTGAAGTACTGGACTTGGAAAACTGTGTTCCTGGTAGCTATTACTTCTGCCAGACAGATTAGGGAATTACAGGCCTGTCAGTCGAACCTGACTTCATCTCCTTCCATAGGGATAAGGTGGTCCTAAGAACCAATAGGAGGTTCTTACCCAAAGTGGTATCAGATTTTCATCTGAACCAGTCTATGTCTCTTCCTGTGTTTTTCACTGAACATTCTTCTTCAGGGGAAATAAGATGACACAATTTGGATGTTAAAATGGTTCTTAGCTATTAAATAGAGCATACTAAGATACACAGAAACAACTATCTTCAATTGTTTCTCACTTATGGTGAAGTGGGAAAAGGTAAGACTGCTACTAAAAGAACTATTGCTAGGTAGATTGTTGCTAGTATACAATTCTGCTATGACAAATTGGGCAAAACACCCCCTCCAGGCCTGAGGGCTCACTCGACTAGGGGTACAGCTGCTACTCTGTCTGCTGCCAGAGATATACCCTTGTTAGAAATCTGTAAAGCAGCCACCTGGAAAATAGTCCATACTTTCACCAAGCATTACTGTCTGGACATCCAGGCTAGGAGTGATGCTAGGTTTGGCACAGCAGTACTGCTGAGCCTGTTCCCAAAGTAGGTTCTGCATTCCCTCCTCCTAGGGTAACTGTTTGGTAGTCTGCATAATGTCAGAATACAGCAAGACTTCATGTTGTTTGAAGAAAAACTTACCATAGTAATGTTGTTTCTTCTAATGGAGTCTTGCTGTATTCTAGCCTCCCTCCCTGCCTCTCCTCTCAAAACCTAGTTTTTGGGATGTGGGCTGGCAGGTACAGTGTTGCACCTCAGGGGTGTACCTTGTACCCTTCCTCTTCAGGGTGGGGTATTTGTTTTTGTTACTGTTGTTATGTTTTTTATATATATATTATATTGTCACTATCTCGTTTTTCTTGGGTTCTCAACTTTAGTCTTTCGGGACCTAAATTGTTGCCTTTTGGCCATATACCACACGATTTCCATAGTTAGTACTTAGTTAGTTTGCTCGTAAGAATCTGATGGTTACACTGGTAAGTACCAGAGACAGAGGTTTGAAAACCGAGCTCGAGCTCAACATTCTGTGCTCATGCATAGAGTTAACTCTTTCCTCTCTGGGGCAGTTCAAGTGCTGGGGCTGACTGCATAATGTCAGAATACAGCAAGACTCCATTAGAAGAAGCAACATTACTATGGTGAATTTTTTCTTTTCCACCACTGTAAGGTTTGAATAACAGCCTCTGTTACTGGGATCAGTTATGGCATCTTGTCTCTTTTCTGTGACCAGTGAGATCTGAGGTCAGACTGCAGATCTCTCACTTTGTATCTTGCCCCTGAGACGGTACCTGTTGCTGCAGCTATGTGACCCAGAATCTGCAGATACTGTTTTGCTGGGCAAGGCTGGTTTCATTTGAAAGAAGCAGCTAGGTTGAAAATACTTTTCATCCTGTCCTGAGGGAGGAAAGCTCTTCCCTATATTGTATCCAGCTCTGCTCCTATGAATTGCAACACCTGAACAGGTGTAAGAACAGACTTTTCCTGGTTTATCAGGAATACTAGAGATTGCAGAAGATGCACTGTTGATTGCAAATGCTCCGAGACCTGTTGTGGGGACTTGCCCACAAGCAGCTAATCATCCAGATAAGGAAAAACTAGAATACCAGACCTTCTTAGATGTGCCACCGCTACAGCTAGGCACTTTGTGAATATCCTGACTGCTGAGGTCAGACCGAAGGAAAGGGAAGTGAACTGGTAATGGCCTGAAAGGAGCCTGAACCCAAGATACTTTCTGTGAGACTGCCTTATTGGGATGTGAAAATAGGCATCTTTTAAATCCAAGGCTGCCAGCCAATCCCCTTGCTGGATAACTGGTAGTATGGATGACAGAGTGGCCATTTTGAATGTTGGTTTGGTCAGAAAGTAATGAGAATAGAAACCCCTTCCCCTGAGATGCACTGGCACAGGTTCCACTGCTTTCATGTGGAGCAATTTTTGCACCTCGTTTTGTAAGAATTTTCCCCTCCATGAGGGAAGCTGGCTTGAAATTTCTTGATTTTGAAAGAGGAAGGGATTTGAAGCATACGGCAAACCCTGATTTACCACTTCCAGAACCCACTTGCCTTTGGTGATGGAAACCCAAGTCTGGAGAAAGTAAGTTAGCCTGCCCCCCACTGGTACTGGGGAGGTTACCTTGACCAACTGGTCAGAGATTTTGTTTTGGGGTTGCCTGAGCTTGGGCAGATTGGGAGCCCTTTCTGGAACCCCTCCTGCTCTAGATCTGAAGTACCCAGTCTGCTGTAAAACTGCTGCTGGAAAGCAGCTTGGCCCTGGTAAAAATGCCTCCCATAAGAGGACCTTCCCCTGTCTCCCCTTCCATAAGGCTTATAGGAAGGGGTCAGCCTGTCCCTGGAGGAGTTACTTTTGTAGGTGGCCTTGTATTCATCCACCTTTTTCATGTAATCCTCAGTATGTTTTCCAAACGGAGTTGTTCTCCACAGGAAAATCCATGGCCTTGGCCTGGGTATCCTGGGTTAGATTAGTGGCTCTAAGCCATGCCAGTCTTTGTAGAACCACTGGCAGAGCCATCCACCTGGCAGTATTGTCATTGGCATCAGCTGCCATCTGGAATTGGTATTTAGCAGCTTCCAGACCAAATCTAGCTATCTCTGCCAGGTTGTCGGGGGGGGCAAGGGAGCCTTCTCTGACATAGCCAGTACTGATTACCACAGTGTTTTCTGATACTGTGCTGCATAAGCTTGGTAATTAGCCAGCCTCTCACCCAAGGAGGCAGCTAAATAACCCTTCTTAGACATACCATTTATTTTGCTGGAATCCTTCTCAGGAGGGTGGAAAGAAAAAATTACTCACCTTAGTAATGTTGTTTCTTCTAATGGAGTCTTGCTATATTATGACAGATGCAGTTTGTCCCACCATTAGAACTGCTCCGGAGGTGAAAGAGTTAACTTCCATGCAGAGCATGGAACTTAGAGCGCGAGCTCAGTTAGAAGCTCTGTTAGGGTGGTTTCAAACCGAAACCGTCAGATCTTTGAGCAAAACTCACTAAGGCTCTGTGTGGAAGCTGTAACCTACACTAGCCAACTGGCTACTAAAATATTCACACATTTTCCTGGTCACAACACCAAGACTCAAGTCAGGGGACCAGAAAATAAAGATAAAATAACTAAATAAAACAAACACCCAAACATAAAGGGGCATCAATAAGTGCCAACAGTGGACTGCCACCCCATACCAGTAGAAGTTCTGAGAGGGGCAGGCTGGGGGAGGTCATATAGCAAGACTCCATTAGAAGAAACAACATTACTAAGGTGAGTAATTTTTTCACAAACAACATGAAGTCTTGCTATATTATGACAGATGCTGACTACACAGCAGTACCTCCATGGAGGAGGGACAGAACCTACTTAGGAATAGGCTCTGAAGCACGGTTAGCAACCAAGCATCCCTCCTGGCCTGGATATCCAGGAGCAAGCTTGGTGAAAGTGTGCATTGTTTTCCAAGTAGCTGCTTGACATATCTCCAAGATAGGGATGTCTCAGCAGCAGCTAGAGATGCAGCTGTACCTCTGGTAGAGTGAGCCCCTCAGGCCTGAGGGGAACCTTACCCAGTTTTTGATAGCAAATTGGATACAAGAGGCGATCCACCTGGCAATGGATCTCTTAGTGGCAGGTCTCCCTTTCCCAACCTCACCATAAGTGAGAAATAGTTGGAGGGAGTAAAACCTGTGACCCTTGGCACGCTCTATGTAGTAACTCAGGGCCCTCTTAACATCTAAGCTGTGCAGCCTCCTCTCACCAGAGGAGGAATGGTCAGTGAAGAACACTGGAAGTGAAATAGATTGGTTAAGGTGAAAATCCGAAACCACCTTAGGCAAAAACTTCCTGTTAGTCCTGAGGACTACCTTATCCCTGTGAAAGGAAATAAAGTCAGTCTCCACTGATAAAGCCTGTAACTCACTTATGCGCCTGGCAGAAGTGATGGCTACTAAATACAGTTTTCCAAGTCAAATACTTAAAGCTCTGCCAAAGACAGAGGCTCAAAGGGGTTGCATCAGCTGAGCAATGCAAACATTAAGATCCCAAGCAGGGGCAGGGTCCCTGAATGGAGGATTAGTATGAAGCAATCCCTTAAAAACTTGGAAAATACAGGGTGAGCAGAAAGAGAAGAGGGTTTCCTGCTGAAATGAAAGCAGAGACAGCTGCCAAGTGCACTTTCAGGGTAGCTGGTCTCAGTCCCAAAGAATTAAGATGGACCATATAATCCAATACAGTGGGTAAATCAGCAGATTCTGGGAAATATGCCCCAGAACACCATATGGAAAACCTTTCCACTTGGAGTTATAGGTAGCCCTGGTGGAAGGCTTCTAGCAGCTTTCAAGATTTCGAGAACACTTTGAGAAAGTTGCAGATCAGCAAACTCTAACTGCTCAAGAGCCAGGCCTTGAGGTTGAGGGATTTGAGATTCGGATACCAAACTCTTCCCTGAGCACAGGTTAACAGATTGTGGTTCCTGGGGAGACACAGGGGAAGATGGACTGCTAAGGACAGAAGGAGTGGGTACCAGGGCTGCCTGGCCCAATCTGGAGCAATCAGAATCATCCTGCAAGGCTGAGACCTGATTTTCACCAGAACCTTGAAAAGGAGAGGGAAGGGGGGGAAGGCAATATAGAAACTTCCCTCCTCAATCTAGGAGAAAGGCATCCAGGGGGACTGAGCCCAAAACTGGGGGCCTGCAACAAAACAGTGGAAGTTGGTGATTGTCTGGGGCTGCAAAAAGATCTATCTGAGGAGTGCCCCATCTGGCAAAAACTATCCCCAGTACTAGGGGATCCAGTGACCATTCGTGATAGCCCTGGGAAATCCTGCTGAGAGCATCTTCCAGGACATTGTCCTTGCCTAGGAGGTGAACTGCTATGAGGGAAGTGTTCAGGAATAAGCCAGAGACCACAACTTCATCGCCTCGGTGCACAAGGTCAAGACCGAGTGCCCCTTGTTTGTTGATGTACCACATTGTAGTGGTGTTGTCTGTTCTGACCTGTACCACCTTGTTCTGAACAGATGCAGAAAAACCTGAAGTGCTAGAAAAACAGCTCTGAGTTCCAACAGATTGATGTGGAGCAGAGATTCCTGAGGGACCATAACCCCTGGGTGGAGAGGTCACCCATGTGAGCTCCCCATCCCAAGAGGTGACATCTGTAGTAAGGGTCAAGGAGTGGGACAGAGGGATGAAAGGCACCCTTGTCTCAGATTGCTCTGATCCTGCCACCACTGAAGAGGCCTGGATCAGGGTTCGAGTCACTGGGATTAACTTGGATAGGGGATCTCTTCTTTGAGACCAGAAAGCTCTCAAATGGAACTGAATGTCCCTCATCTGAAATCTTGCTCCTTGCACTACAGCTGTGGAAGCAGCCATGTGTCCTAGGAGCTGCAGGAAATGCCTTGCTGGTCGAGAGACCTGCAGAGTGAAGGACGAGGCCAGGGCCACCAAGGTCCTTACCCTTTCCAGGGAAGGAAGGCTCTGGCCTGCTTTGTGTCAGTTCTGCACCTATAAAGGTGAGTACCTGGACAGGTTCCAAAACGACTTTGGAAGATTGAGAAGAAAGCAGAGAGGTAAGCAGCTGCTGGGTAACTAGCAGGTGTGATTTGACCTGGTCTGGAGACTGACCCACAATGAGCCAGTCATCCAGGTAGGGAAAAATGGCAATCTTTTGCCTTCTTAGATGAGTAACTGCTACTGCCAGACATTTTGTGAACACCCTTGGGGCAGAGGTAAGGCCGAAGGCATTGCTCTGAACTGATAATGGCCTGAGGGCAGTTCGAATCTGAGGTACTCGATGGGAGCTTCTGATAAGAACATGGAAGTAGGCATCCTTGAGGTCCAGGAAGCTAGCCAGTCCCTGGCCTTAGGGAGGTAAAATCATTCCCCAGAGTCACCATTTTGAATTTGGTTTTAAAGATGCTTGTTCAGATATCTTAGATCCAGGATAGGCCGCACTCTCCTGTCTTTTTGGGGTAAGGAAGTACCTGGAGTACAGACCCTTGCCCTGGTGTGGGAGAAACCCTTTCTACAGCTCTGAGAGCCAGGAGGGTTGAGACTTCTGTTTTCAAAGCAAGAGTCTCTAAAGGGTTTGCAGGTGGAAAAGATCTGGCTCTCATCTTTGGAAATTTTTTGAAGCTGAGAACCAGACCCTGGCTCACTACTTCCAGGACCCACTTGTCTGATGTTAAAGACTCCCAGTCCTGGACGAAGTAAGCCAGCCTGCCCTCTACAGGTAATGGAGAGCCGACCCTGGGCATCCCATCAGGGTGCCTGTTTGGTAGGGGCTTTAGGCTGAGAGGTGGAAGCAGGCCTGCTCATACCCCGTCTGCCTCTCCCTCTGAAGAACCCCGTCTGAGTATAGGCTGAAGAGGAGGCCTGGGTCTGGTAAAAAGGCCTGTGAAAAGGCCTGCCCCTACCCCTGGGGGGCTGCCTCTGAGGAGTGGCTTGCTGTTCCTTGGCTTGTGCACTCCTATAAGTGCTTCTATGTTCATCTATTTTCTTCATATAATTCTCTGTCTGCTCCCCAAACAGAGACAAAGTAGTACACCTGAGCCAGGCCAATCTATGAAAAGCCACAGATGTAGCCATGACTCTAGAGGATACATCATTAGAATCCACTGCAGCATGGAATTGCACCTTAGATGCCTCAATACCATCAAGATCCACCTGCTCCAGCTCCTTTGCAAGCTGGCCAGGGACCGGTTTGGCTAAGGCCATGACAGTATCCCATCTAGATTTCTGGTATCTCGCAACACAAGCCATATAGTTTGCTTGTCTGAGTCCCAAAGATGCTGCCATGTATTGTTTTTGGCCATGGCATCAATCTTCCTGGAGTCCTTGTCAGGAGGATGTGAAGCCAGGGAATATTAGCTTTATCACAGGCTGCAGCCTGAACTACTAACATGACTGCATTGCTGTGAAAGAAAATCTGTATCAGGACCTGACAAAGTGTACCTCCTGTCTATCTTTTTATCTACAGGAGGCACAGAATTAGGAGCATTTAAAATTGTTATTGTTTGTTTCCTGAAAGATTTATGTAAAGGGATGGACAATCTCCTGGACTCTGGGGTATCCATCATCTCTACATAGTCAGGCTCCTCTTGCTCATCCAAAGCCTCCTCTAAAGGAAGCTGGAGGGTCTCAGCAACTTTATTATAAAAAAAAAAATGAGAAGGGGACTCAGCAAGCCTAGGGGGAGATTCACCTAAAGGTCTGTCTGGGGAGATGTCCGGTTCAATGGGCACATCCAGACTTTCAAAGTCACATTCACACTGATCATAATCATCCTCCCCCTCCTCTGGTTCATAAAACTCTCCTATATCATATTCTTGAACGGTGGAACTGACCGAACCGACCTTTTGCCAGATAGTGGTGGTTGGAGGAACAGGGACAGTGACTGGACAATCTGTATTGCCCTGGCTATCTCTGCAGCAGTTGGAGAAGGAATTTTGGACTCCACACCTGCTGACTTTCTAGTTCTCTTTGCTGGAACTGGCTCCTCAGAGTCAGCTTACGTTGCCGAGGAAGTCTGGCCCTGGTCAGAGGGCACTCCCTCTGGTTCGGCTGGCACCGAACTGGGCTGGCCATCCGGGTCAGCGGACTTTTTGGCCTCTCGTTCCCTGAGTCTACCAACTCTCTTATCTAGGGTGGCTGCAGGGAAATTCTTGCAAATCTGGCAGTCTGCATTGAGGTGGTCAACCCCAGACAATAAACACATGTGGTGTGTGAGTCAGCCTTGGCAAAGGCTTCCCCACCGACACTACAGTGTTGAAACCCAGTGGGCCCGGTTTTCCTTTTGGGTTTCTCAGACATAATGCCAGCCTAACCAAAAACTTGCCCTTTTGATGGCAGTGCCAGGCAAGACACCCTTATCGGTTCCCAACCGTGTCACGGGTCGTGGAAAAAAACGTAATGAAATCCGTTTTTTTTTAGAACCGATAAGAACCGGGAACCGCACTCTAACAAGCTTTAAAAGGCTTCAAAACCAAGTTTAAATACAATTCAATCGGTTCAAACCGAACCGATAAACATTTACAAGTTCCACACAGAAAACCTATCTATTACTTACAATACCATAGACAGAGCTTGAACCGATTAGTTTGCGGTTAAAATAAATAATATCGCGGTTAAATTTAACCGAGAAAAGACGCTTTAAACCGAGGAAATGAACCGAGCAGCAGGAGGAATCTCCGGAGCGACTGTTCAGTGAGGCAGAGTAAAGAATCTGACGGTTTCGGTTTGAAACCACCCTAACAGAGCTTCTCTAACCGAGCTCGCACTCTAAGTTCCATGCTCTGCATGGAAGTTAACTCTTTCACCTCCGGAGCAGTTCTAATGGTGGGACAAACTGCATCTGTCATAATATAGCAAGACTTCATGTTGTTTGAAGAGAGAGGGACCCTCACCTTTTCACTGGCTGCCTGCTGGACTATATCTTGATGGTCAGGGTAAGAGTATAAGAACACTGCCCCTTTCTTGTCCAACTGGTATTTCTTATCTATAGGAGGAATAGAATTAGGAGTCTGTAAAATCTTTAACAAGTCTTTTTTAAAGTACTTGTTAATTTGCAAAAATACCTTTTTGTGGGTGTTAAACCCATCAACTCTAAATATTCTACCTCCTCCTCATCATCAATAACTTCATTGGTAGCCAAATCCAATGCATCCACTATTTTTCTCACAAAAGAGAAGTGAGATGAAAAATCCTCTGGTCGAGGAGGAGAACCGAACTCCTGCTCAGGAGAGATTTCAGGCTCTATGGGCTCATTCTATTCAGGATCCATCTCACCATACTCTTCACATTCAGGCTCCTGTACTTCAGGGGTAGGAGCTGGAGCAGGAGGCTTTGGAAGAGCAGGTTGAACAGGCAGGATACCCTGTAAAGCCTGTAAAACTTTCATAGTCTGAGCTATCTACTTTGCAGTTGGCAGGCTGTGAGACACTGTAGAAACACCTTGAGGTGCAGGAGCCTGGAGTTCTAAGTGTTTGGTTTTCTCTGACTTTTTGGAGGGGGCCGGAGAGTCAGCTGGACCACTCCCCCTTTTTTAACTGCTGGAAGCATCCTTATCAGGTGTGGTTACAGAAGGCAAGGTAGTTTCATCAGCATGTTTTGATGGCTGGTTAGAGCCAGATGGACCGCTGTCCACTTTTTTCTTTAGCCTTTCCATTATTTTCTCAATTGTTTTTTGAGGAAAGGAGTTACATATAGTACAGCCTGCTGAAAAATGTTCAGATCCCAAGCAGACTAAACATAAATCATGTTTGTCAGCTTTTGTAAACACTTCCTCACACTTGATACAATTTTTAAAGCCTGGGGGACCAGTTATTTTCTTTGGTTTTTCTTGTAATTCCATTTCCAGGAGAAAAAACAGTAACCGTATATTAGTATTAAAACTAACGGTTTTCTTTTTCTTCTTTTTTTTCTTTTTTTGTCAGTTCAGGAACTGGTTAAGGATCCGAGAAAGAACTGATAACTTTTCAAAACCGAACCAGGTCAGCGATTCACCAGAACCGGAGTAGCAGTTCAAAAGAACCAACCGCACAGATCCACAAAATACAGATAAATTCAAAATTTACAGAAATTAGACTAAAATAATGCTAAACTATGACAAAATACACTAAAATGAACTAAGAAAATCCCGGTTCCTCAGCGGTTATACTGAACCGTGAGGAACCGAGAAAAAAATACAATTTTAACCATAAACTAAATAAAATTAACTTTAAAATGTAATAGAACTAAATTAAACAATAAGGAAAGGCAGTAGTTTAAATATAGGCTGAAATATACTTAATTAAACTGGAACCAACATGAACAGTCGAGAGGAAGATCTCCAGGTGTCTGACTTGTCAGGCAGAGTGAGAAATCTGAGACGTTGCTGGAACGTTGCAATAGATAAGGGCAGCAGTTTGAATATGTGTCTCAAGCAATGATAGGTTCTATCATTTGCATATAGTTCCATTTCTCTCCAGGCAGGTCTACTTAGGAGGCAGACTGCATACAGTTATAAATAAAGAACAATACATGGGGTTAGAAAAATAAACTTCCTGCTGCTGCCTGCCCTGCCTACCTAACCACCTTTTCAGCAATTTCCCAAGTGGGACCTTCAGCCCCTTGGCCCCCCCAATGCCTACCACTGATTGGGTTCCAGTACCTTTACTTGCAAGGGGCAGCAGCTGAGATACTCAGCATCATGAGCAGGCTACACACTTATCATTGCATTAGCAAACAAAACAACAATGGCTCATTTTCCAAAATGGCTGACAGACGTCCTCATCAGTTCTGCAATCCAGCTCAATATCAGTGAAAAATATGGACCACCTACCCAACTTGCCTTTTCCCTGCAGTGCTACACTCAATTTCTTGACACCTACCCTCCAAATTCACCCACTAAATCTCTCCAAATGTTTGCTATTGGAACAGCAAACACTGAAAAAGCGAGACCAGTCAAGACCAGAAATACCTTACAGTGAGATAGTTCCCATGCAATGTCAATGAAGTAAACCTGGGTAAATCACGCAACCAATTCTTTGCCAGGTTATCAGTGGGGAATAGTTCCCTACATACCCCACTTCAAACAAGTTCTGGCCAGACCCAATGTGGCTGTGGAGAGCTTTTAGGAGTGCCAGGAGCGGTGAAAAGAATATGCAGTGCTCTCGCTGCACCATAGTCAGACGTAATACTGCAGTGATTACAGTACTGCGCATGCGTGATACTCGCACATGTGCAGTTTGCCCCAGAGTCAGTCTTGTGCAACATGGCAGTGCTGACATAACTACATGTAACAACCCAGGCAGGTAAGAAAAGGCAGCTGGTGGGGAGCTCATTAGGGGCTTTCTACATAACTGTTTACTCAGCTAACCTGAGAGAAGGATGATTATGTCATTTAGAACTCTCGCAGCAGCATAACCATTTTAGAGTCAGCTGTTCTCAGACAGTGTAGAATGTTCATCAGTAAGTTCTAGTGTGGCAGTTAGAATGGCAGGAGGTCTGCCATTGGGGCTTTCTCAAAAAGAACCCTTGTATTTCTCACCCTAGTTTGGTAAAATCTTCAGGTAACCTGTGAAGTGGTGGAGACCATTTGCCAGCAGGACTCTTTAGTTTCACTCCACAGGGAGTGAGAGGGATTGCAATTTTTATGGATCCAAGGGGCAATCCCCTGAAGGTCCTGAAGTTCACAGCTGCCTTAAGGAAGAACAATGAGTAGAATCTGACAACTACCAGAGAGAGAAAGAAAGGTGCATTTTGTTCTTTCCATGACTCGGACAAAGGAACAACTAATCTGTGAGTACAGAATTTGAGACTGTTCTTTGATGGAGTTGTCTGAGGTGTGTGTGCCCTAGATAAGGCTACATTACACCAGTCAGGACCCCTTTCACCACAACTGTGCTGAATTTAAAGTTAAAGTTGGGAGTCTTACCAATTTATTGGGAGCTGGAGACTCATTTGGTGTAACCCTGAAGGAATGGCAGAGGCTGTTTGGGACAAAGGGTGGGAGGAACACCATCTGGAGTTTCAGGCAGGGCTAACTGGTTCATGGATGGGCACCAGTGTTTCCTGGACAAAGACCATGCACCAGGAGGATTTTAAAGTGTGTGGCACATCCCATAGATATACACTTTGGAAATGGAAATGTGTGGAAAATGTTTAAAGTGTGGGAAATGTTTAAAGTGTGTGACACATCGCACAGATATACACTTTGGAAGAGAGATAGAGATGTTTTTTGTGGAAAACAGTACTGCCTAGCAAAGTGTCCTGCAAAAGAGAGTGTGCCGGTATTGCAATGATAAACCTTTGGGGGACTACCCTTGCTTTAAGTAACATCTGTAAATAAAGCCATACTGCAAAATCCCAGTTACTGCTTTGAAAATTCCACTTATTTCTTCTAGTGTGAACGTTATTGTGGCCCCTCAGCAGTTAGGTCTAGCATTGGCATACTCTTCCCTGGACCTGGTTGTAAATAAAAAGGTTAATTTTAGTATGTACCCCCACCCCCAGTCCTCTAGATAATGAGCCTGGTATACACCCCAACGCTAGGAGTGGTACCATGTGTGTAGTTCTGCCAAAAGTAAATTGTATGCCATTTAGTTGGCAATAGTTCTTTTAAGGGGGAAGCCAGCTAGCCAAAGGTGGTGTGAGGGTTACATACATATGCACAATATTTGTGCATGCGCAGTTTAAGTCAGTGCCACCATGTTGCGCATGGAGGCTGTCATTTCTGCAGTTGTGGAAAGGAAAAGTAGTGCACCAGGAAGTAGGTATGTTTATGCAGCCCGCGAAGGGGAAGGGCTCCATAAACAGAATCACTGGAAACTGAGCTGGAGCACTGTGGCAGAACATCAGACAGTGGTCTAGTTATGTACTTCCACAGTGCTCTTATACAAATCTGATGATGGCATAACATCTGTGGAACTTGGCCCACACAGCCGTAAAAATCAGGCTCAGGAGGAGACTATTAACAAACTAAAGATCTAGCCTGGGACTTGCTCATCATCACAGTCACTTTCTCATTCATTTCTAAGCAGTAATTTCTGGTAAATGTGCCTTAGCTATATCGATCTCAGTGCTGGCAGACTACTTCTCATTTTCACCTGATAGTATTAGGCAGGGGTAGTAGCAGTCTTGAAATGGTAGCTGCTGGTGGTGGCATGCTCTAAAAAAGTGGTCCCCATGCTCATCTGCACATTTTAGAAAGGACCCCTTTGTTTGTTTTTGCTGTAAAAAAAATGACCCCTTTAACACAAAAACAAGGAGTCAGTTAGGGCCTCTAACCAGACCCCCTTTTGCTTCAAGTGAGGAATAACATGATTATGGGTTTGCTTCAGACGTACATTGGCAGCCATAGATGTATAATATTGTTAAACAGTAATCAACTGTATGTAAAAGCTTTCTTTTTGAATGTGTGCTTTCTTAATGTTGTAAATACCACTCCACCCATTTTGTACTCTGCCTCTGGATTTCTGTGCCCAAGGTGCATTATTTTACATGTTTGTGTTCAGGACAAAAAGGCATTTCAAATGAGGGTAGTCACTAATCTAAATTCTTTATATAATTTTTTTAATAGCCATCAGAAATGTGAATTTTGTAAAAACAAAAATGGAAATATGGGCAATAGGATGACCATATTTTACAAAATATAAGGAATTCAGATTAGTGACTACCCTCATTTGAAAGGTCTTTTTGTCCTGAACAACATTCAGGCTGGCTGTTTTTGTGCACCTGGAACAGTTTTAAGGAAATTTAGATTTGTTTAGAATGTGTGCAAATTTGCTAAGAATTCTGCACAGTGCCTTAGGAAGATTCTCAAATAAAAGCAGTTTGGAGTTCTGTCTCCAATATTCTAAACACACAATGGGTCTGAATGAGTTAAAGGGGACAGGAATTGATTACTTATATGCAACTGTTTGAAATGTCCCTATTGGCATCCTGTGATAAGGGCACTCGCTATTGAGCACTCAAAAAAAGGGCAACTCAATAGTGGCGCCTTATCAGACAGCCACTGGATGGGGGGGAACTGTAGGTATAGCAACATTTTGTTGCACGGGGGAAGCGAGCACAGCAGAAGGGGAAGGAGGGTTTATGTGGTATGTTGCTGCGATGGGCTGCCGAGCTGCCCCGTGGTGTGGTGGGTGGGTTGCAGGCTACAGCAGCGAAGGTGCTGGGTTCAGGTCAGGGTGCACATACATTTTGTTGTGCCCGGCCCAAAATTTTTTTTTTATTTGCACACACACACACACACACACACATATGCACCCTTCTGGAGTTGAGAATCCTTTAGTGGGGGGTGCAAGTGCGCAGCCCCCCCACTTAAACATAGAAAATGCAAGTCCCCAGTGCCCTTTTACCGTGTACCAGGGTGTACATCAATGAAATTGATTTTTGCTGATGTACATTCGCCATAACAGCGATCGCTATTTTGCGATCACCGTTATCACATAGATCTGTCTCTATTTTCATAAATTACAATTATACCTCTGAAGGATCCCTATTGTGCCTGATTAAAAACTGAAGCTGTCAGTTGTGTTTTGTTTTTAGATTTATAGAACTGTTATTTAATACAAAAGCTGAACAGGTACATATGCACACATATTGATACATTTAGGATAACAGTATCTCAATTACAAGGGGATCTGTGTTAGGTTTGGGGTTTGAATGTGCACATACACTAGTCTTTTGTTGCAGAACTGCAGATATGTCAAGTTTAAGACAATATAAGTTTGACTATCCATAAGTAATATGGACTTACCATACACAGAGTTTAAGAAAAATGTATCTGAACAGTACTTACACTGTGTAAAATTTGATTGACACCACTGTGTGAAACAGTTGGTGAATGCTTCATTTACACTAGGGAAGGTTGTCTTCTAACCTATTTTTTACTTAACACATAGATATTTTCATATTTATAAGACTTTTAACAATATTTACTATGTATTGCTTAAGCTTATTTTCCTTGTAGTTTTTAATCGTCATTTACTAATGCTAGCACAGACACACACACACAAATGGTTTTAAAATGAAGCTTCAGTTGGTTTATAGCTTTTCTGAGGGAGTGAACTTTCAAGTCAGTGACATTTGACCTTGGAATAGTTTTCTTTTGATGGAACCTTTGCTGTCTTTATATGGTTATGTTTTTTTTTGTTTTTTTTTAATGCAGTTTTAACCAGTGGGGTCCTTAACAAATTTTCATCTGTTCTTTTTTTTTTGGTATGATCTGGGTTTTGAGAAAGTATGTTCTTCTAAAACAACTGCCAGTGTTTTCTGACAAAGGATTCTGTGTAATTCAAAAGCTAAAAGCACCTGCGTTCTTCTTTTGTAACAACTCTGTTGGCCCAATAAAAGGTATCAAATCATCTGTTTCTGTGGATCTTGTGCTACAAGAACCAATGTGGCAACAAGTTTTTCTGTGGCGTCACGGTTTCAGAAATGTTAGCATAAACCTATCAGTGCAGTGCCCACAGTCCTGAAACCATGAAGTAACATAGTCAAAACTCCAAATTCTTGGCTCCATGGAAGGAACTGCACAGAATGTTGTCCATACAAAGAAAAACACAACCAACAGCTTCAGCTTTTATTCAGGCACAGTTAAATAGGGATCCTTTAGAGGTATAACTATAATTTATAAAAATAGAGACATTTCAAACAGCTGTACATAAGTAATCAATTCCTGTCCACTTTAAATTAGGCATGACGAGAGATGAGCAAGGTGGTCTTGTCTAGAATTTCACTTAACTGGCGGAGTGGTTTTCAAAACTGAGGCTGTTTAGAAGTGCAATAACAGTTATGCCAAACAAATGTATATATTTCTAAAAGTATACAAGTTACAGATAAAAAGGCAGTATGAAAGTTTTGCAGGACAAAAAGACCTTTCAAATGAGCCTATTCATTAAGCTGCACTAATTACATTGTTTAAAGTATGGCCATCTGATTACCTCAGTTTTCATTTTTCATAGGAGTTATGCCAAACAAATGTAATTATCTCTAAAAGTATATGTGTTACACATAAACAAGCAATATGAAAGCTGTTCAGGATAAAACTACCTTTCCAATGAGCCTATTCATTAAGTTGCACTAATTATATTTTTTAAACTATGGTCATCTGAATACCTGAATTTTCATTTTTCTTCACAGTTTTCACCTTTTGCATGTCTATATTTAAGAAAATCTAATTAATTCAGATTAGTGACTACCCTCATTTGAAAGGTCATTTTGTCCTGAACAACTTTCATATGGTTGTGCATTGGTAACTTCTACACTTTCTGAGATATTTACATTTGTTTGGCATGACTCCTACTGTGTTCGCTCAGAGAGACAAAAAAAAAAGTCTGTTTGGAAGACCATATTTTACAAAATATAAAGAATTCAGATTAATGACTACCCTCATGTGAAAGATATTTTTGTCCTGAAAAACGTTCATGCTGATTGTTCAAACAACATGAAGTCTTGCTGTATTCTGACATATTGCAGTTAGCCCCAGCACTTGAACTGCCCCGGAGAGGAAAGAGTTAACTCTATGCAGAAGCATAGAACTTTGAGCTCAAGGTTGGTTTTCAAACCTCTGTCTCTGGTACTTCCCAGTGTAACCGTCAGATTCTTTACTCACCCTAACAGTGAAGTCGCTCTGGAGAGTCCTCTGCTCGGTTCAGTAAAGTTTAAAAAGTGTTCAGTTTAAACTGTTCTATTTGTTGTTTTTTTAGATTTCCAGTCTCTGTCTATGGTACTAGTAGTGTAGTAGATAGGTAGTGACTGTGTTTTAGTTGGTAAAACTGTGGAAATTGTTCTTTTCTTCAGTTTCTTATCGGTCAGTCTGGTTAGGAACCGACCTTATGTCTACTTTGTTTTAAAATTGTGTTTTTCTGGGATTAGAGTGGTGTTCCGGTACCGATTGGTTTCAAAAGAACCGGGCCTTTTCTGGTCATTTTTTAAAACCCATGACACGGTTTGTAACCAAGCAGTTATTTATTACCTGGCTTGAAAGCTGCTATAGGATAATTTAGTAGGTTGGCCATGTCTGAGAAACCCAAGAAGAAAACCGGTCCCACTGGGGTTCAACACTGTACTGAGTGTGGGGAGGCCTTTGCCAAGGCTGACCCCCACCTCATCTATGTTTATTGTCTGGGGTTTGACCACCTCAAGTCAGACAGCCAAATTTGCAAAAACTTTCCCAAAGCCACTCTAGAAAAAAGATTGAGTAGGCTGAAGGAAAGAGAGGCTGAGAAGTCGATAGTTCTGGATGGCCAGCCCAGTTCAGTTACGGCCGAACCTGAGGAGGTGCCTACTGACCTAGGCGATACCTCCTCGGGCAAAAGGAGAGCCAACTCTGAGGGTCTGGTTCCGTCAAAAAGGAAACAAAAGTCTGCCAATTCGGATCCTGTACCGCATACTCCAACCATGGACGAGATAGCCAAAGCGATTAGCATTGTTCAATCACTTCGCCCAGTTCTGTCCGAACCGGTACCGCCAGTTAGGCAATCGGTTCAATCGGACCCATCTCCTTTGGATTACAATCCAGATGCTTTCTATGAGGAGTGGGAGGGAGACGAAGACTATCCCGATGATGAAGATGAAGATGATGACCGGGGGGTTCTGGATGTGCACATTGAACTAGACAGCTCCCCAGACAGGCCCTCTAATGTCTCCCCTCTGAGGCCTTCTGAGTTCCCTTCACACTCCTTGTTCTACATGAAGGTGACTGAAATCCTCCAGCTCCCAAAGGAAGAAGAGCCTGATTTTGTGGAAATGATGGACATCCCAGAGTCCAAAAGGTTGTCTATCCCTCTTCATAAGACCTTGGGGAAACAGACACAAAACATTTTACAAACTCCTAATTCATTACCTCCTGTGGACAAAAAAATGGACAGGAGGTACATGTTATCAGGCTCAGGTACAGGGTTCCTTTATAATCATAGCAGCCATGTTGGGGTAGTGCAGGCTGCAGCCTGGGACAGGGCTAAGATTCATTTGGTTTCACACACCCCGGACAAGGACTCCAGGAAAGTTGATGCCATGGCCAAAAAAACAATATTTGGCATCCTCTTTGGGACTCAGGCAGGCAAACTACTGTATATGGCCTACACAGCCAGGTACCAGAAGCCCAGGTGGGATACTGTTCTGAAACTGGCTAAACAGGCCTCCCCCAGCTAGCCAAGGAGCTGGAGAAGGTGGCTACAGATAGAATTGAGGCATCTAAAGTACAATTTCACACTTCTGTGGACTCCAATGATGTAGCATCTAGAGTCATGTCTACATCTGTGTCTCTCAGAAGACATGCTTGGCTCAGATGTACTAGCCTATCACAGGATACCCAGACTAAGGCTATGGATTTTCCTTTAGTTGGTAACTCTCTGTTTGGGGAGCAGACAGAGGCTTACATGAAGAAAATGGATGAATACAGGACCACTTACAGGAGTCCACAGGCCGAGGAAAAGCAAGCCACTCCACAAAAGCAGCAGTCCAGGGGCAGGGGCAGGCACTTTCACAGGCCTTTTAACCAACCCCAGGCCTCCTCTCCTGTCCCACAGAGGGTTCTTTTCTGAGGGAGGGGCAGGAGGGAGATGAGCAGGGCTGCTTCCTCCTCCCAGTCTAAGACTCCTGCCAAGCAGACACCCTGAGTTGTCAACCCGGGTCAACTCCCCAATCCCAGTAGGAGGTAGGCTGGCTTACTACTTTCAGACCTGAATGTCTGTGACCTCAGACAAATGGGTCCTGGAAGTAGTAAGCCAGGGACTAGCCCTCAGCTTCAAAAGGTTCCCAAAAAGGAGGACCAGGTCTTTTCCACCTGCATCAATCTCAGAAACCCTTGCCCTAGGGGCAGAGGTTTGCTCTCTCCTGGCCATCAGAGCCATAGAGAGGGTTCCTACTCAACATAGGGGAAAAGGCCTGTACTCCAGGTACTTCCTTACCCCAAGGAAAACAGGGGAGCGGCCACCCATCCTGGACCTAAGGTATTTGAACAAACACATTTCAAAACTCAAATTTAAAATGGTAACTCTGGGAATAATCCTTCCCTCTTTAAGGCCAGGGGATTGACTAGCATCCCTGGACCTCAAGAATGCCTACTTCCATATTCCTATCAGGTGCTCCCACAGAAAGCACCTCAGGTTCGAGTTGTCTTCAGGCCATTATTAATTCAGGGCCATGCCATTCGGCCTAACATCAGCTCCAAGGGTGTTCACAAAGTGCCTTGCAGTAGTGGTGGCTTACCTCAGAAGACAAGGTATCACCATTTTTCCATATCGGGACGACTGGCTAATCATAGGTCAATCATCAGACCAGGTCAGGTCAGCTCTGCAAACCACCCAGGACTTGTTCAGCTCTCTGGGGTTTCTTCTCAATCTTCCAAAATCTGTCCTTGAACCAGTACAACTTCTCACCTTCATAGGGATAGAATTGGATACTATCCAAGCAAGAGCTTTCCTTCCCCTGGCAAGGATGAAGACCCTAGTAGATCTTGCTTCCTCTTTTCGACCTCAGGTTTCTCATCCAGTGAGACAGTTCCTTCAACTTCTGGGCCACATGGCAGCCTCCACTGCAGTGGTACAGGGAGCCAGATTTCAGGTGAGGGATATTCAGTTCCACCTAAGGTCCTTTTGGTCACAGAGAAAGGACTTTCTCACTAAACTGATTCCAGTGACTCAGACTCTGGTCCAAGCTCTCCAGTGGTGGCTGGACCAGGACAACCTCAGACAAGGAATTCCATTTCTCCCTCAAGTCCCATCAGTAGTTCTAACTACAGATGCTTCTGTTCTAGGTTGGGGAGCCCACGTGGGAGCCCTGACAGCTCAAGGGGTCTGGCTCCACAGGAGTCTCTCCTTCATATCAATCTCCTGGAACTCAGGGCAGTTTTCCTAGCCCTTTAGAGCTTCTCAGATTCAGTCAAGGGCAAGGTGGTCCAAGTCAGAACAGACAACACCACCACAATGTGGTACATCAACAAGCTGGGAGGCACTCAGTCCACAGCCTTGTGCACAGAAGCCATGAAACTGTGGTCTCTGACCTATTCTCTTCAGACTTCCCTGGTAGCAGTTCACCTTCCAGGAAAGGACAATCTACTAGCAGATGCCCTGAGCAGAATTTCACAGGGACATCATGATTGGTCCCTGGATCCTCACATCCTGAAGGTCATCTTCTCCAGGTGGGGCACTCCAGAGATAGATCTCTTTGCAGCACTGGACAATCATCAACTTCCCCTGTTTTGTTGCAGACCTCCAGTCCTGGGGATGGTACCCCTGGATGCTCTCATTTTAGACTGGAAGGGCAGGTTTCTCTGTGCCTTCCTTCCCCTCCCCTCTCTTCCCTCTGCTGTTCAGAGTTCTGATCAAGATCAGAACTCAACCCTGCACAGTGATACTAGTGGCTCCAGATTAGACCAGGCAGCCTTGGTATCCTCTCCTGCTGTCCTTGATAGTGTCACGTCCCCTGTCTCTTCCCAGGAAATACAATCTCCTGTCCTCCTCCAAGGGGCAGATCTGGTACCCCAATCTCCAGTCTCTCAACCTCAAGGCCTGGCTCTTGAAGAGTTAGAATATGCAGCACTACATCTCTCTCTCAGAGAGTTCTGGATATTCTGAAGGTCTCCAGGAAACCTGCCACTAGAAAAACTTACAATTCCTAATGGAAGAGGTTCAGTATTTGGTGTTCTCAGAAAGGCATTGTGCCTGATTCTGCAGACATCTCCACAGCCTTAGATTATCTAGTTCACCTGACTGGTCCAGACCTTAGGCCTGCCACCCTGAATGTTCATCTAGCAGCTGTCTCTGCATTTCTTTCAGCATGGAAGGGCTCTTCCCTGGCATCTCATCCTGTTTTCAGGAAGTTTTTCAAAGGTCTGGTTCACATTAGCCCTCCCTTTAGAGAGCTTACTCCGCCTTGGGATCTTAATGTCTGCATTGCTCAGCTCATGCAGCCACCCTTTGAGCCTCTGGCTTCAGCCGAGTTGATGTACTTGACCTGAAAAACTGTGTTCCTGGTAGCTATTACTTCTTCCAGTTGGATTAATGAATTACAGGCCCTGTCAGTTGAACCTGACTTCATATCCTTCCATAGGGATAACGTGGTCCTAAGAACCAATAGGAGGTTCTTGCCCAAAGTGGTATCGGATTTTCATCTGAACCATTCTATATCTCTCCCTGTGTTTTTCACTGACCATTCTTCATCAAGGGAAAGAAGATTACACAGTTTGGATGTTAAAAAGGCTCTTAACTACTACATACAGCATACTAAAGCACACAGAAATGACTGTCTTCAATTGTTTCTCACTTATGGTGAAGTGGGGAAAGGTAAGCCTGCCACAAAAAGAACTATTGCCAGATGGATTGTTTCTTGTATACAATTCTGCTATGACAAATTGGATAGAACACCTCCTTCAGGCCTGAGGGCTCACTCGACTAGGGGTACAGCTGCTACTCTGGCTGTGGCCAGAGAGATACCCTTGTTAGAGATCTGTAAAGCAGCCACCTAGAAAACAGTACATACATTCACCAAGCATTACTCCCTGGACGTCCAGGTTAGGAGTGATGCTAGGTTTAGCACAGCAGTACTGCAGATCCTGTTCCCATAGTAGGTTCTGCATTCCCTCTTCCATAGGGAACTGCTTGGTAGCCTGCATTATGTCAGAATACAGCAGGACTTCATGTTGTTTGAAGAAAAAATTACTCACCATAGTAATGTTGTTTCTTCTAATGGAGTCTTGCTGTATTCTGAACTGCCTCCTGCCTCCCCTTTCAGAACCTAGTTTTTGGGAAGTGAGCTGGCAGGTACAGTGTTGCACCTCAGGGATGTACCTTGTACCCTCCCTCTTAAGAAGTGGGGTAGCTGTTATTGTTACTTTTCTTGTGTTTTTATAGTTAATATTGTCACTACCTTTCCTTTTCGGGTTCTCGACTTGAGTCTTTTGGACCCAAATGTTTTGCCCTTTGGCTATATGCTTTGAACAATTTCCATACTATAGTACTTAGTTAGTTTGCTCGTAAGAATATGATGGTTACACTGGGAAGTACCACAGACAGAGGTTTGAAAACTGAGCTCGAACTCAATGTTCTATGCTTCTGCATAGAGTTAACTCTTTCCTATTCAGGGCAGTTCAAGTGCTGGGGCTAACTGCAGTATGTCAGAATACAGCAAGACTCTATTAGAAGAAACATTACTATGGTCAGTAATTTTTGCTTTTTGCACACCTTGAATAGTTTTAAAGATATTTAGATGTGTTTGGAATGTGTGCACATTTGCTCTCAGAGAAAAGCAGCTTGGAGTTCTGTGTCCATCATTCAAAAGAAAAAGAAGGGAGTATTTCTTTAACTGCCATAGAAATTCGCAGTCATGGAAAGATACACTGAAAAGTACTAAAAAATGTGTTCCATGGTAATCCTATTTTTCTAGCCAAAGCAAGATGACTGCAGGCTCCACCCACAGCCATAAAATTCTGAGACTCAAAATAGTTACTCCAATGACAAAAGGCTCCAAATGTTGGGGCCTATGCGTGGTTGTGTGACGTGGCTACACACCACACAACCCCAGTGCGTAGCCATCCACACCAGTGCACCCCTTGTGCCGGGATGCACGACCTGGGGTGCACAGCTCCTATGCACCCAGTCCCCTGGCTATGCAGACAACAATACACCGGGGTGATCGGGGCGGACATGCCAGCACTATGCACCATGCACTAAGGCATGTAGTGCTGCCCGCAGGGGGTGTAGGAGTGAGCAGGATACGCTAGGGGGACCCCTGCAGTAACTGTGATATGTGGTCAAGCCCACGCAGACAGAGTCCCCCCCAGTCCAGTGACTGATCAGAGCACCCTCCAAAACAAAAAGCATCCATCCCTGCTGCATGGGGGACCCCACTCTCCCAGCAGAGTGCCAGCCCCAGTATGCAAGGCTGTGATGTGCCACACCCCACCAGCACAGGCATGCACCATTCTGTTGCTGGATAAACCTCCACCCATCCCCCCACAGTTCTGTCCCTGAAGGAGCGTGTACCCCCCACCCCAGCACAGGTCTGTCATCCCCGTAAGAGGTAAGTGCCCCCCAACACACACACACAGGCACAATGGTGGTGCAGCAGGCTGACCCCTACCCCTGCCCCTGTAGCGTCAATGGTGGGGACACCCCACCTGCCCAAAGCACCCCCAGTGGGAGACATACTGCATGGCATAACAGAACTGGAAATGGCGCATAGGACCAGGCAGACATCCAAGTGCACAGGATGGGGGCTCAGGACTAAGGGGTCATGTCACCACTGGACATGGGACAAAATACACACCTCATGAAGTGTCAATCTGCTACAATCCTGGTTGGCATGGATTGACATAATCCGTAGTGGGTTCCCACTGATGAGTACAGTCCACTGCCATGGGCCTACAGTTGTCTCTACCGCACCACAAATGACTGACTATGGGGTGTCCCCCATCGCATCGGCTGCAGTAGGGCAGGTAGGCCAGCCATGGGAGAGTGACGGACCACAGTGTTCCAGATTATGTACTGCGGTGGTCCCGGAAGGTGCCAGGGAAGGGTCAGGGATGCCTAATGCCCCACTACGGTTGGCAATACATCACTGCACAGGCGCTGTCAGACTGGGTATCTCAGATATGTGCCATACAGAGGTATTGTGGGGCTGTGGGGGGGTGATGCCTGGGGGTCCCTTGTGGTCAGTGTACCATTAGGATTCAATGATGCATAGCATAATGAGCAATCACGTGTGATGCCATACTAAGTACAGCATATAATTTGACATGGCACTGACAGGCAGGTATGGGACTGGGGGGGCTGTCGGGTATGGTGTGTTGATGCAGCTCCGGGATGGGGACTGCCGAGCACCAGGCACGGCCTCAGGGGAAGGTGTCTGGTGGGGGCCCCTGCTGAGCACAGTGGCAAGGCAGCGCAGGTCCGGGTGCGTGCCAGTGCTATTCACGCATCCCGCCCATGCCTTTCAGTGCATGGGATAAACTCAGGGACCTGGGATGGGCATCCATTTGGATGCCCAGCTAGGTCTGTGACTCCACCCCCGGCCGCCCTGCAAAGCCCTGTGTCCTGGGGGAGCATAGCTGTGGACAGGTGGTGGCCATTGCTGAATATGGCTGGTGCGCTCCTGTCTGCAGATGCAGAGCTATGTGGGCTGGATACACGTCTCTGGTGCGTATTTCCCTCCTGATAGTGCATAGGCCCCATTTTTTGGTGTGTAAAAAAGTTAAAGTTACAATTAGAGATGATAAATATACACAACAATTTTACACAATAAAATCATCACTAGGCAACACAAATTCAGTATAATGGTACATTTCATTAATAATATTCACAGAGAGTGTATAAATAACAAAAACTTAATGTTTTAAATGTAATCACAGAAACCAGTTTAGTTTCATCCAAGAGCTGTTTGCAAGAATAATAATTAGGAATTATGAGAGAGTAAAGAGACAAAGAACATAAGTTGTAAGAGCATGACGTAAATGGAACAAGTACAGTTATATAAGATTTCTTTCTTTATTTAGTCATTCAGTCATTCATTTATTTAGTTTTGGTTAATTGGATATGTACACTACACAAGTACAAGTCTATTTTCAAACCCCAGGAAATCTTTGTGTATTCTGACTTATGTGGAGCCGAAATGGTTAATAAAACCTATGCAAATGATGGAATGCTAGGCTCGAGCTCGGTTTTCAAATCACTGTCCCCAGCAAACAAATCTAAACTCTTAGATTCTTTACTCCACTTGCCTCAGTAAGACGTCTCCAGAAAGCTCTCCTTCATCGCTTGAAGAAACTTTATTTTTCTTGGTTTATTCAAGTAAACTTTATTTTATTGGTATTCCTTTCACTGTCCTTGGCTTTCAGGTAGTAATTGTTTAGATTTTTAGTCAAGAGGGGCAAGTAGTCATTTTCCTCCTGGTTCTTTAACTGAGAGGAAACTGACAGTCTCCCTATTAGTTTTTATTTATAGTTTAAAGTGTAAATTCTCTGTTCCGACTCGTTAGAGTCGGTTAGTCTGTTTTTGAATTTAACCAGGATAACTCCTGGTTCGTGGGTCAAATTCAACTGGGTTAACTCCTGGGCTTGTTATTATTTGAATTTTCCAGGGTAATTTCTGGTTTTGTGTCTGGTTTCTGCAACCGCAAAAAAAATAAAAAAATAAAATAATAAATTTACTTCTTGTGTGGTGATCTAGGTTATGTCACAGAAACCCAAAAAGAGAACAGAACCCATAGGTTTACAGCACTGTACTGAGTGTGGGGAACTTTTTGCAAAAGCAGATCCACACCTTATTTGCTTGTTCTGTCTGGAGTCTGACCACTTACAGACAGACAGTGAAATTTGTGCTAAGTTTCCCCAGTCTGCTATAGATAGAGGGTTAAAAAGACTGAACGAAAGGATGTCTGAAAAGGCTGCTAACCCAGCTGTGGATCAACCGGATGAACCAGAGGGGTTGCCCTCTGAAAGGGGCGATAGCTCTTCTAAAAATGGACTGCAGATAAGGCTGCCGAACCGCCTGTTGCGGTTAGGAAAAGGAAAAAAGAAAAGCACCAGGAAATGCAACCAAAACAAACCATGGTTCCTTCTGCCGAAGAGATCACTAACGCGATCAGGATAATTCAGTCTCTTCAGACCCTGGTTCCGGGTTGGTAAGCAACCGATGTCTCAGACTCCCAGTTCACAGGCAATCCCCAGTTTAATAGACCAAATTGCTGAGCCTTTTGGGGACATTGATTTTGGAGATGAGCCTGATGATGAAGAGGAGGATGAGGATTATGGGGATCTCATTGACCCAGACATTTCCCTTGATCTTCATAGACCAGATTCCCCTTACAAAGGAGCAGAGGATTTGACCTCATATTTTGCTTTTATGAAACAAGTGGCTGAGTCCCTCGGTCTCCCATCCCAGAAATCTGTAGAGGATGAGGAGGAAGAGGATTATAAAGAAATGATGGACGTTCCACCATCAAAATGGTTGCTCCTTCCCCTTCAGAAATCTTTAAGAAGGCAGACTATGAAAGTGCTGCAGACTCCCACTTCTGTCTCATCCACAGAGAGGAAGGTGGACAAGAAGTACTGGATAGCTAAGTCTGGGGCTGAGTTTCTTTCTGGACACCCCAGCCATGAAGGTGTGGTGCAGACTGCAGCTCGTGACAAAGCTGGCATCCCTCTGGCCTCCCACCCTCCAGAAAATGATTCTAGGAGGGTGGATTCTAAAGCAAAGAAAGTGCATTTAGGATCCTCACTGGCTATTAGGCAGGCATCTTATATGGCATACATAGTCAGGTATCAGAAGAACATGTGGTCCACGGTGCTGCAAATTGCCAAGGCAGCTCCCCTCCCATGGCTGCTGGCCTGGAGGAAGCTACAAAAAGTGGCATTGAAGCTGCTAAGGTGCAGTTCAGGATGGCAGTGGATTCTAATGTCACTCCATCCAGGCAAATGACATCTTCTGTGTCACTGAGGAGGTTTGCTTGGCCTAGAACCACAAACTTGACACAAGATACTCAGAATAAAGCCATGTATTTTCCATGCGACCCTGTTCTCTGTTTGGGGAGCAAACAGAGGCATACATGAAGAAAATGGATGAATACAAGGCTGCTTACAAAAGTGCAGCATCTGAAGAAAGAGTTGCCAACCCCCAGAAGCATCACACTAAGGGTGGCAGAGGCAGACCGCCTTACAGGCCTTTTTTCCAGCCTCAAGTTTTTCTGCAATATTAGTCATGGGGATATTTCAGAGGCAGGGGAAGAAGGAGCAGTGGACACACTAGCCCTAGTGTCCAGCCAGCAGCACAGTCCAAACAGACACCCTGAGGGGACTGTTCAGGTTGCCTCCCCAATTCCAGTAGGGGGCAGGCTGTCCCACTACATCCAGGAGTGGGAAAATATCACCACAGACAAGTGGGTCCTGGAGGTAGTGGACCAGGGACTTGTCCTTAGCTTCAAGGCAATGCCAAAGCTGAGGCCAAGAGCTTTCAAACCCTCTGCCCTATGAGAAACAACCCTGCTGGAACAGGAAGTTTCAAGCCTTCTGTTGTAAGGAGCAGTGGAACCAGTCCCTTCCAACCAGATAGGAAAGGGCCTGTATTTAAGGTACTTCCTCACAGTAAAGAAAACAGGGGAGTGGCAGCCCATTCTGGATCTCTGATACTTAAACAAGCATCTGTCAAAACCAAAATTCAAGATGGTCACTCTGGCTACCATACTACCCACCCTAAGACAGGGAGACTGGCTAGCCTCCCTGTATCTGAAGGATGCCTACTTTCATATCCTAATCAGAAGGTCACACAGAAAGTACCTCAGGTTCAGGTTGCCATCAGGTCATTACCAATTCAGGGCAATGCCTTTTCGACTGACATCTGTTCCAAGGGTGTTCACAAAATGTCTAGCTATAGTAGTGGCACACCTGAGGCGACAAGGGGTGTCAGTGTTTCCCTACCTAGACGACTGGCTCATAGTAGCCCAGTCACACCAGCTAGTAAGGGAGGCTCTGTCAATAACACAAGACACTCTCTACTCTCTGGGGTTCTTGGTGAACCACAAAAAGTCTGTTTTGGAACCAGTTCAGCTGCTCAGATTCATAGGGGCAGAGCTGAATACAAAAAAATGGATGGCTTACCTGCCTCAGAACAGGGTGGACAACCTTATCCAGGTGGTCAGTTCCCTCAAACTTCACATTTCCAGGCCAGGAAGACACTTCCTACAACTGCTAGGCCATATGGCATCTTCCACAGCAATTGTGTCAGGGGCCATGTTCCAGATGAGAGACATTCAATTTCAATTAAGAGATCACTGGCTCAAGGAGAAGAGACACTCTCTCAAAGTCCTACAGTGGTAGCAGGAAAGGGTAATCTCAGGCAAGGAGTGCCCTTCCTGCAGCAGGTTCCCTCTCTGGTACTCATGACAGATGCATTCCTCCTAGGGTGAGGAGCACATCTGGGGGACCACACTGCACATGGCACATGGGAAAAGCAGGAATCTCTCCTGCATATCAACCTATTAGAACTCAGAGCAGTTATTCTAGCTTTTCAGTCATTTATTAATCAGATCAGAGGAAAACGTGGTTCAGGTCAGAACAGACAACACAATCACCATATATACTACATAAACAAACAAGGAGGCACAAGGTCAACTCCTCTTTGCACAGAGGCAATGAGAATTTGGGCCTTTGCATGCATGCTCCCTAAATGTGTCCCTCTCAGCTGTCCACCTTCCAGGAAAGGATAATGTCTTGGCGGATGGCCTCAGCAGAATAAATCAGAACCACCATGAGTGGTCACTGAAGAAAACTGGTCTTGGGGATCATTTTCAGGAGATGGGGCACCCCAGAGGTGGATTTGTTTGTAGCCCCAGACAATCACTAACTCCCACAGTATTGCTGCAAGCCTCCCAGCAAGGGCTCAATTCCTCTAGATGCACTTCTGCTGGACTGGACAGGGAGGTTCCTGTATACCTTCCCTTCTTTTCCTCTATTACTGAAAGTGTAGAACAAACTCAGGGTTCAACCAGCTTCAATGATCCTCATTGCTCCAGATTGGGCCAAACAGCCTTGGTACTCCATGATCCTATCATTGTCAGTAGCCAAGCCAATCAGTCTTCCCAGGAGGTACAGCTTCTTGTCATTCTCACAGGGCCAGAATCATGAATCCCAATCTGCTATCCCTCAGACTCAAAGCATGGCTCTTGAGGACTTAGAGTATGCAGACCTGCATCTCTCTGAGGGAGTCTTGAACATACTGAGAGTCTCCAGGAAGCTTTCTACCAAGAAAACCTACACTTCTAAATGGAAAATGTTTTCAATTTGGTATCAGGGCAAGGGGTTAGATCATGCCCAAGCCAATTTCTCTATAGTTCTGGACTATATGGCCCATTTGCATTCCAAAGGTTTAAGTATTTCCACCTTGAGAGTGCACTTGACAGCTGTTTCAGCTTATTTATCAGCAGGT
The DNA here is from genome assembly GCA_016271365.2 of Neoceratodus forsteri. Taxonomy (NCBI): domain Eukaryota; kingdom Metazoa; phylum Chordata; order Ceratodontiformes; family Ceratodontidae; genus Neoceratodus; species Neoceratodus forsteri. The sequence goes on from CM028133.1 coordinate 660,266,356, forward strand.
AAGGCATCTTCTTTGGCTTCGAAGCCAGTATTCAAGAAGTTTTTAAGAGATTACTGCATTTGCACCCACCACACAGGGAGCCTTCTCCCATGTGGGATCTAAACATTTGTATTGCCCAGCTTATATAGCCCCCTTTGGAGCCCATGTCTACTGCAGACCTCAAATATGTGACTTGGAAAACAGTGTTCCTGGTAGCCATTACTTCAGCTAGAAGGATCAGTTAGCTCCAGGCACTGTCCCCAGAGCCTGGTTATATTTCTGTCCATAGTGACAAAATAGCTCTGAGAACTAACAGGAATTTTGTTTCCCAAGGTGGTATCAGAGTACCACCTCAACCATCTATCACTTTGCCAGTCTTCTTCACAGACCATTCCACCTCAGGTGAGCGCAGGCTGCACAGATGCTGCTGGATTTGAAAAGGGCAGTCAGCTACTATATTGACCACACAAAAGGTCACAGACAGGATCAAACCCAGTTTTTCCTTACTTATGGAGAGGTGGGAAAAGGAAAACCTGCTGCAAAATGATCCATTGCATGATGGATTGTAGCCTGTATTCAGTTTTGCTATAGCAAGGTGGGCAAGCAACCACCTGTAGGCCTCAGGTGCCCATTCAACTAGGGGTACTGCAGCTTCTCTAGCAGCTGCTAGAGATATCCCCCTAGTGGACATTTGCAAGGCTGCAACTTGGAAAACAGTCCACACATTCACCAAGCATTATTGCTTGGATGTCCAGGCCAGAGGTGATGCCAGGTTTGGCACAGCAGTCCTGCAGAGCTTGTTTCCTAAATAGGTTATAGGCCTACCTCCAAAGGCACTGCTTGGTAATCTGCATAGGTCAGAATACAGTAAGATTTCCTGGGGTCTGAAGAAAAAATTATTCACTTTAGTAATCTTGTTTCTTCTAAGGGAATCTTACTGTATTCTGAGCTCCCTCCTTTCCTCCCCTACTCAAAACCTATGGTCACTGCACTACAGCTGTGGTAGAGATGTTGCAAACCTAGGGTATAGTATGTTCTGTTTTTTTTGGGCATCTGTGACTTGAGTCTTAGTGATGCCATTTTAGAAGTTTTCAAAGAAGGGGTAAATCCCTAATTTATACCTTACTGTTTATTAAGGAAGGTTATTATTATTATTATTATTAGATTAATTGGAAACTGCTTAGTGCATGCTTCATAAGATTCTGACAGTTTAGAGTTGTTTACCAGGGGCAATGATTTGAAAACCAAGCTCAAGCCTAGCATTCCATCATTTGCATAGGTTCTATTAACCATTTCAGCTCCAGGGCAGTCCTATGGTGAGACCATACTGGATAAGTCAGAATACAGTAAGATTCCCTTAGAAGAAACAAGATTACTATGGTGAGAAATTTTTATGTTGGCTCGCACATGCGCAGCCAACATATTGGGGTAGTAGCACATTTGGAGGCACGGTCACTGTTGGGCGAATGCAGGAAATGCATCAGTAGGTGCATCTCTCATTCCCCAATCAGCCTGCATGCCGGTGCCACACTATGCGGGCGAGCACATCTAAGAAAAGGTCCACTGCAATGCAGGCAAAGCTCGTCACATGAAGCGGATCTCCCAATGTGCTTACCCTGCTGAGACAGGAAAAAAAACATGGCGGTACACTGCCAACCATAATGCCTACTTCAGGGGTGCCCAATCCCCCTGTTGGCATGCCCTGCCCCCAATGTATGTGCTGATCGGGGAGAACACTCCCCTTCAGCACAAAGCACTCCCCCCCATTTGTTATATGCCAAGGGGATGCCCAATCCCCCTCAGCTCTTGTCCCCACTTTCCTTGTGTGCCGACTGGGGTGCCCAATCCCTGGCAAAAGCATCCCCAAAAACACTTAGTTGGTGCACTGTGAACCCACCCCAGAGTGCCAAATTCCTGAAAAATAAAAACAGTCCCAATGTTTTTTAACCTGTGAAAAAAGAAAACAGTCCTCACCATCCCCTGCCCCATCCCAGCCGCGCCCACCCCTCTGTGCACCCTGCCCCCATACCCCTCATCACATACTTACTCACATGATCTTTGGTGGACGGGAACACGCCTGCACTCTTCAAAGCCGACCACAAACTGAAGAAATGCCGGTAAGCTGTATAATAGCATAAATAGGGTTTTTTCAACTTTGGTGCATATCTTGGGCATTTTTGGGAATTTTAGCACCAAATTTTCAACAGAGGGTTATTGGGACCCCTCCTCATGAACTCAGTCACTGTCATGGCGTTATTCGGTCCCGAAAGGTGATTTTGTGGTAACTGTGTGGAATCACCTTTTGGGACCAAGTAATGAAACAACAGTGCCACTGTTCTTGAGGGGGGCTCTCAAAAAGCCTATGTTGCAAATTTGCTGGAAAAAATCCCCAAAATGGCTGTTTTACGAGCGTGCAGTGCACTGTTTCCATGCATGCTCGTAACTTCGTGCATTTGTAATATTTTCACTCCAGATTTTCATAATTGCCATTTTTCCACACCTCCTGATGAACAGTATGGCTGTCATTTTACATATCCTGGTCAAAATGTGTTTTCACACGTCCGGTGCAGAATAGCGCGGTCACTGTGCGAAATCAGTTTTCAGGACAGTTTGAGGAAATGACGGTGACACTGTTCATGAGCAGAGGTCCAAAAATGCCTTTGTTGAAAATTTGATGCCAAAATATCATAAAATGAATGTGTTACAAGCGTGCGTTGCGCAGTTTCCACGCACTCTTGAAACATCGCAAATTTGCAATATTTCCATGCTAGATTTTCAACGCTGGCATTTTTCACACCTCCTTATGAACAGTACAGCTGTCATTTTTGACATCCTGCCCAAAATGTGTTTCTGCACCTGTGTCGCACAATGGCGTGGTCACTGTGGGAAATCAACTTTTGGGACAGATTAACAAAATCACAGTGCCACTGTTAATGAGGGAAGATCCCAAAATGCCTATGTTAAAAATGCTCCTAACAAACTCCCCAAAATAATTGGGTTACGGACGTGTGTTGCACAGTTTCTATGCATGCTCATGACTTCACCAGTTTTGCATATTTTCACTCCAGTTTTTTAAAGTTGCCATTTTTTATGCCTCCTCATGAACAATACAGTTGTCATTTTCCACATCCTACCCAAAATGTGTTTTTGTCCCTATGTCGCCAAATGGCATAGTTGCTGTGCAAAACCACCTTTCAGCTAACAAACTGATTGTGCCACTTTTCATGAGGTGGGCTCACAAAAAGCCCATGTTGGAAATTTGGAGTGAAAATACCAACACAAGCCTATGGTGATAGGGTTCCCAACTGTAGCACCCCACCCTGTAGAGACTGACAGGTGTCAGGGGTGTGACTTGGGATCATTGGCTGTAATGTTCATGCCATTCCAACCTCACCTCCACTCTGCAGCTAGTGACAGGCATAGTGGTGTGCCTTGCTCTGTTTGGCCACACAGTTCACCCCATTCTCATATACTGCACCCACCTCAGCGTATTTCCTTATGGAATGGGGTATGTATAATGCCCAAAGACCCCAAAGCACACCTCAACACTTGTCAGTGTCTAGAGGGGAGAGTGAGGCACAATGGGATGAGCGTTATAGCTGACAACCCAAAGACACACCCCAATGCCTGTCGGTCTCTACAAGGTGGGGGTGGGGTCGGTGTCACTTCAGTACTTCACTGCCATTCCTATTATGCGTCTCTAACTCTGGCACTACCAGTGCCAATGCCAGTGAGACAACATTCGGCATTGGCAAATGCTTGTTTCTTCAGGAATGACCTTTTAGATCATAGCGAAAAACAAATTCACAATACAATAAGGCAAACAGTACAAAAGCAAAGTAATAGTATATGCCATATGATTACAAGTCACATAACAGTAGTGTGACTTATAGATTAAATAGGAATCACTGTGTAAACTGAGCATAAATAGATAGTTCACAGATAAATGTTACAGATGGTTAAAACTATAGAGCCTTATTAGTCAGCAGCTTATAAACATACAGGTACAAATTATAGAGATGTCTATTAGTAAGAGATACTGTAACCAGTGAAGAGATTTATACAACAAGGGGTATGATATGAAAGTTCTGTAAAAAAATGGATGGCACACTTTTATAAAGGATCCAATGTGGATAAAAAAAAGATTTTGAATCAGCACTGTAAACACAGTCCTCATATTCAATTACAGTAAGAAAAAGAGAAGGCACCAGTTGTTTCCTCGCAGAAAATTTAAAATTAGATTAGATTTATTCAGTTGGAGCTGGATGTGGAAACACACCCACACAGGAGTGCTTTGGAGCCTGGAATATTGTGCAACTGTAGAGTTTTGTAGGAATAAGGACACTGCTGTATGATCATCTTTGCATTACAAACTATCAGTTATTTTGATACCTCTAACCCGAACTGGCTTAGTGACAGGGTTAGAGAGTGACTGAACAACTAATCAGGGTCAAACCACCTGAACAGAAAGCATAAATAGGGCTTGTGGACTTTTAATAGGCCTCATTAATTCAGGTGCTTTTGTACCAACTAATCACCTGTCAAGTGACAGACCTCCAGACCTGCTGCCTTTTCATTGACAACTCGCACCACTAGTCAAGAGCTGCCATTCCCCAGTGAATGACAGGGGCTGTTCCAGACCTACAATAAATTCAGTCTGTGTGTCTGCGTGAGACCCTGAAACAGACTGGAGTCAGTGTGCTGTTGTTGAGAGACGACTGGAGCTGCTGAATCCCCAACAGACTGTGCATCTGCCATAGATGGGGAGAAGCAGAATTCTGGCTGTGGTGAGCGAAAAGGAGGTGATAGTGTGCTGTCTACCACAGAGAGTAAAACTGGAGGGTGCAGCAATTGAGAGAGGCTTTTGCTGTGCTGAATCTGAGATCATGATTGAACTGCCGTGCTGATACCACAGCTGGTAATGGTTATTGACACTCCTCGGGACAGGATGCCAGGATGTGCAGTGTGGAACAGATCAACTTAGAGATTCTCAGAAGGAGCCACCCTATTATATGGAGATTTGGCTACTGACTGCTGGAGTTAGGAGAAGGGTCAGATAAAAGCAACCTGGGGCCCTAGGACCGAGAGAAATCTGGGGCCCGCCTCATTATAACCTCACCCCTTTGCCACAACTGTGTCCCTTCACCATGACTGCACCCTTTGATCATTGCATATCAGTTACTGAAACTGGAAAAAAAACATTTCTTACTGTCCTTAAAAGTAGCATAAAGCATAAATAACCTAACTAGAATTCTTCAAAATTAATGAAACTAATAATATCAGTATGGAAAAACAATAGTCTGAGTTTTGATCACTTACAGAAAATAGTTACTAATTGGTCTGGTAAAAATAATTTTGGGGTGTGAAATGGCATGATTTGCACTTCTCCAAAGGCCTCCCCCCCCCAAGCACACAGGTATGCGCGCGCAGTCTGAGTGTTATCATGTTGTCCTGTCAGGTAATATGAACCAGGATGTGGAGGTTTTGTTGGATAGAGTAGGGCCCATCTCTAAAAGAGGCTAGGTCCTGGGTGGTGTAGAAGTTATGTTGGTGGATTACTAGAGGAGTCATGTACTTAGAGATTATATTGCAAAGTGAGTGATTATTGGAAGAAATAATTTTTGGGGTCAAACATTTCTATTATTGATAAGTAAGCCAGGATCAATAAATGGCAAGATTTACTGATGGGAATCTGGAAATACGTTCATTTGTTCAGCCAGAAAATGGTGCTATATCATGATCAGAATTTCAATATGAGTGAGATGAGGGAATTAACAAAGAGTGCAATTTTTAATTGTACCATTGAAACACATTGCAGATTACTTAATTTTAGGAGTGAGATTAAATATAAAACATTCACACTGAATTGCAGCGTTAACCTTTTATATTTAAGAGTAAGACTTAATTTTAAGTGGCGGTAGGAGACAAAGCAAAGGAAATAGGCCTGTTCATACCTTAAAGGTCAGCCTGGTCAGGGTCACCTGAAGCTGTCAGCTGCACTAAATATCTAATCAGGGAGGTGAGAGTCATGTCACAGCTCAGCCCATCTTTCTCAGATTATTCAGTAGCTGAGTTCTTTACAAATAAAATGCAGCTCAGGCAAAAAGAAAAGGATATGTAGTAAATACTGTATATTTTGGGGATTGCTGACGGCCCCCTGGCAGGCAGGGTCCCTAGGCCTGTACCTATGTTGTCAATGCCTTAATCCAGCCTGGGTTAGGAGAGGCCTGATTTGCATCAAATGGACTGCCAATGCACCCACTGACACTGAACGCTGTCACTGATGGAACAGAGTGAAACCACCGAGAGAGGGATACCCTGCAAACAGTATCCCCCACGTACACACACTATAAGGGAGATCCCATGATCTGGAAAACTGTGAGTAAATTCAGGGATTGCTCTGCAATAGCCATCTGTATTTTACTTGCAAAGCATTTGGTGGACTAGGCTACCCAGCTTGGAGTTACAAATACCTAATTAAGGTTTCATGATATTTGGTTTTGACAATTTACTTTACAAATCATTGCTACCTTTTTGTTTAAGTAAAGCAATTTTCAACATTATTGTGCCTACACTGTTTCCACAGCTGGGTACCCAGTGAAGCACTAGGAGCTCTCTATTGGTAAACAGGGTTAACACTGATACCAGTGGGAGGAGAGTAGCTCCCCCAGTACAGGTGGGAAAAGAATGCAACTGTACTGTGTGAGAATGTGGTATGGAAACTGGCTGCCATAATTTGGCAGAGCCTGGGAGCTCATTTAAACCATAGCCCAGGAAATAATAGTTACCCATTTATTGTAGGGCCATAGATGAGCTGTTTTTTCCACCACCCACCCTGGCACCATTGCACCCTATACAGAGTCCTTCCACATCGTTGACTTCCTCCTCTGAGGAAGAAGACTTTCCGTCTCATGTTTCCTCTAATGCTGACTTCACAGAGTATCAGTGGTTCCTCATAACGATGTTGGAGGAACTCCATCTTCCCCCATCTCTAGACCGCAATCCTAAGCATGCAACACTGGCCTTTCTTGAGGAGTACAGTCAAGAATCCATTGTGATCCCTCCATGGCCCCGTCCCTTTATGGAGGAGTTGCACAGCATCTGTCAGCTTCCCGCTTCCTCTTCTCCAGCCAGTGCAGGTATTGCACTCCCCCCCTGAGTCTCTAGGAGCTATACCCCATCCCGTGTCTGGATTGGAGTGGCTGCATACCCCCTCAGGGCATCTTCACTCTTCAAGAGATCGTCTCCTAGAGGCTGACCCCATGGAGTTTGATTGCTGGGGTAGAACAGTTTTCTCTTCAGCACATCTATTGCTCTCTATTGCTGCACACCAGTCACACCAGGTAGCCTATGAAAGGCTCCTGTGGGCTACGCTGGGTCAGATCCTGGTGGCCATGCCTGATAGTGAGGCAACCAGGAGGGCCATCACCATTTCTACCCATGGCTTGGAGCTGGTGAGACACAAAGTGAGGGCATCTTATGATGCCAACCCAGTAGCCTCCAGGCTTGTAGGAACAACAGTGTGCATTCAGTGGATGGCATGGCTCTGCTTATCCTGGTTGTCACTTTTTGCCTGGTGTAGGGTGATTGCCTTGCCCTATCAGGTGGCCCGGTTCTTCTCCCACAGAGCCAGGTGAGAGTTGTCAGGGAACTCTCCTTTTCCTGTGTCAGGAGCCTCTACCTGACCCTGACCAGTAGCGGGCCTGGCTAGACCTGTGATGGGCACTCTCCCATTGTGAGTCCCTCACAAGTGGCTGAGGGAAAGTTCAGCCCTCATGGAGGTGCCAGCACTACAGTAGTGGTGCTTGGTACTCACCCACCAGTGATGAATGGTGAAGATTGATACAGGTAAAATATGAAAATTACGTACCTAACGTAATTTTTGATCTTGCTATATACCTTCACCATTCATCACTGCTTCCCACCCACCATCCCCTCTTAAGACCGCAGCTTTCCAGGCAGTGCCTCCTCCTTCCTGCTTGCCTTCCCCCCAGTTGAGGCCAATTGCAGGTCTAATCCCGCTGGCACCTCCTGGTTCATAGACCCTTCATTGAAGCACCAGGGACCCACCTCTGGGGGGAGGGCAAGCAGGAGCTCTTGCCCTCTTTGTCCAGGGATTCCTCTGGGCTCCATACAGCCTGGCTGAGACACTCCAGGACTGCATCCTTGCCAGAGAAAATTCTGTTTTTTATTGCCCCCCCCTTTTTCTGAGGGGCCTTTCTGTTCCCTCGACCTTGGGTACCCAGCTTGGTCATCGGGGCTCTGAATTCTTCTTCCTCTTCTTCTTCTTCTTCTCCTTCTTCTTCTTCTCCCCCATCTCTAGAGCCACATGTGGCTCTTTTAAACTGTTGTGGTTGAGGGATCATGTGATGTCTGCAGTCTGGTAGCAGTCTTCTCTCAGAACTCCCATCTCTCTCCACTTTCTAACTAAAATAACTGCTAAGATCACCAATTCTCTCATCAATTTCCTGCTACACATTTACTGCCTGCCTGCATCTACAACTCTCTTTGGGATTCTACATCGTTGTTGGCACCTTACCAATGTGATGTAAGCTGATATGCAGCAGGCTCTGCCTCACCATACTTCGCCGACCTTACCGATGAAGGAGCCTAAAAAGTCTAAGGCACAGGGGTCGCAGACTATATGTCCGACGGCTCAACCAACTACATCAGGGCCCCTAACAGAGGATCACTTCCTCCAAGAGGTGCTCCTATTTCGATAAACACTGGCCGACATCTCCTCAGAGCTAAAATCCATCCATGCCGACATGGGGGAGATGGGCCGCAGAGTCGGGGATGTGGAAGCTTGTGCTGCCTCCCTTGAATCTTGGAAGAACAAAACCAACCCAGAGATCATTAAACTCTGACAGTTCATCTCTAAACTCCAACTAAAGACTGAGGACTTGGAGGGCCGTAGTCAGAGAAATAACATTCTAATCTTTGGATTACCTGATCTAGAGGAAGGGCCCCAACATGATCATTTTTGTATAAAAGCTGCTCACTAAAGTGGTTGGGCCTTCCCAATTCAACACCAGGTACCAGATTGAAAGAGCTCACTGGCCACTCCGACCAAGAGCCCCCAACAATGCTCCCCCCTGACCTATCATTCTTAAATTTCTCAGCTACCTGGAGAAACAACATGTCCTGACAAAGGCCTGAGAGCTCCAATCGATCCTTTGGGAAGGGAAACCCTTGTATCTTGCCCAGGACCTGCCCAGTGAAATCTGGCAAAAACGTATGCTTTCCACCCCACAGTTTCCAAACTGATTGCAGCTGGTATTAAATTTTGGATGACCTACCCTGCCCGCCTGCAAGTTTTGCTGAATGGTTCCTGGATATCCTTTGATATACCGGACATGGCCAAAAAGGAACTTAAACAGCATCTTCCAGATCTATTTACCGACACTTGAACTATTGTCATTAATAGCTTTGTTAGCTTATTTGTACTATTAATGCTGGTTACCTGTTATTAATGTTTTTGATCCCCTTCCTCATTATTCGGGGGTGGAAGGCTCCGCTCATCTGTTGTGGTTCTTCAGTTTACTCCCTTGTATTTCCCTGGGTCTGACCTCCAGAATCATCTGCTTTAGTGGCTGGGCTCACCCCACTGGCTGAGCACCTAGGGCTGGGTTTAATAGTGCTTCCTCTTTTTCATTACCTATGACCCTTTTGGTGGAAATCGCTTTCCAGTGGGACATTTGAGTGTGTACACACTGTTCTGCCCTGTATTAGGTCCCTACTGGATCAGCGCCTACCATCTTTTTATTTATTTATTTATGACTTTGATAATCAGGTGAGTGCACTGATCCCAGGGACCATTTTCAGGCACGACCCAGGCCATAACACATGGCGCAGGGCGACAGTGGAGTACAAGGTAACAGTAATACACATGAAATAGATCTGATACAAGCAACAATAGTAAGCACAATATACAGGTTTGATGCATAGGTCCATTTGAGAACAGTGAATACAAGGTTTCAATATCGGACATGAGGAGATTTGGTGCAAAACAAACAAATCGTAGGCACAGTGTACAATGTGTGACTGCATCGTCCAGTGAGCAAGTAATACACAGAATACTCGGTAAAAAATATATATACAATATGTACAGGCAAGGAAGTCAAATATTACTGTGAAAAATATGATATAACAGTTGTAGACAGGGGAGTAGACTAGTGTGGGTAGGTGAGTAACTCCTGGGCTGGGGAGTTGATTAGTGTGGGTTGGTGTCAGACCCCAGCGAGCAGCGGCAGGATGAGTTTGCCAGGAACCAGACTTTAAGGTGGGACTTGAAACTGGAGTGTGTGTCAATGGAACAGAGTTCAGCCGGCAGTTTGTTCCACTGCAAAGGGGTAGCTGCAGACCAAGCTCTGCTACCCACATTTGTGGATACCCTAGAAACAGCTGGAGGGGGAGTACCATTAGAGCGGAGGTTGCAGAGGAGCATTCTCATTTTCAGAAGGACAGTTAGGGAGGATTCTGGAGCTGTGCAGATGACATTGTCTACCATACAACAGAGGGCTAGGTCAAAGTGACCTTATAGTGACAGCCATCCAAGGGTATTACAGAGGGTACAATGGTGGGTGGAGAACGGGGCCAATAAAGCAAAGCGACATGCGCTGTTGTAGGCAGCAGAGAGTTTAGCCATGGCAATAGCTGGGGTCCTGGCATAAATAGGGGAGCAGTAGTCAAGAATAGGGAGAAGATTACCCTGGACAATGGCTAGTCTGGCTTCAGGAGTAAGGCATTGCCTGACTCTATAGGTGGCACCTAACTTTTGATGGAACCTTCTGACAAGGGAATTTGCATGCTCATTGGAAGTGAGGGAGGGGTCGAGCAGTACTCCTAAGTATTTGTAGGTGTTGACATCCTCCAGGGCTAGGCTGTCAGGGGTGAGCATGAGTAAGGGGGCATGGTTTTTAGCTCTGGCCAGAAAGGGCTTATATCCGAATGGCATGGATTTTGTTTTTTTGGCATTTACTAAGAGGAGTTTTTTTGAGAAACAGCTGTGGGCCGCAGCATAGTTGTGCAAGAGAACTGAGGAGATTGTGGCCGTGGATTTGTCACTGTGGAAGAGGACAAGGTCATCGGCATACAGGAGAGAGTGACAATTGAGGCAGTCGAAGGGAAGTGCATTAACGAATAAGGAGAAAAGGAAAGGACCCAGGATTGAGCCTTGAGGGACCTCCACAGAGACAGACAGGGTGGGGGAGCAGGTTTGACCAATACACATGAATTGTGAGCAATCAGTAAGGTAGTTAGTGAACCAGCTTGTGACTTTCTGAGAACAACCAAGGAGGCTAAGCTTGGAGGTAAGGAGAGCATGGCTAACCATGTCAAAAGCCTTTGAGAGGTCGATGAAAACAGCCCTGGTGGCTTTACCATTATCCATGTTAGAGAGGATGTGATCGGTCAGAAGGGCAAGGGCAGTGGCAGTGGAATGATTCTTGCAAAAGAATGCTGTTAGTTGCATAGGAGGATGTATTTGCCTATGTACTCAGTGAGCTGATTGTGGACTGCTCTCTTGAGTAGTTTACTGAGATGAGGGAGGATGGATATCGGACGGTAATTGTCGGAGGATTTGGGGTCACCAGATTTAAGAATGGGGATAACCTTAGCTATCTTCCATGAGTCAGGCATGGAGGAGGTGGAAAGGGCAAGGTTAAAGACAAAGGTGAGTGGCCTGGCAATCGCTGGAGAGATCAGCTTAAGGAAGACTGGAGATAGCCCATCAGATCCGGAGGAGCCGTGGTTAGGTAGACTTTTGAGTACCTTCACTGTGTCGTGTATGGAGAGGACTTTAAAATAGAATGGGGGTATTTGCAGGTGAGTGGCAGAGCTGGAGGAGGATGGCAGTGTATCAGGTATTAGGGCTGAGCTTTAAGGTTGGGCAGTTGGCAGCTTATTTAGGTACATCGATAAGATGATGAACCTACAGTTGAAGACACTGGCCACATCATGAGGGTCGGTCAGCAGCCCATCCTGGGAGTTGAGATGTGGTGCAGCGTAGCTGGAGTGGGGGTTTAGGAGGGAGCTGATTGAGTCCCAGAATTTTCTAGGGTCTCCAAGTCTGGCCTTTTGCAGATTGCTGAAGTGGGTCTGTTTCAAATATTTGGCCTGTTGTTCACATTTGTTCTTCGTGCACCTGTAAGCATCCCAGAGGGCAGGAGAGGGGATTGCTTTGAAAGTGGACCAGGCATGGTCTCTGGCCTTCATAAGGGTTAGGAGGTCTTTAGAGACCCAGCGCGAGCACCCACCTCTGACCCGTCTGGTGGTGTCAGGGAAAATGTGGTCCTGGAGTGTTAGTAGAGTCCGGGTAAATGTGGAAACTACCGTGGTTGCATTGGAAAGGGAAAAAAACATGGAACAGTCCAAGGACTGGGCCTCCTCGAGGAGATTTGTGGAGACTGAGCAGCTGAAATTTCTGACAGATAGGTATTTGGATCGGGGTGCTTTAGTTTGGAAGACCAGAGGAGATAGATCGGTGAGTGATTGCTTATAGAGTCAGCCATGGTGCCAGTGTGTAATGCTCGGTCCTCCCTGTTTATGAGGATCCAGTCTAGTAGAGTCTGGGTGGCCGAGCATGGATTAAGTTTGGTGGGGAGAGTGATCACCTGCACCAGGTTGTATTGCTTTAACAGGGATACAAAGTCAGGCTGGTGGCAGCTTAGACAGTTTAGATTGAAGTCGCCAAGAAGGATAGATTCCCTATGGGGAGTTAGAAAGCTCAGGCCTTGGAGGAGGCTGGTGAGTCCAATGGTTCCGGGTTGCGGGGGGTTGTAGCAGCAGCCAATATAGAGTTTCTTGCAGGATCCCAGGGTCAATGTTCCTCTCGCCTTACTAATTCAGTTTAAGGACTCAAAATCTCTGCACAGGACCCCCCCTTTACTCCACAAGCTAAGCCTGTAACTCACTTGCAGGAGTGAAGGCATCTCTCATCTCAGAGCTCCCCTTGGCCTTGCCTTATATTCCCCTGAAACTGCCTAAATTGGTACAGCCTACCGAGCCGCTCTGCTAGACTTCAGCCCCAATCTGTACTATGGCTGGACATGAGATAGCTGATGTTTTAATTCCCGCTTAGCCGCACATGGAGGTGAATGGGGGAATAGAGGTAACATTACCTGCTTCTAGACAGTAAGCCCTATTTTTTTACACCGGGGTCTTGGCAGTCAAAAGTACTTATTTTTTTTCCTAAGTAGGGTGGGTGGGTGGAGTGGCTCTGTCTGTGGGGTTTGCATCACACTGAGCATCACCACATACTGGGTGATTGGGGGGCTTAGCCTGCTTCTCCTCATCATTGGCATCACCTAATTTTTTGTCTTGTGGGTTCATTGCTGGATGAAGGAGGGCTCTGATAGTTCTGTGGTCCTACAGTTGTGACACTCTTCCCCATCCTGGCATTCATTAATTGAACCTCACTTCCAGAGCTGGATGCCAAGGTGGGCTAGAACCAGGCTCAAGGGGACTGGGTCTCTCCTAATTGTCCTTACTAAAAAAACATACTGGACTGGTGATTGGAGGAGGACCAATGAATATAGTTATAGTGTTTTGGGGATAATGATGTAGCATGACATTTCACTTTTAACACCAAAATGTCCTATGATAACCTTATTTAGGATGGAGTCCACCTATTTAGAATGGAGTGCACTTGTTAAGGAAGATGTGCAACAGAGAGGGTTGTGTGTATCAAGGAATGTTGTGCAAGAAATGTAGTACTACCTATGAGGTTGTGCAAGAAATGTAGTAATACCTATGCGGTTGTGCAAGAAATGTAGTAATACCTATGTTCTGAGGAAAAAGGTACACCACACCCTAAGATTAATATGTTATTTTGTTTTATTATTGGCTTATAATGGGATGTTGGTATTTTTCAAGATAACAATTCTTTATATAAACACTGTATGTAAACTGAATAAGCGGCACCACTATTGATGAAATGAAATGAACATGCATGTGAAGATGAATAACCTCAATAAACTCTTAGAAGAAATCTAAAGGCTCGAGTGAAATTCTTTTGCAAACACAATGCAACCTTACAATTAGTGCTGTGACTCGGATGTCTGAAGATGGTCTATATGGTTGCTGATGACATCAAACGAACCGAAGTGGCCACGCTGTGGGTAATGCAATACTGCACCTGACCTGATCAATCAAGTACAGAAGGGAGTCGCAAAGGGACTCAAGGAGGACTGGTGTGAAGTCAGATGTGATTTGCCAGCCACAAGATAGACGTAAGTATGGATACCATTTTACATAAATTTCTAGAAACACATTTAAAGGAAGGGTCATACCGCTCTCCTGAACAACAGGAAGATGCGTATCGATGCTTTACTAGGCAATGTATGGACAGAAATGAGAAGGTTAAAGTAGTAGAACAAAGTTAGCCAATATCTGTCAAATGTATGCACAATATCAGTGTGAAATAACAGCTTGGATGTGTAAAATGAAGAGGCAGATGTTAGAAAATGAAGAGAAATGTTATGAAGGTTTAGCCCTCCAAGAAAAGGAGTCACAAAATTGCGTTACTGAAAAGAAAAGTATGAAGGAGAAATTAGAGAAAGAGATGCAACAATGTGCCACTGATACCAAAGAAATGGAGTATAAATTAAATGGGGCACAAGGGGAGGTTTGTGGGTTAAAAATTAAGAATAATCAGTTAGAAGAAAATCTTAAATTTGTAAATAAACAGAGTCAGGCTCAAATTAATGAACTAACTAGGCAATTGCAGCAGGCATTAGAAAGATTAGATCATGCAAATCAAGAACATACCCAAGACCTCTCATATAAGGAACAGTCCTTGTATACATTACAAGCAGAGGCACAATTACAGTGCCAGATCTCTTAGAATTATGACACCAAATTACCTCATTGGGTGAAGATGTCCAAAAATATAAAATGGCTCTGGTACAAGTAAAACATCCCTTCCGGCCAAAACATTGTTGCGGCTGTGAAGTACTCATGGAGGAAAGTTCCTCCAGCTCTAGTAGTAATGCTGAGAGTGAGGAAGAACCTCCTCAGAAAAGGCAAGGAAAGATGGCTCCTTTTTATGTTAAAACAAAAGGAGAAACTGCAAAACTGCCTTGTACAAGTAAATGGCTAAAGAAATTAACTCTAGAGGGCAAAGCGCAGGTATTGGAGTCCATTGAGACCATAAAAGATAAAATAGGAAGGTATACAGTTGCGTATGACAATGCCACATATGAAAAGAAAAAAGAGGGATTCCAAGATACTATAAGCCATTTAGAAAATGATCGATTAATAAAGGAGACAAAAATAAAAGAAGATACCATGGCATGTGAGGAAGAAGCAGCATTACAAAAAGCTGCAGAAAATGTAGAAGTAGTCCAAAAGTTCTCCTTACGAGATTTGACTATATAAGAATCTATGCAATTGGTAGATCAGTTAGGTAAATGGGAGCCTGGACAGAATCCGGTCCCCTATTGTGCAAAGCTAAAAACATTGGTTGCTAATTTTAATCTGACCAACAAAGATGCATGTAAAGTAGTGATGCTCTCCCTACCTGCGGTGTTACTTCAGAGCCTTCTAGCTAACATGGTCGGTACACAGGCTAATTCTGATAACAACGACACTTGGGCAAATATTGATGAGATCCAAGCGGCATTGCAGTCAATACATGACATGTCCCAAACAGATTGGGGAAAGATTTATGAAGTACAATTATTTCCTGAAGAATCACCGATTATGTTTATTAATCGATTATATGCTGCATACGCCACCTATGGGGGTGTGGCCAACCCTAGTAAAGATAGGGAGTAGTTCCTTAGTTTGATTGATCGGCAGGCTACTTTAGTCCCTGCATCGATATGCATGTTGTGTGAATGAGCACCAACATGTGCAGGTAAAGAAGAATTGCTTACTGATTGGTGGCGGATGCAACAAGATAATCAATCCCGCGAAAAGGGCAAGGACAAAAGGCAGGTGGCCGCTATTGTCAAAACAGAAGGAAAAAGTTGATATACTTGTAATAATTGTAACAAAGAAGGACACTTTAAACAAGATTGTTGGGCAGTAAGTGGAGACATGGAGGGGAAACAAAAACAGGTAATGGAAAGGAGACGAGCACAAAATCTTGGAAATACTTCTAAACCAGGTGGTAAGGCAGACTTGCAAAAATGTATTGAAATGCTCAGTAACTTGTTCAATACCAAGGCTGTGGCAGCCATTAAAAAGGAACCTGATGAAGAAGAGCTGATACAATTAGGGCAATGACGGGATGAAGCCCCCACTTTCCAAGTTCTAGGAAAACTAATAGAGGACTGGGAGGGTCATCCTACTGTATCGGCTATGATCAGGAGTTGCCAGACTGTGATATTGGTCGATACTGGAGCTACAGTTAGTATTACAGATAATAATATGCTCTTAATAACCCATGGGAAGCAGCAAATAAGTTTGCAGGGCTTCTCAGGGGGGTGTTAACAGCGTACCTAACAAAACCAGTTATGGTCCAGATTGGAGAACAGTAATTAAAATGTATGTTTTGGAAATGTAATATACATGAAGGTACCATCATGGGTATGGACATTTTAGCACAAAATGGTTTGGTAGTAGATCTTAGTAACATGATTTTATGGAAAGGAAGTACTACTAACCCAGGACCAAATGTGGATGATTCTCACAGTATATATACTATTAAATCATTAAAGATGTATTATTTGGAAGGTTTGTGGAAACATGTACCAAAATGGATAGTACATGTGATAAAACAACATGAGCCAATATGGGCTAAGAATGCAACATAGTGTGGATGAGTGTCTAATATGTAAGTCCAAATTGAAGGACCAAACCCCCCTCCACAAAAACAATATGCTTTTCCCAAGCAAGCTCATGAACAAATATGTGTGATACTGAAAGAGTTACAGTCACAAAAGGACATTAGACCTATATGTTCAACAGTGAACTCCCCTCTTTGGCTGGTACATAAGTCCAATGGTACCTGGCATTTAACAGTGGACTATAGGGTGTTAAATAAGGTCATGCCCTTGGTCACCTCAGTGGTATCAAGGCTTCCTGACTTGATATCTTGACTGTCTCCTACAGCTACAATTTATACTGTACTAGATGTGTCAAATGGTTTTTGGTCCATCCCTCTCCATCCTGATAGTCAATATAAATTTACATTTACTTTTCTGGATAAACAGTACACTTTCCAGTGTTTACCACAAGGTTTTCACTCAGCTCCAATTTTATTCCATCAGTGTCTGGCTGAGCTACTGTTGGAATTTTCTCACCCTGAGGCAATAATCCAGTATGTGGATGATATATTACTACAAACTGGCACTTATCAAGAACATGTCAGTTTATTGGACGAGTTGTTAACTGTATTACGCAAAGGAGGGTTAAAATTAAATCCAGGCAAAGCTCAAATTGGGCAATCACAAGTCACCTTTTTAGGGATTTGTATTAATCAGAAAGGACGTACTGTAGACCCAGATAAGAATCAGGTCATACAACAGTTACCCAGACCTAAAACGAAAACAGCACTTCGACAGTTTTTAGGAATGGTAGGCTTCTGTAGAGATTTTATAGAAGCATTTTCTAGTATGGTAAAACCGCTGTACAATTTGTTAAAGGGAAGAAAAGAGACAGATATCCTCCAATGGGAACCAGAGCATCAACAATCCTTTATGGCTCTTAAACAAGCACTAATGACAGCTTCTGCCATCATTAGCCCTTCTGAGTCATCAGATTTTGTTATACAGGTACACGTCACTGATCAAGTAATCAATGCAGTCCTGTTACAAAAGCGATCAGGGACTTTGCGTCCAGTGGGATATTTTTCTCAGGTATTAACTCCAGTAGAAGAAACCTATGAAGAATGTGTAAAACACCTATTAGCTATATATTGCGCAATACAAGCTACCAAACATATTGAGGGGTTTAATCATATTGTTTTGCAAACCTCACATACACCTGTGAAATTTCTGTTAGAAAGGGATGTAAAGGGAGTAGCCTCTCAGAGACTGGTGAAATGGGCTTAGGCCCTGCAAGGGAAAAATATCACAATGGAAAAATGTATCTCCCCCATGTTAGTAGAGCTAATGACATGGAAGGGAGATGCGCATGACTGTTGGGAAGTCATGGGTATTGAATATAAACCAATTTTTTGCTGCTGAACATAATTTTATGGGTATTGATGGCAGACCCTGTATGGAAATGGCCATCATCCCAAAAGTGAGAGCCATCCACATGACAAAACCACTTGCCACACCAGAATGGTGAAGGGCACCTCGCTGGCTCCTCTCCTGGCCAGTCACCCCATTGGCCCCTTGAATCCAGTCTCCATTAAGGGTTGTGAAACCCTGCTGCCATTTGGGCCCCTGGAACAAATCAGGAAATATTAGTATGGTGTCCATCATCATTTTCTGCCCCTCGAGTGGAATTGGAGGCAGTACGTGGAGCTATTATGGTGTATTCACAGGAAACCATTAATGTCTTCTCGGACTGTGCTTTTGTTATCAATTCCTTGTTATATTTTTTCCTATTTGGATTAAAAGAGGAATGCGAACAGCCATCGGTGAACTTGTGGCTTTTGCTCCCATATTACAACATATATGGGATATAAGAGCTCAAACCCTATTGAGAATTGCTATTTGTAAAGTAAGGGCTCATCAAAAGAATCCAAAAGATAGCCATGAATTAAACAATAATTTGGTGGATAATTTGGCTCAAATAGCCATGAAACAAACAAATGTATGGGTAGACACTCTAGGAGGTGACTCTACACAATTGTGGGAAGCTAAAAAATACGATAAAAATCATCCAAAATGGATATCAGCATTATCACAAGTCCCTAGTTTGGGGCGAATCCAAGACACTGATGCTTGGCTTCTTAGTTGTTGGAAGCAATGGAAAAATACAAGACAGTGTACCACCAAACATGTTACTGTATGGAAAGATATGGTAATATGGGAACGACAACCAGGGTTTAGAAAGTGGATCCCACCCACTTCATTTAGAAAAGATATTATCATGGATAATCATAGAATTGGAGGCCATTGTGGGCTCCACAAAACTTGTAAAATATTGGCTCAAAAATATTGGTACCCAAAAATGTGAAAAGATGTCAAACAACACCTGGAGACTTGTCTCATCTGTGCACAGATGAATCCTCCAATGCCTGGAAAAAGGGTTCTGTTACGGCATATACCCCTAGTGGACAGTCCTTGGTCCAGCTTACAAATTGATTATGTGGGGCCCTTGCCTACTGCAAAAGGGGCGTTCCAATATTTATTAGTCATTGTTGACATATTTTCCAAATAGGTAGAAGCACTACCAGCTAGAAATGATAGCACACAAGCTACTGCAAAAGCATTGTGGGAACAAGTGTTCTCAAGTTGGGGTTTTCCCAGAGTCCTGGAAAGTGATAGAAGGACTCACTTTACAGTGAAAATAATGACAGCTTTGGGTGATAACTTAGGTATCACTCAATGCTTGAATTTACCCTACCATCCACAATCCTAGGGAATGGTAGAAAGGTTAAATTGCACTCTTAAAAATGCACTGAAAAATGTAGTGTTGGATACTGGTAAAGGGTGGGTGACACACTTACCAGAAATTCTAATGGGTATTAGAGGTACAGAAAACAAGAGTACTGGCTATAGCCCATATCAATTGATGACCAGAAGGGATATGTGGCTGTATTATCCATCAGATCCAAATTTGTCTACACCTGTATTAGACCATATCAAAACTGATGTGTTTTTGCAACAGTTGCAAAAACAATTAAATTTGTATTTGCCCCATGCTGCCAGAAACATGGTACAGACTCACTGGAAAAACAAAAAGAGACATAATGAAAAAGTGATAACGCCCATTGAAAGGGGTCATCATGTCATGGTGAAAACTTTTGGTCGGAAAGGACAATGGGACACTAATTGGATGGGGCCCTATACAGTTATTAATGTATTGGGGCCATGGGCCATTCAAGTCCATTGAATCCAACAAGGGTCTACAGAGACCAAATGGGTCCATGTGGACCAATGTAAATTGTATCAGACATTAAATGATAACAACTGATACTGCTCTGTTTCTCCCAATAGGTGAAGTACAATGATGTCTCCTGTACTTATACTGTGTAGTACCTTACTGATCTTGGTAACTTCTGACAAATATGGATGCCCAGGGCACATATGGAATAATTTATACAACAGGACCTATGCTCGTAATCATACGGTGTGGGATCTTCTGGTGCTGTTGGGAGAACGACATGAACACACTGGATATCTTCTTATCAAATGGTACTTTATTTGCTATGGACAATGTCAAAATGCGACGTGGGAATGCTCATCAGAAGCCTGGCCTGGCAAGGCAATGTGTGTGGTCAACACAACAGCCCAAAAGGGAATTTACATTCATGCTACCTTGGGCGATACGACTAATTTAACAAAAAAAGAACAAGATTTGTTGTGAATGAAATTAAAGGACATGTTACAATATCCATCTGTTATAAAGTTGTTAAATGTGTCTTATTGGGGTATAAATGCATCACAACGTAATATGTGGCATTTTTTATATAATACATCTATTGTGGAGAACTATGCAGTAGGGCTAAAACAATTTTTCATAGTATTGCCATTAACGAATAATTATCCTCTTTTAACGTACACTACAAATGAGCGAGGGCCTGGAATGGCCTGCAATGTATCTGTAACTAGTAAATCTGCTGCATGGGATTTACAATACCAAAAAAAATGGTATTACTGGACAAATATTCTTGCCTCCATCAGATGGTATCATCTTAACACAAAATGTACATCAATTATACTATCCGTGTAAATTAGAGTCTTATAATGTGTTGCTGCATCTGCCTTTTCCACGATTACCACCCCAATGTAGAAATCGGGCTTCAGTAATTCATGTGGCAAAAGTATTATAATAACGCGTTAATTCAATACCATGAGAGACACAAGATGTAGTAATTTAGAATCCCTGTGGAAGCACCAGATTTATCTCGTCGCAAACGTGACATATGGGGCTGGTTAGGCTCAGGATTAGGGATTACTAATGGTATTGATTCTATGGTTTTAAAGGGTCATATTCGCTCTTTAGAAATTACTTTAAAAAATATGGCTACTGAACCTTTATCAACGAATGTGCAATTAGCAGCAGATAATGAACACATCGATTGGTTTGCGTTTAAAGAGACCTTACAGAATTTTGGAATCATTGCTAAAATAATCAAGCTTTTAAATAACTCACATTCTGATATGTTTGATGACAGTTATATAGAATTGGCTTGCTCACAACTAGCTGCTGAGGCACATGCTTATCTAGTCAATGAATTGAATAGAATTGAGACCAATAGATTACCTTTAAGAATAAGCAAGGCCAAAGTGACTAGATTATTGGATCATCCCACTGTACTCTTACCACCCTTAGCTATGGTGAAAGTATGGAACTCGCCAAATCAATATGCACAAGTGCTGTGACATGTGATTCCCATACTAGTGATAATACCTGTATGTTTTGAACCACCAAAAATATCGTGGCAAATCAGTCATTTAGGAGTATTAAGACATGACCAGACAATGAGACTCCAAATACCAGGTGATACTATCATCACAGTACATAATCAATATGTTGTATTACCTAAACAACAGTGTGTACAAGAACACAAAACCTTGATATGTGGGGAAGAGACATATACTGCAACATTGTTTCCTGATCAATGTAAATTTACCTTAACGTCTGCAAATTAATACCGCCAAGCTATGAGATGGAACCAATCATGGTGTATAATCGCAGGTCAACCTTGGAATGTGTGGGAGTGTAGTGACAAGACCTGGTGGGTTGCAAACTGGACCCTCCAGGAACGTCCTACATATAGCCAAATGAATGTTACCCATATTGATGGTTCCAGTATGGCCTTGGACTTACTCACTGATTTGGCCACTCCACCTCATCTTGTATTACCCACATTTGATAAAATTACAATTGATGCCTTGTTATATCATCAACAAAGGGATGGACTTATTTTCTCACAAAAGGCCTCTGCTAGAGAGGTAGAGAAGCAGTCATCTTATATCCCTATTATATCCTGGTGGGATTGGGGCTCAGCTGTTTTGGGTACTAGTCCAACCCTAATAGTGGTAGTATGTGGTATTGCAGTAATCTGTGTTCTTGTTATTGTACAAGTGTTATTGTATCGTAAGATGGAACTCATGATTCAACAAATACAAATGTTACAATAACAACGTCTTGTGCGATCTCCAATTATACAGAGTCACACAGGGGGGGATTATAGTGTAACATTTCTCATTTCACAACATTTAACACCAACATGTCCTATGATAACTTTATTTAGGGATGGAGTGCACCTGTTTAGAATGGAGTGTAATTGTTAAAGAAGGTGTGCAACAGAGAGGGTTGAGTGCATCAAGGAATGTGCAAGAAATGTAGTACTACCTATGAGGTTGTGCAAGAAATGTAGTAATACCTATGAGGTTGTGCAAGAAATGTAGTAATACCTATGTTCTGAGGAAAAAGGTACACCACACCCTAAGATTAATATGTTATTTTGTTTTATGATTGGCTTGTAGTGGGGTGTTGATATTTTTCAAGATAATTCTTTATATAAACATTGTATGTAAATTGAATAAGCAGTACCACTATTGATGAAATGAAATGAACATGCATGTGAAGATGAATAACCACAATAAACTCTTAAAAGAAATCTGAAGGCTAGAGTGAAATTCTTTTGCAAACACAATGCAACCTTACAAATGGGGAGTGAGTGGTGGGGCTTTATGTTCAGCCTGGGTACTGTCTTACAGGATGATGTCATCTGGAGGGTGGGGGGTTATCAAGGGTTTGAAGAGTGGGGGGATGGGAAGGGTGGGCAGGTGTTCCTTCAACTCCTTTAGCCAGACATTCACTTGTTTGATATTGTTCTCTGTTCAAATGGTTTCTTTCTTTATAGTTGATACTCGATGTTGTATTGCTCCTGTCATGTTCACAGGATTTTTGGGGGTCTAGAAGTGGGGTTGGGGGGTGGTATGGAGTGTGCCAAATCTTGGGTGTTTATGGCATCGCATTTACTGGACATCATGACTATGGTTAATAATGTTGTTAAGATTGTAATTTGGAATGTTAGGGGTGCGAGAGAGAGAGAGAGAGACTCAAAAGATACCAAATATTTAAACATCTTGCCCGTCTATAGGCCCAAATCATTTTCTTACAAGAAACCCTTCTTCTTCCCCAAGAGGCTACCTGGTTATGTAGACAAGGTGTCAATCAGGTGTTCACGGCTGGGGACTCAAACTCGAGCAGGGGCGTGGCAATCCTAATTATGAAGAATACCCCCTTCCAGACAGACCAAGTCATTTCAGATCTACAGAGAAGGTTTGTCCTAGTCAAGGGCCTCCTGGACCGAAGTGAAGTGATATTGGGTAGCATTTATGGCCCGGTAGGGGGAGACACTACCTTTTTTATGGAGTTGGCTGACAGGATCACTCCCTTCTTATCAACTCCCTTAATTATGGCCGGGGACTGGCATATTCCCCCTTCACAGGACCCAGATCATTCTAATCAACATCTCAGACCTCTGTCTCCTGCCCAATGGGCTGTAGGGGACTTTATGGATCTACTTGGTCTCTATAATCTATGGTGGATTCTTAATCCATCCAGCCGCGCCTACTCCTTCTTTTCTACTATACATCATCAAGGCTAGATTACACTCTTATTAGCCTATCTCTTTTACCAGGGTTGTGTAATGCTGGTCTTGAACCCATAATACTTTCTGACCATGCTGCAGCCTGGATCCTCCTTACCCCCACTGCGGACTTGCAACAGGACACTAGCTGGAAACTAAATACTCAACTCCTCAAGGATGACTTTATTGTCTCGAAAATAAAATCTCTCATCCAGTCCTAGACTGAATCCAATCAGGATTCTGTTCCCAGAGGTGATCATGAGTGGTGTGCTTTAAAATGTTTTCTGCATGGGGAACTTATTTGACTCACCTCTAAGAGGAAAAAACTCTGAGTCTGAAGCTTTATCTCTGCTAAATCAAATAAGATCTATCGAACAGTCGCTATCCCCCTCTGATCCACCAACCTCTTTAACTACCTTGTTGTCCCTGTGGGATAGATATGCTGATATTCTGTGGGAGAAGGCAGAATTTGCCATCTTAAGGACTCAGTCCAGATATATTGAACAAGAGGAGAAAGCAGGGAGTCTACTAGCTCTTCATAAAGGAAATTAGAAAGCTCTAGAATTATCACCTCTATCTCAGATCAAGATGGTTCTGGCAAAACCCTTCCCAGAGACATCGCTTTAGTCTTCAAAAACTTCTATCGAACGCTCTATGACCGGCGAGCCTCCCCACTGAGCACCAAAGAGATTGGGGCTTACTTAGATGCAATTCCACTTCCCCATTTCCTGGAACATCAACAAGCTCACCTATCTTCTCCCATTTATTTATCCTAGGTAGAAGTGTCTATTAATAGATTAGCACTGGACAAAGCACCAGGTCCAATGGCCTCCCCTCCAACTTTTCTTCAAAGAAATATCTCCCCTTTTACTCCGCCTTTTCCAATTTATGTTCTCTGCTGGCTCGCTTGACCCTTCTCTCCTAGAAGCCACCATAGTGCATCTCCTCAAACCAGACAAACCCCCTTCTCAACCTGCCAGTTACCGTCCTACTTCCCTGCTAAATTGTGACATCAAAATTCTCGCCAAAATCCTCACCACGAGGATATGGAAAGTCTGATCTCATCTACTCAGTCCAGAGCAGGTCGGATTCATTCCCAGCAGATCTTCAGCGGACCACCTATGCAAGCTGACTCATATTTTCCAAGCCGCTAAACTCTCTTCTAACTCCATGGCCCTAATCTCACTGGATGCCGAGAAGGCTTTCAATAGAGTCAATTGGACCTTTCTATGGTCCACCTTACAGAAAATGGACTTCCCTCCTATATTTCTGCAATGGCTATAGGTGATCTATTCTTCCCCATCTGCCGGGATCTATTGTAATGGTGTGTTCTCCTCTCATTTCTCCCTCCATACTGGCACCCGGCAAGGTTGTTCTCTATCTCCTTTCCTTTTCAACCTATACCTAGAGCCTCTAATTAGGCAACTCAAACTTTCTCCTGATAAATCTGGTATAACAGTTGATGGATCAGCACTGACTCTTTCAGTCTATGCTGATGATATTCTGCTACACCTTTCACATCCATCCACCTCTCTCATTGTAACCTTACAAGTAATAGATCAGTGTAGTTTTTACTCCAAATATAAGCTAAACCATAATGAGACAGAAATTTGCCTCCTTAATCATTTCATTTATAAATCTGACTTTACTCAGTTTGGTATGCGATGGTCTTCTAGGTCTATCAAATATTTAGCAGTCTCTCTATCCACTGACTCCTCCCTCATCAAGACATTAAACTTAGATGACCTGGTCACCATAATACAACAAGATCTTCTGAGATGGAAAGCTCTCCCAATCTCCTTATGGGGCAGGATCAATATAGCTAAAATGAATGTCTTACCCAGACTATTTTACCCCTTAAATATGATAAACATGTGGCTCCCTCTTTCCTTTTTCTGACATATCCACTCACTTATTTCCAACTTTATCTGGTTAGACAAGGCCCCCAAATGCTTATATCTTAAACTAAGCCTTCTCAAAGATTCTGGTGGTCTCTGACTTCCGAACTTCTTACTCTATTGCTGGGCTAGCCATCTCTATAAATGTGGTAAATGGCTTGCCACTCCTCAAAGTTTTACAGAAGGGGACTATACCCCTCCCTGGCTACAAGTAGAATCTCATCTACTTCATACCTTTAGTTTCTTCCATCTTCTTTCTTCTTGGAAAGCTTTACTGATACCTCTCTGGGATTCAGTTATTGGCATATCCGTTAAAGTCTTCTCACAGATATGCACTTCCCTCAAACTTTCTCCTTCTAAAGATACCTCTCAGCCTATTCTATCTTACCCCAACATTAGGATCAGAGATAGCGTTCTTTCCCCCAGTTGGTTGCCCCAGTTACGTGGGGCCTGTGTCTCAGACTTTCATTCTCAGGATTCTCTTCTTTCCTCTAATGAGATTCTGACAAAATTCTATCTGGGACAGTCTTATATTTTTAAGATCTTTCAGTTGAGACATCTACTACCGCAACACTTCAGTCCCACTCCAGGTGCTTCCGGTTTAGATACCCTGTTGACTCAGATACAGGATTTGGCAGCTAAACCCCATGGGACTTCCCTGTTATACTCATTTCTCCTCACCTCACACCACCCCACTCCCCCTATGGGCCCCAAGGTTTTGGAAGACCTGTTACCAGATGCCACAATCAATTGGACATACATTTGGAAAGATCTATACTATTATACTACTCAGGACAGGCTGAGGCTCACTCAATACCACATTCTGAATAACATGTATTATACGCCTGTCAAGCTGGCCAAGATGGGTCATCTTCCTTCATCTGTTTGCTCTAGATGTGACAAAGAAGAAGGAAAATGTTACATATTTTGTGGGCATGTGAGAAAGTCTCACCCCATGGGACTTGATTGAATACCAGGCTGACTCTCTTCTGGGCTTAGAAGGCCTGTTCACTCCAGAAATATGCATTATAGGGGACTACACCCAGATTGTGGTTAAGGAGAGGAGATACCACATGTCATTAAAAAATTAGTTCTTACACATTGGCTGGGGCGCTAATGAGCAACTAAGGTGAATGGTCACAACTCTCCAGAGCTCCGCATCACAAGGAAATAAAACTTATTTTTCAAAAGTTGAAACTAGCAGTTTTCAATCCAAAAGTCACCTGAGAACCTCCGTAATTGACGAATACCTGTCCCAGGGGAAATCGTCGTGGCAAGGTGGCAAAAATACCAGGAAAACAACCGGGCCAGAGAATGCAACTGATGGCGGGATAGGCCCGATCTCGTTCTCGGTGACGGAATTCACACTGTTGAGTAAAACAGTGTCGGAACAAATTCTGGCAGACCTGTCGCTGAAATGGGAAAAGGTGGAGAGATCTATAGAGGGGCTAACCTCTGAAATGAAGCAGCAGTCCAGAAGGCTGCAAGAGGCAGAGCAGAGAATTTTGGATCTAGAGGATGTAACAAAGGATGTACCGGACAAGAGCAAAAATGGAGCGGGAGATTGAAGACTTGAAGGACGCACTCGACTGCCAGGAAAACTACAGCTGCCGAAATAACTTGAGAATAAGGGGCCTCCCGGAGGGCGCTGAGAGAGGGAACCTCATGGACTTTTGCTCTGGTGTGTTTCCAAAGCTGCTTAATCTGGAGACCAAATTAGGCAAGTTGAAGGTGGAGAGGGCTCATCGGGCATTAGCACCAAGGCCGCCCGCAGACCAGCTGCCATGGCAGGTAATCTTCCACCTGCATTGCTATGCAAAAAGGCAGGCCATCCTGTCGGCATACCAGAACCAGAGAGAGTTCCTCTTTGAGAGACACAAGATTACGCTGCACCAGGACCTCTCACTCAGAATCCAGAAGAAAAGGTAACAATTCAATAACCTGTTGGAGCAGCTTCGGGACAGACATCTAGAGTTCTTTATGGCATACCCTGCAGTGGTGAAGGTGTGCTGGGAAGAAGTGACATACTCGTTTTGGGAGCCAACTAAGCTGCACAGCTACATCAAGGAATGGGACAAAAAAATAATAAAAAGAAAGGCTGCCCTGGCTTGTGAGTACTTTGGGGCAGAATATTCATTTATTATCCCGAAACTATGCCATGACTTATTTAGGGCTCGGGGGGGAGATAAGGGTGGGTGCTTGCTTAATTATGTGGACACAACATTGAGGGCTCCTGTTGGCCAGACTTTACCATTCAGGGCAATGCCACATCAGAAAGGTCCTGTTTGAGTCTGTTCATTTTAATAAAAGTTTGAGTCTCTCGGGGGGGGGTGTTGTTTTGCTTTTCCCTTCCTTTATGAGACTTTGCTGGACTAAGGTCTGAGGGCTCAAGATGGAGTCCTGGGACTGGAAATACCTGTGCAGACAAACGTGGCACTGCAGCAAAAGTGAACTGTTGTATATGGATAGAATTGCAAGGCTTTGTTATGTGATACTTGTACTGGGGCCATCACGATGCTGTGTTAAACATTTTACTATTAGTGGTGAGGGAAGAAGCTGGTTTATAAGGGCAGGTGAGGGTTTTATTGTGCAAGGGCTTAAAGGTGAATTGGTAGGGTGGAGGGGGAGTTGGGAGAGATAACCGGGCTGCTACAGGGACAGGGAAGGAAGGGGGGAAGATGTGCTGAGAATTGAAATGGAATAAATGTGGGCACTGTCAATTGAGGAAAAGGTGCCGAGAAGTAGGGTGTCTAGAATTTGGGGGGGGGTTAATACTGGAAAATGACACTTGCTCACAACATAATGTCTTCGGGCATAGGCTCTGGAGCACATGGTATTGTGAGCACTTGGCTGTCCTCTCCTGCAGGGTTTGGAGCAATGAGACAGGGGACGAGGTCAACAATCAGATATGGGGGAAAATTATGATATTTTAGGGTGATAAAATAAAGGGGGGAATCCAGTGACCTTGAGGGAATGAATGGAGGGGTTATAAACCAGGTTAGACTTAAACTGGATATGATGGCACAGTGTATGAAAAGTAAAGTATATAAGCTTGACTTTAAAACAGGATGCGGAGGAGGGGGGGCATGGGGTGCAGGTATGCGGGATATGAAGAGGCGCTTGAAAGATGATCCAGAAAATAAAACTTATTGCAAATTAGAGTGGAAGGTGAAAGAATGGGAATGAGGGTGGGGGGGGGTTACTGTTAATTCTATTGTTAATATAAATGTTCAGTTTTATTCATGTTTATCAATACTGTTCAGTGCACAGGTTTAAGTGCACAATTGTTACATGTTGTAGTGTATGCTTTGCCAAAGGATATATTATGCAGGGATGCATGTGCAGAAAAATAAGCTGGAGGGGACAAAGTGTTGGAAATGGGAATGATGCGGGGAGGGATGATGGTTAGGGCAAAGCACCTTTGTGTCATGGAATGTGAAGGGTTTCTCCTCCCTGGTCAAAAGGTCTAAGGTACTGGCTGCACTAAAGACCAAGGGAGTAGACGTAGCTCTGTTACAAGAGACTCATTTGACTCCGAAGGAGCATGCCAAGTTGGTTGGTGGATGGGTCCGGGCCTGTTATGCCTCCTCCTTCAGCTCACATAAAAGGAGGGGGGGTAGCAATATTAATTCATAAAAACTTCCCATTTATCTTACAGCGTACGGTTAAGGACCCTATTGAGGGGCATTATATTTTTGTCGTAGGGGAGATTTATGGTAAAACCATAACCTTTGGAAATATTTATGCCCCTTCAGTGCTGGATCCAGCATTCTGCCAAAAGATACTAGAAATAATTGTAAGGGAGCACTTCCCTCATTTGATAATGGGGGGTGATTTTAATTGTGTGGGGAACCCTAAGCTAGACTACGCTGGATCAAGGATTAGGGAGGTGGCAGCAGTTAAACAATGACAACTAGGGCTGACGGAGCTGGACTTGATAGACACCTGGAAAACACCTAACCTGGGAGCCTGGGAATATACTTTCAAACCCCAGGAAATCTTACTGTATTCTGACAAATGCAGTATGGTCTCACCATAGGACTGCCCTGGAGCCCAAATGATTAATAGAACCTATGCTAATAGTGGAATGTTAGGTTCAAGTTCAGTTTTCAAATCAATGTCCCTGGTTGCACTTCCTGCAACCGTCAGATTCTTTACTCCGCTTGCCTCAGTAAGACATCTCCAGAGTGCTCTCCTTCACTCTAACTGAAGATATTTTTCTCTCGGTTTATTTTAAAGTCTGTTTACTTTATTTTGATTTTTGAAGCACTGTCCTTGGTTCACAAATAGAATTATTTTATTTATTTATTTCAATCTAGGATTACAATACCTTTGAGCCGAGACTCTTTTACAAAGGTTCCACGTCAGCGTGTGCAACAGTCATAATTTTTAGTTACAAACATATAGTCATTGACTTACAGACATGTAATAACCAGTACAAAGACTTGAGCTATGAGCAAGACAAGTGAAGGGGGTGGTGGTGGGGAAGTGAGGGTAGGAGATCGAGGGGAAGGAGGTGCAGGAGTAAGGGGAGTACAGGAGGTGGTTGGGGCAGGGACAGGAGTGGCGATACGGGGGAAGGTGGGCGAGGGTGGGAGACAGTGCAGCCAGGGGGCTTTGTCAAGGGAATATGACAGGTGAGGTGCTAGGGGTGCAAAAACTGATTGTAAGTGCTGGGTGCTGGGACATTTGCAGCTGGAATGGTGGAAATTTTAAGATGGGCAATCACAGGATACAAGCAGTGAGAGGTGCAGCTTGGACTTGAAGAGGCCGAGTGTTGCAGCGGTCACTATGTCGCTGCCAAGAGAGCTGAGCCAGTTGGATGCCTGATAGGTGAATGATCTTTGTCCTTGGGTTGTGCAACATCGTGGGATATGTAGTAAATGAGAATTGGATCTCCTTGTAGTGACGTTCCTATGTCTAGGCTTAAGGAGGGCACAGACACCAGATGGGGCCAGACCCATTATAATTTTCTTGGCCGTGATGCAGGTTTGATATTTTATGCGTTTGTCCAGTTGAAGCCATCCAGATTGGGAATAAAGGTCACATGTGTGGGTACGGTGATGTGAGCCAGTGATGAGATGACAGGCCTTATTCAGGGAGGTTGCGATACATTTGAGAGCAGAGGTAGTTGCAGACCCATATATGATAAGACCATAGTCTATGATGCTGATGATGGAGCTTTGGACGGCCACTGCCAGTGCTTCTGGGGTTAGGTGTTTCCTGTGCCGGAATAATATGCCTAACCTCGCATTGGCAGATTTTGCAACATTGCTAATATGGATAGCGTATGAGAGGTGGGGATCAAGGGTGATGCCGAGGTACTTGAACAATTGTATTTGCTCTAGGATGGCTCCTTGTTTGGTTGCAATGGAGAGGTGGAGTTGTTTGTTTTTGTTGTGGGGGCTGCAGAAGACCATAGACTTGTTTTTTTTCTGATTGAGAAGCAGTTTATGATTTAGAAACCAGGATTCGATGGAGAAGAAGGCAGCTGAAGTTTATTTTGTAATTGGATTGGATCAGGGTCCAAGGTGAGGATCACAGCATCGTCGGCGTAGAGAATTATTTGTTCTGGGCAGCTGTCCAGTAGTGAGTTTAAGAATAGGGTGAAGAGGAGGGGTCCCAGAATGGAGTCCTGGGGGACTCCCGAGCGGATCGGTCTAGGGTCCGAGAGTGTATCGGCGATTCTTACTGTTTGGGACCATTCTTCAAGGCAGCTCTTAAACCAGCCAATGGAGTCAGTTGACAGCCCAGTGTTCTGAAGCTGGACGAGCAGGAGGCGGTGATTGACGGTGACGAAGGCTTTAATTAAGTCAATGTAGATTGAGCCTAGTAGTTCATCAGAGTCAAGTGTGTTGTGGATTGCGCCGGTGAATTCAAGTAGGGCTGTGGAGGTGCTGTGACCTTTTCGGAACCCGTGTTGTTGCTTGCACAGGATGTTGTCAGTATCCAGGTATTCTGTGAACTGATCTGAGACGATGCATTCTAGTGCCTTGGAGAGTGGGGGTAGTAGGGAGATAGGTCTGTAGTTATCGTGGGCAGTTTTGTCACCACTTTTATGGATTGGGGTGACAGTGGCAGATTTCCATCTGTCCAGGAACTGGCCAAGGCTGAGGGAGAGGTTGAAAATTCTGGTCAGAGGACTAAGCACTTCATCAAGTGTGAGAGACAGGATTTTGATATCGAGGGAGTCATTACTGAATCTTGATTTACCAAGGGCTTTGGTTACATATTTGCGTACTTGGTGAGCCTTGACTGCTTTGAAGTAGAAGTGGGGGGAGCTGGTGGGAGCAGTGTTCATTGCGGACAGAGGGGCTTCACCATCTTTGAAGTAGTCCTGGGGAAGGACAGCGCTGAGGTTGGTAAAGGCTTTGTTAAAGGTATCCACAATGGTTTTTGGGTTGAGGGTTGTGGTTCTGTTGATGTTGAGTATTGATGGGGGGGGTTTGGGTGGATTCCCGGTGAGTTCCTTTATGTTCTTCCAGAATTCCCAACCATTGCCACAGGAGTTTGTGAGGGCATGCTTATAGTAGGCGGACTTCATTTGCCGGGTGGTTTTGGTGCAGTCATTGAGGGCACGTTTGTAGTTTTGGATGTCATTTTGCCTTCCAGAGTTTCTGGCCAGCTCCCATAGGTGGACTCTTGTTTTTTAGCATCCTGAGGAGGTCACCTGTGAGCCAAGGGTTACTGAGTGATTTGACTTTGCGTTTCTTAATAGGAGCATACGTGTCACAGGCCACAGTGAAGATGTTTATGAAGTGGTCAAGGGCAGTGTTTACGTTGGTTGCATTGAAGATAGAGGACCAGTCTTGATGGAGGAGGTGGGATTTGAGTCGAGAAAGGTGACCACTGGGTAGAACCCTGCTGGTGATAGTTTTTGGTGGTTGTTTGATGAATTTATTTGACCAGGTGCAGCTAACAGGGGAGTGGTTGCTGAGAGAGTCAGGGAGGACATTAGTGTTAGATATCCACGATGGGTGACTGGTAAGGATCCAGTCCAAGAGTGTGCTGGTGCTGGTCCTGTAATTTTTCCTGGTTGGTGAGTCAACCATTTGTGTGAGGTTCGCCACAGCAATGGTATCCCTGTGTGCACCAGCATCGGGCCGCAAGTCAGTTGATATTGAAGTCGCCTAGGATGATGGATTCGGTGTCCAGTGGGAGTGACTTTACAAAGTGAAGAACAGCTGTTAGACCAGTTCCCTGTTCTTTGGAAGGGATGTAGATGGTGACAACAGTGAGGGTTTTGTTTTGGGTTCCAAGGAAGATTCTCACTGGCAGTATCTGAGTAGTTGTAAGTTGGAGTGAGGTAATGATGTGGTGCCCCTGTATGGAGTCTTTTAGGTAGAGAATGCAGCCCCCACCTCTTTTGGAGAGGCGATCCGGCCTAAAGACGTTGTAGCCAGGAAGGCTGATTGCATGGTCCGGTACTGATGGCGTGAGCCAGGTTTCGACAACCGCCAGGATGTCAGGGCTGTGCTGGCTGATGAAGGCTTGTAGGGCATTCATTTTAGGAAGGAGGCTGCAGATGTTGATTGATATGAATGAGAGGGCACCTGAAGGCTTGCTCAGATTAATGGCTTTAGAGCAGAATGGGCCAGGGTTTGGGTGCACGTTGCCTGACAGCATTAGGAGGAGGAGGACTAGCCTCAAGGAGCAGTGGCGTATTTCTTTAAGGGAATGCTTTTGCCTGCTAGCATCTCGGGAAATTGCCAAGCATCAACGTTAGTGGGTGAGGGTAAGCATAGACAGGGGGGACCAGAGTGGAGGGCTAGGACCAGTGTGGGTGTAGGACAGTTTCATGTTGGTAGGATGGACCCTGGGCAAGGGGCAGTGACCAGTGTGCAGTGTGCCTAAGTGGATGAAGGATGTAGGAATGTGGAAGCCGTGGGGGAGGGAGGGAAAGCAGGCTTTTGGGGCATGCAGTAGGGGAGGAAGACAGGCAAGAAGAAATAGAATAGGGGGTAGAGAACGGTGGAGTCACATGATTAAGGTAGGATTTGGGGTAGGTGGAGGGAGGGGGTTAAAACAGGCTGGCGGAGCTAGGAGAAGGGGGCAGAAGAGCAGTAGCTGGATCAGTGGGAAGTGAGGATACAGCCAGGAAGGCCAGGCAGCCAGGGACTGTGTCTTTCAGAGGGTATACCTTTTTTTTTTTTAATGAAAGACCAAGAATCCCTCTAGTGGCAGGTCTGTATAACCTGCTAATGGAAAACTAGCCACTTAAAAGAAAAAAAAACTTCTATTACACACTTGAAATGTGCTTAGTTCAATCTAAAATCTATTTGTAAAAAGTGCCAGGTGGCAGAAGCAGGAGAAATGTCCTGGCCAATCAAAGCGGGTTTGCTGGAAGCGCCTGTGTTCCAATTGGCTGCGCTGTCCCGTACCTTCCAAGGAGCTGCAGGCTGGCCTCCTAGTCTCGGTCAGTGGCTGGCTGGGTGCTGGCCAACCGTGGGGGAGCTGAAGCAGCCCCGTTCAAGGGCAGGCAGCTGGAGAGAAGAAAAAACAGCAGGGCTTAAATAGCATAGAGGTAGGATGGGTTTAGATTTGAGCAGTTTAGCAAGACAAAAGAGAGTTAGACTTTTCGGCGCAAAGGCAGAGTGCTTGGATGAGGGATGCAGGAGGAGCACTGAAACAGAAGAGGTGTAAAACACTTTAAAACACTAGTAGAAATTACAATCTAGCTAATACAGTTGGAAAACTTCTATTAGACACTTGACATGTGCTTAGTCCAATCTAAAATCTATTTGTAAAAAGTGCCAGGTGGCAGAAGCAGGGGAAAAGTCCTGGCCAATCAGAGCGGGTTTGCTGGAAGCGCCCGTGTTCCGATTGGCTGCGCTGTCCCATACCTTCCAAGGAGCTGCAGGCGGGCGTCCTGGTCTCGGTCGGTGTCTGGCTGGGTGCTGGCCGACCGGGGGGAGCTGAAGCAGCCCCGTTCAAGGGCAGGCAGCTTCCAAGGAGCTGCAGGCGGGCATCCTGGTCCCGGTCGGTGGCTGACTGGGTGCCGGCCAACCGTGGGGGAGCTGAAGCAGCACCGTTCAAGGGCAGACAGCTTCCAAGGAGCTGCAGGCGGGCGTCCTGGTCTCGGTCAGTGGCTGGCTGGGTGCCGGCCGACCATGGGGGAGCTGAAGCAGCCCCGTTCAAGGGCAGGCAGCTTCCAAGGAGCTGCAGGTGGGTGTCCTGGTCTTGGTCGGTGGCTGGCTGGGTGCCAGCCGACTGTGGGGGAGCTGAAGCAGCCCCGTTCAAGTTAGATTAGTTAGATTAGTGTAGTTTTGGTAAATCTTTTCGGTTCCTCCTCAGTTCTTCCAACCGGGAAGGAACCGATATTATTTTGTGTCTTTATTTAAGTTAAATTTACTGTTTACCATCAGGTAACGCGGTTTTTCATAGTTTAAATTTACCAAGGTAATTCTCAGTTTAGTTTGATTTTTCACAACCAATCAATGTCACAGACCAAGAAGCGAACAGGCCCCTCAGGTTTCCAACATTGTACAGAGTGTGGGGAACCGTTCACAAAAGCAGATCCTCATCTTGTTTGTGTGCTTTGCTTGGGGTTTGACTACCTCAAAGAGGTTTGCAATGTCTGTAAACACTTCCCTCAGTCAACACTTGAGAGGTGCTTAAAACGACTGCAGGAGGAGATGTCTGAGAAGGCTACTGAACCGGCTGCAGACAAACCGATTTTGGGCCAAAAAGAACTGGAGGATCAGCCCTCTGACAAGGGTGTCGGTTCATCGGCCAAAAACAGACCTGTAGACCCTGCCGCTAACCCAACAGCTGCAGGAGAGAGAAAAAGAAAAGAAAAACATTCAGCAGTTGAACCACAACCGAGTACCCCAGTTCAAACCGCTGAGGAAATAGCAAATGCTGTTAGAATAATTCAGTCGCTTCAACTGGTTTTGAACCGGCCACGTTTGGATCCCTCAAGTTCCACTCCAGTTCCTGGTTCCTTGGAACCTGAGTTGGACACTTTTGTTGAGGAATATGATGATGATGCTGATGAGGAAGAGGATTATGGTGAACCCATTGATCTGGATATTTCATCTGATCCTCATTGTCCTGACTCCTCTGACAAGGGAACCAAGGACTTTACCTCTCATTTTTAAATTTGTGAAACAGGTGACTCAGTCCCTGGACCTCCCCACACAGGAATCAACTGATGAGGAACAGGACTATAGAGATATGATGGATGTTCAGGCTCCTAAAAGAGTTTTACTGCCCATCCACAAGTCTCTGAAGAAGCAGGTCATGAAAATCCTGCATACCCCAACTTCTATTCCACCAGTTGATAGAAAGGTGGTTAAGAAATATTGGGTGGCTAAGGGTGGGGTCGAGTTCCCGTCCGGTCACCCTAGTCATAAGGGTGTGGTAGAGGCAGCAGCCTGTGATAAAGCAGGCATTCCCCTGGCATCACATCCTCCTGATAAAGATTCCAGAAAGCCGGATTCTGTTGCAAAGAAACAATATCTGGGTTCCTCCCTGGCAATTAGGCAGGCTTCATACATGGCCTATGTTGCCAGGTACCAAAGGACACTCTGGGACACTGTGCTGGAGATTACAAAATTTGTGCCAGCACCAATGGCAGCAGACCTGGAGGAAGCTGCCAAGAGAGGGATAGAGGCCTCCAAGGTCCAATTCAGAATGGCATTGGATAGCAATGACACTGCAGCCAGCCAGATGGCTTCCTCAGTGTCTCTCAGGAGATTTGCCTGTCTAAGAACTACCAATCTTACTCAAGAAACCCAGTCCAAAGCCATGGACTTCCCATGTGAGCCTTCACCTCTGTTCGGACAGCAGACAGAGGCTTACATGTGGAAGATGGATAAATACAAAGCAGCATATCAGAGTGCTGCTGTTAAGGATAAGGCTCCTATCCCCCAGAAGCAGGATGGCAGGGGTCATAGGGGCAGACCTTACAGACCATTTTTCCAGCCTCAAGCCTATCCACAAAATCAGTAGCAGCGAGGCTACTTCAGAGGCAGGGGCAAGAGAGGCACCAACTGAACTAGCCCCAGCACCCAGTCAGCACCTCAAAATAAGCTGACACCCTGAGGGAACTGCTCGAGTCACCTCCCCAGGTCCAGCAGGGGGCAGGCAGACCTACTATCTCCAGGAATGCCAATCCATCACCACAGATTAGTGGGTACTGGAGGTAGTGAGCCAGGGCCTTGCACTCAGTTTCAAACTCAGACCAAGACTGAGGGCAAGAGTTTTTCAACCTTCCTCCCCCTCAGAGACACTATTACTGGAAAAAGAGGTGTTAAATCTGCATTCATTAGGGGCAGTGGAGCCAGTTCTTCTCTTACAGAAAGGAAGGGCCTTTACTCAAGATACTTCCTTACAACCAAGAAAACAGGGGAGTGGTGATCCTTATTGGAACTCAGACACCTGAACAGGCATTTACTGAAACCAAAATTCAAAATGGCCACCTTAAAAATGATTCTGCCAACCTAAAGGCAAGGAGACTGGCTGACATCTCTGGATTTAAAAGATGCCTACTTCCATATCCTAATAAGGAAGTCTCACAGAAATTCCTCAGGTTCAGACTTCCATCAGTCCACTACCAGTTCAGAGCAATGCCTTTTGACCTTACTTCTGCTCCAAGGGTGTTCACAAAATGTTTGGCTGTGGTTGTGGCACACCTATAAAGGCAGGGAGAGGCAGTGTTTCCATACTTGGATGACTAGATAATAGTGGGGCAGTTTCCCCGGCAGGTCAAGCAGTCTCTGGCCTTGACACAAGAACTGTTACAGTCCCTGGGGTTCTTGATAAACCAGCAGAAGTCAGTGCTGCAGCCAGTACAGCTCCTGGAGTTTATAGGAGCAGAACAGGATTCAGTCAGAGGAAGGGCCTTTCTTCCTCAGCTGAGGGCAGACACTCTCTTGCAGCTGGTAGGCTCCTTCAAGCCTCACAGCCTCAGACTGGCCAGGCACTTTCTCCAGTTGTTAGACCACATGGCAGCCTCAATTGCCACAGTGTCAGGAGCAAGATTTCAGATGAGGGATATTCAATGTCACCTCACGCATCACTAGCATCAGAAAAGAGACCAGTTATTTAAGCTGGTCCCAGTCACTCAAACATTCATGCAGGCACTCCAGCGGTGGCAGGATCTGGAAAACCTCAGACAGGGGGTTCCATTCCTCCAAGAGCAATCATCTCTGGTGCTCACTACAGATGCATCCCTACTAGGGTGGGAGCACACCTAGGAGAGTATACTGTCCATGGTACTTGACTCAAACAGGAGTCATTGCGGCACATCAACCTATTGGAGGTCAAAGCAGTGTTTCTAGCACTTCAGGCAATCACCAGCATGCTGCAAGGAAAGGTGGTCCAGGTCAGGACAGACAACATGATTACTATTTACTACATCAACAAATAGAGAGGCACAAGGTCCACACCCCTGTGCACAGAAGCTATGAAAATATGGACCCTGGCCTATTCCCTGAATGTTTTGCTGTCAGTAATCCACTTTCCAGGGAAGGACAATGTGCTGGCAGATGCACTGAGCAGAATAAATCAAAACCATCACGAATGGTCCTTAAACAAGCAAGTACTGCAGTTGGTGTTCAGAAGGTGGGGCACTGCAGAGTCAGACCTCTTTGCTTCTCCAGACAACTTCCAGCTCTCTTTGTGCTGTTGCAGACCCCCACTGAAGGGCACAGTACCACTGGACACATTGACCCTGGATTGGACAGGGAAGTTCCTGTATGCCTTCCTTCCCTTCCCATTGTTGCTGAGAGCCCTGAACAAGCTCAGATAACAGCCAGCCACAATTATCCTCATTGCCCCAGATTGGGCCAGACAGCCATGGTATTCTCTAGTTCTGTCTCAATCAGTAGCCAAGCCAATCAGCCTACCCAGGAGGCACAATTTGCTGACCTCCTCCCAGGGCAGGATCCTCTACCCCGGCCTTCGATCCCTCAGACTCAAAGCCTGGTTCTTGAGGACGTACAGTATGCAAATCTGAATCTTTCAGAAGGGATAATGGAGGTCCTTAGGGTATCCAGAAAACCGGCTACCAGAAAAATCGATACTTCTAAGTGGAAAAGATTTTCTTTCTGGTGCAGGGACAAAAACTTAGATCATACCCAGCTTGGGTTATCAGTAGTTCTTGACTATCTTACCCATCTTCATTTCCTAGGCCTCAGGACCTCTACTTTAAAGGTGCATCTGGCTGCAGTGTCTGCTTACCTGTCAGTAGGTAAGCCATCCTCTTTGGCCTCTAATGCAGTGTTCTGAAGGTTTTTTAAGGGGCTACTGTATGCACCCTCCTCATAGAGTCCCTACCCCTGTGTGGCACTTAAACATTTGCATAGCACAGCTTATGCAGCCTCCTTTTGAGCCCATGTCATCAGCTGACCTTAAGTATGTGACTTGGAAGGCTGTGTTTTTAGTGGCCATTACTTCTGCCAGAAGGATTAGTGAGATTCAGGCTTTGTCCATGGAGCCCAATTATGTGGCCTTCCATGGGGACAAGGTGGTACTCAGGACAAATAATAAATGTCTCCCTAGGTTGCATCTGACTTTCACAATAATCAGTCCATCACCCTGCCAGTCTTCTTTACTGATCATTCCTCCTCAGGTGAGCGTAGACTACATAGCTTGGATGTCAAGAGGGCTATTAGTTACTACCTAGAGCGCACAAAAGATCACAGAGGGGATAGAATCCAGCTCTTTCTGACCTATGGAGAGGTTGGCAAGGGTAAACCTGACACAAAGAGATCCACAGCAAGATGGATTGTGTCATGTATCCAATTATGTTATGGCAAAGTAGGTAAGCAGCCCCCATAAGGGCTTAGGGGCCCATTCTACTTGAGGGACTGCTGTATCAATAGCAGCTTCCAGAGATATTCCTCTTTTGGAAATCTGTAGGGCAGCTACCTGGAAAACAGTTCACACATTTACCAAGCACAACTGCCTGGACACACAGGCTAGGAGTGATGCCAGGTTTGGCACAGCAGTTCTGCAGAGCCTGTTTCCTAAATAGGTCCTCTGCCCGGCTCCAAAGGCACTGCTTGGGTAGTCTGCATTTGTCAGAATATAGTAAGATTTCCTGGGGTTTGAAGAAAACATTACTTACCATAGTAATCTTGTTTCTTCTAAGGGAATATTACTGTATTCTGAGCTCCCACCCTTCCTCCCTTGCTAGGACCTACAGAGCTTTGTTCATTTCTGTATCACTGATGTTAAAAACCTGTAGGTACCTATTAGTTTTTTGGGCATCTGTTGACTTGAGTCTTAGAGATGCCTCCTGATGTTTGCATTTTCTGTTCCCCATTAGGGTTTTTAAGGGGTAGTAAACTTAGTTTGGATAGTCAGTATTTAGCTTCATAAGAATCTGACAGTTGCAGGAAGTGCAACTAGGGACAGTGATTTGAAAACTGAGCTTGAGCCTAACATTCCACTATTAGCATAAGTTCTATTAACCATTTCGGCTCCAGGGCAGTCCTATGGTGAGACCATACTGCATTTTTCAGAATACAATAAGATTCCCTTAGAAGAAACAAGATTACTATGGTAAGTAATGTTTTCTTTTATTCCCACCCGCATGCCACATGGTCCAGGTTAGACTATCTTTATATACCAAGGGAATGTTACACTAGTGTTGCCAAAGTGGAACACAGTCCCATTTTTCTCTCAGACCATGCGATGGTCAGACTAGAGTTAAGGTTGAGCAGGAAGAGGGGCATGGGGGGGGTTGGAGATTCCCGAGCTATCTCCTAGCAAAGAAAGAGTTTAAAGAGTTTAAAAAAAAACGATGACAAGATTATGAACGAGCAAATAAGGGCATGGTTGAAGCAGAAGGAACATATTGGGAGGCCAGTAAGGCATCTATGAAGGGGGTAGTCATTGGGTACATGGCAAAGTTAAAAAAAGAGAAAAGGCAAAATAGATAAGAATTAGAATGGAAAATAAAGATGTTGGAACAGAAAGTGCTAACAGAAGGAGATGGTCAGGCTATGAAAGAATTCCAAGCAGCCAGAGAGGCCCTCAACTGGAACCTCACAGAAGAAGTCAGGAACAGGCAGATGTATGCTCGCCAGAGAATTTATAAATGGGGCAATAAGCCGGGCCCATTATTGGTCAATCTGTTAAAGGGGGGGGGTAAGGCGACTAAAAAAATAATAGCCATAAAGGACAAGGGAGGAACAACAGCGCGAGAGGAGACACAAATTTGGAAAATATTTCAAGAATTTTATGAAACACTGTACACAGCAGAATGTAAGGGAATGGGGCATTTGGCTGAAAGGTTTCTGGAGGATCTCCCAATACCATCCCCAACAGAAGAGCAAATAAATTACCTGGGTAGCAAAATCAACACAGAGGAGTTAATGAAAGCTATAGGTTCACTTAAAAGGGGCAAGGCAGCAGGCCCAGATGGCTTTGGGGCCGAATACTACAAAGAGCATTAAACAGGAAGTAGCGGGCCCTATTAGAAATGTTTTGGAGGAGGCAAGGGAGGAGAGGAGCCTACCCAGGTCCTGCTGTGAAGCTAATATATGTATCCTCACCAAGTTGGGCAAGGATCCGGTGGAATGTTCCTCATACAGGCCTATATCGTTATTAAATTATGATTGTAAAATAATGACAAAGATCCTGGTGATGAGACTGGAAAAGATTCTAGCCCTAACAATACATTCTGACCAGGCTGGCATTGTACAAAGTAGAATGTCTTATCATAATATGAGGAGACTACTAAATGTGGTGTGGTGGGGCACTAAGAACCCAGGGCAGGCCTATGTCCTTTCTGTTGACGCAGAAAAAGCATTTGTCTGAATTGAGTGGCAATATATGATTAATATTTTGGGAAAATTGGGCCTGGGGGAAAAATACATACAGTTAGTAGAGGCATTCTACAGAGTCCCAACAGTGAGGATCCTAGTAAATGGCACACCCTCTGAGGAATTCCGGCTTGGGCAGGGCACAAAACAGGGGTGTCCCCTCTCCCCCCTCTTGTTTGCGATTGCCATAGAACCTCTGGTGATTAAAATTGGCCAGAACCCACAAATACAGGGAATCATGGGAGCAAGGGAGAAACAGCATACTATCACCCTTTATGTGGACGATATCTTGCTCTTCCTCACGAAGCCTAGCCAATCCATCCCATCCCCTTCTAGCAATAGCGGATTATTTTGCGGCATTCTCTGGGTACAAGCTAAACATAAATAAATCAGAAATTATGTATTTGGGGAGGGGAGGGTGAGGCAATGAGTGCATGGGGTCTTAAGTTAGTTCAAAATGCAATTACATACCTGGAAGTGCAGGTAGGGAGGGACTTAAGGGGGACGTATGACTTAAATTATATCCCCTCAGTGGAGATAGTAATAAGGGACTTACAGAGATGGAAAGCTCTCCCACTGTCCTGGATAGGCAAATAAATGTACTACAAATGAACGTCCTACCCAGGATATAGTATGTACTACAAATGAAGCCAATGGGACTGAGAAATGTGGAAATTAAAAAGCTAGAAAGGAGTTTTGGTGAATTTATTTGGCAGGGCAAGAAGCCACGAATTAGCTTAAGGAAGCTTAAGGCAACAACTGAGGAGGGAGGACTGAACTTTCCTGACTTAAAGGCATATTACTTGGCTACACGATATCAGTTCATACACAATTGGGTTTATAGAGGGGGAGGCAGCCAATTGGTTGGACCTGGAGAAGAATGGATTTATTGGATACATCTAGGCATATTTAAGTGAGATGGGCCTGAAGGTATACAAATGCCTGGCAAGCCCAAACCCACTAGTCATAAGTACCCTAGAGGCGTGGGAAAACATCAAGGAACAGAGAGGAAGTAGATGGGAGAACACTATTTTAATACCGATTGCTCATAACCCAGAGTTCTTGCCTGGGCTGGAGGATGAGGGATTCCATATCTGGCAGGAGAGAGGGGTGAGATGCATGGGGGACCTGGTCACCAGGAATGGAATGCATACATTCCAAGAAACTCAGGGAGGGATGGGCATCCCAGCATCACACTTCTACAGATTTTTGTAAGTTAGAAACTATTGGAGGATCCTAAATAGAGAGGGGAATGATCAGTCCACACTAAATGAGGTAGAGAGAGAAATACTGGGGGCGAAAGTCCAAGAGAAGGGGTTAATAGGTAGAGCGGCAAAACTGGACTGAGTTCATTTCCAGGGAGAAACAGAAAGTTACAATGTGGTGGGAGAAAGATCTTGGTATAATGATTGAGGACTCAAACTGGGAGCTGGTGCTGACCTCAAACATGGCTTATTGCTCTGTAATAGATTTAAAGAAATGCAGTATAAGTTCCTACACAGATTGTATTACCCTCCTAGTGTTGTGCGCAAATTTTACCAGGAGATATCACCCACATGTGGGAAGTGTGGGGGAGCAAGGGGAACTCTGCTCCATTATTAATGGGATTGCCCAGGGATACAAAAGTTCTGGAGAGGAGTAGTATCAGCAATTATTTAAAATGGAGGGGCTCCCAGTGGAGTTCTCCCCAGTCCTGTTGCTAATTGGGGTGGTGACCCATGACATTGGGGATTGAGACCTTCACCTTAGAAGAGTTAGAGTTCTCCTGGTGATGGTCCGACAGGGGATACAAAATCTATGGACAACCAAAACTGTTCCCACAGTGGAGCAGTGGAAGACCCTGGCCCTGAGAGCACTTGCAGTGGATCCGTTGACATATGTGATCAAGGGGGCAGAGGAAAGGTTCATAGACATATGGAAGAAATTTTTGAGCATCCTGTCACCCGGGGAGGCAGCAATTTTACTAGAGGGATGGGGCGCATGAATCAGGGAGGCTGGAGGGCTTGGGCGGCTGCCAGCCATGGACT
Organism: Neoceratodus forsteri; assembly: GCA_016271365.2. Classification (NCBI taxonomy): domain Eukaryota; kingdom Metazoa; phylum Chordata; order Ceratodontiformes; family Ceratodontidae; genus Neoceratodus; species Neoceratodus forsteri. Next base: position 660,309,707 of record CM028133.1, read on the forward strand.
AGGGCAATCCAAATAAGAGAAATCCAGTAGACCTAGACACCTTAATCGTACTTATGCACATATGAGGAAATGAACAATGCAATCCAAGGTTAAAAAAATAACTGAGGCAAGGCATATCTTGTAGATTAATTTACATTTTTAGTTCTGTTCAGCAGTTACTTTAGGGGCTCCCTGAATAGTTGTTTAATAGTTGCTTTTAACTTTTTTAATGCAACAGTTTGATGCACTTCGTGTACAAAATAGTGGGCCATACTCCTCTGATGTAAGCTGATATAAAGGCCGGCAGGGGGATGAGGGAAGATATGTACGCAATGAAGTATAGTATGTTTGTAGGGAGACATGAAATTTGCTGTAATGTAATCATCTTATGTATGGCTGTATTGATTTGGATTTTGAAAATACTAATAAAAATATAACACAAAAAAAATAAACAGTGGCTGGACCAATCATCTTTTTCATAACGTGAGTGACTGCATGAGCTCTCCTTTTGTCTCTGGACGGAACTCCTGATTGCCAGCATTCGTCACAGAATGCATCTTTTTTGATAAGAAATGGGGTAAGCTTTATGCCTTATACCTGAACTAATTTCTTCTGAGGTCTCTCTCTGGCTCCCTGTATCGCACTAATCCTCTGGACTTAATGTTTTCCTAGTTCATAATATTGGATAGACAGGCACACTCCACGGGGAGGGGGGTGGGCATTCGGAGGAGGGGTAGGAGGGGGATGGGGAGGGAGTTTGTTCTGTCAATTACCATGCTCTGTTCACTCCACGGATGTTTGTATTTTAAAAACTCAATAAAGTTTATTTAATTTTGTAACCCCTAGGTGGCGCTATCTGAAGGGCTACTACCCCTGACTGCTTGGCTAGTAGCAGGTTAAGGGGCCTGAGTTCTGAAACTGGTGCCTCCACCTGGAGATCAGGGTTGGTACTGGTCAAGCTAACCTGGGCACAGCCCTCCGGGACACTGTAACCCCCCTCTTTCCCCTCTAGTGGCCTGAACATTGTACAGTAATCACTTTCACAATACCCCTGGTACACCACTCAAGTACCCACACTGTTTGCACTTACCACCAGGGCTGGTTCCTCTGACTCGACCCTGGGGACCCCCTGTAAAACAAGGATATGCACAGCAAATAGCAACAGTACAATACTTTGAGCACAAACTGGGACCACAGTCAGATTACATGCAGAAAAAGTTAGATTTGATTTATTCAGGGAACCTGAACAAGGAAGGGGCAAAATTAGGTTAATTAGCTTAAAGGTTATATCAATCAAGCAGTTATGCATGCGCTTTGAGTCCCCCCACACAGTCCACCTCTGGGTACCAAGGTGGACAAGAGATGGGCTAGCCAGGACTGATGCCCGGGGTTACAGCCGGTTGGGGCCCTGTGATGGAAAACACAACATGCACAGTATACAATATTTGTAATCCGGAGCCAGAGGGCTCAGTTCGTAAAGGAAATGAAACAACAAGAAAATCAGATGACACACTCAGATTAAGCTGTCGTTGTATGGAGCTACCCTGGTATTTACTCACGATACCCAAGACTGGACACAGGCTGGACAAAAATCGAGACTGCAGGTGGTTGATCTGGAATGCCAGGAGAAGCAGGGCCCACATGAGTTGCAGAAGCATCATTCCTGTTCTAGCGTGGAGCAGGGAGCTGATCCCCAGGCAGATCTCTCGTCGATGGCTTCTCTGTGCAGTGGGTAGTCTGGCTGGGCCAGTCTGGCAAGGCCCAGACCGCATGGAGACAAATCCGGATGCAGTCCGTTTTGGGCTGGATACAGCTTCCAGCAAGCAGAACACAGTTCACACAGTGGGGGATTAACTCACGTCCCACTAGCAGCTCATAGCACATTTATATGTACGGGAATTCTACAGTACCAGGCAAAGCACTCCCCGGTCACAATTGCAAAGTCTCTGCACACACTGGAAGCTTAGGGGTATCTGGAACTCCTGACAGGCCGATCGCATTAAGCAAAATCTTCGGTCTTCTTCAGGTTGAGCCTGGCCCACTTCAGTAGCTAACTTTAGTCACACAAATTTGGATTTAGTCCAAAATAATTCTCTTCTCTCCCTCTCAGGAGTAGCACACCGACATGCAGACCAAAACCTTAGCCTTTTCAGAGTTCTCCCAGGCGAATCCACTCAGGATTGCTGCTCAGAATCACTTCAGCTCCTCTCATTTCACTTCCCAGCTCAGAACTAACTGAAAACTTCAAGCAGCCCGGGACTTCCCCAAGATCCAAAAGATTTGGTTGGCTGATTTGGCTGTCAGTCAAAGCAAGAGATCCCTCTTCAGTTGCAAAAAAGGCACAAAAAGTTCAAACTACAGTTCCTGCAGATTTTGAATTCAGACAGCTCCTGTAGCCCAGGTACATTTTAGGTCCCACCAGTACTGATTGGTCCAATTTGCAGTCCAGGACCGAGACAGTGGACACAAACAAAACATTCCTTCCTACAAAGAAAGCAGGTTAGACAAACTACATTATCATTGTCACTCTAAATGATTTTCAGTAAATAGTTACATCTTTCAACAGAGCTCCCTCTCAGATTACTTAAGTTGCAATCAGGCAACTCTTAAAGAGACAGTACACAGAGGCTATTCAGGATCTAGTAATCACATTTAAACTGCTAAAACACAGGATGCCAGCCAGGCAGTGAGCATTTAGGCAAGCTCAAGGAAGACTTTTTGGGAACCCCAATTTGTAGGGGGGTTATATCCTTCCCTGCCTGAGAAAACTTGGCATCTGCATCAAGTCTGTACCATCATAACATTGAAAATGCAACATATACAAGATATTTATACCATTAGCATGCTATACAAGTGCTATCTGATTCATCAATTGGCATAACTTGTCACTTTACTATATATTTCAATGTACTCCACTATATCACTTCCATTCTGACAATACATTCTGCATATTTCACACAGGTAAATTGAACATTACTATACAGAATCATGTAATAACTTCTTGTACTCTAAATAACGCAAGAGGGGGCCCTTCCCTATCAGCTAACTTGGGGCTGGATTGGGCAGGGGCACCACGGTGAGAGGGCAGAACAAGTAACGTGGAATGGGCTGTCAAGCTCAATTTGGGCAGTGAGCTGTGAGAGACATAAACACCTTTGTGAACTACATTGAGAGGCAAATCCACTGGCCTCCTGGGGGGGGGATTGTAACTGAAGTGCACCACTGGTTTGACAGCTCGGCCAGTCTTTCTGGGGTGAACAACCACAGTCTCTGTACTTTCAGCAATGGTCTTGGAGGTTTAATCACTTGTGAGGGGTACCTCTGTATGAAAGGGAATGTCCAAGCTGGGAGCACTGTCAGCCCCTTGCTCTGTAGTCTCTGTTTCTACAACACTTGGCTCATTTTGAAGACACTCTGGCACTGAAGGAGCGTTGTCAGCACTCTTATAGTGCTCCTCAAGCTCTGGCATGTCACCAGAAAGACTCATACCACCAGCATCTCCTTCAGGCAAATCATACAGTTCCACGATACACAAAGACTCAGCATCCTCAGACGTGATATTTTGCACTTCACCTTCAGGGAGCATTGGCTCCAAGGATGATGCCGGGGCACCAGGCAGTCCAGAAGGCCCAGCTTCATCCCTATAATTCAACATAGGATTTCCATGAAACAACTGACTCAGTTCATATGAGGGATAATAGGCATTATAATACTCACTGTCATCTGAGTTAGACTGGCAGTCACTATCATTCTGGGCCTGCTGCAGGGGAAGTCTTAAATCAGCAGCCACGGGGACAGGCTGACTCTGTTTCTTTCTTGCAGCAGCATGAGTCACTGGTCCAGGGGAATCAACCTCGGCAGGTTCAGCCTCAATTATAACTTGACCAATAGGTAGCAAGTGGTTACAGTGCATGGTCTTGACAGCTTTGGAGTTATTCTCTGGGCACACTTTGTACACTGGCAAATCATCCAACTTTCCAACTATGACATGGGGAAGATGGTTCCATCGATCAGCAATTTTGTGTTTACCATGCAATCCTAAATTTCGCAACAACACATGGTCTCCAGGCCTAAGCTCTTGAGCCTTTACTTTTCTATCATGTCTCTCTTCGTTGGCTAGATTTCTTTTGGTGGCCATTGCCTGGGCCAGTTGATAGGCATGGTTCAATTGAGCTTTAAGTTTTTAAACATATTGCAGGTAATCTTCGGCTTGGACCCCATCGGGAGAAACCCCAAAACAGACATCAACAGGCAGCCGGGCCTTTCTCCCGAACATGAGGTGGTAGGGAGGGAACCTGGTAGCATCATTCTTCGTGCAATTGTATGCATGCACCAAGGTGCTAATCTGCTGGCTCCATTTATGCTTATCTTTTGGGTGGAGGTTGCCTAGCATGTCTAGCAGGGTGCGGTTAAAGTGTTCTGGTTGAGGATCCCCCTGCAGGTGATAAGGGGTGGTTCTTGACTTTCACACCCCCCATAGAGAGAGCATTTCTTTGATTAGCCGACTCTCAAAGTCCTGGCCCTGATCAGAGTGAATTCGCTGGGGGGACACCATAGTGGACAAAGAAATTTTCCACTAGCACCTTGGCCACAACAGATGCTTTTTGATCTTTGGTGGGAAAAGCTTGTGCATACCGTGTGAAATGGTCCATAACTACTAACACATTGCCAGTGTTTCGCTGATCAGACTCTAAACTCAAGAAGTCTATGCAGACTAGCTTCATTGGGGTGCTGGTAGTAATGTTGACAAGGGGGGCAGCCCTCTGAGGCAGGGCTTTTCTCTGCAGGCAGCGACTACAAGTCCTTACATGGTGCTTAACATCGGCTCCCATCTTGGGCCAGTAGAATCGAGATCGTACTAGGTCAAAAGTCCGGTCGATACCGAGGTGGCCCATATGATTTTGGAGGGACCGCAGTACCAAATTTTTGAAGGCTGTGGGCAGGACCAGTTGTTGCTTATCTATTTGGCCACCCCAATCTACTGTCTCTTTATTCAACAAATGATTAAGCAGCTTTAACCTGGGGCTTCTTTAAACGATAAAGCGGTTCACAGATCAAAGGAACGCAACTTGGACACATCTTTTCCTGCATGAAGGGCATCAAGTGCTGGCTTAATCATTAGATCTCGGGATTGAGCCCATTGCATGCTGTCATTGACAAACTGAAGTAGTGCACTAACATCTAGAGCAGAAAAGTGGCACTACGCAGCCGGTATGCACGTGTCAGAGGGGCCCAAGCAATCTGCTAAGCAGTCCGCTGTGTCCGTAGACATCTGTTCATTTCTATCAAACTTTTGGCACAATGCTTGGATGTCAGGTTCAGACAGCCTGACCCAGTCACTCTTGGAAATGGGCCTCCAGGATAGGGCATCAGCATCAATATGATTCAGGCCCGGTCTGTATTCGACAGCATAATCATATGTTGACAATGCAGAAAGCCATGGCTCCATGGCGTCTAACTTAGCTGAAGTCTGTACATAGGTCAATGAGTTATTATCAGTCCTCACCAATATTTTCGTCCCATAGAGGTAGTCATGAAACTGGTCGACAATGGCCCATTTTAACACAAGGAACTCCAACTTGTGCACAGGGTAGTTTCGCTCTGACGGGGTCAAGCTCCTACTGGTGAATGCCACTGATCTCAAACCATCCTCATAGTCCTGATATAGTACAGCTCCTAGACCCTGCAGACTGGCATCAGTATGCAGCACATAGAGTTTAGTGGGATCAGCATAATCAAGGATGGAGGCATGGGTGAGCTGGTATATGACTTAGTGGAAATCTGCTTCACAGTCAGGTGTCCAACGGGACCTGTAAAGTTCACCTGGGCAGAAATATGCTTTGTCTGGTTCTTTGATGGACCCTTTTTTGTATTTCCGATTGGTAGGAGGATAGCCCTGGGTAAGATTCAAGAGTGGCCAAATCACTTTGGAATAGTCCTTTATGAACCGGCAGTAGTAGCCACAGAATCCCAGGAAACATTGTAGTTCTTTCAAATTGTGGGGCTGGGGCCAAGTAGTCAAGGCTTCAACTTTACTAGGATCAGTCTCTATCCCCCCTGTAGACACTATGTACCCCACATACTTCACAGAGGTTTGGAAAAACTGGCACTTGTCAATGGACTGCTTGCAGCCGAAATCTTCCAGTCAGTCTAGTACTTTGAACAGTTGACTCTCATGTTCCTCTAGGGAGCTCCCAAACGCAATAACATCGTCCAAGTACACCAGGCATTCCAGCAAATTCATGTCTCCCACCACTTGTTCCATCAGTCGCTGGAAGGTGGCTGGGGCACCCGATATCCCCTGTGGCATTCTCAGGAATTCGTGGAACCCCAAAGGACAGATGAAGGCTGCCTTCTTACGGTCCTCCTGAGCCATCAGAATCTGGTAATATCCACTGTGAAGATCCAACACCGAGAACCATTTGCACCCATTCAAACAATCCAGAGCATCTTGTATATGGGACATGGAGTATTGATCAGGGATGGTCCGCCTGTTGAGGGTCCGATAATCCACACACATTCGTACTGTTCCATTCTTCTTACACACAACCACAATGGGAGAAGCATATGGGCTCCTGGATTCTTGTATCACACCAGCTGCGAGCATTTCCTGCAAGTGTCTTCTCACATAGTCTACTGTATGTCTGCAAGGGCAAGGCATTGAGACCTCTCTCGAAATGGCCATTCATCGTGCAAGCATATGTGATGCTTCGCACCCTGGACACTTCCCACGTCCCATTCCTTCAATGAAAATACTTGATCTCTCTGGGCAAGTTTCTGGCTAATTCTAGTCTTCCATTCAGCTGGAAACTGGGAGTCACCAAAATCAAACAAGTCGGGAGTCACTCTATCTGTCTTGCCAGGGGGCTTGTTGCTGGGCAACACTGCAGTGTTTGTGCAGTGTACCATAGCTAGGGTGCATCCTCTGTTCACCCAGATCTCCCGATCTGACACATTATGAATCTGGACCATCACGTGTCATGCATAGGCATGAGCACGAGCTGGCAAGATGCTGGGCTTAACCAATAATCCTTCCGGCAATTTTCCATCGCCTGGTGCATCCAACATCAATATTTTGTTTTTGACATCTTGCGGAGGTGGACCTTCCCTTGAATGGTACACTGGGCGTTAGGGGCCAGTACCATTGAATCAGGGTCCTTCTTCCACATGACCTCTACCGGTTCATCCTGGTCCACTCCCTTGGGGTTCTGTTGCAAATCATAGGCCCTCTTGATCAGAGCGGGAATTCTTAGGGCTCTCCCAGTCCATCGCCCTTGTTTCTCATGACAGAGTTGTGCCAGTCTCCCAAACATATGGGCGTTGGTCCCAATTAACAGGGGAACCCCATCATACAGTCCAGTAGGGGGACACACTAAGACCAGTGTCTCGACTTGCTCCTCTACACCAGTTACAGCTGCAGGAAATAGCAACCAGAGGCAGACACATGCTAGGTAGGGATAAGACTTGTCGCTCAGCCTCCACACATGTAGGCCTTCCAGGGATTGTAAGGGCACAGCAGATAAGTGTTTGTCATATCAGTCCTTAAATGCAATGGTCACTTGTGACCCACTGTCCAGCATAGCGCGAGTAGGAATACCATTCACAGCCACGGTAGTCTCCATTGAAGGGCCCACTATTATGGACCAGTCTGGAGGGACAGCAGCAGGGGCCTGGAGAGATGATTTAGCCATATAGGAATTTGAGTTACTACTTCTTGAACCTCACTGCAGTCCTTTTGGGCACTCCTCGACCGCTGATTCATTCTCCAAAGCTCTCCTTGAAGCCTGTATACAACTTTATCTAGATCTTTTGTGGACCAGCATTCTCTCTTCATGTGCCCCTCCTTCCCACAATTATGGAAAAATATGATTTCTGGGATTTGGGGTGGCCGAGGCATCACACTGGGAGCTGGGGCAGGGGAACGGCCAACTGAAAACCTTGGTGCCATTTCTGTCTGCTGTGTGGTGAGCATTTGGAGACATCTCGTCAATTCTCTTACTTTCATAGTCAAGACATCAAATTTTGAGCTGCTGTCAGCAGGAGATGCCTGGGAGGACACCCCTACCCCGATAGCAGATGCAGTTGGATAAGGGTCGGTGCCTGTACTTGCAGGAGCGGCCTTCATAAAGAGACTGTTTTTTGTTTCCCTGAACTCCCTCAGCAGTTCATCCCATGGTGGCACACCCTCATTGGTCCCCACTGTGGAAGGGCCTTCCGATGCCATGATCATTTGGGCTGCTCACACCCTAGAATTACAATCCCCCTCTTCATCTTCAACCTCACAGAGTTCTGTTATCAAGTCACAATAGTCCGGTGGGTTACCCCTTCTATCTGGGAGCCTTAATTGAAGGAGCTGCAATTTAGAGTGCTTTGTATGTTGCAGTATGTGCCCCAACTTCACATGGTTTAAGTCATTGGTGGCTACCCCACCTTTTCGGTAAGCCTTCTGCAGTGCTCTTTCTAAATGAGTAACATATGCAGACAAGCTTTCCCCTGGCCATTGTTTTGTACCTTGAAATTTCCATATCAAGTTCTCCCCTGACTCAATACTCCCAAAATTGCCTTTGAGTGCAGGTAGGTACTTCTGGGCAGATGCATCAGGGTTTGTGGACCTCAGAAATTTAATGGCCTCTAGGGCGGGACCCCTCAAACTTTCTATGATCCTTTTCCATTTCTCAGCCTCCACACACTGCTATTCAGGTACCAAAGGGGCAACACAATCTATCCAGGTCTCCCAATCATCCTCCCCTTGGGGGATGGGGAGGGTGCCGGTGAAGATTCTCAACCTTCGGTAAGAGTTGTGACTAATGGCAGGTACAGACATAGGAGCCAGCATTGGCATGAGCACAGAAGGAGGGGCAATAATGGGTGCTGGAGCAGGAGGGGTGTTGGGGGAGGAACACCCCCAGGTGGCAGGAATAGTTTCTTTAAGTCCTCCATAGTTTTCTCTTCCTCCAGCAACAACTTAGCAAATTTCTCCTCCAAAGTCTCAGATAGTGGGGGGGGTTCATTCTCCTCGGTTTCTTTACTGTCTTTAGTTATCACTCTCCAGGCAGTGAGGGCTTCTTCAGGGGTGATAGTCCATGGCACTTTGGAACTGTCTACTGGGTCCTTACACTCTACCAACACCATGAAACTTTTGGCGAGCAGATTAGCCTGTCAACCCACCATCACAGGGTTTTGCAAACATTCAACCTTCGAAAGTACTCCCTCTATAGTGTCCTTATTGGTACCCAGGGGAATATCCAGGATAAGTATAGCAGTTTGGGGGTCGATCTCCTGCCCAGTACACCACCCCACCAACTGGTGTACAGTCACTTCTGTTGGGGTAGCCATTTATTTTTAACAGCAATTCGCAAATTTGGCCACTAGAAGACACAAAATCCCAGCAGTGAGCCTCCAAGATGTAACCCCTAGGTGGCACTATCCCAAGGGCTACTACCCCTGCCTGCTTGGCTAGTAGCAGGTTAAGGGGCCTGAGTTCTGAAATGGGTGCCTCCACCTGGAGATCAGGGTTGGTTGTGGTCAAGCTAACCTGGGCACAGCCCTCCAGGACACTGTAACTCCCCTCTTTCCCCTCTAGTGGCCTGAACATTGTACAATAATCACTTTCACAACACCCATGGTACACCACTCAAGTACCCACACTGTTTGCACTTACCACCAGGGCTGGTTCCTCTGGCTCAACCCTGGGAACCCCTGTAAAACAAGGTTATGCACAGCAAATAGTCAACAGTACACTACTTTGAGCACAAACTGGAACCACAGTCAGATTACATGCAGAAAAAGTTAGATCTGATTTATTCAGGAGACTTGAACAAGGGAGGGGCAAAATTAGGTTAATTAGCTTAAAGGTTATATCAATCAGCAGTTATGCATGCGCTTTGAGTCCCCCCACACAGTCCACCTCTGGGTACCAAGGTGGAGAAGAGATGGGCTAGCCAGGACTGATGCCCGGGGTTGCAGCTGGTTGGGGCCCTGTGATGGAAAACACAACATACACAGTACACAATATTTGTGATCCAGAGCCAGAGGGCTCAGTTCGTAAAGGAAATGAAACAACAAGAAAATCAGATGACACAATCAGATTAAGCTGTTGTTGCAGGAAGCTACCCTGGTACTTACTCACGATACCCAAGACTGGACACAGGCTGGACGAAAATCGAGACAGCAGGTGGTTGATCTGGAATGCCAGGAGAAGCAGGGCCCACATGAGTCGCAGAGGTATCATTCCTGTTCAAGCATGGAGCAGGGAGCTGATCCCCAGGCAGGTCTCTCGTCGATGACTTCTCTGTGCAGTGGGTAGTCTGGCAAGGCCCAGGCTGCATGGAGACAAATTTGGATGCAGTCTTTTTTGGGCTGGATACAGCTTCCGGCAAGCAGAACACAGTTCACACAGTGGGGGACTAACTTATGACCCAATAGCAGCTCATAGTATTATTTAGTATATGAGAATTCTACTACCAGGCAAAGCGCCCCGGTCACAATTGCAAAGTCTCTGCACACACTGGGAGCTTAGGGGTATCTGGAACTCCTGACAGGCCGATCGCATTAAACAAAATCTTCAGTCTTCTTCAGGTTGAGCTTGGCCCACTTCAGTAGCTTACTTTAGTCACACAAACTTGGATTTAGTCCAAAATAATTGAAACAACATGAAGTCTTGCTGTATTCTGACAATTGCAGTGATTCCCAACCTTTGAACTGCCCTGGAGAACTAAGAGTTAACTTCCCATGCAGGGCATGGAACGCTGAGCTCCAGCTCGGCTGAAGTCTCCGTCTGGAGTGTTTTGAACTTAAACCGTCAGAATCTTTACTCCGCATCACCGAATGATCGCTCTGGAGATTTCTCCTTCAGCTCGCCGACGGAAAGTCGGGTTAAAGTTTTCAGTTTTCATCGGGTTTAAACGGAAAATAGTATCCACGATAGTTTGGGTTCTCTCTCTGTCTGTGGGTGCTTATGATTAGATAGAATTGTCTTGTTTTTCTGTGGAACTAAAGTGCAGTCGGTTCTGGTTGGACCGCCATTTGATTGTGAATTTTGTTTGTATACTTAATGTGATTATCGGTTTTATTAGTTCTAAAAAACGTGTTTTTAACGCTTTTTTTCAATACCGTGACAATTTGATAGGAACCGATATTGAGTCTTTGCTCGGTTGGCTGTAAAAGGGTAAGTTTGGTTGGTTGCCACATCTGAGAAACCCAAGGAAAAACTGGGCCCACTGGGTTTCAACACTGCAGGAGTGTGGGAGGTCTTTAAGGCCGATCCTTACTCCACCTGCAGTGTTTATTGTTCTGGGGTTTGACCACCCTGATTCAGACTGCCAAATGTTAAACTTTCCAAAATCTACCCTTGAGAAGAGATTAGGTAGACTGAGGAAAAGAAGTTAAGAAGTCCGGCTGACCCGATGGTAGCCGGTTCGGTTTCACCGAACCAGAAGGAGGCCTCTGACCAGGGCGATATCAAGCAAAGGAGAGCTGATTCTGAGGATCAGTTCTGACAAAAAGAAAGCTGAAAGATAAATCTGACCGGATTGGATCCAGAGATTCATGTTCGGACCGTCGAAGAGATAGCCAGGCGATTCAGATTGTGGAATCGCCCATCTGGTTCTTGATCAATCTGTTCCTTCTGGCAGGGGTTCGGGTTCTGGTTGGTTCCCCGGTTCAAGAGTATACCTTGAAGATTTTATGAACCAATTTGAAGAGGAAGGGAATTTGAGGATTATGATATAAGTGAAGGTCTGGATGTGCCTGTGAGCACCATCTCCCCAGACAGACCTTCAGGTGTTTCCTCCCAGTTTCTGAGTCCCTCTCTACTTTATGTTTTACAGAAAGGTGGCTGGAACCCTCCAATTTCCTATGGAGGAGGCTGTGGAAGATCAAGAGGAGCCTAATTATGTAGAGATGATGAATATCCCAGAGTCCCGGAGACTGTCTATTCCCCTCCATAAATCTTTTGGGAAACAGACACTAAAAATCTTAAAGTCTCCTAACACTATACCTCCTGTGGATAGAAAAATGGACAAGAGGTATACACTTTCAGGCTCAGACACAGAGTTCTTATATCTACAATGCAGCTATGTTGGGGTAGTGCAGGCTGCTGCCTGTGAAAAGGCAAATATTCCCTTGGCTTCACACCCTCTGACAAGGATTCCAGGAAGATTGATGCCATGGCAAAGAAGCAGTACATGGCATCTTTGGGACTCAGGCAGGCGAATTACATGGCCTATACAGCCAGGTACCAGAAGTCCAGGTGGGACACTGTACTGGCACTGGCTAAAACAGGCCTACCCCAGCTAACCCAAGGAGCTGGGCATTGGCTACAGATAGGATTGAGGCATCTAAGGTTCAGTTTCATGCTGCTGTGTGGACTCCAATGATGTGTCATCAAGAGTCATGGCTACATCTGTGGCTCTTCGGAGGATGGCTTGGCTCAGATGTACTAGCCTCTCGCAGGATACCCCGAGGCTAAGGCCATGGATTTCTGTAGTAGGTAATTTCGTTTGGGGAGCAGACAGAGAATTACATGAAGAAATGGATGAGTACAGGACCACTTACAGGAGTGCCTCAGGCCAAGGAAAGGCAGGCAACTCCTCAAAGGCAGCAGTCTAGGGGCAGGGCAGGCCTTTTCAAAGGCCTTTTTACCAAGCACAGGCCTCTTCTCCCTTTTCTCAGAGGGGGTTCTTCAGAGGGAGAGGCAGAAGGGGGATGAGCAGGGCTGCATCCACTCCTCAGCCTAAAGCCCCTGCCAAGCAGAGACCCTGATGAGCCTGCCCAGGTTGACTCTCCTATTCCAGTAGAGGGCAGGCTGGCTTACTTTGTCCAGAACTGGATGTCTATTACATCAGACAAGTGGGTCCTGGAAGTAGTAAGCCAGGGACTGGTTCTCAGCTTCAAAAAATTTGCAAAGATGAGAGCCAGATCTTTTCCACCTGCAAATCTCTTGGAAACCGTTGCCCTAGAGGCAGAGGTTTCTTCTCTCCTAGCTTTAAGAGCTATAGAGAGAGTACCTACCCTACACTGGGGCAAAGGACTGTACTCCAGGTACTTTCTGACCCCCAAAAAGACAGAGGAGTGGCGACCCATCCTAGACCTAAGATATCTAAACAAACATCTTTTAAAACCAAAGTTCAAGATGATAACTCTGGGAATAATCCTTCCCTCTCTAAGGCAAGGGGACTGGCTAGCCTCCCTGGACCTCATAGATGCCTACTTTCACATTCCCATCAGGTGCTCCCACGGACAGTACCTCAGGTTTGAGTTGCCCTCAGGCCATTATCAGTTCACAGCAATGCCCTTTGGCCTAACCTCAGCCCCAAGGGTTTTCACAAAGTGCCTGGCAGTAGTAGTTGCCTTTCTAAGAAGGCAAAGATTTCCATTTTCCATATCTGGACGATTGGTTTATAGTGGGTCAGTCTCAGACCAAGTCAAGTCTCACCTGCAAGTGACCCAGCAAGTGCTCACTTTCTAGGATTTCTTCTCAACCTTCCCAAGTCGGTTCTCGAACCAGTCCAGCTTCTACCTTATAGGGGCAGAACTGGACACACTCAGAGCAAGAGCCTTTCTTCCTCTAGAAATGGTAAGGGCTCTTATACAAACAAGACAACAGTTGCCGTTTGCGAATCTCTTTTTGTTCTGTCAATGTGCAAGATAGTAAAACTCTTTCTACATCCGAAGAGAGAATGGCAAGATCGTTCCCCTTCATTCTGCAAAGTAGGTTGGAAGGACCATGGTCTGGTTCAGGTGGAATTCCGAGACTACTTTGAGAAGGAATTCAGGGTGAGTTCTGAGAACCTCCTTGTCCTTGTGAAATACTGTGTATTGGGCATCTGTGACCAGGGCATGTACTTGAGAGACCCTGCGAGCGGAGGTAATGACCACAAGAAAGACAGCCATCTACGTCAGAAACTTCAAGTCGCAGGTTGCTAGAGGCTCAAAAGGTTTACGAGTGAGCATGTCTAGCACGAGGTTGATATCTCAAGCGGCTATCAGTCTTCTGACTGGTGGTCTAGTGTGCAGGATACCTTTAAGAAATCTCTTAACCAAGGGTAGCTGAGCCACCAACATATTGTGGATAAGCTCGTGGTAGGCTGAAATCACACAAAGATGCACCTTTACTGTTGAGTATTGCAGTCCTGTGTTCGATAGGTCTAGAAGGTACTCTAACACCTTGTTTGATGAGAAAGCAAAAGGGTCCAGGCGGACTTTGCACACCAAATGGAAAATCGTTTCCACTTCACCGTATAGGTCTTCCTAGTGGATGGCTTGCGCACTGCTAGGAGGATGTCCGAGATCCTCGAGAGGCGTTGAACCTATGCACTTCTACAGTATTTCTGCAGGAGCCAGGCATGGAGATGAAGGGACTGCAGGTTGGGATGGACTACCGGATCTTGGGTCAGGTCTGTTTGAAGTGGAAGTTGTCTCTTTGGAACCTCCAATAATCTGTTGATAAATGGAAACCATATCTGATGAGGCCAGTATGGGGCGATGAGAATCATGCTGCCCCCCCTGTGCCTCCAGCTTGAGCAGCATCCTCTGAATTAAGGGAAGAGGAGGAAATGCATACAGAAAGGCTTGTCCACTGCAGTCTGAATGTATCCTGACAGAAAACACCATGTTCTGGATTTCTGGAGCAGAATAGAGGCAGTTTTGTGTTGAGTGGGGACACCAAAAAGACCAGGTCCGGAGTGCTCCACTCTTCGAGTAGAGATTGCACAACGTTTGAGTCGAGAGACCATTCATGTGGATCCGCCTACGTTCTGCTGAGGTGATCCACCAGATCGTTCTGGATTCCTGGCAGGTAGACCGTCTGGATCAAGGCTTCATGCTCGAGGCACCATTCCCACACTCTTATGGCTTCTCCCCAATTTGTTGATGTAGTACACCACTGCCTTGTTGTCCATCCGAAGGAGAATTACCTTGTGACAGAGAACATCCTTCAGCCGGACAGCGTACAGGACAGCTCTCATCTCCAGGACATTTATGTGCAGCTGAGACTCATCCTGACTCCACAGGCCCTGGGTGTGAAGATCCTGACAGTGGGCTCCCCAACCAGTCAGAGATGCATCCATGGTGATGGTGATCTGCGTCTCCAGAGGGGCAAAGGGAAAACCTTGGAGAAGGTTGTCCTACTGTGTCCACCAGGTGAGTGACCTAGTTAGAGGCTCTGTCACCTTGATGTGGAAGGACCGTGCATGTGTGGTTGGAGACCACTGAGTGTTGAGCGTTCACTATGTGGTTCTCATGTGCAAGCGGGCCGGGGCACCATGAACACAGACATCATCATGAGACCCAGCATCTGCTGCATCGAGAGAGCTCGAATCGAGTTGTTCTCCTTGATGAAGTGAGCCATCTGGAGAATGTCGTTTCTTCTGTCTTCTGGAAGGAAGGCTCTTGCCCTGGAGGTGTCCAGAAGAGCTCCTATGAAGAGAAGTTGCTGGAAGGGTTGAAGCTGTGATTTTTCCAGGTTCAGGAGAACTCCCATGGATGTGAGGAACTTAGAAGCCAAAGAAACCACTTCCTGTGCCCCTTGTCTGGAGGAGCTCACTAGGAGCCAATCGTCCAGGTATGGGAACACTTGAATTACGAGTTTTCTGAGATGCGCCCCAAGTACTGCAAAGCACTTTGTAAAGACTTGTGGTGCAGGGGATAGCCCAAAGGGCAGGATTCTGAATTGACAATGCTGGCCCAGAGCCACAAAGCGTAGGTACTTGTGGTGGCTTGGGTGCACTGGGACATGTTGGTAGGCGTCCTGCATGTCCAGAGGCGCCAGCCAATCATTTTGATGAATCAAAGGTAGGAGGCGTTCCTAAGCGATATCATCTTAAATTTCTCTTTGAACAGGAATTTAACTTCCTTAGATCTAGAATGGCGCATACCGCCTGTTTTCTTTGAAACTAGGAAGTAGTGGGAGTAGAAACCTGTGTCCAGTTCTGCTTGTGGAACCACCTCTACTGCCCTGTTGTTCAGAAGGCCCTGAATCACGCCAAGTCAGTGCAGCATGGATTTTGGAGGGTGTGGCAAATCTACCTTGGTCAGGTTCACGAACGATCTGCAAGTTAGTATGGAAGAGGGAAAATATGTTAGAGCGGTGTTCGTGGACCTGACCAAGGCCTTCAATCTCATGGACCACCCCTTAATGGGGGTTGAACTCAGAGACTTGGGTTTTGGAGAACCTGTGGTGCGCTGGTTCCACAGTTATCTAACTGGGAGAACTCAGCAAGTCTGTATTAACGGAACAATGTCTGATTTAAGAAGTGTGGAGTATAATGTACCCCAGGGTTCAGTTCTGGGACCATTATTGTTCTCAATTTATATAAATGAGTTGCCGCCCATTTGTACAGATTCATCTGTTTTATACGCCGACGATGCAGTGCTGTATGACTCAAATAACAACATCACAATGGTCCAGCAAAATCTAGGTAGTGAGCGTAATAAGTTGACAGCTTGGTTAAAAAGTAACCACCTTGTGTTACAAAGAAAACTAAGGGGATGTTATTTTGCTCTTCTTAAAAATTCAAAAAGTTACAGGAACCCTTTATTATAAAGACAAATGATGTTAAAATTGAGGTTGTTTCAGAGTTTATATTTAGGCGTGATTTTGGACAGCCATATAGGTTTTCAGGCCCATACTGATAGTGTAACTAACAATTGCACAGAAAAATTACAGCCCTTTATGATAGGGATTATTTAACCGATGAGGCAAGAAGGACCATAGCTATGGCTTGTTTAATAAAGGAATAATGCCTGACAGGGTGGGTGTTATGCTGGGATAACATCCCACCTCGGGTGGTTGGGCCCGAGGCCACCGGCCGAGCGCATCCAACACCCGAGAAGGGATGTTATCACAGCATAACACCCAACCTGGAGGGCATTATTCCTATTATACAATGGCTCATTGTTTCAAACACCAAAAAAATAATTTTTAAGAATTTTGTTTAGTGTTTAAAAATTTTTTTTTTTTTCAGAAAAGATGGAAACAATCAATGTGGTGCTCACCTAGTTGATCAGCAAGGATGTTGTGCCAGGATAACATCCCTGCTGTGATCAACTGACCAATCAGGAGCCAGGATTCTTTCTTGCCATTGTATAATACCAATTTTGGACTATGGTAGTTTAGTTTGGGAGGTGTCACAGAGAGAATTAGGTAACAGAGAAATATCTTGTACAATTCAATATGTAGATTTACCCTTGGGGCCAAATCCAGGAACACCACTGCAGTCTGTATAACAGGCTGGGGTGGTCATCCCTGAAAACAGGGATATTCTGCAGATGTCTTGTTTTGTATACAAGGTGATTGATTCACTGTGCAGAATTTCATCCTCTGTATAATTTTTTCAACAGAGAACAGTTACAAGAACACTGCGGTCTCAGAATTCAATTCTTTTGGCAGTTTTGATCTGTAAAACCAACAAATATCAAAATCTTTTAAACAAAGTGCAATAAAATCTGGAATGATTTGCCTGTTGAGTTGCAAAATGCTCAAAATCCATGTCAGTTTAAGATTTCTTTAAAGAAAATGCTTTTCAAGCCCGATACAGAAACAGACTGACGGCAGATAAGGACCGCTTGGCCCACCTAGTCTCCACATTTTCCTATCTATTGGATAAGCTGCAGAACCTAGTTAACCAACAGCCTACTTCTTCCTACCCCCACCAGAATTGCCTTATGTGTCCCATGCATTCTTGAATTCCCCACTGTTGTGAACCCATTGACCTCATCAGGAAGGCTGTGCCATGCATCCACCACCCTCTCTGTGAAAAAATACTTCCTCACATTGCCCTTGGCCGTCCCCCTCTATTTTCAAATTGTGTCCCCTTGTTCTTGCACATCTTTTCTGAAAGATGCTACCCTCTTGGACTTTGTTGAGTCCCTTGAGGTACCAGAAGTTTCTATCCTGTCCCCTTCTCCCTCCCTTTCCTCAAGGGTATACATATTAAGCTCCTTGAGTCTCTCTTCGATGGCTCCTGTTGCAGACCCTGTACCATTTTAGTTGCCTTCCTCTTGACTGCCTCCATCCTGTCCATGTCCTTCCAGACATGGGGTCTCCAGAACTGCACGCAGTACTCAGATGGGGTCTCACCAACTGTCTGTACAGAGGGATAACAACTTCCTATTTTCTACTGGTGATGCCTCTCCTATACATCCCAGTATTCTCTCAGCCATCATTACTGCCTTCTCTCACATTGCTTACCTTTAGGTCATCTGACACGACTACACCCAGGTCCTTTCCATTTTTTGTTTGTTGTTAATAGCTCCCCCCACTGTGTACTCTTCCCTGGGTTTTGTTTCCCAGGTGCATTACTTGCACTTCTTAGCATTGAATCTAAGCTGCCATACTTTTGACCATTCCTCCAACCTTTCCAAGTTCCTTCTCATCCTTTCCACTCCCCCCCCCCTTGTGTACCAACCCTGTTGCAGATCTTTGTGTCGTCTGCAAAGAGGCATACTTTTCCTTCCAGTCCCTCCGCAATGTCACTTATAGAGACATTAAAAAGGACTGTATGTATTTGCACATAATTTTATTAACGTAATTCTTGTTAGTTCCATTTTGTTGTCTATTTTATGTTTGGTTTTTACACAATGTTTTTGCATTGTATAGTATGTTTGGCTTTTAGTCTTGTCAATTCAAGTTTCAAGTATTGATGTTCTGAGAGTCCTTTGACCCTCACCAGGTCAAGCCTGAAAAAGGGCCATGTGGCCCAGTTGCTTTTTTACCAGATTATCAAATAAAATGAAATGAAAAAATGAAGTAAGGAGACCCGACTGAGTGGTAGACAGTTTGGGCTGTTGTTTGGGTGGATGATCCGGAGGGGTCTCCAAGAAATTTAGACAGTATCCCTCTCAAATTATCTTGAGGACCCATTTGTCCATTGTAATGGACTTCCACTGGTTGTAAAACTGAGTCAGATGCCCCCCTACCACCGAAGAGGAGTCCCCCAAGGGTAGCTGAGGTGGGAAATGGGATGGTTCTTCAGAAGGTGGCACTGAGCGCCTTTGGGCCCTGTGTCTTCTGCTGCGTTTTCTTTTGTGGCTGAGGGGCTTGGTTCTTATTAAAAGCCCCTCTGCCTTTACCACGAAAGGACTGTCGGTTATGAAACTGCCAGGGACCGGTCTGGCCATCTTTTTTTTTCTTTATATTCTCTATTTTTTACACCCCCTACTCACCACGGTGCTTCCTCACCTTCAGGAGTCTCCTATGGCCTTATACATCCCTGCTCGTCTGCCAGTTTCAGGTGCGGTCATCCCCCCATGCTGCCTTGGTTTGACCACGAGGCAGGGCTCCCCTTCCGCCGCCCCGAGCATCTGTGTTTCGTCAGGGATCCATTGCCTGCGCTGACAGGGGCCCTGGGATTGGGGCCTGAAGCTCCGTCTACAGGGAGCTCCGTGGGGTATTTTTCCTGCTGTTTCGCCCGGCCCACAGGACGTCCGCATGCAAGGAGAGCCTAGGAGCGACACACGTCGCAATATGCTGACACTCAGGCTCCCAAAAGACGTCCTCCCTCCCTACCACATGCTGTCTTCGCTGCACCTCCACCCGTGGTCACCCAGGTGGCGGTATTGCAGCGGGGACCTGTATCCCAACCCACCTGGAGGAGAGCGGCCTCTGGGCTCTTGATCCTTCTCCCCCTGGCGGCCTTCCAGCTGCCCGAGTCTGTTCCAACCTCGGTCGCTGGTGCCACGAGGGTAACCCTACCGCTGCCGGGTGGGCTGGCTGGTCTGGCCATCTTAATAGTAGTCCTAGTTTTCTGAGTGGCTTCCAGTGCCTGCTCCACCTGTGGGCCAAATAGATAAACACCATCAAATGGAAAGTTCATGACCCTCTGCTGAGTGTCATTAGTGAATCCTGAAGAGCTTAGCCATGAGTGACACCGGTGCATATCCCAGCCACTGCTGCTCTAGAAGCAGTATCAAAGGTGTCCATAGCAGCCTTAAGTTGCTGATTGTTGGACTCAATGCCCCTAGTAATGGTCAGAAGAACCTCCGAGCTAATGTCCAAATCTGGAAAAGTCTCCATTGTTTCTTTGAGTGAATGCCAGAGGGTATACTCATACTGAGAGAAACAGCCCTGATAGCTAGCAATATGCATGCCTAGGGTAGCAGCAGCGAACACTCGCTTCCCCAAAGTGTCAATTTTACGAGATTCTTTATTCACCGGACAGGCCGTGGATTCCTGGGGGAGAACGTCTTTGTCATTCTCTGCCAAGAGCACTATGGCGTCTGCATAGGCTTGAGAGGCAAGGATCGGCCTATCCTTAGTGGGAGTGTAAGTCCTGTCTATGGAGTTAGCCATGGAAGGAATAAGCGCTGGTCTGTCCCACACCATTTCTGAAAGAGTCTCAAAAGAGGGTTGCACCAGTGGTGTCAGTTCCACAGGAATTTCAGAAAAGTACAGTTACGTAAGAAATGAAAATTATGTACCTACCGTAATTATGATCTTTCTGTGTATCTTCACCATTCATCACTGCTGGGTACTCGGCCAGAGGTCAGGACCCCGCAGGAGATTTCCCCTTTTTTTTTTAGGTAGGCGGAGGCCGACGCACTGTGTGGCCCTCATGGGTTGGCCGTTTGGCTGCGTCGACTCCACCTGCCTGCCAGTTCTGAGTCGCCGGAGAGGTAAGAGAAAGGGAATGGAGGGTGGGACAAGGAAGTCCAAGGGACAGGAAAAGGAAAATATATATAAACCAAAAGGAGAAATAATGACTAAGGGGACAGAAAGGGAGAAAAAGTCAGAAACTAAAGGGATTGGGAGGGGCCCCAATCTCTGAAAATGGAAGAGGGAGGTAGGGTGGGTAAAGAATTTAAGAGGAGAGGGGGGAGTTAAAACATCCCAGACTCTGGTCCATCTCCAGATTACATAGGAACTGCAAGGAGTAGCCAAAGGCTTCCTGCCAGAATTCAAGGCACAGAATGGTTGGCAAACACCCAGATAAGCAGAGTCGGGCTATTCTGGAAGAAGGACAGGGTACAGAGAATTAACACTCTCAAGGAAAGATTCTTGGCGATAAAAAGGGAATTTTTTTTGTAATAAACAAGGAGAAATAAGTTGGACGGAAACAGGGAGGAGGAGAGAAAAGAGGGCAACTGTCAACTCCTACCCCACAGGGGTGGAGCCAAAGCACTGGAGAAGGAGTGCCCCCCCTGCTGTCCACTCTCCCTGGAATATTATCCCCCTGTGTGCCCCTGTTTTACCCCACTCCTGAAAAGAAAAGAGAGGGGGAGGGATGGGCACAGAGAGGGAGGGGGACACAGAGACTGAGGCCCCAGGGGATGGAGGGGATCGTGATGAATGGTGAAGATACACAGAAAGATCATAATTACGGTAGTGCGTAATTTTCATATCTCATCTGTGTCAATCTTCACCATTCATCACTACTAGTGATACTAGGCCCCCGAAGAGAGTTTTTCTTTACACCCTAAGGGACAAAGAAGTCGCCCTAGCTCTCCAGTGGGTGATACATAACAGGAGGAACCTTCAGGGCCTGGAGAGGCCCGAGAGTGAGATGGGGTCTCCGAGGGGGAAGGAAGTTGCCCCCGGCTACCGCCATCCGCCACGGGAGAAGAGACAGGTTCTCTGGTGAGCAGAGCTAATCACCCTGTCGGCCAAGGGTGACAACCAGGAAAGATGCAGCCATGCCGTCCGCCTCAGTGCAGATCACTGTCCCTCACGACCCTGGTAGCTACCTCGTTGGCATCATAGGATGCCCTCGCTTGGTGCCTTGCTAGCTCCAGTCCATGCACAGAGAGTGCAATGGCTTGTCTGGTTTGCTCCGTATCAGGCAATGAGGCCAGGAGCTGACCTAGCCTGGACCACAAGAACCTGTAATAGGCTGCATAGTGGGCCTGATGTGCAGAAATGGAAAGCAATAACCGTGCCAATAGAAAGTCCTCCTACCCCAGAAGTCAAAATCCGAGGAGTCATGATCTGGGGGCCGGTCACGGTGAAGGGCGCAAAGCCCATCAGGAGTATCCAACTGTGTCAATCCGGACTGTGGATGAGGCATGGAACCTGGAGACTCCGGGGGTGCGTAATACCTCTGGCTGAGATCCCTAGGGGCAGGAACTCCAGAGAGGGCCTCTACCAGAGATGCAGCGACGCTCCCAAAGGGAGCAGGCCAGGACGGCACCACAAGGGTGACCTCTCGCCAAAATCGCCTAGGAAAGGTGTGCCAAGTGCTCAGATTGCTAATAGTGGCAGGTGTGAGGTAAGTCCTCCAACATCCTCACGAGGAAGCGCTGATACTCAGTGAGATCAGCAGCTGGAGAGATGTGGACAGAAGGTTCCTCTCCCCCAGAATTTTATTTATTTATTGAAAATGTTTCACCAGGAAAGGCACACTGAGCAAAAAGATGCTCGTCTCATGGTGCGACCTGGGGGGAGGGGTTACAGAGGAGGCAAGTATACATACAAAAGTTGAATTAGAAGTAGAGCAATACTGATAATGTACATAGTTGGGTGGGATTACATTAGAACTTGTTACATAAGGAGAACAGTACAGTGCATGATCTACAAGGACAGGGTATACATTACAAGTGTACACATAGAGGGCAATACATGATTACGTAAGTGCCAGAACAGAAAGTACAGTTACGGCAAGAACTTACCGTAACAGTAGATCTTGAGAGAGGCTCTTGCGTAGGTAATTACATATGGGACTGGCTGGCGGTAGGACCCCCACGGAAAAATTTCTAGCTAGCGGTCCTGGTTGAGGACCGCCCCACGATCAAGTGACCGGCGTCACATGACGTCGGTATAAAGGGGCAATCCCAGACGCCCGCCTTCCAGTTCTTTCCCGCCACAGGCCTGGACGAGAGAGAAGCAGATATTTCCCTCAATGGAAAAGGAGCTGAAAAAGCCTAGGGGGATGGAGGGCGGGAAGGTATTACCTACTGCAAGAGCCTCTCTCAAAGACCTACTGTTACGGTAAGTTCTTACGTAACTGTACTATCTTACTTCGAGAGGGCTCTTGCAGTAGGTAATTACATATAGGACAGAATCCCAAGCAGTCTGGAACAAATGAAAAGGCACCGGGAGGAGGAACTACTCTAAATAGTAGCAAATAATCTAGCAGGTCTCAAGAAAGGAGGCCTTGCAAGACAACTAACCAAGCCTGCTCTCGACGAGAGGCAATGTCCAAACTGTAGTGTTTAGTGAAGGTATGGGCGGAAGTCAGAGTGGCGGCAGCACAGATGTCTGCCGCAGACACTGAAACAAGCACATAGGCGGCAACTCCCGCAGTGGAGTGGCCTCTGACTTGACCCGGGAGGGTCTTGTTATACTTGTCATAACAGAAAGTGATGCAATGGGCCAACCATTTTGATAGGCTTTGCTTAGAAACAGCATTGCCTTCTCTTTTGTGAGCAAAGGAGACGAACAACTGATCAGTCTTTCTGAGATCCTTTGTCCTATTGGTGTAGTATCTCAGAATCCTGTGAACATCCATGGTATGGAGCAGGTATTCTCCTTGACTGGAGTACTGAGTGAAGAAAGCAATGTGATTCAAGACACTGATTCAAGGTAGATTCCGCTACCACCTTCGGAAGGAACTTAGGATTCGTGCGAAGAGCTACTCATTCTTTGTGAAAAATCAAATAAGGGATTTTGCACATTAGGGCCTGGAGCTCGGAAATTCTACGAGCAGAAGTAATGGCCACCAAGAAGAGCGTCTTCCACGATAAAAACTTCAAGTCTGCGGAAGCCGCAGGCTCAAAGGGAGGAAGGGTAAGTTTCTCGAGGACAAACTTTAAGTCCCAAGGCGGAGCTGGGGTCCGGACAGGGGGCCTGAGATGAAGGACCCCTCTAAGGAAAGTTTTGGAGACCTCCAGCTGGGCAAATGCCTTATCAGCAAAAGGGACATGGTAGGCTGAGATAGCCCGCCATATGGACTTTCAAAGAGGAGTGACTGAGACCCAGGTCGAAAAGATGATGCATGTACTCAAGCAGAAGGGTCGCAGGACAGGAAAAGGGCTCCACATTCCTGGACACAGCCCAGATAGAAAATCTCTTCCATTTCATGGCGTAGGTGGACCTAGTGGAGGGTTTTCTAGCCTCCACCAGAATCTTGGCCACCCTAGGAGAGACGCCAAAACGAGACTGAGCTAGGTCTGCAGGAGCCATGCATGAAGTTGAAGGGACTTGAGTCCCGGATGGACCAGGGTCCCCTGATCCTGGGTCAGCAATCCTGGAGATAAAGGAAGAGGAGGAACCTCTGAGTATTACTGTAGAAGAGAGAACCAGATTTGCCTGGGCCAAAAAGGAGCGATCAGAATCATTCTCGCTCCTTCCAAAGCAAGCTTCTGCAGCACACGAGGTACCAGAGGAATTGGGGGAAAAGCATAGACGAATCTGTCCTTCCAGCTTAGAGCTAGAGAGTCGCTCCAGAAAGTGTCTCGCTCTGGAGCGAGCGAGCAAAAGATTGGAAGCTTTGCGTTTTGGGAGGAAGCAAACAGGTCTATCTGAGGAGTCCCCCAAATCTGGAAGATGCTTTTTAGAACTTTTTCGTCCAACTCCCACTCGTGTGGTAGAGCCGACGAGCAACTTAGTCTGTCTGCCAGGACACTGTCGACTCCCGGAACGTGGATCGCCATGAGGTGAAGGTTGTGAAGCGTTGCCCAATCCCAAACCCTCATCGCTTCCCTGCACAGCGGGTAGGACCGAGTTCCTCCCTGCTTGTTGATGTACCACACCGCGCACATGTTGTACGTTTGGACAGCTAGGTGACCGTGAAGGATGTATTGGTGAAGGACCTGGAGAGCATACAGCACTGCTCGAAGCTCGAGCATGTTGATGTGGAGGACCATCTCCAGCTTTGACCACAGGCGCTGGGTTCGGTGAGGACCCAGATGGGTCCCCCAACCTTCGCCTGAAGCGTCCGTGGTCAGAGTTTGATCGGGGGGAGGATGAAAAAAGGGGACCCCCGGGAATAGGTTCTCTCGAACCATCCACCATTGTAAGTCTCTAGCCATCGGCGAGGAGATCAGGACCAGATAATCTAGGTCGTCTACCCATTGATCCCACTGAGATCGGAGAGTCCACTGAGAGATTCTCATGTGGAGGCGTGCGCGTGGAACTGCTAGGACGGCTGCCGCCATAAGCCCCAGTAGACGAGCACCACCTCACGGAACCCCTCCTGTGTTCCGATAGGAGGGAAATCTGGGACTGGAGGGAGGCCCCCCTGTCCGGAGGGAGGAAGGCCTTGCACAATGTCGTGTCGAGGATTGCCCCGATGAACTGGAGCCTCTGTGAAGGATCCAGGTGAGACCTGGAATGGTTGATGGTAATACCCAGGCCAGTGAAAACCTGCTGGGTGAGGGAGAGAAAATGCAGGAGTTCCTCCCTGGATGGGGCCGCCAGGAGCCAGTCGTCCAGGTAGGGAAAAACCAGAGCTCCCAAAGAACGCAGGTGGGCCGCTACCACCGCCAGGCATTTGGTAAAGACTCGGGAAGCTGAGGAAAGACCAAATGGGAGCACCCGGAATTGGTAGTGGTCCCCCTGGAACGCAAACATGAGGTACTTTCGGTGCGAAGGGCGAATGGGGATGTGCAGGTACGCATCCTGCATATCCAATGCACAAAGCCGTTGGCCCGGCCGAAGCAGGGGCAAGACGGTTTGAAGGGAGAGCATCCTGAACCTCTTGTATTCCACGTATAGGTTCAGGGAGCTGAGATCGAGAATGGGTCTGAGATCTCCCGTCTTCTTTGGTACGAGGAAGAAATGGGAATAGTAACCCGTCCCGTGGAGTTGAGGGGATGGGCTCTATAGCCTGTTTGCAAGGAGAGCAGAGATTTCTTCCCTGACCAAAGGAAGATGGTCCCTTGAGTAAGAAGAGTTCAGAGGGGGTGACGTGGAGGTTTCTGTAGAAACCCTATGGAGTGCCCCTCTGCTATGATCTGAAGCACCCATGAATCTGTAGTTATCCTCTCCCAACCCGGAAGGTGGAGGGAGAACCTCCCTCCTACCGGTTCCTCCGGGGTGTCCGGAGGAAGTGGGAGAGGGAAGGAGTCAGGTGGAGTGAGGCAGCGCCGCAGCTGGGGCACCCGTTGCTTTTTTGGGCGGCGGGGGCCTGGCAGCTGTGGGGGCCCGACGTTTAGTGGCCCGCCTTCCCTGAGGTTTCGCTAGAGGCCGGCTGCATCTGCGAAAGGGATGGCGCTGTGGGGGATGGGGACGATACATTGAATCAACAGATTTAAGGGCTGTCCCCTTCTCCTGCAAATCAGTGATGATGTCCTTGACATCACCACCGAAAAGCACAGAACCCCTGAAAGGTGCTTCTTGGATCGCTGACTGCACCTCCGGGACCAGACCTGACACATGGGGCCTGGGTGGACCCCCGAAAAAGGCCGCCATGCCGATCCCACGCCCCTCGAACCCTCATAGTCCCAAAGAGCCCTCCTCCTCCTCCACGAGGGCCAGCCTACATAGCTGACAGCTCTGGGCAGCACCTGAAGGAGCTATCCAGGGCACAGCACCCTCCCCTCCCGTAGGTGCTCTGATCGGCCCCAAAGTTGGCCGATCTAGGCACACCACAGGTGGGGGTACCACTGCTGAGGGGTCAGTGAACCCTCCAAGACGGGGCTGCAGAGCAATGGTGGCCTGCACCACTGCCCGCTGGTCAGCACCCCTGACCCCAGTCTCGGTAGCCACCGACCCCACCTCAGAAGGGGGCTGACTCCGGCTTGTCGAGGAAACTACTGGGCTGCTCACTCCAAGAGCCAACCCCAAAGAGTCAGACTGTCCGTCTGACTCAGAGCCAGACTCCGCCTCTGAGGAGGTAGAGGCCGAGGCCCTGTGCCAGACTGTGGGAGGCGCCCACTGCCATCTTGCCAAAAGGGTGCCAGAGAACAGAGCCATGCCGAGGCGGTGCTGGTGCCCCTACAGCACCACGGGCGGAATCCACAGGGGCACAGCTGCAGCCTGAACAGGAGCTCCAGAGTCGGGACCAACCACGGTGCCATCCGGCCCCGGCTGAAGAGGTGCCGCCAATGGCATTGAGCAAGGTGCCGCCTGCCCACGTGTGCAGAGGCAGAGACAGCGCCGATGACGACGGAATCCGATGGCCTGAGTCCCGAGGACACGGTGCCGTGCTCAACCTTGACGCAGCAGATGGTGTCGAGGCGAGACATAGACAAAGATGGCACCGTAGCAGCTCCCATGGCACTGCTAACAGTATCAACACCGCAAACGGCTCCGACAGCAGCCACGGCGCCGATGACGGCTCCGTCATGGCCCACAGCGCCGTGAACGGTGCCGAAGCCCATAACGGCGCTGACCGACAGTGTTGACCAGGCCTTGCGCACGCGAATCCGACACCGAGGAGCCTTCACCCCGCGGGCATTGCCATGGTGGTTCTCCCGCCGCCCGAAGGAGCAGGACGGGCCTCCCGCCGCTGGAGGGAGCCTCGCAATGGCTAGGCTACTAGTAGCCGAGCCCCTCCTTCTGGTCCGTGTAGAATGGGAGGGACCCGGAAGAAAGGCTGAGAGAGCATGGCTTAGCCTTTGTGCACGCGCCTCACCCCTGAAAAGTCAGCAGAGCCATTTCCACAGTCCATGCTGCTCCTCGCTGACCCGTGGTCTATGGAGAAACAGGTGTCGATGAATCCATGTCGTGAAGCGGCCAAGACACGAAAGACAATGGTTGTGCTGGTCGGTGACGGAATATTTTCGCCGCGATAGGCACTGCATGGGCCGGTTCATTCTGGAAGTTTCTTGCCCTCCGACCAAGACATGACCCACAGGGAAAAAAACACCAAAAACAGACTCGACGTTGCAGAAATATAGAAAAATGGAAAGATCTTACTGGGCGACGTCGAGTATGGCAAAAACAGAACCGTCATTAGGAACCGACAAAGGAAATGAATTATGGTCGAAACTAAGGAGCAGGCCTCAGGATTTTCTTCACAGCGCCCACCAGGTGACCTCTACAGCGGAGACAAAGAACTGGCAGGCGGGCAGAGTCGATGCAGCCAATCGGCCAACCCACGACGCCATGCAGTGCCTCGCCCTCGAGGGCGGTGCCGGTGGCGCGCTCGCTCCACCTACCTAAAAGAAAAAAAAAAAAAAAGGAAAGCTCCCGCGGGGTCCTGACCTCCGGCCGAGTACCCAGCAGTGATGAATGGTGAAGACTGACACAGGTAAGATCTTACTGTAACAGTAGATCTTTGAGAGGAGCTGTTGCAGCAGGCTAAAACAGTCAGGAATATGCCGCAGGCACTAGGACCCTCCGGAAAACTTCTCAGCCAGCAGTACCAAGCAGGGACCGCCCCCAACGTCAGCCCCGCCCCGACGTAAGCTTGGTACAAAAGGGGGCAGACCCTGCTCCACCTCAGTTCCCCCAAGGCAAGCGAACAAGCCCTGACAAGAGGAGATGAAGCACTAGATGAAGATCTGCACACCTCGAGGGGGAAGACGGGTGGGAAAGTCACGCCTGCTGCAAGAGCTCCTCTTGAAGATCTACTGTTATGGTAAGTTCTTACATAACTTTACTATCTTACTTTGAGTGGGAGCTCTTGCAGCAGGCTATAACAGTCAGGATGAATACCAGGCAGTTCCATGCCAAAGAGGCAGTCGACCCCGGGAGGTGGAAAATACTGACTCCAGAGGCCTAGGGCAAAAGTCCTTGCAAAACAGCCAGATCAAAACTGGCATGGTGTCTGGAGACTATTTCCAAGCTGTAATGCTTGACAAAGGTATGCACCGAGTGCCAGGTAGCGGCTGCACATATGTCCTTTATGGAGACATTCCTCAGGGTGGCAAGAGATGCAGACACTCCCCTAGTGGAGTGACCCCTGACCGGACCCGGTAGGGGTTTATTGTCCTTTTCATAGCAGAAGGATATGCAGTGGACAATCCACTTCGGAATTGTCTGCTTGGTCACCGGTTTGCCGAAGCATTGTGGTGCAAAAGCCACAAAGAGTTGCTCCGACTGACGGTGTGCAGCCGTCCTTTTGAGGTAATACCTCAATGTCCTGTGGACGTCCAATGTGTGAAGGAGAGCTTCTCCTCTATTAGAAGCGGAAGGGAAATAGACTGGAAGGTCAACCGACTGGTTGAGGGTCAACTCCGAGACCACTTTTGGAAGAAACTTAGGATTTGTTCTAAGGGAAACCCTTTCCCTGTGAAAAACCAAACATGGCTCTTTACACATCAGAGCCTGACGTTCAAAAACTCTTCGAGTTAAGGTAACAGCAAGCAAAAAACACACCTTCCAGGAAAGGAAACGCAGCTCACAATCCGCTGCCGGTTCAAAAAGAGGGAGGGTTAAGCTTCTTCAACACAAAAAGGAGGTCCCAGCGTGGGATAGGATCCCTAATGGGAGGTCTCATATGCAAAATTCCTCTCAAAAAGGTGCTGGCTACATCTAACTGTGCTAAAGCCTTGTCTCCAATCAGAGCATGATAGGGAGACAGCCCACATGTGTACCTTAATAGAGGAGTAACTCAGGCCACGTTGATACAAGGAGAGGAGGTACTGTAGCTGAGTTCACTGGACAGGTGATGGGGTCCAAATGCTGTGACGAGGCCTATAAACAAAACGCTTCCATTTCATAGCATAAGCGGAGGCGGGTGGAGGGCTTCCTCGCAGACACTAGGATCTGCCGCTACCTCCAGGGAGACCCCCTGCATTCTGTTGGGCTACGCCTGAAGGAGCCAAGCATACAGATGTAAGAAACGAAGGTCCGATGGACCAGCGATCCCTGTTCCTGGGATAACAACTGCAGCATATGGGCAGCGGAATTGGAGGTTCCGTGGATAACCGCTGCAGAAGTGGGAGCCAAATCTGCTGAGGACCACCGGGGCTGCTAGAATCATTCAAGCCCCTTCTGCCTGCAACTTCAGTAAGACTCTCTGAATGAGAGGGAAGGGCAGGAAGGCATAGAGAAACCTCCTGCCCAGCAAAGGGATAATGCATTTGGCCAGAAAACTCCAGGCGCAGTGCTCTCGCAAGCAAAATATTGGCAGTTTGGCGTTGCGTGGTACGCAAAAAGGTCAGGCTCCGGACGACCCCACTTGTTGAAGAGCTGATCTGGTACAGACTCTAACAGCTCCCACTCGTGTGCTCTGGATCGAGACCTGCTTAAGCTGTTGGCCAGATTGTTTAGGACGCCTGGAACATGCACCGCTGACAGCAGAATGTGTCGTTCCAGTGCCCAGTACCAGACTCTCATTGCCTCCTGCAAAGGGGATATGAATAGTGCCCCTTGCTTGCTGATGTAAAAGACGACCGCCATATTGCCTGTTTGAATTAGAAGAGAGCCGCACCAGGTCCTCTTGAAATGCCTGTAAGGCATAGAGGACCCACATCTCCAGTACACTGATATGGAGAGATCGCCCTCGGTGTCCAAACCCCTTGTGTTTGTCAGTACCCAAGCGCTCCCTTTCCAGATCTGATGCATCTGTCATAAGGGTCTGACCTGGTGGCTCTGGATGAAACCGGACCCCTTCCTCCAAATTCCGGGGGTCCATCCACCAAAGCAAAGTTCTCCTGACTGGCTCAGTGATCCTGACTAGAAAGTCTAGATGGTCGGAGCCCTGGTCCCACTGCACTCTAAGCATCCACTGTGGGACCCGCATGTGGAGGCGGGCCAGAGGAGTGACTGGAATGGCCGCCGCCATGTGTCCCAGCAGCCTGAGGAAGTTCCTTGCTGGAACCTGAGGAGTTACTGCGATCCATTTGGCAATCTCCCACAGGCAATTGCCCTGTCCGGGGTAGAAAGGCCATGCCCTGAACAGAATCCAGGACTGTTCCAATGAAGACGAGTCTTTGACTGGGCTTGGGGCCTATTTCTGAAGGTTCAGGGTGATCCCCAGCTCTCGGAACAGAGTATAGGTGTCTCCGAGGCCTGAAGCAAGCTTGACCTGGACAGGGCCGTAAGTAGCCAATCGCCGAGGTAAGGGAAGACGAATGCCCCTGATGCCTTAGGAGCCGCAGCCAGCACTGCCAAGCACTTTGTGAAGACTCAAGGAGCGGAGGAGAGGCAGACCGGAAGAACTCGAATTGGTAGTGCTCCCTTGAAGTGGAACCTCAGAAACTTCCGTGGGGAGGGAAGACCCGATATGCATATATGCATCCTGCATGTCTAGGGAGCACAGCCAGTCTCCTTGGTGCAGCAGAGAAGTAGACCTGGAAGGGTCACCATCCTGAACCTTCTGTACTCTATAAAGAGATTGAGAGAGCTGAGGTCCAGAATGGGTCGAAGATCCTGTGTCTTTTTGGGACCAGGAAAGAAGTGGGAATAAAACCCCTTTTCCCGCTGATGCAAGGGGACTACCTCTATTGCCTTTTTCTGCAAGAGGGTCTGAATTTCTCCTTCTATAAGTGGGATGTGAGAAGGAGGATATCGGGAGTACTTTGGTGGAGTATTTGGAGGGAACTCCGTGAACTGCAGCGTGTGTCCTCTCCTGATAATATCAAGGACCCATTGGTCCGCAGTTATCGAGCTCCACCCTTCAAGATGAAGGGAGAAGTGGCCCCCGACCATCTCCCCGGAGTCTTTCTTTGGAGGAGAGGGGGCAGAAGGGAGTCATTGGGCTGAGCCGGGCGTAGGCAGAGAGGCCTGGGAGGACTTGGGCCCACGGTTAGGAGCGCCTCCAGGTTGCTGGTTACTGGCTCTCCTACGAAAGCTGCCTCTCTGACTCTGCTAGTTACCATGGGCTTGTCCACCTTGACCACCTGAGGGCTTGTGAAAAGGCTGTTTCCGTTGCCGTCGCTGGTCGCCGCGGTACATTTGGCGGACCGACCAGATGGACGCCTGACTCCTGGAGGCGTGAAATCAGAGCTTCCGTCTCCTGCCCAAACAACACGGTATCTTGGAATGGTAGATCCTCGATACCGGACTGAAGATCCTGGTGAAAGCCCGAAACTCAACCAGGCATGGCGCTGAAGGCAAACCCCGGATGTGGCCGCCCGGGCTGCCGTATCTGCAGTGTCGTACAAGGCTCTCAGGACATAAGAACCCACGTCGGAGCCCGATTTAAGTACGCCCAGAAGTTCTGTCTTCTGCTCGGAATCTGGCAAGGCTCTCAGTAGCTCTTGTCCACTCTCCCAAAGAGCATTCTGGTACTGGCCCATATGCGTCAGGAAGTTGAGGGACCGGATGGAGAAGGTGGAGACAGAGTAAACCTTCTTGCCCGCCTGGTCCAAATACCAAGACTCTGGATCAGGAGGCTGCAAGCTAAGGTATTTCGGCTGCCTGGACTTGTCATGGACAGCCGTAATGACCGAAAAGTCCACCTGAGGGTTCTCTGCTAAAAAAGGCTTCTGCCCTAGGGTCCTTATACAGCCTGTCCGATTTCTTGGGAACAGCTGGGATGGAGGCGGATGCTTCCAGGTAGTCGGGTCAGGTCCTGGAAAGTGTCCACCAAAGGAGGGACCACCAATGGTTTCGGCTCCTTTTGCCTCAGGTATTTGGCCAACCTTCGGCGTTCCGGATCCAGGTCCTCTGTTTCCCACTCACTGGAGGCCTGGATATGCCTCATGATGTCCATAAAGGTCGGATCGTCCGGAGGCGAGCGAGGCTGGTCCTTCTCTCCCGGGGATCCCCCGATCCCAAGAGAGGAAGAAGATGCCGATGAAGAAGAGGATGACCAACTACTATGTCTGGAATAGTCTGATCTCTCCTTGTGACCAGTCTCCCTGTCGTCGGTAGTTGGGGGACAGACGTCGGTCCGAAGACCGGCTCCGGTCCCAAGATCAGCGATGGAGCGTAGACCGATGTCTGTCAGAGGACCGATGTCGGGAGCACTCTCGTCCAGTGGAACAAGTAGGGCTGCGAGTGTGAGACCTGGACCAGCGACGGCCTCCAGTGTCCTAGGAGCGTCGGTGGTGGTCTCTGGACCAGGAGTGGGAACGAGCCCTGGGTGGAGGTGTAGGCGGCCGCTCGGGGGACTTCCTCAGGGAAGGCTCACCTCCAGGCTGTGGTTTGCCCGCCATCTCCGGTACCGGTGACTGGGCTGGCGTCGGGGGGCTGCTTCTGGACCTGCCCCTACCAAAACTGATGTCAGCCCGTGAAGGGGAGCCCTCCTGGGAGCCCAGGGAGAGGAGGACTTGGGAGACGGGGATGTCAGCTCTTCCGTGGCCGTGCCCGAACCCTTCGCCCCCTTCAACCGGTGTCAGAGGTGGGACCGACGACGGGGTGTCTCGGGGGCGCTGGAGAGTCCTTTGGTTCCGGAGGCGTGCCTTTAGCAGGCGGCGCTGGTGCCTTGAGATGCGGGGCCGAAGCTTTTACCTCCAAGGTCTTGGTGGCGACCCTTAGCGGGGTTACCTTAGGCTTGGCTGGCTTCTCCCCTGATGGGCAAGCCTTGGCCTGGGACGACTTCGGACGCTCACCTGGGCCTGGGGACACACGGGCCTTTTTGGGAGAGGGCTACGAGTGAGAATGGGACTGTGACCGGTGTCAGGACCTACTACGGTCTTTCCCGTGGCGCTTGGTCTTCTCCTTGCGCTTCCCCTTCTCCAAAGTGTGCAGATCCATCTTCTTCTCTAACAAAAAAAAGCCTTCAGGGCCTTGAGGCGTCGGATCCGGGTCCAGCTGGTGAACACCTGGCAGGCTGAGCAGGCAGCGGTATGATGGTCGACCCAAGGCAAAGGCATGGCGCTGTGCCCATCTTTGGAAGGATCTGCCATCCGCAGTCGCACTTATTCTGATGAATCACCAGAGAGACCGACGATGGTGAATATATCTGTTGAGACAACTGAAAAAAACGTTGAAAAACGGTACAAAATGTGTTGAAAAATGTTGTTTGCTCTTCCTGGCAAGCTGAGTAATGTAGGCTTCTACTCCGTGTGAGGATGCAGCGGGGAAAAGAGAGTGGAGCTGGGTCTGCCCCTTTTATTCCAGCACTGACGCCGGGCGGGCCGACGTCAGGCGGTCCCTGCTGGTACAGCTGGCTGAGAAGTTTTCTGAGGGTCCTAGTGCCTGCGCATAGTCCTGACTGTTACAGCCTGCTGCAAGAGCTCCCATTCAAGTAAGATCATGCAGACATTGAAGGCACAAAAGCTTCCCAGGATCTACCTCGAAGTCTGAAGACAAAGGGTGGAATTCATATTCTTCAGTAGAGACTTAAAAGAAAGGTCCTTGACCACAGGCTCTGCTAAAGTGGAGGGCTTACTTTCACTCAAAGGATGGATCCTCATCCAGATCGTCCCTAATCATAGATCAGGATCAGACTCAGCGTAGTCTCCTACTACCCAAAGGGATAGTATAGAAAGGAAAGGAGGAAGAAGTGCAGGAGGAGGCACTCCTTGAATCGGAGTCGACAACCCTGGCACCTGAGGAGGAGCTGGCACCAAATGTGGCACTGGGAGTGGCTTCACCAAGGTTGGAGCAGAGAGTGATGCTGCAGCTGGTGGTGGATGGCGCCTGGGGTCCCCAAACCCAACACCAGGGCATCCGAAGATGGAGATCTGAAAGAATGAGGAGGAGTAGGAGAAATCAGTACCTGTGCTGGCCCTTGCGCCATAGCCATGTGAGGGGGAAAGCACAAGGGAGCAGCGTTGATGGCACCGGAGAAGGTGTCGTGCGACCAGGCTGACCCAACCACTCCGCCTGCAGGTCCACAGCCCCTAGACCTGAAGGGCCTGGCCTGCAGGCAAGGGCAGCTGGGACAACCGCCAGACCCATGCTCCAGCGGCCCATTGATGAAACTGCTCACTGGAAGACTCCCCAGGGGACGGGAGGACTCTGGAGCTGGGGACCCATGACCTCTGGAACTGCAGCCGTAGATGATCCCAGCGGAGCTGGGTGGCCTCCTATCCCCACTACCGACAATGTCCATGCAGACATACCAGAGAGTGAACTCAAGTGGTACACGCTTCTTCTTGACTGGTGGGAGGAAGGAAGCTGAGTCGTCTGATGCCGATAACCCCGACCTCCATCGGGAATGGGCCCTCTTTTTGTGCTTTGGAGGCCACCCTTCTCCGAGCACCGTGCTAACTAGTAGTCAGACCCGCCCCAAAAAAAAGAAACGGCAGACTGGACTTGCTGCTAAAACAGCTTTCAGTGAATCTCCCTACCGTTACCAGCCCGTTCATTTGTGGAGCTCCGTCGAAGAAGTGAACTGAAGAGACTTCTTTCTGTGATTTGAAAGCGACTTTAAAACTTTTTTGTTTAAATAAGTAAATAAATATCTAAAGACTAATAAAATACTGAGCGACTATGCTGCTGTCGTACAGACATGAAGATCTGACTCCTGGCGGGCGGCGTCATTGTCACTGAAGAACGCGCGACAGTTGGGAAAAAAGGAACTGAGGCAGCGGAGTGGGCGTAAGCTAGCCTATAAGGCCCGAGCCACCGCATCTGCGGACCCTATCCGGCACCAGCCCTCCTGAAGATTTTAGCTCCTGGGTCCTAGTGCCTCCAGCGTAGTCCCACTAGTGTGAATGAGTGGTGAAGACTTTATGTCCAGAAAGATATACAGCGTTGAGAGAAGAAAGTGGAACAGAACTCACGTGAGTTAGTCTTGATGGAAGTCTGTCAGCAAGGCTCCCACGATATGCAAAACAATACGGTGGAAAGGCAGAACTGAGGAAGTTTGGGGGCCAGCGTCAGTTACTGGCAAACCAGCAGGTGCCACATTGTCTGTCAGCCGAGTGTGGCACTGTCTCCCACTCCTCAAAAGTCTTAAAAAGCTACACACTCCCGCGGGGTTTAAGCGCTCTGGCTATACCTCCAGTAATGAATGGTGAAGACTGATCTCTGGAAGATCTAGCAAATACTCAGCGCATCATTCTGAAAAGTGCCTACATTTGGCTGTGTGAGTCTTTCTTCTAGAGGGCTTACAGGCAGCCAAGAGAATCTCAGAGACCCTTTGAGAGACAGCTCACTCCTATCTCCTCAGGAGTCAAGCATGACAATGAAGGGAACACAGACTGGGATGAACCAGGGATCCCTGTGTCAGGAGGTCAGTCCGTAGAGGTAGAGGCCTCGGGGATGTCATGGATAACTTGTTGATCAAAGGAACCAAATCTGCCATGTAGCCAAAATGGAAAGATCATAATCATTTCACCCCTGTGGGCTTCCAGCCTGAGCAGCACCTTCTGAACTAGTGGAACAGGAGGAAATGCGTACAGAAAATGATTTGCCCACTGCAGCCTGAAAGCATCCTGACAAAAAATGCCAGGTTCTGGATTTCTGGAGCAGAATTAAGGCAGTTTTGTGTTGAGTGGGGAAGCAAAAAGGTCCAGGTCTAGACTACCCCACTCGCTGAAGAGTGAGTGCACGACCTCTTGTGCTAATGACAACTAATGAGGATCAGCTTCTGTCTGAGTTGGTCTGCCAGATTGTTCTGAGCCCTTGAGAGGTAAACTGCTTGAACAGCAGCATCCTGCTCCAGACACCACTCCCATACCCTCATAGCTTCCCTGCAAAGTGAGGAGTGTGCCCCTTCCTGCTTGCTGACATAATACATCTCCACCTTGTTGTCCATCTGCAGAAGGATTACCTAGTGACGAACAAAGTCCACCAAAGCTCAGACATAAAGGACTATCCTCTCCTCCAGAACACTGATATGGAGATGAGATTCCATCTGAGTCCAGACTCCCTGGGTGTGATGGCCCTGACAGTGAATGCCCCACCCTACGAGAGATGCATCTGTGGTGAAAGTCATCTGTGACTCTAGTGGAGCGAAAAAACCTTGAAAGAATGTTGTCCTCCTGCACCCACCATGCATGTGACTGACACAGTGGCATCATCATCTTGATGGGGTCAGTCTGAGGATGCGTCTTCGGAGACCACTGTGTACTGAGCATCCACTGTGTGGTCCTCATGTGCAGTCGTGGCAAAGATACTGTGAAGACTGACGAGGCCATAAGGCCTAACATCCGCTGCATGCAGTGAGCCCACATGGAGTTGTTCTCCATGATGAAATGTGCTGTCCGAAAGATGGCATTCTTTCTGTCCTCTGGGAGGAAGGCCCTCGCCTTGGTAGTGTCCAAGAGGGCTCCTATGAAGAGCAGCTGCTGGAAGGTTGAAGCTGTGACCTCTCCAGACTCAGCAGTACCCCCATGGAAGTCAGGAAATGAGCTGCTGTGGTCACTGCCTCTTCTGTGCCCTGCGTTAATGGACTTACTAGGATCCAATCATTCAGGTAGGGAAAGACCTGAAGCCCGAGCTTTCAAAGATGTGCTGTGAGAACTGCAAAGCACTTTGTAAAGACTCGAGGCACCAAGGAAAGCCCAAAGGGCAGGACTCTGAATTTATAGTGTTGACATAAGGCCGAAAAGTGCAGGAACTTGTGGTGGCTTGAGTGTGCTGGAATGTGCTGGTAGGCGTCTTGCATGTCCACAGATGCCAACCAGCTGTGTGGCTTGAGAAGTTGCAGAAGGGTCCCTAGGGAAACCATCTTGAACTTATTGCAGTACAGAAAGTTGTTTGGCTTTCTGAGGTCTAGGATGGGACGCATACCCCCATGTTTTCTTTGGAACTAGAAAGTAATGGGAGTAGAAGCCTGTGTTGCGTTCCGCTGGAGGGGCTACTTCCACTGCCCTGATTCTCAGAAGTCCCGCTATCTCTGAAGTGAGAAGATCTCTCTGGGCAGCCGTAAGAGAGTGCTGCCTCTTGGGCTGACAATCCAGGGGGATTTCTGATAAGTTCAGAAGGTATCCCTCCTGGATGATCCTGAAAACACACTTAT
The DNA here is from genome assembly GCA_016271365.2 of Neoceratodus forsteri. Lineage (NCBI taxonomy): Eukaryota > Metazoa > Chordata > Ceratodontiformes > Ceratodontidae > Neoceratodus > Neoceratodus forsteri. The sequence goes on from CM028133.1 coordinate 660,347,311, forward strand.
CTGTGGTGACAGACTGCCAGTGGTTGCAAAAATGAGATAAGATGCCCCCCCCCACACTAGGGAGGAGAGGTCAGCCTCGGGTAGCTGAGGCACAGCCAGGGCCAGAGACACAGAGGGTGGCACTGGGTGCTTTCGGGGTCTGTGCTTTCTGCTGCATCTTCTTTTGCAGCTGAGGAGACTGGTGCTTGGGTGGGGCTCCTCTGCCTCTTCCATGAAAGGACTGCCTGTTACAAAAGTACTGACGGCCTCTTCCTCTCTGAGGATGTTAAGGGGCCAGTCTTGCAGACGTTATGGCTGTCCTAGTCTTCTGAGAGGTATCCAGAGACTGTTCCACCTGCTGGTGGAACACATAAGTGCCATCAAAGGGGACATTCATAACCTGCTGCTGAGCGTCAGTGGAAAATCCTGAGGTTTGCAGCCAGGAAGGTCTTCTTATGCACATTCTGGCAGTGGCAGCACAAGAAGCAGTGCCATATGCATCCATGGCTGCTTTTCACTGATGACTGTTGGACTCTATATCATGAGTGACAGTCTGAAAAATGTTTTGTTTAGTATCCGATTCTGGTAAGGACTCAGTCAGAGACTTAAGGGAGGTCCAGAGGCATACTCATACTGAAAAAAATGACCTTGGTAACTGGCTATTCACATGTTCAGAGTTGCTGCTGCGAAACCCTTTTTCCCTAATATCAATCTTGTAAGATTCCTTATTAGTAGGATGTGCCATAACCTCTTGAGGAAGGATGGCCTTGTCATTTCTACAAGGATAACAATTTTATCTGCAATAGGCTGGAAGCTAAGATAGGTCTGTCTTTAGGAGGAGTATACTTACAGTCTATTGTCTTTCAGACAGATGGAATGGATGCCCACACAGCCTCTGAACATGTTTCAAAGGCTGGAGGGACAGGAAGCAAGAGGTTAACTGGGATATTGGGACATGGAGCCAATTGAGACATAGCTGTTTACCTGGATCGAGGACCGATGTCTCAAGAGCTAAAGTAGCCAGCATATTGCTCAACAAAGTCTGGAAGAAGAGAAGTCCTCCTGAGGGATGGAAGTAGGAACTGGAGGTTGACTTCCAGGCTGAAAAAAGTGTCATCATCGCCGCCATCGGAGAGAATGAGGTCGGGGTCAGACTCATCCCCATCCAATCTCTCCCAGAAGGAGGAATTGGGAGAGAACTGAACTCTGTAAGACCTGCCCAGGCCTCTGAGTCAGATAAACAGGTGACACTGGAACCGGAGTCAGCACCAGACCTCTGCTGGACCAAAAGGAGCTGGCACCGGACCTGGGTATGGGCCCAGAGGAGCCGGCACCGGATCTGGTGCTGGGTCCACATAAGATGGCACTGGAGACAGCACCAGCCCCAACAGAGCTTGCACTGGACCTGGCCCCAAAGGAGCCGTCATTGGAATCAACACCAGAGGAGCCGGTACCGCCAAAGTCTCAGAAGGATGGGCGGCACCGAAAAGACTGGAGAAGGTACTCTGCAGCTTCATTCACTTAAAAAAAGACAGAGCTAGGAGTGGGTGGCAATAGAACTGGCATTGGCGGCACAATCACTTTTAAGGGATTTGGATCCACTGGTGGGAGCCAAATGCTGTACCCGCCTGAAAACTCCAACCCGGTCCTGAGGAACCTAAACCTGAAGGTCATGGCACTGGGTCCGCAGGGAGTGCCAGATGAGCCAAATGCTGTATCTACTGCTCCATAAGAGCTGCCCAGTGGTGAAATTCACAAGAGGACAGAGAGGGACTCCGGACCCGAGATCTGGAATGACTGTGAACGGAAGCCTTCAGAGAGACCGACGGTACCAGTGACCTTCCATTCCCAGATGTAGGAGATCTCTTAACAGAGAGAGGACCAGAGGGAGACCTTGAGTGGTACCATATCTTACCCTTCCGACGGGAAAAGTAGAACCTGAGGTCGTGTGATGCTGGGTCCTTGATCTAGACTGGGAACGGGCCTGCTTCTTTTTGTGTTTACAAGAATAACGTCCTCCCCCCGAGCACAGGACTGCATGTGGTCAGATCCCTCCAGAGAGGGAGAGTGGACTCGACAGAGCCCCTACTGCAAGAGCAGTACCCAAAGAAGACTCCTACCGTAACTATCACCATCAATGGTCAAGGCCACTGCTTGGTAGCGCTGAGAAGAACTGATGAAAAATTCTCTTCTTTTTCAATTTTTTTTTAAACTAACAAGATAAATAGACACTAACTAAAAGTTGAACTAACTAAACGCTGTTGTATACAATTAGTTTCTTTTCTCCTCTGTCCCCAGGCGGCTTTCCATCATGTCTGATCTCCCAGCCCCGTCTCCTGCTCACAGCCTACCGTCCACTTTCCTCCACGGCTTGCCCCCGTGGCAGGGCAACGGGGATCCCTCAACCCGTTGGAATGGATCCGGTACGGAGGTTACTGCCTGTTTGCGGGAGTGAGGCCTGTGGGGATTGGCGTTCATCTTGCTGCGCCCGGGACACTTTTTCCTCCATTTTCTCCCCCTTAGGAGAGGAGGTATGCAATGATGCCCATGAAGAGGCGCATGCGTCCGCACATGCTCACTGGCGTCTGCCTCCTCCTCCCTTTCTGGAGCATCGTGCGCTGTCTCAGCCACCATTAGGGCAGTGGACGCACAGACTGATGGTGACCCTCCCGGAGAAGGAGGCAGTCCCCGACGCCGATCCTTCTCCTCCTCTGCCGAACACAGGTCACTAGTGTAGCTCGAGGTAAGGTGTCCAGTGCCTCAGCACCACCGGGCTGGCTTAAATGCTGTTGAATAGACATGAAGATCTAATTCACAACGGGCGAGCGACATCGGCACTGAAGCGCACTCAACGGCGCGGAAAAAAAGGAACTGAGGCGGCTGAGGGCAGTTGCTGAGATAAGCTATATGGCATGAGCTAGTCTTGTGGTGAACACATGCGCACAGCCTACCTTGGCACCGGCCCTCCTTAAGATTTTTGGCTCCCACAGAGTCCCAGTGCCTCCGGCTTGAACCCAGCAGTGTGAATGAATAGTGAAGATGAGGACCAGGAAGATCGTGAATTACTTCATTCCCCACATGTCAGAGATCTTGCTCATTGTAGTTTACAGCAGGGAAACAACAGGTGGAAAGCCTTGCTGCAAATACCGTTCTTGTCTTTTGATTTACTATAAGTTTTTCAATGCTGTTTCAGGTATTATTAAGCGGTTCTAATTACCAACTTATTCCAATTTCTGTAGATGTTAGTTGGGGGGTGGCATTTCATTTTGTTGACAGTTCCCTAATGTATCGGTTTAACTAGCAGCTAATAGATAGTTATGTATTCCTCCCTTGTTGTTCCACCAATCGTTTAATACCAAGGCCATTGAAGAGACTAGGATTTCTTGTTCCTTACTCTATTATTAGCTTGGATTTCCCCTGCCTCCTATCGTTCAAGACTACAAAGCTACGTCTCTGGGTATCCACTGATTGTTTATTGTAGTGTACTGTAATGCTACCATATCGTTTCTTATCGTTTTGTACAAGGAAATTATGTTCATTGTATAACAGAAACTGAAAAAAAAATGTAAAAAAAAAATTATTACAGTATTTATGGCATTCATAAAAAAACTGCAAATAAATACAACATCTACGTCTGCAAATGCAGATGAATACAATACAAACTACTCAAGCAAAAGTGGTTATAATATTAAAATTATCTTTTCATTTTATTTCTGTATGCAAAGAATACTTAGGCACATTGTATGGGACAATATTCTGCAAAGAAAATAAATGGGGAGTTCTTTTTTAAATGATTCCACTTTTTTAAGTGTTCATCTAAACAAATGTAAAATAATCCAATGTCTTTCAAATGCAAAAATGTAGGATACAAAGCTAAACATGACGAAGATGATCCAATCCATTATCCATGAGTAAGACAACTTTGATGATAAATATTTGCGCTGCAGCACAAGGCTGTGTATTGCAGTACAAGGCTGAGTTTGGATAATAATAGTTAAATAGGAATGTCATAAGTTACATTAAATTACCTTCTTCGTTAAAATCTACATCAGTCACATAAATCAACCACAAAAGACATCTTCTGAGATTCTGAGTATTACAGAAATTTAAGAGGGCTAGCTACAACTAACTATAAACATACTGCTGCCAATCAAGTTAAATTACTCTAAACATACTAGTTACTATTTTTTTTTACAATACATGAAATGTACTAAGAAAATAGTAGTACTGACATTTTTATATCAACTTGACATTAGATAATGCAGAATATGGTCTCTAATTTTGATCTTTCTTAGGCCTTCATAGTTTTTGGCATGTCATATTTTCATGTTGATGAACAGGTTAAGAGTGAGATGAATCAGGGGTACAAACTTTCTGCAAACACACTTAACAACCAAAACCACAATGGTTTTCGACTGCAATAATCTAATCCCACAGTGTAATATATAGCTTTACAGCAAAAAGGTTGCCAGCTAATTTTTCCCATAATAAATACACTTAAAATCTTTACTAAAGAGTTTTAAATGTCTATCTAGTCTAAAAATAAGAAGTATCTGCAATTAAACATGTAGCAAAATGAATTTTTTAAATATTTAAAATTACTTTTTCCTCATAACTATCACTGTCAGGCAACCCGATCAAAATAAGAGGGTTACTCTGCTGTAACTGGAAAAAAATCCACTCAAGGGTCATATATATATATTTTTTTACAAAGGAAAATATATGAAAAAAGCAAGCACTTTGGTCACTCCGAGTGTTTCAGATTGTATACCATACATGTCAGGTTTATGTACAGACCGTTAAAACTTTTACAAATAGTAACTACTAAGATTGATTACTTGAGTGGCAAGATATTATCCAATGGCGATCCCATTTTGAGAACAAGTATATAATATAAACATATGCAAAAGAACTATTGGTATTTATCAATGTGCAATATTTTCCTTTTTCTGTACAATTGTCATCAAAGTTTAATACAAAGTTTGCTGGTCTTGATCCACTGTTAAGTTAGTGCAGCAGTGACTGGTTTACACAGACTTCTTAAATACTTCCAGTGAACCCTACTTGAAGCCCTGCATATTATCTCTTGTAGTCATCAGTCAACAGCGGAAACAATTAGAGCTCATGCAGGGCCATTAACTACAGCTTCTGGTGAGGACGTATGTTGATCTGCCCTAAAATGAAGACAATAAGTGTTATTAGACAAAACTACTGGGATAAAAGCCAGCATGGTCATAGAAAGTACATATTCAGTGCCCCCCCCCCCCCAAAAAAAAAAAAAAAAAACTTGGTGTGTATTTCTTCAGTGTTCCTGCGGTGCATTCTCAACTAAGGAAATTGAATCTCATTCAGCTACTGCCATGTGTTCCTAAACATCCAACAAGCCATTTAACCATTATGTGGGAAAGACTTCAGGAATTTTGCACAAATCCATTTAAAGTTCACACGGTAGGCTAATCCAACAGAGTAGTGGCTACGATACTCAACACTGACATGCTGCGCCTCTGGGAGATGCCATGCTTTGAATGAGATATTGAACTTGGGTCCCCTTTTGACTGGCACTGGTGGTTGTCACAGTGGAAGTTAAAAATCTGATGGGAATTCACTGAAAGACTAGGGGCGCCATCTCTAGAACCCTAGCCAATACAGGTTTATATCACTGTCTCTCTCCCTCTTTCTCCTTCCCCAGGTTGCATCTGTGAACAAGACTGTGAGTTCTCTGTCACTCACCTGGTGAAGCTAGTTCAAATAATAAATCAATAAATTTCAAAATAAGATACATACAACAGCTGTAGTTATATATTTAGAAAGATGACCGGTGATATCTTTCAGACAGCAATCAAGATATCACCTATTAAGATACATCACAACTGACCTACTGCTAACTGACCAATAGCAACAGGGAATAACACATTATCTCATTACAATGCTATCTTGAAAACCATTACTTCACACATTCTTCAGAGGCATTCCGTTCATAGGAACAAGAAAACAGAAAATGAAAAAGAAAACTGCTCGTTTACAGCTTCATGAAACGTTACAGTTCTGTTGTATACACCAAATATGATAAGATGAGCTAATGTAAGACATCAGAAAATATAGGTTATTCACCTGTAACTGGAGTTCTAAGAGTGGTATACAATTCACATCCACACACTGACAGTTCCACTGCAATGCTGATATCAGTCAGACGTCTTTAAAGGAAGATGCCTTATACTAGCAAAATGGTGGCAGTTGCTGCAGAAATGCCCAATGAGGGCTTTTAGTAAGAAAGTAAAATTATTTACCTTTGTGATAGATGTAATATAAAATTGGATTAATACTGAGTTATAACAGTATACACGAGCAGCAAAAGAAAGGATTTTGGATACTTATAAACAGAAGGATATAGAAAGACTGGATTTAACTAGGCATTTCCAAGGATATAGTAGATATGGCGTTACAGAACATATTTTTCTGGAGTGTGCTCATTTAAAAGAGCTAAGGAAAAGATGGCTTGATAAGCCATATACCGAATGCTGCATCAGAGAAGAAAAAGTATTTGTTGAATTCTACGAATGTAATGGTACTGTACTGTGTTTCCAAATTTCTATAACTGCTAACTTTCTGAATCAAGATTTCATACCTCAGTGTCACACTTTATAAAATGCCTAAATATTTGAACAAGGAGCATGTATATAAGGGTTTTTATCATTTCTTTTTATGTACGTCCACTCTTCTGTGGTTTTACATATATATATATATATATATATATACATATATAATACATTTTGAAACCTGTCTTTTAGCATGAACGCAGAATTTTATTTACCTTTGTGATATATTATTTCATCCCAAAAGTCCAGCGCCAACCATCATGTCGGCTGAGTTGCCTGTAGCCACCTCACATACCGCAGAGTGGCTTCCGCTGCACAGGGTACACTAATGAGGGCTACCAACTAATGGCAGAGTTGGTAGCCCCTCATTAGCATACCGAGCAACGGAAGCTGCCTGGTGTGCTATGGGCCATGGGTGACTTCACGATATGACAATCGGTGCTAGACTTTCAGGATGAAATAGCATATCACAAAGATAAATAAACAAATTACTTCATGTTAAAAGTCGAATCGGCATTTGTTCAGCAAATGTTGCAATTTCTAGTATTCAATGTTCCCCTTTAAGCTAAGCTCCTTCCACCACCTGGCGATATACTGTACCCTTCAGCTCCACCCACAGAAATATAGAATCATAGAAGTTGACGGCAGATAGGACCACAAGGCCCATCCAGTCTGCCCATTTCTCTGCCTTATGAATGTGCCATAGGCCTTACTCTGTCAGTGGCCTATCTATTCATTAAACTTGAGTTTAAAACTGCATTTCTCTTTGAATCCTGTTGCCTAGTTTGCTCTTGGACCGTATAGATTAGGTGCAAATTAGGAGATAGAAAATTTGATCAAAAATTAGCACATTGCAGACTACAACAGTTACTTAAAACACTGGCAAGTTCAGTATTTAATTACATTCTATTCCATCGGTTTCATTTCTACAAGTGCTAAAATGCAGTGGGCCAAGGGACTTAACATTAGCATCAGGTGAATCATTAAAATCCTCAATGAGAGGATTGTCAGAACTGCTTGGGACTCAGTTCTCCCGACGGAGACTAAAAACAGGATGCTGTAAGGGGGAACCAAGGATTCCAAGGTATTCCAAGAGCATAGACAATGTAAAGGTGAAGGCTCACCTCATGGAAAAGGAGAGAGCGAGAGAGACAGGAGAAGGGGGAAGGAGGGAGGGAAAGCAGGGCCTGCTGCAAGAGATCCTCTCAAAGATAGTACAGTTACGTAAGAACTTACCGTAACAGAAGATCTTAGAGAGAAGCTCTTGCAATAGGTAATTACAAATAGGACTGAAGCCAGCAGGCGTCAGGACCTTACAGAAAAATTTCTAGCTAGCTGTCAGGTGGGGGACCGCCCCCACGTCAGGTGACCAATGTCAGTATAATTGGGCGGTCCACCATGCCCGCCTTCCAGTTCTTTCCCGACAAAGGCCAAAAAAGGCAAGACAAGAGAGAAGCAGATGTTTCCTTCCCTGGAAAAGGAGCTGAAAAAGCTTAGGGGGATGGAGGGCAGGAAGGTATTACCTACTGCAAGAGCCTCTCTTGAAGATCTACTGTTACGGTAAGTTCTTACGTAACTGTACTATCTTTCTTCGAGAGGGCTCTTGCAGTAAGTAATTACAAACAGGTCTGAGTCTGAAGCAGTCTGGAACAAGCAGAAGCAAACGGAGGAGGAAACTACCCAAAGTAGATCCTCTGGCTGTGAAGGTCTCAGGAAAGACCTTGCAGAACAGCCAACCTGAAGTCCGCTACGTGAGAGGCAATGTCCAAATTGTAGTGTTTCAGAAAGGTATGGACAGAAGTCCAAGTTGAGGCTGCACAGATGTCTGCCGCTGACACATTCTTGAAACAAGCAGCGGAGGCAGCGATCCCTCTGGTGGAGTGGCCTCTAACTTGACCCGGGAGGGTCATAACAGAAAGTGATACAATGAGCCAACCATTTAGATAGGCATTGCTTAGAAACAGCATTGCCTTCTCTTTTACGAACAAAAGAGACAAACAGTTGATCAGTTTTTCTGAGATCCTTCGTCCTTGTGGTGTAGTATCTCAGAATTCAGTGAACATCCCAAGTATGCAAGAGGTACTCCCCTTGATTGGAGTGCTGCATAAAGAAAGCAGGCAGCTCCATGGATTGATTCAGCATAGATTCTGCTACCACCTTAGAGAGAAACTTAGGGTTGGTACACAGAGCCACACGTTCCTTGTGGAAAATCAAGTACAGGATTTTGCACATGAGGGCCTGAAGCTCGGAAATCCTTCGAGCAGAAGTAATGGCCACTAGGAAGAGGGCCTTCCAGGAAAGGAACTTCAGATCTGCAGAGGCTGCCAGCTCAAAAGGAGGCAGAGTCAGCTTCTCAAGGATAAAATTCAAGTCCCAAGGAGGGGCAGGAGCACAAATAGGGGGTCGCAAGTGGAGAACCCCTCTAAGGAAAGTCTTAGAGACGTCCAACTGCGCAAAAGTCCTGTCCCCAAAAGGAACATGGTAAACGGAGATGGCCGCCATGTGAACCTTCAGAGAGGAATGACTGAGACCCAGATCAATGAGATGGCGAAAGTAATCCAACAGCCGCCAAACAGAGCAAAAGACTGGCTCGAAATCTTTGGAGCAGCCCAAATAGAGACAGCTTCTATTTCATAGGTAGATCTGGTGGAGGCTTTCTGGCTCCACCAGAATCTCAGCGATCAATTGGGAAACCCCGAAATGAGCTTGAGCTATGTCTGCAGGAGCCACGCGCAATTGAAGGGACTTGAGGCCTGGATGGACCAGGGTCCCCTGATCCTGGGTCAGCAAAAGTTGTGACAGAGGAAGAGGAGGTCTCTGAATACTGTTCAGAAGAAAGAACCAAAATTACCTGGGCCAGAAAGGAGCGATGAGGATCATGCAAGCTCCTTCTGAGCTGAGTTTCTGTAAGACCCTCTGGATCGGGGAAGGCATAGAAGAATCTTCCTTCCAGTCTGAGACAGAGCATCTCTCCAAAAATGCTGCGCCCTAAGCGAGCGAGCAGAAGGTGGGAAGTTTTGCATTGAGAGGAGACACAAACAGGTCTACCTGAGGAGTTCCCCAGTGTAGGAAGATATCGTCTGCTACCCCTGATCCAGTTCCCACTCGTGAGCGTGAGCAGACTACCAACTGAGGTGGTCTGCCAACGTGTCCTCGAACCCCAGGACATGAATGGCCGTGAGGTGAAGGTTGTGCTGCACTTCCCATTCCCAAACCCACATCGCCTCCCTGCTGAGAGGGTAGGAACGAGTTCCTCCCTATTTGTTGATGTATCAGACTACACACATGTTGTCCGTCTGGACAGCCAGATGTCCGGGAAGCAGATAAAGATGCACAGCCTGAAGAGCATACAGCACGGCTCGAAGCTCGAGCTTGGACCAGGAGCCCTGGGTTCTGTGAGGCCCAAGATGGGCTTCCCAATCCTTGCCCGAGGCATCTTTAGTCAGCGTCTGGGAAGGGGGAGAAAGACAGACTGGAACTCCCCGGCAAAGGTTCTCCTGAACCATCCACCACTGCAAGTCCTGAGCCATGGGATTGGAGACCAGAACTAGTTGATCTAGGTCGTCCACCAGCTGATCCCACTGAGACCGAAGAGTCCACTGATTCTCATGTAGAGCCGAGTACGAGGGACTGTCGAAACAGCAGTGGCCACGAGCCCAAGGAGGCAAAGGCCGATCTGGCGCTGACCCGAGCCTGGAGTGAGGCCACCCTGTCCAGTGGCAGGAATGCCATGCCGGGGGTCATGTCCAGGATCGCCCCAATAAACTGGAGCCTCTGGGACGGGATCAGGTGGGACTTGGCTTGGTTGATGGTAACACCCAGGCAGGTAAAAACCTGCAGGGCAACGGAAAGGAAGTGCAGGAGTTCCTCCCTGGACGAGGCCACCAGGAGCCAGTCGTCCAGGTGTGGGAAAACCTGCACCCGTTTGTGACGTGGTGGCTGCTCCCACCCAAGGCATTTGGTGAATACCGGGCCGAAAAAGACCAAATGGGAGGGCCTTGAACTGGTAGTGGTCCTCTAGAACGCAAAAGCAGGTATTTGAGGTGGGAAGGCGAACAGGGATATGCAGGTAAGCATCCTGCATATCCAGAGCATGCAGCCACAGTCCCAGCCGAAGAAGGCAGAAGACCCTGCAGAGAGAGCATCCTGAACCTTTTGTACTCCATGAACAAGTTGAGGAGCCAAGGTCGAGAATCTGCCTCACATCTCCTGACTTTTGGGACCAGGAAGAAATGGAGTAGTAACTCGCCCCCAAAGATAGGGAGGAAGGTTCTATTGCCTCCTTCAGAAGAAGAGAGATATTTCTTCCTGAACCAGAACAAGATGCTCTGGGAGTAAGACGACCGGGTGGGGGTTCCGTGGAGGTTTCCAAGAAACTCTATTCAGTGTCCTTCTGCGATCAGCTGGAGCATCCAAGTGCCTGAGTGATCCTCTCCCAATCTGGTAGATGGAGGAGAATCTCCTCCTATTGGTTCCTCTGGAAGCCCAGAGGCTGTGGGAGAGAAAGAGTCAGGAGGAGTGAGGCAGCGGTGTGGGCTGAAGTCCCGCTGCTTTTCTGGGCGGGGGGTGGGGCTTGGCAGCCGGAGGGGCCCAACGCTTGTTGGCCCACTTTCCCTGAGGTTTCGCCTTTTGCCGAGAACGTCTGCGAAAGGGACGATACTGAGCCTGAGGGGGTCTGTACATGGAGTCAACTGACTTAAGTGCAGTACCCTTCTCCTGCAGATCGGTGATGATGTCCTTGACATCACCATCGAACAGTGCTGAACCCCTGAAGGGGCATCCTGGATAGCAGACTGCACCTCCGGGACCAAACCTGACACCTGGAGCCAGGCATGACGCCGAAAACCCATGGTGAAAGTCGAGCTCCGACCAGCAGCATCCACTGCATTGTACGTGGCACGAAGCATGTGCCGGCTGGCCAAACGTGCAGACCAGACTAGTTCCGCCACTTACTGCTTCGTCTGAGACTCAGAAAGGGAGTCCAATTTAACCTCCACCTCGCTAAGGATCGCCTTCTGGTAATCCCCCATATGACCCACATAATTCAGAGCCCTAATACCCAGAGTGGAAGAAGCGTAGACCTTCTTCCCATACTGATCCAGAAAGCGGATTCCTTTGTCGGGTGGTGACGAGCTCAAGTGCTTGGGATTAGCTGTCCGCCGTGAGTGGCGCTAATCATGACGAATCAGCTTGAGGTGTGAATTTAAACAGTCAACACCTCCGGAGCCTGATAAAGCCTGTCCAACTTCCTAGGAAGGGGGCTAATGCCGACGGTTGCTTCCAAATAGTGGAAACAAGGTCGGCATGAGGTTCAATCCAGGAGGCACCAGGGTAGAGTGGTCCTGGGCAGATCCAGGTGCACAGCGAGTTTCTTACGCTGTGAATCCGCTCCAAGGAATGCCACTGATGAACTGCCTGGATTTTACGTAGCAACACCGTAAAGGAGGGATCCTCAGGAGGAGACTTCAGGGGAGTCCTTGGCCTGGGCTTGTCCGGAGTGCATGGCCCGTCGTCTGGGTCAGAACGACCATCGGAGTCATCCGAGGAGGATGAAGAGGAAGAAGACTCCTCCTCCCGGCACGGGGGAGGAACGGACCCCCTGGGAAGCCCTCAGGGAAGGTTATCCTGCCCTGCCTGGAACCGGAGGGCTTGCCTCTGTATCAGGAGGTTGGGAGGGGGTCTCTCGTCTCCGATGTAGGGGGGTCTGGAAATGGGACCATCGTCGGAAGAGGGCACTCTCTACCTCCCTGGTGAGCTGAGCCTTAGCCTCAGCCCACCAGGAAGCCAGAGTCTCCTTCAAGTTCACCAGTGGCTGAGGGGGCGTTGGAGGGGGAGGGGGATACGGATACTGAGGGTATCCGTAAGGCGCGTATCCGTATCCTGACGGCAGGAAGCCCTGCGTCGGGTACTGGGGCACCGTGTACTGCGGTGTTGGGTAGGCTGGCGTCGGGTACTGGGGTGCTGGATACTGCGGGCCTGGGTATGACGGCGTCAGATAGGACGGGATCGGATACCCAGGCACCGGGAGGTCTGCGGGAGCAGAAGGCCCCGGAAACTGCCCAGTGGGCGGCAGGCCCAGCGTAGGGGCGGCGTCCGGCAATGGGATATTGTCAGGCATTGGGTAAGCCAGCGTTGGCGCCGGTGTCCGAGGATCTGGCGTAGGGTCATCTAGCCCAGCGGAGGGGAGACCTGACGGCAATGCCCTATCGCCTCTGTGTTGCCCGGGAAGAAGGATTACCATCCCCGGACCAAGCAGAGGAGACGCTGGCACCTCGGAGTGCAATGAGCGTTGCGGCGAGCTCAGGACAGCGGATAGGCCCGAAGGGTCCGGCGTCGGCTCTAACACCGAGCAGATGGTGAAGGAGCTGACGTTCGTCTTATCGACGGGATCTGGGCGGATGTTGGAGAAGCCGGCATCCGACTTATCGGACACAGCGCCCGACGAGGGCCACGAGGGAGGGGCGGCCCTTGGCGGGTGCTTTGAGGCCGTGGTGCGCCCCAGAGGGTCAGGCGGCCTTAACGGCCTTACCCGGGCGGGCGTCGGAGGAGCCGACATCCGACTTATCGGGGCCACTCGAACCAGAAGGCCACACGGCGTCGACCTTACTGGGAGCGGCTGCCTCCTTAGACCCAGAGGCTCCCGAGGGGCCTGAGCACGAGCCCGACGCGAGGGTTGACGCCGTCTTGGAAGCCTCCAAGACGGCCGCCATGGAGCTGCCTCCCTTGGGAGGCGTTACCTGCAGCACCACGACCCCAGCCGAGGTCGCGGCAACTGATGAGGAGTCCCGGTCCCAGTGCTTTTTCTTGTGGTGGCCCTCTGGAGAAGTTGAAGCCCGCGAAGTTTTTCAGTTCCTTTGCCATGTCATTTGTTTAAGAATGTGGGCCTCCAGGGACTGTTGCCTCTGCTTTTGGATGGTCGCGTTAAACTGCTGGCAGAGCTGGCACTTCTCGACAGGATGATCGGGTCTAGACAAAAAAGGCACTGGGAATGTCTGTCCTCATGCGGGAGCTAGGTGCCTTAAGAATCGCACTTGTTTTTGTGCTCGGAGGGAGTCGGGGACGACATACACGGCAGCTGTTGGTAAGGCTGACGAAAATCAGGAAAAAAGTAGAAAATAGGTAGTAAAACTAACAACGATTGACTGTGAAACAGTGTACTTAACCGTGAGGCACTGCACAAGCTAATGGCGGGAAAGAGCTGGAAGGCAGGCATGGGGGACCGCCCCTTTATACTGACGCCGGTCACCTGACGGTGGGCGGTCCCCGCCAGAGACTACTAGCTAGAAATTTTTCCCAGGTCCTGACACCTGCCGGCTTCAGTCTTATTTGTAATTACCTACTGCAGAGTTTCTCCTCGAAGTAAGATCTACTGCTCTGCTAAGTTCTACTTAACTGTACCATCTTACTCTCGAGGGTATCTCTGGCAGCAGGCCATCACCGGCAGGACTGAGTCCCAAGCAGTTCTGACAACAACAGACAGATGGTCCAGGTGGTAGACAAAAACGATGGCCTATGAAAGGAGGCCTTGAAGAACAGCTAGGCTGAATTTGGCCCTATGGCTAGAGGTGATGTCCAGACTGTAATGTTTGGTGAAGGTGTGGACTGTGCTCCAGGTAGCAGAAGCGCAAATATCAGCAGCTGACACATTTCTGACTCAAGTTACCGAGGTGGCCATACCACTGGTGGAATGGCCTTTAACCCCTCCTGGAAGTTCCCTGACGTACTTCTGGTAACAAAAGACGATGCAATTGGTTAACTATTTACACAAACACTGGACACCAGAGCACCCTCTTTCCCAGGGGTGAATGAAACAAACTGATTAGACTTCCTAGAGTCTTTAGTCTGGTGAGTATATTACCTCAAAATTCTAAGCACATCCAAGGTATGGAGCAATGCCTCGCCTTGACTGGAATGCTCCGGATAAAAAAAAAGGCAGGTGGATGGACTGATTCAAAGTAAACTCCGACACCACCTTAGGAAGAAACTTAGGATTAGGTGCTAAAGACACCCTGCCTGTGTGAAAAATCAAATAAGGCTCCTTACACGAGGCCTGAAGCTTGGAAATCCTTTGAGCTGAAGTAATGGCAACTAAAAAACCTTCCCATGACAGAGCTCAGCTCACAAGATGCGAATCGGTTCAAAGGGAGGCAGCGTAAGCTTTTCCAACACAAAATTGAGGTCCCAAGCCAGGACAGGATCATGGATTGGAGGCTCTAAAGGCAGAATGCCCCTGAAGACTGTGAGACACATCAAGTTGAGCCACTGAACGACTATCTACAGGTCAGTGGTATGCAGAGATGGCAGAAATGTGAACCTTAATCAAAGAGTACCGCAAACCAGAGTCTGAAAGGGAGAGAATGTACTCCAGTACCTGATCCACTGGACAGGTGAAAGGACCTAAATGGTGCGATGCAGCCCAAAGAGTAAAGCATTTCCATTTCATAGAGTAAGTGGCCCTGGTGGAGGGCTTCCTGGCTGCCACCAGGACATCCACTACTCTGGGAGACACCCCAAATCTGGCGATTGTTATATCTTCAGGAGTCACACATGGAGATGCAGAGATTTGAGGTCTGCATGGACCAGGGTGGCCTGCTCCTGGGAAAGCAAGCCTGTGCATAGGGGCATGGAAGGTTCAACTGCCTGCTGCTGAAGCAAGGGGAACCAGATCTGATGAGGCCAGAAGGGGCTGATCAGGATCACAGTTATCCCTTCCATCTGAAGCTTGATCAGAACCCTCTGAAGGAGTGGGAGGGAAGACATAGAGGAATCTCCCTTTCCAAGAGAGGGACAACGTGTCTTGCCAGAAAACTCCAGGCCCTGGATACAGCTAGCATAAAAGTGGCAGTTTTGTATTGTGTGGGGATGCAAAAAGGCCCAACTCAGGACAACCACATCTGTCAAACAGATCTTCTACCGACGAGGTCAGAAGTTCCCACTTGTGGGCTCTGGACCAAGACTGGCTTAGGCTGTCCACCAGAAACATGGATGGCTGAGAGCTCCAGGCCGTGCTCTATGGCCCAGTACCAGACTCTCATTGCTTCCCTGCACAGGGGATAAGAATGAGTCCCCCCCTTGCTTTTACATAATAAACAACATACATGTTGTCTGTCTGAATCAAGAGTGGACCTGGGGAGAACCAAGTCTGGAAGGCCTGTAGTGCATACCAGATTGCTTGCATTTCCAGGACACTTATGTGGAGTTCTCTCTCAACCTAAGTCCACATCCCTTGAGTCTGGTGGACTCCCAGGTGAGCATCCCAGCTGAGACTTGAGGCATCTGTCGTAAGGACCTGCTGAGGGGGACAAATACAAAAATGAATCCCTCAAAGCAGGTTGCTAGGCTACAGCCACCAAAACAGTATCCTCTTGACTGGATCAGAAACCATAACTGGTTGATCCAGGGCGTCCATGCATTGGTCTCACTGGACCGCAGCATCCACTGGTGACTCTCATGTGCAGCCTGGCTAGAGGAACCATGGCAATTGCTGCGGCCATGAGGCCTAGAAGTGCATGAAAAACCCTCACGAGGACATGATGGCCGGAGTAAAAATGATGGCCCATCAAAGGCTCTGCTCTGTCTGAGGGAAAGAAGGCCATCCCCCGAGTTGTGTCCATTATTGCCCCTATGTAATGAGGCACTAGCAGGGGGCAGAAATGGCTTTGGTATGTTTATAGTGACACCCAAAGCTTGGAACAGACTGCATTTATGAGCCGGAGTTTGAAGACCACATTTCCTGGATGGGACAGCTAGTAGTCATTTGTCCAGGTATGGGAACAGGTGGAATCCCTGCCGTCTCAAGGCAGCTGCCACCACTGCCAGGCATTTGGTGAAGACCCTGGGGGCTGAGGAAAAACTGAAACGCAGTACTTACCATAGTAATAATGTTTCCTCCAGGAGATCTCCCGGTAGGATTAGACATATGCAGTAAGCTCAGAATCTCTGACTGCCCTGGATGTAATGTACTGTATGTGGAATGTATGCAAAACATGGAACTTAGAATGCTACATTCAAACTGCTGCCGCTACGTGGACTGTGTTCCATCTAACTGCCAGATTAATTTCTGTAGGTGAAAAAAAACCTAGACTATCTGAATTAAATAATATTAATTTCAAAGAACAATAGTAATACCCTCCCCCTGGTCAAGGGGAAGTTTTCCAAACAGGATAAAAAAGAACACAAAGAAGAGATGCCCTAGTCATACTTGTGTGCATCAAAGACATTAAATTAGGCCAATGATTAATGGCAACATCAATAATCCTATGGAAGTACTGCTGAACCTGATTCAGGTTATGTAAGGAGGTAGGGATTGAGGTCAAATCCTACTGGGAGATCCCTGAAAGAAACAATATTACTATGGTAAGTAATTTTTCTTCAAACCTCATGAATCTCCCAGTAGTATTAGACATATGCAGACTACCAAGCAGTGTCTTGGGAGGTGGGTACAGAACCTATTTAGGGAAAAGGTTCTGCAATACTGCAGTTCCAAACCTAGCATCACTCCTGGACTGAACGTCCAGGCAACAGTGCTTTGTGATGGTGTGGACTTGAACTCCAGGTAACCGCTTTCCAGCTTTCCAGCAAATGAATATCCATTGTAGCTGCCACAGAGGCAGCAGTTCCATGAGTTTAGTGTGCCCTGAGACCCTGTGGTGGCTGTTGTCAGCCTTACTGTAGCAGAACTGGATGCAGGATACTATCCAATGCGCAAGCGACTTCTTTGAGGCAGGCCTGCCTTTTCACACTTCACCATAAATAATGAACAGTTGTGAGTGGGAAGCCCTGAGCTCCTTAGTACAAGTGATGTAATAGCTGAGAGACCTTTTTACATCCACGCTGTGAAGCTTCAATTCCCCTGAACTGTACCTGGCTGTGAAAAATACAGGAAGGGTAATGGGCTGGTTGAAATGAAACTCAGATACCACCTTTAGAAGGAATTTCCCTTTAGTCCTGAGGACCACCTTGTCCTTATGGAAGATAATGTAATTAGGATTAGTGCAAAGAACTTGGGGCTCACACACTCTTCTTGCTGAAGTAACTGCAACCAGGAAAACAGTTCTCCATGTGACATATTTCAGATCAGCCTATTGGCTCAAAGGAAGGTCCCATGAGTTTGGCTATGCACAGATTAAGATTCAAGGAGGAACTGGTTCCTTAACAGGGGAAACATATGTGCCAAGCCTTTGAAAAGTTTTCTGAAAATAGGGTGTGAAGCTATTGTTCTCTGAGCACCGAGACAAATAAGCAGATACTGCTAAGTGAACCCTGAGGGTTGTAGGCCTGAGGCCTAAGCCTGCAAGTGTACCAGATAATCAAACAATGTAAATAAGCTTCCTTTAAGGGGATTGATTTGCTTAGACGTACATCAGATAGAAAATCTTTTCCATTTTGAAGCAGAAGTCTTTCTGGTAGAAGTTTTCCTGGAAACGTTCAGGACCTTAAGGACCTCCTCTGACAAGTTAAATTCAGAAAATTCTAACCCTTCAAGAACCAGGCCTTCAGGTGAAGGCTCTTGAGGTTCGGAAAAACTACCTGGCCTTGAACAGCTGTCAGGAGACTATCTCTGGGCAAGATGAACTGGTTGCTTGGTGGACAGGGTGAGCAACAGTGGGTACCATGGCTGCCTGGCCCAGTATGAAGCCATCAGTATCATGGTTGCAGACTGACTACTGAGTTTGAGAAGGACTCTCAATATCAATGGAAATGGAGGGAAAGCAACAGGAATTTCCCTGTCCAATCCAGGGCTAACGCCTCTATGGGCACTGTGCCCAAGGAGGGGGCCTGCAGAAATAAAAAGGAAGCAGATGGTTTTCTTCTGAGGCAAACAGATCTATTTCTGGAGTGCCCCAGTGTATGAAAACTGTGTCCAACACTTGCTTGTTTAAAGCCCATTCATGATGATCCTGACTGATTCTGCTGAGTGAATCTGCTAATGTAATGTCATTCCATGGGAGATGAATGGCAGATAGATGCACCTCAAAGAATATGCTAGGGACCAAATCTTCATGGCTTCTGTGCACAGACTTGAGGACCTTGTACCCCTTGCTTGCCGATGTACCACATGGTGGTTGTGTTGTCTGTACTGACATGGACTGACTGAGTCCTCAAATGAGGGGCAAAGGCTTTTAGGGCAAGGAGGACTGCTCTCAACTCTAAAAGGTTGATATGCAGCTTGGATTCCTGGGGTGACCAAATTCCACTAATTTTGAGGTCGCCTGTGTGAGCCCTCCACCCTAGGAGGGAGGCATCTGTTATTAGGACAACAGTGTGGTGTTGTTTCTGAAAAGGGATACCCTCCTGAGGTTGTCCCTTTCTTTCCACCACTGCAGAGCCAATAGCACAGGTCTTATAACTGGCACAAGCTTTTGAAATGATACCCTTCTTTGGGACCAATGGGATCTCAGGTGATATTGAATATCTCTCATCTGAAACCTGGAGCCTGATACTACTACGGTAGTTGAGGCCATGTGTCCTAGTAATGCTAGGAACTGTCTTGCAGTCCTGGGTTGACCCAAGGCAAAGGAGTTTGCTAGGGTTTGTAAATTTGTCATTCTCTCTTGGGGGAGAAATGCCCTGCCCTAGGCAGTATCTAGTTCTGCTCCAATGAATTCCAGTGACTAAACTGGTTCTATCTGAGACTTTTGAATGTTGTTGATGAAGCTCAGAGACTCCAGGGTACTCTGAGTGACCCTGATGGAGTTCTCTACCTGCTGGTATGACTCCCCTATGACTAGCCAGTCGTCCAGGTAAGGGAATACAATACATTGCCTCCTGAGGTAAGCTGCCACCACTGATAAGACACTTTGAATACTCTTGGGGCAGAAGTGAGTCGGAAGGGGAGTGCTGAGAACTGTTAGTGCCCTAAGGGGAGAATGAACCTTAAGTATTTTCTGTGGCAAGGCCGGATTGGAATATGAAAGTAGGCATCTTTCAGATCCAGAGATGCCAGCCAGTTTCCTTTCTTTAGAGAAGGAACTGCAATGGCAAGGGTTACCATTTTGAACTTGGGCTTTACCAAGTGTCTGCTCAGAAATCTGAGGTCCAGGATTGGCTGCCAATCCCCATTCTTCTTCTTGATCAGAAAGTATCTGGAGTACGTGCCCTTCCCCTTTGGGTGAAAGGGTCTGGCTCTATTGCTCTGGCTTGCAGAGGCTTCTTTACCTCCAACTCCAGCAGAACTGTCTCTGCAGGGGTTGAACGCCGGAAAACTGCGACCCTGGAGTTTTGGAAACTGTTTGAACTGTAGGCAGAGACCGTGACTCACCACCTCCAGAACCCACCTGTCTGTGGTAATTGATTCCCAATGCTGGAAGTAGTGAGCCAGCATGCCCCTACTGGAAGAGGGGCGGCAGCCTGTTTTGTGCAGTCAGGGATTCTGTCCAGACTGAGGTCTAGGAGCTGGAGATGGACCAGCTCGCCTAGAAGACCTCCTGCCCCTGCAGTAAGGTCTGACCTGTATATTCTACAGACATAGAAAATGGGGCATAAGTCCTGGGGTAGTACCCTCTACCCCTATCTCCCCTTCCTGTGGATCTAAAAGAAGTGGAGTCTCTCTCTTTTGTGGAGTTACTCCTAAAGGTGGTTTTGTACTCTTCCACCTTTTTCATGTATGCCTCAAGTCTTCTCACCAAAAAGGGAATTGTTTTCATAAGGAAAATCCATGGCCTTTAAGATTGGTTGCCCTGATCCAAGCAAATCTTAAAGAAACTGATACGGCTAACATTCTGGAAGCAGTACAATTTGCATTCCAAGCCATGTGGAATTGGTACTTTGCAGCACTCAGCGCCATCCTGGCAATGTCTGCCATATCATGTGCCACCTTGCCTGGGACTCTATCCGTTAAAGCCAACATAGAGTTCCAGAGGGCCTTCTGGTACTGTGTAGCATAAGCCATATAAGCTGCCTGTCTGAGGAGAAGGAGGAGGCTAAATTGCCCTTCTTCTCCATAGTGTCAGTTTTTCTGGAATCTTTATCTGGAGCATGTGATGCCAGGGGAACTTTAGCTTTATCACAGGCAGCATCCTGCATCACACCCTCATGACAGGGACAGGTATACAAACAGTCAGCAGCAGACCTATCCAGCTGATACTTTTTCTCCACCTTCTTGTCCACTCCAGGGACAGAGGAAGGTGTCTGCAGAATTTTCAGAGTGGCCTTTTTAAGAGAATTATGGCAAGGGAGGGACGCCTTTTTTGTGGGGACCAACCCCATCATATCCAAAAACTCTGTCTCCTCATCTTCTATAGATTCCTGTGAGGGGAGGCCCAAGGTGTCAGCCATCTGCTGGACAAATGAAAAGTGGGATGAAAAATCATCATGCCCACAAGGAGGGTACCAAACTCCTGATCCAGGGTTCCCTAGATCCGGCTCCTCCTCTTCCTCCTCAATGTAAATCTCTTGGCCCTGGTCCATGGGAACCGTGGTGGGACTTGAACTGGTGAACCCAGGATGCAACCTGCAGTCTGTAAGGCCTTAATAACCTTCAGGGCTTTGGCAATGTACTCCACAGAGGGCATTTTATCTTTCTCTGCTGGAAGTTCCCTTGCTTTTTCAGCAGGAGGCGCAGTGACATGCTTTTCTTTATATTTCTTTTTGGCAGGCACAGACTCAGGAGCCTGCTCAGTGGTTCTTTTGTGTTTAGTATGTTCAGACCCCTTCTCAGTGCTTTTGGGGTTTGAAGAATAGAGGGTTTCTCCTTAGTTTTAGAATGGAAGGAAGGAGGAGCCTCTTCAGGTTGCTTAGGTGACGATGAGGTAGGGGCAGAAGCCATTCCTTCCAGTCTTTTGGCCCTTTTCTGAATGATCTTAGGCAAAATGTACTACACGTATCACAATCTGAAAAAATATAACTGGGACCCAGGCACTCCAAACATAAATTGTGGTGATCAGTTTTAGCAAATATTTGAAAACACTTAATGCAGTTTTTAAATCCTGTAGGTCCTGTCCCCTTTTTGGGTGTTTCTGACATGCCAAATGTCAGAGAAGCAAAGTAAATTCCCAGCAAATGGAAAAAAAAAAAAACCAAAAAAAAAAAAACACAGATCATGGTCAGTTCCATTAAGGAATAAGGAACCACAATTAAACAAAGGCTTTTTTTTTTTTTTTTTTTTTTTTTTTCACTATTTATCCAAACGTGGTCGGTTCCCAATTGAAAAATGAACCGAACGCACATAAAGTAAATTGCTTCAAAAGGAAGCGAAAAGATCCCACAAAACTAACAGAATAAGTAGCGGTTAAAATTGCAAACACCAGTGTTTAAACTTCAGTAATCTCGGTTCCCGGGAACCATGGGGGAATTGCTAAGAACGAATAAAAACCCAAATATTTTTATATAAAAACTACTAGAGGCAGAGTTATAATAAAAAACACTCTTTTACAGAAAATAATCTTGCAGCGAAGTTGCTGAGGAGCTCTTTGTGGCAAGTCTAGCTGTCTGAATGGAGAAAATGAATCTAGCAGTTAGATGGAACACAGTTCACCTAGAGGCAGCAGTTTGAATGTAGCATTCTAAGTTTCATGTTTACATACATTCCACATTACATCACGGCTCGGGCAGTCAGAGATTCTGAGCTGACTGTATATGTCTAATACTACTGGGAGATTCCTGGGGTTTGAAATGGAAATGGAGTAAGTGCGGTGGAAGGCGAAACCATGATATGCAGGTAGGCATCCTGCATATCCAGAGTGCAGATCCAGTCCCCTGTTGTAACAGGGACAGCAATCCTGAGCGGTAACTATCCTGAACCATTTGTACTCTATAAACAGGTTCAGCTGGCTTAAGTCCAGGATGGGACGAAGGTCTCCCATGTACTTGGGGACCAGGAAGAAGTTGGGTAGAACCACCTGCCCTGCTGAATATGTGAGACTGGCTCTATGGCTGTTTTCAAAGTAAGGCCTGGCGTGTACCCAGGAGGAGCAGAGGACCATCCAGGAGGATTTTTGGAGGCCATACCATGAATTATAACATGTGGCCATGCTTGATGAGCTGCAGCACCCAATTGTCTGTAGTTATCTCCCTCCACCTGTCCAGATGAAGGAGAAGCACCTCACAACTGCCTCCTGATCTGCGACTGAAGGGGGGGGGGATTCTGGCAAGGAGTCAGGAACAGCCACTGATTGGTCTGCTGCTACAGGAGGAATTGGGAGAGGGATTGGGAAGAGCTGCCACCACCTTGTGCTTGCCCTGGGCTTTGGGAGGAGCATGGACCTGCCTGCGGGAGGAGCGACTTAAAGGAGTTCACTGCCCTGACTTTGGCTGGGTATGATGCATGGTGTGGATGGATTTGAGAGACCATCCAGAGGCCTGGAGGTTGGAGGTGATATCCTGAACATCTCCCCAGAAAAGTTTGAAACCTCTGAAAGGGGCATCCATTATATTAGACTAGATGTCCTGGGTGAAGCCCAAGATCCTTAGCAAAGAGTGACGTCTCATACAAATGCCCACAGCTGCTGCTCTGCCAGAGGCATGTGCGGCATCATATGCAGCCCTTAGGATGTGGGTACCAACATCTAAGCCCATCTTGAGTGCTTGCTGCTTAGAAGGGTCGTCCAGTACGGCTAGGGCCACTTCCCTGGCCTGGTCCCAAAGGAGATGCTGATGCTGCATCATGTGGGCCAAGTAACTGATGGCCCGAATGGCGTGGTCAGAGGACAAACATGCTTGCCCACCTGATCTAGCTGTCAAGACTTCACATCAGGTGGGAGGAAGCGGAGGTGTTTAGGCCTCTTGGTTCTGTCGTGGCCACATTAATGAAGACCGAATCAGCCTTGGCCTGTTCTCCAAAGTATAGTTTGCCAGCTGGTGTGTGGTAAAGCCTGTCAGCCCCTTTGGACACCACAGGGACCATGTTGGGCCAGTGCCAGGTATCCCAGGTAACATCCTCATAGGATCTATGATTGGAGGTACCACCAAAGGAGGGGTGTAGTGCTGTCATAGATAAATCACCAACCGCCGCCGCTCAGGGTCCTGCGCTTCTGTCTCCCACCCCATACTGGCCTGAATGTGCCCCATGATACCCATTAAAGTGGGATCATTGGGGGGGGGGGATTTGGGGACGTTACTCAGAGCCCCTCCCTTCTGTGGATTCCGTGACTAGAGAGGAAGACTCAGTATCAGCACTCTTGTCTGTGTCATCTGTGCCATCATACCCACTATCATCAGGGTGACAGTTGTCTGCGCGACTCACTGTCCCCAAGTCAGACCAATCCCTGGGGGTGCGAGGAGCACTACAGCCCGGCTGAACAGGGGCTGGGGAAAGGAGATCCAAAGGAGGCCCTTAAGGGGTGGCTGGGGCCAGTTCCCTTGGGGTAGGGACCTGCGTCTGCATAAAGGATCACAAGGCCGAGAACAGACCCTGGCAATCAAAGGGGACATGAACTGGTACCACAGGCGTTGTGAAATTGTAGACCAGAGCTAGGCTTAGGAGCGTCAGGTATGGGTAACAATGCCAGACCAGCAGGCGTGGGATGGGGTAGGCAGGCGCCGGATGTAAAGGTGCCGGTGTAGGGTACCCTGGCTGAGGTCCTATGGGCACAGGCTTTGGTAGGACAGGCGCTGGCCCCACTGGCACAGGTTGTGACAGAACGGGCACAGGTCCAACAGTCGCCGGCTGAGAAAGAGCCGAAGTGGGCCCGGTGGCACTGGCTGTGGAAGGCCAGGCGTAAGACTGGTTGGCAGAACAGGCAGGGTGGGCTTGGGTCCCATGGACTGCAGTGCAGAGAAGAAGGGCGCAGGCTGATGTACTGCAGGAGGGGGATCCACGGGTGCCAGCTGTGAAGAAATGGGTGCTGGAGTGGAGGGTGACACCCCCCGGACAATGGCTGAGGAGACACCAGGCCTAAGGATGAGTTGTTGTCCTTGCAGTGTGAGCTCCGGAAGAGGAGCACCAGAACTGGCGGGGTCCCAGAGGATGATACTGACATTGGAGACATGGGTGTTGAGAGACTGACAGTGAGGAAGTTGGTGTCCGCCACACCTGCCAACCAAAGGAAACTCTGGCCGAGCTGCTGACTGTGTGTCCGCTGTGAAAGGGCCTGAACAGCAGGTGCTGGGGAACAGGATATGAAGTACCCTGACCGAGGAGCCACCACCTGAGAGGGTAACCTAGGTGGTTGGCTGGGCCACCAGTAACCCTGCAGAAGTTGGGGCATGTGGGGCCGAGGAGGTCGACCCGCCCGAGGGAGGAAGACTGTTTCGCGGTCGTAGGCTTCTTGTGGGCGGACTGTGAGCAGGAGGCAGACCACGGCTGGTCCAGATCTTTATCCTGGTGCTTGTGTTTCCCGCTGGCCCTGTCCTGGGGTTTCGAGGATGAAGACCCAGAGGACTGGGCTGCGGAAACAGAGAAGCTCCTGGCCTGCTGCTCCCGTTGCATTGAGGCAAACTTCTGCTTAAGAAGATCGTTCTCCAAGATGTTCTGGCAATGTTTCCTGGTGGCCTGGTTGAATCCTTGGCAGATCTCACAGGCTTGGATGTCGTGTTCTGGGCCTAAGCACAAGATGCAGGCAGAATGGCTGCCCTTGTTTGGGATATGTTTGAAACAGGCGTGCTTCGTGGGGCAGTTGGATGATGAAGAAGGTTTTTAAGACATAAACCAACAGGTGAGAACACTGAAAATTCGATGTTAAAACTATGTTAGAATTGGCCGGCCCCGGTGGCACTGAATATTGAGCCGCTGGACGTAACGCCGGCAGCCTGGGTTCGGGAGCGAACTTGGGCCATTGGGGGTTGGCAGGGGCAGGAAAGGATTGAGCATCCGGAGGACTGCTCTCCTCTCCTGGGGGCAGGTGGGTGTGCTTGCCGCAGTACCAGTGGCTCCTGGTGGTGGCTGGGGTGGCGCGACTTGCGGCATGCTCTTCTGGGGTTGGGGTGTGGTGGATGCCTTACGCACAGGTGCAGGAATCGCCCGTTGTGTGTAGGGCATCACTGCATCCGCTCTCTGGGCAACTAGGGACTGAAAAAGGAACACCCTGGTCTGTGGGAGGACGATGATGCCACAGGGCTGGCCCACACACCCACCGCCAGACCCAGCCTGACTAGCTCTCCCTGGTCTCACTCCGCTCCTGAGCCTCAGTCATCCAGATTCTAGAAAGGGCACCAGAAGCAGTAGGTGGCCCCACCCCGGGGGGTACGCTGAGAGCTCATGGGGTGGAGGAGACCTAGCACCTGATTTCCTGGTCTAGGGGGGCCTTAGGCAGGGTGGTATGGAGCCAAGTCGAGGGTGGACATGTGAGGGAGTTCCCACAGCCAGCGACTGAAGAGAAAAAGAATAAAACAAACTAAAAAAAAACACTATGTTATAATCGAAACAAATAAAGTGTGAAAAACACAGAAAATGGCGTTTGACTGTAGTTGCAGCAGTTTTAGTGGTAAAACGTGAACTGGTCGATGGCGGGAAAAGAACTGAGGGATTGGCTGACATCAGTGGCCGACACTGGAGGTGGGTGGCCCCCTTTGGTAGACTGATAGCTAGGAAGTTTCCATGTGTTCCCAGTGCATGGCAGCTATAGTCCTATCGGTGATGGCCTGCTGCAAGAGATATCCTCGAAGTAAGATCTGAGAAACACTGAACAGCTGTTGACTGTAGTGGCGGCGTCTTTGTGGAGGGTCCAGCGAGTGTGGTCAATGGCAGGAAAAGAACTGAGGAGAGAAGGGGCTGCCCACGTTTATATGGGAGGTGTCGACTTAAGATATCATCGTGGGTTGCCCCTAGCAGACTGCTTGCAAAAAGTTTCCGTGTTGTCCTACTGCCTGGCGGCCATAGTTCCATAGGTGTGGCCCGATAAGCGATATCCTCGAAGAAGATCCACAAGCTCAACAGACTAGAAATAAAGGGGAAGAGAGTGTAGCCTCCCAGTCCACTCATTTACTGTTAGGCTAATGTCCATGAGAGTGAGTAGGACACCTTGGGCCACCACCTGCGGGCCTGGAAACACCCCTACTATCTCAGACCTTGCTGTCACTGCATACAGTTATATAGTGTTATGTGTTCAGTTTTACTATATGTTGTTGGCTGATTACAAATCTGATGAATGGTAGCCTCTCACCCACCTCAGAGTAGGCCTCAAGAGCTTCAGGTATGCTAGCACTACTCAATACCTTACCTAGCTCTCTAAACAGAGGGTTATTTGGGACCATTGCACTTATTTTCTGACCTGCTGCATTTCTTATTTTCTCTTCACCTGCTCATAATTTGGCAAAACACATCAACCCCATCCACCTAACGGCTGACCTATGACTTCATAGTTGGAATGTGCAGGGTTTGAACTCCTTGTGAAGAGAAAACATGTTTTAACACACCTCAAATGGTTGTAAAACCAAGTGCCCTACTACAAGAAACCAAGCGTCTGACTTAAGATGCAGAGAAGCCCAGGATGGAGTGGGCAGAGGTAGAAGTACACAGCTCAGCCAAAATCAAAAAGCGGGGAGCATCCTTTCTCACATGTAAATCTCTGCACTGGACAGTAAAAAAAGATGGCTGAAGATTCCAATGGCAGATGGGTCTTAGTCCTCCTAGACACTCCCTCAGGACCCCTAGTCCAAGGTAACTTACATGTGTCTAATGAAGATGCACCTTTCTTTTTCCACCAGCTCGCTGATCCAGTAGCACAATCCAATGAGGGCAATATCCCGCTCCTCTTGGGAGGGGATTTTAACCTGGTGCTAGATCACTTAGTAGATTGAAGTCACAGCAAGAAAGAGTCCCATAAGAAAGCAGCACAGGAGCTTAAGCTGTGGATGGCTGACCAGACAATCTCAAATGTCTGGTGTCTATGCAAACCCTGGATGTGCGATTACACATACTACTCCACTGCCCACCATTCTTAAAGCAGACTGGATATGTAGCTAGACTCTGAAGTCCTCTTCCCCATGGTACTGGCAGCCAACATCCAATCTCGCATCATTTCAGATCAGGCACCGATACAACTAGACATGATGTGGGGTCCACCCTCCCAGAAATCCCCATCCCGGAGAACAGACCCTCTTCTGATGCATGACCCGCAATTCAAAGCCTGGATACAGGTGGAAGCCAAGGCATACTTTCATGTCAGTGACAACAGTGAGACCTCCATGATCACCCTTTGGGAGGCCTTTAGGGACACCATGAGGACTGATAATTGGCTACGTGGCTCGCCGTCAGAAGAAGAGCGCGCCTCAATTCACACAAATGGAATCATCACTGCAACAGAAAGAGATGGAGTTCAAGGCCCTACCAATGGGTACCACCAAATCCTCCCTCCACGTGGAGATAATCTCTGCATGGAAACAGATTCACTGTTAGCTACAAAAGCAGAACTAGCCTTGTATAGACTCCGATATAGATACTAGGAGGGTGGGGAAAGGTGCATCAAAATACTGGCCTACCACCTGAAAAAATAAGCAAGCAGAACACCATATTGTGTGGCTCAGGGACTCTTCCAGGAAGGTATGTCCCCAAGAAGTACACATCACTAACATAATGACAGACTTCTACAAGATTCTGTACAGCTGTGACAGGGTGGAATAGGACCATGTCCCAGTTGTTATATGGAAAGTGTTTGAATGCAGGGATCTGTTTTATTCTCTCCTTTCCTGTCTCTTATCTGTCTGGTTGCGCAACCAAATTTTCCTGTGAGGCCTAGGATTTGATCACCCCGACAATCTCGCAATTATCTGCCTTCCTATCTCTCAGCCTTCACTTGCTGTTCTTATTTATTTATTTATGTGTATACTGGAATTACAATAATTTGAGTCATAGACTCATTTCAAAAGCTCCTCGTTAAGTATACAGAGACAATCACAGAATTACATGGTTATAGAAGATATACAAACAATGCATTAGGTACAATAATGGAAGTGTGCAGACAGGGTTGAAATGGCAACAGCAGCTATACACAAGATGGTATGTACGCCTATACAATGTGGTAGCTAGGCAATTAGAACAGTAATGCAAACAGTGCACAGGTGAGGTGAGGTGGTGACTGTCCCAGGGGGACATTGTCACAGTAGGAGAAAGACTAACTTTGGGCCCAACAAGGTAAATTGGGCCAGACAGGCATGGGAACGCAACTGTTATGCATACCTACAGCTGCGGGTGGAGAATATGTGGTTCCTGAGTGCAATTTTGAACGGACCAATTCTCGGGAGGCTGGTGATAGTTCTGTCTTTTTCCTCCCTTGCATATCTGCTGATATAAAAATATATGCAAATCATCATGTGGAAATGTAACTGATATTGGGATCTCTTTGTTTAGAAATTATACAGTGTTAATTGTTGAAATGTATACGATTATAGTCTGAGATGACTGCAAAAAGCTATTGGAAACTCAAGAAGTTATCTAAATGCAATTTTTAAGCCTTTTGCAGAAGACCTGTGGAAAAGGGGCCTCAGTTCTGGGTCATTGTATTCCTGCCAGCACCTGCCTGAAATATACTAGAACACTTTAGAAAAACAGGATGCCTGTTAAGAATGAGGGTTGCAAGGACTTATAAGAGAGCTGAGCGCAACTTCTTGCAAAAAGGACACAGAGATTGAAGGAAAAATCTGATGTATCTTCACTATTTTATTCTGCCTTTGTAAATAGTTGTACAGAATAAGATTATTTATTTTATGTTACTGCTAGTACAAATAAATACTTTTGCTAATTCTACAACTGCTCCTGGTTTTCCTATGCTTCTGACCTGTGCCTCAATGACAAATGGTGTCAAAATGGGATTTCACGCCGTGCATACTCTAAGCCAGGAGTTTTGTGCGTGGGTACTGGACCTAGTACCAGAGAAGCATAGAGAAAGGTATGGATTCTGCAGCTGCAAGTCCAGGAGTGGTTACCAGGAGAATGGAAGCCAAACTAGTGGAGACAGAAGTCCAAGCTGAAATTATATAGCCTGCACAAGTTATGGAAAAAGAACAGGCAGTAACAGAACCTGAAAGCCTGATATACTTTTTCAAATGGTGGGCTATACAATAAAAAGAGACTGAGAAGCAGAGAGAGAAAAAGAGATTCAACATTTAGAAGCGCAGAGAAGAGATACAGTGACAGGAGCAGCAGAGGAGAGAAGAGATGCAGCGACAGGAGCAGCAAATGAGAAACGAGATACAGCGACAGGAGCAGTGATGGCTGGATGCCTTGCAAGCTATCAAAGGCAGAGATTTCAATCTCTGAAATACAACTCACTTGACAAGCCTCGAGAAGCCTTCACCTAACTCCTGATAAAATGGCTCCAACAAGAGGGCAAACCAGTCCCACAGATAATCGACACATTTGCAGTGGAGCAATTCATCAACATCCTGCCTACAGATGTGCAGCTTTGGGTAAAGGAACACCAACCAGAAAGTGGGGAAAAGGCTGTTTCTTTGGCTGGGGACTACCAAATGGCCAGACAGATGCCACATCAGCGAGGTAACAGCCATACACTGGTAAGACACGCTTTTCCCATTAAAACTCCAAGTTTGATATGAACTCTGATGGGGGTAACAAATCTGCACCCAAAGACGTTATTTGCTATAACTGTAATAAGCCAGGGCATACTGCAAGAAATTGCCATAAGAAGAGTGACACTGTAGCAGATTTATCCTTTGCAAACTGGGGCAAGTATTTAACAGATGTGAAGGTGGGAGATAAGACTGTGAAGGGACTCATTGATTTGGGAAGCAGACAGACCCTAGAGCATGCTGAGGTGTTGGGAAAACTCTGTGCAAAAGGACCAAGTACGGGTGTCATCTGCATCCACGGGGACACTCGATACTATCCCACCATCCAAATAACTCTGACCATTAAGGGTGTGTACTAACAAATGAAAGTGGGAGTAGTACCTAAGTTACCTATACCTGTGATTATTGGAAATTACTTTCTAGGATTTACTGAGTTAACCAAAGAAGGAGCAATCCTGATGTTTTAGCAAGTGTGGTGACGAGCTTAGGCAAAGAAAATTGCACATGGTGGGGACTCTTTTCCTTTGCAGATTTTGATTCTGACTTGTTTGAGCACAGCTCCAAGATCCGAAGTCCAGAAAAGAAAGAAGATGCCTGAAGAAACTGTGGCAACAAATGACTGATGGACATAAAGGGTTAAAATACGAAAATGCTGAAACTAAGCTGATAACTGATTGTGATCTTTTTTTAGAGCAAGCTAACGATGTTTCTCTCCAGGGTTATTTTAGGCAGTTGGGGGTGAAACAAGAACAGGGTGGACCAATGTTTAAAAAATGTAACGGGTTACTGTACAGAGTTAGGGTTAAACCTCAGACACAGGAAGAGACAGAACAATTGGTTATACCACAGAAGTTTAGAAAAGAGTTGCTACAGATAGCACATGATAGTCCTATGGCTGATCACTCAGGGAGGGATCACACCCTTGCCAGATTGCTGTATAGATTTTATTGGCCTGGAATTCATGAAGATGTTGTTACCTATTGTAATTCCTGGGCTGAGTGTCAGAAAGTAGTCCCAGACACTAGAAAATACAAGGTGCCCCTACCCTTGATATATGTGCCTTTTGAGAGAATTGCAATGGATGTGGTTGGTCCTTTAGACAAAAGTAAAAAGGACAATAGATTTATCCTGGTAGTATGTGACAATGCTACTTGATACCCAAAAGCAGTTACAATGCGTACTGTTACAGCTTCAAAAGTGGCAGCAGAGCTTGCAAACATTTTCAGCAGAATGGGCATACCTAAAGAAATTATTACTTATCAGGGTAGTAATTTTGGTGCTGCATTACTTAAGGAGCTGTACCGACTACTAGGTATCACTGCCATATGAACCTCCCCCTATCACCCTCAAACAGACGGTCTTGTTAAGCGTTTTGACCAAATCCTAAAACACATTTTAAAAAGGTCTGTAAAAGGGGAAGGGAAATATTGAGACCAATACTTGCCTTACCTACTTTTTGCTTACAGAGAAGTGCCACAGGCATCAACAGGGTTTTCATCATTTGAAATGCTATACAGTAGGCAGCCAAAAGGGCCACTGGATGTGATAAAAGAAACGTGGGAAGATAACCCCACTCAGAAACAATCTATAATGTCTTATATGTGTGCCCTAAGAAAGAAGCTAGCAAAATATGTTGAAATTGCTCATAGTAATCAGGAAGAGGCCCAAAACCAGCAGAAGGTATAGTATGACCATGGGGTAAAAGAAAAATATTTTGAACCAGGCGAAAAGGTTTTGCTACTGTTATCCACAACAAAAAATAAACTGTTAATGAAGTGGCAAGGGTCTTACAGAGTACGCAGACATACTGGCACTGTTAACTACAAGACTGAGACCCCTGACAGGAAAAAAAACTTACTAAGATATACCATGCTAACCTCCTCAAGAAATGGGTTGAAAAAATGCCAACAACTGTTTTGCTAGTTTTACCAGAAATGATAAAGAAGAAATTGATGTAGCTTATATTAGATTGGAACAAACTGTAAATGCTGATGCTGTAAAGGTAAATGTTTCCTTAACCTCAGGACAAACTGCAGAAATTCATAAAGTGCTAAAGACATTTAACAGTACTTTTACCACAGTACCAGTCCGAGCATGTAATAGTGTCAAGGAATGCTTGCCCTATTAGGCAAAAGACACACAGGTTACCAGAGCGGTTAAGAGCTGACATGGTTAAGGAAATACAAAAAATGAAAGAATTGGGTATCATAGAAAAGTCAAGGAGTGCTTGGTCATCTCCAATGGTAATTGTAAAACAAAAAGAAGGGGTGTTAGAATCTGCCTTGACTTTAGAAACTTAATCAAGTGTCAGAATTTGACAGTCATCCTATGCCCACAGTAAATAATTTGGTGGACAGACTAGGGGAGTGCAAAGTATATCAGTACCCGCGATCTCACCAAGGGTTATTGGCAAATACCTTTAGCTAAAGATTCCAGAGATAAAACTGCAGTTACCAGCCCTGTTGGATTCTCACCAAGGGTTACTGGCAAATACCTTTAGCTAAAGATTCCAGAGATAAAACTATATTTACCACTCTTGTTGGATTCTATCAGCTCGCCACCATGCCATTTGGTTTATATGGCTCGCCAGCTATACTTCAGCGGTGCATGGATGTAATTTTATCACCTCACACTGGTTATTGTGCTGCATACCTGGATGATGTCGTGGTGTACAGTCCAGACTGAAAAGCCACCTGGAACACCTACGAGCAATTATCAAGCTATCAAAATGCAGGTCTGACTATTAATCCTACCAAATGTGCACTGGGCATGCAGGAAACCAGATATTTGGGTTGTGTTGGAAATGGAGAAGTTAAGCCAGAGGTTTCTAAAATAGAAGCTGTAGCCAACAGTTCTGTCCCTAAAACAAAGAAACATGTCAGGTCATTTTTAGGGATGGCTGGTTATTATCAGAGATTTGTTCCCAACTTTGCTGAGTTAGCTACTCCCCTCACTGAACTCATGAAAAATCGGTACCCAAATAATGTGAAATGGACCCCAGAGTGTGATGAAGTTTTTCAAGCCATTAAGGCTGCGTTTTGTTCAGCCCATTTTAAGAAGCTCAAACTCTGAGGAACCATTTGTGTTACAAACAGATGCATCAGAGGCAGGTCTAGGTGCAGTCCTGAGTCAAAATGTAGATGGGACAGAACATCCTATTCTGTACATAAATAGGAAGTTGCATGACAGACAGAAAAGGTACTCCACCACTGAAAAGAAATGTTTAGCAGTAAAATGGGCCATGGAGTCCCTTAAGTTTCATTTATTAGGAACTTTGTACTTATAACAGATCACACTCCTCTCTGTTGACTTAACCAAATGAAAGATAAAAATTCCTGAATCACAAGGTGGTACCTGGCACTACAACCATTTAAATTCAAGGTGATACACAAATCTGGTAAAGAGAGTAGCAATGCTGATTTTCTGTCAAGATATGGATCAGGAATTGAGGGTTCTGAAGGTTGAAAAACAAATGTATGAGTTTAAACTTTACTGTTTGCTGTACTGTTATAGAAAAAATGGATATTGCACATGCACTTAATTTCTGGAAATTAGGCAGCTAATATTATTAGAGACTCAATAGAAAGTTTTGGAAACCTGTTTGGTAAAACATGTTCCCTCTTAAGAAGGTGTATGTGACAGGGTGGAATAGGACCATGTCCCATTGATTACATGGAAAGAGTTTAAATGCAGGGATCAGTTCTATTCTTTCCTTTCCAGTCTTGTCTGTCTGGTTGTGCAACCAAATTTTCCTGTGAGACCTAAGTTTGATCACCCGACAGTCTCGCACTTATTTGCCTCGCTATCTCTCAGCCTTCACTTGCTGTTCTTTTCCTCCCTTGCATATCTGCTGATATAAAAATATAAAATCATTGTGGAAATGTAGCTGTTACTTAGCTAGGGTTGTTTAACTGATGTTAGCAGGTTTGATGTGTGCATAAGCACTGTGCCTGTGCTTTGGACACATTTTTTCAACCCACTACATCATCAGCACTGTGGACATCACTGCTTAGGAAGCCACTCTACCTGTACCAGCTTGTTCTTAATTTTACTGTTATACTTGTGTGTTGTACTGCTATACTGTGTATTTTGGTTTGTCTTACTGTGACAAGGTACCTTTGTAAATGAGCCTATGGCTCAAAGGTTTTCAAACTGCTGTTTAAATAAAATAAATAAAAAAAAATAAAGTTTGGGTAAAGACAGAGCAAAACGGCAAATGATAAGATCGAAACATTCAAATATCTTAATATTAACAAGGTGAAAGTGTCTAACATGTTTCAATATAAGAAAAATAACAGGACAAGAGGACACAGCATGAGATTAAAGGGAAGCCAATTAAAGGGTAATGTGAGGTAGTTCTTTTTCACAGAAAGGGTGGTGGATGCATGGAACAGCTTACCTCAGAAGTGATGGATATGAATACAATGCAGGGCTTCAAACAGGCATGGGACTGGCATAAGGGAGCAATACAGATGAGTATGAATAGATAGACCATTGACAGAGTAAAGGCCTATGGCACATTCATAAGGTAGAAAAAATGGGAAGACTGGATAGGCCTTGCGGTCCTTATCTGCCTTCAACTTCTATGTTTCTATGTTCCACCACTCATTCACACTAATGGGAGAATACCAAGCTAAAAATCCCTCCCCCACCCCGTGCAGAGCGGTAGGAGATAGAGCTCATTCAGGACAGAAGTCCATAAAGACTGTCCTGCCAAAGAAAGTTAACTGCCAGGCACAGACATCCAGAACACAGTGCTTTACAAAGGCATGCGCTGAGCTCCAACACGCCACCTTGCGGATGTCTGCAACAGGTACATTACAAATCTCCGCCAGGAAATCCACAACTGCTCTGGTAGAGTGGTGTGAACCCGGCCTTCCAACTTAACCTGTGCCATAGATTAGTAGTGTCAAAGACATGCTACTAACCAAGCAGAGATGCATCTCATGGCAACTAGCTGACCCAGCCAAGGCATGCGAAAAGATACAATAGTTGCTCGGATACGTATCTCTTCATTCTGTCGATGTAGAATCGCAGAACCATCTTAACATTCAGAGAGATAAAGGGAGCGCTCTCCTTCATTCTGGAGTTAATAAAGTAAGTAGGGGGAAGCAAAATCTGACTAATGGTAACTGAGCCAGTGACATGTTGCCTACTGGCTCAAGATAGTCCGAAAACGCGAAGAGGTGAACATTCTCTGCCGAGAAATGAAGACCTGCGTTCAACAGGTCCACGAGACACCCCAACATTCTACTTGGTGGGCAACCAAAAGGGTCCAGATGGAACTTTGCACACCAGATGGTGAAGAGTAACCACCTAGCCGTGCAAGTCCTGCTGGTGGAAGGTCTATGCGTGGCTAAGAAGATCTCTATGACTGTCTGGAAACGTAAACCTTGCCCACTTTCATCTCTTCAGGAGCCCAGAATGGAGATGAAGGGAATGCAGGAATGATGGATCAAAGTCCCTGTATCAGAGGATCTGCTCATAGAGAGAGTCGCAGCTGGGGAACTTCTCACTGACTGTTGATCAACGCAAATTATATCTGCGAGGCCAGTCTGAGATGATGAGAATCATCTTGCCCCCCATTTGGCTACAACCCGAGCAGCACCTCTGAACTAAAGGAAGAGGAGGAAAGCGACAGGAGTGTCTTGTCTACTGCAGTGAATACATCCTGACAGAAAACACCAGGGTCTGGATTTCTGAAGCAGGAAAAGAGGCAGATTTGCGTTGAGAGGGGACGCAAAAAGAACCAGGTCCGGACTGCCCCCCTCATCAAAAAGCGACTGCCCAATAACTGAACTGACACAATGTGTTCAAGGCACCACTCTCACCACCCCAAGGCCTTCCTGCGGAGGGTAGGAGAGTGCTCCACCCTGCTTGTTGATGAACACATTTTTGTCATCCGTCCGAAGTGGGATCACTTCATGGCAGGGGGCCTCCTTCAGGACCTGGAAAGTGTGTAAGACAGCTCTCATCTCTAAGAAATTTATGAGAAGATGATGCTCCTCCTCTTGGCTCCACACCAGAGTGTGGAGGTCGTGACAGTGAGCTCCCCAAACGATCAGGAGTGCAATCGTGGTGATGTGATCTGGGACTTAGAGGGTAAGGGTAGACTTAGCAGAGGCTAGGCCAACTGCGTCTACATGCAAGTAATTTTATCAGAGGTTCTGTGATTTATGCGGAGGATTGCAGATTCATGGTCGGAGACCACTATTTGTTGCGGACGAAGGCATAAGTCCCAACATCTGCTGCATCGAAAAGGGCCAGGACACAGTCACTTTCCGTGAAGTAACGAGACATCTGAAGATGTCGTTTCTTACGTTCTCCAGAACGAAGAACCCTCGCCCTGGAGGTATCCAGGAGGGCTCCTATGAAGATGGGTTGCCAGGAAGGTGAATCTGGCACCTTCCCTGAATCAGAAAACCCCTCCTGGAAGAAAGCAGCTGAGAAGCTGTGGCAACTGCTTCCTGAGACTCCAGCCCAGATGGACTGGTTCAGAGTCAAACGTCCAAGAAGTGAAGGCTTGAATACCGAGGCTGTAGTGAACTCCTCCCTGAACAGATACTTGTTTAACCTTTCAAAGTTGAGAAATGGGCGCATGCCACCTGTTATCTTGGAAACAAGCAAAGGAAGTAGGAACCTGTGTTCCGACTCGCCGTGGGACAACTTCTACTGCTCTGAGGCCCTGTCTCTCAGAGGAAAGAGGGTCTGGCAGAGAGGCAAACAGACTGGGCTGCCGCCTGGGTCTGGGGGAAAATCTCTGCGAAATTGGGAGAGTATCCCTCCTGGACAATCCTGATGACCCATATGTCCACTGGATTGGACTTCCACTAGTTATAAAACCAAATCAGGTGCCCCCTACTACTGCCAAGAGGTGTCCACCTCAGACAGTTGAGGTAGGACCTGGGCCGAATCCAAGAAGATGGTACCGGGTGCTTTTGGGTCCTGTGCCCTCTGCTGCAATTTTTTATTTTTGCAGTTGAGGAGTTGGCTCCTGACAAAGGCTTCCAGGCATCCACCTTGAAAGGACTGGCTGTTACGAGAATGACGACAGTGCCATCCCTCTGAGGGGCAGCAGGAGTCTGAGCTCCTTCCAGAGCTCAACCTGAGGGTTGAATTAATAAGCACCGCCAAGGAGATGTTAATCACCTGCTGCCAATGGCAGCCACCCTAGGGGCAGTGTCATAGGGGTCTATAAAAAACTTTTAGCTGATTATTGGGCTATATGCTCCTAGCAATGGAGCGGTAGAGTCCGGGAAGCTCTCGACTATTGAATTCATTGTGTTCCACAGGGTGTACTCGTACTGAGGAATGTAGGAACTCCAGACACAGAAGTCTGCTTTGGTCCACAGATGAAGACTGAATGTTATGGTGGACCCCATATCCCTGAGGAAAAACTGAAAAGAAGATCTTCCATCACAGGCTCTGCTGATACAGAAGGCTTGCATTCCAGCCACTAAAATGAGTCATCCGCTGCATCTTCGACAAATTAGGACAGGGAGAGACTCATCTAGATCCACATCTACCCCAGAAGAACTTCCAAAAGGCAGGTCCAGGTCAGAATCATGAGAGACGCCACCACCCAGAATGGTGTCAAGGAGTTCGGCGCCATTCATGGTGCATGCACCACCCATGACACCGGCACCACACATGGTGTCAGACATACTGGCCCTAGACCTGAAGGAAAAAAGGGGGAGAAGGAAAGCGGTACCCATGCTGGCCCCTGCACAGGAAAAGGTGAGGGGGTAGGCACATGGGGTCAGTGTCGATGGCGCTGGCACCGGAGAGGGCACCGTGCACATCCTGCCTGCGCGACTCGGCCGTGGCCCAGTGGCTACGAGGCCCAAAGGCCCCAGAACCGGGTCCACTGGCCAAGTCAATTGGGCAGACGTCGTATCCCCTGCTCTAAAAGAGTGGCCCAGAGGTGAAACTGCTCACCAGAGCCCCATCGAGGACAGAGATGGGGCCTGGTGTCAGAGATCGCGGCTGTTAAGAACGGAGCTACAGAGGATCCCATCGAAGTCGGGTCAGGCCTACCGCTCTCCACCAATGATCCCCGTGCAGATGTACCAGAGGACGACCTCGAGCGGTACCGTTTCTTCTTACACCGATAGGAGGAAGAAGAGTCAAGGTCGAGCAGAGCTGGTCCCTGATCGAGGTCAGAACAGGCCCACTGTCCCCCCAAGCATTGGACTGCCCGTGTTGGACCCCCCTCCACAAAGGGCAGCGACCGACACAGTCCCACTGCCATCACAGCTTTCAAACGACGTCTCCCTACTGTCACTGCTACCATCTAAGGTCGACTCCATTGATGGCAGGCTGAGAATGTCTTCCTCTCCTTCTTCATCTCTCTCTTTTTTTTTTTTAATAAGAAAGAACACTAAAAGTAGTACATTAATCGAACACTGAATGGTTATAGCTGCTGTCGTACAGACGAAGACTTTACTCCCGGCAGGCGAGCAACGTCAACATTGAAGCGCACTCGACGGCGGGAGAAAAGGAACTGAGGTGGATGGAGGATCGACGGCGAGATAGCATATACGGCGTGAACTAGTCTCTCAGCACCGCGCATGCATGGTCCTATCCCGGCGCTGGCCCTGCTTAAGATTTCTGGCTCCTACGGGGTCCTAGCGCCTCCTGTGCAGTCCCATTATTGTCAATGAGTGGTGGAGACTTTTAATCCAGGAAGATCAGGCGTCATCCCAGTGAAAATGAGATGTTGCCACATTAAGTCTTTGTAGAGTTGACGCAACTTGTGCTGGAGCCTCTCCTCACCTGAGGATGATGAGGCCAAGGAATAGCGGCGGCGCAACTTCCCCGAGTGTCGAAAGCATCAACACCGGCTGCTGGACTTGGGGGATGGGGAGCCAGACCATGATCTCGACCATCAGGGGCACTGACAGCGGGCCTCAGAGGGGATCGGCCACTGCCAAAGATCCTCTGGGTCTAGAAGCACCTAAAGAAGAGATGGCACATTAGTCAACTGATCTGTCCCTCCCGGCGTCAGAGGCAGGACCGGAGTCCTGGATAAGGAAGTATCGGCCTCTTCAAGCAACAAGCGGATCGACTGCTGAAAAATCTTGGTCGAGAAGATCGGCCTGTTTGACCAAATGGTAGCAGGCAAACCATAGGGATGGTGGCCTGGGCCAAGGATTCAACTGAACTTGGAACCTCTGAAGATGCATGGGAATCAGAGGCCTGAGAGCACTCCTGATTCCACGATCAACGGCGAGACTGTTTCTTGGTTTCTTTTCTAGACTTCGACTTGTGCTTGAAAGAGGGACCCTTCCCATGGGTGGGAAGGGCCTGGAAAAATTCCTTGAGTGTCTCTTTAAAGGACGCACCCAAGGAGAGTGGCAAAAAGGCTGAAGCCAAGGAAGCTTGAGCTGTGGCCTGAGCCATGGCCTCCTCAAATTCCACATGTTGCCTGGCAGACTCTGCAGCTGTGAAGACCACTCAATGGGCGTCCTTGGATTTGACCGGAGGGGCCAGATTGTCTGGATGACCTAGGAGCAGGCGGGCATGATGATTCTCCAAAGTGGACTGGTGGAAAGTGCAGCAAATACCGCAGGTGGAGATTGTGATCATGGCCCAGGCAGTAAACGCACATGGTGTGGGGATCCATCCAGGACATCTTCTGCCCGCAGGCACATTTCTGGAACCCCAGAGCAGACTTTGTGTTGTCCATGTCGACGGCAAGAAGAAAAAGCCTGAAGACAAAGTTTTTATTGGAAAATCCAAAGATATAATAGCAGAGGGCCTCTTCAGCGCGACAGCAGTAAGGAGGGAACCACCTTCTTCCTGCGGAAAGGAAGATCTGACGTCACGGGGCAGTGCCGAGGGAGTTACTATCTTGAAGATGTTCTGGCAAGCTTTAAAGGGGAAAGGACACTGCCAGAAGTGTGGACAGAACACCATATCTATGTCCCTAGAACAGCGCTTTCCATGAAACGAAACGTATCACAGGCTGCAGCAGGTCAAATAGTGCCAAGGTCTGTCTTGCCAAAATGAAATTGCAGTCCCAAGGCAGAACTGGTTTATGAATCAGGGATGCATGTGCAGAATACCCTTCAAAAATGTATGGGACACCTCTAGTTGTGCCACTGTGTGCCCATCAATAGGGGCATGAAAGGCCGAAATGGCAGCCAAATGCACCTTAATGGACAAGTACTGGAGACCAGAGTCAAGTAGGGACAGAAGGTTGTCCAGTACAGCACTCAAAGGACACAAAAATGGGTCCTTTAAATAAGTAGCATACCACATGGAGACGTGTTTCCATTTCAAAGAGGTGTATCTTATAGAAGGCTTTCTAGTTGCAAGCAAGCAAGACATCAGCCACCTGGGGGGGATCCCTAAAATGGCAATAGGTACATGTTCAGGAGGCATGCATGCAGATGAAGAGACTGCAGCTCCGGAGCTACCAAGGATCCCTGAGAGTCTGTGACAGTAGACCCTG
This sequence comes from Neoceratodus forsteri, assembly GCA_016271365.2. Classification (NCBI taxonomy): domain Eukaryota; kingdom Metazoa; phylum Chordata; order Ceratodontiformes; family Ceratodontidae; genus Neoceratodus; species Neoceratodus forsteri. Next base: position 660,387,745 of record CM028133.1, read on the forward strand.
ACAAAGGAGGAGCTGAACAGGAGGTGCCACTGACGGAGGCTCCAGAAGTGGAAGCCGAATCTGGCGAGGCCAGAAGGGAGCTCCCAGTATTAAGAGTGACATGTTCCGCCCACAGCTTGAGGGAAGAACCCCAGAATGGCAAAAGCTACATTTTCAGGAGCCACGCATGGAGATGAGACTGCAGCTCCGGAGGTACCAAGGACTCCTGAATCTGTGACAGCAGATCCCAATAAATGAGGATTTGGATGGAAGGCTCCACTGGCAGATGCTGCAGAAGTGGAAACCAAAGCTGGCGAGGCCAGAAGGGAGCCACCAGTATTAAAGCAACATGCTCCGCCCACAGCTTGAGAGGGGAAACCCAAAATGACAGCAGCTGCATGTTCAGGAGCCACGCATGCAGATGAAGAGACTGCAGCTCTGGACGTACCAAGGACTCCTGAGTCTGTGACAGCAGATCCCGACAAAGGAGGAGCTGAACAGGAGGCTCCACTGCCAGATGCTGCAGAAGTGGAAACTAAAGCGGGCGAGGTCAGAAGGGAGCCACCAGTATTAGAGCAACATGCTTCATCCACAGTCTGAGCAGCACCCTCTGGATGAGAGGTATGTGGAAAGAGAACAAAGGAATCTCTCTTTCCAGCAGTGGGACAATGTGCCTTGCCAAAAAAACTCAAGCCCTGGAGTGAACAAGCAGAAATGCAACAGTTTTGCATTTTTGTGGAAGCAAGAAAGTCCAACTCTGGATGACTACATCTTGCAAAAAGGTTGTGTGCCACGGAGGTCAGCAGTTCCCATTCGTGCACCAGAGACTGAGACCTATTTAGCCAGTCTACTAAGATATTTTGGACATCTGGGAGAAACAGGGCTGATTGCTAAATATTGTGAGACATCGCCCAGTACCACTCTCTCACCGTTTCCCTGCACAGGAGATAAGAGTGTGCGCCCCCCCCCCCGCTTGTTTACGTAGTGCATGACAATGACACTGTCTGTCTGAATTAGCAAGGAACCGGGACTGAGGTGCTTCTGGAAAGCCTGAGATCAAGCAGAATTACCTGCATCTCCACCATATTGATATGGAGAGCTAAATCCAGATTGGTCCAGGACCCGTAGGTCTGACAGAAACTGAGATGGGCACCCAGGCCAGAGTATGAGGATCCACATGGGAGTTGGGGAAAAGAATGGAAAGCCTTGTAACAGGTTCCGGCAGTCCATCCACCATACGAGACCACAGCGGAGGAGGGACATAAAAAGGACCATTTGTTCCAGCTCGTCTGTCACCTAATCCTACTGTACCCAAGAGTCCAATGTGGTATGCACATATGGAGACTGCCAACAGGAACCGTAATAATGGCAGAAGCCATCAGCTCCAGGAGCGATAGCATCACCCCAGCTGAAATGCAATGACCCTTGTACATTAGCTGGGCCTGAACAACAAAGGCCATCGCCTTGTCTGCAGGCAGGAAAGCACTGCCAACCACTGTGTCCAGCACTGCACCAATATATTGGAAGCACTGACAAGGAATGAGTATGGATTTCAGTACATTACCATAACATCCAGTTCCTTGACCAACTCTCTCATTCTGGACAATGTGTACAGAACCACTTCCCTGGATAGGGACTTCAGAAGCCAGTCGACCAGATATGGGAAGGCATAAAGCCCTTCCCTTCGAAGAAGTGCTGCCATACCCGCTAAGCGTTTGGTAAACACACACATTGCCGAGGATAAATCAAGAGGCAGGACTTTTTTTTCTTTGACAGACGATGGTTAAGCCATCCCCCACACTTGCACCCCTGGAAGAAACAGTAGAGGGGTGGAAGTGGGGAGTCAGAAGGTACCGGGGGCACCACCTTGACTAATACCTTTGGATGCCTTTGCATGGGAACTGGTAAGAGGGGACCACCACCAATGAGTCTGCACATGGGGCTGCTGATGGGAAGCAAGGCCATCACAGGCAGCAGGCCTGCGAAACGAGCCTCTACCATGCCCTGTGGTGATCTGAGGGGTTAGAGATTTAAATGACCTTAAAATCATTCTGGAGAACTGAAGCTCACAGAGAGCATTTTCAGCATCACTTCCAAATTGCCTGGAGCCTCAAAAAGGGTCATTCAGCATAGTCTGTTGTACAGCTGTGGCAAATCCGGCTAACCCAAGCCAGGAATAAATCCGAAGGCATATGCCAGAGGCAACAGTCCTGGCAGACACAACAGAAGCATCATATGCAAAGTGTAACAGATACTTTCCAGTATCCACACTAGCTGAGGCAGCTTTAAGCAAGCCAGTCTTGGCAGGACCATCAGGCAGAACCTAAATGGTAGACAAAGCAGACTTCCATAGGCCATTCTGATATGAATGATGTATGTCTGGTAATTTGCAATTCTTAGGCCAAAGGATGCAGGGGCATAAGTTCTTCCGCTCATAACATCCAGCCTCCTGGATTCTTTGTGAAGAGGCAAAATGCTTATGTGTCTAGGGGTTCTAGAGCGGTCATCTGTGGCAGTGATAACTACAGAAGCTGTTTCAGACTGGGAAGCATAACAAGGCTTAAAAGGCGGAGAAGGGTGCTACTTATCAGCCTTGCTAGGTACTGCAGTCAGTGCACTATGCACCTGTGCCAAGCAGCAAAGGCAGCATCCTCTAAGTCACAGATACACAGAAATGTGACGGCAGGGAAAGGCCCCATGGCCCATCTAGTCTGCCCAGCACTCTATCTCCCCTCTTCTGTTATGCTTCCACCCTCTTTTCCCAACCCCTTAAATCTATCTCAAGCCCTCTTGAACCCCTCCACCGTTTCAGTTGCCACTACCTCCTCTGGCAGCTTGTTCTAGGCCTCCACAACCCTCTCTGTGAAAAACTACCCCCCTGACATTACCTCTGTATTGCCCACCATCCAGTTTGAGGCAATGTCCCCTCGTGTTCGCTCCCTTCTTCAATTTGAACAAGCTATCACCCTCCACCTTATTTATTCCCTTCAGATACTTAAAGGTCTCAATTATGTCCCCCTCTCCCTCCTAGTCTCTAGAGGGTACAAATTTAGCCCTCTCAATCTTCTCTCATAGGGTACATCCTGCATCCCTTGTACCATTTTGGTTGCCCTTCTCTGTACCCTTTCCATCAACTCAACATCTTTTCGTAGGTGAGGCCTCCAGAACTGCACCCCATACTCTAGATGCGGCCTGACCATGGTTCTGTATAATGGCATTAGCACCTCCCTCTTCCTGCTATTAAAACCCCTCGGAATGCAGGCCAACATTCCATTTGCCTTTCCCAGCACCCTGCTACACTGACTGCCCACCTTGAGGTCACACGATACCATAATCCCCAGGTCTCTTTCAGTTTCCTACTCCTTAATCACCACTCCCCCAAAGTAGTAAGTTTCCCTCCTATTCCTCCTCCCCAGGTGCATCAGGGAACACTTTTGTGCATTAAACTTCGATTTCCAGGTGTCAGACCACCTCTCCAGCTTCTCCAGGTCCCGCCTCATGGCTTGCACCCCACTAGGTTAATCCACCCTACCGCAGACCTTTGTATCATCTGCTAACAGGCACACCCATCCCTCCAGACCCTCCGCTAGGTCACTAACATAGATGTTAAAAAGTATTGGTTCTAGGAGTGACCCCTGTGGCGCCCCACTGGTCACCACCCGTTCCCAGGAATGTGTCCCATTTACCACCACCGTCTGACTCCTTCCCTTCAACCAGTTTTCCACCCACCTGGTGATCCTGAGGTCCACCCCTGGTCTATCCATCTTATGCACCATTCCACCATGTGGAATGGTGTCTAAGGCCTTATTGAAATCCAGATAGGCCACGTCCACTGGTCCTCCCTGGTACATCAATAAACATGCGCCCCTTGTCAAAACTTGTATGAACAAGAAAATATGCCCTTGGTTCTCCGCCAGCTTGAAATCAGAGCTGCTTCACAGAGACTCACTTTGGAAGAGAGCAAGGAAGACCAAACAGCGTACCGATTGGGCAGCCTTCAGAGCTCCTAGAAACCGTTGCACCAGATCAATTAGGGAAGCAAAAGCTAGTTACTATCGCTCTGCACTTGACTCTTCCACTAACAGCACAACTAAATTCTGGAAAACCTTAAAGGATATCCAAGGGCACAGCTCTGCTAGCCTATTTCCACCTAAAATCTCGACTGGCAACTCCATTACTACTGACAAACAAGAAATCCTCAAACTTTTTAACAACCACTTTGCCACAGCGGGTCTAGCTTCCGATGATTCCCCTGTCAATAACCTCTGTGCACAATTATATACCTCAAATTCTACTTGCTCGGTCCCAGTCCCTGCCTCATCTGCCCTAGGTAAGGCATTCTCCCTTCTCCCTGTCTCAGTGAAGGAAGCTGAAGCCCTTCTGCTCCAATTGGATAGCAGGAAAAGCGCAGGTGCAGATCTGATTGAGCAATTCTTCCCTAAACTTGGCTTCTATGTCCTGTCACCCCAATTACCCATCTCTTCAATATGCCCCTTGCCCAGGGCTCACTCCCTACCATATGGAAAACTGCCATCATACCACTCTTTAAATCAGGTAGTACTAGTAACCTAAACAATTACCGTCCAATTTCCCTACTCTCTGTAAGCTTCTTGAAAAGGTTGTTAATTCCCAGCTTAGACAGCACATTGATGATTCCAACCTATTAAACCCAGCTCAGTCTGACTTTCGGCCTTGCCACAGCACCATCACAGCACTTGCTAAGGTCATGAATGATTGGTTGAGTGCCCTGGATGTCAGAAGTTGTGTGTGCAGTTTCCTGACCTTATCAAAGCCTTCGATATGGGGGACCACACTTTGCTCTTGCCCACCTTAAGGAATATTGGCATTCATAACTTGGCCCTTGAGTTGTTTTCCAAGTACCTCACCGATCGTCATCATCAGCAGGTCAAGGTGGGGAGACCCTTCCCCATCAAAACTCTACCAAAAACGGTACCCCAAGGGTCCATCCTTGGCCCACTCTTGTTTGCCATCTACATAAATGAACTAAATGCCAGAGTTAAGTCAGCAGATAGCCACCTCTTCACTGATGACACTGTGTTGTATGTAGCCAGACCTACTCTGGAACAAGCGCAAAACGACCTTCAAACAGAATTTAACCACCTTCAGAATAATCTACTTTACTCTAAGCTTCTGTTAAACGCTAAGAAAATGAAGGCCATGATCTTCACTCCAACACTGAACTCTTCCAATCCCTGCACCATGGGGACAGTCCCACAAATCCTCACCTTGCTCGGTGGACTGCTGGACTATGTGGAATCCTTTAAATACCTTGGGGTGTGGATAGACCTCAAACTTTCATTCAAAGACCATATTGAAGAGATGTCGAAAAATCTTAAACAGAGGCTTGGGATTTTCTTCAGAATCAGGCACCTGCTAACGTACGAGGGGAAAATAATGTTGGTACAAACAACATTCCTGCCCCTCCTTGACTATGCAGACTTCTTTGTACGGGCATAGCTCGAGTGCGGCCCTTGCCATACTTGACACCCTGTACCATTGGGTGCTTAGGTTCATCACTGTCGCCCTCTACTCAACACACCACTGTACTCTATACAAGAGTGTAGGAAGGTGCTCACTTAGCCTCAGGCGACACAAGAATGCTGTGTTCTGGACCTATAGGGCTATCTCTAATAAGCTGCCTCAATATATCAAGGAGCTTCTACTCACCTGCAACCCCAGTGGCTACCTGCTAAGAAGACTCTCTCGCATGTCCCTTTCCATCCCCAAGGTTAGGGCGCACTTTGGTCATGCGGCGATAAGCCATGCTCTACCTGTCCTCTGGAATAATGTTCAAAAAACACTACAACTCGTCATACCGGTGCTGTTGACTGCCTTCAAAAACCTTGTCTAACGATCTTTTCAGGAGACCTGCAACCACTTCTGTCACTGACACCCCTTAACCCTGGCTCCACCTTTACTCCCGCCTGTCACCCCTGCCTATAAGCTTCTGAACCCTCTCTTCCTTCAGACTTACCTCGCCTGTCCAGTGTAAACCGTGCCTATACATGTAGGTACCTTCACCTCTCCCCTACCCTGTCCTGAGTACTACATCCTTTTATTAACCCTTGCCTACTTTTCTCTAAACTTGGTGCACACCCAGTGGTTATACTGTCTTTTCTGCGCATACTACACAAAGGTTATGCTTTACTAAACTTCTTGGTCAGTCTGAAAATAGCCTATCACTGCTCTATGTGTGACGTCCTTGTATATAATTTGCATATAGTTGTATTCTGCCTGCCTTTGCACATTTGCCTGTAACATATGCAGCTTATTGTGCTCTTACTAATGTCTTCTATGATTCTGCTATGCCATGTTAATTGTAAATACTTGTATATTGTCTGCCAATGTACTTATGTCTATTCCAATTTGTTGAACTGTTACTTGTTGATGTGTATTTACTCCAGGTCCATCTTGTAAATGAGTCATGCTCAACGGTGTTCCACATGATTAAATAAAAATATTGACTGATTGAGTGATATATCATGAACGGCGCAGTGAGAACCATAAAATTTGTCTTAGCGGTGTCTTCCTCCTCATCTTCAAATCCCATGACATCCTAGATTTGTCTGAGCCAAGTCTAAAAAGAGAGAGATCCTCAGGAAGAGATCTGGGGGTATACACCACAGAGTCCTCACTGCATGAGGAGAGGGCAGAATAGGAAGGCAAAGCCCCCCATGGGGATCATTGTCCCTTTCATCATTCTCCAAATCCTCCTCTTTATTAAGGAGAGCAGGACTGCATTTTATTCTGCCTTGTATGGGACGATGATGGGAGCAATGGATGCAACCAGCAGAAGCAACGGCTGCAATGGAGGAATTAAAGGCATGCTTCTGGATCCTGTTGATGACGTGTCGGTGCCAACAAGGGAGGCCCAGTCGACAGGACAGTTGTTATCGTCAGCATGAATGATAGTAACAGGCATCAAAATAGTTCAGAGAATGACACCAGCACAACCTGGGAGTCAATGGTACCCTCTAAGGGGCCCAAGACAACCAACACAGAAGGGGTAGAGCCCAGCACTGAAGGCTGCATACCAGTCATAGTAGATATGGTAGTGCAAAAGTCAGACTCTGACCTTGGTGCCTCATCAACAGTTGGGGGTGGGGAGGAGGACTGTAGTCATCACTGCCGGGGCAGACAACAATGAGGACTTACCCTCCTGCAAAAGAGAAGTCAATCTCATTGCAAAGCATGAGCTTTATCCTTATGCTTGTGAAGCCAACTGGAAAAGGAGGACGCTGACAAAAACTTATCCTTGTCCAAAGTCCTCAATGACCATAGCAGCTACAGAGTTGCTGAATGCTGGGGAGTTCCCTTCCCAGAGGCTGTCGAGTGAGTGGGAGAAGCCAGCCGTGGCTTGAACTTCCATGGTCTTAATGGTGAAGATGATTTCCAGAGCTTTATTTTGCTGACTCCTTGTGGCCTGGTTGAGACCCCTGGCAGATCTTGCAGGCCCTGATGTTGTGGGACAGGCCCAAACAACAAACACAAACCATGTGAATGTCACCCTGGTAGATCTTACAAGGGCAGGTACAAAATCTAAAATAAAGGTTCTTTCGACGGTGACATAAAAAGACATTGCCACATGAAATGAAAGTTTAGAAACTGAAGAAAATAATGATATTTCTCTGCAACTCTGATGAGCTATCAATTGCAGGAGAAAAAACTAAGGCGCAATGGAGCCACCCACAATTATATAGGCGCAACCTTGCACATCACTGTGGGCAGCACCCGCTAGCAAAAGTTTTTGAGTGGTCTTGACGACGACGACGGCTTACAGTTCCAAAGGTGTGGCCCAGTTGAGGAGATATCATCGATGGAGATCATGCATTGCTCTCAGGGGTCAGTACTCTAATGAATTAACTAAATGTGCACTCTAAAGTTCAGACAGAGCTTAAAGAAACGGAACTGCTCTGAGGTTGGGGGTCTTATATTTAGGAAGGGACTGCTATGTTTGCAGGCTGCTTTATGCACTCTAAAGTTCAGATAGAGCTTAAGGAGAAGGAACTGCTCTGCGGGTGTTGGTCTTATGGTTAGGGAGGGACTGCTATGTTTGTGGGCTGCTCAGGGAAGGATGCTATTTTGCTGAGGGGTTGGTGGGTTGAGGAGAAACACTACACTACAGAAAGCTTGATGGGAAAGGATAACTGATTTACTGTAAAGTTTAGCACAGCGGTATCAACACCACCTGTGGATAATGAAATGTTCCTAAAATCCATACATTAATAGTAAACAAATGTGAGAAAATAGGGGAGTACTGTTTGAAGGGAGAGAGGGAGAACTGCTAGGGAAAGAACATTGTCCTTCTGGGGATCCAGTGTCCTGGGATTTTCATAACACCGATCTTCTGATCAGCTGCTTAGCAGGAGGAATGCTGCATTTAGTCTTTGTTGAATATGGGGTGAAGGACTACTCTGAACGTACTGCTTTGGGTCTTTGTTGGATATGGAGTAAAGGACTGCTTTGCAGGTGGGGTTCGTTAGGGAGAGGGACAAGAAAAAATTACTCACCATAGTAATATTGTTTCTTCCGAGGTGTCCTTTAGCATCAGTAACAGTATGCAGTAAGCTGGCTAGGCTGAGCTGCCTCAGAGGTGGAGTTTATGATAATGAATCAAATGAATTAGCCAATCAAAAGACACTTAGAGGGTGTGCTGAGCGGAGCTTGCACAGAGGGCACCAGAACTGATTTGGAGCTAGAATGGGAACATGCCCATATTAAGTGTGAACCAACAGGATTTAAAAATCATGCAACCGCATGAACAAATGAAGAAACGTGTAAACTTTGCTTTAAATGCAATTCAAAAGTTCAGCAACAAATCTGGTAACAATAAAGGAAGCAGAGTCCTCTTTAGTTAGGTTACTTGGGGAGGGAGGTGGGAGCTTACTGATGCTAAAGTATACCTTGAAAGAAACAATATTCCTATGGTGAGTAATTTTTTCTTCTCACCCCAGGGGTCCTTTAGTATCAGTAACAGTATGCAGACTATAAAGCAGTGCAGTTGGGAGGTGGATACAGAACCTACTTAGGGAAGAGGCTCTGGAGGACCGCCCTGCCAGATTTGGCATCAGATCTGGGCTACATTCAGGCAATAGTGCTTTGTGAATGTGTGTACAGTCTTCCATGTGGCTGCTTTGCAGACATCAAGTAAGGAAATATACCTTGCAGCTGCCATTGTGGCAGCACTGTCCCTGATAGAATGGACCCTGAGGCCCTCTGGGGGCTGTTTACCGGCCTTGTCATAACAAAACTGAATGCAAGAGACTATCCAGCGAGAGACAGTTCTCTTAGTGGCTGGCCTTCCTCTACCTACCTCCTGATAGGTGAGGAAAAGCTTAGTGGCAGAGCCCCTAAACTGCTTGGTGTGTTCCAAGTAGTAAGATGGGGCTCTCTTCACATATAAACTGTGTAGTCTTTGTTCTCCTGGGGTGGGGTTTTCAGTAAAGAATACAGGAAGGGTAACAGATTGGTTAAGGTGGAATTCAGAGACCACCTTGGCAGAAATTTCTTGTTTGTTCTGAACTCTACCTTATCTTTGTGAGGGATAATGTAGTTTGGTTCAGTACAGAGTGCATGCAACTCTGAAATCCTTCTTGCAGAGGTGATGGCAACCAAGAAGACGGTCTTCCATGTGACACATTTTAAATGGGCTGTAGTCATGGGCTTGAAAAGTGGCTCCATGAGCTTGGCAATGCACAGGTTGAGATCCCAAGGGGGGGAACAGGTTCCCTAATTGGGGGCTGAAGATGGAGAGGGCCTTTTAAGAATTTTTTGAAAACAGGCAATGAAATGATTGACTTGTTCTTACCTATGGACAGGTCAGTGGAAATTGCAGCCAGGTGAAGTTTTAAGGACGAGGTCTTTAGGCATGAGGCCTGTAAATGAACCAACTAATCTAAAAGACTGGGGACTGAGGCTCTGAGAGGATTTATGTGCTTCCTCTTGCATCAGAAAGAAAATATTTTCCACTTAGCTGCATAAGTTTTCTTGGTACTAGGTTTTTTGGCCATCATCAGGATTGTAAGGACCTGTTCTAAATACTGAGAATCTGGGTACTCTTAACTTCTCAATAGCCATGCTTTGAGGTGAAGAGATTGCAGATTTGGATAGGTCACGCCTAGCTGTGGTAGAGTCCGGAAAGAATGACCGAGAGGAAGCCGAACGGGCTTGCTGTGCGACAGGGTTACTAAGCAAGGATACCAAGGTTGCCTTGGCCAATCCGGTGCCATCAGGATCACTGTTGCTGATTGGACCCTCAGCTTCAGCAACACTCTGTAAATCAGAGGAAATGGAGGGAAGGCATAAAGAAACTTGCCTGTCCAGTCCAGAGTTAAGGCATCTGCTGGAAGAGTCCCTAGTGCTGGGGGTCTGCAGCAGTACAGAGGAAGTTGATGGTTGAGGTGAGAGGCAAACAGATCTATTTCTGGTGTGCCCCACCTTCTGAATACTATGGCAAGGACCTGTTTGTTCAACGTCCATTCGTTGTGCCCTTGGCTGATGTGACTCAGTGCATCCGCCAGGGTATTGTCCTTGCCCGGGAGGTGTATGGCTAAGAGGCTTACATCGAGAGAGTAATCCAGAGACCAAATTTACACTGCCTCTGTGCAAAGCACAGTCAACCTTGTGCCACCCTGCTTGCTTATGTAAAACACAGCAGTGGTGTTGTCTGTCCTGATTTGCACAGATTGACCTTTTACCTGGGGGCAAGGTAAATGGGCTCGGAGCTCCAACAGATTGATGTGGCTTGCAGATTCCTTGGGAGTCCAAGTGCCACTTACAGAGTGAATGTCTTAATGATCTCCCCATCTCAGAAGGGAGGTATCTGTAGTAATGATTTTTATAGAGCTGAGAGCTGGAAGGGAATTCCCACCAAGAAATTGGCAGGTTCTTTCCACCAGTCCAGAGCTCGGAGTAAGGTTTTTATGACTGGAACCAGCTTGGACAGAGAATGCTTTCTTTGGGACCAGTGAGTCAGCAGGTGGGGTACTGTATATCCCTCATCTGAAATCTGACACCTGGGACAACAGCTGTTATAGAAGCCATGTGCCCCAGGATCCTTAGAAAATGTCTGGCTGGCCTGGGCTGGTTCAGGGCAAAAGAGTTTACCACCGACAGGAAACTTTAGATCCTGTCTGCTGGAAAGAAAGCCTTGCTCTGCTGACTATCCAGCTCTGCTCCTTTAAAGGTGAGGAGCTGTGTTGAGATTAGGTGGGACTTCTTTTCGTTGATGAGAAACCCCAGAGACTGTAGGGTTTGTTTGGTGTAACTGAAAGCCTCTGTGACTTGCAGAGGGGTCCTGCCCACCAGAAGCCAGTCGTCCAAGTATGGATAGACTGCTATGACCGGTTTCCTTAGGTAAGCTGCCACAACAGCTAGGCACTTGGTGAATACCCTTGGAGCCGATGTTAGGCCAAAAGGCATGGCTGTAAATTGGTAATGTCCTGATGGCAGTCTGAATCTTTGAAACTTTCTGAGGGAATGCCTTATTGGAATATGGAAATAGGCATCCTTTAGATCCAGGGAGGCTAGCCAGACTCCCTGTTGCAGAGAATGAATCACCATTGTGAGAGTGACCATTTTGAATTTGGGTTTCAGTAAGTGCCTGTTTTAAGTACCTGAGGTCGAGGATAGGTCGCCACTCCCCATTTCTTCTTTTCTGTGAGAAAGTATCTGGAGTAGAGGCCTTTTCCCATCTGGGAAGAGGGTACCCTCTCCACTACTTTTGCTGATAGCAATTTCTTTACCTCCAACTCCAAAAAAAGTGTTTCTGTTGGAGGTTTTTTGATGGTAAGGGGCCCCTGAGAGCTTGACATTTTTTGAACTGAAGGGATAGGCTCTTTTGCACTACCTCCAGGACCCACTTGTCCATAGTAATGTGGTTCCAGGATTGGAGGTAGTGGGACAGCCTGCCCCCTACCAGGACTGGGGAGGCAACCTGGTTGTGGGAGTCAGGGTTTAGACTGGGTAGCAGGTGCAGGAGTGGTGGCAGCTCTTCTCTGGCCCCTCCTGCATCTTCCTCTGTAGAAATCTATCATTTGGGAGTAATCCATGGGTATTGGCAGAGGGAAAAATGCCCTAGGATAAAATCCTCTGCCTCTGTAGTGTTTTTTTCTTTGGGAAGTAGAGGATTTTTCTTTTGTAGTGTTGCTCTCATAGGTGGTTTTATAGTCTTCCACCTTTTTCATATATGCTTCAATCTTATCTCCAAAAAGGGAATTCTTTTTGCAGGGAAAGTCCATAGCTTTGGACTGGGTATCCTGTGCCAAATTAGTAGTTCTTAATCAAGCCATGACTCTGGTAGCTGCATCATTATTGTCCACAGCCATGTGAAATTGGTACTTAGTGGCTTCTAATCCAGTTTTCACAGTCTCAGCAATATCATGTGCCATTTTATCTGATTTCTGGTTCAAGATGTCCAGCACCGAATTCCACAAGGCCTTCTGATAATTGGTAGTGTATGCCAAGTAAGTAGATAGACTCAAAAGTAAGGAAGCTGTGGTGTAAGATTTCTTTGCCATTAAGACCAAGCTTCTGGACTCTTTTTCAGGAGGCTGAGAGGATAGTGGGACTTTAACCTCGTCACAAGCTGCAGCCTGCACTACTCCTTCATGGCTAGGGTGAACATATAGAAAATCAGCATCATTTCTTGCCAGCTAATATTTCCTGTCAATCTTTTTGTCTATTCCAGACAAGAAGTGTGAGTCTGAAGTAACTTCATGGTAGTTTTCTTATATGATCTGTAAACAGGCAGCACTATCTTTTTGGGAGGTGGAAGATCCATCATCTCTCTGCAGTCTTCATCTTCATCCTCTGTGGTCTCCTGGGTAGGGAGATCCAGAGTGTCCACCATGTGCTGTAAAAAGGTAACTAGGGAGGAAAAATCCTCCTGGCCATTTGGTTAAGCACCAAACACCTGGTCTGGTGAGACATCAGGTTCCAGGGGTTGACCTTCTGACTCATCGTCATCCTCATCCCATGCCATAGTAGGGGATCCGTACTAAATACCGACATGCAATATCCCGTCACCTTAATCCAGGCACGTTAAGTGACTGACATGTCAACTGCCCGAATTACTGAAATCCTGACACTCAGCATAGAGTAACATTGCAATTGATTTATTTTGTAGAGGAAACCCTGATTAAAAAACTGGCACCCAGGACTCGAAAATGCTCATTACAGCACACAGTGTAAATTACTAGTAAGATGGCTCAAGCACTGGGAGGTCTGTGGCTGTGCTGGGAGTTAAACTTGGGGTTTTTCATTTAGTGAGCCACCCGACCATACTACCTTCCCAACCCCAGAAGCGAAAATTACTCTAACAGGGCTCAACCCCTGGGAGGTCTGTGGCTGTGCTGGGCAGGACATTAAGGTACAGAGCAAGGTATGGGGGCAAATCAGCTGTAACATGTAACATAGCAGTAAATTAAGCAGTGTGTTGAGCAGTTTTAATTTATGCTGCTGCTACATAACATAATGAGTACAGAGGAACATTGCAATTGAATTACTAGAACTATTTAACATCCCAACATCCACCAAAAGCAGAGGTTGTGATGTCGGGATGTTAAATACTTCTGGTAAATCAACTGCAATGTTCCTCCATGCTCAGTGTGTTGTGTGTTGTGTAGCAGCAGCAGCAGAAATTAATACTGTTGGAATTTCAGTAATTCAGGCAATTGACATGTCAGGATTTAGGCAACGGGATTTTCGATGTCGGGATTAAGTACCTAACTCCCATAGTAGTAATCTGGGCCAAAAGAGTCGACAGAAGTGCTATGGTGCAAAGGAGTAGAAGGGGCAGAGAAAATATTGCCCATAGTCTGTATAGTTTGGTAAAGGTGCAAAGCCTTGGACATTTCCGCAACAGGGGGTAGATCTTTTTCCAAGTCAGAGACGTTCTCTTTTTCTTTAAGTGACTGACTTTCTTTTTGTTTTTCTTCCTCTTTATGTTTTTGTGCCACTGGTGTCTCCCCTTGCCTTAACACAGGAGGGGGAGTAGTATGCTTTTCTTTAAATTTCTTTTTAGCACCCACTTCAGTGACCTGTTCCCTGTGTCTCTTTTTTGGCTGGTCACCATTTTTATTGTTAGTGTGCTTGTCTGACTTATTCTCAGAGGAGTCCCTGGGGGACTTATTTAGCCTGGGAAGAGGACCCTTCTTCAGAAGTTTTGGCAAAGGGGGAAGCAGACTCAGAAGCCATCATTTCCAATCTTTTGGCTCTCTTTTTTTTTTATTGTTTTTGAACAAAATTTAGAGCAAAGAACAATGTTATGGTCTGGACCTAAACACTGTAAACACAAGTCATGGCTGCCTGCTTTAGCTACAATTCTGTGACACTTTACACCATTTTTAAAACCTGCAGGCCGAGTCCTTTTCTTGGGTCTTTCTGACATCCGAATTTGTCAGAAATGACAGAAATAAATGTTCCCAAATGGGAAATACAAAGCTTAGCGGTTGGTTCCCTCGCGATAGAGCCACAACTTTCTGAAGTAAAAAGTATCTTAAAATGAAGTAAAACGATGGTTCCCATACAAAAACGGGAACCGTTAACTAAATAAAACAAAATACCGTTGAATACACCAAAGATGCTATTTTACTTCAAAATAACTGAGGGGAACCACAGAGAACCGTGGAATAAGAGGGAAAACGTGGTTCCCGGGAACCGCTAAAAAATAGAAAAATAAAGCAAATAAGTATAAAATACTCACAAACTCAGCACAGATACAAGAAAAATGCAAGAACTTTTAGTCAAATTTTCTCTATGGCCAAAAGTGACAGAGCACCCAAGAGGCAGTGTTACTCAGACTGGTGGAGAAAAAATTCTGGTGCCCCTTGGGCAAGCTCCACTCAGCACACCCTCTAACTCTCTTTTGATTAGCTAATTCATTTGATTCATTATCATAAACCCCACCTGCAAGGCAGCTCAACCTAGCCAGCTTACTGCATATTGTTACTGATGCTAAAGGACCCTTGGGGTGAGAATGTTCTGTTTTTGCACTGCAAGGGAAAGATGATGCTTGGCTGAGACAATGCTCAACTGGAAAGACTGCTTGGAAAGAAAAAAAACTGTTATGGGTTTACTCTGACTAGATAAAACCGAACTGGCACTGGAATGCCAAGCAAGTCATATATTAATGAACAATAAATTGTATGGTAACCACGGAGCATAAGGGGAGATGTGTGAAAAAACACAAAAACAAAACAGAGTTATGAAAATATGCCAACATATGTGTCATCCGTGCCAAAGCTGTGTAAATAATGTTTCTATTCAGATTCCAGTATATTTAAAAATTATTCTGCAATGCTCACACACTGTCATCACATATGTTTATGCATTTATTAATTTTAATAGTTCACAAATAAAAATACATGTTCACAGACAGGAGTTCCCATTACAGATTGAGGGAGTACGCTTGACCAACTGGACTGTTCCTTTCCCTTGGATGTGAGACACTCTTACTCTGTTAATAATCATTATCGTTTTTTCCTTCACAAATTTGTGGGAATATGCACTATACGAAGTAAGTAACAAGCCATAACAGGGTGTGTATTATAGGATTTTAATGCATGCCCCAGGGGCGTAGTCAGGCAAGAGGCCAAAAGCCGAGTGTACTTACGCCTCTGGGAAGTGTGGTAAAATCCTATAAGGCATACCCTAGAGAGGTTTATTACACTTACAAAACGGATCTAAGCAAGGTTTTTTTTTGCTGCTTTTTTGGTTTCAGACCGTCCCAGCCACCCTTCCAGAACCTTTCTGGTCTTCCCTCCTTAAAGATATTATGAGATTTGTGTGGGGTGACATGCACCCCCGAGTGAAGCAGACTGTATTGACAGTCCCTAGAGAACAGGGAGGTCTAGCGTCGCCCAACCTTAAGAGATATTATCTGGCAGTACAGCCAGTAGGCCTATGCTCCTGGGTTAAACAGAGACTGGATTCCCAATAGGTAGGTACGGCAACAGAGTGAGGAGCTTACTGTGCCAGTATGAGCACTGTCTGTACAACATTTTGGCCATTGATTTGCCATCATCCAAAATTGGCCCCCTCCCACCAAAGACTGACACTGGTTTCCCGAAGGGGGGGGGGAGGGTCTTACCTGCTTCGCACAGTGGTCTTGGCAGGTAGAGTCATTCCCTCTGAAGCTTTGAGACGTCAATACAATCTGCCAGAAAGGGAAAGGTTCCATTACCAGCAGGTCTCCCACTTCCTCCACCAAGGGGGCAATATGGCCAAGGTACCCAGGGACAAAACAGTTCTGGACGACTTTATTTACTGGGTGGTCACCCTTAAAGATAAATTCAGATACACTGCAGAAATGTGCAAGTCTACAGCAAAAGGTGAAAGCAACCACTGGAGGTCACTTGCCAAAAATGGGAGCTCGAGAGTGGGACCCGGTTGGAAGGTGACTTCAGCCCCAGTGTGGTGTGACTTCTCCTGGAAGGTCTTGGTCAGATGTTTCTATACCCTGGTTGTAACAAAACATTCTGCTAACACCAGAGGGGAGGAATGCTGGAGGACCTCTGGAGAGTTGGGTGGGGGGGAGAGACACACCCACATTTTCTGGCCGTGTCCAGTTTTGAGGAGATACTAGATGTAAGACCATCAAGTTATTACACAAATCTTAGATCCGGATTACCAATTTACAATCTCAGGTCCTAATTATCCCTTTACCTTTACAGACATGGTTCTGGGTCTCCCCAAGGCAGGTAAACTCCCTGCTGAAACAAAAAAGGAAACTCCTATATATTATGTTGGCAGCAGCATATAAAGGCATCACAGCCAACTGGTTATAAGATATCTCTCCTCAGGTAGACATTTGAAAAAATAAGCTGCCAAGATATCAAAAGTATGGAATTAATTACTGCCAAGATAAACTTAAGGCTGACCTCTTTTCTAGATACCTGGAACCCTTGGGACAAATACTGGCTACTAGATACAGACATGGACTCACAGCCAGAACAATGAACTGGGGGACAGCCCACTTTTCTAGAACTCCATCACATCCTCGTTTAATACAAGACATCAGAACACATCTCGATCACTGGCAGTGGCCCACACTGTAAGATAATGGATTGATACTAATGGACAGACAGGCCCAACTGAACTCTCTCGATGAACATTAGTTTTTGGATGTTCATGCTAGACATGCAGTGACTTTGGAAGCATTGTTGAGCTCCCTTCAGTTGACTGTTCACAATTTTTTTCCTTCTTCATCAATTTTCAGCTACTTTTATTATCTGAAGTAGAAGGGGTTCTTGTATTAACTGAGTGTAAGCTTTTTTCCAGTGTGTAAGACTTGATCCTCACAATCTTGAAATAAATCAGGTATAAAAAAATGAGGGTTTTTGTTTTAGTACTTTTTGGAGAGGAAAATAAGATTCAGCACCTGACCATGCATTTATAGAAATTTAATGCACGCTCAAGTGATGTCTGTCGGTCAGTTACATTTTTAGATTTTCTCTTGGCATTTTATAAGACCTCTTACACAGTCAGGAACACATCACATTCTGCATCTGATTCACATTATAATGTTACCAAGCAACTTTTTTTTTTTTAAATTAGTGTTCCAGCGATATAGCTACAGTAATGACGTGGAAAAAACAGATGAGAGGACAGAAACTTTTATAAAGATTAAATTGGTGTCAAATCTATGAATAATTAATTTTAAAAAGAAGCTGTAAATCAGAAAAAAAAGCTTTTGGATTTCTTCTGATTCCAGAACTGCTCTGCTTCACAGTTTCTGAACCCCAAAAACTCATAAGATGACACATCCTGAACAGCCAAGAGACATATTTGCAGTACTTTCACTTACAGAAAGTGTGTCACATACTCAAACTTGCATTTTAATAAGATAAACAAAACAATCACACCATAGCAATACGAAAAAAATCTACATTTTTTAAAAACTGCTTTTTTCTTTACATTTCAGAAAAAGACCATGTCATAAGCAACATGAGACCCTTTAAGATGGGGGGTGAAGGAAATGGATACACTGCCAGGAGGCTAGCAGCACTTGACAGTGCCTCAAGCCTCACAACACACCCAGGACATGCATCAATTCCCCACAATGCCAACCCTGCTGAGGCTTATTGATTCCGTATATCCGAAACACTTTTTAATAAAAAGTAACATTTCGTCCAAGTTATTACCTAGGCCGTCTCTGCAGTTCAGAAGGAAATGCTTCATCTTTTTCATCCCAGATATCATCCTCATCTGAACCGCTGTCTTCGAACTGCTGAATCCTGTCTTTACAGTAGGTCTCAAAAAGAGCTATATTTGCCTATTACAAAAAAAAAAAAAAAAAGCCTTCATGTTACTTTTACAATACCTAATTTTATGAGAAACATAAGCTGACTGCCATCACAATTTATCATACTGCAGAAGAACTGAATGGGAAGATATCCCTTTTTGCAGATATCAAAATATATAACAGGGTGGACACTCTGGAGGGGGGAAGGAGAATGTGCAGGGATCCTGGGAAACTCGAGAAGTGATCAAGAGCATGGCAGTTGGGGTTCAATGCCTAAAAATGCAAAATCACACACCTAGGGCATAGGAACCTAGGAGTGCAGTATAGAATGGGTGAAGGGGTAGCTACTGAGAGTCACTAAGCAGGAGAGGAAGCTTGGGGTCATCATAACTGATTACTTCAAAGTGGCAAGGTAATGTGAAAAAGTAGTGGGATGCTGGGGTGCACAGGGACGGGTATCTACAGCAGGTGTAGGGAGGTGGTGTTGCCACTGTATCACTGGTTGGTGAGACCCAACGTGGAGTACTGTGTCCAGTTCTGGGGGGATGCACCTTTGAAAGGACACAGACAGGGTGGAGGACGTCACAGTAGGGCAACTAAAATGGTGCAGGGGTTGGTCAAGAAGGCATTCGAGGAGGGATTAAGGGATCTCAACATGTACACCCTGGAAGAGAGCAGAAGAAGAGGGGACATGATAGAGAGCTACAAGTACCTCACAGGGATAAACAGCGTACAGGAGGGGAGTCTAATTTTTTTTTTTTTTAATATCTATTCTTTATTGAAAATGTTGATTGCTTTACACAGAGACAAATCAGAAAACAATTAAATATTAAAAAACGAAATAATAAACAACTACAATGACTTGTACATGTCATCCCTATAACTAACCCCTTCCCCTCTATCACTCCCCGCCAAGCAGTACATCCCAAAATAACAGACGGAAAAGCTACCTTTCCACTTGAGAACATAGTAAGAGTAAACAAATGGTGAAAACTAATGTGTAATAAATAAGTCATGGTTATACAATATTACCAAATAAAATATAATTATAACCTAAAGAGTTTGTGATCGAGAAAAAAGGAATAATTAATTTTAAAGCATCATAATGTATCCAAAAGCTCTGAGAGTTTCTGCCATCAGTTTGAAAAAGAAACTTTGTTATTACGGAAATAAGAAATAATACGAATCAGTGATAAGTTGCATCTTAACTGAGTAATCCATTCTTTGAAAGTGGCCGTGGACTGTTCTATCCCGTATTTAACAACCAGCTGCGAGGTTGTGGTCCCAATTAGGGCTAGAATAGATTTATCCACAAAAGACAATTTAGTTGAAAAATTCCCCAAAATACAATTATGGAAGTTAAAATCATAAGAATGGATTTTTTATCCAAAATCTTAAACGTTATCTCCTGCCAGAGCTTTTGGATATCCTGACATGACCATAACATATGGTCTAAAGAACACACTGTTTTTTCCCACACTTGTGACAAATGTTCATTTCAGACCCATTTTATGTAGCCTCAGGGAGACTACACATGCATTATGTAGGATATTGTATCAAATAAGTCTTAGATTGTCCAACGGTATAATAAAGCCTGCAAATATTATTCCATAAATGTACCCAATCTAACGGGTGGGACGAGGAGTATTTGTCCCAAAACTGACACAGAAAAGGTTTATCATCACATTTTAAACTTGACAAGTAGCTATATATACCCGAAATTGGATGTGTTTTTTTAGCCAATCCCACCCAATCTGACAAAATATTTACTTCATATTTGAGGGACAGAGAACTACTGTAATGGGATTTTAGAATAATTTTTAACAGATGGAAATTTAAAATGTATTTCCTGATCCACTTAAGTTCTCTCGATATAGCGGAAAAGGAATGAAATTCACTTTTATCTAATAGAGTTCTTTTATTTTAATTTTTTTTATTTTATTAGGAAAGTCTGAAGCACATCCTTTGAGCTAAAAGCTCCTTTACGAAGGATCCTCGTCATACAATAAAAAAGGAGAGACAAGATAGGTGGAAACATATGCAGCTGTGAGGCACTGTCAAAATAAACAGTATTAAATACACAGAGTATACAGTATCACAGTAATGTCAACAATATTACAGAGTTCACAAAAATTTGAAACACGCGATTATAAGGGCTCTCACCCATGATGAGGAGGAAAAGTGCAAAGTCAGAAAGGAACAGGATCTGACTAATAGTGAGTAGGTAGTGGAAGCAGCACTAGGAATGAACCTGGGTGTAACTAGGGTGTGCCACAGAAGAAAGGTGGGAGATGGTGACAAGACCCAGCAGGTTAGCTAGTTGTGGACGCAGTGTTAAGAGGGTTAAGGGAGGTAAATAGTGGAGGGAGGCGTTAAAGGAGGGTAGGGAGACAGGAGAGACAATAGGGGAGGGGGCATATGCAACGGAATAGAGCGCACAATCTGGGCCGGGCAAGGCTTCCGGGGAGCTAATGCCCATAGGTGGCTAGAGGTGGTAGAAGTACTGTTCAGGGGTGTGATGAATTTTCTTAGTTTGGTTGTGAAGTGGCTAAGGCTTGTATGGCTGTTAGCAGAGAAAGGGAGTGCACTGAGCCAGAAGGGAGCCCTTACTGCGAAGGCTCGCTTTCCCAAGGCTATTTTTCTAAAAGGCACAGCTAGTGCATGTTTAGTGATGCATCTAGTGGCATGCTTGTCTGGGGCTGGTCAGAATAAGGCCTTTAGAGAAGAAGGTGCAAGACCAAGGAGGACCTTCTTCCCTAGGATGCAGGAATGCAGCCTGATCCACTTTTGGAGAGGGAGCCATTGGTCCTAATATAAAGATTGCATGTATGCGTGAGGCGATCAGCACCGAGGACAAATCTGCAGGCTTTATTGAGGGAGGCCTGTATTCTGCAAAGGCTGGTGTCTGTGGCAGCAGCATATACTACGTTTCCATAGTCAAGTATTGGCTAAATTGTACCTCTAACCGCCTGGAGTCTAGCCTCAGTTGTAAGGCAGAACCAAACCCTATAGAGGGCACCTAGTTTCCTGTTAGTGGCACAGGTGACATTGGATATGTGCTCATCGAAGGAAAGGGATTAGTCAATGGCGACTCCCAAATACCAGAATGAGGACACCTGCTCAAGGATGGACACAGAGTTGTGGGTAATTGAGAGAGGCTTTGTTAGCCTCCTCTTTTGGCACCCCGCGAAGAGCATAGTTTTAGTCTTTGCTGTTGAGCACCAGCAGACTATCAGTGAGCCAGTTCTGAATCAGGTAAAAGTTGTGCTGGAGGTTCCTGGTGAGTGTTTCTTGGCAGGGACTACGAGAGAAAATTACTGTGTCATCTGCATAAAGCAGTATCTCAGAGGTTGGGCAGGCAGCCGGAAGATAGAACAGAAGAGGGCCCAGGACAGACCTTTGGAGGACCCCAACTGTGACGCTGCGATTCTCAGATATGACTCCATTGATTTTTACTTGCTGGGAGCGCCCAGTCAGGTAGCTGGAGAACCATCTAACTGTATTTGGGGAATAGTCCCAGGTCACTTAGCCTAAGGAGCAATGACTGGTGACTGACAAGGTCAAAGGCCTTGGTTAGGTCAATGAAGACTGCCCCAACTAAGCTGCCCTGGTCAAGTGCCTCATTCACATAGCCAGTGAAATCAATTAGAGCTGTGCTTGTGCTGTGCAATCGGTGGAACCCATGCTGCTGGGGGCAGAGGAGGCTGTATTTAAGCAGGTGGTCCGTGAGCAGGTTGGTTATCATTCTCTAGCGCTTTGGACATCGGGGACAGGATTGATATTGGTCTGTAGTTAGCTACTAGTGCTCCGTCTCCCCCTTTTAACATTGGGGTGACCAGAGCGGGCTTCCAGATGGAAGGGAAGGAGGACATGCGGAGCGATAGGCTGAACAGCTTGGTGATGGGAATAACGATCTCAGGTAGTGCGATGTTGATCAGTTTCATATCAAGGCCATTACCCCCCATACTAGTTTTCCCTAGGACTCTGGTAATGTACTTTCTGGCTTCAGCCACCATCACTTGTCTGAAGTAGAAATGAGGGCCGCAATTAGAGGAGGGATAGTAGATTGGTGGGTGGAATATCACTATGGGATGTGGTTGGTTCCGGGGCAGGTCCGCGCTATAGTCCGAGAAGGCTATGTTTAATACATTGGCCATGGCAGCATCATCAATAATGAGCTCCCCCTTATGTTAGAGCATGGAGGAAGGTGATCTATCGCTGGCCCGGAGGAGGCTCTTTATTGAGGCCCAGATTTTTATACATATATTACAAGTGTTGGGCAGAAAGTTGGGAGAAAGGATCTTCCCGTGTAAATGAAAATGTGGGTTTTGTAAAACAGGGTGAAATATACTCTGGGATATATTTAATATAAAAAAATGTGAGATTTGATTATGAATTTTTAAAGATGTACCTACAACCGTATCTTTAAGAGCTTTTGGGATGCTTTTTAATGAATTATATAAAATGGCCTCTGGGGAAATATTATGTTTCTTAATAAACTCTTTTTCCAATAAAACCCATGTAAAGACAGATAAAGAAGGTTGTGCAGCAATAGAAAACCACTTTAAATATTTGTTTATATGAGAAGCCATATAATAAACTAAAAGGTTAGCAACTTTTTGTCCCCCTAAGTTTTTAGGCAGCGCAAGTTTTTCTAAAGCTATTCTAGGTGTACTATTTAACCAGAGAAAGTTATTAATCATTGAATGAAGTTCAGAGAACCACTTAAGAGGAAGAAATATATTAAGCATGTTAATATGAAAGAAAATTCTAGGGAAAATATTCATCTTTATAATACTAACCTTGCTTTGGAAGGAAATGGGTAAATTCGCCCATCTTTTTAGGTCTTGAGTAATTTCCTGAATAGATGCTTCTAAGTTTTGTTTGGTTACTAGAGATTCATCTTTAGATAGATAAATACCTAAATATTTAATCCCCGAAGGATTCCATCATAAGCTTAAAGTGTTAATCTCGTTTTTGCAAAAGCAATCTGACAGTGATATTACCTCAGTTTTTTTTCTCTGTTTAATTTATAATTAAAGACCTGACTGTATTCCTTTATAACTCTTAAAGCAGCTTTAATTGAAACCACAGGGTCCAATATATGTAGTAGAATGTCATCAGCAAAGGCTGATAGTGTTAAATGAAATTTTGAAATACAAACTCCCTTAATAGCTGCATTTTAATTCAGAAAATGGATTAGAGGTTCTCAATAGAAATTTAAAAGGGTGGGAGATAGGGGACAACTCTGTCTAGTACCTTGGAAAAGTTTGAAAGGAGGGGATAACACATTATTACAGTTAATCCTAGCTGTTGGATTTGAGTATAATGTTCTTAACCAATTAATACATTTCAGGGGAAAGCCAAATTTAGTAAGTGTAGCAAATAAAAAATTGTGATGAACTCTATCAAAAGCTTTTCCAGCATCCAGCGACACCAAAGCTAAGGAATGTTTGGTGTCCCTGTATTCGGAAAGAAGATTTTCCTGAGATGGTCAGATGCTTGCCTGGATGCCATAAAACCTGCTTCATCAGGGCTAATCAGTTTTTGCAAAAGGTTCTTTATTCTTTGGGCTAAAATATACGTTACAATTTTAATGTCACAATTAATTAAAGTAACTGGATGATCGTTGGTAACCTTTTGTTTTGATTTGTTCAGCTTTGGAAGAATAATTATATGAGCTTCCAGGAGAGAGTTATCATTAATGCCTTCTGCTAGAATGAAATCAAATAATTGTTTTAATATAGGAATTAAAGGGATTTTGAATGTTTTATAAAAATTAGATGTGAGGCCATCTGGGCCAATAGCCTTGTTAACAGTAAACTTATTTATAGCCTCCTCAATTTCTTTCAAAGTAATAGGGGAAATTAAAGTAAGAGATTCTGAGTTATTAATACAGGGGCATTTAAAGTTACTTAAGTATTTATCAATCATTTCAGCTGAGAGTGGATTTACCATAGGGCCATATACGTTCAAATAATATGTACAGAATTAGTTTAGGATATCTTTATAATCTGTTAGCACTTTATAATGATCCTTGGAAACCATCGATTCTGTATGCCTAGACTGGTCCATCATTTTGATTCTTTGGGCAAGAAGTTTACTAGGTTTGCTCCTTAAATCAGCATAGGTGGCCTTCGACCTAATAATAATAATATACTCTGCTTGTTCTTTAGAGATGAATTGCAATTCCTCTTTATGAGATTGTATTTCTTTAGATTACTGTAGTGCAAGCAAGTTTGGATCTTTTACTTCTAATTCTTGTAGTTTACTAGTTATTATTTTTGAACATACAGATTTTTGTATTTTATTCTTAGCTTCAAATCTAATACCCCCTTAAATAACAGTTACATGATGCCCAAATCAAGTCTAGTTTTTAAATGAGTCAAAATTTTGCTTCAAAAGTTACAATGACTTCACTAATGTAATTAATTATATATTTTTGTCTTAGAAGGTTAGGGTTGAGTTTCCAAGAAAAAATGTTTTAAAAAGGGGACATTCAGTCTTAGACAGGTGTACCGGCCTAATCTTTCGATTTATGATGCAGAGGTTGGTATCTCTGCAGATTCCTGTGTAGCTAGACCTAACCTTTCAGAATTTACTTATCACTGAGAAAATGGGTGGATGGCCCATTGGGGGGCCTATTTCTGATTTTGGATGTTGTGGGCCCTCCGGGCCCCATAACTTGGCTTAGGAATGCCCGATTTACAGTTCCAAGGTGTCATTTTCTACATTTATTGCCATGCCCAGTTGGATGGAACAACTTAGAAAATCCAATATGGCCACCAAAATCCAATATGGCCACCATATCACTAGTAAATACTTGATTCGCTAATAATTTCCAAATCCCTAGCTTACAAGATACAGATTATCAATGATTCATGAATGGGGAGTTTAATATTATTACGTTTAATATAAAGACATATTAAATTAATACAATGGAACATAAATATAAACGATGCATAACACATCAATCTGCTTGTTAATGCCGTTGACCCCAAATTGCATCCACTCTGTGAGAATTTGCCACTTTGTTCACAGGATTGCGTGGCATGTTCATGTATGTTGTATGCCTGTTTAGTTTGTATTTCTAGTTTCTAGTTTTTAATTTTAGTTTCTGTTTCAGAAACATGGATAGCCTCTAGCTGTACCTGTTGGATTGGTCAATCCATCCAATTTGCCTGTGTTCTTTGTGAGAACCAAATTAGAGATACGGAACTGCAACAAATATTAGGAGAGAATGGGCCGAATACCATCAAAGCTTTTGCAGAGAAATGGTCATTCACAAAACCAACTTCCGAGTACACCAGAAACTTCAACCTCATATGGAATAAAATTTGTGACCAACTTCTCCCCGGCACTGGAGAAACAGGCCTACCTGTTCATACAAGGTGTCGCCAAAATTTCACCAGTGAAAGGAAATTAAACTCCAACTCAACGAAATAATTTTCTTCAGATCAATCTTCTGAAGCTGAATTCTCCAGCATACCTGACCCACAGACGTCCAGTAGTAGTGAAGCAGTCCATGTAACTCGACGTAAAAGGAAATCGTTGGAATTTAAGAAGGGTGAGACCTGCTTCATCAATGACAAGAAAAGAAAAAAGAGGAACTACGGAAGAAAAACTTCAAAGAGTTAAACTTGAAGATGGAAAGATTAAATTGCACGAAAGCATGTTACGCAATGAAAATTCCAATTATGCTCTTCCGTCTGGTGCAGCCAAACGTTTGAAGGTCGCTATCGCCAATGTTGACGTCTTTGCTGTGGAATACCATCAAAGTTGTTACAACACTTTCGTCTACGTCGGCAAACGAGAGAGACCAACACCAGGCAGACTGTGAGTGCTGAAATGGAGTTTCTTCAAATCATGAGAAGAAAGGCTGTTGAGCAGAAATGTTGCTATTTACTCCCAGAGTTACTGGAGGATCTTCATAACCTCTGTGAGTTCCATGGATGCAAACAAGATGCTGGAATAAAGCACACATTTCAGTTGAAGAATCTTATCAGCAATGAATTCGGAGATGAGATAGGTTTTACTGCAGGGAAGGGGATATATGGGAATCCTTTCATTCTTCACTCGACAAAAGTAAACCCACTTGATTATTCTTTGGCAACCTTGAGAGGAGCTGGGCTCAGAGATAGTAACATCACCAAGGCATTTGCAAAGATGATCAATCGGAAATTAAAAGACAGACAAATTGAGTCACCGCAGTTTTCTATGGCATACGAAGACTTGCTTTCTGAGCTTGATAATTATGAACCCATTCCAGAAATCTTCAATGTGATAGCTCTCTCTATAAACCGTTTTAAGAAGATTAATGCTCTAGGTTGTGTGACCATTCCAACAGAAATTCAAGCTACGAATGGTCCATTGCTAGTGACTGGCAACACTTCATTACTGGAGAACATTCTCCAAAGTCGATAGTTCTATCCATGGTCATTCATCATCTCACCAGAAGTAAAGAAGCAGTCAATCTTCTACATTGTTTGGGGGCTGGTATTTCTTACATAGACATCAGAAGATAAAAAGAAATTGGCCCACGATAGTAAATTTGAGAAGAAAAAAAAAGCACCGCACATGATTACGCCTGGACAGCCAACTCATGTCACAATTGATAACTCAGATGGTAAGCAACATATATTAACAGGAGTCTCAACAACACATGACACTAACTCAACGATTTACGTACTCTGAATTTCACGTCCTGCTGTCATCTGCGATTTGCCAGTACAAGAACAGAACATTCCAAGCAGCTCAATAAGAGGAGTCCAGGAAACCTATGAGAGCTCAGAACCTACTGACTATGGGGATTATAAAACAGGAAAAAGAAAACCCCCACTGATTGTCCCATCCTACAATGAGGATGAATGAAGGACCAAGCTTGATCTTCATTTGAGCAAAGATTGTATTTGGGCTCTGGCAGCAAGCATAGAATCTTCCAGAGAAGAGGAATCTCTTCCAGTCCTAGGATCATGGACAGCTTTCAATAAAAAAGCAACATCGACCACTACTTTCAAATCCGAAACTGATTTCCTGCCCATTATATCATGTGAACCAGATGATGCAGTTTGCAGATATTACCTTGACTTTCTCATGGATCTAAGGGATGACCTACAAATTGACCACATCTTCAGCCATAGCGATCATGCAGTTTTGTACAAGTTTGCACAAATAATGTGGAAAGAAGAAAAATATACAAAAGTGGTTAATTTGATGGGAAGATTTCATGAACTGATGGTGAGGTAGAAGATCCTCTACAAGCGATATAGTGCTATGGGACTTCGTGACAGGTGGGTTCAGGTGTGGATAACAGCGGATGGATCTGTTGACCAGGCCTTGGAAGGACGCCACTATTCTAGATCGATGAGGTTACATAAACAGTCCCTCGAGGCTCTCCTACGATGCATGGGATCCAAGATTCACGGCTCACTAACAGATGGACTAGGAGAAAGCTCATCAACATGAGAAGATCTGTATCAGCAGAATCCCTGAATCTTGTCCTCTTGGATGAATTTTTCCCCGACGTGCAGTCACGAATGCTGGAAACCTGTGGGACAGTGGGTGACAGGCTACATTGGTGACACCAGCTCTCTTTTCGCCCAGGTCGCTGCACAGAGACAAGAATCTGAACTTGCATCTGCAGGCTCAATGAGATATTCTACCTTTACTGTTTCCATTCAACCATCAAAACTACTCTCGGTATTTGACGTGGCATCATGTAGACCTCATCAATCTGAAAACCATCAATGAGAATGCATACAGTGAACTGCAGGATATGGCACTGGGGCTAGTTTGTCCAGTGAGGCATTCTCCACGATAGCTGGTAACCAACTGACTGAGGTCTCAATCAACAGAGAGGTCAAGGTGAGAGGTGGACCCATGAAAGGCGGTTACAGTACATCTGAGGAAGCTGCTGGCAACTTCGTTTTGAATTCCCACAAGCTCGCTAAAATTTGTTTGTCGCTGAAGGAGAAGAGGCTTCTGAAACCATCGGCCACACACAATGAGCCGACATATGGTGCCATGAAGAAACATGATGGTCAAGTGAAAGAGCTAGTGGAGAAACTTCACGCATATTCAGATCCATGCCAGGGTGTAGCACGACACATCGCAATGGGCATTGAAATACCGCTGGCAATAGTAGAGGGCCTTTTGAAGGCAAGGGCTACAGGGGAAGTTACGTTGAGTACATTTATAAATGACCGCTTCTTATCAAGGAAAGTTGGTTTCTTTTAGCCCATTAAACGCAGCGGAATTTCCACGGGAATGGACAAGAAGGAAAAAGAAACCAAAAGCGGATTCAGTCTTGAAAGAAGACCATCAGGCTCTTGGTATCATTGTTGCAAAGTGCCCCAACAAGAAAGATGCATTTTCCCATCCGCTCACAACATATCTATCCTCTTGCAATAGCAACTCCAGATGGAAACCTCTATAAACCTAATACCAAACATGTCTTAAGAAATTATCTCATCGATGAAACAGAAGCCCTAAGTTCTTCCCCTCCTCCATTATACTCAGTGTACATATGCGACGCCATGGCGATGGTCAAAGCAGTTTCTGCACAGCGTACATGGAACAGCCTTTGGAAAGCACTTCTTGTCACATTCACATCTCTATCTACAGCAAACCCAGCGGAAGTCATCATTGTTTTTGATAATTATAAGGATGATCAGGAGTTTTCGGTGAAGAGCAAGAACGAGCTGAGCGAGTGGTAGGAACAGGAGGACTGCGACTTCACATGGGATCAAACATACAAACATAGAATTTGACGGCAGATAAGGACTGCTTGGCCCATCTAGTCTGCCCATTTCCCTACTCGACGGATAAGCTGCAGATTCTAGTTAATCAACAGCTTACTTCCTCCTACCCCCCCACTAGAATTGCCTTATGTCTGTCCCATGCATTCTTGAATTCTCCTACTGTTCCTGACTCCACAACCTCCTCAGGAAGGCTGTTCCATGCATCCACAACCCTCTCAGATTCTCAAGAGATGCCTCAGGAAAAGGTGTATCAGCAGTAACTTCACAAAAACAACAACAAAACAGATCTTATACAGCGCTTCAATGAGTATGTTATGCAAGAGGCTGTCAGAAGAAACTTACGAAACCCGTTTACTATCGGCAATGGCAGAAGCATGTATACTATATACCCAGATTCAGAAGAAAGTACAGTTACGAATAAACTTACCGTAACAGATCTTCGAGAGAAACTCTTGCAGCAGGTAATGACATATAGGACTGGTGGCAGATCACGGCAAAACTTTCCAGCAGTACCTAGGGGACCGCCCACCTCATGTGGGCTCCACCCCGACGTCCCATGCAGTATATAGGAGGCACTGGTCCCCTCGTGCTCCAGTTCTTGGATGCCGAAACGGCAGATCTTGCAGCCAAAAGGAAGAAAAACAGTTCACATTTCCTTCACCAAACAGAGGAGTCGGCATGGCCAATGCACTAAGAGCCTAATCCTTGGGGGATGGAGGAAGGGAAGGTTATACCTGTTGCAAGAGCTTCTCTCGAAGATCTACTGTTACGTTAAGTTCTTATGTAACTGTACAATCTTACTCTGAGAGGAAGCTCTTGCAGCAGGTAATGACATATAGGACTGATTTCCAAGCAGTATGAAACTAAAAACAACTACTTGGGAGGAGGACAGGAAAAGGCAAGGAACAGAATGTCAGGGGAGATCCCTCAGGAGATCAAACCCTGCAAAACCGCTAGGCCTAAACCAGCTCTGCATCTGGAGGCTATTATCTACACTGTAATGCATGACAAAGGTATGAACAGTGTGCCATGTAGCTGCAGCACAGATGTCCGCTGTCGATACCCTCTTGAGAGCTGCAGACGCGGGAAGGGAGGGAAGGCATAAAGCAACCTCCTTTCAAGAGAGGGACAATGCAACCGTAAAAACACCAGACCCTGGATCAAGCGAGCAGAAACTGGGCAGTTTTGTGTTGGATCGAGATGCGAAAATGTCAGATCTGGGGACCCCACCTGGCAAACAGATCGTCTGCCATGGTTTGAAGGAGAGACCATTCGTGGGTCTGCGACCTCGACCTGCTGAGAGCATCCGCTAATACGTTCTGGATCCCGGGAACGTGAACGGCGGAAATGACCGAATGATGATTGGTGGCCCAATCCCAAACTCTCATGGCCTCTCAACATGGAGGATAAGAGTGGGAGCCTCCTTGTTTGTTGATGTAAAAGACCACCAAAGTGTTGTCTGTCTGGACAAGGAGGTGACTCGGAAGGATAACCGAGTCCAGCACCTGCAGCACATACAGGACGGCTCTCAACTCTAGGACATTTATGTGTAGACTCTCCTCTGATGGGGACCAGGAACCTTGAGTTCTGTGATCCCCCAAATGCACGCCCCATCTCATGTTTGAAGCATCGGTAGACATTGTCTGTGAAGGAGGTCCCGGCTGAAAGGGAACTCCTTCCAGGAGCTTCAAGGATGACATCCAACAACGAAGTTCCCGGTGGACTGGCTCTGTGACTCTGACCTGGGCATTGAGGTCATTCTGATTCTGGTCCCACTGGACCTTGAGGGTCCACTGAATCATTCTCATCTGCAATCTGCAGAAGGCAAGCGAGATTATGGCTGCTGCCATGTGGCCTAGTAACCTGAGCAGTAGTCTGGTCGGTACTATAGAGGCTGAAAGGATGATACGGCTAGAGCCCGGATGTGCTCTGCCCGTCCGCTGGTAAGAACACTTTCCTGAATAGTGTTCAAAATGTCCATAAGAACTGCAGATTTTGAGAGGAGTCGGAAAGGATTTGTTGGGGTTTATTGTGACACCCAGACACTGACACAGAGCAAGGGCATCCCGAATCATGTCCTGAAGGCGGTCCCTGGAGGGAGCCAGCAGGAGTCAATCATCCAGGTAAGGAACACAAAGTGGCCCGTCCTGCAATGCTGCAATCGACCACTGCCATGCACTTCGTGAAGACTCTTGGGGCAGAGGAGAGACCAAAGGGAAGAACTCAAAACTGAAAGTGTCTTCCTTCGAATCAGAATCTCAGGAACCTTCTGTGTCCCTTGGCGATGCGGATATGCAGATAAGCATCTTGCGTGTCCATAGATGCCAACCAGTCTCCTCTGGAAGTCATGGGAAGTAGACTGGGTAGGGAGACCATCCTGAATCTTTTGTAGGAAGCCCACAGATTCAAATCGCTGAGGTCCAAGATGGGTCTTAAATCCCGTCTTCTTCGGAACCAGGAAGAAGTGGGAATAAAAGCCTGAGTCTATCTCTATTGGAGGTACGGGTTCTATGGCTCTCTTGGCTAGTAGAACCTGAATCTCCTGTCTTATCTGGTCTCTGAGTCCCAAGAGTGGCAGATGGGGTGGGTCTGTCCGGGGAGCTCTTGGACTGAGTGGAATGCCCGTGTTCCATGAGCTCGGATCCACTGAGTCGGAGGTCACTTCTCTCCTCAGCTTTGCGTGCAGAGAAAAGTGGCCTCCCACCTTCTAATGATGGTACATCTGAGAGAAGGGTCTCTGGAATAGTCAGGCATTTGGGGGAGGGGGAAAGGCGGCTAGCGCTGGTTTTGCCTGTCGAGAGGTGGAGGCTACGGAGCCCTTGGCTCCACCTCTTCGACAAAAGCCTCCCCGCTGAGACTGTTGCTGGAAGCGGGGTTGCTGAGGCTGGTGTCCCCCTCGGCCACAAAGAAAAAATTACTCACCACAGTAATGTTGTTTCTTCAAATGGAGTCTTGCTGTATTCTGACAATATGCAGTTAGCCCCAGCACTTGAACTGCCCGGAGAGAAAGGGTTAACTCTATGCATCAGCATAGAACGTTGAAACTCGAGCTCGGCCTTTCAAACCTCTGTCTCTGGTACATCTCAGTGTAACCATCAGATTCTTACAAGCAAACTAACTACAGGTATGGAAATTGCTTAACTTTAGGCCAAAAGGCAACACACAAGTCTAGAACCCAAGAAAAAAAGATAGTGAAAAAAAAAATATAAATATAAAAGCAACAGTAATAAAACTACCACCCCACCCTGAAGAGGGAGGGTACAAGGTACACCCCTGAGGTGCAACACTGTACCTGCCAGCCCACGACCCAAAAACTAGGTTCTGAGAGGGGAGGCAGAGAGAGAGGTCAGAATATAGCAAGACTCCATTAGAAGAAACAACATTACCATGGTGAGTAATTTTTTCTTCAAACAACATGACATCTTGTATTCTGACAATATGCAGACTACCAAGCAGTTCCCCCCAGGAGGAGGGGACACAGAACCTTACTTTGGGAACAGGCTCTGCAGTACTGCTGTACCAAACCTAGCATCACTCCTAGCCTGGATGTCCAGAGAATAATGTTTGGTGAAATTATGGACTGTTTTCCACGTGCTGCTTTCAGATTTCTACCAAGGGTATATCTCAGGCAGCAGCCAGAGAAGCAGCTGTACCCCTAGTCAAGTGGGCCCTCAGGCCTGAAGGGGGTTCTTTGTCCAACTTGGCACAGCAGAATTGTATACAAGAGACAATCCACCTGGCAATAGTTCTTTTAGTAGCAGGCTTATCTTTTCCCACTTCCCCATAAGTGAAAAATAATTGGACAATCATTTCTGTGTGCCTTAGTATGCTCTATGTAGTAGCTAAGTGCCCTTTTAACATCCAAACTGTGTAATCTTTCTCCTGAAGAAGAATGATCAGTGAAAAACACAGGCAGAGACATAGATTGGTTAAGATGAAAATCTGATACCACTTTAGGTAAGAACTTCCTATTTGTTGTAAGGACCACCTTATCTCTATGAAAGGAGATAAAGTCAGGTTCAACTGACAGGGCCTGTAATTCACTAATCTGCCTGGCAGAGAAGTGATAGCTACCAGGAACACAGTTTTCCAGATCAAGTACTTCAGCTCGGCCGAAGCCAGAGGTTCAAAGGGTGGCTGCATACGCTGAGCAATGCAGACATTTAGATCCCAAGCCAGAGTAGGCTCTCTAAAAGGTGGGTTGATGTGAACCAGCCCTTTGAAGAATTTACTGAAAACAGGATGAGATGCCAGGGAAGAGCCCTTCCCTGCCGAAAAGAAAGCAGAGACAGCTGCTAGGTGAACCTTCAGAGTTGCAGGCCTAAGGCCTAAGCCATTAAGGCGAACCAGATAATCTAAGGCTGTAGCAATGTCTGCAGTATCTGGCTGAATGCCCCTCTGGGAACACCAAATGTTGAATCTTCTCCCATTTGGAATTATACGTTTTTCTGGTAGAAGGCCTCCTAGAGACCTTCAAAATATCCAGTACTCCCTTAGAAATATGCAGGCATGCATATTCTAACTCTTCAAGAGCCAGGCTTTAAGATTGAGAGACTGGAGATTCGGGTACCAAATTCTTTCCTGAGGAGGTTAGAGATTGTGTCTCTTGGAAGAGACAGGGGAGAGACACTGCCAGGGACAACAGCAGAGATATCAAGGTTGTCTGGCCCAGTCTGGAGCCACTAGTATCAATGTATAGGGTTGAGACCTGATCTTGACTAGAACTCTGAACAACGGGGGGGAAGGCACAGAGGAACCTACTCCTCCAATCCAATATGAGAGCATCCAGATGAACAGTCCCTAGGGCTGAAGGTCTGCAGCAGAACAGGAGAAGTTGGTGAGTGTCCAGGGCTGCAAAGAGATCCATCTCTGGAGTGCCCCATCTGGTGAAGATTACTTTCAAGATGAGAGGGTCCAGGGACCATTTGTGATGGCCCTGGGAGATTCTGCTCAAAGCAACTGCTAGCACACTGTCCTTCCCTGGAAGATGAACTGCTGTCAGGAAAGCCTGAAGAGAGTAGGCTAGAGACCACAGTTTCATGGCCTCTGTGCAGAAGGCTGTGGACCGAGTGCCCTTGCTTGTTGATGTACCACATTGTGGTGGTGTTGTCTGTCCTGACCTGCACCACTGCCTGACAAAGTCTGAGAAATTCTAAGGGCTAGGAATACTGCTCTGAGTTCCAGGAGATTGATATGAAGGAGAGACTCTTGTGGAGACCAAACACCCTGGGCCATGAGGGTTCCCAGATGGGCTCCCCAGCCTAGAGAGAAGCATCTGTGTTAGGACCACTGAGGAGCTTGACTAAGGAATGAGACACCTTGTCTGAGATTGTCCTGATCCAGCCACCACTGGAGAGCTTGGACCAGAGTCTGAGTCACTGGAACCAGTTTGGTGAGAAAGTCCTTTTCTGAGACCAAGACCACCTTAGGTGGAACTGAATATCCCTCATCTGAAACCTGGCTCTTTGTACCACTACAGTGGAAGCTGCCATGTGGCCTAGGAGTTGAAGAAAGTGTCTTGCTGAATGAGAGATCAGAGGAAAAATGAGGAAGCAAGATCTTTAAGGCCTTTACCCTTGCTAGTGGAAGGAAGGCCTTTGCCTGGACAGTATCTAATTCTACTCCTATAAAGTAAGGAGCTGTACTGGTTCGAGAACTGACTTGGAAGATTGAGGAGGAACCCCAGAGAGCTGAACAGGTTCTGAGTGATTTCCAGAGCTGACTTGACCTGGTCGGAAGACTGACCTACAATGAGCCAGTCGTCCAAGTAGGGAAGACAGATACCCTACCTTCTGAGGAATGCAACTACTACTGCAAGGACTCTCAGAAACACCCTTGGATCTGATGTTAGGCAAGGGCATGGCCCTGAACTGATAATGACCTGAGGGCAACTCGAACCTGAGGTACTTTCTGTGGGAGCACCTGACAGGAATGTGGAAATAGGCATCCTTGAGGTCCAGGGATGCTAGCCAATCCCCTGGCCTTAGAGAAGGAAGAATTAGTCCCAGAGTCACCACTCTGAATTTTGGTTTTGTGATGTGTTTGTTCAAATACCTTGTCTAGGATGGGTCGCCACTCCCATCTTTTTTGGGGTAAGGAAGTATCTGGAGTACAGACCTTTGCCCCTGTGTTGAGTAGGAACTTTCTCTACAGCTCTGAGAGCCAGTAGAGAAGAAAACCTCTGCTTCTAGAGCGATGGTTTCTGAGATGGTTGCAGGTGGAAAGACCCGACCCTCATTTTTAGGAATCTTTTGAAACTGAGAGCCAGTCCCTGGTTTACTACCTCCAGGACCCACTTGTCTGAGGTAACAGTCTTCCAGGCCTGGAAGCAGCAAGCCAGCCTGCCTCCACTGGAATAGGGAGTCGACATGGGCTGACACATCAGGGTGTTTGTTTGGCAGGAGCCTTTATTATTTATTTATTTTATTTAGTTTTTGTTGACCAGGTAAGTGCACTAGACAAATCCTGCCTATTTTCAGGCACGACCCGAGGGGATACAGATGAATGTCACCACCTTGAACCAGATTAAGCTGTTGGGCTGGGAAGAGGATACAAGCCTGCTCATCCCCTCCTACCTCTCCCTCAAAGCGAACCCCTCTGTGGGAAAGAAAGAAGCCTGGGGTTGGTAAAAGGCCTGCCCCTAGACTGCTGCTTTTGAGGAGTGGCTTGCCTTTCTCTGGCCTGTGCACTCCTGTAGGTGGTCCTATACTGCCCATTTTCTAATGTAAGCCTCTGTCTGCTCCCAAAGAGTTACCCACCACAGGAAATCCATGGCCTTAGCCAGGGTGTCCTGGGAAAGGCTAGTACATATGAGCCAAGCAAATCTCCTGAGACACACAGATGTAGCCATGACTCGATGACACATCATTAGAGTCTACAGCAGCGTGAATTGTACTTTGGATGCCTCAATTCCATCAGCAGCCAGCTCCCCAGCTCTTTGGCCAACTGGGGGCCTGTTTAGTCAGTTCCAGAACCGTATCCCACCTGGACTTCTAGTACCTGGCTGTGCAGGCCATATAATTAGCCTGCCTGAGCCCCAAAGAGGATGCCAAGTACTGTTTCTTGGCCACGGCATCCACCTTCCTGGAGTCTTTATCTAGGGGGTGTGAAGCCAAAGGAATATTAGCCCTGCCAGAGGCTGCAGCCTGCACTACCCCAACATGGCTGCAATGACTGTATAAAACTCCAGTACCTGAGCCTGATAACATGTACCTCCTGTCCATTCTCTTATCCACAGGAGGTAAGAGTTAGGTGTTGGAAAATCTTTTTGTCTGTTTCCCAACGATTTATAAAGAGGAGAGACAATCACTTGGACTCTGGATGTCCATCATTTCAACAAAATCAGGCTCTTCCTCCTCAGCAGCTTCCACCACTGGGAGCTGGAGAGTTTCAGCCACTTTTGTAGAACAAAAGTGGGAAGAGACTCAGAAAGCCTGGAAGGAGAGACATTGGAGGGCCTGTCTGGGAGATGTCCGTTCAATCGGCACATCAAGGCTTCCAAAGTCATTGTCATCATCATCGTCCGGATACTCTTCGTCTCCCTCCATTCCACATCATAATATGCATCCGATTGTAATCCGATGGAATCAGATCTGACGAACCGACTGCCTAACCGGTGGTGACGGTTCGGAAGGAGACTAAGACATCTGAACAATACTGATCGCTTTGGCTATTTCATCGGCGGTTGGAGTCTGCGGTACCAGATCCAAACCGGCTGACTTCTTTTCTTTTAGCCAGAACCGACCCTCAGAGTCGGATCTCCTTTTGCCCAAGGAGGTATCGCCCAGCCAGTGAGCAGCTCCTTTAGGTTCAGCCCGAACCGGCTGGCCATCCAGATCAGTGGACTTCTCGGCCTCCTTTTCCTTTAGCCTACTCAATCTTTTATCCAGAGTGGTTTTAGGAAAATTCTTACATATTTGGCAGTCTGTTTTGAGGTGGTCAAACCGCAGACAATAAACACAGATGAGGTGGGGGTCAGCCTTGGCAAAGGCCTCCCCACACTCAGTACAGTTTTAAAACCCAGTGGGACAGTTTTTTTTCTTGGATTTCTCGGACATGGCCACACTACACAAATTACCCTTTAAAGCTTTCAAGCCAGGTAAAACTCCCCTATCGGTTACCAACTGTGTCACGGGCTGTGTAAAAAAAAACAGATAAAGTCAGCTTTTTTGAAACCGATAGGAATCGGACACCACTATTAAATCCCAGAAAAATTCAAACACAAACAAAGGTCTGGTTTTCAACCAGACCACCACCGGAACTGAATTAAAAACTATTTCCACAAATAACAATATCACTACCTATCTACAACACTACCTGTACCGCAGACCGAGACTTGATACTGAAAATAATAAATCGGTTGAACAACCAATGCTTTTTTCACTTTACTGAACCAAAGTGAAGGAGAGATCTCTGGCGCGACTTCACAGTTAGGCAGAGTAAAGAATCTGATGGTTACACTGAGATGTACCAGAGACAGAGGTTTGAAAACCGAGCTCAAGCTCAACATTCTATGCTGTTGCACAGAGTTAACCCTTTCCTCTCCAGGACAGTTCAAGTGCTGGGGCTAACTGTTTATTGTCAGAATACAGCAAGACTTCATGTTGTTTGAAAATGGGACCTGCAAAACTGTCCCTGTTTCAGGCGATACATTGACTGCACGGTACGGACAGCCTTACCAGAGTCTTGTAATTTTGAAATGATCTTCTCTGACTCTTCACCGAAGAGAATGGAGTCTTTAAAGGGGGTGTCCAGAATGTTCAACTGAATGTCTGGCGCAAACCCAGAAACCTAGAGCCAGGAGTGACGCCGGAGACAAATGCCCGTGGCAGTTGTCCTTACAGATATGTCCGCAGAGTCATATGCAGATCTTAAAACGTGTGTACCAACATCCGAGCACGGCTGGAGCAATTCTGCAAGCTCTGCCTTTTTGCGGGCAGTTAGGCATGCCTTGCAGGATGTCCAGCCCTTGTTTCCAGAGGGCGTTCTGGAACTGGACCATATGGGTCAGGAAGTTGAGACTCCTGATGCTGCAAGTGGCAGACGGGTACACCTTTCTGCCCAATGAATCCAGCTGCTTCGACTCCCTGTCAAGCGGCTGGGTGCTCAAGTGTTTGTCCCTCTGCGAACAGTTGTGAGCAGCCAAAATCACCACCGAGTCTGCGGCTGATTGTTGGGCCAGGAAGGGTGGTCCTTAGGTGCCAGTAAAGATGATGTGCCTTCTTGGGGACCGCAGAGGATGATTGAGGGCACCTCCAGGTAGCTTGGGTAACATCCTGGAAGGTGTCCACCATAGGTGGGATGACCACTGGCATGGGGTCTTTTTGGTGTAGGTATTTTGCCAACCTCAAGCGCTCCAGGTCAAGAGCCTCCATATCACAGCCAGGTTTTCTTGAATGTGGCACACCAGCCTCCATAAAATGGGGTCATCTGGCAGAGATTTAGGTTGATCCTCCATGTCCCCAGGAAGAGCTTCAATGTCAGATTTTTTTTTTGGGGGGGGGGGGAGTCCGAGTCGACACATGTGTCTGAAGAGGAGGGAGAACAAGAATGTCGTCTCCTTCGCTTGTGCTTGTGTCGGTCCGGCGTAGGAGAACATGAGAAGCTCGGACAGCTGGACTGCCTACGCTTGTCAGTATGCTTACGGGGATTGCGAGGCAAATGTGGCCTTCCGGTATTCTCTCCCTGCAGCTGCGGAACCTCTGTAATGTCCAGTGGAGGTTCGGGAACCGAATCAGGTTGAGGTGGTGGAGGCGGGCCTGGTTTGGGGTTCAGGTCCGGCTTGACAGTGTCCCACCAATGGGATAACAGCTCTTTTACCTGAGCCATATTCAGCCTAGGAGAGCTAGGGGCCGGTTCAGGCACTGGTGTCTCAGTGCCTTCGTCAGCACCAGCGTTAGGCCGATCCGGCATCAGCTGAATGGGTGATGATGGTGGGGCCTCCTGTAGGCCGTTGTCAGGCTCTGAAGGCTTCTGGGCCGGCATCTGGTCCTTGGATGGAGGGATGACGTTGGAGCCAGCGTCAGCTCCGTCCGGTGTCGCTGGCATCGGGGTAACCTTAGTCGGCAGCGGCGGAGAGGTAGCCAGGGGACCAGCGGCGGTCCACAGTCGGCTTATGTGTCTTATCCGACGGGCGCCCTGCGGAAGTCGAAGGCTGAGGGTGGTCGGGAAGTTTGTGAGTCTTGTCTGACGGATGCCAATCAGACCCTGGAGGCTAATGACAGTCGGAGGACTTGGATTTTGGAGGCAAAGAGGAGGCCCTGCCAGACGAATGTCCGGAGGCCTTTTTTCCTTCCTGGGAGTCAGCACCAGAGACAGCGGCCAAGCTGGAGGAAGACTTACCTGAGTCCGCGGTT
This sequence comes from Neoceratodus forsteri, assembly GCA_016271365.2. Taxonomy (NCBI): domain Eukaryota; kingdom Metazoa; phylum Chordata; order Ceratodontiformes; family Ceratodontidae; genus Neoceratodus; species Neoceratodus forsteri. The sequence goes on from CM028133.1 coordinate 660,427,104, forward strand.
TTCCCCGAAGAGCCAGCGGAGGGCGGATCTTGATCGTCTGAAGAGAAGAAGAGGGGCTGGTGGACTTGGCGAGAGCAGCTGACCCGGTACCGGAAGCAGGAGGCTTGAGGGTCATCAGGCGAGACTCATGGCCCGAAGAGCTAAACTTGGAGGCCGCATGAGATCCAGAGGACCGGGACCTTGAGCGGGATCTCTCCCGTTCCTTGCACTTCTCTCAGTGCTTGTCCTTGTGGTGCTTTTTTCTAGTGGGAGCAGAAGAATCCCCTTCAGATGAAGAGTGTCTCTGCATGGCGGTCAACTGTTTTTGCGTGAGGAAATCCTGGAGAGATTTCTGGCGCCTTATGCAGGTTCTGCTGTTGAAGGCCAGGCAGAGGGAGCAGGCTCTGGTGTTGTGGTCTGGGCCCAAGCAGTAGAAACAGGCAGAATGACCATCCTTAGAGGGGATCTGACGTCCGCAGGAGCACTTGTTAGTGTGCCCGTCGGTGGAGTGGACATAAAGAAGATTAGTTGAAGAACTTAATTAAATTCTGACGTTGGCACTAGCGGAAGGTATAGCCGAGAGCTAACCTAACGCGTACGATGGCAGGAAAGAACTGGAGCGCAAAGGGACCACTGCCTCCTATATACTGCATGGGACATCGAGGGTGGAGCCAACGCGAGGTGGGCAGTCCCCTAAGTACTGCTGAAAAGTTTTGCCGTGATCTGCTGTCAGGTGACACCAGTACTATATGCCATTACCTGCTGGAAAAGCTTCCTCTCGAAGTAAGATTTCCTGTTTTCCTGCAACCATGAGTAGGCAGATATGAGGATAGTGCTGCACTGTGCTCTTGCGAAAGGCCCAGCTGTCATCCGAGCCAAAGATACAGACATCCTCATCCTGATGGCTTACGCTTTCGCAAATACCCTTCCAGATTCATCATGGATGCTTCAAATCGACCCGATGTATCTGTAAATATAGGATCTATATACGATTACATTGGACACACTGCAAGTCTCAATTTGCCAGCATAACACACTGTCTCTGGATGTGATGCAGCGAGTTACTTCTACTAGATATAAAAGAAATTAGTCTTTCAACGTTCACACAGAGTCAAAGAAAGAATAAATCTTTGCTTCACAAGACACTGAACAAAACGTCAAGACCTTCATTCAACACTGCATGTACAATGTTACAGTAGGAGAAGATCTGGGTATACACACGAGTAAGGCAATACAATAACCTGAAAGTGAAGACTTCGCAAATGATTCTTCCAGACCCAGTGAGCCTATGTCAGCACATAAAGAGAGCAAATCTTGTAGTCTATTATTGGTGCCACTGCACAGAGTAGGAAACCCCGAAAGTTGACCCTTGTTTATCAGGATGGAAACAAGAGGATGAAACACTGAAACTTGTGTGGTTCACTGGGGTTTCAATTACCTGACGTCCTACGTCATAGAAGAAAGGAAGGAAGGTTAGCCAGCCAACAATGTGCAGCTGACAGAGATGAGTCGACACCTCAAAGCCACACACAGAAGAGCAAACAAAAACCTTCGACCACAGCGCCAATGACTGATTGTACAGGAGATGATGACACTGAAAACAACACATCGGCAGCCAATGAACAAACTTCTGTGGATGAAGCTTCGGCGGGAGTGAATGTGACTGTTCAAATCCAGAGTGGACTCCAATATAATGACTTCAAAACTGGACATTACAACCAAGGTGTACTGTTGACCCAACATATTCATAGTGTTGGGCCAAATCATTGATAAAAATGACAATTTTAAACAACAAATCAGCATGTACAACATTTAGATTTTAACCATTACTGTACGTACTTCAAACTATTTTGTCAGTAAATTGCCTTGAATTCAACTGTTTTATGTAGTATTAATGTATGTATTTGATCCTGTGTCTAACAGGGAGCCTCAAAGCAATATATAGATGTCATAAATGTTCATGAATAAATGCTCAATATATAGATGTTCAAGAATCATTGATAATCGGTATCTTGGAAGCTATGGATTTGGAAATTATTAGCAAATCAAGTATTTACTAGCGATATGGCGGCCATACTGGATTTTGGCGGCTGTTTTGGATTTTCTAAGTTGTTCCATCCAAATTGGCATGGCAATAAATGTAGAAAATGACACCCTGGAATTGTAAATTGGACATTCTTAGGCCAAGCTATTGGGCCCGGAGGGCTCACAACGTCCAAAATCAGAAATAGACCCCTCCCGAGGGGCCATCCACAAATTTTCTCGGCGGTACCAAGCAAATATTGAAAGGTGAGGTCTATCTACACAAGAATCTGCAGAGATACCAACCTCTGCATCGTAAATCGAAAGATTAGGCCAGTACACCTGTCTATCTTAAAGTAAAATGTACTATAGAATGATCAGATAATGTCCGCAATAGTATCTGGGGATCTTGAAATGCAGGTAATGAAATATTAGAAGTAACAAAATAATCAATTCTTGATAAACAATTGTGGGGTTGAGAGTAAAAAGTATACACTTTTTGATCTGGGAAGTGGGTTCTCCAAGGATCAGGCAAGTCATACAGCCTAATTAAGTCATGTACCACTTTAATATCCCCTGAATAAGTACGACTAGAGGAAGGCAATTTATCTAGATGGGGGTCTAGAGGCAAGTTCCAATCCACACCTAGAATAAAATAATAATTATAGTGAAATGTAAGGATTGAGATTAGCTCAGTATAAAATAATGCAGAACTATTATTCGGACCATAAAAGGATCCCAGAACATATTTAGTTTGGTAGATTTCGCCTGTAGCTAAACCATAACCCCCTTCTTGGTCTAAGATAAGTTTTGAAAGTTGAAAATCCACAGAATGGTCTAATAAAATTGCCACCTGAATCAGTTGTATATTTTCCAGCCATATACTAATCTGAAGTTGAATCTTTTAAACAGTCAATTTCAGATCCTAAAAGGTGCATCTCTTGTAAAAACATATTAAAACCCAGAGATTTTATATAATTAAGGATTGATGTCCTTTAGTCTTTGATCTAGCCCCTTTACATTCCATGAGGCTAACTTTAGATTAGTAACATTCATATTACAAATACTGATTTAAACCGGTACCAGCAAAAGGTAGCTATATTTAAGTTTCCAACATATATTATTATGCAGTGCTCCCTTACTGACCTTACCCTCCCAATAAGAAAAATCCCTGAATCGCTCTCCTGACTAAACCTTCCCCCAGTCCCGAAGACTGAACTGCTAAAATAATTGTAAACGGTAATGACCAACATCCGAGCTCCCCTGAACCTCAACCATTACATTTTTTTTTTATTTTTATTTTTTTCAATTGCTACTTTCTACCTTTCTGGCCTCCTCAGTCTGCTACCCTCTTGTCCCTGCATCTGGTCCGGGGATTCCAGCCACCGTCCGCCTCTGCCCAGGCATCCATATGCCCCTGCAGTTGTACCCTCCGCGGCAGGGCCACAGGGAGCCCCCCAAACTCCCCTACGGAACACGGATCCAGCCTGGGTGCCCGGCCACAGGGCGAAGCTCATGGACAGCCATCAAGCCGCTCAGCTGGGTGCCCGTTTTCGTCCCTTGGAGCCCAGGGTGTGCAATGACGTCGCCGAAGGGGGGCGTGCACGCGTCCGCATGTGCTCCCTCCGGACGTTTGCCCTCAGCTCCACCCCCTATGTGCAACGGAGCTTGTAGTCTCCTAGCCTCCACCAGGAGGCAAACACGCACAGACTACCGTGGACCCCCCCTCCCCAGAGAAGGAGAGCAGTCCTTCAGATGCTCAATCCTTCTCCTCCCCAGCCGACCAGAGACCCATGCTCGTTTCAGAACACCGATCGCCGGCGTGGAGTGAGGTGTAGCGACCAGCGCCTCAGCACCACTGGGTCGGCTAATCTCAACCACTATTAGTAAATAAACTATTATAGCTAGAACAATCCAACTAAAGATTAGTGTTTTGCCCTGAACAGAAGAGGTTATAATATATAAGTAAAATCAATCCTATAATGCATTTTGTGAAAATGGAGCTCGAGTTTTAAATCAGCACTGCATAATCCACAAACTCCAACCTGTTCATTCCTGGAGATTAGCAATAAATTAAACCTTGTCTTAAGGCTCTGCACTGCTAAAATAATCAATAGGATTTAGTTTCCATTAATCTAGTTACAAAAACTTAAAAAAAAAAAAAATGCAATAATTATAAATAAAAAGTAACCTTAAACACTGGGTAAGTTATAGCAGACACAAACAGTGAGATAAAATCCATTTTCAGAGACAGGTTACACGTTTCTCCTGCCAGATGAAACTTTTTAAAGGTGACCCTTTAAATTACACACTGCCTTATAGCTATCTCTTCATACTTATATTGCATAAAATAAAAGTTTACCTATATAAAAGTTGATCCACTTTGGTTATAAGTGTGTTCTCCCCTGTAATCTTTGTAAACACATTGTAGCCAACAAAAGAAATTAGAGAAGCCAGTCTAGCCTGCTCTGCCAAAATTAAAGAAAGGTGGAAAAGAGGGCAGGTCATAGTCCCAAGGAGAGGCACCAGACGCAGAGGGGCAAACCGTGACCCCCATATATGACTCCTTATACGATGCTGACAGTAATAATAAATTATCAAAATTTCAGAACAGCTGGATTAAGGGGGCCTTATATTATTTGGAGAGATTGTGTGATACACAATACCCATCCCCTTCAGCTGTGATAAATGTCCTCATAGTCAATGATCTGTGTCTTCTACCTATTATCCCTATTTAATGGGAAATGATAATGGCAGAAGCTCCTGGTACAAAACGTTGGCAACAAAGCCACAGATGCCTCTATCTTCCTTAACATAAATTATTCTGTGCTTGCCCGTGAGATGAGGAAATGAGTAGTGAGAGGACCCCCCTATTTAACAGGAAAGTCCCTTCTACCTTCTCAGCAGTTTTCCATGGGCCCCTGTACTGACATCTTTGTGATTTCGTAAAGAATGGGAACTTTAACTTTACCCCTATTTAACGGGAGGAGAATGGGAGGGATCTTGCAGTCCTGAAACCTGAAGCAGAGTTCCTAAGCCGCCTCTGCCCTCTTTATAGTCTGTCAGGCACGGATCACTTAAAACTAACACAGTATAGAGGAGTTCAACAGGCGTATATACAATCATCACATATACATTTTACCCCATCTTTAATTTAACCAAAATAATATTTAATATAATGCGGCATTATAGTTTCAGAGTCCCACATTTAACGGAGAAGAAAACTGGACATAGTAGCCATTAGCAAGACATAGTTTACCAGTAACCACACTTGGGAGACTTCAGTATCTAGCTATGTACTGTTCAGAAGAGACCGGTGGTGGAAAAGGGGTGTGGCGTGGCCCTTTATGTCAAAGAAAATATCAAAGCTACTGAAATTCAGAATACACACAAGGAGCCAGAAGAACTGTGGGTCAATTGGAAACAGGAAATGGGACAGCCATACAAACTGGGGTTGTGTACAGGCCTCCAGACCAGGGGGAGGACACAGACACGTTACTGTTAGAAGATATACAAAACATGACAGCTAAAGGTGAGGTTCTGATAATGGGAGACTTCAACATGCCAGAGACAGATTGGTCAATATCAGCAGGGACATCTGCCAGAACTAGACACATGGTGGATTCCCTGCAGGGGGAGGGCCTCAAACAACTGGTACAACAACCCACAAGAGACAGGGCTATCCTAGATCTAGTATTGACTAACAGGGAAATGATCACAGATCTCCAGGTAGAAGGTCACCTAGGTGCCAGTGACCATCACATGGTATGGTTCAATTTGGCCACTAGAACAAAATCATCCCATTTCAAGGCAAAAATATGGGACTTCAGAGGAGCTAACTTTGATAAGATGGCCAACAGAGTTGAGCTGGCCATGGGAAAAAAGAAATACATGTGAGGGGGTACATGCAAAGTGGGCAAGCATTAAAGATGCAATACTTGAAGCAACATCCCATTGTGTTAGTGAAAAAAGGAAGTGCAAAAGGAGGAGGAAACCACATTGGTTCTCAAACACAGTAGCAGAAAACGTCAGAGCCAAAAGGCTGGCCTTCAAGAAATATAAGAGAACGCAGCAGGATGAAGATAAGGACAGATCAGGAGGACCTGTGAAAAGGGTAGTGTGGTGATTGTGGGGGACTTCAACATGCCAGGAGTGGACTGGAGCACCCCAACAACCAGGAACAGAAGGGAGCAGGTACTGCTGGATGCCTTCCAGGACAGCTTCCTGCTGCAAATGGTCAGTGAACCAACCAGGTTATGGAATACCCTTGACCTTGTGCTGGCAAATGGGGACTTTGTGAGAGAACTTATAGTGGAGGAACCGCTGTCAGGGAGCCACCACCACTCAGTATGGCTCACATTGGATATGGGCAAGGAAGGAGGGAATCTGGCACAACAGTGCTGGACTTCAGGAGGGCCGACTTGGGAGGATGGGGGAAGTGGTAAAGGGTACCTGGCCAGAATTCAATCTAGTATGGACACTAACCAGAGGTGGGAGCTCATAAAGCTGAGGATAGTGGAGGCAACCAAAACCTGCTGCAAAGCCCAGAGCAAGAAGGCTAGGCTAAGAAACCGATCTGGTTGAGCAAGGAAGTCATGCAAAGGTAAGGAGGAAAAGAGCTGCCTTTAGGAGAGCAATGAAAACAGGAGGGGAGGACAGGGAGGAGTACTTAACAGAATCAAGGAGGTGACAAGGGCAGTAAGGGAGCCAAAGCATCTAGGAACTCAGGCAGGCACAAGGCATTAAGAAGGGGAGAAGGACTTCTTGGTACATCAGGGAGAAAAGGAGCTGTAAGGACCACATAGTAAGGATTAGGGAGAGTGGGGCTTGGGTATGAAAAGCGATAAGGAAGCACTAAATGAGTACTTCTGCTCAGTATTTACTAAAGAGAAGAGGGGGTGACACCCAAGGTGGAGAAATGGCAGAAGCAGGGTGGGAAGTGGTGACAGATGGGGAAATCATGGAGAGCAGAGTTCAGAGGTTTGAAGGCACTGAGGGTGGACAAGGTGCCAGCCCAGATGGCATCCACCCCAGGGTACTGAAGGAGCTGGCAGAGGTCCTTGCAGGACCTTGGCAGACCTATTTAATGCCTCACCACATTCAGGTGTGTACTCAGTACTGGAGGATGGCTCCATGTGGTGCCCTCCACAAGAGTGGCCCCAAGGATGAACCGGAAACTACAGACCAGTGAGCCTCACATCCATCGTGGGTAAGCTAATGGAGACTATCCTGAAGGAGAGGTTGGTGCCCTCCCAGAGGCCAAAGGACCAGGACAGCAGACAGCATGGTTTACACGTGGCAGATCCTGCCAAACCAACCTGGTCGGTAGTTTATGTGATTGGGTAACTAGGCAACTGGACAGGGGCCATGCAGTGGATGTCCTGTATCTGACTCCAGTAAGGCATTCACCAGTTCCACATGGAAGGCTGGGAAGGAAGTTAGTAGGCACAGGGCGGGTGCAAAGCTGGTGAGATGGGTAGAAAACTGGCTGCAGGGAAGGCAACAGAGGGTGGTGGTGGGTGGGAGCTCTCACACCCAAGGGCAGTGACGAGTGGTGTTCCACAGGGCTCGTGTTGGGACCAGTGTTGTTTGGGATATTCACTGCAGACATATCATGGGACATCAAGAGCAAGATCAGGCTGTTTGCTGATGATACCAAGGTAAGGCGGTGGTGGATGACCTAGGGGTTGGCAGGGGTTGCAGGACGATCTGGCAAAGCTTGAAACCTGGTCAGACACCTTGCAACTGGGCTTTAATGCCAAAAAGTGCAAGGTGCTGCATTTTGGGATGAAGAACCCAAGGAGGAGTTACCAGCTAGGGGTGCAGCTAGCCCAGACAGAGGAGGAGGAGAAGGATCTGGGTGTGCTCATTACAGGGTCAAAGAACAACTCGGCACAATGTAGGAAGGCAGCTGCAAGGCCAACAAAATGTTGGGTTGTAGTGCAAGGGTATATCCTAGGAAGGAGGAGGTGATTTTGCCACTGTATAGATCATTCGTTAAGACCACACCTGGAGTACTGAGTGCAGTACTGGCGTCCGTATCTGAAAGGGACATTAAGTTACTGGAGGGTGCAGCAGAGAGCGACAAAAGTTGATAAAGGGCTGGGGACTTATCATACGAGAGGAGGTTGAAGGAGTTGAACATGTACTCACTGAGGAGAGGAGAGGAGACAGGGGTGACATGATTGAAACCTTCAAATACATGAAAGGAATAAACAAGACAAGTACAGAGGGCTGTAAAGTAAGGGAGGGAGGGACACAGGTGCCATGATATGAGACTGGAGCGAGGGAAGGTTCAGGAGGGAGATGAGGAGACACTTTTTACAGAGAGGGTGGTGGCTGGGTGGAATGCGTTACCTCTGAAGTGGTATGCAGTAGAACAGTGGACTGCTTCAAGCGAGATGGGACAGGACAAGGGGAGGGCTACTGAAGGGGAAGGGTGAAGGGAGGGCAGCTGCAGAATAAAGTGCTAGCTGCACATTCGAAGCAGACTTGATAGACCTCTAGGCCTATCTGCTGGCAAATTTCAGTATGTTCAGATAAGGAGATACCAAACTCCCTAAGGGAAGCAGAGAAGGCAGTTAGGCAGGTAAAGGCCCAAACCAAGGAAACACTAGCACAGCAGTAAACGAAGGTGACATGACTTTCTATAGATACATTAGTGAAAGGGGAAAGTCCACAGGGGTATTGCTAAGATCAAAGGGGATAAGAGGGCATGTGAGGAGGAGGACCATGTAAAAGCATCTATCCTAAGCCAAGTTTGTGATGGAGCTGAAAAAGAGAATAGGTTGACTGCCCTGCAGAAAAGAGGAGAGACTATGTTGGCTGGGAGGAGAGGATACTTAATTTGCCCTGTAAATAGTTAGAGCCGATAAGTTAAGTGGCGTAACAAAACATGCAGCAGCTGCTGGAGCTGAGGACTGAGGATGCGAGGTCTGACCACTGCTGCAGTGGATCGCGGGATGCAATCGACAGGGTTTCCCCTTTAAGACTGTATGGCCGGTCTGTAATCCCCCTGGTCCCTCTGTAAATAATCCGGGACTGTATGTGGCTGGAATGGAGAAAAGTAGAGAGAGGGGCCCACCTACAAGAGAGCTGTGGCGGAGTTCAGGGGACGCTTGCTGGTCAGGACGAGCGCAGATGCATCCTATGCCCCATTGTGATGGAGGATTGTGTCGGCCAGGTCTGCGAGGGGGGTCTGCACGTTGGAAGGTGATTTGTGCGGCCTAACCTCGCAGAATGGAAAAAGGTACCCAGTCTCTTTTTTGGGGGGAATAGGAGAGGAGGAATATGTATCCCTGTACTGAAGGCAAGGATTTCCAATTCAAGTTTGGCAGTGCCGGGGGTGAAGAGGAGCCACCGCTTCGGCCAATTTACGAGGTATTACTGTGAGAGATCAAGAGAGGAGGAGGTTAATGCAGCCTGTAGCCTTCGGTCCCTCGCAGTGCCAAATGAGCAGGGTAACGAGGTCTTTACTCAGGGGCGCTACGCGTTGTAATTGAATCACGGGCCTAGCCTGGTGAGAAGGGAGGAGGTAAATGAGGAACCAATCTAATGAAAGGAAATGAGGGTTGGATGCATATGAGTGCTGATGTACACAAGAACGGCTGCAAGAGGGACAGAAGAGATCATTGCTGTGGCGAGAGGGATCACCAAAGGGTAGGTGGGTAAGCATGATAATGTTGCTGAACACAGAGAGAAGGGGACATTATGGGATCAAGATTAAAGGGGCACCTAAATGAGAGGAAGGATGAGAGAGTGGTGGAAAGAAAGATTATAACAACCGGGTGGGAGAAAAGGTTGATCAAAACTGTTTTTATATCAAGCCCTTTAGAATAATCATAGGAGAAGAACATACAGGTTCTAGAAATGTATGTTTCGAAGAGGAAAGGAGGATTGGGATGTTTATAGTTGGGGGGCAAAGTTCAGATGTTATATGTTTGTGTTTAGAGTTAGATATGTCTGTTAGGTCCACACAACGGTACAAAATAAGAAAAGAAAGGCTATATGTTAGACTGATCATGGTATGAACCTTGATTCAAAGATGGGACAGTGGCACTTAATATTAGGATGGATCAGAAAAAGAGGGTGAATATTGTCTTGTGGAATGTTAGGGCTTCTCTTCCCCGATTAAGCGCACCAGTCTTTTGACGGCTCTTAGGAGGGTACGGGCTCAAGTTGCCTTATTACAAGAAACCCATCTGACTCCTGCGGAGCATCAGAAGCTGGTGAGGAGCTGGGTGGGGTCATGCTATGCTGCCTCCTTCTCTTCGCACAAGAGGGGGGTGGCGATACTGATACACAAGCACCTGCCCTTCAAGGTCACAAGAGTGGTGCAAGATAAGAGTGAGGGGAGATATGTGTTTGTGGAGGGAACGCTACATGGATCACAGATCACTCTTGGGAGTATTTATGCTCCTGCTGTGTTTGAGTCCTCGTATTATCGGTCCATATTAGACTTGCTTATAAGAGAGCAGTTCCAGGGGCTGATAATGGGTGGGAATTCAATTGCACCCCAGACCCAGTCATGGATCACTCGGGAGGCAGGGGCAGGGGAAGCGATGAAACAATGGAGGAAGGCCTTGAGACTTAGATATGCTAGGATGCATGGTGAACAGCCAACCCCACACTCAGGGAATATACTTTTACTCCAACCCACACAAGACATGGTCCAGGTTGGACCACATCTACATTGATGGAAGCTGGTATCACAAGATGATAGAGATTAGACATGGGCCCATACATATTTCAGACCATGCCATGGTGATTATGGCAATAGAATTTGAGACCAGCAGATTAAAACCAGCTTCATGGAGATTCCCCACTGTACCTGCTGGGGAAAGAGGAGTTCCGGACCTTCCTAAAAGAGCAGATGGGGAGTTATGTGGAGTTTAATAGAGAGACCGCACATTCCAGGCAGGTGTTCTGGGATGCGGGAAAGGCCTATCTAAGGGGGGCTATCATAGGCTATGTGGCAAGATATAAGAAGGAGCAGCTTAAGCGCCAGGAACAGCTGTACCGGCAGGTTAAGGAGCTGGAGAGTAGAGCAGCTGAAGGGTGGAGAGGAGGTTATACAGAGATTGGCAATGGCAAGAGTGACACTTAATAATATGCTAGCTGAGCAGGCGAGAAATCAGGTTTGGTCTGTGAAGCACAAGTTCTATGAGTGGGATAATAAACCAGGACCCCTGCTGGTGAACCTTATTAGGGGCAGAAGGGGGGGGCAGCGAGAGTTCAGGAGATTCGAGGGGAAGGAGGCGTCCTAGTCAGAAAAGCCCCAGAGCTATAGGGGATAGGTTTAAGGCATTTTATCAGGCCTTATACAAAGCCGAGTGTGAAGGTACAATGGATAGAGCAAAGGAATTCTTAGATAAGATCAAAATTCAGGGAATTACTGAGACGCAGAGGAAGAGAGTAGGTAGAAATCTCCAAGGAAGAGATTAGAGTGGCTATACAGCACATGAAGCCAGGCAAGGCTCAGGGCCAGATGGCCTCCCAGCCGAGTTTACAAGGTGATGGGTCAGGAAGTGGTGGACCTGCTTTGGGAAGTTTTCCAGGAGCCCAGGAGGGGAACCCACTGCCTTCTACCATGGAGGCAGCGATGATATGTGTTATACGAAACCGGAAGGAATCCCCAGGACTGTGCCGCATACAGCCTATATCTCTGCTAAATGTAGATGCCAAGATCTATGCTAAGGTTCTGGCCGCCCGACTGGACATGTTGCTACCACGGATAGTACACCCAGATCAAGCGGGTTTCATACAGGGTAGGCATTCCTATCATAATGTGAGGAAGGTTTTAAATGTGGTGCATTGCTCTTCTCGGCGGCCGGGAATGACAGCGGTTTTGTCCTTGGACGCCGAGAAGGCTTTTGATCGAATGGAATGGGGATACCTTTTTGAGGTGTTAGCCAGATTTGGATTGGGTGAAAGATTTATTGGTATGGTTAGGGCTCTATATAGATCCCCACAGGCCACGGTACTGGTCAGTGGTGTGCTGTCGAAGGGGTTCTCATTGTTTAGAGGGACGAGACAGGGATGCCGCTCTCCCCATTATTATTTGACTTGGCAATTGAGCCTCTGGCCATAGCCATCAGACAGAATCCACAGGTCAAAGGAATAATGGGTGATGAAACAGCATAAAATGTCGCCTACACTGGATGACATGATATTATATATGTGACCCAGAGAACTCTATGCCCCTTTATTAGAACTTAGAGGAATTTGCCATCTTCTCGGGATATAGGATAAACCTGGATAAGTCAGAGGTAATGTACTTAGGGAAGGGGATGGTAAGAGGGAAAGAGCTGTGGGGTTTGAGGGAGGTCAGCTCACCCTTTAAATACCTAGGGGTGAATATTGGAAAGACCATCCCAGAACTTTACGCTTTAAATTACACTCCACTGGCTGGGGGCATTGTATAGCGGAAATGAGGAGGTGGAGAGCATTTCCGCAGTCTTGGATAGGGCGAATGAATTTAATAAAGATGAACATCTTACCAAGGATCCTCTACCTGCTGCAGATGCTTCCAATGGGTCTGAGTAAGAGGGATAATAGGAAACTGGAGAAGGGCTTCTCTGAATTCCTATGGCAAGGGAAAAGAGCTAGAATCAGCTTGGGCAGGCTAAAGGCCAATCCAAAGGGGTTAAACTTCCCTGACATGAAGAGCTATTACCTGGCTGGCAAATGAGAATCGTCAAGGACTGGGTAGCTAGAACCGAAGCAGCTAGCTGGATGGAACTGGAAGAAATGGAGGCCCGGGGCAGGTTGTCGGCATACTTAGCCAGAGGAGGGAAGAAGGCATATGTTGCTCAGTCTCAGATAAACCCCTTAGTGTTAATGGTCTTGGAGAGCTGGGCACAGATTAAGAAAGCTTTGGGAAGCAAGGATGTAGAAATGGTACTTCTGCCGCTAGATGGGAATCCCTTTTTTTGCCCTGGACTGGAGGACCCAGGATTTGAGGAATGGAACAATAGAGGGGTGCAGTGTGTAGGGGACCTTCTGAGGGGAAGGACATATGCTCTTTTCAGGAGCTTAAGGAGACAAGAGGGGTACCCAATAGTCACTTGTTTCGATTCTTCCAGGCCAGGGACTACTGTAAGCAGGTAAGGAAGCAAGGGATGCAGACACCCCGACTAGAACAGTTAGAGACCCTGGTGTGCAGAGCCAGGAGAGACCCCAAGGGGATGGTAGGGCTATGGTCCATATTATTCGAGACAATCTTCGAGATATGACAAGTAATACTAGAAACTTGTGGGAAAAGGACCTGGGGCTCTTAATTTCAGACTGCAATTGGGGAATTATGTTAGAAATGCACATGGGGCTATTACTGTCCAACAAGTATAAAGAGTCAGCCTATAAATTTACCCATAGACTCAACTGCCCCCCAGTGGCCCTACACAGGTATCAGCCGGAAGTGTCTGATATTTGCAATAGGTGCAAAGAACAGAGGGTACATACTTCCACTGTTTCTGGGCATGTCCTAGATTGCAAATTTTCTGGAAAAAGATAGCACAGTCTATGAGTGGAAATATAGGGTCGGACATACCTCTCAACCCAATTGACCTACTGTTTGGCATAGAGACGGGAGGGGAGAGGTGGTCCCCATATGAAAATGGGTCAGGGTCTTACTTACATGAGCCAGACAGATGATCCTGAATACCTGGGTGTCAGCAAGGATCCCTCCATTGGCAGTGGCGCTCCCTAACTTTAGGGTCTCTGATCATGGAAAAGAGGTCCTACCAGATAAGGGGTAGAATAGAGACATTCATGTCCACATGGAACCCCTTTCTGGCAACATTATCTGTAGAGGAAACACTGATTCTACAGATGGGGACTTAAGATCCCGATGGTGGGGCCATCAGTGAAAAGAGGAAAGGGGTATTCAGACCATTCAGCATTTTAATTAAATTCAAGGTTATGATCCAGTGAAAGCCATAGAATAATCTAATTGTTCAGACAGCATACGTTATTTGGGATATGTGGACCTATGTAAATAATTATTAGAGTTTTAAATAATTATTTGAGTTTTAAATGTACACAGTTGTGTTTTTAATAATGCCTGTAATTGTTTTTACATGCATAAAATTTCAATAAAAGATTTAAGCAAAAAACAAAACAAAAAACAGTCTGATATAAAATCATTCTGTAAAAGCCAGGCTGAAGAGGTGGGCTTTTAGCCTCTGCTTGAAAGTAACAATCCGAGGGGTCTCCAGACTGCAGATGGAAGCGCGTTCCACAGGGTCAGCCAAGAGACACACTGGAATGCTCAGTCACTGGATGTCTTGAGCTGAACCCTGGGAACATTCAGGCAGACCCCTGAAGAGGAGTAGAGGGAGCAAACAGAGGCTGTAGGTATCAGAAGCTCCGGACAGGTAAGCAAGGGCCCAGTCCATATAGGGACCTTATAGGTGAGCAAGCCCACCTTGAAAAGGACCCTCCACCTGACTGGCAGCCAGTGCAAGGCATGTAGGACTTGGGTCATATGACAGGATCTGGGCAGACCTGTCAACAACCGTGCCGCTGTGTTCTGCACCAGCTGCAGCTTGCGGAGGGTCCCTCCTGTGACCCCGAAAAAGGTTTAGAGGTAAATAATAGAGGTCCCATATATGCACATAAGTATTAATCTAAGAGTTGTATTACTCTTTGTGTAAATATGGTACAAATTCACATGGATTCCTTACCCACTCTACTATGCTGAGTATGCAATGATTCCATTGATAAGTGGTAATGTGCCCATGCAAATCAAAGTCTTCATATAAATGGTCTCTACTAGTGGACTGTTCTTATGTTATCTTGAAGAAAACCTCAAACCTGATAAGAGACATTTGCACTAGTGGATCCAGTCAGAGGGAGCATTTACCAGCATGAATAATGAGACAAGGAGATACCCCCCAAGAGTGAGTACAGCCAGGATGCAAAAATACCTCCCAATCAACAAGCAGCAGCTGTTGATAAAGGGGACAATAAATCAGCAGGAGACAACATGACTTCAATTACCAGAATGGGTGTCAGCAGGAGACAACATGACTTCAATTACCAGAATGGGTGTCAGCAGGAGACAACACGACTTCAATTACCAGAATGGGTGTCAGCAGGAGACAACACGACTTTGGTTACCAGAATGGGTGTTGTGAAGAAGTCCAAGAGTTGCCCGCTTCGTAGAGGAAAGATAAAAAGGGGCATGAGGGGTAGGAAGAGGAAAGCCATATTATGGGGATGGTCATCAAGGGAACTCACAGGGACAGGAGCTACAACAGAAGACCCCGGGGGAACAGGAGGTAAAACAATCCCTTGTTCTAAAATACATAATTATAATCCTACCCAATTGAACTAGCAATATTAGAAAAAGGACTCATGTTTATTTATTTATTTCAGATTAATACCTTTGAGCTGGGAGGGCTCTTTTACAAAGGTTCCATATCAAATGGACGAGAGACAATTGTACATAAACTCGTTACAGAACAATAGGAGTACGCAATAGGTTACAGAACATTAGGGGTACACAAAAGGTTACTGAGCATTAGGGGTACTCAATCGGTTTCTGAACATTTGGGGTTCACAACAGTTTACAGGCAGTCCAGGTAGCAGACAAATAGGCCTCAGTTAAATAAAAATAAAAAAACAAAACATGGAAGGAGACAAACAGATGTTTTTTCACATGGAAATGTGGAAGCAGCCTGGAAGGGCTTTGTCACAGAGTGAGGAAAGTGAAGGTGAGCGGAGAGTTGGGTTAGGTGGGCAGTGGCCGTAGGGCTCTGTCAGGGAGGGGGGTGGAGAGAAGTGGGTGGAGGAAGAAGGCAAGGGGAGGTGAACAGAGGGATGTAAGGTTAAGGAGAGGAGCAGTCACGGAACGTTTTCACCTGCAATCATGTGTTATTTTGGGCCAGAAGGGTTAGTAGTTCTCGTTTGAGAGGTCCGATTTTTGTGTGCTCCATGGTGGAAGTAGGGAGTTCATTGAGCCAGGTGGGCCCTCAATAGGAGAGTGAACGCTATGCAAGGCAGGTTCTTTTGAATGGGACATGTAGATCATCCTTAGTTGAGCTCCTGGTGACTTTTGAGGAGTTGGCACTCTGGAACAGTGCGTGGTGGAGTTGGGAAGTGAGACCCAGTAGGGCTTTTTTGCCAATAAGGCATGTTTGATACTTCGCTCTAAGGTGTAACGGGAGTCAACCAGTAGAGGAGTAGACGGCGCAAGTATGAGTTCGGTGTTTAGCCCCCAGGACCAGGCGGCAGGCCTTATTGATGAGTACTTTTACTCAATTTAGGGCTGAGTCATTGGCAGCACTGTATATGACGAGGGCATAGTCAATGACCGTCAGAACTGAGCTCTGAGTAACTAGGCTTAGTGCTTCATGGGTCATGGCTTGCCTGTGTCTACAGAGGATTTATAGTTTAATATTAGCAGATTTGACAACATGGTCTATGTGGTGCACGAAGGACAGAGTGTCATCAATGTGCACCCCGAGATATTTAAATGTTGAGACTTGTTCAATGCAATCCCATTTATTACTATAGATAGCTAGCAGGGTTCGACAAATCCCATAGCCCGACGTCCTGGGCTACCAGTTCTCATCCAGGGACAAGCACTTTTAGCTGAGCTTACCGTCCGTGAGCTCAGTACTGCTGTTTAAAGTAAAAAACAATTTTCCTGTGCAGTACCAGCTTCCTCCTGTAGGGCCACTGTTCCAGCCATTCCTGTTGTTGTCTAACCCACCACAGCGGCGCCACATGATCAGTGGGCTTAGAGCTAGCAAACACCAGGCGGGAGCAAGTGGCGGCCACGAGGATACAGAGGAGGATCAAGTCACCAGCCTGGCAGGTGTGGCAGTAAATCAGTGATCGGGCTCCTTTCGGTAAGTGCCATGGCCACGGTGTTGATTTGGTTGGTGAGGGCAGATTGAGACGTGCTCAATCACATCTTTAATTCCGTCACGAGAAAGAGTTGTACACTCGTGCAGTGATTGTGTTTTTTGGTGTTTGTCGTCGGTGAGTAGACTGTTGAATTTTAGTCCCAATAAACAGAGACCACTGGCTGTCATGATTTCTTTGTTTTCTGTGTGGAGCATATGAAAAAAAATATTTTTTGAATTGAGCAGCAGTAAAAAATTAGAGTGTGGAGTAAGGAATGAGAACTAAGGAGGTAGTGTGTGAGTGAAGAGCATCGGTGGGGGAGGAGAAGGGGTGGAAGCCGTGGCGTGGAGGCAGCGGTTTGATTCATTAATGTAAATGCCTTTAACCTCACCAGACTAAATCATCTTCATGCCAGACAGTGCAGCTCACACACACACACACGAGCGACAAAGGAGGAGAAGGGTAAATATTCAGGAGAGAACGACTGCTTTTTGTGTTTCCTCCTAACAGAATAGGCATAAGCCATTATTTTTACAAATAACTTGAGATTTAATGAATAACAACTTGCTTAAAAAATAAATACATAGTAAAAAGGCCTAACTGGAGGTACAGAAACAAAAGAGAGACTCGGGAGGGGGGATGCTTAACTTTGTGTTTGCTCTTGTGACTGCAGTACACATGTGATGAAAAAAAATAACTTAATAGAGAGAGGAGATGGACCAGGGATCCTTGAGAATGAGCAAGCAGCAGTAAACGCTATAGAGGCAAAGCGGAGAGCAAGAATTGAACTTTTTGCTGCCTAAAAAGAAAAGGCACTGGGCAGAATACAAGTGTAACTAAGTGAAAGACAATCAGAGAAACAAAGGCAGCAGTAAAGGAGGAAGAGAGCAAGGGGGCTACGAAGCTTTGTGTTGTTGCCCATAAGTAAATGGCAAGTCTAATTGCTAGTGCCTAAGGAAAATAAATAAAATGCACTGGACTACCACTTGAAACTCAGGGACTACCATTTTTGGCAAGGCCAGTTGTCCTGGACTAGCATGCCATTTTGAAATTTGTCGATCCCTGGTGGGTAGGCGTGTGAATGAGTGGTGGAGACTTTGTCCAAGAAGATCAAAATTACCGTAGATGCGTAATTTCCATATCATCCTGGACATGAAGTTTCCACCACCATTCACACTAATGGGAGAGTACCAGCTAATAACTCCCCGAGAGGGTGGCAGGAGAGACCAAGAGCTCATAATTTTAGACAGAAGTCCATTCACAATGGTTCTGCCAAATGAGAGATGTCGCCTGGCATGGACATCCAGGGCATAGTGCTTGACGAAGTATGCACTGAGCTCCAGGTAGCCGCATTGCAAATATCTGCAATGGGCACGTTGCAGATTTCCGCCAGAGATGCCGCGACTGCTCTAGTAGAGTGAGGGTACACTCTGCCCTCCAGCTTAACCAGTGCCATGGAATAACAGTGGCGAAGGCATGCCACCAGCCATGCTGAAATGCATCTGATAGCGATAGGCTGACCCAGCCGGGTCTCATAGAAGGAAACAAACAGTTGTTGAGCTTTGTGAATTTCTTTTGTTCTATCTAAATAGAATCGCAGAGCTCTTTTGACATCCAAAGAATGAAGAGTACGCTCTCCCTCATTTTGGAAGTTCGCAAAGTAAGTAGGTAGGACTAAAGGTTGGTTTAGATGAAATTCTGAAACAACCTTAGGAGAAAACTTAGGATGGGTCCTAAGAACTATTTTGTCTTTATGAAACACAGTATACGGAGGGTCTGTGACCAAGGCATGTATTTCAGAGACCCTGCGGGCCGAGGTAATAGCCACCAGGAAGGCTGTTTTCCAAGTGAGAAATTTCAGCTCACAGGTAGCTAGGGCTCGAAAGGCTTTCAAGTGAGCATGTCTAGTACAAGATTAATGTCGCAGGCTGCGACTGGACATCTGATAGGAAGTCTGGTATGCAGAATACCCTTAAGAAACCTCAACTACAGGTAACTGAGCCAGTGACAAGGAAAGTACTGGCTCATGACAGGCTGATATGGCACAAAGGTAAAATCTGACTGTAGAAGTATTGATGATCTGAATTTGAGAGGTCTAAAAGATACCTAGAACTTTGTTTGGTGGGCAGGAAAAAGGATTCAAAGGGATCTTGCACACCAGAGAAAAAGCATCCATTTGCTGTGTAAGCTTTTCAGTGGCTGGCTACGCGCGTACAAGAATATCTGAGACTCCATGAGAGACATTGAACCCGTTTACTTCTATCTCTTTAGGAGCCAAGCGTGAAGGTGAAGCGACCTCAGACTGGGATGGACCATAGGCCCCTGAGTCAGAAGGTTCATCTGAAGGGGAAGCGCTTTCGGAGGGGTTTCCAACATACTGTTGAGTAACGGAAAACATATCTGTTGAGGCCAGTAGGGAGCAATGAGGGATCATTTGTCCCCCCGGGACTAACTTTGAGGAGCACCCTCTGAATTAGAGGAAGAGGAGGAAAGGCGTACAAACCATTTTGTCCACTGCAGCCTGAATACATCTTGACAGAAAATGCCAGGCCCTGCATTTCTGGAGCACAAGAGAGGTAGTTTTGTGTTGAGTGGGGATGCAAAAAGGTCCAGGTCTGGAGTTCCCCACTTTGCGAATAGTGACTGAACTACAGCTAAGTCTAGAGACCACTCGTGAGGATCTGTCTCTGTTCTGCTGAGACAGTCTGCCAATTCGTTCTGCACTCCCGGCAGGTAGACCGCCTGAATTAGAGCCTCGTGCTCTAGACACCAATCCCACACTCTCATCGCTTCCCTGCATAAAGGGTAAGAGTGTGCACTGCCCTGCTTGTTGATGTAGTACATCACTGCTTTGTTGTACATTGGAAGGAGAATGTTCTTGTGACAGAGAATGTCCTTCAAAGCCCGGACTGCATAAAGGATGTCTCTCATTTCTAGGACATTTATGTGAAGCTGGGACTCGTCCTGAGTCCACGTACCTTGAGTGTGGAGATTCTGACAGGGAGCTCCCCACCCCATCAGGGACGTGTCCGTGGTAATTGAAATCTGATGATTCGGGGAGCAAAGGGATACTCTTCCAGAAGACTGTCCTCTTGCGACCACCAGGTGAGTGACCTCTTCAGAGGTTCTGTCACCTTGATGAGAAAGGACTGAGGGTGAGTGGTTGGGGACCAATGAGTACTGAGCATCCATTGAGAGGTTCTCATGTGGAGGCATGCTAGGGGTACAGTGAACACCGAGGATGCCATGAGACCCAGCATCCGTTGCATCGAGATAGCTCAAACCGAGCTGTTCTCTCTGATGTATCAGGCCATCTGTAGGATATCGCTCCTTCTGTCCTCTGGTAGAAAAGCTTTCGCAGAGGAGGTGTCCAGAAGAGTTCCTATGAAAAGGAGCTTCTGGGAGGGCTGCAACTGTGACTTCTTGAGATTTAGCAGGACTCCCATGGACATGAGAAAGTCCGAGGCCGTGGCTACGGCGTCAAGAGTTCCTTGCTTGGAAGGGCTTGCTAGAAGCCAGTCATCCAGATATGGGAACGCCTGAATTCTGATCTTTCTGAGGTGCGCTGCGAGAATTGCACAACACTTTGTAAAGACTCGCGGCGCCGAGGATAGCCCAAAGGGCAGGACTTTGAACTGAAAATTCTGGCCCAAAGCCACAAATCATAGGTATCTGCAACGCTTTGGGTGGATGGGAATATGCTGGTAAGCATCCTGCATGTCCAGGGAGGCTAGCCAGTTGTGCTGATGAAGCAAAGGCAACAGGGTTCCTAGCGAAATCATTTGAACTTTTCACGGGAGAAATTTGTTCAATTGTCTGAAGTCAAAATGGGGCGCATGCCCCGGTTTCTTCAGAACCAGAAAGTAGTGGAAGTAGAATCCTTGTTCCGTTGATCCACGGAACCATTTCACTACCCTGTTGTTCAGAAGGCCTTGTATCTCGTGAATAGAAGCTCTGACTGAAAAACTGACAGCCTGGGCATTCGTTTGGGGGACGATCCGGAGGGGCCTCTACAAGATTGAGGGAATACCCTCAGCGGATTATTCAGAGAACCCATTTGTCTGATGTTATGGACTTCCACTGGTTGTAAAGTGAGTCAGATGACCTCCCACTGAGAAGAGTCCCCTTGGGCAGCTGAGGTGGGACTTGGGCCAGAAACTCAGAAGGCGGCACTGGGTGCTTTGGGCCCTTGTGCTTTCTGTTGCATTTCCTTTTGAGGGTTGAGGCTTGATTTTTATTAAACCCTTCCTGCCCTTGCCTCAAAAGGACTGCCGGTTGTGAAATTGGCAGCTTATTAACACCCCCGAGAAGGAGAGCGGAACAGGTCAAGCTCAATTTAATGGCTGACCTAGTCTTTTGTGTGGCCTCTAGAGCTTGCTCTGCTTGTGGACCAAAGAGATACATACCGTCGAAGGGTAACGCCATGACCTGGGCATCATTCGTGAAACCAGAAGTGCGCAGCCAAGAGTGACAGCGGGTACAAATGTCCGCCGCCGCTCGGGAGGCAGTATCGAAAGCGTCCATAGCTACTTTAACCTGCTGGTTGTTGGACTCGATACCTCTGGTAATGGTTTGAAGAAGCTCTGAATTAATGTCCGACTCTGGTAGAGCTTCTACCATTTGTTTGAGTGAATGCCAAAGAACATACTCATATTGAGAGAAATAACCTTGTTAGCTGGCAATACGCATACCAAGGGTGAATGCAGCAAAGACGCTCTTACCTAAAGTATCTATTTTACGAGATTCTTTGTTTATAGGTCGGGCTGTAGTAGCCTGAGGAAGGACGACCTTATCATTCTCTGCCAAGACCACAATAGGATCCGCAAAGGCTTGGGAGGCCAAAATGGGTCGATCCTTGGGAGCAGCGTACTTTCTGTCTATGGACTTAGCCAAAGAAGGAATGAGAGCGTGATTATTCCATACCATTTGAGAAAGCGTCTCAAAGGAAGGCTGAACCGGGGGAGTTAAATCCATATGGATCTCCGGGACATTAAGGTATTGGAGCCTTGAAAGTTTCCCAGGATCGATATCTGTAGTCTGGAGAGAAAGAGTGGAATTCAAATTTTTCAGCAGAGACTTAAATGAGAGGTCCTTGACGACAGGCTCTGCAACAGGATTAGGCCCTGTTCCTTCCACGTCATCACCCAGCCTAAGGTCTGGGTCAGGCTCAATATCATCTCCTGACAGCCCATGAGGGGCTGCATGGACAGGAAAGGAGCGACAATCAGCAGGAAAAGAGGAAGGAAAAGGGTTCAGAGTCGAGGAGCCCTGAAGACTAGAAGATGCCACCTCAAGCCTCGGCACCGAGAAAGACCGACACTGCCTGATCCGGCACCATGCATGGCGCCAACAGAGCCTTAGGCGTGACAAACCACAGCTCCGACACACCAAGCGGCGTCAAGAGCGCTGGTATCCACTGAAGCCGAAGGAGCCAAAATCAACACAGGGCTCCGAAAACTAGGATTTAAGGAGAAAGAAGGAAGAATACCAGGAGATAGAGGCAACGGTGTGGCCCCCTGCGCCGCAGCCATGTGAGGGGGGGAAAACACCCGAGCGTGGAGTTGACAGCACCAATGAAGGTGCCGCACGACTAGGGAGGCCCAACCGCCCTACCCGATCCCTGAGGCTGGAGTGACCAGGCCAGGCAGCTGGACCCACCTCCGAGCCCACTGCTATATCAGAGCGGCCCACTGATGAAACTGCTCATCTGAAGCCCTACCAGAAGGCAGGGAAGGGCTCCGATGTCGAAGAGGTTGGTGACCAGAAACAGAAACCGGCCAACTCCCTGGCGAGACCGGCAACAACCCCAATAGACCGACCGTCGGCCAGCGCGAACATACCAGAGGGTGACCTCGAGTGATGCCTTCTCTTTGACCTGTGGGAGCTAAGAAGAGCTCGTGCCTGTCACGGTGCACTAGGTGCACATGGGTGGGACACACAACACAGTTACTGCAGGGTCCCCCCGCCATAACTCACGTCCCCCAGTGCATAGCACTCGGCACGATTTCGTGCCTTTGTGAACCACGTGGAGTGTGGACATGCCCCTGACCCACGCATGGCATGTAGCTGCCGTGCAGATGGGGGATTGGGTACGCATCTGCATGTGCACAGATGGTGAATGCCACAGGACCCCTGCTTCGCAGTATCCACAGGTAGGGATGCCTATGAGCCTCAGATACCAGCGCGTAGGGATCGTGTATAGGGCCCATTGTGATCAAAACATCTGATAAAGGGGAAGCCATCATAATATGGGACACAGCTAAGCATGAAAGAGAAATATTGAATCAGTTCAGTAATAGGAAATTTTATATTTCACTGTCATGCAACCCTACAAATAGTTTTAAAAAAGATATGTAAGCAATAAGACATAAATAGTTTTAAAAAAGACATGTAAGCAATAAAACATGACGGGATGCATGGTACAGATATCACACGCCCAGGGGCATAGTGAAGCACGAGGCCACAGGATGAGTGCCTTAAGCCCCTGGAAGTGCAGTAATTTATTTATTTAGCCTTTGTTTACCAGGTTAGCACACTAGACAAAACAAATGCCTATATTCAGGTGCGACCTGGGAGATTACAAGGAATATGCATACAGGACAGAAGTTTACAGTATATCAGAGATAAAAAATACAGCACAAAATAGCAGGGTATTACAGACTGGCAGGTAAAGAACATCACATAACATCATAAAACAGCATACAAGAACAACATCAGCATGGCAGTCAGGTTAGGATCTCCCCGTTGGAATCAGGAAGGTGACCTGTCAGTAATGATTGAAGTACAACACTTGTAGAGATGGGGACAGCTGTGCGCCTTACTTACAACTACAGACCGAGGTGAGCTTCAGATGATCCCAGAGGGAGTTTGTTTTTTTTTTTTTTCCTTCTCCACCCTCCGTGCTCACTGGTCCCCCACTCCTTCGAGCTCTACAGGCTCCCTTCAGCCCCACTGTCCTTACCCAGCCCTCCTCTGGTCCCCGTATGGCAGCCGATCCCCGGGATATCCCGGCGTATCCCTTTGCCAGGCGGGTCCCCCTCCTCCAAGGGGGAAGGCACCGAGGAGAGAGGGGATGACACCAGCACACTCACTACTAGGGCCCGGGGATGCTGCTGAGGAGCAGGAGGCCCTGGGAAGGCCTGGAGGTACTCAGGGGAACGGAGAGCCGTCATCCAGTGGCCAGCAAGCAATTTTTCCCTTTTTCTGTTGGGGGCAGCGTAGTGACGTCACAGCATCGCCGACGTCCGCCTCCTCCCCAGTTGGCATTTTGGGGCCATGCATCCTGTGATACTCCCAGCCTCTGCTAGGAGCCAGCAAGCGCCCGGATCAGTCCTACCCCGGAGAAGGCTGTCGCCGGGGCGCTCAATCCTTCACCCCGGCGAAGCCTCCAGCGACCCGTCGCATTCCCTAACCCGCCCGGTCGCCGCATTGCAAGCAGAAATCCAGCTGCTGCGCCTAACGGCCGCCACCCAGAGGAGTTTCTAAAGTATGAGTGGGTAGTGGCAGTGCGAATGTGCAGGAAGGGAATTCAACAGCCTGGGTGCATATCTGCAAATGCCCAGTCACCCATTTCCGCATGGGTTTTTGGAACCAGAAACATGGCTGTGCCATTTGACCGTAGTGGGTATGAGGAATTAGCAGACTTAAAGAGCTCTGCAAGGACAGGAGGGGTAGCAGTTCTAACAACACTGTCAGTGAAACATCCTAGAACAAAGTTTCGATTATACCTTGGGGGAAGCCAAACAAGTTTGTTATAAAGGTCACAGTGATGGGTGAGTCAAGGAACAGAGGGGGCAAAACGGCAAATACTGTTGTAGATTATGTCCCATTTAGAGAGGCTGGACTTGGTGGCATGCATAAAGGTAAAAAGCCCAAAACATAGGGAGGAGCACAACTTTAGCTAGGGCAAGTCAAGCAGATGGCATGAGATTGTTTTTTGCTCTAATGCCAGGCCCAACTTGCAGTTTGTAGCCTTACAGACATTTCGGATGTGCAGAGAGAAGTCAAGTTGCGGGTCAAGGGGGACTCCCAGGTATCTGAGGGAGTCAGCAACCCTCACAGAGGATCCATCAGCACCACAGATACTCAGGAGGTCGGAGGATGATTTTATCTTAGCCAGGGACCCAAAAAGCATAGCCTGAGTTTTTTTAAGATTCAGGGCTAGTCGGTTAGCATAAGCCAGGACTGCACGTTGGTAAAGTCAACATTTAGGTGACAGTCGACACTAATGTCCTGAGAGTTGGTTAAGATCACTAGGTGCTCAGCATAGAAGTGGCAGTAACATGTGCCGGAGCAAGGGGCAGATCATTAACAAACAGGGAGAAAAAAATGGGACCTAGGACAGACCCCTGAGGTACCCCAGACTTTACAGGAGTGGGCTCAGAGAGAACTCTATTGAACTTAATAAGTTGCTGCCTACCATGAAGGAAGTTTGCGAACCAAGCAAGGGCAGGAGCAGACAGGCTAAGAGATCGGTGTTTCGAACACAGGAAAGTGTGACCCACCAGATCAAAGGCCTTAGAAAGATCAATAAAAATTGCTCCTGTTAATTTACCTTGATCCATGGCGACTCTGCCCTCTGAAGTAACCTTAGCAAGGGCAGAAGACATGCTGTAACCCTTGCGGAAGCCATGTTGTGCAAGAGATAATAGCTCATGACTCTGGATATATTCAGTTATCCAGGATGCAACCACTTTTTCAAGTAGCTTGCTGATGGCAGATGGCAGATAGGATGGCTATTGGCCGGTAGTTCTCAAGATATTTAGGGTCACCTTGTCTGAAAATAGGAACAAGCCTGGTCATCTTTCAGAGCACTGGGATAGCTCCTGAAGTGAGGGACAGATAAAGATATGGTAACAGGTAGAGCAAGGAAAGGGGCACCAAGGCAGATGAGTTTCGACTCCATATTGTCATGCCCAGCACTGAAGTGGGGTAGGAGACTAGCAAGGAGCCTCTGTGTCTCCCTGCGAGACACAGTCTTGAAGTAAGAAGGGGGGCGAGTGGTAGGTCCAGGCAGGGAGCAGTGGTGCGACTCCTGTACATCAGAGGCAGGGAATAGGGAGGTATAGGCAGACAGGCCAGAGAACTGGGAGTTGAAACCATTTGCAATTGTCTGAGCATAATTACAGTTCACACCATCAATAATCATATCAGAGACGGACTTCTGGTTGAAACATGGCGGCGTAAGGACACAGGGTAAAAGTCACCCTCCCTGAAAGTTCACTAATTGACCCCCAAATCTTTTTTATACTGCCTAATAATACCTGAATCGGTGAACCACCAGTATACAAATTTGGGGGAATCAGACTAATCTCTCCCTCTGGGGAATGCCCAGAATACCAAAAAAAGTTTCCAGCTCCTAATGGATCCTGCGAGGAGGAAAACTCGCCCTGCTGAAACAGATCTCCCACTTCATCCTGCAAACCAGGGAGAGTAAAAATCTAAAGGCCAAGAAAATATCTGAAATTATACAGTCTGAAGCAATTTTGAAAGTGATTTCAGATTTTAGATCTGAAACGAGAGAAGCAATCAAATATATACATACACACTGACCTGGGGGAGCTCCAGACTAGGATAAATAAAGCAGACTCCCAGATTTCTGAAAATGCCTCCAGAATTTAAATCCTTGAGAAAGCAGTACGCATTCTAGCATCACAGCAACTGCACTCATCCCTCCGACAAGAAGATGCTGAGAATCGGGGCTGGAGGAAAAATATCCGTATTTTTGGCCTCCCAGAAGGTGAGGAGGGCTCCAGATCACGTAGCTTTGCGCATTATCTCCATCAACTACTATTAGATCTTGACCCTGATTTCCAATTAGACATTGAAAGAGCCCACAGGGCACTGGGCCCTAAGCCCTCAAAAGCCGAGACACTAAAGCTAGATCTTTTGTGATGAGATTCCCAAAGTACAACCAAAAAGAGCAACTCCTACAAAGGCCTGGCACAAACAGAAAATAACGTATGGGAATCAGCGCCTCATTAATGATAACGACTTTGCCCCTGCAACAGAGCATATGAGGCAGGAATATTCACCCTTGTTTCCACACCTTAGGGCACAGAACTTGAAATTTTGCACGCCCTATCCAGCACGATTAGTAGTGCAGTTCCCTAGTGGCCTGGTTTTCTATAACTCGGTGGCCGAGGCCAAGGCAGATTTGAAGTCAAAGGGGATTCTTCCAGAGAGGGCATCAAGCAAATAAGCCGTAACCTCCCCCTCCCCGATGTACTGGGCTCTGAAACCAACAATGGGCAAGAGAAGGAAGAGGGATCTCCTGCTTCAGTCAATCCTGGAGAGGGTTCGCTTTTACAGAAACCTGACCCTTCAAACCTGAAAACCCACAGTGGAAAGTCCGATGCTTAACTCAGGTTAGTGGATGGGGCCCTGGCTTGGTGGGGGTGGGCTAATTTGCTGCGTAGGGGTCGAGAACGGACTTCAAATTGTGTTCTGATCTCCCGCATGCATTTAATTATGGTGCACCTCTTAAACCAGCATGGCACGGTGGGAAAATAATACTATTAATAATTATAGATGCCCTGTTCTCTGCACTCGTGCTGGCTACCCTCCCTTCCAGACTCAGGTTTGGGGCTCACCCTGCTCTAGCTGGAGATCCTTCTCCCATCCACAACATCCACCTTGAATTTATGGTAGATGACATTTCTTAATAATCACATAGCATGATCCCAAGAATATTAAGGGTTGCATGCTGTAAAGTATGTCTGTTCTATTAATTTGTAAAATAAGCATAATGCGATGAGAACTTTATGCTGACCTTTAGACCAAGTTGCAGGACTGGATTCTTTGTGTATTTGAGATGGGACTATAGTACCATGGCCAGATCTAAGATGGGACTTGTAGAATTGTGGATCTTAATATCGCAAAGTAACATTGTAACTGGTACAGTCTGGATGGGTACATGTTTCGCCGCTCTGATTTGTCTTTATTCCACTTAGGAAATTAGATTTTTTTTCTTTTAAGCAGCTAAAGGGCCTTCATTTAATAAGAGACCGAACCCGGCTGAGGTCACTGTTGTATACTTCATTTTGGTATGGACAGGGCCCTTATAGTCGGGGAGTATTATCCTTCCTCTTAAATGCCTCTTAACATTTCCCCTGACTTTTTTGTGGGTCCCCAAGATGGGGACATGATTTAAACCAAGGGGCCCCAACGGTACTGAACCCATCCAGGTACCCCTTTTTTTTTCCTTTTCTTTTCTACCTAAACAAGACCCCTAGAGGGAGAGACACAACTTAAAAACAAGGGGAAACTGCCCTTTATTAGTACTGTTACTATACTTTTTGATCTATGTTTTCACCACACCTGGAACAGTTGTTACTCTCGATACTGTTCCTAGACCCCCCAGGTGGGCTAAATTCCACTCATGGTGGTTTATACCCCACTTTCCCTGGCATAGCCGAGAATCTAGCAATTTCCCGGGGCTTGGGTCGGAGAATGTTTTTTCTCCCAGAATGTGGAAGTTTGTTTGTATAAAATTCTGTACACATTTTTCTCTGTCAGGGGATGGTTTGATATGTTTACCACAGCCTTAGTTCAGGTTAATACCTTGGCATCCATAATGAAAAATAAGATTAGCTACCCGCTACATGCAGTGAGTTCTGTTAGAATACAGAATGTAGTAGCAGTTTATTTGGTTTGTTTTCAATTTTATGGGAAAATAGATGGAGACACAAAGTTATTTTTTTATTTATTTATGTAGTTTTTGTTAACCGGGTAGGTACACTAGACAGCATAGCTGCCTATTTTCAGGTACGACCCGGGAGATTACAACAAAGGGTATGCAGACAATAGTAGATATAAGAAAACATCATGGGAACAAGCAGAAGTCAGATTATAGTACACTTATACAAAATTTTCAGCAATGACAGTACATTTGCAGGAATCTATATGTAGTAACAAAACAGAAATATAAGTGCAAATAACTAAAAGTCATAAGTCATGCAGCTAGTGAGTAGGTGCTAGAAGAGAGGAAATAGCAAAATTTCCAGGCAGGTTTGAGAGTAATAGAGGTTGGAGCTGGTAGGCAACTAGGAGGAACCAGTACAGGAGTGGGTGACTGGAGAACAGGAGCAGGGTTCAGAGCTTAGAAGAGCCATACAAAGTTCCTATTTGAAGCTGTGTGGAGAAGGGGAGATTCTTAGACTCAGTGGAAGGGAGTTCCATAGTTTAGGAGCCCATCTAGAGAAAACATTCTCCCCCATTTTGGTTTTACATCTTGGTTGGACAAGAAGGGATTTATCAGCTGATCTCAGTGGGTAGGCAGAGGTCACAGGTTTGAGCAGTAGAGCCAATTTATCAGGTATCTGGGAGGAAATTATACTCTTTATAAAACAGCAGGAAGTAAACTGTCGGAAGGCTGAGGGGGTAAACCATCCCAGACTGGAGTATAGTGTGCATTGGTAAGTCTGGGTAAAGACAGAGCAAAATGGCAAATGCTGTTGTAGCAGACATCCCACTTTCGGAGGAGCCCTCCAGTAGTTGCCGGAAAGGCTACTAACCCATATGTCAATTTGGGTCTCAGGATCCCCTGTGCAATGGCCATCCTCGCCGTGGATGTTAGGCTATGTCTCACCTTATATGCCAGCCCAAGTTGAATACTTGATGGATTTAATGACTGAGGCTAGCTGCAGGGTCATAACAAAGCGGGATCAAGGGTTACTCCTAGGTATTTAAAGAGGTAACTGTGTGTTAAGGGAGAGCCATCAAGTGCTCTGATACTTAATGGTTGGGTGCAGGTCTGAATTTTTGAATCTGAACCAAGAGCATAGTCACCGTTTATTTTTATTTAAGACAAGCTTGTTTTGCAATAGCCAGCTCTGAAAGGTACTAAAAGTTACTATTGCGATTCAGGTTGATATCCAAGAGGTTTGAGGAGGATGAGTAAAGAACAAGATCGTCAGCATATAGCAGACCTGAGCAAGCACTACTGAGGGTGGGATGTCGTTTATGAAGACTGTAAACAGGAGAGGACCAAGAATCGAACCCTGGGACACTCAAATCCAAGTAGGAGCAAGAGAGGACTTAGCATCTCTGATCTGGACAAATTGTTGATGCTTTGAAAGATAATTTTGGAACCAGGCGGTGACAGAGGAAGAGAAGCCTTGGGATGACAACTTTGATAGGAGCAGCAGGTGGTTCAAAAGCGTGGTAAGGAGGTACTGAGCAGCACATTCTGTATTACAAGTATTATATAGAGGTGCCCAGTCCATGTTCTGTAGCTCCAAGATTAGGGCTCTCTTATCCATTTTGGAAAAATCCCTGAAAATAATTTCTCTGGGGGTGGTTTAGGGGCCCTAGCCCTCCAAAAACAGTAAACTGGGGAGTGGTCACTGAGTCTGGTAAAACTCCAACAGCACTGACCCTCTCAGGTCTGTTGGAGACGACCCAGTCTAGAAGTGACTGGAGATACAGGTTACTCACCTGTAACAGGAGTTCTAGGAATGGTATATGTTGTTCATCCACACTGTCTGGCAGGTATCCTTGCCGCTTTAAATCTTGCTGGAAGGTCTTAAGCTGGCTCCTCCCACCCACCCGGGTGGTAAAACTCTCGGCTCCGCCCCATGGCGTAGATCTGGCCCGCTGGAGCTCGGGTTGTGCGTCAGAGCCGGGAGGTCGGAGATTGTATGGATGAACAACATATACCATTCCTAGAGCCTTCCTAGTTACAGGTAAACCTGTATTTCTAGGGACATGGATATGTTGTTCATCCACACTGTCTGGCAGACTCCTAGCAGTTTTCTGGGAGGAGGAGGCAAAGCACACCCCCTACTTAGGAATGAGACTGGAGAACCAGGGCCCCAAAACCAGCATCGGCGTGACTCAAGGTCGATGTGGTAATGGGTGATGAAGGTGTGTGCTGACTTCCAGGTAGCAGCCTGCAGATTTCCTGGATAGGGCGTCCCTGGAAGCAGCCACCAATGCAGCAGTATAGGGGTAGAATGAGCTCTTATCCCTCTGGGAGGCTCCATGCCCGCCAACTTAGCTGAGATCTATGCAGGAGATGACCCACCTGCCTATCAATCCGCTTGGCTGCAGGTCTGCCAGGTGAGGCTTCAGCATAAGTGACAAACAGCTGGCGAACCTCTCCCAATTTCAGCCGTGCGCTCCTTATAATGGCAGGCCCGTTCACAAGTCGAGTATGGAGCCTATATTCGGCCTCCGAGTGTGACTGGGGTGGAGACACGGCAGAGTCAACACCTGGTTAAGGTAAACTCCAACACCACCTTCGGAAGGAATTTCGGGTGAGGCACAGGACAACCTTGTCCCTGTGGAAGACCAGGTAAGGAGACTCGATGCAGAGTGCAGGAGTTCTCCCATCCTTCTGGCTGGATGATAGCCACCAAGAGCGTCTTCACGACAGGTGAGAAGTTCCACCTCTGCATTGGATCGAATGAAACGCCCGCCAGGCTTGTCAGTACCAGCAGTAGATCCACGGAGGTGGGAGGTTCTACGCACTGGAGGAAATGTGATCAAGGCCTTTGAAGCGCCAGACCACACCTTCTCCTCGCCACCAACTGCTTCCCCGACGTGCCCGGTAAGCAGAGATAGCTCTCAGGTGCAACTTTAGGGTCGTCGACCAAGCCCTTGCTGAGAAAGGGACCAAAGGTAGTCCAATAGCTCACCAAGGAACAGGAGGAAGGGTCCAGGCCTTGCTCCTGGCACCAAATGGAAAATCTTCCATTTGAAGGCATAGCATTTTCTGGTCGACTCCTTGACAGGACGCCTCAACTACGTTGAGGACCTCGTCGGAAAGACCCAAGGCCTGGAACTCTAGCCGCTCAGGAACCAGGCCGTCAGGTGCAGGGATTGAAGGTCCGGATGGAATACCTTCCGCTGATTGACTGAGAGCAGGTCCGGGAGAGCTGGAAGCTGCCTCGGGAGCCTGGAGCTGAGGCTGAGGAGATCTGGGTACCAGTACTGGCGGGGCCAGTCTGGGGCTATCAGAATAACCTGCGCCTTGTCCTTCCTTGCTTTGAGAAGCACCTTGTGCATCAAGAGGAACGGGGGAAAGGCGTAGAAGAGGTCCGGGGTCCACGGCCTCGAGAAGGCATCCTCCTGCAGTGAGCCCTGCTGAGGCGGGCAGCTGGAACAACTCAACCGCATTCTCCTGGAGCAAACAGGTCCATCTGAGGTGTGCCCCAATGGGAGAATAGATCTTATACTACCTCCGGCAGGAGAGACCCACTTGTGGGACGCAGCACCCTATCCAGCTTAGGGCATCGGCCAGGGTGTTGGAGGCTCCTGCCACATGAATGGCTAGGAGATCCACCTCCAGGCTGCGACGACTAGTGACCAGATGGAGAGCTTCCTTGCATAGAAGCATGGAGCGCGTCCCGCCCCTGGCGGTTTTGATAGTACATGGTCGTGGTATTGTCCGTCTGGACCGGACCACTGACCCCAAGAAATGGAGCAAAAGGCGGTGAGAGCTAGGTGGACCGCTCGGAGCTCCAGCAGGTTGATGTGGCATCGGGACTCCCACGGGGACCAGAGGCCGTGCGCTCGGTGTTCACCCAGATGGGCACCCCAACCCATCAGAGAGGCATCGGTCGATAGAGAGACCGTCGGCTCGGGAGGACAAACGGATACCCTCCTGCAGATGAACTGGAATGGTCCACCACTGGAGCGCTCCACATCCCTGGTCACCGTCATCAGCTGGTCCAATGGATCGCAGCGTTGGGACCACTGGCTGGCCAGCCCCACTGAGAGGGGCACATGTTCCAGAGGCCCAGCGGACCGCCCTTCAAGTACAGGCCGCCATAGAGACCCAGGAGGCGCAGAATCCCGGGCAGGGCAGGATGCCCAACCAGAAATGACTGGGCAAGGAGGAAAGAACCTCGGCCCTATCCTGGGGAGCCATGCTCTGGCTCAAAGAGAGTCGAGCTCTGCCCGATGAAAGAATCACCTGCTTTGGCTCGGTTCGACTTGGCCTCATTGATGAGGAGGCCGACCTGAGAGCAAACCTGGAGGGCCAGATCTCTGGACCGCTCACCTCCCTGTCTGGAGGGGCTGTTATCAGCCAATCGTCCAGGTAAGGGAAACCCAGACCCTGGAGCCGCAGAAATGCTGTCACCATTGCCATGCATTTGGTGAAGACCCTGGGAGCTGGAGATAAGCCGAAGGGCATGGCTTGGAACTCGAGGGGATCCCTCCGCTCAGGCGGAGGAACTTCTGAAATATGATGGGATAGGGATGTGAGAAAGAGCGGCGTCCTGCAGGTCCGAGAGCAGAACCACACGCTGTGTTCCAAGGATGGTATTATCTGAGCCAGAGTGACCATCCTGAAGGTTCGAGACCTTAGAACTTGTTTAGGTCGTGGTACGCAGAATGGGGAGCCAGCCCCCTGTCCGCTTCGGAAGCAGGAAGTACCTGGACATGAACCCCGGGTCTGGGGAGGGTCCGCCACCTCTCTGATCACCTCCTTCTTGAGGAGGAGGAGCGATGTCGGCCTCGGCGAGGCCGTGGCCCGAGACTCTCGACCCCGAGGCCCCCGAGGTGTGACGCTCTGAAGGGGTGGGAGCCTGCTCGATTCCAGAGGCAGGCCTTTCCCACCACCTCCAACACCCACCGTCTGTGGTGATAGCGGACCAGGCGAGAAAGAGTGGCAGAAGTCCAGCTCTGGATGGCCCATCTTTGGAAGAGGTCATCCGCTACCAACTGCAGGAGTTCCCATTCGTGAGTCCTTGATCGAGACCGGCTTAGGGCAATGGCCAAGACGCTTTGAACCCCTGAAACATGCTCACGTTGAGCAACAGGCCATGATCTAGAGCCCAGAACCACACCTCATAACCTCCCAACAAGAGGATAGGAGTGAGTTCCTCCATTTGTTGATGTAGTAAATGACTGACATATTGTCTGTCTGCACCAACAGGGTTCATGACGAAGATCCAGGTGAAATGCTTGTAGGCGTACAGAATCGCCCTCACCTCCAGAATACTGATGGGGAGTGTCAATTTTAAAGACCACCATGCACCTTGAGTCTGATGGTTCTGAAAATGAGCTCCCCTACCCAGACCCAAGGCATCGGTTGTGAGAACCTGTAATGGAGGATCTCTCTGAAAGGCGACTCCGGACTCAAGATTCTGTGGAGAGAGTCACCAAGAGAGAGTCTGTACCACTGCATTGGACATCGAGACTGGCTGGTCGAGATCGTCCTCTCTCTGATCCCACTACACTCTGAGGGTCCACTGAAGAACTCTCATAAAAAGATGTGCTGAGGGAACGCTCACTATGGCCACGGCCATATGGCCTAGGAGCTGGAGCATGGTTCGAGATGGGACCTGGCGGGCAGCTGAGACTTTGTGGGCCAAAGAGCGAAGGTGTATTGCCCTGTCTTGTGGGAGAAAGGCCTTCATTTGCTCTGTGTCCAGGATTGCCCCTATGTATTGAAACCTTTGACAAGGCATGAGGAATGACTTGGCTATGTTTAGGCTGATTCCCAGGGAGCTGAAGAGGCTGAAGGTGTCCTCTAAGGTTGCCAGAAGCCGATCCCTCATTGTGGTGGTCAGAAGCCAGTCATCGAGATAGGGATTAACAAAGTGTCCCTGTCTCCTTAAAGCTGCTGCCACTACCACTAGGCACTTTGTGAACACATGAAATGCTGAAGAAAGGCCGAAGGGCAAGGCCTGAAACTGGAAGTGCCTTCCTGAAAGGAGAACCTCAGGAACCTCCTGTGAGCTGGAAGCACCAGAATATGAGGTAGGCATCTTGCATGTCCAGGGAGCAGAGCCAGTCCCCTTGATGCAACATGGGAAGAAAGCCCGGCAAGGTGACCATCCTGAACCTCTTGTACTCTATGTAATTGTTCAAAAGCCTCAGGTCCAGCAATGGGCGAAGATCCCTGTCTTCCTGGGAACCAGGAAGAAATGAGATAGAACCTTTCCCCACTCTGGAGCTGGAGCAGTTTCTATTACCTTCTTGTCTAGAAGGGACCGTCGTCCTCCCAAATGAGCTCGGTGTGGGAGGGAATAAATCGCTTGGACTGGGGATTATCCAGGGGTATCTGAAGAAATTCCAGCGCATGACCCGCTCTATCAGCTGGAGGACCACGTATCATTGGTGACTGAGGTCCACCCGTTGAGGTAAAGTGAGAACCGACCCCTACTACCTCTGCCTGGACTCGGTAAGTGGCATAGGGTTGGGCCAGGAGTCAGGCGTGGGGAGGGAGACCTGGGAAGGTTTGGTGTTCTTAGGTCCCTGTGTTCCACCGGGACAAGAGGGAGC
This sequence comes from Neoceratodus forsteri, assembly GCA_016271365.2. Lineage (NCBI taxonomy): Eukaryota > Metazoa > Chordata > Ceratodontiformes > Ceratodontidae > Neoceratodus > Neoceratodus forsteri. The sequence goes on from CM028133.1 coordinate 660,462,195, forward strand.
TTTACGTCAAAAGTTGACTCTCTGTTGCTGTCCTTTAGGCTTTTTCCCTCCCTGGCGATGAAACTGACATTTGCCAAGGGTCTGATCAGACCTGTACAACTGGTGTACAGACTGAACGGCCTTACCCGAGGCCTGAGATCATTTTCTCAATGTCCGGATTGAAAAAAAGTACGGACCCACAGAATGGGGCATCAATGATGGCATCCTGGAGGTCCTGCCTAAATCCAGAGACTTAGAGCCAAAAGTATCTGCATACAAATCCCTGTTGCTGCTGCCCTGGCTGCTGTGTTCACCGAATCATAAGATGACCTGAAGATGTGTTTTCCCACATCCAGACCAGACTGGAATACGTCCAAGAGCTCTGACTTTTGTTTGGAATCATGCTGCCTCTTGACGAGCTCGACTGCCTTGTTCCAGAGGGATTTCTGGGACTGCACCATGCGCACCAAAAAATTGAGCGAATGAATGGTGCAGCTAACCAAGGCGTAAACCTTCCTGCCGAACTGGTCAAAGCGTTTGGATTCCTTAATGCAAAGCATCATGGGCTGCATATGCAAATCACCACAGAATGTTATGCTGGTCCAACTTTAAGCAGAATTGCATGGTGCCGAAAGGCCTCTCACACAGTTTGCAAAGGGTGCTAACAAAAGACATAGACACGTGTTTCGTCCTACCAGGACTCATCAGTATGCCTCATCTGTTTGACACCCCAGTGGAATGGACCAGCTACCCTTAAGGCAGTGTGCCTTGGATATATTATGGTGAACCCATTAAAATAAAAAACTATTTAAAGACAAAGAACCTCTGTGTGCAAACACTGAGGCAAGGAGTTACCCCAAAGGCGTTTGGCTGGGAAGCCAAGTTTCAGAAAATACAAAATCACACATGCCCCACAATGCAAAGCATCATGGGCTGCATATACAAAATCACCACAGAATGTTATGCTGGTCCAACTTTAAGCAAATTGCATGGTGCGAAGAGCCCTCTCACACAGATTGCAAAGGGTGCTAACAGAAGACATGAACACGTGTTTAGTCCTACCAGGACTCATCAGTATGCCTCGTCTGTTTGACACCCAGTGGAATGGACCAGCTACCCTTAAGGCAGTGTGCCTTGGATATATTATGGTGAACCCATTAAAATAAAAAACTATTTAAAGACAAAAGAACCACTATGTACGCAAACACTGAGGCAAGGGTTACCCAAAGGGTTTGGCTGGGAAGCCAAGTTTCAAGAAAATACAAAATCACACATGCCCCACAGTACAAAGCATCATGGGCTGCATATACAAATCACTACAGAATGTTATGCTGGTCCAACTTTAAGCAAATTGCGCCAATGAACATTCTATAGTGATTTGCATATACAACCCATAATACTTTGCATTAATGGTATAATGACCAACCAACGACCTCAATAGATACTAAAAATTCTCAATCTTCACAAATTTTTGTAATCAGTTCACCTATCAAGGCACTACTACTACTATGATCCATTCCACTAAGTCAAACAGATGGTCTGACAATCTCGAAAGACAGCAACAAATTCTTAACACTGACAGCAATAGAGCAACTCAGCACCATCAGTGCTAAAGAAGACGGACAACATTCTGTGTGTTATATGCAACCCATGATACTTACGTATGAGAACATGTGTTGTATTTTCTTAAACAACTAACACCCGCTGAAATGAAACCTGCGCACTCAGTGTTCTTGACTAGAAGGATTCTTTATCGTTAATTCCTTGTCTGGCGGCTGGGAGCTCATGTGCTGGGCTGTCTGGTCCTGCCGTGGGCAGCCGTCAATATGACCGAGTTGGCCTAGGGGTGTTCACCAAGGAGCGGCTTGCTCGTTGGGGTGCAGTACAGCCGGTCCACTTTCTTGGGTATAGCGGGGGTTGTTGAAGGGTATCTCCAGGCCAGCCTGGTAGTATACTGAAAGGGTTTGGGCTCATTCATACCAGGAAATGAGCCATTCTCTTTCTCTCTGGAACAAGATCCACGGTCTCCCACTGATTTAAAAATTGTATGCGACGCATCACGTCCAAGAAAGTGGGATCATCTGGGGGGGGGCAGGGGGAGTCCCCTGGAGGATCGGGGTGGTGGGAGGAGAGGAAAACTCTCCTGAGGATCTGGAGGAAGCAGAAGACCTTGAAGTGGAACACTCCAAGGAAGCTCTAGAGCAAGAACGCCGGTGCTTCCTCCTGTAATGCCTGGAGGATGACCTGGAAGGGCGACTACTCTAATCTGGAGACCTGTCATCCGACGGAGCAGACGATTTGCCCCGGGGGACCGTGGTGCCCGCAGAATTCTACCAGGACAGGTTGCAGCAGGGGTTCTTTAGGGAGGATGTCCTTCCTGACAGTGTCCCACCAGGAACTAAAAAGGTCCTTTACTTCAGCTAGGGAGACCATCGCAGGGGCAGATGGACCAGGAGTCTTGGACCTGTCATCAGGCTCCTCAGATGATGGACCTGATGGCTCGTCTTGGACCGGCATATGTTCTAGAGATTTTGGTGTATCTGGCGTCGGGGCTGACAGCAGGTCTAGTGGCGTTTGCTAGTCTGTCGGCAATGGGTTGGATGTCAGGGCGCGCCTTTCGTCAGCCAGCGGTTGCGCCCCTTTCAACTACGTGAAGGACCCCGAGGTGAAAGAAGTAGACGTCGGGGTGGTGCACCAGGAGTCTGATGCCCGATGCTTAGGAGAGTTGGCATCAAGGTGGAACACTGTATCCAGACGTCGCTTTCTGTCATCAGGTCCAGTCAGACAATCCGACGAAGTAGAGGGAGCCTTTGCCGTGAGGTGGGCGGCAGACTGGGTGTTGCCCACCTCTTTAACGGGGCATCCTTAGTCTCAGACCCGGAGGCATGGCTGTAGGGCCTAAGACTGAAGGAGGGGCCCGAAGGCCCTTGTCTCGAGGAAACACCACCTGACGTCCGCATCAAAGCTGGGGGGGGTTTCAAGGCCGAAAATCCAGAGGTTGGTGGGTGGGTGGGGTGGAGTCCGACTTCACACTGGAGCTGGCTGTCTTCCGATGTGGAGATCTAGATCGAGAGTCTGAGCGGTCCTTCTCATAATGATGGTGCTTTCCACTGGACCTTTTCTCCTTTTTGTGGGAAGACCCTGACCCCAAAGAAGAAGATCATCCTAGGCCTGACGGGGTCTTTTGCATGGTGGCCAGCTGCTGTTCCAGAAGGTAGGTTTTCAGCGTCCTCAGACGACGAATGCGAGTTCGACAGTTGAACTTCTTGCAGTGCGGGCAAGAGTCGGTGTTGTGACCAGGCCCCAGGCAGAGCAGGCAGGCAGAGTGACCGTCTCAGGCCAGAATTTGCTTCTCATACTTGCACTTAGATTTCGGGCATTGGTTAGATGAAGACTGCAAAGACATGCACTGAAATTCACGGTAAACTGTATTAAACTATGGATAACTATATTCTTTTCAAAATATGACGCTCGACTGTTGGCATGCAGGCGTCAGTGGAGCCAATGTGAATGGGTCGACGGTGGAAAAAGAACTGGAGAGTGGCTGGGGACTGCCCCCTTTATACCACTGGTGGACGTCAGAGGCAATCTGATGTAAAGGGGCGGTCCCAACTGGATACTGCTAGCTAAGAATGTTTCCGTGGGGTCCTAGTGCCTGGTGGCATAGTACTTATGGTGTAGCCTGCTGCAAGAGCTCCCACTTGAAGTAAGATCCTAGGTTCCTCTCTGCCCAGGGAGGCCTGTATTTCCAAAATGAGAATGTCTGACTGGATGGGTGACAGACGGTGCTGCTGCTTCGGCGGAAGGTCTGGTGAAATTTCTGCAAAACTGAGTAAGTATCCTTCTCGAATGATTCGTAGGAGCCATTTATTTATTTATTTAGTTTTTGTTGACTGGATAACAGACTTCCATTGGCTGTAAAACTGAGTCTGATGACCTCCCACTGCTGTGGATGAGTCCACCTTGGGCAGCTGAGGTGAGAGTGGAGCCAGACTTTCAGAGGATGGCACTGGGTGCTTTTGGCCCTTGCATTTCCTGCTGCCTTTTCTTTTGTATCTGAGAAAACTGGTGCCTGTTTGGGACTCCTCAGCCTCTTCCTTGAAAGGGCTACATGTTACAAAAAAAACTGACGGTTCCTGCCCATCTGAGGGGCTGAAGGAGCCAGCCTGGCTGTTTTAATGGCAGTCCTAGTCTTCTGGGAGGCCTCCAGGGCTTGCTCCACCTGTTGGCCAGCTATGTACCATCAAAGGGGACATTCATGACTTGTTGTTAGGTGTCAGAGGAAAAACCTGATGTCCTAAACCAAGAATGTCTAATACAGATTCCAGCAGCTGTTGCTCTGGAAGCTGTATCGTATGCGTATATGGAAGCTTTCACTTGATGGCTATTGCATTCTATCCCCCAGGAGACAGTCTTCAAAGTTTCAGTTTTAAAGTCGGACTCTGGAAGATTAATCACTATGGATTTAAGGGAAGCCCAAAGGGCATACTTACATTGGGAGAAGTGCCCTTGGTAGTTGGTGATACACATGCCCAGAGTTGCAGCTGCGAAAGCCCTTTTTCCCATGGTATCTATCTTGCGAGACTCCTTATTGATAGGACATGCTGAGATTTCTTGAGGAAGAATAGCTTTGTTATTTTCAGCAAGTACAACCAGCGCCTGCGATGGGTTGTGAAGCTAAAATAGGTCTCTCTTTGGGAGAAACATACTTCCTATCTATGGACTGACAGATAGAGGGAATAAGAGCCAGCCTCACCCACACAGTTTCAGACAAGGTCTCAAAGGGTGGGGGAATAGGTGGCATGAGGTTCACAGGAACAAGCAGCCACTCAAGGCGTAAAAGTCTACCTGGGCCAACAGAGGAAGTCTGTAGAGCCAGGGTTGCCGTCATATTTTTAAGCAAAGACTGGAAGGAGAGGTCTTCCACAGGATTTCCAGCCGGTATCGGGGACTTACTATTTCAGCTGTAAAGCAAGTCCTCGTCACTATTCTCAGAAATGAGGTCAGGGTCAGACTCATCCTGTGGATCACCCTCCAAGGGGGTAGGAACCTCCCCTAATAAACCCTTGCCTGGTCTATGAATAGGATAAACAGGAGATACTGGCACTGGCACCATATGCAGCGTGGCCACCTGAAGATCTAATCCAGACCTGGAAGAAAGAGGGAAGGGAAATGGTACTTGTCCTGGCCCCTGTGAAGAAACAGAATGGGGGGGGCAGCACATGGAACCAACATCATCGTCCAGCTCTCTGGCAAGGAGAAAATTTTGTTGCCAGCACCAAACGCCAACCTGCCCCGAAGGGCCCAACCCAGGTTCTGAGGCTCCTAGGCTCGAGGGCCCTGGAACCAGATTCACCAGAAGGGGCCAACATGACAGAGGCTGTACCCACTGCTCCATAAGAGTGGCCCAGTGATAAACTGCCTACCGGAAACCCCACAAGAGGACAGAGAGGGGCTCCGGTGTCGAGAGCCAAAGTGATGAAGAATGGAAGCCATCAGGAAACAGGACGGAACTGGAGATGGCCTACTGCTCTCAACTACCGAAGATCTCCTGGCAGACGTACCAGAGGGTGACCTCGAGTGGTCCCACTTCTTCCTCTTCCGATGGAAAGTGGAAGAACTCGAGGCAGAGCGGTGCCACGTCCCTGATCTTCATCGGGAGCAGGCCCACTTCTTTTTGTGTTTACGGGAAGACTGTCTTCGTTCATGAACACCGGACTGCCCATGTTTGGACTCCCCCTCCAGAGAAGGCGGCGGACCGGACAGAGACCCGCTGCCAGAGCAGCCTTCCAATGGAGAGTCCCTACCATCTCCATCTACACCCATGGTTGACTCCTTCGAACAGCAGGGATGAGAAGAAAATACAGGTTACTCACCTGTAACAGGAGTTCTAGGAATGGTATATGTTTTTCATCCACATTTACTGGCAGGTTCCTTGCTGCTTTAAATCTTGCCGGAACGTCTTCAAGCTGGCTCTTCCCACCCACCCGGGTGGTAAAACTTTCGGCCCGCCCATGATGCCACATCTAGCTCGCTGGAAGCCAGGCGCGGTCGGCCGGGAGGTCGGTGGTTGTGTGGATGAACAACATATACCATTCCTAGAACTCCTGTTACAGGTGAGTAAGAAAAAATTACTCACCTTAGTAATGTTGTTTCTTCTAATGGAATCTTGCTGTATTCTGACAATAGCAGTGAGTCCCAACCTTCGAACTGCCCCGGAGATGAAATAGTTAACTTTCCATGCCAGGCATGGAACGCTGAGCTCAAGCTCGGTTGAGACTCCGTCTGTTGCTGTTTAAACTCAAACCGTCAGATCTTTACGAGCTAAACTCACTGAGGTCCTGTGTGGAAGCTGTAAACCTACACTAGCCAACTGGCTATTTACATAAAAAGAGATTTTTTGGTCCCAAAACAAAGACTCAAGTCAGGAGACCCAAAAAATGAAATAAACACAACACCCATTCACCCAAAGAAAAAGGGGGGGGGGTGATAACAAAAAGGTGGGGCACCTCCTGAGTGCCAACACTGCCACTGCCCACCCACATCCCAAAAACAGAGGTTCTGAGAGGGGAAGGCAGGGGGGGAGGTCAGAATACAGCAAGACTCCATTAGAAGAAATAACATTACTAAGGTGAGTAATTTTTTTCTTCAAACAACATGAAGACTTGCTGTATTCTGACAACAGCAGACTACCAAGCAGTACCTGCATGGAGGAGGGACAGAAAATACTTAGGAAATAGGCTGTGAAGCACAGCTGTGACAAACCGAGCATCACTCCTAGCCTGGATATCCAGGGAGTAATGCTTGGTAAAAGTGTGAACTGTTTTCCAGGTAGCTGCTTGATATATCTCTAAGATAGGAATATCCCTGGCAGCAGCCAGGGAAGCAGCTGTACCTCTGGTAGAGTGAGCCCTCAGGCCTGAGGTGGAACCTTACCCAGTTTTCATAGCAAAATTGAATGCAAGAGACAATCCACCTGGCAATGGATCTTTAGTGGCAGGTTTTCTTTACCAACCTCACCATAAGTGAGGAACAGTTGGAGGATCAAACCTTGACCCTTGGTACGTTCTATGTAGTAGTTAAGGGCTCTTTTCACATCTAAACTGTGAAGCCTCCTCTCACCAGAGGAGGAATGGTCAGTGAAGTACACAGGAAGAGACATAGATTGGTTAAGGTGGAAGTCTGAAACCACCTTAGGCAAAAACTTCCTGTTAGTCCTGAGGACCACCTTATCTCTATGGAAGGAGATAAAATCAGGCTCCACTGACAGGGCCTGTAACTCACTTATGCGCCTGGCAGAAGTGATGGCCACCAGGAACACAGTTTTCCAAGTCAAGTACTTAAGCTCTGCTGAGGACAAAGGCTCAAAAGGGGGTTGCATAAGCTGAGCAATGCAAACGTTAAGGTCCCAAGCAGGGGCAGGGTCCCTGAATGGCGGATTGGTATGAAGCAATCCCTTGAAAAACTTGGAGAATAAAGGGTGAGCTGAAAGAGAAGAGGGCTTACCTGCTGAAATGAAAGCAGAAACAGCTGCCAGATGCACCCTAAGTGTAGCTGGTCTGAGTCCCAAGCAATTCAGATGGACCATATAGTCAAGGACTGTGGGCAGATCAGCAGACTCGGGGGGGAAATGTTTCCCAGAGCACCATATGGAAAATCTTTTCCACTTGGAATTATAAGTAGTTCTGGTGGAAGGCTTCCTAGAAGCCTTTAGAATATCCATAACACCTTGGGAAAGGTGTAAATCAGCAAACTCTAACTCTTCAAGAGCCAGGCCTTGAGATTGAGAGATTTGAGATTCGGGTACCAAACCCTTCCCTGAGCACAGGTTAACAGGTTGTAATTCCTGGGAAGAGACAGGGGAAGATGGACTGCTAAGGACAATAGGAGAGGGTACCGGGGCTGTCTGGCCCAATCTGGAGCAATCAGTATCACCTTGCAGGGTTGAGACCTGGTTTTGACTAGCACTTTGAACAGGAGAAGGAAGGGGGGAAAAGCATACAGGAACTTCCCTTCCCAACTGAGAACTAAGGCATCCAGGGGGACTGAGCCCAACACTGGGGGCCTGCAGCAAAAAAGGGGAAGTTGGTGATTGTCTGGGGCTGCAAAAAGATCTATCTGTGGGGTGCCCCATCTGGAGAATATCACCTCCAAAATCAGGGGATCCAGTGACCATTCGTGATGGCCCTGAGATATCCTGCTGAGAGAATCTGCCAGGACATTGTCCTTGCCTGGGAGGTGTACTGCTGAGAGGGAGGTGTTCAGGGAATAAGCCAGAGACCACAACTTCATTGCTTCTGTGCACAAGGCTGTAGACCGAGTGCCTCCTTGCTTGCTGATGTACCACATTGTGGTGGTACTGTCTGTTCTGATCTGAATAACTTTGTTCTGAACAGACTTGGAAAAGGCTAGAAATACTGCTCTGAGTTCCAACAGATTGATGTGAAGCAGAGATTCCTGAGGGGACCACAACCCTTGAGTGGTCAGGTACCCCAAGAGGGAGGCATCTGTAGTAAGGATTAAAGAGTGAGACTGAGTGACAAATGGAACTCCCTGTCTTAGATTGTTCTGATCCTGCCACCACTGCAAGGCCTGGATCAGGGTTCGAGTTACAGGGATCAGTTTGGTCAGAGGGTCCTTTTTCTGAGACCAGAAGGCTCTCAAGTGGAACTGAATGTCCCTCATCTGAAATCTTGCTCCCTGCACCACTGCTGTAGAAGCAGCCATGTGCCCCAGGAGCTGCAGAAAATGCCTTGCTGGTCGGGACACCTGTAGGGTGAATGAGGAAGCCAGTGCGATAAGGGTCCTTGCCCTGTCCAGGGGAAGGAAGGTTTGGCCTTTTCTGTATCTAGCTCTGCGCCTATGAAGGTGAGGAGCTGAACAGGCTCTAGAACTGACTTTGAAAGATTCAGAAGGAAACCCAGGGAGGTGAGCAGTTGCTGAGTTATCTGTAGGTGTAACTTGACTTGGTCTGGAGACTGGCCTACTATGAGCCAGTCGTCCAGGTATGGGAAGATGGCAATCCTTTGCCTTCTTAAGGAAGCAAGCCAAGCATTTTGTGAACACCCTTGGAGCAGAGGTTAGAAGGAAGGGCACTGCTCTGAATTGGTAATGGCCTGAGGGCAGCTCGAACCTGAGGTACTTTCGATGGGAGCTTCTGATGAGAATATGGAAATAGGCATCCTTGAGGGCCAGGGAGACTAGCCAGTCCCCTGGCCTTAGAGAGGGTAGAATTATTCCCCGAGTCACCATTTTGAATTTTGGCTTTAAAAGGTGCTTGTTTAAGTATCTGAGATCCAGGATGGGCCGCCATTCTCCTGTCTTTTGGGGTAAGAAGTACCTGGAGTACAATCCTTTGCCCTGGTGTAGGGGTGGAACCCTTTCCACAACTCTGAGAACTAGGAGGGAAGAGACCTCTGCCTCTAAGGCAAGTGCCTCTGAAGGATTTGCAGGTGGAAAGGATCTGGTTCTCAGCTTTGGAAATATTTTGAAGCTGAGAACCAATCCCTGGCTTACTACTTCCAGGACCCACTTGTCTGATGTTAGAGACTTCCAGTCCTGGACAAAGTAAGCCAGCCTGTCCCCTACAGGTAGTGGAGAATCGGCCCTGGCAAACCCATCAGGGTGCCTGTTTGGCAGGGGGTTTTGGCTGAGGGGTGGAAGCAGGTCTGCTTGTACCCCTTCTGCCTCTCCCTCTAAAGAACCCCCTCTGAGCACAGGCAGAAGAGGAGGCCTGGGCTTGGTAGAAAGGCCTAAGAAAAGGCCTGCCCCTGGGATGCTGCCTCTGAGGAGTGTCTTGCCTTTCCTTGGCCTGGGCACTCCTATAGGTGGTCCTATATTCATCCATTTTCTTCATATAATTCTCTGTTTGCTCCCCAAACAGAGAATTTCCCGGAACAGGAATATCAATGGCCTTAGTCTGGGTATCCTGTGACAGGCTAGTACATCTGAGCCAAGCCATTCTGCGAAGTGCCACAGATGTAGCCATGACTCTAGATGAAACACCACTGGAATCCACTGCAGCATGGAATTGCACCTTGGATGCCTCAATACCATCAGCAGCCACCTGCTCCAGCTCCTTGGCAAGCTGGCCAGGGACCTGTTTTGCTAAAGCCATGACAGTGTCCCATCTGGATTTTTGATACCTAGCAGTATAGGTCATATAGTTGGCCTGTCTGAGTCCCAAGGATGCTGCCATGTACTGTTTCTTTGCCATGGCATCAATTCTCCTGGAGTCCTTGTCTGGGGGGTGTGAAGCCAAGGGAATATTTGCCTTATCACAGGCTGCAGCCTGCACTACCCCAACATGGCTGCATTGTTGTGTAAGGAACTCCGTATCTGAGCCTGACAATGTATACCTCTTGTCCATTCTTTTATCTACAGGAAGTATAGTATTAGGAGTCTTTAAAATCTTAAATGTCTGTTTCCCAAAAGATTTGTGTAAGGGGATAGACAGCCTCCTAGACTCTGGGATATCCATCATTTCCACATAGTCAGGCTCTTCCTGGTCATCCACAGCTTCTTCCACAGGAAGCTGGAGGGTTTTGGCCACTTTCTTATAAAACGTGAAATGGGAGGGGGACTCAGAAAGCCTAGGAGGAGACACTCCTGAAGGTCTGTCTGGGGAGATGTCCGGGTCAATGGGCACATCCAGACTTTCATAATCACATTCACTTTCCTCATACTCCTCCGATTCATAATATTCCTCTAAATCATAATCTTGAACCGGTGGAACCGGCCAAACCGAGCGCCTTCCTGATGGTGCCGGTTCGGTCGGAACCGGGGAAAGCGACTGCACAATTTTTATCGCTTTGGCTATTTCCTCAGCGGTTGGAGAAGAAACTTTTGAATCCACACCAGCTGATTTTTCCTTTCTTGTTCTCTTAGCCGGAACAGACTCCTCGGAATCGGTTCTCCTTTTGCCTGAAGAAGTCTCGCCCTGGTCAGAGGGCACTCCTTCTGGTTCGGTTTGAATCGAACCGGGCTGGCCATCTGGTTCAGCGGACTTTTTGGCCTCCCTTTCCCTGAGCCTACCAACTTTCTTCTCTAGGGTAGCCTCAGGAAAATTTTTACAAATCTGGCAGTCTGCATTGAGGTGGTCAAACCCCAGACAATAAACACAGGTGGTGTGAGGGTCAGCCTTAGCAAAGACTTCCCCACACACATTGCAGTGTTGAAACCCAGTGGGCCTGGTTTTTCTTCTGGGTTTCTCAGACATTGTGCCAGTCCTAACCAAACTTACCCTTTTAATGGCAATCCGGCAGGCAAGACCCTCTTATCAGTTCCTGATCGTGTTACGGGTCGTGGAAAAAACCGCAATAAAATCCGTTTTTTTTTTAGAACCGGTAAGAACCAGTAACCACACACTAAAAGTACAGATAAAGATTTTACAACAACTTGATCGGTTCAAACCGAACCGATGAACCGTTTACAAGTTCCACACAGAATAGAAAACCATATAAACCTATCTAGTACTCACGAATACCACAGACAGACACTGAACCGACAGGTTACGGTTTAAATTTGGTCGAAAACCGAGAAAAGCGGTACTTTAACCGACAAACTGAACCGAGCAGAAGGAGAAATCTTCAGAGTGACTGTTCTGTGAGGCGGAGTAAAGAATCTGACGGTTTGAGTTTAAACAGCAACAGACAGAGTCTCAACTGAGCTCGAGCTCAGCGTTCCATGCCTGGCATGGAAAGTTAACTCTCATCTCCGGGGCAGTTCGAAGGTTGGGACTCACTGCTATTGTCAGAATACAGAAAGACTTCATGTTGTTTGAACCTGTATTTCTAGGGACATGGATATGTTGTTCAATCTACATTTACTGGCAGACTCCTAGCAGTTCTCCGGGAGGAGGGAGGCAAGGCGCGCAACCCCTACCTGGGAAATAAGGACTGGAGAACCGAGGTCCCAAAACCAGCATCCCGGCGTGACTCAAGGTCGATGTGGTAGTGGGTAATGAAGGTATGTGCTGACTTCCAGGTAGCAGCCCTGCAGATTTCCTGGATAGGGACGTCCCTAGAAGCAGCCATCAAACCAGCGGTATGGCGGGTAGAATGAGCTCTTATCCCTCTGGGAGGCTCCATGCCCGCCAACTGACAACAGAGATCTATGCAGGAAGTGACCCACCTTCCTATCGTCCGCTTGGCTGCAGGTCTGCCAGGTGCGGCTTCAGCGTAGGTGACAAACAGCTGGCAAACCTCTCCCTGAACTTCAGCCATCCGCTCCTTATAATAAGAGAGCGCTCTTCTAGGGTCCAGAATATGGAGCCTATATTCGGCTTCTGAGGTGTGATTGGGGTAGAACACCGGCAGAGTCAATACCTGGTTAAGGTGAAATTCCGACATCACCCTCGGAAGGAATTTCGGGTGGGGGTGTAGGACAACCTTGTCCCTGTGGAAGACCAGATAAGGAGACTCCATGGAAAGCGCCAGAGCTCTCCCATCCTTCTGGCTGACGTAATAGCCACCAAGAAGGCAGTCTTCCACGACAGGTGGGAGATATCGTACCTGTGCATCGGTTCGAATGGCTTGCCCATGAGCTTAGCCAATACCAGCAGTAGATCCCATGGAGGTGGAGGTTCTTGCACCGGAGGGGATATGTGATCATGGCCTTTGGAAAAGTGCCCAACCACCTTTTCCTGTGCCACCGACTGCTTTCCGGCCCACGGCCGGTAAGCAGAGATGGCTGCCAGGTGCACCTTAAGGGCCATCGACTGAAGCCCTAGCTGAGAAAGGGACCATTGGTAGTCCAGAATGCTGGCAAAGGAAGGGTCCAACCCCTTATCCTGACACCAAATGGAGACTCTCTTCCATTTGAAGGCAAAGCATTTTCTGGTCGACTCCTTACGGGATGCCTCAACAACGTTGAGAACCTCGTTGGAAAGACCCAAGGCCTGGAACTCTAGCCACACAGGAACAAGGCTGTCAGGTGCAGGGATTGATGGTCTGGGTGAAGTACCTTCCCCTGGTTGACTGAGATCAGGTCTGAGCGGGCTGGAAGCCGCCTCGGGAGCCTGAAGCTGAGGAGATCTGGATACCAGAACTGGCGGGGCCAGTCTGCAGCTACCAGAATCACCTGAGCCTTGTCCCTCCTCGCCTTGAGAAGCACCTTGTGGATCAAGGGAAATGGGGGAAAGGTGTAGAAGACGCCGGGGTCCACAGCCTCAAGAAGGCATCCCCCTGCAGCGAACCCTGCTAAGGGGGATGGGCATGAAACAGCCTCAGCTTCGCATTCTCCCTGGAGGCAAAAGGTCCACCTGAGGTGTGCCCCAGTGGGAGAACAGATCGCATACTACCTCCGGCAGGAGAGACCACTCATGAGATGCAGCACCTATCCAGCTTAGGGCATTGGCCAGAGTGCTGGAAGCTCCCGCTAGATGAATGGCTAGGAGATCCACTTCCAGTCTGCTCACAAGAGACCAAGTGCGGAGAGCTTCCTTGCACAGAGGCAAGGAGCGCGTCCCGCCCTGGCAGTTTAGGTAGTACATGGTCATGGTGTTGTCCGTCTGGACCTGGACCATTTGACCCAGTATGAACGGAGCGAAGGCGGTGAGGGCTAGTTGGACCGCTCGAAGCTCCAGCAGGTTGATGTGGCATCGAGACTCCTGAGGGGACCAGAAGCTGTGCGCTCTGAGCTCCCCAGATGGGCACCCCAACCCATCACAGAGGCATTGGTCATTAGAGTGACCGTCGGCTCTGGGCGGACAAACCGGGTACCCTCATGCAGATGAGCTGGAATGATCTACCACTGGAGAGCGTTCCCCATCTTCTGGGTCACTGTCACTGGCTGGTCCAGAGAACAGGAGTGCTGTGACCATTGGCGGGCTAGTCCCCACTGCTGGGGATGCATGGGCCAGCGGGCCCAACGGACCATGCTGGTGCAGGCCACCATGAGGCCCAGGAGGTGCAGGAAGTCCCGGGCAGGGCGCAACTGCCCAACCTGAAATGATTGGGCAAAGGAGGAAAGAACCTCGGCACTGTCTGCCAGGAGCCATGTTCTGGCTCGAAGAGAGTCGAGCTCTGCCCCGATGAACTGAATCACCTGCGCTGGCACGAGTTCCGATTTGGCCTCGCTGATGAGGAGGCCAATCTGAGAGCAGACCTGGAGGGCCAGATCCCTGGACTGTGCCACCCCCGGCTTGGAGGAGGCTGCAATCAGCCAGTCGTCCAGGTAAGGGTATACCCGGACCCTTCGGTGCCGTAGGAATGCTGTCACCACTGCCATGCATTTGGTGAAGACCCTGGGAGCTGGAGAGAAGCCGAAGGGCATGGCCCGGAACTCATAAAGGGATCCCTCTGCTCTGAAGCGGAAGAATCGCTGGTGGGACGGACGGATTGGGACACGGAAGAACACGTCTTGAAGGTCCAGAGAACAGACCCACATGCCTCGTTCCAAGGATGGGATGATCTGAGCCAGAGTGACCATCCTGAAGGTTCGAGACCTTAGGAACTTGTTCAGGTCGTGGAAGTCTAGAATGGGGCGCCAGCCCCCGTCCGTTTTGGGACCAGGAAGTACCTGGACACAAACCCTGGGTCTGATGGAGGATCTGCCACCTTCCTGATCACCTCCTTTTGGAGGAGCAGGGCAATGTCGGCTCGACGGGCCGACAGAGAGGCTGCGGACCCCATAACCCCCCATGGGGCGACTGCTCGATAGGCTGGGGACTGCTCGAATTCCAGAGACAGACCCTTTCCTACCACTTCCAGCACCCAGTGGTCCGTGGTGATGTCGGACCAGGCGGAAAGGAAGTGGCGGAGCCGTCCTCCCACGTGGGGGGGAACCCGGGGAGAAATGATGAGGTTGGGGGGTGACACCCCTCAACCCGTCACTGGGCAGGCTTGGAGGAAAGACCGTCCGAGGAGCCTCCTGGACCTTTCCCTCCCAGCTTCCTGCTGGAGGAAGCAGCAGGCTTGGCTTTGGGGTGCCAAGTGTGAACCTGCTGGCCCTGATGCTGGTGTTGCTGGGCTGGACGTGCTGCAGGGGCTGAAGGGCAAAAGGGCTTACGCTGCTGCTGGTGGCCTTTGTCCTTTTGGGCAGATGTAACCAAGTCCAAGGTGGCGTTGGACTTCGCGATCTGCTGAAGATGCCCCTCCACCCCGAGACCGAACAAGTCGGTACCCAGGAAGGGAACGCCTGCCAGCTTGTGCTGGGTATCTGCCGTGAAGATGCCGAGATCCACAGTCAAGCTCTGCGGCGCAAGGCCACTGCAGCTGCTACTGACCGGGCACACGAGTCAGCGATGTCCAGGGAGGTCTGGAGCTGCTGTTTGGTCACCGCCCTTCCCTGATCCCGCACCTGCTTGGCCGTAGTTTGGAGGTCAGCCAGGAGATGAGGAATCACCTCATCCCGGGAGCCCAAAAGGGCGTGTGAAAAGTGTGCCATCAGAATGGCCGAGTTGGCCTGATGAAGGCCTAGCTAGGAAGCCGCATAGACTTTCCACCTGGAGTAGTCCAGTTTCTTGGACTCCTTATCAGGAGGCTTGTCCACATCTCAAGCGTTCAGGAACGCCGGAAAACTCTGTCGGTCACTAGCCCCTCCGCAGAGGGGTGCTCTGAGAAACCAGAGAGTGAACCAGTGGGAACAGCATACTTTTGTGCCATCCTGGCCGAAGGTGCTGGACAAGAAGCTGGCTGCTGCCACAACTCCAGGGCCAACAATGGCTTCGGCCACTGGGAAGGCCTCCGTGGGGGAATCCCCTCGGTCTAGTATCTCCATGAGGGGATACTTGGCCCATTTTGAAACGGGTTCGAGCTTCATCCCAGTGGACTCTGAAATGAGCCGAAGCATTCCAAGAAACGAGGATGAGCTCTTGTCCACTGACTGACCCCCAGTGGACTCCAAGTCAAGCGGCCTGGAGAACAAGGAGGAGTCATCTTCAGAGTCCGAAGAGTCTGCGAACAGCTGCCGAGCGCAAGAGCCACCCTCCACTTGCCGAAGTCGATCGGGAGTGAGGGTGACCGGCAACTTTTGGGGCAAACCCTGACCCAACCGAGAATCCTTGGTCGGGGCCCCAGTCTTCGGTTGTGGAGGCGGAGGTTCCACCACAATGGGTGGCGCAGCCGGTTTCAGCCAAACAACTGGTGCCGGCTTCGGCTCCTCGACCACTACGAGGGGTTGTTTCAGCCACTCTGGTGACAGCCACTTAATGGCCGGGGAAGGCGATGGAGTCAGCTTATTCCTGGCCAAAAGGAGCTGCTGCCACATTAGATCCTCGTAGCGCTGACACAATTTGCGCCGGAGCCTATCCTCCGAAGAGGATGAAGACAAGGATGAGCAGCGCCGCCACTTTCCATGGAGCCGAGACCGCCGATGTTGGTGGGATTGGCTGGACTGGGAACAGGTCAGAGACCGAGACCTTCGATGTTTCCGAGGGTGGGTCTGAGAGGGGGCAGGGGAAACCCGCTCCTCCCTTGATTCAGGGACCTTAACCGGGGACACCGGCACAGGAGGCACAGGTAAGTCCTCGGTTTCCACCAGGGGAACTGGTGAAGAAGAGTTGTTGGCTTCTCCAGTCGACAGCCCGTCCGACGGGTAGAGAAAAATCTCAACTGCATCAACGGGTGCCTCGGCCGGCTGACCTGGCGGGACACCATGAAGCCAGGAGGCCTCAGCCGCAACCTCGACCGAGCAGAGTACGACTATCCGGGAAGGGACCTCTCCCGCTCCCACGAACGTCGACGGTGGGACTTACCTTTGGGGTCCTTCTTTTTGGACCGAGAGGAATGTCCCGAAGGTCATTCTCCCTTGGTGGAGAGGGACTGGCAGAGCTCCTTGAAAGAAGTTGTGTAGGAGGAGCCCAAAGAGAGCGGGATAAATGCCGCGACCGAGGATGATGATGATGATGATGCAGCCTGGGCCGCCTCCTCCTTGAGGGCAATCATCTGCTCCAGTTGTTCAGCCGAGCCTGCAGCCGCGGACACCGCCCAATGGGCCTCCTTCGACTTGACCAGAGGATAACATTTCTCGGGTCGCCCCAACAGCAATCGGGCAGTGCGGTCCTCCAAGACCGAAGCTGGAAAGGATTTGCTCGACTCACAAGCCTGTGAGTCATGGTTGAGTCCAAGGCAATAAACGCATAAGGAGTGCGGATCGGTCCGGGACATCTTCTGCCCACAGGGGCACCGACGAAATCTGGGAGTTGATTTGTCCATCGCAGCAGCGAGGGAAGATAAAGACCGAAGTCTTGTAAATTTTAAAATTAGTTTCGGGTTAACCGAAGAGTTTGGATCCAGGCCTAAAATGCAGAGCGCAAAGGAGGGAACCTGAGCTTCCGAGCGTTAAGGAAGATCTGGCGTCATGGAGCGGAGCTGAGAGTTTTACCACCCAGGTGGGTGGGAGGAGCCAGCTTGGAGACCTTCTGGCAAGATTTAAAGCGGCAAGGAACCTGCCAATAAGTGTGGACTGAACAACATATTCATGTCCCTAGAAATAATACTTTTTTTTTTTTTTTTAATAATAAACAGTAATATTAAGTCAAACTACTACTGCATGACTAAATGCTGCTGTCGTGTAGATGTAAAGATTTGACCCACAGCAGGTGAGAATCATCGTCACTAATGCGCTCTCGACGGCAGGAAAAAGGGAACTGAGGCAGTTGGAGGGTTGATGATGAGGTAGCCTACACGGACACGAGCCGGTGCCGTACATGCACAGTCCTACCTCCGCACCGGCCCTCCTGAAGATTTTTGGCTCCCGTAGGGTCCCAGCGCCTCCAGCTTGTAACCCAGCAGTATGAATAAATGGTGAAGACTTTAAGTCCAGGAAGATCTGGACACAGTACGGCGGGTTGTGCCTTACCAACGATCTATACAGGGGCAACACCACCTCCCTCTTTCTACTGGTGATACCCTTTCCAATACACTCTAGACTCCTACTAGCCCTCCCAATTGCCCGGTCGCATTGCCTGGCCACCTTTAGGCCATCTGATATGATTACCCACAGGTCTCTTTCCTGCTTGGTGGTTGTCAAATTCCACTCCACCAATTTTGTACTCTGCCCCTGGGTTTCTGGGCCCTAAGTGCATTATTCTGCACTTTTTCGCATTGAACCCCAGATGTCATACCCTTGGATCACTCCTTGAGTTCTCTCAGGTCTCTGCTTATCCTTTCCACCACCCCCCGAGTGTCCAACAAGTTGCAGATTTGGCTGCTAGCTACAAAAAAGGCACAACTTTCTTTCCAGCTCTTCTGCAATGTCACTTACAAAGACATTAAAGAGGACTGATCCCCGAGACATTCTGCTGGTCACCCTCCTTTCCTTGGAGTGAAATCAGTTTACCATCACCCTCTGTCACCTATTCCCTAACCAATTTCTTACCTAGTATACCACCTTTGGACCCACTCCTAAGCTACCCAGTTTGCCTACTAGTCTCCTATGTGGAACAGTGTTGCAATCTTACTCAAATCTAGCTAGGCCGCATCCACCGCTCCGCCCAATCTAATTACTTGAATACTCAGTCAAAGAAATCAATCAGATTTGTATGACATGACCCCACCCCCTACTGTGAATCCATGCTGGCTCAGGTCATGTAACCCACTGGATTCAAGATATTCCACAATCCTTTCCCTTCAGCAACGTTTCCATTAAGTTTCCTACCACTGATGTCAAGCTGACTTGCATATAATTGCCATCCTCCTCCCTACTACCACTTTTGTGACATGGGACTACATCTACCCTCATTCAGTTACCCAGAACCACTCCTGTTTCCAGTGAACTGTTAAACAGAACTGTCAGAGGTGCAGCCAGTACCTCCGTGAGCTTCCTCAATACCCATGGATGCAATCAGTCTGGTCCCACTGCCCTGTCTACTTTCAGAACAGCGAGTCCCTTCAGAACTCTGTCTTCCAAAAAAGGACTAGTGTCCACCTCCCCCCTTCATAGCTCCTTCCCTGTCTCCTTCCTCTGTGAACACCGAGCAGAAGTATTTGTTCAGAATATCCACCTTTTCCTGGTCCCTTTCTGCACAATCCCTCCCCTGGTGGTCTTTTTGCTTATGAACCTAAAAAAAAAAGTCTTGTACCCTTTTGTTACCATCTGGGCTATTCTCTTTTCAGTTTGCACCTTCACACTCCTTACTGCTTTCCCTGCTTCCCTCTGTTTCCAGATACACCTCCCCATCCTCCTCCTTCTGCATCTCATTACATTTTCTGAATGGAACCCTTTTAGCCTTTACTTTTTCTACCACCTCTTTCAAGAACCACAGTGGTCTCTTTTTCCTCTTCCTCACTTGCTTGACGCAGAGGTTTGTCACCTTAACTATGCCTCTTTTTAGCTTCACCCACTGTTCCTCAACCCATCAAGTCACCTCCCCCACTAGGGCATCCCTTAGGCATTCATCCATCTTTACAAAATCTGCCCTCCTGAAGTCTAGGGCTCTCACATTGGTGTGGTTTGATTCCACAGCCGTTCTTATACTGAACCACACTGCATGGGGATCACTGGTCCCCAGGTGGCCCCCCCACCATTACATCTGCAACACTGTCCCTGCTAGTGAGTAGCAGGTCCAGTACAGCACCATCACAAGTCAGTTCACTAACTAGGTGCCTGAGGAACGCCTCCTGCAGGGAGTCCAGGATGCTCCTGTTTCTAGTTGGAACCGCAGGTGGAAGGCTCCAATCTACATCCAGCAGACTGAAGTCCCCCATCACCAGCATCACACGCTTTTCTGCCATTTTGCTAACAGCTTCCACCAATACCTTATTAAACACTATGCCCCTGGCCCGGAGGTCTGTAGATCATGAAATTGCGAGTAGTGGCTCCATTCCGTCTCCAAGGTGACCCACAGTACCTCTGCCCTCTCATATTCCCTGCATCTCTGTTGCTTTTACGCTTTCTCTCACATAAAGCACCCCCCCTTTCCTTCCCACCCTGCCTTACCCGAACAGAGTACGTCCTGGTATGGCTGTGTCCCAGTCATGGTTTACAGCATGCCATGACTTGGTAATAGCCACAATATCCAGGTCGGCCTCTTCCATGATGGCTTCTAAGTCTGAAATCTTATTTCCTAGATGTCTAGCATTCACACACATGGCTTTCCAGCTTTTGTTAACGCTCTGCTTGTTACCACCCTTTTTCCTGTTTGCTCCCTCCCCTTTTTAATGCTGATCATCTTATCCCTCTTCATTTCTATCTCCCTACTTCCTTTGTTAATTTGTACCGGGTGGGGGTGGGGGTAGTGGTCCTGGTCCTCTCCCCGTGAGCTCTTCATACTCTGTACTTCAGCCAGTGTGGGGGAGGGGTGCAGTTTCTGCCTCTTCGACTTCTTCCAGCACCTTCCTCGGCTAGTTTAAATGTTCAAAGTAACATTTAAACCGTACACTAAGGACAGTGGTTCCCCTCCCGGACGGATGAAGGCCATCACCTCTGTGCAGGCCCTTATCCGTTCAGCCGGATTCCCAGTCCCCAATGTAGCCAAATCCTGCCTCTCTGCACTATTCCTTAAAGCATCAGTTGAAACTCCTGGTGTGGAGATCCTGCTCCACCCCCTCCTCGTTATAGACAGACAGCACCTCAAAGAAAGCCACCAAGCGTGCTACCTAAGACCACTCCCCAGCTCCCTAAATTCCCCTTGCACTATCTCAGCCCCATCTCTAGCCAGGTCATTGGTTCCCAGATGGACAACGACATCCAACTCCCCCTTCCATTCTGCTGCCATAGCGATCTCCAGGATCTGCTTCCCATCCCTCCAGACCGTGATGCCACGTAGACACCTAATCTCCCTCTCTGCCCCCTTTCTACACCCAAATCTATCCCCCTGACAACTGAGTCTCCCACCAGAAGTTGCTCCCTTCTCCCCTGGGGTCCTCTCCCACCCTCCTTGGGGTCTCCACTATGGAGGACCCCCACATTCTCCCTGGGCACTACAACAAGTGCCTCCTCCTGGCAGTCGTGCCCCACCAGAACAGTGCAGGAATTTTGTAGTGGTACCAGTTGAAGAACGTGCCTCCAACCTACCACCCCCACCCTTCCAGAGCATAGTAACATAGAATTTGATGGCAGACAAGGACTGCTTGGCCCACCTAGTCTGACCATTTCCCTACCTAATGGATAAGCTGCAGATTCTAGTTAACCGACAGCCTACTTCCTCCTACCCCCCCACTAGAATTGTCTTATGTCTGTCCCATGCATTCTTGAATTCCCCCACTGTTTTTGACCCCATGACCTCCTCGGGAAGGCTGTTCCATGCATCCACAACCCTCTCAGAGAAAAAATACTTCCTCACATTACCTCTGAGCCGTCCTCCCCTCTATCTTCAAATTGTGCCCCCTTGTTCTTGCACATCTCTTTTTCTGAAAGATGCTACCCTCTTGGACTTTGTTGATTCCACTCAGGTACTTGAAAGTTTCCATCATGTCCCCCTTCCCTCCTTTCCTCGAGGGTATACGTATTAAGCTCCTTTAGTCTCTCTTTGTACGTCTTCTGGTGCAGACCCTGCACCATTTTGGTTGCCCTCCTCTGGACAGCCTCCACCCCGTCTATTTTTTTGCGGAGATGAGGTCTCCAGAACTGCACGCAGTACTCCAGATGGGGTCTCACCAACTGTCTGTAGAGAGGGAGAACAACTTCCCGTTTTCTACTGGTGATGCTTCTCCCAATGCTTCCCAGTATCCCACCCAGCCCTCCTTACTGCCTTCTCACATTGCTTGTCCACCTTTGTGTCATCTGATATAACTACCCCAGGTCCCTTTCCATTTTTGTTCTTGTCAGTATCTCACCCTCATTGTGTACTCTTCCCCTGGGTTTTTGTTTTCCAGGTGCATTACTCTGCAATTCTTTGCGCTGAATCTAAGCTGCCATACATTTAACCATTCCTCCAACCTCGCCAAGTCCCTTCTCATCCTTTCCACCCCACTTTGTTTACTAACCCTGTTGCAGATCTTTGTCTCGTCTGCAAAGAGACATACTTTTCCTTCCAGTCCCTCTGCAATGTCACTTATAAAGACATTAAAAAGAATTGGACCCAGTACTGAACTCTGCAGTACCCAACTAGTAACCCCCCTTTCTTCAGAGTGTACTCCGTTTACTAGTACCCTCTGTGTCCTGTTGTCCAGCCAATGTTTTACCAAGGCTGCCACCCTGGGACCCACTCCCAGGCTGGCTAATTTGTTTATTAATCTTTCGTGAGGGACTGTGTCAAATGCCTTGCTAAAGTCTTGGCAGGCCATGTCCACAGCCCCTCCCTGGTCTACTACTTTGGTCACCCAGTCAAAGAAATTGATTAGATTCTTCTGACATGACCTTCCCATTGTGAATTCATGCTGCCCTGGGTTCTGTGCCCCACTGTCCTCTAGGTACTCAACACTTCTTTCCTTCAGAAGTGATTCCATAATTTTCCCTACCACTGAGGTCAAACTGATAGGTCTGTAGTTTCCTGCCTCTCTCTTGCTCCCACTTTTGTGAAGGGGAATCACATCCACCCTCCTCCAGTCCTCAGGTACCACACCATTCTCCCAAGATTTGTTAAAAAGGGTAGTCAATGGTGTCACTAGTTCTCCCCTTCATTCTTTTAAAGTTCTGTGGTGAATCCCATCAGGCCCCATTGCTTTGTCCACCTTCAGTTTTAGGAGTTCTTTCAGAACTCTTTCTTCTGTGAAAGGACTGATATTGACCCCCCTATCCAGAGTGCTTCTACTAACTGGATTAGGTAACGACCCCTCCTCTTCCTTTGCGAATACTGAGCAGAAGTATTTGTTCAGTATCCCTGCTTTTTTACTGTCCCTCTCTGCCCACCCACTCTCCTCTTTATTCAGCCTCAGTATCCCTCCCTATGTCTTTCTTCGCTCCCTAATGTACCTATAAAAGGTTTTATCCCCCTTCTTAACCGAGCTGGCTATCTTTTACTCGGTTTGGGCTCAGGGGTGTAGCTGCAAAGGTGCAGGGGGTGCAGTCGCACCCGGGCCCATGAAGTTTGAGGGGCCAAAATCATAATTTTGATGTCTATTCAAAACCAGGGGGGCCCTATAACATACCTTTGCACCCAGGCCCTCTGGAAATTTGCTACGCTACTGTTTGGGCTTTTGCTATTCTGACTGCCTTCCCTACTTACTTCTGCTTTAACAGGTATAGTTCTCTGTCCTGCTCCTTTTGTGTTTCCTTTTACTTCCTGAGTGCTATATTTTCTTCTCTCTAACCTTCCCCGCCACCTCTTTTGAGAGCCATAGTGTTTTTTTCTTTTGTTTTGATTTGTTTATTTGCTTCACACAAAGGCATGTTGCCTCTGTGATGGCCGTTTTTATGTTTTCCCATTGTTGCACCACCCCTCCTCCTTGCCTGTTTGCTAGTGCTTTTCTAAGGCACTCTCCCATTTTAACAAAATCAGCCCTCCTGAAGTCCAGTACCTTCACTTTTGTATGGCCTGACTCTATAGCTGAGTTTATAGTGAACCACACAGTCTGGTGGTCACCTGTTCCCAGATGGCTACCCACTTTTAGATCTGAGATCCTCTCTACGTCCCCATTTAAAAGTACCAGGTCAAAGATGGCTCCCTCCCGAGTGGGTTCCAACATGAGCTGTCTGAGGCATGCCCCCTGTAGGGCATCAAGAATGGCCCTGCTCTTGGATGTGGCTGCAGCAAAGGTGCTTCAGTTAACATCTGGCATATTCAGGTCCCCATCAGCAACATCTCCCCTTTCTCTGCCATCCTAAGGATGCCTTCTATCATTTCCTTGTCCATTTCCTCCCCGAGATGGGGGTCTGTATACAACCCCTGTGCAGACTGTGGAGCCATTTCCAGTCTCCAGGGTGACCCACAGTGTCTCCTCTCCTCCCTGTTTACCCTTTAGTTCCGTTGCTTTGATCCCTTCCCTTACATAGACAGCTACTCCTCCTCCTCCTCTTCTACCCTCCCTGTCCCTCCTGTAGATTGTATACCCTGGCATGTCGACATCCCAGTCATGGTTCTCTGTGTACCATGTTTCTGTGTCTGCCACGATATCCAGGCATCCCTCATCCATCAAGGCCACCAGTTCAGGGAGCTTGTTACCTAGACTATGGGCATTGCTACAGAGCCCGCTACAGTCCAGCTGTTCCTTCTCCCTGGAATCCTCTGGGGGTAACGGTGGCAGACCTGGTGGCCCCTGGGTGGGGGAGAAGGTACTCCGAATCCTAGCCAACTTGGCCTGGAGTCTAGCGACCTCATACCTCAATCCGGAGAGATGCATGCACAGGGTGCAACATCACAGTCTCTAGAAGGTCTCTCTGAAAACTGCCACCTCATAGCCACTGCACTGCACCACTCCCAAGATTCTCAATTCCTACTCTCCCTGTGTTACTACGAAGTACTTATGAACCCTTACCTTTACCCTTGATAGGGTATTTCTACTGTAGTCCTTCCTTTATGTTGTTTATCATATTCCGTTGAACACCCACCCCAGACGGGGTGTTGCTCATAGTCCTAGTTTTAGCTTACCCTTTAGCTTTACTACATACTAGTTAGGATAGTAGAAGGCAAGTGTTGCTCATTAATTCCATCCCGCATTTCAATGGGTCCATACTTCCCTTCTTTTAGCTGTATTTATCCAGTTTTATTATGAATATATTGATATTCTTTACTTCTGCAATGTCCCTTGGTAACTTGTTCCAGTTCTCTCCTGCTCTCTGTGTAAAAAAATGCCCTTCTACTGTTATTGGCACAGTGGTCTAAAATAACCTGTATGTTGTGGGACCTTAAACTGCACCCTTATTATCTATACTGATTTGTAAGTCTGTCATTAGGTCAAAATCTCTTACTATTTTAAAGCTCTCTAACATGTCCCCTCTCATTTTCCTCTACTCCAGCGAGAATAGGTCCAAGTCCTTAATACATTTTTTTATCTATAAACTAAATAAACAACTAAAGTAATAAATATTTACATATTAAGTGAAGTGGTAGTTCAACATTCAACCATTTCACATCATTGCATTCTTCACCTCTCGGGTGATAAGTCCCGTATCAATCAATCAAAGTCTTTATTTAACCAGGCGATCACCGTTGAGCAAGCTCATTTTCGAGGTGGACCTGGGTTTGTTAACAAGGAACAATGGACAATGTACATGGGATGCAACTCACAAGAAAATAGTAATAATACAAATAAAGTGAGATACAATAATACAGTATATACAAAGTATCAGCAGCTAGCATTGACAGTAGTATATGTTTGGAACAGAAGATACAGCTAGTTTTGGGTAGGACACAATTTTTCATAAAAGTAAAGAAATACACATATCAGGTGCACCGAACACAAATAAAACCTAATATAAAAAGATATATAGTGATACGGTATGAAGAATTTAGAGCTGGAACCAGGGTCAAAGGAATGTGGAAGGACAGATATGGGGGTAGAAAAAGGGGAGAGGGAAGTCTCGATTATAGTTGTGATCAGTCTTTTAACAGTAGTAATAGTGTGTGCTTGGACTTATAGGAGTCACTATTTAGTGCAGACAGGTACAGGACTCCTTATTGTGATGTAGATATAGAGATTTAAAAGCTGCTAGGCTGATGGGGTGAGTTAATTTCGAAGTTTTTTGAAGCTTGTTCCACAGTTGAGGGAGCACTTATGAGCATCGTATGCCATAAGGCTTGAAGAAGGAGGGTCACCGAAGTATTTCATGCAGCTCAATTCAGTTTTAAATTCTCAGCTAGTTACAGTATATATCCTAAGCATCAATGGACTTCATCTGCTTCCTTGCAGCTGTGCCTATAAAGTTAGATCCCCTTATTTTACACCTGGATCCTGCGCTAACTCCCACAGGCCCATCGTGACAGGTAGGCCTGTAGTCTATCTTGTGTCAAAAAGGTATGTCTTTCCACATCTGCAATCTGACCTACTGTCTCAGTCAAGTCAGTTCCCTGTGGAGGGAAGATCTGAAGCCATTTTCTAGTTATGGCCTTAGCTGCCGCCACCACACAAATATCTAAAACGTATAATAACTCATTATCTTTCAAGTCGTGGGGAGGAAGTCCCAGCACCAAGTGTTGGAGCAACAACGGTTCCGTAATTGTAAACAGGCATTTTAGCAGATCAGGTACCTCTGCCCAATAGGGTTTCAACTCTGAACAGCTCCAAAATATATGGTAATGTGTGGCCCATGCTTCTCCACATTGCCGCCAACAATTAGGATGCATATGAGCATTCCACTTGGATTGCAACCCTGGGGTTGTAAAATATCTTGTTTCAAGTTTCCAAGCATATTCACGCAACTGTGGGGAGGATGTGGTTTTATACACTCTCCGCCATATTATTTCTCAATCTTTTTGTGTCAGTTGTATTTGGGCATCCAGTTGCCACTTACTGATTATATACAGTACTTGTGTTTGCTTCACTTGGAGAACAAGTTGGTACAGCAAGGTAGAGACCTGTGTTTTTCTTAAATAAGAAATAATAAGAAAATCAATGTATGGAAAGAAATAAAACGAAAACAAGCACATGAAAAAAATGAAAAAAAAAATTGTGTGTTTTTTTTTGCAAAATCTAAATAAATGCTTGCAGCAGTTGTTGTTTAGGCTCCGTTGTTACCACAGAGACTGTCCGTAAGGAAGCGGCAGTGGAACTGTACCTGATTCATAAAACCTTTCAAGACCACAACATACTGCTGGTTAATACGATGTAGTATACTAGAAATGTGATTTCTAGTGTGTATAAGGTCATTTGGGGTATTTTATGAATGCAAATGTGATAACAAGAAATAGAAATAGCAGTTACGTAAGAACTTACCGTAACAGTAGACCTTTGAGAGAGGTTCCTGCAGCAGGTCTTCACATATAGCACTGTGCCCCCTGGTGTCAGGACCGCACGGCAAACTTGTAGCTAGCAATCATCTGCTGGGACCGCCCCCGTCATCAGGTGACACGATGTCAGCGTGACTATAAAAGGGGCGGTCCTCCACCCGCCCTCCAGTTCTTTTCCACCAGAGACCTAAAGAAAGAGTGCAGAAAGGAGGAGTAATAGACTCCTGTTACCCCTCAGCCCTGGGCATGGAACGAGGTAAAAACTCAGGAGCTGGGGGAAAGGTGGGTGGGAAAATGGAAATTACGTACCTGCCACAATTCTTGATCTTCTTGGACGAAGTCGCCACCAGTCATTCACACTAATGGGAGTTCGCCGGAGCAGCTAAAACCCAGCGGGAGCAAATTTCTCAAGAGGTCTGGCACCTGAGTTGGAGCTGCGAGGAAGCGGCACTGCGAGCCCCGGCTTGTGCGGTAATGACTATCTCGGTGTCGACCCTCCAACCGCCTCAGTACCTTTTTTCCGAGGAGGTGCAGTGTATTTAACCTAGGAGGACTAGCCTAAAAATCGCACATAAGATGGTCTGAATGACCCACGTAAGAATGGTCAACAATAAAGTCTTCACAGCACAGCCATTGAGGGGAGTGAAGACCATAAACAGAAATACTCTAAGACTTCATTTGTTGGGAAGGAATCAGGGTTCCAAGAGGATTTTGCACGCCAGATAGAGAAACACTTCCATATGGCTGTGTAGGTTTTTCTAGTGGCCGACTTAGGCGCAGTCAAAAGAATATCTGAAACTCTACAAGAAACATTGAACCTATTCACCTCTATCTCATCAGGAGCCAAGCATGAAGGTGAAGCGACCTCAGGTTGGGATGGACCATGGGACCCTGGGTTAGAAGGTTCGTCTGAAGGGGAAGTATCTTTTGGAGGGTTTTCGATAGACTGTCGAGTAGCAGAAACCATAACTGCCAAGGCCAGAAGGGGGCAATGAGAATGACTCTGCCCCCGAGACTCCAATTTGAGAAGTACCCTCTGAATTAGGGGAAGAGGAGGAAAGGCATATAGAAAGTGTCTTGTACACCACAGCCTGAATGCATCCTGACAGAAAATGCCAGGTCCTGGATTTCTGGAGCAGAAGAGAGGCAGTTTTGTGTTGAGTGGGGATGCAAAAAGGTCCAGGTCTGGAGTTCCCCACTCTTTGAAGAGTGACTGAACGACGGTTAAGTCAAGAGACCACTCGTGAGGATCTGTCTCCGTTCTGCTGAGACGGTCTGCCAGTTCGTTTTGTACTCCTGGCAGATAAACCGCCTGAATCAGAGCCTTGTGTTCCAGGCACCACTCCCACACTTTCATTGCTTCCATGCATAATGGGTAAGAGTGTGCGCCGCCCTGTTTGTTGATGTAGTACATCACGGCTTTGTTGTCCGTTTGAAGGAGAATTTTGTTGTGACAGAGTATGTCCTTCAAGGATCAGACTGCATAGATGACGGCTCTCATTTCCAGGATGTTTATGTGAAGTTGGGATTTATCCTGAGTCCACATACCCTGGGTGTGGAGATCCTGGCAGTGGGCTCCCCAACCCATCAGGGATGAGTCCGTGGTAATAGAGATCTGATGATTCAGAGGGCAAGGGATATCCTTCTAGAAGGCTGTCGTCCTGTGACCACCAGGCAAGTGACCTCTTCAGAGGTTCTGTCACCTTGATGAGAAATGACTGAGGGTGAGTGGTTGGGGACCACTGAGTACTAAGCATCCATTGAGAGGTTCTCTTGTGGAGATGAGCAAAGGGTACAGTGAACACCGAGGATGCCATGAGGCCCAGTATCCACTGCATCGAGATAGCTCGAACCGAGCTGTGTTCTCTGATGTATCGGGCCGTCTGTAAGATATTGTTCCTTCTGTCCTCTGGAAGAAAAGCCTTTTTACAGGAGGTGTTCAGAAGAGTTCCTATGAAGAAGAGCTTCTGGGAGGGCTGCAACTGCGACTTGTTGAGATTCAGCAGGACTCCCATAGACGTGAGGAAGTGTGAAGTCGTGGCCATGGCCTCCAGAGTCTCTTGCCTGGAGGGGACTTGTTAGGAGCCAGTCATCCAGATATGGGAACACTTGTATTCAGATTTTCCTGAGGTGAGCCGCGAGAATTGCACAACACTTTGTAAAAACTCGAGGCACTGAGGTGACCCCAAAGGGCAGGACTCTGAACTGATAGTGTTTACCCAATGTCATGAACCTTAGGTATTTGTGGTGCTTTGGGTGTATGAGAATGTGTTGGTAGTCATCCTCCATGTGCAGGGAGGCTAACCAATCGTGTTGATGAAGAAAAGGTAGCAGGGTACCTAGAGATATCATCTTAAACTTCTCCTTGTGAAGGAACTTGTTTAACTTTCTGAGATCCAGAATGGGGCGCATGCCACCGGTTTTCTTCGGGACCAGAAAGTAATGGGAGTAGACATCTGTGTTTCGTTGATCCAGCAGAACTATTTCTACTGCCCAGTTGTTCAGAAGGCCTTGTACCTCGGAAGCAAGACGATCTGACTGTACTGCCGACAGCCTGGGCTGCCGTTTGGGAGGATGATCCTGAGGGGTTTCAGAAAGACTGAGAGAGTACCCCTCATGGATTATCCGGAGGACCCATTTGTCTGATGTTATAGATTTCCACTAATTGTAGAACTGAGTTAGACATTCTCCCAACGCTGAGGAGGATTCTCCCTCGGACAGCTGAGGTGGGACCTGGGCCAGAAACTCGGAAGGTGGCACTGGGCGCTTTGGGCCCTTGTGCCTTCTGCTGAGCTTTCTTTTGTGGCTGAGGGTTATGGTTTTTGTTAAAACCTCCTCTGCCCCGAAAGGACTGATAGATATGTGATACTGCCGCTTGTTCGCACCCCCTCGAGAGGGGCGGGTGCAGGTCTAGCCAGCTTAATGGCAGACCTAGTCTTCTGCGTGGCCTCCAGAGCTTGCTCCATCTGAAGCTCGAACAGATACATACCGTCAAAAGTTAAAGCCATGACCTACTGCTGGGTGTCATTCATAAAGCCTGATGTATGTAGCCAAGAGTGGCGGTGGGTGCAGATGCCAGCTGCCGCCGCCCGGGAGGTGGTATCGCAGGCGTCCATTGTAGCTTTAACCTGTTGGTTACTGGATTCGATACCCCTAGTTATGGACTGGAATAGCTCTGAGCTAACTTCCTTTTAGTGCAGAGCTTCTACCATTTCTTTAAGAGAATGCCAAAGTAAATACTCATACAGAGAAAAACAGCCCTGGTAACTGGCAATGCGCATACCCAGGGTTGAGGCAGCAAAGACTCTCTTACCAAAGGTGTCTATCTTGTGAGATTCTTTGTTCACTGGTCAGGCTGTAGATCCTTGAGGAAGGACAGTCTTATTCTCTGCCAAGGCCACAATGGCATCAGCAAAGGCTTGTGAGGTGAAAATGGGACAATCATTGGGAGGGGCATACTTCCTATCTATGGCCTTGGCCACGGAAGGAATGAGAGCCGGATTCTTCCACACCATCTGAGAGAGGGTCTCGAAAGAAGGCTGTACTGGAGGGGTTAAATCCAAAGGGATCTCTGGGACATGAAGATGTTGGAGTCGAAAAAGCCTCCCAGGATCAATTTCTGTAGTCTGGAGAGAAAGAGCAGAATTTAAATTTTTGAGCAGAGACTTAAAGGAAAGGTCTTCAACCACAGTCTCTGCAGAAGGATTGGTCCCTGCTCCCAGGGCAGTGTCATCAACATCATCACCCAGGTGAAGATCTGGGTCAGGCTCAAAATCATCTCCTGACAGTCCAGGGGGTACTGTATAGACAGGAAAGGAGTGAAAATCAGGAGGAAGAACAGAAGAAGAAAGAATCGAAGTCGAGAAGCCCAGAGGACCAGTCCCAGCGCCATAGAA
Organism: Neoceratodus forsteri; assembly: GCA_016271365.2. NCBI lineage: Eukaryota > Metazoa > Chordata > Ceratodontiformes > Ceratodontidae > Neoceratodus > Neoceratodus forsteri. The sequence continues at coordinate 660,492,780 of CM028133.1, forward strand.
GAAAACGGCGCCGAGAACAAGGAGGAAGGCACTAGCCGGAGCGGTGTTGTACATGGTGCCGAGAGAGCCCGCAGCACCGCACATGGCGCTGACAGAGCCCTGGGTGTTTATCCCCCTCACATGGCTGTGGCACAGGAGTCCACACCGATGCCTCTATCTCCTGCCCTCACATGGCACCGAGAGAGCCCCCAGTATTGCGCATGGCGCAGAGAGAGTCCCACAAGTCTGAAAACTGTGATTTGAGGTGAAAGAGGGAAAAATGACAGGAGATAAGAGGCATTGGTGTGGACTCCTGTGCCACAGCCATGTGAGGGGGATAAACACCCGAGCGCTGAGTCAACAGCACCGAAGAAGGTGCCACGCGACTAGGAAGACCCAATCACCCTACCCATCCCTCCGAAACCGAATGGCCCGAAGGCCCCGGCGTTGGACTAACTGGCCAAGGCAACTGGACCAACCTCCGAGCCCACTGCTCCATAAGAGCAGCCCAATGGTGAAACTGCTCATCGGAAGCTCCTCCAATAGGTGGGGAGGGGCTAGGGTGTCGAGGAGGTCGGCAACCAAAGACAGAAACCGGTGACTCAGACAGAGGTGGAAACCGGCGGCTGGCCCCAATAACCGACTGTCTACGCAGAGACATACCAGAGGGTGACCTTGAGTGATGCCGTTTCTTCTTTGACGTGTGGCAGAAGAACTCGAGGCCAAATGGCGCAGAGAATGGGACCGTTTCCTTTTATGCTTTTGGTGGGACCACCCATCCCCCTGAACATTGGGCCGTCCATTGTCGGCCCCACGGAAGGGCGGCATACCGTGCCGGGCCCGGCTGACTGAACAGCTTTCATACCAAGTCTCCCTATTGTCACCTGACCAGCTCATGGTCGACTCCGTCAATGGAGGGCTAAAGACTTCTGCTGCACAATTAAAATATATAATCTGTACTGATTCAAAATAATTCTACAAAACAATAAACTGAACTATTGCTGCTAGTGAAGTTTAACTCCCGGCAGGCGAGCGACATCAACACTGAAGCGCACTCGACGGTGGGAAAAAAGGATGTGAGGCGGTTGCAGGGTCGCCACCGAAAAGTACAGTTACGTAAGAACTTACTGTAACAGTAGATCTTCGAGAGAGGCTCTTGCAGTAGGTAATGACATATAGGACGGCGCCATTGGCGGCAGGACTATGAAAAATTTCAGCTAGCAGTCCCTGGCGGGCCGCCCCCATGTCAGGTGACCGGCGTCACATGACATCGGTATAAAGGGGCGGTCCGGAACGCCCGCCTTCCAGTTCTTTACCGCCACAGGCCCGGAAGGCCCGGACGAGAGAGAAGCAGATATTTCCCTCAATGGAAAAGGAGCCGAAAAAGCCTAGGCGGATGGAGGGCGGGAAGGTATTACCTACTGCAAGAGCCTCTCTTGAAGATCTACTGTTACGGTAAGTTCTTATGTAACTGTACTATCTTACTTCGAGAGGGCTCTTGTAGTAGGTAATTACATATAGGACTGAATCCCAAGCAGTCTGGAACAAATGAAAAGGCACCAGGAGGAGGAACTACTCCAAAAAATAGCAAATAATCTAGCAGGTCTCAAGAAAGGAGGCCTTGCAAGACAGCTAACCCGAAGCCTGCTCTACGGCGAGCGGCAATGTCCAAACTGTAATGCTTAGTAAAAGTATGGACAGAAGTCCAAGTGGCGGCAGCACAGATGTCTGCCGCAGACACGTTCTTGAAACAAGCCGCAGAGGCAGCAACTCCACGAGTGGAGTGACCTCTGACTTGACCCGGGAGGGTCTTCTTGTACTTGTCATAACAGAAAGTGATGGAATGGGCCAACCATTTTGATAGGCATTGCTTAGAAACAGCGTTGCCTTCTCTTTTGTGAGCAAAGGAGACGAACAACTGATCAGTCTTTCTGAGATCCTTTCTCCTATCGGTGTAGTATCTCAGTATCCTGTGAACATCCATGGTATGGAGCAGGTATTCTCCTTGATTGGAGTACTGAGTGAAGAAAGCAGGTAATTCAATTGACTGATTCAAGGTAGATTCCGCTACCACCTTCGGAAGAAACTTAGGATTCGTGCGAAGAGCTACTCGTTCTTTGTGAAAAATCAAATAAGGGATTTTGCACATAAGGGCCTGGAGCTTGGAAATTCTGCGAGCGGAAGTAATGGCCACCAAGAAGAGCGTCTTCCATGATAAAAACTTAAAATCTGTGGAAGCCGCAGGCTCAAAGTGGGGAAGGGTAAGTTTCTCGAGGACAAAGTTTAAGTCTCAAGGCGGAGCTGGGGTCCGGACAGGGGGCCTGAGATGAAGGACCCCTCTAAGGAAAGTTTTGGAGACTTCCAGCTGGGCAAATGCCTTGTCAGAAAGGGACATGATAGGCTGAAATAGCCGCCACATGGACTTTCAAAGAGGAGTGACTGAGACCCAGGTCGAAAAGATGACGCATGTACTCAAGCAGAATGGTCACAGAACAGGAAAAAGGCTCCACGTTCCTGGACGCAGCCCAGATAGAAAATCTTTTCCATTTCATGGCGTAGGTGGACCTAGTGGAGGGTTTTCTAGCCTCCACCAGAATCTCGGCCACTTTTGGAGAGACTCCAAAACGAGATTGAGCTAGGTCTGTAGGAGCCATGCATGATGATGAAGGGACTTGAGTCCCGGATGGACCATGGTCCCCTGATCCTGGGTCAGCAATCCTGGAGATAAAGGAAGAGGAAGAGGAGGAACCTCTGAGTATTGTTGTAGAAGACAGAACCAGATTTGCCTGGGCCAAAAAGGAGCGATCAGAATCATTCTTGCTCCTTCCAAAGCAAACTTCTGCAGCACACGAGGTACCAGAGGAATTGGGGGAAAAGCATAGACGAATCTGTCCTTCCAGCTTAGACATAGAGCGTCACTCCAGAAAGCGTCTCACTCTGAAGCGAGCGAGCAAAAGATTGGAAGCTTTGCGTTTTGGGAGGAGGCGAACAGGTCTATCTGAGGAGTCCCCCAAATGTGGAAGATGCTTTTTAGAACATTTTCATCCAATTCCCACTCGTGTGGTAGAGCCGACGAGCGACCTAGTCTGTCTGCCAGGACATTGTCGACTCCCGGAACGTGGATCGCCGTGAGATGAAGGTTGTGAAGCGTTGCCCAATCCCAGACCCTCATCGCTTCCCTGCACAGCGGGTAGGACCGAGTTCCTCCCTGCTTGTTGATGTACCACACCACGCACATGTTGTCCGTTTGGACAGCTAGGTGACCGGGAAGGATGTATTGGTGAAGGGCTTGGAGAGCATACAGTACTGCTTGGAGTTCGAGTACGTTGATGTGGAGAACGGTCTCCAACTTTGACCATAGGCCCTGGGTTCAGTGAGGACCTAAATAGGCTCCCCAACCTTCGCCTGAAGCGTCCGTAGTCAGAGTCTGATAGGGGGAAGGATGAAAAAAGGGGACCCCCCCCCCGGAACAGGTTCTCTCGAACCATCCACCATTGTAAGTCTCTTACCATCGGCGAGGAGATCAGGACCAGATGATCTAGGTCATCTACTCGTTGATCCCACTGAGATCGGAGAGTCCACTGAGGGATCCTCATGTGGAGGCGTGCTCGCAGAACCGTCGGGATGGCCGCCGCCACAAGCCCCAGTAGATGGAGCACTGACCTCGCCGGGATCCTCCTGTGTTCTGATAGGAGGGAAATCTGTGACTGGAGGGAGGCCCCCTGTCCGGAGGCAGAAAGGCCTTGCACATTGTTGTGTCGAGGATTGCCCCGATGAACTGGAGCCTCTGTGAAGGATCCAGGTGAGACTTGGAATGGTTGATGGTAATACCCAGGCCAGTGAAAACCTGCTGGGTGAGGGAGAGAAAATGCAGGAGTTCCTCCCTGGACGGGGCCACCAGGAGCCACTCGTCCAGGTAGGGAAAAACCTGAGCTCCCAAAGAACGCAGGTGGGCTGCTACCACTGCCAGGCATTTGGTAAAGACTCGGGGGGCCCAAGAAAGACCAAATGGGAGCGCCCGGAATTGGTAGTGGACCCCCTGGAGCGCAAACCTGAGGTACTTTCGGTGCGAAGGGCGAAAGGGGATGTGCAGGTACGCATCCTGCATATCCAGTGCACAAATCCATTGGCCCGGCCGAAGCAGGGGCAAAAGGGTTTGAAGGGAGAGCATCCTGAACCTCTTGTATTCCACATATAGGTTCAGAGAGCTGAGATCGAGAATAGGTCTGAGATCTCCCGTCTTCTTTGGTACAAGGAAGAAGTGGGAATAGTAACCCGTCCCGTAGAGGTGAGGGGGGACGGGCTCTATAGCCTGTTTCGCAAGGAGCGCAGAGATTTCTTCCCTGACCAAAGGAAGATGGTCCCTCGAGTAAGCGGAATTCAGAGGGGGGTGACGTGGAGGTTTCTGTAGAAACTCTATAGAGTGCCCCTCTGCTATGATCTGAAGCACCCATGAATCCGATGTTATCCTCTCCCAACCCGGAAGGTGGAGGGAGAACCTCCCTACCAGGTTCCTCCGGGGCGTCCGGAGGCGGTGGGAGAGGAAGAATCAGGTGGTGTGAGGCAGCGCCTGCAGCTGAGGCACCCGTTGCTTTTGGGCGCGGGGCCTGGCAGCTGTGGGGGCCCGACGTTTAGTTGCCTGCCTTCCCTGAGGTTTCGCTTGAGGCCCGGCTGCGTCTGCGAAAGGGACGGCGCTGTGGGGGACGGGGACGGTACATTGAATCAACAGATTTAAGGGCTGTCCCCTTCTCCTGCAAATCAGTGATGATGTCCTTGACATCACCAGCGAAAAGCACAGAACCCCTGAAAGGTGCTTCTTGGATTGCTGACTGCACCTCTGGGACCAGACCTGACACACGGAGCCATGCATGACACCGAAGACTCACGGCGAACGTAGAGCTCCGTCCTGCGGTGTCCACTGCATCATAGGTCATCCTCAAAATATGACGACTGGCCGAACGAGCAGAACGGACCAGGTCGGCTAACTCCTGCTTGACTTGGGAGTTACGTAGAGAGTCAATCTTAGATTCCGCCTGGGTAAGGACAGCCTTCTGGTAATCCCCCATATGTGCTACATAGTTCAGGGCACTAATCCCCACTGTGGAAGAGCGTAGATCTTCCTTCCATACTGATCCAGAAGGCGAGATTCCTTATCCGGGAGACGAGCTCAGGCAGCTGGTGTGCTGACCGCCGTGGGCGCGCTAATCACAACCGAAGTCTGCACGGGGTGTGAGTCTAAAAGTCTACACCTCCGGAGCCTGGTATAGCCTGTTCGACTTCCTGGGAGGTGGGGCTAAAGCCGACGGTTGCTTCCAAATAATGGAAACAAGGTGGGCGTGAGGCTCAATCCAGGGTGGCACTAGGGTAGGAGCCGTAAGGGGCAAGTCCAGATATTCGGCGAGTTTAACCCGTTGAGGATCTGGCTCTAAGGAATGCCACTGATGGACTTCCTGGATCTTCCTGAGCATGTCCGTGAAGGAAGGATCTTCCGGAGGAGTCCTCAGCCGGGGCTCGGACGGAGAGCGTGGCTCGTCGTCTTTCTTGGAACATCCATCGGAAGCCTCCGAGGAGTCCGAGAGAGAAGGGGGAAGAAGAATCTGAGGCAGAGTAAGACCCCCTAACTCGTCTAGGGGGAGGAACGGGTTCCTTGGGGGGGTTCCAGAACGAGTGTCCTGCCCCTCTCTGGATCCCGAGGGTAAAGCCTGGGAATCCGGAGGAGGAGAGGGAGTGTGCCGTCTGGGGCGTACGGGAGCCGGTGGTGGCACCGTTGCCGTAAGACGGCTCTCGACTTCCTTGGTGAGCTGAGCCTTGGCCTCAGCCCACCAGGAGGCAAGAGTCTCCTAAAGATCCACCGGCGGCCTAGGGGGCAGTGGAGGAGGAGGAGGGGGATAGTTGTACGGAGGAAATCCATAGGGGGAGTATCCGTAACCCGGCTGCGGGTATACCGGAGCCGGGTACTGCGGCATCGACGGAGTTGGCACCGGGTACTGCGGCGCAGGATACTGCGGACCTGGGAAAACCGGCGTCGGATATGACGGCGGATACCCAGGCACTGGAGGAGCTGCCGGAGCAGACGGCCCAGCTGGGTACTCCACGGGCGGATCCGCGGGATAGGCCTGTGGGTGGAGGCCCAGGAAGAGGAATATCCCACGCGGGCGTTGGAGGGCTGGTGTTGAACTGGCGTCGGCGGGACCGGGCGCAGGGGGCAGCGTGCCAGATCCAGCTCTTCAGGAAGAGGATCGGACGGTAGCCCAGGGTCCCGAGCCTCGTCCGGGGATGGAGGGGAAAAATCCCCAGGGTCGGGCAGGGGGGACTGGGGCTCCCCTGACAGCAGCAAAGGCTGCGGGGAGCCTGGTACAACAGATGCAGCAGGGTCTGCTGCAGGCTCCGAGGCCCGGTGCACGTCGGAGGAGCCGATGTGTGGCTTAGGGGCTGAATCCCGGCGGACGCCAGAGGAGCCGGCGTCCGACTTCCGGGGTCCCTTGTCGGAGACGGGCCGAGGATGAGAGGAGGCCCGGTCTGAGGGGGACACTGCCATGCGCCGCCCCGAAGGGTCGAGCGTCTTAGCGGCCTTCTCCCGGCGTACATCAGGGGAGCTGATGTCCGGCTTAAGGGAGGTGCCCGCACCAGTAGGCCGCAGGCCTGCGGCAGTACTGGGGGCTACAGTCTCCTTTTGCCCGGAGACGCCCGGCAGGCTCGAACGCGAACCCGACGGGCGGGCCGACGCCTCCTCCAAAGCCTTGGAGGCTGCCGTCGGGCGATCCCCCGGAGGGGATGTTACCTTGCCCGTGACTCCGGCCGGAGTCGCGGAGGAGGAGGCCTTCTCCTGGTGCCTTTCCTTGTCCAGCTTCTTATGCCCTTCAGGGGAGGTCAACGCCTGCCGAGGTTTCTTCAACTCCTTCTCCATCGCAAACATCATCTTTTTGAGGAGATGGGCTTCGAGGGACTGCTGGCGTCGTCTGCGGGTGGCCGCGTTGAATCGAAGGCAGGCGGACACTTGTCGACCGCGTGAGGTCGGGGCCTAAGCAGAAAAGGCAGAGGAGTGACCGCCTTTTGTGAGGCAGTTAGGCGCCGCACGAGTCGCACTTATTCTTTGAAGGGGACATATACTGACGTTCACCTGACGAAAAGAAGTATAAATTCAAACTCAGAAAACTTTGTTCGAAAACCGACGAGTAACAGGACTGAGCGATATGAACTTAACTGCTATATTGCACGAGCTGACGGCGAAAGAACTGGAAAGCGGGCGTCCGACTGCCCCTTTATAGACGCTAGTGACGCCGGTCACCTGATGTGGGGCGGAAATTTTTCCAGGTCCTGCCCGTCAAGGCCAGTCCATATGTAATTACCTACTGCAAGAGCCTCTCGAAGTAAGATACTAACATACTAAAATGCCAGCAGAATAGGCCTAACGGTCTTTCGAGTCTGCTCGATTGGTCAGCCCCCACCCTGGGTGCTGACCTTGCTGCCCCCCTCGCCTTCTCTGGCTTCTCCCTTCCCAGTTCCGGATAGTCTTGCTGCATTGGATTTTACTTCCAGAACCCTTCCCCTGTACCTGTCCCAACCCCTCTTGAACCCTTCCACCGTCTCTGCCTCCACCAGCCCCCTAGGCAGTGCATTCCATGGCTCCACCACCCTCTCAGTGAATAAGCCCCTCCTCCTCCTTTCTCCCCTGAATCTTCCCCCTTCCAGCTTCCACCCATGGCCTCTAGTGGCCCCCTCCTCCTTCCTTCGAAGCACCCTGACTGTTCCTCCCCTATTTACCCTCTTCATGTACTTAAAGACCTCTATCATGTCCCCCCGGTCCCTTCTCTCTTCCAATGTGTACATATTTAGCTTTTCGAGCCTCTCCTCATAGGTCCTGTCCCCCAAGCCCCAAATCATTTTGGTTGCCCTCCTCTGGACCTTCTCCAGGAGTTTAATGTCCCTCTTTAAGTGAGGCCTCCAAAACTGCACGCAGTACTCAAGGTGTGGCCTCACCAAGCAGCTGTACAGAGGGAGTATCACTTCCCTCCTTCTGGAGGTGATCCCCCTAGCGATGCATCCCAGCATCCTGTTGGCCTTGGCTGCTGCCAAGTCATTACCGCACGAGCCGGGGCTCGTGGTGCCGCTTCCCCGCTGGCTCCTAGCGCCTCCGGAGAACTCCCATTAGTGTGAATAAGTGGTGGAGACTTTATGTCCAGGAAGATCTAGACCTACTGCAGGAACCTCTCTCGAAGATCTATTGTTACAGTGAGTTCTTACATGACCGCTATATCGTACTTCGAGAGGGTTCCTGCAGTAGGTCTTCACACATAGGACTGAATAACAAGCAGTCTAACATAAGAAAAGGAGTCGGATACGAGGTTCTGGGATGAGGAAGATGTCTGCCAACTAAGGGTCTGTTCAAGACAGAAGATCTTGCAAAACTGCAAGGCCAAAGCCAGCTCGACGCCTAGAGGCAGTGTCCATAGGTTCATAGGTAGGTTCATAGGTTTACTCAGAGCTCAGAAGACTTGGAAGTCCATGTTCTGTTCACGTAGCTTTAGACCAGGTTGCTCCCTCAAATTAGGATCAGTGAGAGTCCTGAATGCCATGCACATGTCTCCCCTTAGCCTGCGGTATTCCAATGTATACAACCCCAATATAGACAACCTGTCCAGATATTCATTCCCCTGAGCAACTTCAATCATTCTTTTGGTTCTTTTCTGTACCCTCTCTAATGCAGCAATCTCCTCTTTAAAGCCAGGAGACCAAAACTGTGCACAGTATTCCATGTGCAGCCGCACCAGTGATCCATAAAGTGGCAACAGGACTTCCCTAGCCCTGCTTTTTTTATGCCTGAGTATACAATTCAGAATGTTTCCTGCCTTTTTAACTACCAGACTAGTGTTGCTTAAATTTTAGGTTGTTTGTGACCCTAATTCCCAGATCTCTTTCATCTTTGACTTCTCTAATCAGTTGTCCGTTTAACATATAATTTGCCCTGGGTTATTTCTACCAAAGTGCATAACTGTGCACTTATCTACATTAAAGGTTAGTCTTGAGTAATTTGCCCAGTTCTGTATTTTTAATAGGGTATCTTGTAGTTTGTCAGCATCCATATTATTATTTACCTTGGAGCCAATCCTTGTGTCATCGGCAAATTTAGTTTCTCAAACTTCCCCACCTGCTGTCATAATGTGTATATAAATATTAAAAAGACAGGGGCCCAAGACGGACCTCTGTGGCACACCACTCGTAACCTCCGACCATCCAGAACTGCTTCCTCCGATTGTCACCCTTTGTTTTCTGTCTAAGAGCCAGAGTCCAAACTGCAATGCTTAGTGAAGGTGTGGGTGGAAGACCACGTGGCTGCTGCACAGATGTCCACAGTGGACACATTCCTGAAAAAGGCAGCAGAATTAGCCACACTCCTGGTGGAGTGGCCTTTGACCACTCCCGGAAGGGTTTTTTCGTACTTCTGGTAAGTGTAATGAATACAGTTAGCCAGCCACCTAGACAGAGTCTGTTTCATGATCGCCTTGCCCTGACACTGGGAGGCAAAGGTGACAAAAAGCTGGTTTGATTTTCAAACCTCTTTAGTCCAAGAGGTATAGTACCTCAAGATCCTGTACACATCAAGGGTGTGCAGGATATATTCCCCCCTGCTGGAGAGCTCTGGGAAAAACACCGGCAATTCAACATTCTGGTTTAGAGTCATTTACGAAACTACTTTCAGAAGGAACAAAGGATTAGTATGCAGGACCACCCAGTCGCTATGGAAAATTAAATAATGCTCTCTGCAAATGACAGCCTGAAGCTTTGAAACTCTTCGAGCTGAAGTAACAGCAAATAAAACGAGCGTTTTCCACACTAAAAAACGCATATCAAAGCTTGCTGCTGGTTCAAAAGGGAGCAAAGTAAGCTTTTCCAACATAAAATTGAAATCCCAGGGAGGAACAGGATTCCGGACTGGAGGTTTTATATGAAGAAGCCAATTCAGAAAAGTTTTAGAAACCTCTAGCTGAGCTAGGGTCTTGCCCTCCACTGGAAGGTGGTAGGCAGACACCGCAGAGAGATGGACCTTCAGTGAGGAGTAACTAAGGCCCAATTCTGAAAGCTGCAAGAGGTACTCTAGCACCTGGGAGGCCAAGCAAGAAAAAGGGTCTAAGCCTTTTGCAGTGGCGCAGATAGAAAATCTCTTCCATTTCATGGTGTAGGTGGATCTAGTGGAAAACTTTCTAGCATCCACTAAGAGCTGAGCTACCCCCGCAGAGACTCCATATGTGCACAGGTGCCACGCATGAAGATGGAGAGACTTGAGGCTCGGATGTACCAGGGTGTCCTGCTCCTGGGACAGAAGGTCGTGAGAGAGAGGCAGAGGTACTGGGGGTTCCAGAGCCAGTTGTTGTAACAGCGGGAACCATATCTGCCGAGGCCACAGAGGGGCAATGAGGATCATGTGAGCCCCACACTTTGCTTGGAGCTTCAGCACAGCCTTCTACAATAGTGGAAAGGGACAGAAAGTGTATAGAAACTTCCCTATCCAGGATAGAGACAGTGCGTCTCGTCAAAAAGCACCATGCCTGGGAATGAGCGAGCAAAAGTTGGGTAGTTTTTCATTGGATGGGGAGGCAAACAGATCTAAGCCTGGTTGACCCCAATAAAGAAAAAGATCTTCTACTACCTCCTGCTTTAGTTCCCACTCGAGAGCCCTGGTGACTGACTGGCTGAGACTGTCTGCCAGACTATTGTAAACACCCGGCATGTGGACTACTGTCAACGACAGGCCGTGCTGAATTGCCCAGTACCACACCCGCATCGCCTCCCTGCAGAGAAGGTACGATTGGGTGTGTGACAGGTAAGCATTAATCACCAGCAGAGGAGGCCTCTAGCGGGGATTAATGCCCGCTGGGGGGGCGTTGTTGCACGAGGGCGAAGCCCGAGGGTTCAACCCCCCAGCGGGCATTAATCACCGGTAGAGGCCGACGCTGCCGGTGATTAATGCTCTTGTAACACGGACAAGCGCGATGTATACTAGGACAAGCAGAGTCATTAAGAAAAAAGGCGCCGGAGACTGAGGCGATCTTCATAGACTTTATTGTTACTTTATAACACGGCATTATTGAGGGCTCTACGGGGGCGCCCCGCGATAGGCGCATCGCCGTCACGTGGTGCAGGAGCTGCCGTGTTGCTGTGCTGGGAAGCGCGTTCACGACTCCAACACGGCATTATTTCTCATAATGCCGTGTTGCTCTTGCGCGTTCCCGAGCCCAACACGGCATTATGAGAAATAATGCCGTGTTGGAGTCGTGAACACGCTTCCCAGCACAGCAACACGGCATTATCGGCTCACAATGCCGTGTTGCTCCTGCACCACGTGACGGCGTTGCACCTATCCCGGGGCGCCCTCCTAGAGCCTTCAATAATGCCATGTTACAAGGTAGAATAAGACCCTGTCCCATTTGTTTTGGAGAAAGTGTTTAAATGCAAGGATCTGTCCTTGTCTGTCTATTTGTCTGTCTGGTAGCACAACCAAATTTTCCTGTGAGACCTCGGACTCGATCAACCTGAACAGTGTCGCAATTCATTGCCTCTCTCTCTCTCTCTCTCAGTTTTCTCTTGCTGTCTGTTTTCCTCCCTTGCATATCTGTATCAGCTAATATAAAAATATGTGCAAATCAACGTATGGAAATGTAGTTGATATTGGGATCTCTAATATCTCTAATATTTACGAGAACAGAACATTCTGCAAACACATGATGTTTGCTGAAGGTGGGGGTGGGGGTTGAAAAAGACATAAAAAGGCTAAGCTGCTACTGCAATAGGCTTTATTACAAGACTGATTTCATTTTGCCTGTGTACACAGTTATCATGAACAAGTTTATATATTTTTTTTATGTTACTCCTACTATAAATAAAGTTTTGGTGAATTTTACAACTGCTCCTGGGTTTTCCCTATGCTTCCTGACCTGTGCCTCAATGACAGATGGTGTGAGAAGTGGGATTTAAGCCATGCATACCCTAAGACAGGAGTTTTGTGCGTGGTGGGTACTGGACCTAGTACCAGGGAAGCACGGAGGAAGGTATGGATTCTGCAACAGCACGTCCAAGAATGTTTACCAGGAGAATGGCAGCCAAACTAGTAGCGACAGAAGTCCAGTCTGAGATTGTACAGCCAGCACAAGTTATGGGAAAGAACAGGCAGTGACAGAACCTGAAAGCCTGATGGACTTTTTCAAATGGTGGGCTATGCAACAAAAAGAGACTGTGAAGCAGACAGAAAAAGATATTCGGCATTTAGAAGCGCAGAGAAGAGATGCAGCGATGGCTGGATGCCTTGCAAGCTATCAAAGGCAGAGGATCCGGCACAGATCCAGAAGAGCAACACAATGCAAGCTACTTAAAAACCATTAAACTTACGAAGTTGTGTCCCTCAGATGATATTGAGGCATACCTGACAACCTTTGAAAGAGTTGCCCCTGCCTGCCAGTGGCCAGAGTAGCAATGGACAATCAGACTCGTACCCTACCTGACAGGCAAAGCCCAGCTTGCCTACAGCAGTATGGACACTACCGAGTCAGAAAACTATGACCTGGTAAAAAGTGAAATCCTGAAAAGGTACATCTCCAGAGAGACCTATAGGCATAGATTTCGATCTCTGAGGTACAACTCGGTCGACAATCCTCAAGAAGCCTTCACCCGACTCCGAGAACTCCTGATACAATGGATCCAACCAGAGAGTAAAACAGTCCCACAGATAAACACATTTGTCATGGAGCAATTCATCAAATATCTTGCCTACGGATGTGTAGCTGTGGGTAAAAGAACACCGACCACAGAATGGGGAAAGGCTGTTTCTTTGGCTGAGGGCTATCAAACTGCCAGACAGACGCCTCAGCAGCAAGGTAACAGCCAAGCACTGGTAAGACACTCTTTTTCCCCATTTAAATTCCAAGCCTGATAATAACTCTGGTGGGTGTAACAAATCTGTGCCCAAAGACACTATCTGCTATAACTGTAACAAGCCAGGCCATTTTGCAAGAAACTGCTGTAGTAAGGAGAGTGGTACTGAAGCAGATTTGTCCTTGGCAAATTGGGACAAATACTTAACAGATATGAAGGTGGGGAAAGACTGTAAAGGGACTGATTGCTTCGGGAAGTAGACAGACCCTAGTGCATGTTAAAGTGCTGGGAAAACACTGTGCAAAGGGACCAGGTACTGGTGTCATCTGCATCCACAGAGACACTCGATACTATCCCACCATCCAAGTGACTCTGACTGTTAAGGGTGTGTCGCACCAAATGAAAGCGACTTTCCAGGATTTACTGAGTTGATCAAAGAGGGAGTAAATCCTGATGCTGCAGCAGCTGTGGTGACAAGATCGCAGTCAAAGAAAATTTCAGACAGTGGGAACACTTTTCCTTTCAAAGATTTTGATTCTGACTTGTTTGAGCACAGCTCCAAGATCCGGAAATCCAGGAAAGAAAGATGAAGCCTGAAAAAAAATATGGCAACAAATGACTGATGAACATAAAGGGTTAAAATGTGAAAATGCAGAAACTAAATTGATAACCAATTGTGATTTTCTTTTAGAGCAAGCTAATCATGTTTCTCTCCAGGGTTATTTCAGGCAGCTGGGGTAAAACCAAAACAGGGTGGACCAGTGTTGGATTACTGTACAGAGTTTGGGTTAAACCTCAGACACAGGAACAGACCACAGAAGTACAGAACATAACTGTTACAGATAGCACATGATAATCCTATGGTTGGTCACTCAGAGAGGGATCACACCCTTACCAGATTGCTGTATCGATTTCACTGGCCTGGAATTCATGAAGATATTGCTACCTAGTGTAATTCTTGTACTGATTGTCAGAATGTAGCCCCAGTCACTAGAAAAGACAAGGTGCTCCTACCCTTAATAGATGTGCCTTTTGAGAGAATTGCAATGGATGTGGTTGGTCCTTTAGACCAAAGTAAAAAAGATAATATATTTATCCTGGTAGTATGTGACTATGCTACTCGATACCCAGAAGCAGTTCCAATGCGTACTGTTACAGCTCTAAAAGCTGCAGCAGAGCCAGCCAAAATGTTCAGCAGAGTGGGCATACCTAAAGAAATTATTACTGATCAGGGTAGTAATTTTGGTGCTGCACTGCTTAAGGAGCTGTACAGACTGCTAGGTATCACTGCCATAAGAATGTACCCCTGTCACCCTCAGACAAATGGTCTTGCTGAGTGTTTTAACCAAACCCTAAAATGCATGTTAAAAAGGTTTGTAAAAGGGGAAGGGAAAGATTGGGACCATTACTTGCCTTACCTACTTTTTGCTTATAGAGAAGTGCCACAGGCATCAACAGGGTTTTCACCATTTGAAATGCTGTATGGTAGGCAGCCAAGAGGGTCACTGGATATGATAAAAGAAACGTGGGAAGATAACCCCACTCAGAAAAAAATCTATATCTTCTTATATGTGTGCCTTAAGAAAGAAGCTGGCAAAATATGTTGAAATTGCCCATAGTAATCAGGAAGAGGCTCAAAACCAGCAGAAGATATGTTATGACCATGGGGCTAAACAAAAAACTTTCAAGCCAGGTGAAAAGGTTTTGCTACTGTTACCTACAACAGAAAATAAGCTGTTAATGAAGTGGCAAGGGCCTTATAAAGTTCTTAGACGTACTGGCACTGTTAACTACGAGACTGAGATCATTGACAGGAAAAATCCTACTATTATATACCATGCTAACCTCCTCAAGAAATGGGTTGAAAAAATGCCAAAAGCTGCTTTGCTGGTTTTTACCAGAAACTGATAAGGAAGATAATGATGCAGCTTATGATGGACTGGAAATGAAAATTTTGTACTTAAGGTAAATATTGATCTTCTTGGACAGTCTCCATTACTCATTCACACTAGTGGGATAGCACTGGAGGTGCTAGGACCCAGCGGGAGCCAAAAATTTTCATAAGGGTCGGTACCGAGACAGGGTCACGCATGCGAGGCACCACGAGACCAGCTCGCGCCTGTGTAAGCTATCTAGGAGTTGACCCTCCAACCACCTCAGTACCTTTTCGACCGAAGAGGTGCAGCGTAACTAATGAGAATAACTCATCCTGAGTTTCTGGGCCTGAGAGGGCCCAGATGGCCTTTGCAAGAAAGGTCAAAGAACAATGTCTTCACAGTCTGAAGCACAGGACTATGAAGACCAGGAAAGAAAATGAGTGAACCAAGGGAACGGTAGGTGGGTGTGTGAATGAGTGATGGGGACTGCCCAAGAAGATCAATAATTACAGTAAGTACGTAATTTTCATATCTGCTGGCTCAGGCCAAGTGTGTAGACGCAACAATGACATCAGGGGCATCCGTGCCTCAGAAGAGGCAGTGGACCATGACAGGCACTCAGTCGACCCCTGGGAGGTAGCCTACTATCCACCTGACCCCTCGTGCAGGACTCCCGTCTCAGCGAGACTAGAATCAGAAGAGGCCTGCTTCCCCTCAGTACGTATAGTACTGGAGGAAGACCCAAGGGAAGGGCTCAAAGTCCTGGCCTTGGCATCCCGGGACCGCCGCTGCCCACCCCCGAAGGTGGTAGGATCCCGACCCACCTTCAGTGCGCACAACTCGAGGACCCAACGGTCCATGGAGAAGCAGGCGTCACAGTTGTCCATGTCATGTGACAGACCCAAGCAGGTTAAGCAACAATTATGGTGGTCCATCACGGTCATCGGCCTGCCACAGGGGCACCCATGCACAGGGGCATGCCCCGCCTTTGATTCTGAAGAGGGCCCGGAACAGGACATAATTGTGCAAGGAAAAACAAAATGAAACACAGAAACAGACTAAACGCCACAGTAGTAGACAAAAAGAAATTATTTTATCAGTTTTCCGGTGTTGAAGGAGGTCTATGGTGTCGAGTGAGTGGCGGAGGTAGAACTACGCAGTCAAAATTTGGTAACAACTTCAGCTCCCCACAGGTGATGCACCTCGACGGCGGGAAAATGGTACTGCATGGAGAAGACATTCTGGGACATATGAAAATTACGTACCTACCGTAATTCTTGATCTTCTTGGATGAGTCTCCACCACTCATTCACACTACTGGGATCTGCGCCGGAGGCACTAGGACCCAGCGGGAGCAAACTTTTTTGCCAGAGGGTCGGCGCCAGAGATGGAGCCGCAAGGAATGGCACCACGAGCCTCAGCTCATGCAGTAATGACTATCTCAGCGTCGACCCTCCAACCGCCTCAGTACCTTTTTTACCAAGGAGGTGCAGCATAACTAACCTAGAAGGATAGCCTAACCAAAAACCCGACATAAGATAGTCCGGGCGACCCATATAAGAAGGGTCAACAAAGAAGTCTTTTCACAGCCTAAAGATTTGAGGGAGTGAAGACCAACAACAGCGGTGAGCTCGGGGGATGGAGGGTGGGCGTGTGAATGAGTGGTGGAGACTCGTCCAAGAAGATCAAGAATTACGGTAGGTACGTCATTTTCATATCTTCCTGGACATAAGTCTCCACCACTCATTCACACTATTGGGAGAGTACCGAGCTAATAATCCCCGAGAGGGCGGCAGGAGAGACCAAGAGTTCACGCTTTCAGGACAGAAGTCCATTAAGGATGGCTCTGCCAAAGGAAGAATGTCGCCTGGCATGGACATCCAGTGCATAATGTTTAACGAAGTATGCACTGAGCTCCAGGTGCAAGGAAAATATCTGCAACAGGCACGCTAAGCACTTCCGCCAGGATGCCGCGACCGCTCTAGTAGAGTGAGCATAAACCCTGCCCTCCAACTTAACCTGTGCCATGGAATAGCAGTGGCGAAGGCATGCCACTAACCATGCTGAGATACATCTGATAGCGACAGGTTGACCCAGTCGGGTCTCGCTGAAGGAAACAAACAGTTGTTGGGCTTTGCGAAAGTCCTTGGTTCTATCTAGATAGAAACACAAAGCTCTCTTAACATCCGAGGAATGAAGAGATCGTTCTCCTTCATTTTGGAAGTCCGCAAAGTAAGAGGGAAGGGCCAAAGGTTGGTTTAGATGAAATTCTGACACAACCTTAGGAAGAAATTTAGGATGAGTCCTAAGGACTACTTTGTCCTTATGGAACACAGTATACGGAGGGTCTGTGACCAGGGCATGTATCTCAGAGACCCTGCGGGCTGAGGTAACGCCACTAGGAAGGCAGTCTTCCAGGTGAGAAATTTTAGCTCACAGGTAGCTAGAGGTTCGAAAGGTTTTAGTGAGCATGTCTAGCACAAGATTAATGTCCCAGGCTGCAACTGGACGTCCTTGTAGGAGGTCTGGTATGCAGAATTCCTTTAAGAAACCTCTTAACCACAGGTAACTGAGCCAGTGTTAAGGAAAAAAACGGCTCATGATACGCTGAAATGGCACTAAGGTGAACTTTGACTGTAGAGTACTGCAGACCTGAATTTGAGAGGTCTAAGAGGTACTCCAGAACCTTATCTGGTGGGCAGAAAAAGGGATTCAAAGAGGACTTTGCACACCAGAGTGAAAAATGCTTCCACTTGGCTGTGTAAGTTTTCCAAGTGGCTGGCTTCCGCGCAGTAGTAGAATATCTGAAACCCTTCGAGAGACATTGAACTGGTTTACTTCTACCTCTTCAGGAGCCAAGCGTGAAGGTGAAGCGATCTCAGGTTGGGATGGACCACTGGCCCCTGAGTCAAAAGGTTCATCTGAAGGGGGAGTGGTCTCGGAGGAACCGACAACATATTGTTGAGTAGTGGAAACCACAGCTGCCGAGGCCAGAAGGGAGCAATGAGTATCATTTTGTTCCCCTGGGATTCGAACTTGAGGAGTACCCTCTGAAATAGAGGAGGAGGTGGAAAGGCATAAAGAAAGCGTTTTGTCCACCGCAGCCTGAACGCATCCTGACAGAAAATGCCAGGCCCTGGATTTCTGGAGCAGAAGAGAGGCAGTTTTGAGTTGTGTGGGGATGCAAAAAGGTCCAGGTCTGGAGTTCCCCACTCTTTGAATAGTGACTGAACTATGGTTGAGTCGAGAGACCACTCGTGAGGATCTGTCTCTGTTCTGCTGAGACGATCTGCCAGTTCGTTCTGTATTCCCGGTAGGTAGACCGCTTGAATTAGAGCCTTGTGCTCCAAGCACCATTCCCATACCGTCATCGCTTCCCTGCATAAGGGGTAAGAATGAGCACCACCCTGCTTGTTGATGTAATACATCACTGCTTTGTTGTCCGTTTGAAGGAGAATGTTCTTGTGACAGAGAATGTCCTTCAACGCTTGGACTGCATAAAGGACGGCTCTCATCTCTAGGACATTTATGTGAAGCTGGGACTCGACCTGAGTCCACGTACCTTGAGTGTGGAGAGCCTAACAGTGAGCTCCCCACCCCATTAGGGACGCGTCTGTGGTAATGGAGATCTGATGGTCCAGAGGAGCAAAGGGATACCCTTCCAGGAGACTGCTCTCTTGAGTCCACCAGGTGAGTGACCTCTTTAGAGGTTCTGTCACTTTGATGGAATAGGAATGCGGGTGAGTGGTTGGGGACCACTGAGTACTGAGCATCCACTGAGTGGTTCTCATGTGCAGACGTGCTAGGGGTACAGTGAACACCGAGGATGCCATGAGGCCTAGCATCTGTTGCATCGAGAGAGCTGTGACTGAGTTGTTTTCCTCGATGTGATGGGCCATTTGAAGGATATCGTTCCTTCTGTCTTCTGGAAGAAAAGCCTTCACACAGGAGGTGTCCAGAAGAGTCCCTATAAAAAGGAGCCTCTGGGAGGGCTGCAACTGCGATTTCTTGAGGTTCAGCAGAACTCCCATGGATGTAAGGAAGCGAGAGGTCATCTCTACGGCGTCCAGAGTTCCCTGCCTGGAAGGGCCTGCCAGAAGCCAATCGTCCAGATAAGGGAACACCTGTATTCCGACCTTTCTGAGGTGCGCTGCGAGAACTGCACAACACTTTGTAAAAACCCGCAGCGCCGAGGATAGCCCAAAGGGCAGGACTCTGAACTGATAATGTTGTCCCAGAGACACAAACCTCAGGAATTTGTGATGCCTCGGGTGAAAACAAATGTGCTGGTAAGCATCCTGCATGTCTAGGGAGGCTAGCCAGTCGTGTTGATGAAGCAAAGGTAGCAAGGTTCCCAGAGAAATCATTTTGAATTTCTCTTTGGGGAGAAATGTGTTTAGCTTTCTGAGATCCAAGATGGGGCGCATGCCCCCGGACTTCTTTGGAACCAGAAAGTAATGGGAGTAGAACCCTGTGTTCCGCTGATGCAGCGGCACTACTTCTACTGCCCTGTTGTTCAGAAGGCCCTGGATCTCGGTGGCGAGAAGGTCTGACTGAAGGGTTGACAGCCTGGGCTGTCGTTTGGGAGGACGATCCGGGGGGTCTCCACAAGATTGAGCGAACACCCCTCGCGAATTATCCGAAGGACCCATTTATCTGAGGTTATGGACTTCCACTGGTTGTAGAAGTGCATCAGACGACCTCCCACAAGAGAGGAAAAGTCCACCTCGGGCAGCTGAGATGGGACCTGGGCCAGCAACTCATAAGGTGGCGCTGGGCGCTTTGGGCCCTTGCGCTTTCTGTTGTGTCTTCTTTTGAGGTTGGGCAGGTTGATTTTTATGGAAACCTCCTCTGCCTCTGCCTCGAAAGGACTGACGGTTATTAAACTGACGTTTATTGACACTCCTTCGAGAGGGGAGAGGAGGAGGTCGAGCCAACTTAATGGCTGACCTAGTCTTTTGCGTAGCTTCTAGAGCTTGTTCTACCTGAGGACCGAAAAGATATGCACCATCAAAAGGCAACGCCATTACCTGCTGCTGCGCGTCATTCGTGAAGCCTGAAGTGCGTAGCCAGAAATGACGGCGGGTACAAACACTAGCAGCCGCCGTACGGGAAGCAGTGTTGAATGCATCCATAGCTGCTTTAACCTGCTGGTTATTAGATTCGACACCTCTGGTAATGGTTTGAAGAAGGTCTGGCTTTGTATCCGATTCCGGTAGAGCTTCAACCATCTGCTTGATAAAGTGCCACAGGATATACTCATATTGAGAGAAATAGCCTTGGTAGCTGGCGATACGCATACTTAGGGTAGAAGCAGCAAAGACTCTCTTACCTACCTTTGTGACAAGGTACCTTTGTAAATGAGCCTATGGCTCAAAGGTTTTCCAAACTGCTGTTTAAATAAAATAAAATAAAATAAGGTGTCTATTTTACGAGATTCTTTATTAATAGGTCGAGCTGTAGTAGTTTGGGGAAGAACGACCTTATCATTCTCTGCCAGGACTACAATAGGATCCGCAAAGGCTTGAGACGCCAAAATGGGTCGATCCTTGGGGGCTGAATATTTTGAATATTTCCTATCTATGGATTTAGCCACCGAAGGCGTGAGAGCAGGATTATTCCATACCATTTGAGACAGCGTCTCGAAGGAAGGCTGACCCGGAGGAGTCAAATCCGTAGGGATCTCCGGGGCATGAAGGTATTGGAGTCTTAACAATTTCCCAGGATCGATGTCTGTAGTCTGGGGAGAAAGAGTGGAAATCAAATTTTTCAGCAGAGACTTAAAGGACAGGTCCTCGACCACAGGCTCTGTAGCAGTAATAGATCCTGCTTCGTCCACTTCATCACCCAGCCGAAGGTCTGGGTCAGGCTCAATGTCATCTCCTGACAGTCCAGGAGGGACTGGATGGACAGGAAAGGAATGAAAGTCAGAGGAAAGGGATGAAGGAAAAGAGTGAAAGGAGGAGTCCTGAAAAGCGGAAGACGACCTGAGAGCCCCCGGCGCCGTGGACTACACGCGCTGAAAACGGCGCTCGAACAGCCACACGGGCGCCGAGGACGGCACCAGACGCACCGGGCGCCGAAAAGTTGCCGACGCCGAGGGCGCCAAAACACTCCAAGACTCAAAACAGGCTTTGAAGTTAAGGAGGGAAGAAGGGCAGGAGATAAAAGCATTGGTGTGGCCCCCCTGCATAGCCATGTGAGGGGAGAAACACTAGCGTGGGTCGGCGGCACGAGAAAGGCGGTGCCGTGCTGACCAGGAGAAGTTCAACCACCCTACCTGGTCTCCAAGAAGCCCGAGGCCCTGAGTGACCGAGCCAGGTAGCTGAACCAACCTCCAGCCCGTTGCTCCATAAGAGCTGCCCACTGATGAAACTGCTCATCTGAAGACCTACCTGCGGGCAGGCTAGGGCTCCGATGTCGAAGACGTCGGCTACCAGAAACAGAGGTTGGCGACTCCAAAGGAGGAGACCGGCAACTAGCCCCAATAACCGAACGTTTACGCGCAGACATATCAGAGGGCGACCTCGAGTGATGATTTCTCTTTTTTGACCTGTGGGCCGAAGAAGAGCTCGAGGCCGAACGGTGCCGAGAATACAACCGTTTATTTTTATGCTTCCGCTGGGACCGCCCGTCCCCTCGGCACTGGACTGGCTGTTGTCAGACCCCTCCTTCTGGAGAAGGCGGCGGACCGGACCCAGCCCGACTGACTGAACAGCTTTCATACGAAGTCTCCCTACCGTCACCTGACCTGCTCATGGTCGACTCCGTCAAAGTAGGCTGAGACTTCTTTTATTTTTAAAATAAGAATAAACTTAAACGATACTTATCGAGATATTACTACAAAATAACAAAACTGAAAACTATGCTGTTAGTTTGAAGTTTGACTCCCGGCGGGTGAGCGATGTCATCACTGAAGTGCACTTGACGGCGGGAAAAAAGGAACTGAGGCAGTTGGAGGGTCGACGCCGAGATAGTCATTACCGCACGAGCTGAGGCTCGCGGTGCCGTTCCTCGCGGCTCCATCTCTGGCGCCGACCCTCCGGCAAAAAAGTTTGCTCCCGCTGGGTCCTAGTGCCTCCGGCGCAGATCCCATTAGTGTGAATGAGTGGTGGAGACTTATGTCCAGGAAGATCTTCAGTTATGTTAAGTATGTAACTTTCTTATCTTCCCAGAATCAATCTTCTCCATGAAGTCCCACTTTTCAGTCTACTGTAACAAGCTACCCCCTTTATGAGGGAGGAGCCTGCTCTTCCTGAAGCCACAGAAAGTAGCTTCAGCCCTCTCCATAGGAAGAACACCTGAAGGAGAGGACTTTACTTTGTCCTGGGGGACAAAAGACTAGTCTGGTCAATACTGTTGCTCCTGGTGCAAAGGATCAGCAGGGTCCCCCAACAACTGCTACCTGACCTGAGGGGAGAAGAAATGAGCCTTCTTTTAATGCGAGTTGAGCACCTTACACCAGGCCAGAGCTGCAAGCTGGGACTGACATAGCCATGAAGTTTGCCTGTTACAGATGGCCGATCCAACCAACTCGAAGGCCACCAGGTGCTGCAGTCTGACACTGTGAGGTTTGTTTTTTGCTCTTTTTGCACAGATTGCCTTTCAAATAAATGTTTTGCACACTGCTAATGGTCATGTGTGTTTTCTGTTAGAACCAAAATGCTAAACCCCTTTTCCTTCTCAAGTCCATGGCCTGCCTAGTGACTTCACACTCAGGCACAACAGCAAGCATGGTGTGCATCTGCAACAACATAAGGCGCAGGCAGGCCACTATATCAGCCTGATGTGACGCTATGCATATGACTAAGTATGCCGAGAAAATACATTAATGCCCAGTGAATCAAACACAGCAAACTCCTGGCTGGAAGACTGGTCACATCTAGGGTGCTGCAGCCCAGTCCAGATCTGGAGAACCTGAAACCTTGAAGTGGGCTGAGAAATGGCTCCTGCAGACCAGAAGGGGGCCCGATACCTGATAAGGAGGTCCCTGGGGGTGGGAAGGTGTGGAATAGAGACACTTCCATAATACCCTGAAATCCTCCTCCATGGCACTGGGCAAAGGAGGAATGACACAGGTGTTGATATTGGGAACTCCAAGGAGTCCCAATGACAGAGTGATATGCCTGTGACTTGCATATAGTGGACTATCCAGTGCCTGTAACATCTCAAGAATCTCTGATACAAAATGTACTCAGCAGATGAGGGCAGGTGGAGGGACGATTCCTCTTCAGAGGGGGATGTCATGGGAGACAAGGTGTGGAAACCACCTGGGCTAGGCACTGGGGAAGTGAACCTGAACTGGGCCCTACTGGACTCTCTACACCAGGAGTTTATAGCATCGACCAATATGCAATCCTGTTGCCATGTTAAGGGCCCATGGGTTCTAAAATACAGTACATGCGCATTCTATATACCCACTCCTGAGGCACTTGAGACAAAAGCCTAAGTTGGGATGGAACAGCCTGCTGAGCTGTTGAACCAATGCCTCAGGAAGGGCCCTGAGGTTGAGATAACCTTACCCTACGGGAGGATCGAGTGGAATCTCTTGCTGATGGCAATCCTACAGTGGAGGAGGTGGCAGTGTGATGGTCCTGGGGGGAAAAACCCAGAATAAGTGAATGAAACTGAGACCAAGAAAGTTACACTAGGGGTCTGGTTCGTGTCTGGCACTGATACCAAGGTCTGGTTTGGCGGAGAACAAAGTGCCAATGCTTTTAACGCATTATGTAAGCAGTCTAGGAAGCGCAACTCCTGAAGAAAATTTTTTAAAAATATGATCACTAACATCTCCCCCAGCAGGGAACAGAAAATGGAAATTACCTACTTACCGTAATTCTTGATCTTCTTGGTGAAGTCTCCGCCACTCATTCACAATAATGGGACTAAGCCAGAGGTGCTAGGACCCAGCAGGAGCAAAAAACCTTCAGGATGGCCAACACTGGGATAGGACGCGCCAAGAGACTAGCTCACACCGTATAGGCTATCTCAGTGTCGACCCTCCAACCTCCTCAGTAACTTTTCGACCGAGGAGGTGTAGCGTAAACTAATGAAAGAAAACCTAACCCTAACTTCTGGGCCCCCATGTAAGAAGGGTCAATTTGACAATGTCTTCACAGCCCGAACAACAAGGAAGTGAAGACCAAAACAGAACAAGTGAGCTCGGGGGATGGTGGGTGGGCGTGTGAATGAGTGGTGGAGACTTCGTCCAAGAAGATCAAGAATTACAGTAAGTATGCAATTTCCATATTTTCCTGGACTAAAAGTCTCCACCACTGATTCACACTAATGGGATATTACCGAGCTGAAAATCAAATCCCCAAGTAGGGTGGCAGGAGACAGAGTTCACTCAGGACAGAAGTCCATAAGGACCGTCCTGCCGAAAAAAGTGGACTGCCTGGCATGGACATCCAGAACACAGTGCTTTTACAAAGGTATGCACTGGGCTTTAACTCACCGCCTTCCAGAAGTCTGCAACCAGTACATTATGAATCCCCGCTAGGAAAGCTGCAACCACTCCAATAGAGTGGTGTGAACCTGGTCTTCTAACTTGACCTGTGCCATGGATTAGTACTGTCGAAGACATGCAACTAACCAAGCCAAAATACATCTCGTGGCAACAGGCTGACCCAGCCGAGGCATGCTGAAAGATACAATAGTTGCTCGGATGTGTATCTCTTCATTCTGTCGATGTAGAATTGCAGAACCCTCTTAACTTCCAGAGAAATGAAGGGAGCACTCTCCTTCATTCTGGAGCTAAAGAAGTAAGTAGGGAGAAGTAAAACTTGATTAATGGTAACTGAGCCAGTGACATGCTGTCTAGAAACACAGACTCTGATGGCAGATAAGGACTGCTTGGCCCACCTAGTCGGCCCATTTCCCTACTTACATGATAAGCTGCAGAGCCTAGTTAACCAACAGCCTATTTCTTCTTACCCCCCAAAATAATTGCCTTATGTCTGTCCCATGTATTCTTGAATTCTCCCACAGTTTTAGACCACACAACCTCCTCAGGAAGGCTGTTCCATGCGTCTACCAACCTCTCTCTGAAAAAATACTTCCTCACATTGCCCCTGGACCACCCCCACCTCTATCTTTAAATTGTTTCCCCTTGTTCTTGCACATCCCTTTTTCTGAGAGATGACCCTCTTGGACTTTGTTGATTCCACTGAAGTACTTAAAAGTTTCTATCATAAAGTCAAAGTCAAAGTCAAATTTATTTAAAAAGACGCCCAATCCCAAAGGCTCTGGGCGCCGCACAAAAACTGTACAGTATATTATACCGTATACATTACATTAAAATATAATACACATAAAAACTTAATCCCCAAAAGCCTGCATAAATAAGAAGGTCTTTAGACGACTCTTAAAGGCCTCTATAGTGGGGGCCTCTCTCACTTCGAACGGCAACGAGTTCCAGAAAGCGGGAGCAGCAACTCCAAATGCTCGATCCCCTGCTGATTTTAACCTTGCTCTCGGAACTTTAAGGAGGCCACGACTAGAGGAGCAGAGATTTCGGACAGAGGTGGATGGTACCAGAAGATCAGATAGGTAACCAGGGCCCTGTCCGTGTAGGGTCTTATAGGTGAGAAAACCCACCTTGAACAGTACTCTCCACCTGACAGGCAGCCAGTGCAATTCGCGCAATACTGGGGTAATATGACAAAACTTACTTTGTCCGGTCAAAAGCCGGGCAGCAGCGTTTTGCACTAGCTGCAGTCTGTGAAGAGAACTTCCAGAGACCCCGAAATAGAGGGCATTACAGTAGTCAAGCCTAGAGGTGACTAAGGCATGTATCAAAGTAGGGAGGTCCAGAGCCGGAACAAGGGGCTTAATCCTGGCGATATTTCTAAGATGGAAAAAGCAGGAACGAACCACAAAGGATATATGAGCCTCCATGGACAGGTTCCTGTCAAAGATCACACCAAGATTTCGCACCCATGGGGAGGCCATCAATGACACAGCTCCTAGCACAAGGCCAGTCGCAGAATCAGAGGCCATCCCATCACGAGCTCTGTTCGACTCCACTACCAGTACCTCAGTCTTGTTAGGTTTCAGTCGCAGCCAGCTGGAGGACATCCAGTCATTTATCTCAGCCAGACAGATATTCAGCACATCCACTGCATTTGATGTTCCTGGGGCAAAGGATAGGTATAGTTGAGTATCATCAGCATAGCAATGAAAACTCAAACCATACCTCCTAATGATCCCCGCCAGGAGCAGCATATATACTGCGAACAACATTGGGGCCAATACCGAACCCTGAGGGACTCTGACGAAAGGAGGCAGGGTACGGATGAGAAATTACCCATCACAACCCGCTGCCTCCTGTTAGTAAGAAATGACACAAACCATTTGATGACAATACCAGTGAGTCCGCATAACTCCCTCAGGCGGAAAAGGAACACACAATGGTCCACAGTATCAAATGCTGAGAAGAGATCAAGGAGAACAAGAATTGTCTTGTCCCCCCGATCTCTAGCCCTGAGGAGGTCATTTTGCACCCGAACTAATGCAGTTTCAGTGCTATGTCTGGCCCGAAAAGCTGACTGGAAGGGATCATACAACTCGTGGGTCATGAGATGTTCCCCCAACTGAAGTGATACCACCTTCTCAACAACCTTTCCCAAAAATGGAAGATTGGAGATAGGATGGTAATTTGCCATAATCTCCGGGTCCAGAGAAGCCTTCTTTAGAAGGGGTCTCACCAGAGCCTCCTTCAAGGCATCTGGAAAGACACCCTGACTCAAGGAGCACCGGACAATCAGGGCAAACACCGGGCCAACAGTGTCAACGCACCTCATTAAGAAGCGTGTTGGCACGGGATCCAGTTCACAGAAGGTATACTTCAAGTTGGCCGCTATCTCAATAACCTCACGAACCTCCACTGGCCTAAACTCTCCCCAACCAGAGAGTGCTCTTAGAACACAACTGACGACATACTGACAGCAATGATATTACTGGCTGAGGAGACCTCCCTCCGGATCACAGACACCCTGTCCGAGAAAACCAAGCAAATTCCTCACAATCCTCATTCGAGGAAACTCTTCCGGGCTGAAGACAGGATGGATGAAGAAGTCTATCAACAGTCCGGAAGAGTGAGGCTGGTCGGCTTCTCCCGGCAGCAATCTCCCGAGACAGAAATACTGCCTTCTTTTGGTTGATATCCTCCTGATATGCGCAATAATGCGCACACAGGACCAGTTTGTCAGCCCCCAGACGGGATTTCCTCCAGCGACACTCGAATCTCTGACCCAGCTTCTTCATTTCCCTGAGATCACCGTCATACCAAGGCAACCTCAGGTATGAGGTTCTGGGTCATACACGGATAGGTGCAAGGGAGTCGATGGCGCCAGACAGCACCTTATTATAGGTGTCTACCCCAGCCAACAGCTCCGACGATGCATCACCCACCCTTTGATAAGTCAACTGTCACGCCATAAACCCTCGGGTAAGATCTTTAAAGGGCGCAGCGAAACATCTCAGAAGGGAAGAATTTATGACGGAAGCACTGAACGTGAACTTCACCGTGCAATGATCAGACCAAGCTACCTGATCAATTTCAAGATCAACGATCTCAAGTCCCAGTGAGAACACCAGGTCCAATGTGTGGCCATCCTGGTGAGTAGGCACGCCGACAGACTGCACCAGCCCCAAAAGGACATACTCTGCAATAACTCATCGGGCGCACTTTTGACTTTTTATTCGGCCCAAACATTGAAGTCCCCAAGAAAATACATTTTGGGAATCCAATGTTTCACCGGCAGCAACCGGCGATTCCTGCAGGAACCCCCCATCGGACCAGGGAGGGCGATAGGATGAGGAGGATCCTGCAGCCCACGCCAAGTCCTCCAATGACACACACACATTCAAATGAACCCGGGTTCCCACCGGGTGCACGGTGAAGTCCAGGCTCGACTTAAAACAAATAGCTACACCGCCTTCCCCACGATTTTCTCTGGGGCAGTGCACACAGTATATCCTGGGGGACTGCAGCCTCAAAACAGGGCCAGCATCATCTCCCACCCAGGTCTCTTAGATGCAAGCCAGGTGCTACCAATGAAACCAGAGCGGCAATAATAGCCGCCTTGTTTCTGATCGACCTGGCATTGCATAGCACCGCCGCCAGAGGTATTGAGGGTGACGCAGCCCCAGAGGTCACCTGGCCACTTGGCCTGGTGGCCCCTGGAAATAGGCACCAACCACATCTGGCTTCTCCAGATGCTCTATTTATTCCAGGGCGCCTCCTGGACTTAACCACTCTATCCTTTGATCAACCGGCCCTGGTCATCCGACAGCTCATACGCAGAGCAATCCCCCACAAACCCCACTTCCCTACAACGCCTGATAGTAATATCAGATACAGGGAGGGGGATAAAAGGACGCAGTGCATGCAGCTGCGAATTCCCATAAACAATCCTAGGCCCTAAAACTCATCTAACAGAACTCCTACACATGTCTAATTAAATAAACCAAATGGCATATATAACTCATGCAAGCAACACACATAAAAACTCTACTTTTACAATAAAATCTAGTTGACATACATGAACTGTTATAACATAATCTAATTCCCTCCTCTCACCCAGAACAGGCGAAATTTCAACTCCGAGTGGCGCTCGCGCTTGCGAGAGGCGCCTACGTCTATACAGTACCTCCCTACTCCCACACACCAACAGCCGGGCAGCCCCCACTCACAGCTCCAGCTCCAGCTGGCAACGATTAGTAGAAATTACACACAGCCTCTCACGCTGTGTTTGGCAGGCAGGGCTAGTGGGCAGGCAATCAAAAATAGAAGTGCAGTCCAGATAAATAAATAACCAGTTCTCAGCTGCAACGAGCAGCGCTCTCAACATGTCCCTCCTTTCCTCAAGGGAATACATATAAAACTCCTTTAGTCTCTCCTCGGATGGCTTCTCTTGCAGACCCTGCACCATTTTAGTTGCCCTCCTCTGGACTGCCTCTATCCTGTCTATGACCTTGTAGAGATGGGGTCTCCAGAACTGGACGCAGTACTACAGATGGGGTAACACCAACTATCTGTACAGAGGGATAACAACTTCCTGTTTACTGCCTGGTGATGCCTCTCCCTATACATCCAAGTATACCCCCAGCCCTCCCTACTGCCTTCTCACATTGCTTGCTAACCTTAAGGTCATCTGATATGATTACCCCAGGTCCCTTTCCATTTTTGTTGTTACTACCTCCCCCCCAATTGTGTAATCTTCCCCTGGGTTTTTGCTTCCCAGGTGCATTATTTTGCACTTCATTGCACTGAATCCAAGCTGCCATACTTTTGACCATTCCTCCAACTTTGCCAAGTCTCTTCTCATCCTTTCCACGCCTCCTTGTATATCAACTCTGTTGCAGATCTTTGTGTCATCTGCAAAGAGACATACTTTTCCTTCCAGTCTCTCTGCAATGTCACTTATAAAGACATTGAAAAGGACTGGACCCAGTACTGAACCCTGAGGTACCCCACTAGTAACCCCTCTTTCTTTAGCGTGGACTGGATTTACAATTACCTTCTGTGTCCTGTTGTCCAGCCAATGTTTTACCCAGGCTACCACCCTGGGACCCACTCCCAGTTTGGTTAATTTGACTATTAATCTTTTGTGTGAGACTGTGTCAAATGCCTTGCTAAAGTCTAGGTAGGCCATGTCCACAGCCCCTCCCTGGTCTACTACGTTGGTCACCCAGTCAAAGAAATCTATTAGATTCATCTGACATGACCTTCCCGCTGTGAACCCATACTGCCTTGGGTCCTGAGCCCCACTGGCCTCTAGGTATTCAACAATTCTTTCCTTCAGAAGTGATTCCATCACTTTCCCTACCACAGAGGTCAAACTGACAGGTCTGTAGTTTCCTGCCTCTGTCTTGGTCCCACTTTTGTGAAGGGGAATCACATTCGCCTTCCTCCGGTCCTCAGGTACCACACCATCCTCCCATGATTTGTTAAAAAGGGTAGTCAGCGGTTTAACTAGTTCTCTCCTTAATTCTTGCATTACTTACAATTACTGGCTCAAGATGGACCAAAAACGCGCAGAGGAGTACCTCACTGCTGAGTCATGCAGACCTGTGTTAGACAGGTTCAAGAGGCACCCTAGCACCCTACTTGGTGGGCAACCGGAGGGTCCAGAGGGGACTTGCACCCCAGCAGGAGAAGGGTTTCCACTTAGCTGCGCAAGCCCTCCTGAAGGAAGGCCTATGCGTGGTTTATAAGATGTATGCAATAGTTTGGGAAATCTAAAACCGGCCCACTTCCATTTCCCGAGAAGCGCGGCATGGAGACGAAGGGAATGTAGGTTAGGATGGATTGAAGACCCTATGTCAGAAGTCCGCTCGCAGAGAGAATCGCCTTGGAGGAACTTCTGACAGACTGCTGATAAATACACTCATATCTGCCGAGGCCAGTCTAGGACGATTAGAATGATCCTGCCTTCCTCTGCCTATAACTTGTGCAGCACCATCTGAATTAAGGGAAGAGGAGGAAAACATACAGGGAGCGTCTTGTCTACTGCAGTGAATACATCCGGACAGAGAAACACCAGTTTCTGGATTTCTGAAGCATGATAGTGGCAGTTTCATGTTGAAATGGGACGCAAGAAAGAGCAGATCCAAACTGCCCCACTCACCAAAAGCAACTGCATGAAATCTGAACTGTGCAGAGAGGGTGGGAGGGTGCCCCACCCTGCTTGCTGATATAATACATCACAGCTCTGTCATCCATCTGAAGCAGGATCACTTTGTAGCAGAGGACAGCCTTCAGGATTTTATTTATAAGATAGTTCTCATCTCAGAGAGATTTATGAAAAGATGAGGTTCCTCCAGACTCAAGGTCTTGACAGTGAGCTCCCCACAAAAGATTTTGTCAGAGGCTCTGTTATTTTGAACGAAGGATTGCGGATGCATGGTCGGAGACCACTGCTTGCTGCAGGGGACGCCCTGAGTCCCAGTATCCGCTCAACCGAAAGGGGCCCAAAAGAGTAGTTTTTCATGATGTAACAAGCCATCTGAAGATGTCGTTTCTCCCGTCCGCTGAAATGAAAAACGATGGCCTGGAGGTATCCAGGAGGGCTCCTAAGAAGAGGAGCTGCTGGAAAGATGAAACTGGCACCTTCCCCGAATCGGAAACCCCCCTGAAGAGAACAACTGAGAAGCTGTGGCAACTGCCTCCTGTGTCTCCTGCCCGGATGGGTTAGCTAGGAGCCAAATGTCCAGGAAGTGAATACTTGAACGCAGAGGTTTTAGTGAACTCCTCCCTGAGCAGGTACTTGTTTAACCTTCCAAGGTCGAAAAATGGCACATGCCGCCTGTTAGCTTGGAACCAGAAGCAATGGAAATAGGAAGGTGTGCTCCATTCCGCTGTGGAACAACTTCTACTGCCCAGTTCCCGCAGAGGCCTCATATCTCAGAAGCAAGGAGTGTGACTGGGAGGCGGACAGACTGGGCTGCTGTCTGGATAGAATGTCTGGGGAAATCTGCGAAATTGGGAGAGTATCCTCTCGGACAATCCTGATGATCCATATGTCTGCTGTAATGGACTTCCACTGGCTATAAAATCGAATTAGACGCCCCTCCTACTGCTGAGAGGTAACTGGGACCTGGGTTGGATCCACAACCAGAAGTTGGTACAGGGCACTCTGGGGTCCTGTGTCCTGTACTGGATTAGTTCCTGATAAAGGCACTTAGGCCTTTACCTTCAAAGGACTGCCTGCACAAGAATGTCAAAGGTCCCGTGTCCCTCTGAGAGGCAGCAGGCGCTGCCTGCTGTTTAAATGGCAGCCATATTGTTCTGAGTAGTCCCCAGAAGTCAACCTGAGGGCCAAACAACTGTCAAGGAGATGTTAACCACCCGCTGCCAGCAGCAG
Organism: Neoceratodus forsteri; assembly: GCA_016271365.2. NCBI lineage: Eukaryota > Metazoa > Chordata > Ceratodontiformes > Ceratodontidae > Neoceratodus > Neoceratodus forsteri. The sequence continues at coordinate 660,524,374 of CM028133.1, forward strand.
CTGCCCTACAGGCACAGTCGTAGGCATCCATAAAAGCTTTCAGCTGATTATTGGGCTATAAGCACCTAGCAATGGAGCGTTAGATTTTGGAAGGCTCTCGACCATTGCATAGTGTGTGTTCCACAGGGCCATATGCCTGAGGGAAAAGAACTGGAAAGATGATCTTCTATCACACTGACACAGAAGGCTTGCATTCCAGCCCATAAAATGAGTAATCTGCTGCGCCTTCGACAAAGTAGACTAGAGAGAAACTCATCCAGATCCACTTCTACCCCAGAATAACCTCCAAAAGGCAGGTCTAGACCAGGAACACAGGAGATGCCACCACCTGAATCGACGAAGAGTTCAGTGCTATCCGCAGCGCCGGCACCAGACCTGATGCCAGATGCAGCGCTAGACCCGGTGCCAGATGCGGCACCAGACGCATCAGACCCGGCGCCGGCACTACACATGGCACCAGAACTGCTGCTAGACCTGAAAAAAGGGCGAGAAGGAAAGCGGCACCCATGCCGGCCCCTGCAAGGAAAAAGGAGATGGGGTAGGCATGAGGAGTTGGCGTCGACACCAGAGAGGGCACCGCGCACAACCTGACCCAACCAACCTGGCTGTGGCCCAGCGGCTATGAGGCCAGAAGGCCCCAGAACCGGGTCCACTGGCCAGGACAACCGACCAGACGCCATATCCACTGCTCTAAAAGATTGGCCCAGAGGTGAAACTGCTCACCAGAACCCCATCGAGGACAGAGATGGGAGCCGGTGTCAAAGATCGTGGCCGTTAAGTGCAGAGCCACAGAGGAACCCACCGGTGTCGGTTCAGGCCTACGACTTTCCACCCACCGGCGTCCAGCATAGAGCGTGTACAGAGGCGCACTAAGTGGTAATTGATACTCTCCACCGAGAGGAGGAAGAAGAGCTCGAGGTCAAGCAGAGCCGGGTCCCAGAACCGCTTACTTTCTGCTTCGGCGGACAGTCTCCCCAAGCACCGACTGCCTGTGGTCGGACCCTCTCCGCAAGGGTGGCGGACTGGACACAGCCCCACTGCCATCACAGCTTTCAAACGAAGTCTCTACCAGCACCACTACCGTCTAAGGTCGACTCCGTTGATGGCAGGCTGAGAAGAAAAAATTACTCACCTTAGTAATGTTGTTTCCTCTAATGGAGTCTTGCTGTATTCTGACTATTACAGTTAGGTCCTGCCTTTCAACTGCCCCAGAGAACAAAGAGTTAACTTTCCATGGCCAGCATGGAACGTTCAGCGCGAGCTTGGTTGAAGCCCCTGTCTGCTGTTTAAACTCCAACCGTCAGATTCTTTACTCCGCCTCACTGAACAGTCGCTCCAGAGATTTTCTCCTTTGCTCAGTTCAAAAAAAGTCGGTTAAAGTGTAGTTTTTCGCTCGGTTTCTACCGAATTTCTGCTACCGAATCTGTCGGTTTAAATCTCTGTCTTTGGTACCGTGAGTACTAGATAGGTTTTACATTTAGTTTCTGTGTGGAACTTGTAAATTTCGGACTGGTTCGGCTGAACCGATCAGTTTAGTTTAAAAAAGTTTGTGAAATTACTTAGAGTGTGGTAAGCGGTCCGTATTGGTTCTAAAAAAACCTGGATTTTATTATGGTTTTTTCCAAGACCCGTAACACGATCAGGAACCAATAGGGGAGTCTTGCCTGGTGGACTGCTGAAAAAAGGGTAAGTTTTGGATAGGATTGGCCACGTCTGAGAAACCCAAGAGAAAAAACAGGCCCACTGGGTTTCAACACTGCAGTGTGTGTGGGGAAGCCTTTGCTAAGGCTGATCCCCACACCACCTGTGTTTATTGTCTGGGGTTTGACCACCTCGATTCAGACTGACAAATTTGTAAGAATTTTCCCAAAGCTACCCTGGATAAGAGAGTAGGTAGACTGAGGGAAAGGGAGGCCGAGAAGTCCACTGATCCAGATGGCCAGCCCGGTTTGGTTCCGACCGAACCAGAAGGAGTGCCCTCTGACCAGGGCGAAACTTCTTCGGGCAAAAGGAGAGCCAATTCTGAGGAGTCGGTTCCGGTTAAAAGGAAGAGAAAAGATAAATCATCCGGTTCGGATCCAGAAATTCATACTCCGACCGCTGATGAGATAGCCAAAGCGATAAGAATAGAGATTGCTCTCCTCCTTAGGGGCAGAGGGTGCAGCACCCAGCATTAGTCTGGCCTTAGTCAGCTGGGAGGGGCGCAGAATGGCAGGACTGCAAATTGGGGGGCAGAGGATCAAAAGGCATCTGACGTCTCGGGTGGGTGCGTAGTAATGCTACTGACAATGCATGCTGCTCCACTGCAAGGAAGAAAATCAGGTGGAAAATAACCCTGGCAGGCAGGATTATTCCCCTGAACCCTCACAGGCCCTGCACTGACGACCCTTGGCATGGCTTCACTGGATCCTTGAAGGACGGATCAAGCCAGGCTCTCAGCCATCCTGCCACTGGGGTGGGGGTTTGTAAGCCATGGAGGAATGGAGCCAGAAAGTGCAGCAGAAGTCGGGTGATGGGCTGGGGGGGGGATGGGACCAGCTGGGTAGGGAGAAAAAGTACAGTCACTTAAGAACTTACCATAACAGTAGATCTTCGAGAGGAGCTCTTGCAGCAGGCTATTACCATTAGGACTATGCCGCTAGGCACTAGGACCCCAAGGCAAACTTCTAGCTAGCAGTCTCCAGCGGGGTCCGCCCCCTGCGCCGGCTGATGGTATATCTGGGGGCGGTCACCAGTCCCACCTCAGTTTGCCCACCGGAAACCCAGAGAAAGGACCAGCAGGCAGACCTGGAGGGAGCATGCCATAGATAGAGAAATGCAGAACTCACCAGGGGTAAGGAGGGAGGGAAAGCAGCACCTGCTGCAAGAGCTCCTCTTGAAGATCTACTATTACAGTAAATTCTTACGTAACTGTACTATCTTACTTTGAGTGGGAGCTCTTGCAGCAGGCTATTACCATTATGACTGAGTCCCAAACAATCCCAAGAAAGGGGGAAAGGTAAGTCTGGCAGGAGGCTAGAAGAATTATAGCCCCAGGAAGGTGGTTATGATAGCAGGCCTTGGAGGACTGCAAGGCTGAAACCTGCCCTTCTCCTAGAGGCAATGTCCAGGCTGTAGGGCTTGATGAAGGTATGCACTGAGCTCCAGGTAGCCACTACAAAGATGCCTCCAATGGACACGTAACTCAGAGAGGCAAACGAAGTTGCCACTCCCCTGGTAGAATGACCCCTAACCGTGCCTGGAAGGGGTTTGTTATATTTGTTGTAGCAGAAAAACAATGCAATTGACCAGCCACTTAGAAAATGTCTGCTTAGACATAGGGGTGCCTTTGCAGCGTGGCGCAAACGCCACAAACAATTGCTACATCTTCTGATATGGAGCTTTGAGGGAAGGATAGTAGCGTAACACCCTGTGGACGTCCAAGGTATGCAGGATTGCTTTCCCTCTGTTTGAGCACTCTGTATAGTAAACAGGGAGGTTGATGTCCTGCTTTAACGTAAGCTTGGACACCACGTTTGGCAAGAAATAGCAGTTACGTAAGAACTCACTGTAAAAGCAGATCTTCAAGAGAGGTCCCTGCAGTAGGTCTTCACATATAGGACTGCACCCACAGGCATCAGGACCACACGGCAATCTTGTAGCTAGTAATCATCAGCGGGGACCGCCCCCCATTGTCAGGAGACAGGACATCAGCATGACTATAAAAGGGGTGATCCCGTGTCCGCCCCCAAGTTCTTTTGCACCGGAGACCTAAATAAAGAACGCAGAAAAGAGGAGTAATAGACTCCTGGTACCCTGTGCCCTGAAAGAGACAGAGTCCTGGGCATGGAAAAAGGTAACACTCAGGAGCTGGGGGAAAGGTGCGTGGGAAACTAGACCTACTGCAGGAACCTCTCTCGAAGATCTACTGTTACAGCAAGTTTGTACGTAACTGCTATATCTTATTTCGAGCAGGTTCCTGCAGTAGGTCTTCACATATAGGACTGAATACCAAGCTGTCTAACGAAAAGAAAAGTAGTCTGAACGAGGTTCCGGGAGGAGGAAGATGTCTGCCAACCAAGGGTCTGTCTAAGACAGAACACTTTGCAAAACGGAAAGGCTGAAGCCAGCTCGATGCCTAGAGGCAATGTCCAGACAGTAATGCTTAGTGAAGGTGTGGACGGAAGACCAAGTGGCCGCTGCACAGATATCCCGCAGTGGACACATTCCTGAAAAAGGCGGTTGAGGTAGCCACACTCCTGGTGGAGTGGCCTTTGACCACCACTGGAAGGGGTTTCTCGTAGTTCTGCTAAGTGTAATGAATACAGTTAGTCAGCCACCTAGACAGAGTCTGTTTCGTGATCGCCTTGCCCAGACACTGGGAGAAAAAGGCAACAAAGAGCTGGTTAAATGTTCGAGCCTCTTAACTCTGAGAGGTATAGTACCTCAAAATCCTGTGCACATCAAGGGTGTGCAAAAGATATTCCCCCCTGTTGGAGTGCTCTGGAAAAGCACCGGAATTTCAACACTCTGATTTAGAGTCATTTCTGAAACCACTTTCAGTAGGAACGAAGGATTAGTCCCGCAGGACCACCTGGTCCCTGAGGAAAATTAAATGAGGCTCTCTGCAAACTAGAGCATGAAGCTCTGAAACTCTTCGAGCTGAAGTAACAGCAACTAAAAAGGCAATCCCTAGCTTTCCTTGCTAAAAAAGCATATCGCAACTTGCTGCCGGTTCAAAAGGGGGCAAAGTAAGCTTTTTCAACATAAAATTGAGATCCCAGGGAGGATCAGGATTCCGGACTGGAGGTTTTATATGAAGGATCCTTTCAGAAAGGTTTTAGAAACCTCTAGCTGAGCTAGGGTTTTGCCCCCCACCGGAAGGTGGTAGGCCAACACCGCAGAGATGGTACTTCAGTATGGAGTAACTGAGGCCCAACTCAGAAAGATGCAAGAGGTACTCTAAAACCTGGTAGGCCGAGCAAGAAAAAGGGACTAAACCTTTTGCAGAGGCCCAGATAGAAAATCTCTTCCATTTCATGGCGTAGGTGGATCTAGTGGAAAGCTTCCTAGCTTCCACTAAGACCTAAGCTACCCCCGCAGAGAGACTATAGCGAGAAATCACTATGTCCACAGGTGCCACGTATGAAGATGGAGAGACTTGAGGCTCGGATGTACCAGGGTGCCCTGCTCCTGGGACAGAAGGTCGTGAGAGAGAGGCAGAGATACTGGTGGTTCCAAAGTCAGTTGTTGTAACAGCGGGAACCACATCTGCCGAGGCCACAGAGGGACAATGAGGATAGTACAGTTATGTAAGAACATACCGTAACAGTAGATCTTCGAGATCAGCTCTTGCAGCAGGTTACACCATTAGGACTGATTCCCAAGCAATAATGGAAATCCCACACCATTGGGAGGAGAGAAGGTAGAAATCCTTAATGAAACCAAAGCCTAGGACAGAAGTCCTTGAAGGACTCCTAGACCAAAACCTGCTCTTCGCCTCGATGCGAAATCCAGGCTGTAATGCCTGATGAAAGTGCCCATGGAGCTCCAAGTAGCTGCAGCACAGATAGCCGAAGTGGACATATTCTCAAGGGCCGCAAAGGAGGTAGCCACCCCCCTTGTGGAATGACCCTTGACTGCGCCCGGTAAGGATTTGTTACGCTTCTGGTAACAGAACGTGATACACTGAATGAGCTACCTGGACAGCGACTGTTTAGAAACAGGAGCTCCCATCATCCTGTGGGCGAAGGAGACAAAAAGCTGGTCCAATTTTCGGTGGTGTTTTGTTCTGGTCAGGTAGTATCGGAGACACCTATGCACATCTAGGATGTGCAGCAGGGCCTCTCCTTGATTCGAATAGTTGGGAAAGTACACTGGTAGATCGATGTCCTGATTAAGGGTGAGAGCTGAGACCACCTTAGGCAGAAATTTGGGATTAGTCTGTAGGGATACCCTGTCTTTGTGAAAAACCAAATAAGGCTCTTTGCACATGAGTGCATGGAGTTCAGAAATTCTTCTGGCCGAGGTAACAGCAACTAAAAACAACGTCGTCCAAGTGAGAAGACGTAGCTTGCAGTCCGTGGCTGGTTCAAAGGGTGGCAGTGTGAGCTGCTCCAGGACAAAGGGTAGATCCAATGGCAGAATTGGATCCTTAATCGGAGGTCTATAATACCTCTCAGGAAGGCTTGTGCCATGTCCAACTGAGATGTGGTGCGTTGGTCTATAGGACAATGATAGGATGATATGGCACAGAGGTGTACTTTGATCGAGGAGTAGGCCAAGCCTGTCTGAAAAAGAGACAGGAGGTAATCCAAGACCGACTTTTCTGGACAGTCTAGAGGCGAAACCCCCCCGCGCTTGGGCCCATAGGCAAAAACCGCGCCATTTCATGGCGTAAGTAGCATGAGTTGCCAGTTTTCTCGCGGCCACCAGAACGTCAGCTTCCTCTTGCGAGACCCTGTGTCGCAAAATGGCTATGTCTCTAGGAGCCAAGCATGCAGGCTCAACGAACGAAGGTACGGATGGACCAAGGAGACATCCTTTTGAGACAAAAAGTGAGAGCTAATTGGCAGAGGCACCGGAGGTTCCCGGGATAGCTGGTGTAGTAGAGGGAACCAGATCTGCCTCGGCCAGAACGGCACGATGAGTATCAGCATCGCTTGCTCTCTGCGAAGTTTCAGAAGAACCCTCTGGATCAACGGAAAGGAGGGAAGGCATAGAGGAAGCTGCCCACCCAGGAGAGGGACAACGTGTCTCGCCAGAAAACACCAGGCCCTGGATCTAGCGAGCAAAAATTGGGCAGCTTTGCATTGGATGGGGACGCAAAAAGGTCTAACTTTGGTGTACCCCATCTGTGAAACAGATCCTCTGCTACCTCCCAGAGTAGTTCCCAGTCGTGGACTCTGGCCTGAGAGCGGCTCAGGCCGTCTGCGATGACATTGTCCACTCCTGAGACATGAACAGCAATGAGGTTTGCGCCATGTTGCAAAGCCCAATCCCACACCCTCATGGCCTCCCTGCAAAGCGGAGAGGAATGGGTGCCTCCTTGTTTGTTGAGGTAATACATCACCACAGAATTGTCTGTTTGTAACAGAAGAGTACCCAGTGGAATCTCCGACTGGAAGGCCTTCAGGGCGTAAAGAACTGCTCTCATTTCCAGGATGTTTATGTAGGGATGAGACTCTTGGGCTGTCCACAGGCCCTGAGACCGGACACCGTCGAGGTGTGCTCCCCATCCGAGCCCTGAGGCATCTGTGGAGAGTGTCACAATTGAAGATGGCGCAATGAAGGGGACCCCTGCCGATAGATTCTTCGGATTTAGCCACCATTGCCAATCCTGGATTACGGTCTTTGGGATCCGGATTGGAAGCTGCAGATGGCCTTGCTTTTGATCCAATTGGACCAGTAACATCCACTGCGTGACCCGCATGTGAAGACGAGCAAGCGGGACTGTTGCAATGGCCGCAGCCATGTGTCCGAGCAGGCAAAGGACCAATCTGGCAGGAACGGTGGTCTTTGCCGAAATGTCCCTGATGAGGGATCTGATGTGTTCTGCTCGGTCCTGGGGAAGAAAGGCTTTCCCTTGGACGGTGTCCAGAACTGCGCCTATGAACTGCAGAGTCTGAGACGGAACCAGACGTAACTTCTCTTGATTGATCAAGATGCCCAGCGTCTCGAACAGAGACAGCGTATAATTAATGGCGGACATCAAGGCCTCCCGAGAGGGCACCATGAGAAGCCAGTCATCCAGGTAGAATAACATGTAGTGGCCTTGCCTGCTCAGAGTCACTGCTACGACCGCCATACACTTCGTGAATACCCGAGGTGCCAATGACAGTCCAAAAGGGAGGGCTCGGAACTGATAATGGTGGCCCTGGAACTCGAAGTGCAGAAACTTCCTGTGCGCTTGAGCGATGGGTATATGCAGGTAGGCATCCTGCATGTCCAAGGACGCTAGAAAGGCACCCTGCTTGAGCATGGGAATCAGACCTGGGAGGGCCACCATGCGGAAGTGTTTGTACAGGACCGACTCGTTGAGGTCGCTGAGGTCCAGTATCGGACGGAGGTCCCCTGTTTTCTTGGGAACCAGAAAGAAGTGAGAAGAATATCCTACATCCCTCTGGTTCCGTGGAACGTGCTCCATTGCTTCTTCTTCCAGGATCGCGAGCACCTCCTGCTGTATAAGCAGGGCATGCTGACCCGAGTAACGGGAAAGCAGGGGAGGTCTTACCGGTGGGTGGTCGAGAAATTCTATGAAGTGGCCCTTCTTGACCAACTGGAGAACCCACCGGTCGGTGGTAATCGACTGCCACCCTGAAAAGTGGCGAGTGATGCGACCCCCGACCTTTTGCAACCGTTGATCCAGAGAAGGAGCAGGGGCAGGGGCCGGGAAGGAGTCATGCTGTGGCAGCACTGGTCCCTGCAGGCTGGGCCGGTTTAGTGTAGTGTTGGGCTCTGCCTGAGGACAACTTAGCCTGGGCTTTCTGCTGAAAGGTGCCCCTTTGTTGCTGGCCGGAACGTGGCTGCTGCCTTTGTTGCCAGCTGCGAAAACGGCTCTGGTTCCTACGAAAGGAACCGGGCCTGGGTCTGTACATGGCCTGTACAAACCTGACTGCCTTCCCAGTGTCCTGAAGTTTGGTGATCACCTTCTCCGAGGGTTCACCAAAAAGTACTTTGCCATTGTAGGGGACGTCAAGAATGTTCTTCTGCACGTCCGGGGTGAAGCCGGAGACACGGAGCCAAGAGTCTCGCCGGAGACAGTAGCCTGAAGCTGCAGCTCTGGCGGACGAGTCCGCGGAATCATATGCGGCTCGTAATACCTGGGTCCCCACATCAGACCCTGTGCGGAGAAGGTTTAGGAGCTCCGCCTTCTGCTTGCCATCTGGAAGCTTATCGACCAGGTCCTGGCCCTGTTCCCATAGGGCATTCTGAAACTGTACCATGTGGGTTAGGTAGTTCAGGGACCTGATGGAGCATGTAGTGGCCGTATACATGCGTCTCCCCAGGGTGTCCAATTGTTTGGATTCCTGGTCTGGTGGCTGTGTGCTCATGTGTTGTGGTCTTTGGGACCGGTCATGTGAGGCCATAATGACCAGGAAGTCTGCCAGAGGTTGTTGAGCCATGTACTGGTTCTCTCTCAGGGCCTTGTACAGGCGGTCAGCTTTCTTCAGTACCGCAGGAGTGGAGTGCGGACACTTCCCCACAGCCTTGGTGACGTCCGCAAAGGTGTCCACCAAGGGTGGCACTACCACAGGCTTTGGGTCTTTCTGCCGAAGATAACAGGTAAGGCGCTGCCTTTCGGGGTCGAAGTCTTCAGCATCCCACCCCAAGTTGTCCTGGATGTGCCTCATGATCTCGGAGAAAGAGGGGTCATCTGGAGGAGACCTGGGAAGGTCATGTGTGGGTCAGGTGATGAAATGCTGAGTGGAGAAGGAGATCCAGAGTAATCCGAGGTATCTGATCTGGAGTCCTCCCCCGACGGAGTATACCGCCGACATCTGGGTTGCTTGGAGCTGGGAGACCCTGATGGAGATCTTGAGGGAGGCCTTCTCCAATCCTGGGATCTACCACTAGGAGGTGGAGTCTGCTCCTTGGGGGCTGGTGGTCGTCCTGCTGGGGGGCGTAGGAGGTGAAGGAGTAGGAGGAGGAGGTTTCACTGGGACCACCTCTTTGCGGATGATGTCCCACCAGAAAGTAAAGAGTTCCTTTACTTCTTAAATATTCATGCCCACCGACGGGCCTGGCGCCGGTGGTCTGTCGCCGGGGTCGGGTGTTGGGTCCTCGGGTGTCTCCGGGGTGGGCAAAGGTTCCCTCGGAAGCCAGGCATCTCTGCATCGCCCGCCTGGTCTTCGGGCAACGCGGTGTCCTCCTCCGTGGAGTCCCTGCGACCGGTGTCTATTGGTGACTAGGGGTCTTTGGCTCTGGTGAAGCCGACGTCGGTCGCTTGGCCGACGACTTCGGGTCCGGTGAACGCTTGGCCGACGTTGGGTGCTTGGCCGACAGGTCCGTCGTCCACTTGAGGGACGTCAGGTCCTTCGTCTTCCTGGGTGGAGGAGCAGGGCCCCTAGGGGGCTGGGAGACTGACCGGGAGTTGGGGTCCCGACGGTGGGAGGAAGAGGAAGACTTGTGGCGTTCAGAGGACTTTGAAGAGGCCAGAGAGGGTGCAGAGGAAGCCGAGGGCCTGGAAGTCTTACTGGGCAGAAGAGTCTAAGAACCACTGGAAGCCTGGACCTTGACTGGAGGGGGCTGGGATCTAGCCCTGGAGGGAGAGCAGTCCGAAGGGGTGGAGCCTGAGCTCCACGGATCCAAGGCCCGGTTCGGGATCTGGACCTAGCCTTCTCCCAGTGCTTGTCCCGGGTGTTTGTGGACCTTGGAGGAAGACTCGCCCCTGGAGGAAGGTTCTTTGTCCATCCTACTAAGTTTTTCCTCTTGCAGGTAAGCCTGAAGTGCCTTCTGACGGCGGATCCTGGTGCGGCTGTTGAACCCCTGGCAAAAGGTGCAGGCCTTGGTATCGTGGTCCAGGCCTAAGCAACGCACGCAGGAAGAATGAGGATCCTTGAAAGGGATCTGTTTTCCGCAGGCACACTTTGAAAGGTGACCCTCAAATGAAGGAGTTGGAGAGGACATTAATTATGTAGAAACTCTGAAAGTTCTAAGTCGTTGTGCGCTAGGTAGAGACCGAGAGGCCGATGCTGGCGAGTGGACGGCCGGAAAAGAACTGGGGATTCTGGGGACCTCTTATGTACCAGGACCGACATCAAGGTCCCCGCTGAATACTGCTAACTAGAAAATTTCCTGGGTCTGGCGCCTGCCGGCTTCAGTCCTCATGGTGTAACCTGCTGCAAGAGCTATTTCTCGAAGTAAGATCATGTGAGCCCCCTCTGCTTGGAACTTCAGCAGAACCTTCTGTAATAGAGGAAAGAGAGGAAAAGCGTATAGAAATTTCCCTATCCAGGACAGAGACAGTGAGTCTCGCCAAAACGCACCATGCCTGGGAACGAGCGAGCAAAAGTTGGGTAGTTTTGTATTGGATGGGGAGGTGAACAGATCTAGGTCTGGTCGACCCCATTGAAGAAAAAGATCTTCTACCTCCTGCTTTAGTTACCACTCGTGAGCCCTGGCGACTGATTGGCTGAGACTGTCTGCCAGAATGTTGTGAACACCCGGCACATAGACTGCTGTCAACGATAGGCTATGCTGGACTGCCCAGTACCACACCTGCACTGCCTCCCTGCAGAGAGGGTATGATCGGTGCCTCCGTTTGCTTAGATACCAGACAGTGGCCATGTTGTCTGTCTGAATGAGTAGTGTTCCTGGAGCCAGAAGTGACTGGAATGCCTGGAGAGAATAGAGCACTGCTCTCACTTCCGGAATATTGATGTGCAGGTTCTCCTCCGTGGGAGACCAGAGGCCTTGGGTTCTGTAGTCCCCCAGATGCGCTCCCCATCTCGAGTTTGAGGCATCCAAAGTGAGGATTTGAGAGGGAGATGGAGGGTGAAAGGAGGCCCCCACAAAGAGACAGGAGGGATCCTTCCACCAGAGGAGATCCCTTTGAAGGCTGCTGGAGACCAGGGCTCTCTGGTCCGCGTCGTCCAGATGCTGATCCCACTGGACTTGGAGAGACCACTGGGTAACCCTCACGTGCTGCCTGGCCAAAGGAACTGTGGGAATGGCAGCCACCATCAGACCCAGAAGTCAAAGGACCGCCCAAGCAGTGGTCCACCGAGAGGAAGCCATGAAAGTGGCTTGTGAAATTAAGGTCTCCACTCAGTTGACTGAAAAGAAGGTCTTGCTCTGGACCGTGTCCAGCACCGCTCCAATGCACTGAAGGCGCAGGGAGGGTATTAGCTGGGATTTGGGGAGACAGATAGAAATTCCCAGACTGGAAAAGAGGCCCATAGTGAAGAAGAGGGATTCCTTCAGGCTGTCCGGCGAGGGGACTGAGAAGAGACAGTCGTCCAGGTACGGGAACACATAAATGCCCTTGCGGCGTAGAAATGCTGTGACCACCGCACTTGGTGAAAACACGAGGTGCTGAGAAGAGGCCAAACGGAAGGGCTCTGAACTGGAAATGATCCTCCCGGAAGGAGAATCTGAGAAAGTGGCAGCGGGCCGGGAGAATGGGGGTATGGAGGTAAGCATCTTGCATATCCAGGGAGCACAGCCATGTGTTGGGTAGGAGCAGGAGTAACAGTCCCTAGAGAGTCAGCATGCGGAATCTCTTGTACTCCACAATGAGACTGAGCATGCTGAGATCAAAGATGGGTCTTAGATCCTTCGTCTTCTTCGGAACTAGGAAGTAGTAGGAGTAAAATCCCCTTCCTGTCTGTCCTGGAGCAACGGACTCTACAGCTGCCTTTTGTAGCAGAGCCTGAATTTCCTGCCTGACCAGTTGGAGTTGGTCTGACAGGTAAAAGGACATTTCCGAAGGGTTGGAAGGAGGTCTCTCCAGAAACTCTACTGAGTGACCTCTTTCCAAGAGTTGGAGAACCCATGCGGTGACGGCCTTCCACCCATCCAGGTGGAGGCTGAACCTTCCCCCTACCGGTTCCTTCAAGGGAGTCGGGAAGGAGCGGAAGGAGGGGTAGGGAGTCAGGACACGGGGGGGAGAGGCACCTTTCCTCCAGAGGTGGGTTTGGAAAACTTGGCCTGAGGAGTTTGGGTGCCTGAACCTGGGGCACGACGTTTATTTTGTCGTTTGCCCTGGTTCTGTCTGTTCCGCTTCCGCTGGCACCGAAAAGGCTGCTGCCATTGTTTCTGTCTGGAACGGTACATGGAGCAAAACATCCAGGACGGACTTGCCACTCTCCTGCAGTCCAGTTATAATGTCTTTAGAGTTGCCGCCAAACAGAACTGAACCCCTGAAAGGAGCATCCAGGAGAGAAGACTGAACATCTTGAGCCAACCCCACCAAACGAAGCCTAGCTAAGCATCTGAGACAAATCCCAGTAGCCGCTCCCCGAGCCACCGAATTGACAGAGTCGTATGTGGCACGGAGGGCATGGCTGCAGGATGACTTATTCATCCTGACTTTTTACAGGAGTTTATTCCTGAGCTGTTCATCAGGAATCTCTTAAGTTCTTTCTCCAGCTCTGCTAAGGAGGACTTCTGAAAGGCCACCATATGTGAGACGTAGTTCAGGGACTTGATGGCACAGGTGGACAAGGCGTACATTTTTCTACTGTACTGGTCCAGCTGTTTGAAGTCCTTATCTGGCGGAGAGGCACTAAGGTGTTTGGGTTAGGCCGATCTGTCATGGGCAGCAGTGATGACCATGGAGTCGGCCTTGGGTTGAGCGGTCAAATGAGAGACCCCTTCCGAGGGAAAATAAGCTCTGTCTGCTTTACGTGACAACGCCGGAATGGAGGAAGGCTGTTGTTAAATAGTGCACGTGAGGTCCTCATGTAGTCCCATCTGGGGAATGGGAAGGGGATCCACACTGAGCAGATCCAGGTGCTCTGCAAGTCTCTTGCATTGGGGTCGAGCTCCTTAGAGGCCTATCCGCAAGATTTTTGTATGGTTTTCAGAAGCTCCCCAAAGGAGGGATTCTCAGGGGGAGACTTTGGGGACTCCTTTGGCTGAGGCTTAGAAACACAGACTGACGGCAGATAAGGACCGCTTGGCCCATCTAGTCTGCCCATTTCCCTACCTACAGGATAGGCCGCAGATCCTAGTTAACCAACAGCCTATTTCTTCCTACCCCCCACAAGAATTGCCTTATGTCTGTCCCATGCATTCTTGAATTCTCCCACAGTTTTAGACCCCACAACCTCCTCAGGAAGGCTATTCCAAGCATCCAATACCCTCTCTGTGAAAAAATACTTCCTCACATTGCCCCTGAACTGCCCCTCTATCTTTAAATTGTGCCCCCATGTTCTTGCACGTCCCTTTTTCTGAAAGATGCTACCCTCTTGGACTTTGTTGATTCCACTGAGGTACTTAGAAGTTTCTATCATGTCCCCCCTCTCCCTTCTTTCCCTCAAGGGTATACATCTTAAGTTCCTTAAGTCTCTCCTCGTATGGCTTCTCTTGCAGACCCTGCACCATTTTAGTTGCCCTCCTCTGGACTGCCTCTATCCTGTCTATGTCCTTGCGGAGATGGGGTCTCCAGAACTGGACGCAGTACTCCAGATTGGGTCTCACCAACTGTCTGTACAGCGGGAGAACAACTTCCTGTTTTCTGCTGGTGATGCCTCCCATGCATCCCAGTATACCCCCAGCCCTCCCTACTGCCTTCTCACGTTGTTTGCTAACCTTAAGGTCATCTGATATGATTACCCCCAGGTCCCTTTCCTTTTTTGTTGTTGTTACTACCTCCCCCGTATTCTTCCCTGGGTTCTTGTTTTCCAGGTGCATTAGTTTGCACTTCTTTGCATTGAATTCTAGCTGCCACACTTCTGACCATTCCTACAACTCACAAGTCCTTTCTCATCCTTTCCACGCCTCCGTGTATATCAACCCTGTTGCAGATCTTTGTGTCATCTGCAAAGAGGCATACATTTCCTTCCAGTCCCTCTGCAATGTCCCTTATAAAGACATTAAAAGGACAGAACCTCATGGTGCCCCACTAGTAACCCTCTTTCTTCAGAGTGGACTCCATTTACAATTACCTTCTGTGTCCTGTTGTCCAGCCAATGTTTTATTATGGTTACCACCCTGGGACCCACTCCCAGGCTGGTTAATTTGACTATTAATCTTTGTGTGGGACTGTATCAAATGCCTTGCTAAAGTCTAGTTAGGCCATGTCCACAGCCCCCTCTGGTCTACTACTTTGATCACCCAGTCAAAGAAATCTATTAGATTGCCTGACATGACCTTCCTGCTGTGAACCCATGCTGCCTTGGGTCCTGAGCCCCACTGGCCTCTAGGTACTCAACAATTTTTCCTTCAGAAGTGACTCCATCACTTTCCCTACCACAGAGGTCAAACTGACAGGTCTGTAGTTTCCTGCCCTGTCTTGGTCCCACTTTTGTGAAGAGGAATCACATCCGCCTTCCTCCAGTCCTCGGGTACCACACCATCCTCCCATGATTTATTAAAAGAGTAGCCAGTGGTTTTACTAGTTCCCCTTAATTCCTTTAGAATTCTGGGGTGAATTCCATCAGGCCCATTGCTTTGTCCACCTTCAGTTTTAGGAGTTCTTGCAGAACCCTTTCTTCTGTGAAAGGACTAGGATCGACCTCCATCAAGAGTGCTTCTGTTGACTGGATTAGGCACTTCCCCCTCCTCTTTGGAATACTGGAGCAGAAATATTCGTTCAGTATCCCTGCTTTTTCACTGTCCCCCTCTGCCTACCGCCCGTTCATTCTATTCAAGCCTAACTATCCCTCCTTCTTTGTCTTTCCTACGCTGCTGGTGTACCTATAAAGGTTTTATCCCTTCTTAACCGAGATGGCTATCTTTTCCTCAGTTTGGGCCTTTGCTATTCTGACTTCCCTTCCTGCTTCCTTCTGCCTTAACTGGCACAGCTCTCTGTCCTTCTCCTTCTGTGTATCCTTATACTTCCGGAATGCTATCTTTTTCTCCCTGACTTTCCCAGCCACCTCTTTTGAGAACCATAGTGGCTTTTTCTTTCGTTTTGATCTGTTTATTTGCTTCACACAAAGGCTTGTTGCCTCTGTGATGGCAGTTTTGATGATTCCCTATTGCTGCTCCACCCCTCCTTCTAGCCTGTTTGTTAGTGCTTTTCTGAGGCACTCTCCCATCTTGCCAAAGTCAGCCCTCCTGAAGTCCAGTACCCTCACTTTTGTATGGCTTGACTCTGTAGCTGAGTTTAACGTGAACCGCACTGTTTGATGGTCACTTGTTCCCAGATGGTAACCCACTTCTTGATCTGAGATCCTCTCATTGCCCCCATTTGAGAGTATGAGGTCTAAGACTTCTCCCTCACGAGTGGGTTCCGAAACTAGCCAGCTGTCTGAGGCCTGCCACCTGTAGGGCATCGAGAATGGCCCTGCTCTTGGATGTGGCTGCAGCAAATGTGCTCCAGTTAACATCTGGCATATTCAGGTCTCTCATCAACATTATCTCCCCTTTCTCTGCCATCCTAAGAATGCCTTCTATCATATCCTTGTGTAACCCCTAGATGGCGCTATCCCAGGGGCTACTACCCCTGCCTGATTTGCCACTAACAGGTTGAGGGGCCTGGATCCAATGGCGGGTGCCTCCACCCAGAGGTCAGGGTTTGTAATAGTTAAACTAACTTGGTCACAGCCCTCTGGGACACTGCAACCCCTCTTCTTCCCACTAGTGGCCCACACATATATCAGAATTACCTTCACAGTATACACTTACCCCAGGTCTGGTTCCGCACTGGAACCTCCTGTGAAATGAGATACAGTGCAACAATCACAGTACAGTACTTTAACATAGACAAATACCTCAGGCAGTATAACTTTGCTGAAACAAGCAGCTCTGATTTATTTAGGGATATAACAAGGACAGGGGAAATCAGGTTAATTAGCTTATCACTCTAATAATTCATTTATGGCTCTGTGCACAGGCCTATCCCTATCAGTTACTGTCCCTGGGTACCCAAGCCCTAGTGGCTAGTCCAAACCGTGGCAGCTGGGGGCCCTTTCACACAGAGAAAAGGAGAATTAAATAGTCAGCAGTACAGTAATTCCATTTGGATTTAATGTGGCAATTCAACAGGGAGCGACCTGAATTAGTACTTACGACTTCTAAATAAGATAGGGTCCTTCAATGTCAGCAGGGCTCACTTGAGGTACACAAACCTCTTCACACATCCATATAAAAGAAAGCACTATACCAGGCAGGCTGCATCTGTATCCCGATCACAATTACTGCACAATACCGGAGAACACACAGCAGATTCAGTTCCTGACAGACCGAGTGCAATTTTCAGCAATTCCTCCAGTCTTCTACAGGGTGAGCCTTGGTTTCTATCTTCAGAGATCCTTTGATTCTTTTCACAGGACGGATTCAGTCCTAACAAGCTGTTACACAAGCTGCAGACCGAACTCTGGGCCTTACACACGTTTTTTGACTAAAACTGCACACTGAAAAGACAGGGCCCTTCCTTCTTCACTGCCAAAGCTCAACTGAAACTCCAACCGACAAACCGGCACTTCCTTTGAGTTCCTCCCAGTTCTTGACTGGATTGGCTGTCACCACAATAGACTGCTGCTGTTGGTCCAAAAGGTGCTGAAGTCTAAACTACATCTCCCAGAGTCACTGCCCATACAATCCTCTTGTGGCTGGCTCAGATTATGAGTCCAAGTTCTGATTCGTCCAAGGCACCATTTTGGAGCTAGCTTACCCCACACTGATTGGTCCAGTTCAGCAGTTCAAAACCAGAATGGGGAACTAGGCAGACACTGTTCTGACTGCAAAGAAAACAGGTTAGACAAACTGTAATTTCATTATTACTGTAAATGATTTCTGGCAAACAGTTACATCTTTCAGATAGGTTCCTTTGCACTCCTAGTGACTGCAAAATGGAGTGAATTGGCAGCAGCTTGAGTGGTACTCAATCAAAGAAACACACAGTCCCCCATACAACTAATTATGTCTGCAAGCAGACAGCTCTTAAAGAGACAGTACCACAGGTTCTAAAACACTCACTGATAAATGGCTTAAACGCCAAACACCATTCAGGCTTGGAGCATTCAAGCAAGCTCCTGGAAGTCTTTTGGGAACCCCCATTTGCAGGGGTTACACCTTCCTGTTTGGGAAAGCTTGGCGTCCGCGTCAAGCAAGTACCCTATAAGTTTTAACTGCAACCGTATACATTTGCATTAGGCTCGCATATGTAATCATCAGTCAATATATCATTTTACCAAGAACACATTTCTGAAACATTGCAGTACGTCACTCTTTACACAGTATTACATACATTGTACCATAACTCAAGTTATTACCTCTTGTACATGAAACCTGAAGAGGGGGCCCTTCCCTATCAGTTACCTTGGGGCTGGATGGGGCAGGCACCATACTAAGAGGCAACACAAGTAACTTGGAGTTAGCACTGATGCTCAGTTTGGGCAATGAGCTGCGGGACACATACACTCTTTATGGACAACATTGAGAGGCAAGTCCACAGGCCTCCCAAGTGAATCATAACTGAGGTGCACCACAGGCTTTACAGCTCGACCAGTCTTTCTAGGGGGAACTGTTATAGTCTCTGCACTCTGAGCCTCATTTTCAGCATTGTCCTCACTTGTCAGAAGTCTCCATGGGGGTAGAGAGGCTAGAACTTGGGGCACTTTCAGCTCCAGGAGTTACAGTTTCTGAGTCCACAACATTTGCCTCGCACGGAGAGCTTTCGACACTGGCAGTGGACTGTCAGGGCACTCAAAATACTCTTCTTGTTCGGATGTATCACCAGTCTGCCCTAATCTATCATTTTCCTCCCTGAAAGCTCAAACAGTTCAACCATGCCAATGATTCCATTTCATCTGATCTGATGCTTTGCACTTCACTTTCTGGGAGCATTGGCTCCAGGGACTAAGCTGGGGCTTGGACAGTCCAGAAGGCCCAGCTTCATCTCCAGTATTGACTAGGGATTGCCCCAAACAATTGACTCAGTTCGTAAGAAGGATAGTATTCAAGTCACTCTCACTTTCTTCTGATATGGACTGACAGTCATGCTCAACTGGGACTTGTGCAGGGGAACACTTTAACTCTGCTTCTGTAGGTGCAGACTTCTTGGTCTTTTCTTAGCAGCAGCTCTAGTCACTGGTCCAGAGGGGCATCTTCTAGGGGCTCAGACTCAATTAAGATTTGTCCAATGGGCAGTAAATGATTTCTATGCATTGTTTTACATCTTTGAATTATTCTCAGGCCTTACTTTGTACACTGGCAGATCATCTAGTTTGCCCACTACAATGTGAGGGAGATGGTGCCATCTGTCAGCAATCTTGTGCTTGCCATGCAGTCCCAGATTTTAGCAATACCCGATCTCCCTCCTGGAATTCCTGTGCTTTCACCTTTTTATCATACCTTTCTTTGTTGGCCAGATTTCTTTTGGCAGCCATGGTTTGAGCCAGTTGGTACGCATGAGTTAGCTGGGCCTTTAACTTTGCACATACTGTAAATAGTTGTCAGCTTGAACCCCATCAGGAGAGACCCCAAACACACATCTACTGGTAGTCTAGCTTCTCTCTCCAAACATCAGGCGGTAGGGGGAGAATCCAGTGGTCTCTTGTGCAGTTATAAGCATGTACCAGGGTGCTAATTTGTTGGCTCCATCTAGGCTTGTCCTTTGGGTGCAGGATGCCTAGCATATCTAGCAAAGTGCGGTTGAAACGTTCAGGCTGTGGGTCCCCTGGGGTGGTAAGGAGTGGTTCTGACTTTCGCACTCCCCACAGAGAAAGCATCTCTTTGATCAGACGACTTCAAAGTCTCCTCTTGATCAGAATGGATTCTTTGTGGAGCCCCATAGTGAACAAAAGTTTTCTACAAGTATTTTGGCTACAGTGGATGCTTTCTGGTCTTTGGTGGGGAAAGCTTGGGCATATCTCGTGAAATGGTCAGTGACCACCAGCACATTACTGATATTTCTTTGATCTGACTCAAACTTAGAAAATCAATACAGACCAGCTCCATGGGTGCACTGGTGGTGATGTTAACAGGGGCAGCCCTCTGGGCAAAGCTTTCCTCTGTAAGCGCGACTACAAGTTCAATGTGTTGCTCCACATCAGCCCCCATCTTAGGCCAATAGAATCTGGATCTCACCAAGTCAAGTGTTCTGTCTATACCAAGGTGCCCCATGTGGTTGTGCAAGGACCTCAGTACTGAGTCTCGAAGGCAGTGGGCAGCACTAGTTGTTGTTTGTCTACTTGTCCCCTCTGTCTACTGTTTCTCTGTATAACAGTTTATTGATCAGTTTCAACTTAGGACCTTCTTTGTATAACAGTGCAGTTCTCAAATCAGTGGGCGTAATTTGGACACATCTTTTCCTGCATAGAGGGCTTCTAAAGCTGCTTTGATCATGGGATCGTGGGATTGAGCCCGCTTGAATACTGTCATTGTCCAGCTGAGGCAGTGCACCAATGTCTATTGCAGAAAAGTGGCAATAAGCAGCAGGTATGCAATTCTCAGAGGCTCCCAAGCAATCCACCATGCAGTCCACTGCATCCGGTGGACATTTGTTCCTCCCTGTCAAACTTCCGGCAGAGTGCCCAAATGTCAGGTTCTGCCAATCGACCCAATCATTCTGGGAAACAGGCCTCCGGGAGAGAGCATCAGCATCTATGTGGTTCAGACCTGCTCGGTATTCGAGAGCATAGTCATATGTAGATAATGCAGAAAGCCACCTATGGCCAGTGGCATCCAACTTAGCTGAGGCGTGCACATAGGTCAAAGGATTATTGTCAGTTTTTACTAGTATTTTAGCTCCATACAAGTACTCATGGAATTGGTCAACAATAGCCCACTTCAAAGCTAGGAACTCTAACTTATGTACAGGATAGTTCTTTGGATGGGGTCAGGCTTCTACTGGCAAAGGCCACTGGTCTCAGGCCATTCTCGTGCTCTTGGTACAACACAGCCCCAACCCTTGCAAGCTAGCATCAGTGTGCAGGACGTAGGTTTTCTTGGATCGGCATAGGCCAGCACTGGAGCATGGGTAAGTTGATATATGATCTCATGAAAAGCAGTTTCACAATCAGGAGTCCAGCGGCCCCAAATTCTTCACTCGGATGAAAATACACTCTTTCAGTCTTGAGGGACGCTGACTTTTGGTATTTTTGTGGGTTGGGGATACCCTTGAGTAAGGTTAAGTAAAGGGCGGATCACTTGAATAGTCCTTGATGAAGCTCCGATAATAACCACAGAATCCCAGGAATCTTTGCAGTTCTTTTAGATTTTTGGCTGTGGCCAGGTGGTCAAGGCCTCAACTTTACTTGGGTGGGTCTCTATTCCTCGGTGGATACTATGTGTCCCACATACTTTACTGATGTTTGAAAGAATTGACACTTATCAATGGACAGTTTAAGGCCAAAGTCCTCCAGTCGGTCCAATACCTTAAATAATCTGCTCTCATGTTCCTCCAGTGAGCTGCCAAACACAATAACATCATCTAGGTACACCAGGCACTCTAGTAAGTTCATGTCCCCACTGCACGCTCCATCAATCGTTGAAAAGTGGCTGGGGCACCTGAATCCTTGAGGCATCCTCATGAATTCATAGAAGCCAAGCGGACAGATAAAGGCCGTCTTTCTCACGGTCCTCTGGGGCCATCGGGATCTGGTAGTACCCACTGCGGAGATCCAGCACAGAGAACCACTTGCTCCCGTTTAGGCAGTCCAAGCATCCTGAATGCGGGCATTGTGTACTGATCAGGATAGTCCGCCGGTTTAAGGTGCGATAATCCACACACATCCTTACTGTTCCATTCTTTTTCCTCACTACCACAATGGGGGAAGCATAAGGGCTTCTGGATTCTTGTATTACACCAGCAGCTAACATCTCTTGCAGATGCCGTCTCACATCATCTATGTCAGCAGGTGCCAGGCGTCGAGACCTCTCACGAAATGGTCTTTCGTCATGCAGCCGGATATTGTGCTCAGCTCCTTGCACGCATCCTACATCCCATTCCTTTAAAGAAAACACCTGGTCTCTCTGGGCAAGCTTCTCACTTTCCATTCAGCTGGCAGCGGGGAGTCGCCGAAATCAAACAAGTCAGGCGTTACTCTGTCATTCTTCCTGAACTCTTGCTGCTGGGTAGCACTGCAGTGTCTGCACAATGCACATTAGCCAGGATGCAACCTCTGTTTACTCGAATGTCTCTTTCAGACACATTATGAACTTGGACCATTACCCTTCTGGCATAAGCATGGGCTCTAGCGGGCAAAATACTAGGCTTGACCAGCAGTCCCTCTGGCAATTTTCCATCGCCTGGTGCATCCAACATTAATATTTTATTCTAACATCCTTTCTGATACGGACCTCTCCCTGTAAGGTACACTGGGCATTTGCGCCAGGATCAGAGACTCAGGATCCTTCCTCCATACAATTCCGACCGGTTCCTCTGGTTCTGTTTTTCAGCATCTCTCTGTGCCTCATAGGCCTTCTTAATTAAAGCGAACTCTTAAAGCTCTACTAGTCTTTGACCCTGTTTTCATAACACAACTGTGCCAGCCTTCCGAACATATGAGCATTGTTCCAATCAACAAGGGACACCATCATACAGTCCAGTGGGGGACACACTAAAGCTAGGGTCTCTACTTGTTCGGCCACTCCAGCCACGGAGGTGGGGAAAGACAGCCAAATTCGGATATACCCGGAATAGGGGTAGGCCTTCTCACTTAACCCCCATACATGCAGTTCTTCTAATGGTTGTAAGGGTACGTCTGACAAATGCTTCTGATACCAATCCTGGAACATAATTGTCACTTGGGAGCCACTGTCTAATACAGCTCTTGTAGACACTCCATTCACCTTTACAGTGGTCTCCATGGAGGGACCCACTATTCTGGACCTGTCTGGAGGCGGTAGTGGGGGCCTGGGCAACTGACCTTGCCACAAAAGGATGGATTAGCATTTTGGTGCCCTCACTGGGATCATGTCGCACCTCTTAACCACTGATTTCTTCTCCGAAGCTCTCCTTGTAGCCTATATGCAACTTTGTCAGTGTCTTTTGGGACTGGCATTCCCTTTTCATGTGCCCATCTTTCCCACAATTATAGCAAAACATACTTTCTGGAGTTTGAGCTGGCCGAGGCGCCACACTGGGAGCCAGGGCGGTATTACTAACTGGAAACCTTGGTGCCATCTCTGTCTGCGGCGTGATAAGCATTTGGAGACATCTCGCTGTTCTCCACTTCCATGGTCAAGGAATCGAGTTTGAGCTGTTATCAGCAGGAGATACATGGGTGGGTCCCCCACCCCATAGCAGAATGCAGTCGGATATAGGTCAGGGTCCGACTTGCAGGCGTGGCCTTCATAAAGGGACTGTTTTGAATTCCGATCTCTCTCAACAGTTCGCCCCATTGTGACATATCTTTTCCTTGTCAGAGCACTCATTGACTGCCAACCTCTGCCCCTGAACTTCACTTGATGGGTCACCCTCAGTCACTGGTCGAGCTGCAGCTATTGTGCAGGTCCCTCCCGAGGTCGCTCTTTTCTCAACTCCTCGAATTTCTCTCATTAACTCATCATAGGAGGGTGGGGATTCCAGTCGATCTGCCAGGCGTAACTGAAGCAACAGCAGTTCTGAGAAGGGGGCAGACTTAAGGATCCTGTCCAGCCTGGTTCGGTCCAGTTCAATCGCTGGCAAACTACCTTTTCTGAGGCATTCTTGCAACAATTTTTCCAGCCGAGATACATACACAGACAACAACTCCCCTTGGTACTGTTGTGCATCTCTTACTCTCCACCATAGGTCCTCATCAGAATCTGGGCTCCCATACACATTCTCCAAGGCCTCAAGATAGGCCTGTGCAGTCGCTTCAGGGTTACTGGCCCGTTTAGCACGGATGGTAGCCAGGGCAGGACCTCGGAGGCTCTCACTAACCCTCTTTCGCTTTTCGCCTTCGAGCATTGCCATTCTAGCACTTGGGGGGCAACATAGTCTATCCAGGTCTCCCAGTCATCCTCCCCTTGGGGGGTGGGGAGGGTGCCAGAGAAGATCCTCAACCTTCGGTAAGAGTCGTGACTAATGGCAGGTGCAGAAATAGGAGTCTGCATTGGTTCAGCCACCATTACGGGCACTGGAGCAGGAGAGGGTGTTGGGGGAGGAACACCCCCAGGTGGCAAGAATAGTTTCTTCAAGTCCTCCACAGTTTTCCCCTCTCCCAGCAACCATTCAGCATATTTCTCCTCAAAGTTTCAGATAGTGATGGGGCTGATTCCCCCGGTCTTTACTGTCCTTAGTTATCACTCTCAAGCAGTGAGGGCTCCTCTGGGGTAATGGTCTGTGGCACTTTGGAGCTATCTATGGGATCCTTAAACTCTACTAGGGCCAGGAAAGTGTGGGTGAGCAGATTAGCATGCCGACCCACCACCACAGGGTTTTGTAAACCTTCCACCTTGGAAAGTACTCCTGCACAGTGTCCGTATTGATACCCAGGGGATGTCCAGGATAAGCATAGCATTTGGGGTCGATCTCCTCCCAGTACACCACTCCACCAGCCGTGCACAGCCACTTCTGTCGGGTACCCATTTTTTCTTAACAGTGGTTCAGAATATGGCCACTAGAGGACACACAATCCCAGCGGTGCCTCCAAGATGTAACCCCTAGATGGCGCTATCCCAGGGGCTACTACCCCTGCCTGATTTGCCACTAACAGGTTGAGGGGCCTGGATCCAATGGCGGGTGCCTCCACCCAGAGGTCAGGATTTGCAATAGTTAAACTAACTTGGTCACAGCCCTCTGGGACACTGCAACCCCCCTTTCTTCCCACTAGTGGCCCACACAATATATCAGAATTACTTCACAGTATACACTTACCCCAGGTCTGGTTCCGCACTGGGACCTCCTGAGAAATGAGATACAGTGCAACAATCACAGTACAGTACTTTAACATAGACAAATACCTCAGGCAGTATAACTTTGCTGAAACAAGCAGCTCTGATTTATTTAGGGGATATAACAAGGACAGGGGAAATCAGGTTAATTAGCTTATCACTCTAATAATCTACCTATGGCTCTGTGCACAGGCCTATCCCTATCAGTTACTGTCCCTGGGTACCCAAGCCCTAGTGGCTAGTCCAAACCGTGGCAGCTGGTAGGGCCCTTTCACACAGAGAAAAGGAGAATTAAACAGTCAGCAGTACAGTAATTCCATTTGGATTTAATGTGGCATTCAACAGGGAGCTACCCTGAATTAGTACTCACGACTCTAAATAAGATAGGGTCCTTCAATGTCAGCAGGGCTCACTTGAGGTACACAAACCTCTTCACACATCCATATAAAAGAAAGCACTATACCAGGCAGGCTGCATCTGTATCCCGATCGCAATTACTGCACAATACCCGGGAGAACACACAGCAGATTCAGTTCCTGACAGACCGAGTGCAATTTCAGCAATTCCTCCAGTCTTCTACAGGGTGAGCCTGGTTTCTACTCTTCAGAGATCCTTTGATTCTTTTCACAGGACGGATTCAGTCCTAACAAGCTGTTACACAAGCTGCAGACCGAACTCTGGGCCTTACACACGTTTTTGACTAAACTGCACACTGAAAAAGCACAGGGCTCCTTCCTTCTTCACTGCCAAAGCTCAACTGAAACTCCAACCGACAAAACCGGCACTTCCTTTGAGTTCCTCCCAGTTCTTGACTGGATTGGCTGTCACCACAATAGACTGCTGCTGTTGGTCCAAAAGGTGCTGAAGTCTAAACTACATCTCCCAGAGTCACTGCCCATACAATCCTCTTGTGGCTGGCTCAGATTATGAGTCCAAGTTCTGATTCGTCCAAGGCACCATTTTAGAGCTAGCTTACCCCACACTGATTGGTCCAGTTCAGCAGTTCAAAACCAGAATGGGGAACTAGGCAGACACTGTTCTGACTGCAAAAGAAAACAGGTTAGACAAACTGTATTTTCATTATTACTGTAAATGATTTCTGGCAAACAGTTACATCTTTCAGATAGGTTCCCTTTGCACTCCTAGTGACTGCAAAAATGGAGTGAATTGGCAGCAGCTTGAGTGGTACTCAATCAAAGAAACACACAGTCCCCCATACAAACTAATTATGTCTGCAAGCAGACAGCTCTTAAAGAGACAGTACCACAGGTTCTAAAAACACTCACTGATAAATGGCTTAAACGCCAAACACCATTCAGGCTTGGAGCATTCAAGCAAGCTCCTGGAAGTCTTTTGGGAACCCCCATTTGCAGGGGGGTTACACTTGTCCATTCCCTCCCCCTGACATGGGGGTCTGTACACAACCCCTGTACGGATTGTGGTGCCCTTTCCAGTCTCCAAGGTGACCCACAGTGCCTCTTCTCCTCCCTGTTTACTCTTTTGTTCAGTTGCTTTTATCCCTTCCTTTACATAGAGAGCTACTCCTCCCCCTCTTCTCCCCTGCTGGTCTCTCCTGTAGGTTATGTACCCTGGTATGTTAACATCCCAGTCATGGTTCTCTGTGTACCATGTTTCTGTGACTGCTACTGATATCCAGGCATCCCTCTTCCATCAAGGCCACCAGCTCAGGGAGCTTGTTGCCCAGACTTCGGGCATTGGTACTCATTACCCTCCATTTCCTGATGGCCTTACTCCTTTTTGCCCCATCCCTGTCCTTCTTGCCTTTGTCACTTTCCCCATTTACCCCTGCCCTTCTCCCTAGCGTCACTTCTATGTTGGTGTTTACCGCTTGACCGGAAAGTGAGGCTCGGACTGGCCTATATCCGAGTCCTCATCCAACTCAGAGGATTCCGGTCTGCTGGGTGAATCCAGAACTTGGTCCCATGGTCTAAAACTCTTTGGTGGCAGAGCTCCCAAATCCCTGTCAGACACCTGACTAGAGGGTACAGGGCTAGGAGGGGAGACCGTGGATGGAGGCTGACCCAGATTTGAAAGAAGTTGACTTTTCGCGTCCTTCCACCACACAGGGATGGATTCGTGATCGGGCTGCCGAGATGGAGGTGGAGGTTGGTAACACAGATACCTCTGTGAAGGGGAGGGGGTTAGCCTGTACCAATAAGGGTATTGGTACATAGTTTGCCCTGATAGCCTGGGTGTAGGGTATCCTGGCATCGGATATCCTGGCGTCGGATAGCCCAGCATGGGATAACCGAGCGTCGGCAGGATGTGACCTGGCGACGGGCCCCCCGGCGGTGGGTATTGGGGAATATGGGGATTCCCCGGAAAATCACCTGCTGGGCCCACAGAAGCAGCAGAGGGGCACGCTGGAGGAGGTGCCAAAGGTCCGCTGGGAAGCGGGACTGGAGACAGGTTAGGCAGAGGGCCCGAAGGTCCCACGGGAGGAAGGTCCATGCCTTGCTCATGAAGGTCTGACGAGGGATCTGCAGTGAGGAGGGGATCCGGTGGCAGAACAGAGCTTAGCGAGGGGGAGATCAGGCAAGTCCCCAATGACAGGTCAGGAAAGGTATCTGACAGAAGAGAAAGGTCGGGTACCAGTGGCGAATCCCTAGGGGAAGGAACCCATGGGGAAGAAGTCAGGCCTACGAGTGTGCACGTCCCGGAGTCAGGGGCCACAAGGGAGCCTGACGGGAGAGCAGAGTTGTCTATGCAGTCGGCAGAGGAGGTGTCGACTGGCTTACAAGATGCAGCCCGGTTAGGCTGATCAGCCTGGGCCGAGTGCCAGGCGGCGGAGCCGGAGGGCGACTTATCGGTGGTGCTCTGAGCAGGAGGCCTAACTGAAACTTCCAACGAGGCAACCTACCAACTGCCCGCTCACCTCGGCGGGGGGGGGGAGGGTTTAGGGCATCCGGTCCACTGGGACAGATGAAGGCCCTGCAGGTGGGATACTCACAGAGGTGAAGGGCCCTCCCTGGTTGGCATCCGTTGTCTGGCTGGTCTTCTCCTGTGGAGAACGTCTCCACTTCCGGCATCTCTCCTTGTCCTTTTTCTTCCTTTTCCTCTCTGGGGCTAGCGACAACGATCTTTCTCTCAGCTCCTGAAGCTCCTTTCCATGGAAGCCAGTCTCTGGGTTAGCAGATGCGCTTCGAGGGTCCTCTTGCGACGGGTGTGCGTGGCCTGGTTAAAGCCTTGGCAGGTGGTACACTCAGCCGAGTTGTGCCTAGGCCCCAGGCAGATGACGCACCAAAAGTGATCGTCCTCATGCGGGATCTGCGTCGCACTTGGAGCACTCTTGGGCCGACTAGACAACATACACCGTGAACGGGCGATGGAGGAAAACCAGAACTCTGGAAGAAAAAAATTAAAAATTGCAAAATGGCGGGATACTAAATGACGTTCTACAGCGTTTGTTGAACGAACTGAGCAATGGCGGGAAAGAACTGGAAGGCGGGTACGGGACCGTCCCTTTTATAGTCATACTGATGTCCTGTCACCTGACGATGGGGGGTGGTCCCTGCCGACAATTGCTAGCTACAAGTTTGCTGTGCGGTCCTAACGCCAGGGGGCACAGTACCATATGTGAAGACCTACTGCAGGAACCCTCTCGAAGTAAGATCTTAGGATTCGTTCTCAAGGACACCCTGTCCTTATGAAAAATCAAATAAGCCTCCTTACACATCAGGGCCTGAAGCTCAGAAACTCTCTGGGCTGAAGTAACTGCAATCAAAAATTATGCTTTCCATGAAAGAAAGTGAAGCTTGCATTCCATGGCAGGCTCAAATGGGGGAAGAGTTAACTTCTCCAGCATAAAAAGGAGATCCCAGAGTGGAATAGGATCTCAGATGGGAGGTTTGATTTGTAAGATGCCCCACCAAAAACTATGGGACACGTCCAGTTGAGCAAGGGTTTTCCCTTCCATAGGTACATGATAAGCAGAGATGGCAGAAAGGTGTACCTTTATGGAAGAGCAGCTCAGGCCTTGATTCAGCACGGAGAGGAGGTAGTCTAGGATCGAATTCACTGGACAGGTAAGTAGGTCTAGGTGATGGGGTGAAGCCCATGAGCAAAACCATTTCCACTTCATGGCATAAGTGGATCTAATAGAGGGCTTTCTCATTGCCACGAGAATGTCCGCCACTTCCTGGGAGACACCAAACCTAGTTCTAAGTCTGCAGGAGCCAGGCATGAAGATGCAAGGATCTGAGGTCCGGATGGACCAGTGTGCCCTGATCCTGAGACAGTAAGTGTGAGCTCAGCAGCAGCTGTACTGGAGGCTCCACTGCCAGCTGCTGAAGTAGTGGGAACCAAATCTGCCGAGGCCACAAAGGAGCAATGAGGATCATCTCTTCTCCTTCTGCCTGAAATTTCAGTATGACCCTCTGAAGAATGAGAAAGGGAGGGAAGGCATACAGGAATCTCCCTGTCCAACAGAGGAACAAAGTGTCTCACCAGAAAACACCAGGCGCAGGCTCTAGCGAGCAGAAACTGTCCAGTTTGGCATTGAGTAGAGATGCAAAGAGGTCCAACTCTGGATGGCCCCACCTATCGAATAGCTGATCTGCTACCGACTGGAGGAGCTCCTATTCGTGAGCTTTGGTCCGAGAGTGGCTTAGGCTGTCGGCCAAGACGTTTTGGATGCCTGAAACATGAACAGTGGGGAGGTCTAAGTGGTAGTCCAGCACCCAATACCAGACCTTCATCGCCTCCCAGCAAAAGGGGTAAGAGTGCGTTTCCCCTTGTCTGTTGATGTAAAACACCACGGATGTGTTGTCCATCTGAATAAGAAGAGGGCCTGGTGACAGGTCCATTTGAAACGCCCTCAAGGCCTTCAGGAACACTCGCATCTCTAGAACATTTATATGGAGTAGCTGCTCGTCTGGAGACCATGTCCCCCCTGTGTCTGTTTGTCTCCCAGATGAGCCCCCAACCAAGACCATAGACATCTGTAGTGAGATTCCATCTCGATGTCCTGTTGGAAAGGGACCCCTCGTACCAGGTTGGAGGGGTCTAACCACCAGGAAAGTGTCCTTCTGATCGGGTCGGAAACTCTGATCGACTGGTCTAGGTCATCTGACCTTTGGTCTGACTGCACCATGAGCATCCATTGTGGGACCCTCATATGCAGGTGAGCCAAAGGAACTGTGGGAATGGCTGCCATGTGCCCCAGAAGTCTGAGGAAGGTCCTGGCTGGGACCTGAGGAGCCATGGATACCGTCCGGGCTACACCCGTTAGACGGTCCCCCTATCCTATGGGAGGAAGGCCATGCCTGAACTGTGTCGAGGACCGCTCCGATCAATAGGAGTCGCTGGCAGGGCTCTGGGGAAGACTTTGGAAGATTCAGGGTGATCCCCAGCTCGTAGAAGAGCGTATAGGTGTCTCCAAGAGTGCAAATGAGCTGAGCTTAGGAAGGAGCTGCCAGAAGCTAATCGTCTAGGTAAGGGAAGATATAGTGGCCCTGGCGTTTGACAGCCTCAGAAACCACCGCCAGACACTTGGTGAAGACTCGAGGAGCGGAGGAGAGGCCGAACAGTAGGGCTTGAAACTGATAATGTTTCCCTCGGAAGCAGAACCTCAGGAACTTCCTATGGGGAGGAAAAACTCTTATGTGCAAGTATGCATCCTGCATATCCAGGGAGCAGAGCCAGTCCCCTTGATGCAAGAGGGGAATGAGGCCTGGCAGGGTAACCATTCTGAACCTCTTGTACTCCATAAAGAGGTTTAGCGAGCTGAGGTCCAGAATGGGCTGAAGGTCTTCGGTCTTTTTTGGGATCAGAAAAAAAATGTGCGAATAAAAACCCTGCCCCTGTTGTCCCGGGGTGACTGGCTCTATAGCCTGCTTTTGCAACTGGGCTTGAATCTCTCCTTTGATCAAGGGGATGTGCGAAGGAGGATAATGGGAGGACCCTGATGGCATATCCAGAGGGATTTGCATGAACTCAAAGAGTATGCCCAGTCCTTTCACAGAAGACAGGGTTCTGAAAGAACTCCTAAAACAGAAGGTGGACAAAGCAATAGGGCCTGATGGAATTCACCCCAGAATTCTGAAAGAATTAAGGGGAGAACTAGTGACACAACTGACTACCCTTTTTAACAAATCATGGGAGGATGGTGTGGTACCTGAGGACTGGAGGAAGGTGGATGTGATTCTCCTTCACAAAAGTGGGAGCAAGACAGAGGCAGGAAACTACAGATCTTTCAGTCTGACCTCTGTGGTAGGGAAAGTGATGGAATCACTTTTGAGGGAAAGAATTGTTGAGTACCTAGAGGCCAGTGGGGCACAGGACCCAAGGCAGCATGGGTTCACAGCGGGAAGGTCATGTCAGACACATCCAATTGATTTCTTTGACTGGGTGACCAAAGTAGTAGACCAGGCAGGGGCTGTGGACATGGCCTACCTAGACTTTAGCAAAGCATTTGATACAGTCCCACACAAAAGATTAATAATCAAATTAACCAGCGTGGGAGTGGGTCCCAGGGTGGTAGCCTGCGTAAAACATTGGCTGGACAACAGGACACAGAAGGTAATTGTAAATGGAGCCCACGCTGAAGAAAGAGGGGTTACTACTGGGGTACCGCAGGGTTCAGTCCTTTTTAATGTCTTTATAAGTGACATTGCAGAGGGACTGGAAGGAAAAGTATGTCTCTTTGCAGATGACTCAAAGATCTGCAACAGGGTTGATATACAAGGAGGCGTGGAAAGGATAAGAAAGGACATGGCAAGGTTGGAGGAATGGTCAAAAGTATGACAGCTTGGGATTCAATGCAAAGAAGTGCAAAATAACGCACCTGGGAAACAAAAACCCAGGTGAAGATTACACAATGAGGGGGAGGTAGTAACAACAACAAAGATGGCAAGGGACCTATGAGTAATGATATCAGATGACCTTAAGGTTAGCAAGCAATGTGAGAAGGCAGTAGCGAGGGCTGGGGGTTACTGGGATGTATAGGGATATGCACCACCAGCGGAAAGTTGTTATCCCTCTGTACCGACAGTTGGTGAGACCCCATCTGGAGTACTGGCGTCCAGTTCTGGAGACCCCATCTCCACAAGGACACAGACAGGATAGAGGCAGTCCAGAGGAGGGCAACTAAAATGGTGCAGGGTCTACAAGAGAAGCCATATGAGAAGAGACTAGAGGAGCTTAATATGTATACCCTTGAGGAAAGGGGGGGGGGGGGGACATGATAGAAACTTTTAAGTACCTCAGTGGAATCAACAAAGTCCAAGAGGGTAGCATCTTTCAGAAAAAGATATGAGCAAGAACAAGGGGACACGATTTGAAGATAGAGGGAGGACGGCTCAGGGGCAATGTGAGGAAGTATTTTTTCACAGAGAGGGTGGTGGATGCATGGAACAGCCTTCCTGAGGAGGTTGTGGGGTCTAAAACTGTGGGAGAATTCAAGAATACATGGGACAGACATAAGTCAATTCTTGTGGGGGGTAGGAAGAAATAGGCTGTTGGTTAACTAGGATCTGCAGCTTATCCTGTAGGTAGGGAAACGGGAAGACTAGGTGGGCCAAGCGGTCCTTATCTGCTGTCAAAGTCTATGTTTCTATGTCTCCTTACAAGGTCCAAGACCCAGCTGTCTGAAGTGATGTTGCTCCAGCCCTTGACGTAAAGGGAGAAATGGCCCCCTACTGCCTCCCCTATCGCCTCCACTGGAGGTGGGGGGGGGGGCCCAGTAAGGAGTCACAGGGTAGGTCAATAAGTGGGCAGAGAGGGCTGGGATGACTTAGGGCCTCTTGAGGGAGAACTCCCAGAGGTCTGGGCTGGTGCCTTTCTCTTGAAGCCGCCCTTCTGCGAAAACTGGCCGTGGGTATTCCGCCCTGTGGTGTTACGAAATGGCTGTCTGTGAAAAGGTTTCTTGTCTCCCCCACCCCATACAATTTTTTGGACGGACCAGATAGACTTCTCAGACTCTTGGAGACATGAGATCAATCCTCAGTCTCCTCCCAAAAGGACGGAACCTGGAAAGGGAGGTCCAGGATCCCAGACTGCAGATCCTGGACTCCTTAGCCGGTGTATTAGTGAGAGCAAGCTACCGGATACCACTGCCCTAGATGTCGTATCCGCAGTGTTGTAGGAGGCCCTCAGAACCTCGAGAGTGCCTACATCTGAACACGACTTTTAAAATGTCCAGTAGCTCGGTCTTTTGTGCCGAATCTGGCAAGGCCTGAGCGATCTCTAACCCCTTTTCCCATAACGCATTCTGGTACTGTACCATATGTGTTAGGAAATTCAAGGAGAGGATAGAGCAGGTGGAGGCAGAACAGATCTTCTTGCCCACCTGATCTAAATACCTGGACTCCACGTCAGGAGGCTGTGAACTAAGGTGCCTTGGCTGCTTTGACTTGCCATGGGCAGACGTGATCACCATGGAGTCTACTTAAGGGTGTTCCGCCAGAAAAGGCTCATCCCTTGGCACTTTGTACAGCTTGTCTGCCTTCTTCAAGACTGCCATAGTAGACAGATGCTTCCAAGTGATCTGCATAAGATCCTGGAAGGTATCCACGAGAGGAGGGACAACCAAAGGTTTTGGCTCCTTCTGCCTCAGGTACTTTGCAAGTCTCCGGTGCTTGGGATCCAGATCCTCAGGCTCCCATCTGTTAAAGGACTGGATGTGCCTCATGATGTCCATTAGTGTGGGATCATCAGGAGGCGACCTAGGAGCATCTTTCTCATCCGGGAACACTGGCCTGTCCCTGGACAGGGCAAGTACAGTTACGTAAGAACTTACCGTAACAGTAGATCTTTGAAAACAGTTCTTGCAGCAGGTTACACCATTAGGACTGAAGCCGGCAGGCACCAGGACCCCACGGAAAAATTCTAGCTAGCAGTATCCAGCGGGGGACCGCCCCTGACGTTGGCCCTGCCCCCCCCCCCGACATAATACAAAAGGGGCGGTCCATCAGCATCCCTCAGTTCTCCCGCCGGAGACTCCCAGCATAAAGGTGACTTCTGAAGGGGAGACTGAGGATCCACTTCCAAAGGAAGAACTATGAATATAATAATCTGATTGCGTCAGAGACACCCAAGTCTAAAGACCTAGTCTGAGGACCAAACCTCCTGAGGGGAAGGTGGGAGGGAAAATACCTGCTGCAAGAACTGTTTTTGAAGATCTACTGTTACGGTAAGTTCTTATGTAACTGTACTATCTTACTTTGAGAAACAGCTCTTGCAGCAGGTTACACCATTAGGACTGATTTCCAAGCAGTAAGGGAACAAAATACCCTGATAGGGAGGAAGATAGGAGGGATCCTGTAGTGAACCGAAATTAGGACAAAAGTCCTTGAAGGACTGCCAGGCCAAAACCAGCTCTACGCCTAGAAGCAATGTCCAAACCGTAATGCCTGATAAAGGTATGTACAGTGCTCCAAGTAGCGGCCGCGCAGATGGCTGATGTAGAGATGTTCTTAAGCGCAGCGAAAGAAGTAGCCACCCCCCTCATGGAATGTCTTTTCACTGATCCCGGTAAAGGCTTGCTGCATTTTTGGTAACAGAATATGATACATTTGATCAGCCACTTGGAGAGAGTTTGCTTCGATACAGGTGCTCCTTGCATCCTGTGAGCAAATGATAGAAATGGAAACTACGTACTTTCTGTAATTATTGATCTTCTTGGACAGTCTCCATCACTCATTCACACTAGTGGGATAGCGCCGGAGGCACTAGGACCAAGCGGGAGCCTAAAGTTTTCAGAAGGGTCGATGCCGAGAGAGACCTTACATGCGCAGCACCACAGACTAGCTCACGCCATGTAGGCTATCTCTGCATTGACCCTCCAACCGCCCAGTACCTTTTCACTGAGGAGGTGCAGCTTAACTAATGAGAATAACTCATCCTGAATTGGGCCTGAGAGGTCAGATGGCCTTTGCAAGAAAGGCTGAAGTGTAATGTCCTCACAGTCTGAATCACAGGACCGTGAAGACCAGGAAAGAAAACGAGTGAACCCAGGATGGTGGGAGGGCAGGGAATGAGTGATGGAGACCGTCCAAGCAAGATCAATAATTACGGAAGTATGTAATTTTCATATCTTCCTGGACCAAGTCTCCATCACTCATTCACACTAGTGGAGAGTACCAGTTAAAACCAACAACCCTGAGTAGGTGCGGTAGGAGATAGGGTTCACTCAGAAAGGGCAGCCAAGGACCGTCCTGTTAATAAAAAGAGCTGTCTTGTAAGAGCATCTAGAACATAGTGCCTACAAGATAAGCGTTTCGAGTTGTAACTCGTCACCTTTGCCGATTTCACCGTAAATGGGCACAAAATGAAAGTCTGCCAGGCAGCCGCAACCACTCTAGGAGAGCGGCAAGAACCTGGCCTCACAATCTGATCTAGGACCAAAATTAATAGTGTCAAAGACAAGTAC
This sequence comes from Neoceratodus forsteri, assembly GCA_016271365.2. Classification (NCBI taxonomy): domain Eukaryota; kingdom Metazoa; phylum Chordata; order Ceratodontiformes; family Ceratodontidae; genus Neoceratodus; species Neoceratodus forsteri. The sequence continues at coordinate 660,559,178 of CM028133.1, forward strand.
TAATGTAACGTAAAGGGACCTCAGGAACTGAAAGAGTCGGAGGTAAAGTCTACTGGTTCAGGGTAGACCGGAAAGTGCAGATGGAAAACCCCCACTATCCAGAATGGCTGACCTGTAAACAACAGGTCCAGAAGCACTTGAACCCCTTACTTGGTGAGCAAGGGGGCCCAGGTGGGGTTAGCCCATCAAGGAGAATGGTCTCCACTTAGTCACAGGATCTTCCTGATGGAAGGCCAAGCACGACTTAGAAGCCTCTCGTGGTGGTCTAGCAAAACAGATCCTACCCACTGCATATTCCAAGAGGAATAATCCTGCCCTGTGTGTACAACTGTAGCAGCAGTCTCTGAACTCAGGGAAGAAAGGAAAAAGGTGTACAGGAGGACGTGTCCACTGCGGAAAAAAACATTCCAACAGACAAAAACAGGGGCTGGATTTCTAAGGTCAATATTTATTTTTTATTTTATTTTATATTGCAATCAGTTTACAACCTTTGAACCAGAGGCTCATTTCCAAAGGTACCTCGTCAGGAGAAGAGAAGATAGTACAAGTAAAAATACATAATATAAGAGAACAAGCGTAGAAAGATGCAGGCATACATGGATCCAGGGTACAGGTTACATTGACAGTATTATAAGGTGCAGATTCAGGTATTGTAGACAAAAGGGTTGGTTACAGGGTTTAGCTGCATGAATGTATGACATCTGCAAAAACGAAACAGTTGATCAAGTTACATGGTATTAGTTACAAAGTTAGCAAAACATGTGACAAGGACAACACAGTAGGTAGTTTGATTTGGTAACAGATAAGTGCATACTAGTAGGACAATTTAGCAAGCAGTATATTACACTCTTTCATACATGGTAATGCCTTGACAGTTGAGAGAAGGTAGGCAGTAGGATATGGCAGTAATGTAGGTGGTGAATAAGGCGGTAATGGAGAGGGTGCAGCCCAGTCGGCATTGTCAGTCAGGCAAAGGATGTATGTACAATCCGCGTGCACAGCAGCAGCGCTTGTTGAATAGCTCGCTTTTGAGCTTAGTTTTGAATTTGGAGATAGTGGGGATTCTGAGATGGAGTGAGGGAGCGTGTTGTACCAGGAAGGCTCAGGCGGAAGGACCTCTGTCCATGTGAGGTCCTAGATCGAGGAACCAGGAAGGTGGTCTTGCAGGAGGTCTGAGTGCTGACTAGAGGTTGGGCTAGGAGGAGGAGGAGGTGTCAGCCCGGGTGAAGAGAGTCCTAGCAGGGTTTTTTTTAGCTATAAGGCAAGTTTGGTATTGCAGCCATTCGTCAAGGTTTAGCACTGTTGCCATGTCATAAAGCTGGCACGTATGTGTGAGCCTAGGGGCCCCTGTGATTAGCCTGCAGAACTTATTTAGGACGAGGCGGATTTTGTTAAGGGCAGTCGTGTTGGCAGCACTGTAGACAGGTAGCCCATAGTCAACTAGGGATAATATAGAGGATGTAACTGCAAGCCGGACGGCATCGGGGGGGAAGACAGTTTTTGTAGCGGTACAAGATACCAAGCCGTATATTGGTAGCAGAGGAAAGTGTCTGGATGTGGGTGTGGTAGGTGAGGCTGAGTCAAAGGAGACCCCTAGGTACTTATAGGAGTGGACTTGCTTTTAGTTGCTGTTTGGAGTAGGAGAGGATATGAGAGGGAGTTGTAAGCTTTGTTTTATGGTGGGCAAAGAGCATGGATTTAGATTTTTAAGATTTAAGACCAGTCTATGTTTTAAACCAGGTTTCAGTGTCACTATAGGAACGCGTTGCAGGAAACCTGGAGGAGGTGGGGGTTACGGTCGGTGGCGAAGATGACGGCGCCATCTGCATACAGTAGAATTTTTCCGTGCATGCACTGGGCAGGGTGTTAAGGTACACAGCGAGAGATAGGGGTCCCAGGATGGAGCCCTGTGGAACCCTGAGAGGATAGGACGGGATTGGAAAGTGTCCCACCAATATTGACACGCTGGGAGCATGCGGATAGGTAGCTGGAGCACCAGGCAAGGGTCCAGTGGCAAAGCCAGAGAGACAGAGGCATCCAGCAGGAGGGTGTGAGACCGTGTTGAAGGCCTTGATAGGTTTCAAGGAACATGAGCTCCTCGGCTAGAGCCAGTGTCCATGGAGGAGTGTAGGAAGGATGCGAATTCAACAAGTGCTGTGCTAGTACTGTGTCCTGCGGAATCCGTGCTGTTCAGGGCAGAGGATGTTGTATTTGGTCAGGTATTCAGTGGCTTTGCGGGCAACCAGTTTTTCCAGGGCTTTGGAAAGGGTGTGGAGTGCGAGATAGGCTCTGTAGTTCTAGCTAAGGACCTGTTACCCCTTTATGGATAGGAGTAACAGTGGCAGTTTTCCATGGTGGGGAATTGTCCCAGGCAGAGGGATTTGTTGAGAAGGCTGGTGAGTGGGTAAGGACCTGATCCAATACCAGTCGGAGAATTCTGTGGTCCAGGGTGTTGTCACTGGGACTGTTGCCTTTAGTGCACGGGTCAGGTGCGGTCTGGCTTCCTGGGCAGTTACCTCACGAGGTAGGTGCTAGGCGATGGAGGCAGGGCAGGTTGGGAGGTGGTTGGTCAAAGAAGTTAATGGGAGTGATAGGGCTAAGGTCAGTAAAGGAGGTGTTGAGGAGGTCTGCAATGTCAGCAGGGTCAGTAACAGTGGTGTTGTCAGTAGTAATCTGGGAAGGAGGAGGGAGCAGTGTTCCATTTAATTGTTTGACGTTGTCCCGAAGAGTACAGGAGCACCCCAGGAGGCGTGTGAGGTGGCCTGATAGTGGTCGGCCTTGGCTTTCCTCTGATTGCCCATGTGCACTTATTCCACGAGCGCTGTAGGCCTGTCTGTCTGCTGGTCGCCTGTTTTATGGCAAGGTGCCAAGATTATCCCTGTGCTGAGCAGCTGTAAAAGGCAGGGTAATCCAGGCAGGTTATGTTTTTGGATCGGATGGCTGAGAGGGGAGCAAAGAGGTCACACGCTTTACTAAAAGTTTGGGTAAAGAAGACAAGAGCAGTGTCAGTATCAGGAGCGTGGTGAATGGGGGACCAGTCTTGCAGGTCAAGGTATTGTTTAAGGTTTTTCAGACCACACGGTTTGAAACGCCGGCTGGTTGTGCACCGGGCAGTGGGTCGGGGTGAGGTGGCCATCCTGCGGAACAGCAATAGGGAATGGTCACTGAGTGAATCAGGAGGACTTGGATGTTCAGGATTTTTGTGGGTTTGTGATGATGACATCTAGGAGGGTGCTGGTACTTCTCTTTGGGGTTTACTCTGTGGGTTGGGAGACTAGTTGTGTTAGATCCAGGGCTGTGAAGGAGTCCCAGGTGGGGATGGAGGAGGGGCTCAGCCAATTCATATTAAGGTCCCCCACAATGACTTGTTCTGCACTGTGGGAGGTGTAAGATAGTCAGTTAATGATAATAGTGCTGGATTTTGGTTCCCAGGTAGGCAGTAGGCAGCGTGAGATAAAGTGGTTCTCTGGCGGTCCGGGGCAAGCTTGATGGGTGGGCCTGAGCCCCACTTACAAGGTCCGGAGCAGGGAGGGCGAGACCAGTGAGAGAGTCCCTAGTGTAGATAGCACAGCCACCCCACGTTTGGTTACCTCGATCCTCACGGTATAGGGTGTGGCAGGGAGGGTGACAAAGGTGTCAGGGTGGTTAGATAGCATGTTTCCACCAATGCAATGACGCAGGTTTGTAGTGTGGACCCAGCATTGGAGGGAGCCTAATTTTTCAGGATGCTGCATATATTCATGGAGGCAATCAACAGACTGGGTGCCCACCTGCTGGGCAGGTCAGGGTGGGGTCAGGTTAGATGGATATTGCCAGTTAAAAGTAGTAGGAGGGCAACAGCTCTGGCCAGGGCGCGGTGATATGATTTTAGCCTGCGGCTAAGAGGAGATGGGGGTGGGACCATTGGGGAGCAGGGGATGGGTAGGGATTGCAAGGTAGGGAGGGCGTAGTTGATGGGCTGGGAGGGAGGAGGGGGAGTGGCCAGGCGATGGATGCTGAGGCCAGTGTACATGGGAATTGTAGGATGAGTGCAAACTATGTCGTCGGGGATTAATGGTGCAGTTTCCAGTGACCCGGGGGAGATGTCTGGCTGGAGGGATGAGGGTACCAGAAGGAGGGTGAAGGGGAGGGAGTTTAGGAGGAGGTGAACTAGCATGGTTTATTGACGGTAGTGGGGTAGGAGGTTGAAGTATCTGGGTTGTCTTCTAGAAAGTGTGGCTGCCACTATGGATTAGTGGTAGTGACACGGACTCTGGTGGACAGGGTACAGGGTTCAAGTCTCTGCCAGGGCAGTAAGAAAAGTGCCTGGGAGAGGGCAGAGACCCACTTTGTAGGGGTCCGAAGCAGGCTGGGACTGGGCCTCAGCAGGGTGCGATATAGCGACTCCTAGTGGTCACTGGGTGTTGGTACAGAGGAGGAGAGGTGGGTCAGGAGGTGGATTGGTACAGAGAAAGGGGGAGCAGGTGAGGGTGTGGGCAGAGGTGGGTATGTTGGAGGAGAGGAGCGGGAAAAGGCGATAGGAGGGATTCCAGGAAGAAGGTAGGCAGAGAACAGGAAGCGGACCTGAGGTGGATAGGTATGTGTCCCTCTGGTGGCTGGCAGGTATAACCTGCAAATGGGAAAGTGGGGAGTTAGTAAATTGACAGAGGGGAAGTGATGTCATAGGCCAGCGCCTGTATGGGTAGTGACGACCCAGGGTGGGTGGGTGGTGCAGTCGACACGCAAAGCGCGTCGACGGGCTAACCCCCCCTCACAAAGGTGCTGGTATAGAGGTACTTTACTTACCTCTTAACGGCCCGCGGTGAATGTCCGTGCTCCCGGGGAGAGCTGAAGATCTATAAACATAGAATTTGACGGCAGATAAGGACCACCCAGTCTGCCCATTTCCCTACCTACTGGATAAGCTGCAGATTCTAGTTAACCAACAGCCTGCTTCCTGCAACCCCGCACTATAATTGCTTTGTGTCTGTCCCAAGCATGTTTGAATTCCCCCACTGTTTTAGACCCAACGACCTCCTCAGGAAGGCTGTTCCATCTATCCACCACTCTCTCCGTGAAAAAGAATTTCCTCACATTACCCCCGAGCCATGCCCCCTTGTTCTTACACATCTCTTTTTCTGAAAGATGCTACCCTCCTGGACTTTGTTGATTCCCTTGAGGTACTTGAACGTTTCTATCATGTCCCCCCCTGTCCCTCCTTTCAACAAGGGTATACATATTAAGCTCTCTCAGTCTCTCTTCATATGGTTTCTGATGTAGACCCTGCACCATTTTAGTTGCCTCCTCTGGACTGCTTCCATCCTGTCTATGTCCTTGCGCCGATGAGGTCTCCAAACTGCACACAGTACTCAGATGGGGTCTCACCAACTGTCTGTATAGAGGATAATCACTTCCTTTTTCTACTTGTGATGCCCTTCCTATGCATCCCAGTATCCCCTGGCTCTCCTTACTGACTTCTCACATTGCTTACCCACCTTTAGGTCATCTGATATGACTACTCCCAGGTCCTTTCCATTTTTGTTGTTGTTAGTACCTCCCTGCTATTGTGTACTCTTCTCCTGGGTTTTGTTTCCAGGTACATTACTTGCACTTCTTGCATTGAATCTAAGTTGCCATATGTCTGACCACTTCCTCCACTCCATCTCTTTTCTACCCCTCTTGTGTATCAACTCTGTTACAGATCTTTGTGTCATCTGCAAAGAGGCATACCTTTCCTCCAGACCCTCTGCAATGTCACTTATAAAGATGTTAAAGAGGATTGAACCCAGTACTGAGCCCTGAGGTACTCCACTAGTAACCCCCTTCTTCGGAATGTGTTCCATTCACTATTACCTTCTGTGTCCTGTTGTGCAGCTAGTTCGCTACTTCCAGACTACCACCCTGGGACCCACTCCCAGGCTGGCTAACTTGATTATTAATCTTTTAAAGGGACTCAAGCCAAATGCCTTGCTAAAGTCTAGGTAGGCCATATCCACAGCCCTCCTGGTCTATTACTTTGGTCACCCAGTCAAAGAAATCAATTAGATTAGTCTGACATGACCTTCCTGCTGTAAATCCATGTTGCTTTGGGTCCTGTGCCCCGCTGCCTCTAGGTGCTCAACAATTCTTTCTTTCAGAAGTGATTCCATCATTTTCCCTACCACTGAGTGTCAAACTTACAGGTCTGTAGCTTCTGCTTCTGCCTTGCTCCCACTTTTGTAAAGGGAATCACATCTGCCCTCCTCCAGTCCTCAGGTACCACCCCATCCTGCCATGATTTGTTAAAAGTGAGGTCAGTGGTGTCACTAGGTCCCCCTTAGTTCTTTTAGGATTCTGGGGTGAATCCTCGTCAGGCCCCATTGCTTTGTCCACCTTGAGTTTTAGGAGTTCTTTCAGGACTCTTTCTTCTGTGAATGGACTGGTATCAACCCCCTACCCAGAGTGCTTCTATTGTCTGGTTTAAGTAACTGTCTCTTCATCTTTGTGAATACTGAGCAAAAGTATTCATTCAGTATCTCTGCCTTTTCACTGTCTCCCTCTGCCCACCTCCCCTCTCCTTTATTAATCTTCACTATCCCTCCCTTAACCTTTATATGCTCCCTAATGTACCTATAAAAGGTTTTATCCCCCTTTCTGACCGAGTTGGCTATTTTTTCCTCGGTTTGTGCCTTTGCCATTCTGACTGCCTTTCCTACTTCTTTCTGCTTTAATTGATAGTTCCCTGTCGTGCTCCCTCTGTGCTTCCTTATACTTTTTGAATGCAGCCTTTTTCTCCTTAACCTTCCCTGCTACCTCTTTTGAGAACCATAGTGGTTTTTTACTCCGCTTTGTTTTCTTTATTTGTTTTACACAGGGCAGGGTGGGAGAGCAGCGCGGCCTCTTAACGGCCCGCGGTGAATGTCCGTGCTCCCGGGGAGAGCTGAAGATCTGGGCAGGGTAGGAGAGCAGCGCGGCCTCTTAACAGCCCGCGGTGAATGTCCGTGCTCCCGGGGAGAGCTGAAGATCTGGGCTGGGTGGGAGAGCAGCGCGGCCTCTTAACGGCCCGCGGTGAATGTCCATGCTCCCGGGGAGAGCTGAAGATCTGGGCAATAGACGCAGATGTGCGTAGAGGAGGGACACAGCAGGACCAAGCTAGGGCTAACCCATTTGTTGAAGTGACTGAAAGAGGCAGTGATTCAATGTGGTGAGGTACTACCCACTCTGGCTTTCCTGAAAGGAGTAGGAAAGGATTCTAGTTTGTTTGCTGAAAAAGAAACACCACCACTCCCTCTCGCACTTGAAGAGGATAGCTTCGTGAGTGACTGGCATGGACCAGAGCGCAGGAACCGAAGGTGGGAATATCTGAGAAGCTTCCTTAGAAAAAGGGACCTACTTGACCATCCGTCAAGAAGGAGAAAATCTCCTGTTAAATTAAGCAAGCAAGGAAGCAGGAACCTGAGTTCCGACTCGGTGAAGAGTCGCTTCTGCTGCTGTAAGGCTCTGTTCAAGAGAAGAAAGCCTGATAAAAAGAAAAGGAATTAACAGACTAGGCAGTCGCCTAGGTCTAGGAAATGTCTCTGAATGAGAGAAATCTCTCAGAGAAAGAGCTGACCCATATCGTCGCTGGATTGGACTCCCCGGAGGGGAAGAAGAAATCAGGTACTCTTTACCGTATCCCGGAGACGAGAGCCTCAGGGCTGAGGAGGAATCTGACCAGATCAAAAAAAGGGGGGTACCGGGCATTTGCTAGGCTCTGTGCTGTGATAAAACTATATTGAGATATATATATATATATATTTTTTTTTTAGTCAGAGTCTAACAAGGCTTTCAGGCTGCTATTTTGACGATTGTCTTGATACAAAAAGACGAAGATGTTTTCTATCTGAGTGCGGAAAGAGACTGAGTGTCCATACTGAAATCATGACCGGACTAACAATCACAGCTGGAGAGAAGTTAACCACCTGTGCCGAAGAAGCCACCGAAGAGGCAATATCACAAGGGGGCTATATACCCCAATCAAAGGAGCAGAAGAGTCAGAGTGGCTCCTGAACATTAAATTAAAATGTTCCACAGAGTGTAACTGTCTTGACGATTGAAAAGTCTAGACGAGAAGAGTATGGTCCACGGACGCAGTGTGAAATACTATAGTGGACCCCATTACTGAGGAACTACTGAAAGGATTTTCCATCACGGACTCTGATGATAGAGAGGATGTGCCTCCAGTATATAAAATGAGTCATCCACAGTGCATTGACCAGAAGGACAGGGAAAGACCCATCTAGATGCACTTCTACTCAGAAGGACCTCCAAGAGAGGTCTAGGTCGGAGCCACTAGAGACTCCGCCATCAGGAAAGATGTCGAGGAGCTTGGTACCATGTAGGGAGCAGAGAAAGTGCTGAGCAGAATGAGATTCTGCTGGCAGAACGGTACAGCAGAGTTCCACAGCAGAAAACCGCTGGATGACACAAGATCCCACATAGACCACCACTCACTAAAATGTGTGGAAAAAATAATCCGCAGAACAGGAGTTCATTCTGCGGTCAACATCCTGCCACAAGTTCTGTGGAAAGATGTCCGAAAGGAAAAATGTGTCTCTAATTCTGCCATACAGCACCCACCAGCACCCATGTGACATCAGCACCACTTGAGGCACAGGAGGGCACCAAGCAGTGCTTATGCCAACCTGGACGATACCCGGGGGCAGCCACGGCAGTATCCGCAGGTACTCCTGGCACCCATGTAGTAATGGCACACGAGGGCACATGGCACTGATGGACACAATGGCACCCATGACACCCATGGCAAGAATGGCACCCATGGCACCAGTGGCATCCATGGACACCCGCAGTGCCACCCACGGGTGTCACCCCCGTTACCCATGGCACCAATGGCACTTGAAGCATCCATGGAACCCATAGGCACCCACAGCATCACCCGTGGGTGTTCCCGGCGCAACCCCTGTCATCCCTGGCACCCAAGGCACCAGTGCCACCCGCGGGTGCCACCCACGGCACCCTGCGGGTGCCTGGCGCCGCCCGCGAGTGCTCGGCACTACCCACGGGTGCACGGCGCTGCCTGCAGCTGGACGGCGCCGCCTGTGGGTGCACAGCACCACTGACGGTGCCGACAACCAGTGGCAGCAAAGAGAGAACCTATGGCCACCGCACAGAGTGACAGAGCCGACCCACGGCGCCGACCAAGGCACCGAGCCATGGCGCCAACCAAGGAGCCGCCCAGCTACGGCTCCAAGGCACGGGGCTGACCAAGGCACCGAGCCATGGCACCGAAGGAAAATGCCAATGGAAATCCTGAGAAGGGGAGAAGGAAAGGTGGTGCCCGTGCGGCCCCTGCATGGAAAAGGGAGAGGGGGATAGGCACAAGGGGTCGACACGATGGCAAAGGCACCCATAGGGCACCTCGCCATACGTGATCCAATCGACCTGTCTCCAGTCCAACGGCTCCGAGGCCCAGAGGTCCCGAAATCAGGAACAGAGCCAGGAAAACTGGAAAGTCGAACCCCCTGCTCCATAGGAGCGACCCAGAGGTTAAAAAGACACAGGCAGAAGGGGATAGGGAGAAGTACCAGGAGAAACAAAGGGAGGCAGGGAAGTCAGTAAGGGAAGCCAAAGCTCAGACAGAAGAACACATTGCAAAATCAGTGGTTAAAGGGGACAAAACCTTTACAGGTACATAAGTGAAAAAAGAAGGACAAAGGGAGGGATAGTGAGACTGAAGGGGAGGATGGGAGCCGTGGAGGATGACAACAGTAAAGCTGACATATTGAACAGGTATTTCTGCTCAGTCTTTACTAAGGAAGAGGGGTAATGGGTCGAAGGGAGTACAAGGGTGAGAATGGTGCAGAGAAATGGACACAAGTCCCTTTACACGAGAAAGGGTCCTGAAGGAACTGGAAGTAATAAGAGCTGATAAAGCAATGGGGCCAGATGGGGTGCACCCAGGGTCCTTAAAGAACTAAGAGAGGTGGTGGCTGAACCTCTGGCTATCCTGTTCAGCCAAGCACTGGAAACAGGGAGGTACCCAAAGACTGGAGGACAGCAGATGTAGTCCCCTTATACAAAAGTGGGAACAAAGAGGAAGAGAGAACTACAGACCAGTCAGCCTCACCTCGGTAGTGGGAAAGATCATGGAAGCACTACTGAAGGAGAGATTGGTGGAACATCTGGTTGTCAATGGACTACAGGACCCAAGGCAGCATGGTTTCACCAGGGGAGGTCAGGTCAGACCAACCTCATTGAATTTTTGACTGGGTGACTAGGAGGTGGATCAGGGAGGGCAGTGGACATGGCCTATCTGGACTTCAGCAAGGCCTTTGACACTGTGCCACATAGAAGACTATTACACAAACTGGGGAATATGGGTGTGGGCAGGACAGTAGTGTGGTGGGTAGGTAACTGGCTGGGTGGCAGGACACAGGGTGGTGGTAAATGGCTGTCACTCCACAGAGGGAAGAGTGACCAGTGGGGTACCACAGGGATCAGTGCTGGGACCGGTCCTATTCAACATCTTCATCAGTGACATTGCACAGGATCTAGAAGGCAGAATTTCACTGTTCGCTGATGACACAAAGCTCTGTAACAGAGTAGACACACCAGAGGGTGTAGACAGAATGAGAAGGGACTTGCAGAAACTTGAAGAATGGTCAAGGGTTTGGCAGTTGAAATTCAATGCAAAGAAGTGCAAGATAATGCATATGGGGCACAAAAACCCTGGCACAATATATCAGTTGGGGGTGAGGATATAGCATGCACCAAGCAGGAAAGGGATCTTGGGGTTGTCATCTCTGATGACCTCAAGGTAGGGAAACAGTGTGACAAGGCATCAGGTAAAGCAAATAGGATGCTGGGATGTATAGGCAGGGCATCACCAGCAGGAAAAGGAGGTCATAATTCCGCTATACAAGACACTAGTGAGGCCCCACCTGGGTACAGTGTACAGTTCTGGAGACCATACCTACGTAAGGACATAGACAGGGTAGAGAAGGTTCAGAGGAGGGCAACAAAGATTGTGCATGGGTTGCATCACAAGTCCTATGAAGACAGGTTGAAGGAACTGAACATGTACTCCCTGGAGGAGAGGAGGAGAGAGGGATATGATTGAGACATACAAGTATCTTACAGGGAGGAACAGGGTGCAGGAAAACACTATTTTAGCGAAAAAGATGTTTCAGGACTAGAGGGCATGGGATGAAGTTGAGGAGGACGATTCAGAGGAAACATGAGAAAGAATTTCTTCACAGAACGGGTGGTGGACAAGTGGAACACCCTGCCAGAGGAAGTGGTGGGAGCTGAAACAATCACGGATTTAAGAATGCATGGGATAGACATAAAGGAATTCTAGGAGGTCAGGGGTAAGGAAATAGACTTCTAGGAAAACAAACTGAACTTACAAGCTCAAATGGGCAGACTAGGTGGGCCATAGGCCCTTATCTGCCGACACTGTCTATGTATCTATGTATCTATGAAACTGCCCACCGGAGCTCCGGCGAGGACAGAGATGGAGCTCGGAGTTGAGAAAGCAGCCGTTAGGAGCGGGGCCAAGAGGAACCCACCAAAGTCGGTTCGAGCCCATCGCCTCTCCCGACGAACATTCCTCGTGCAGACATACCAACGGGCAACCTCGAGTGGCTTCGATTCTTCTTCCCCGAACGAGGAAGAGGAGCTCGAGGTCAAGCGGAGCCGGATCACCAGAACCGTTAGATTTGTGCTTTGGAGAACTGTCCTCCCCCCGAGCACAGGACTGTCCATAGTCAGACCCCTTCCCCATTAATTAAGGGCGGTAAGGGTGGCGGATTGGACACAGCCCCTCTGCCATAAAAACTTTCAAACGGAGTCCTTCTACCGTCACCGCTACCGTCTAGGGACAACTCCATTGATGGCAGGAAAGAATTTCTTCTTCTTCTTCTTCTTCATAATCTTCTTGTTCATAAAATAAATAAATTACTACTTTAAAATATTAAAACATTAAGAGCTGTTGTCGTATAGACGAAAACTTCGACTCCGGCAGACGAGCGACATTGACATCCAAGCGCACTTGACGGTGGGAGAAAAGGAACTGAGGCGGTTGGAGGGTCGATGCCGAGATAGCCTCGTGGTGCCGTGCATACGTGGTCCTCTCTCGGTGCCGACCCTTCTGAAAACTTTAGGCTCCCGCTTGGTCCTAGCGCCTCCGGCACTATCCCACTAGTGTGAATGAGTGATGGAGACTTAGTCCAGGAAGATAAATGTGATCTGACCGGTGATAGCACTTGGTTCTGGTTATATAGTACCTGAGGATCCTATGCACATCTAATGTGTGCAAGAGAGCTTTCCCTCAGTTAGAGTGGTTGGGATAGTACACCGGAAGATGAATATCCTGATTGAGAGTTAAGGTTGAGACCACCCTGGGAAGAAACTTAGGATTTGTCCTTAAGGACACACTGTCCTTGTGAAAACCCAAGTAAGTTTCTTTAAACATGACATGAGCACATGAAGCTCAGAAACTCTTCTGGCGGAAGTAACTGCAAGTAAAAATAGTGTCTTCCAAGAGAGAAGACGCAGCTTGCAATCCGTGGCTGGTTCAAACGGGGGCAGCGAGAGCTGCTCTAGGACAAAAAGATCTCAAATGGAGGATGGATCGCAGGAAAGTGCGGGAGGCCTCTAGCTGCGCTAGTGACCTCTGACCAGCCGGGGAATGGTATGCCGAAATGGCGCAAAGGTGTACCTTTATGGAGGAATAGGCAAGCCCTGATTCATACAGGAATAGGAGGTAGTCCAGCACAGAATTCTCATGGCAGTCAAGAGGGGCTAACCCGCGAACCTGAGCCCAAAGACAAAACCTGCACCATTTCATGGCATAGGTGGCATGAGTGGAGGGTTTTCTTGTTGCTAAGATGTCCGCCACGTCCCGTGAAACCCCGTGTCTAAGGACTGCTATGTCCTTAGGAGCCAGGCGTGCAGGTTCAGTGACCTGAGGTTTGGGTGGACCAGGGAGCCTGCTTCCTGGGACAACAGATGTGAGCTGGCCGGCAAAGGAAACTGTGGTTCCTGGGCCAGTTAGTGCAGGAGTGGGAACCAAATTTGTCTGGGCCAAAAGGGCACAACTAGGATCATTGATGCTCCCTCTTCACAGAGCTTCAGTAAAACCCTCTGGATCAAAGGGAAGGGTGGGAAAGCGTAGAAGAACCTGCCCGTCCAGGAGAGGGACAATGTGTCTCGCCAGAAAACACCAGGCTCTGGAGCTTGCGAGCAGAAATTGGGCAGTTTTGCGTTGGATGGGGACCCGAATAAGTCTAAATCTGGTGTCCCCTATCTGTAGAACAGATCCTCTACAACTTCTTGCAGCAGTTCCCATTCATGAGCCTTGGCCTGCGACCGGCTCAGGCTATCTGCGATGGTGTGGTCCACACCGGGAGCGTGCGCTGCAGAGATCTCTGCCCCATGCTGTAATACCCAATCCCACACCCTCTCTGCTTCCCTGCAAAGAGGGTAGGAGTGAGTACCTCGTTTGTTGATATAGTACACACTGAGGTATTGTCTGTCTGTGATAACAGAAGACCTGGTGTGATCTCTGATTGAAAGGCCTGTAGAGCATACAGGACTGCCCTCATTTCGAGGATGTCGATGTGGAGGTGAGACTCCAGGGTTGACCAAGATCCCTGGGTCCTGACTCCTTCTAGGTGGGCTCCCCAACCAGACCCCGAGGCGTCTGTGGAAAGAGTCAGAGTTGGAGCAGGCGCTAAGAAGGGGACTCCTGTAGAAAGGTGCTCTGGGATGAGCCACCATTGCCAGTTCCAGATAACAGCATTCGTGATCCTGACTAGCTGATGCAGTTGATCCTGCTTTTGGTCCCACTGGGCTTGTAGCATCCACTGGGTAACCCTCTTATAGAGTCGAACTAGGGGAACCATCGCGATAGCTGCTGCCATGTGTCTGAGCAAGCACAGAATGGTCCTGGCCAGGACCGACTTCTTTTCCATCATATCCCTTATGAGGGACTGGATGCGTTCCACCCTGTCCTGAGGCAGGAAAGCCTTCCCTTGATCGGTGTCGAGGACCGCACCGATAAACTGCAACCTCTGTGAAGGGATGAGGTACGATTTCTCCTGGCTGATAGTAATGCCCAGCGATCTGAAGAGGGAACGAGTGTCTTGAATCACGGCTATCAAAGCCTCCCAAGAGGTGGCCATGAGGAGCCAGTCATCTAGGTATGGAAACACAGTGGCCCTGTTTCCTGAGAGCTGCTGCCATGACTGCCACACATTTCATAAACATGTGAGGCACCAAGAACAGTCCGAAGGTGAGAGCTCGGAACTGGTAGTGGCGTCACAGGAACTCTAAGCGTAGGAATTTCCGGTGTGCTCGAGTGATAGGGAGATGGAGATATGCATCCTGCATGTCCAGCGACACGAGACATGCGCCTTGCTTAAGCATGGGGATGAGATCCGGAATGGTGACCATGTGGAAGCATTTGTACAGCACAAATGTGTTGAGATCGCTGAGGTCCAGGATTGGGTGCAAGTTCCGTCTTTTTTGGAACCAGGAAAAAGCGTGAATAATATCCTTCTTCTCTCTGGTTCTATGGCATCCTTGTCCAGGAGTGCCAAGATCTCTTGCTGAATGAGCAAGGTGTGCTGACCCAGATAATGGGAGAGCAGAGGAGGCCTTGATGGTGGGCGGTCAAGGAACTCGACAGAGTGTCCTTAACTTACTAATTGAAGAACCGACCGGTCGGAGGTTATCCTCTTCCACCCTGAAAGATGGTAAGAGATACGACCCCCAACCCTTCCTTCCATCGGATCCAGAGGTGGGGCAGGGGCCGGGAAGGAGTCAAGCTGTGGTGGTGTTGGATCTGGCTGGCTGGGCAGACTTTTGGTGTTTCTGGCCCTGGCATGCGGAGAATCTTTTTTTTTTTTTTTTAGTTGTTTAACCAGGAGTAGCACACTAAGCTGAAAGCTTTTTTACTGGTGTGACCTGGGAGCACAGGGAAGTTAAGTGACTTGCTCAGAGTCACACAGTATGCAAGTGGAAGCTGTGGGATTCAAACCCAGGTCTGGTCTGCAGGATGTCACCAGATTTGCAGCTCAGAGCCTTAAACCACTGCACTATACTGCCTCCCTCTTGGTTGACTCTTTCTATTAAAGTTGTCCCTTGATTGCTGGCCGGAACGTGGTTGTTGCGGGCCGCGAAAACCATTCTGGTTCCTGCGAAAAGAACCAGCCATAGGCCTGAACATAGCTTGTACAGTCCTGACTGCCTTCCCGGCGTCCTGTAACTTGGTGATTACTCTTTCCGATTCTTCACCGAACTGGACCACTCCACTGTATGGGATGTCCAGGATGTTCTTCTGGACGTCTGGGGTAATTTATTTATTTGTTTTTGTTAACCAGGTAAGCACACTAGACAAGAAGTGCCTATTTTCAGGTGCGACCCGGGAGGTTACAATACAGAAAAACATGGTACATAGTCAAGGTAGCATACAATCCCGCAATACAGGTGGGCCAGAGAGAATTCAGTACAAGGAACATGGTGCATAGACAGAGTGACATACTCACCCACACACAGGTGGGGCCAGAAGTACAATATATAGACATAGTACAGAGTCAGAGCTAGCAAACATGAGTACAACTACAACTCAAATACGTCAAACCCATAAGGTAACATGGAGGTAGGAGACTACAGGTACAGGTAACTAAGGAGGGAGCATGATCAGTGAACAGTCCAGGTGTATGTCAGGAAACAGGCAGGGAGGAGAGTAAACAGTGCAGTAGGACAGCATGGAACTAGTGGGTGAGGAGAGGGGGAGGAACACAACCTGGGGGACAACCCCGGCGGAGCATGGCTCGAACTGCAGGGAGTGAACTGCCCAATCCAGTTGCATGCCCAGTGGGCAGGTCAAAAAATAGCGTTGGGACTTCAAGGTGCCACGAGGGAGGGAGTTAATGGGTAGGGGACACCTGCCAGAGGAGAGTGGGAAATGCTATAGTGGGGAGAGGCAGAGGCTGAATTCAGCTTGTGGGAGAGGTGTCGGGCAGCCGTGAGCGTGAGAAGTACAATAGTGAAGAGTGGCAGAGGCCGAATCATGCTTGTGGGAGAGGTGTCGGGCAGCCGCTAGTGCCAGCAACTAGTTGGCACAAAGACAAGTGGAGGCAGCTTTGAGGAACTTCCAGAGGGACGTTTTGAAGCCAGGAAACCGGAGACCCTCAACCAAGAGTGTCTCTGGAGACAAACGCCTGTAGCTGTGCCCCTGGTCGCCGAGTCCGCTGAGTCATAAGCAGCTCAAAGGACCTGGGTCCCCACGTCTGACCCAGTATAGAGGAGGTTGAGGAGCCCCTCCTTCTTTTCGCCATCTGGGAGATCTTCAATAAGGTCTTGACCTTGTTCCCAGAGGGCGTTCTGAAACTGCACCATGTGCGTTAGGTAATTAAGAGACCTTATTGAGCATGTAGCAGCCGCATACATGCGTCTCCCCAGCGAGTCTAACTGTTTAGATTCCTGGTCCAGTGGCTGAGTGCTCAGGTGCTGAAGTCTTTGAGACCGGTCACGTGAGGCTGTAATAACCAGATAATCGGCCGAGGGCTGCTGTGTTAAATAAGGGTCCTCTATGAGCACCCTGTAAAGGCGGTCGGCCTTCTTAGGTACTGCCAGAGTGGAGTGGAGTGTGTACATTTCCATGCGGCTTTGGTGACGTCCATAAAAGTATCCCCCAACGGTGGGACCACTACAGGCTTAGGATCTTTTTGCCTGAGGTATCGGGCAAGGCGTTGTCTTTCGGGTCTAAGTCTTCCGTCTCGTACCCCATATTCTCCTGGAAGTGCCTCACGATATCGGAGAAGGAGGGATCATCCAATGGTGACCTAGGTAGGTCTTGTGGGTCAGGTGATGGGAGACCGATCGGAGAAGGTGATCTAGAAGTGTCAGAAGTATCCGGCCTTGAGTCATTCCCCGGTGGAGTGGGTCGTCTGCCTCTGGGGCGTTTTGGGCTGGGAGACTCCGAGGGAGACCTGGGGGGGGGGTCTTCTCCTTTCTAGTGACCTGCCTCTAGGAGGTGGTGTAGGCTCCTTAGGTGCAGGGGACACACTGTCACCAGGTTTCTTCGGAGGAGGCTGCGTAGGTTTGGTGGGCACCACATCCCTCTTAATGGTGTCCCACCAGAAGTTAAAGAGGTCTTTCACCTCTTGTAGATTCAAGCCGGATGACAGGCCGGGCGTCAGTGCCTGTCTGTCGACGGGATCGGGCGTCGGACCTTGGGGTGTAGTCGGGTCAGGCGTCGGTTCCCTGGGTAGTCCGATGTTTTCAGTGTCGCTTGTCTGGTCATCAGGCATAGTGGTAATCTCCTCTTCCAAGGACCCCTGGCGACCGGTATCAGATGGCGTAGGTGGGGCTGGTGTCGGTTCTTTGGCCCGTTTAGTGGGTGTCGGGTCTGTCGCCTGTTTGGTCTCTGAGGTCCACTTGAGGGATGTCAGCTCAGTTGTCTTTCTGGGAGGGGCATCCGGTCCTCTTGGAGGTTGGGAAACTGAGTGGTGGTTGGAGTCCTGGCGTCTGTCTAACGCATCGGTGCCCTGTTTTGGGGCCAACTTAGACTTATGCCGGTCTGAGGCCTTGGGCCTGGCTGTAGGGCCGGACAATCAACTATCATTCTTGGTCTTGAGAGGTTGAAGGGAAGACTGTGCTCGAGTCTCCCGAAGACCATACCTTCACCGGAGGGGGCTGAGAGCGAGCCCGGGAAGGGAACCTATCTGACCTCGTGGAGCTGGAACTGGCCCTGGATTCTGAGGCCTGACTCGGGGATCTGGTCCTGTCCTTGTCCTGGTGCTTTTCGCGGTGTTTCCTGGATTTATGGTAGGAAGATTCCCCTCTGGAGGAAGGGTCCTTCTCCATGGCCTTTAACTTATCTTCTAGAAGGAACCCCTGAAGAGCTTTTTGGCGGCAGATCCTGGTCCTGCTATTAAACTGCTGGCAAATGGAGCAGGCCTTAATATCGTGCTCTGAGCCGAGGCACCACATGCAGGCCGTGTGTCGGTCCTTAAACGGGATCTGTTTGACGCAGACGCACTTAGAGGGGTGTCCTTCGATGGAATGAGTCGGAAAAGAAGACATGCGGGTGATTTTTATAAAAAAAGTACTTGATTCGAGCATCGTTCATCTGCTAGAGGCGTCCGTGAGGCCGATGCTGGCAAAGTCGACAGCGGGAAAAGAACAGGGATGCTGGGGGACCGCCCCTTTTGTATGATGCCGGACGTCGGGGGCAGGGCAGACATCAGGGGTGGCCCCCACTGGATATTGCTAGCTAGAATTTTTCCGTGGGGTCCTGGTGCCTGACGGCTTCAGTTCTAATGGTGTAACCTGCTGCAAGAACTGTTTCTCGAAGTAAGATCAGTCGGAACTCAAGCTGGGCTCCGAACCTCAGCCCCTGGAAGAAGGGGAAGCTGATACCGAAGAGGATCTGTGCCTTCCAAGGAAACGCTGCCCACTGCTGGACCGACGATGGCTAGATGACCGGCGACTGGAGTGGGACCGGCAATGGCTGGTCGAATGTCGGCGACGGCTGTGAGACCGAGGGCTTGATGACTGCTCCTGGCTATGGGAGCGGTGGCAGTCAGAGCTATGAGACTGAGAGTGACGTCTGTGTCGCCTTTTCTTATGTAAAGTTCGCCCATGAGAGTCCATGGAGCTTCGTGAGTAAGACTTAGTCCTTGGCTTCGGGGAAGATAGCTTTGACACGACAGCCAAAATTTCCATGGCTGGGCTTTTTTCTCTGCCTTTATTTGGAGCCGGTTCAGGATCAGGCTGTGGAGGAATAATGTCTTTCCAAACCTGTCTCCACCAGAACTGGAACAGTTTGGTAAGTTATTCTTTGGTGAACTGTGCTGCAACTGAAGCCCCTGAAGGAGGAGGCCGCTCCAGTGTAGGGGCACAACAGGTGAGGTGGAGAGTTCCACTAAATCCTTCGGTGCAGGATTGGACTGGTCCCCCTTATTCTCATGGGTGGATGCCCAGTGGACTGGCGAATCCTCGGGCTTAGAGAAAGTCTTGCTCGTTGGACGGTCTTTCTCCTTAACCGACGAAGGCCTGGAGCCGGTGGGCTTGGAGGCCGATGTCGGTTTGGAAACCGTGGCCAGTGATGCTGAGGATCGGTAAGTTATGACTGGTTGAGAGACCGACTCCCGATCATTGGAAGCCAAAGCCGAACCTGGCGTATGGGGGTGTGACATCAGGACCTTACGTGGAGGGACCAAAGTCCCCGCAGTGGAAGTAGAGGTCTCAACCCCTGAGGTGGAGGACGTCCATAAAGGAATTGCCTTCACCTTCAGGGAAATCTGGGTTAGAGACCCAGAATCCTGCATATCATTCCCTGACGCCGGTGTTTAGGCAGGAATGGAAGCCTCTTGCCATCCGGAAGACTGATGAGAGTGGCGGGAAGAGTGATTAGATCCTCCTGAGTTAGACCCTGAGGAGGGTTTCTTCCGAAGAGGGGACCAGGAGCGTGAACGCCCCTTCGACTGACCTCAGTCCTTTACCTGGGATTTCCGATCTGAGCCCTTCTTTTTGTCTTTGTGTTTCTGAGAAGAGGAGGATGCAAAAGATCTTCCAGCCGGTGAGGCCTGCATCACTGCCACTTACTGCTCTAGAAAATGGGCCTTAAGTGCTTTCAGGCGGTAAATTCTAGTCCGGCCGGTAAAGCCTCTGCACACCGAGCAGGCCTTGGTGTCGTGGTCAGGTTCCAGGCAGAAGACGAAGGCGTCGTGTGTATCCTTCGCCAGTATCTGGTGTCCACAGGCGCACTTTGTCTTCTTCTTCTTGGAGAAAGATGGATGAAGGAGAAGACGACATACAGCGAGGAAGAAAAGACAAAAAGCTAACTTTTCGACCATGGAAACAGGCAGAAAAAGTCTAAGACAATCACTAGTTCTTCCAGAAGTTCACCAAAGAGTTGAAGTTAATGGGTCTGCGGGGGAGAACTCACCCACGGATATACCATCGGCCGGCGTTGGGGCAAAGCCAGCATCAGGGGGAGGACCCCACTGGAGACTGCTAGCAGAAGTTTGCCGTGGGGTCCTAGTGCCTGGCGGCAAAGCCCTAATGGTAATAACCTGCTGCTGCAGAGCTCCCACTCGAAGGAAGATTTACTTTTCTAATTACTGAAATCTCTTTCTGTACATGAATTACATTGTAGCTAGTGGGGGAAAGGAAGTCTCAGTCTAAGTGTGTGTGTGTGTGTGTGTGTGAGAGACAAGAGACAGCAAGTGCAGTTCATTCAAGTTTTTCACTTGTGCTACTGGGATTCAAGAAAACATCAAATTAAACGGGTCTGGCAGTTCACATTTCCGATGGCACTTTCACATTTTCACACAGAAACTGTTAAAAGTCCTGACATTGGTCAAACCCACACCACAATAAGCCTACATACTAGTGCCTAAGATCTGTAAATAAAGTAAAAATTAAACATACAATAAAATCATTTTAGCACTCATTTTGTGTTTTTGTAGTAATTTATTCTTTTTCATTTTTGGTTTTAATTTTACTTTCTCACTCCTGTTCATTTTTTCTCCTGCTTAACTCATTCACAACGATGATTTCTCTCCCTCCCTCCCATTCAAAGTTTTCTTTAACTAGCCTTATCTCTTTCTGTTTTTTTTTTCTTCAACTATGTTTTCATTTTCTTTACATCTTTTTCCCTGGCACTTTTTTGTACTCAGCCTTTTTCCCTACCTTAATGCTTTCCCCTGGCCTCACCTCTGTATAGTTATCTATGTTTTTTTTTTTTATTTTGGTGGCTTTATACTTTTTCTTTCTTTTGTTGTCCTCTCGGCCTCTCTGAGGCAATCTGAGTTCTGCTTGCCAGTCTCCCAGTGAACTTTACGCCGTGCTCTTGTTTCATCCACTAACAGTCTATGCTGAAAGTCCTTTCCAATTAGCCCTCGAACTATAGTCGTGGCCAAAAATATTGGTGCCTTTGCACTTTTTTCAAATAACTCACAATTTCCTCTAAACATAAGTTGAAATTAACAACAGTATTTGGTCTCCACAATTCTTTATTTCTCTGTTAATATTACAGAACCTTTGTTTTTGATTCAGAATTTAATATATCCTTTTAAATCAGAAAACGAAAAGAAATGGCACTGACAAAATTATTGACACCCTAGACTTAATATTTGGTAGCACAGCCTTTGGTCAAAATAACTGCAATCAACCGCTTCCTATAGCCATAGATGAGCTTCCTGCATCTCTCTACTGGCAGTTTGGCCCACTCTTCTTGTGCAAACTGCTCCAGTTCTCCCAGATTTGAAGGTGCCTTCTCCCAACAGCTGTTTTCAGATCTCTTCACAGGTTTTCAATGGGATTTAGATCTGGACTCATTGCTGGCCACTTCAGAACAGTCCAGCGTCTTGTCTTGAACCATTCCTGGGTGCTTTTTGAAGTGTGTTTGGGGTCATTGTCCTGCTGGAAGACCCATGACCTTCAACGAAGACCCAGCTTTCTGACGCTGGGTTCAACACTGCGCTCCAAAATGGCCTGGTAATCTGCAGATTTCATGACGCCATGCAGACGTTCAAGGCACCCAGTGCCAGAGGCAGCACAGCAACCCGAAAACATCACTGAACCTCCTCCATGTTTGACTGTAGGGAAGGTGTTCTTTTCTTTGACGGCTTCATTTTGTTTTCTGTAAACATAGAGATGTGCTTTACCAAAAAGCTCTAATTTGGTCTCATCTGTCCACAGGGCATTCTCCCAGAAGGATTCTGGCTTGTTCAGGTGTGTTTTGGCAAACTCCAGTCGGGCTTTCTTATGTCTCTCTCTCAGCAGTGGGGTCCTCCTGGGTCTCCTACCATATAACTCCCTTTCACTGAGTTGGCGACGGATGGTGCGAGTTGAAACTGTCGTACCTTGTGTCTGAAGGTCAGCTTGAATCTGTTTGGCAGTTGATCGAGGTGCTTTCTCCACCATTTGAACAATCCTGCACTGCAATCTTCGATCAAGTTTTCTCTTGCGGCCACGTCCAGGGAGGTTGGCTACAATGCCATGGGCCTTAAACTTCCTGATAACATTACGTACGGTGGAAACAGGAACATCAAGGTCTCTGGAAATTGATTTGTAGCCTTGAGATTGTCCATGCTTGGCTACAATCTTCTGTCTGACCTCCTCAGACAATTCTCTGGCTTTCTTTCTTTTCTCCATGCTCATTGCGGTACACACAGTGACACAAAGCAGGAGAATGAGTCCTTTTCTCTATTCAAACTGGTTGAATGAGTGATTTTTATATTGCAGGCACCTGCAACTCATCACAGGTGAGTTCAATTCCAAAGTGAAGGAGAATCACCTGCTTGAAATCTAATTATTTCTAACTACTTCTAAACAGTGCCAATAATTTTGTCCGGGCCATTTAAGGATTTCTGCGTGGAATAAGCTAAGACTTAGTAAATTTTTCTGCTTTTTGTGTTTTATTCCACTGCAAACCAAAGAAATACATATGTGGATACCAAAATATTTTTTTAATTTCACCAATTTTCTGGAAGGAATGGTGTATTATTAGAAAAAACTGCAAGGGCGCCAATATTTTTGGCCACGACTGTATCGTAACTCTGTATGCCGCAGACCTCCCACACGGCGCCATGAAGAGATAGCATTCTACCCAGCTATGGAGACTGAATAAATAATATGATCTTCTTAGCCAAGCAAAGCATGCTATTAGTGACGACACACAAGACGCCCGCAGCCTGCTTTGACGCATAACACAAAGCATAACATATCATTCTTCAGTGATCCAAGCAGTGAGGTGTTTTTTTTTTTTTTTTTAGCACCCTGCCCTTGCCCATCACCGAGACGGCCGGCTCACTCTCTGCCTTCTGTTTAGAAACTGCTACCTGTCACGCCTGATCCCATTACCAAGGTACTCTATGAAATTACACAGTCACGTGGCCTGCTTCTAGAAGGGGTGGATTCTACTAATTTTCAGTGGGGTGGGGGTTCACAGAGTAGAACCCTCTAATTTAGCAGAAAAGGGGATTAAAAAAGGAGGAGAGGTTCTAACCCCTGAATCTTCACTGGATCTGCCCCTGCCTTCTATATCTGCAGTACAAAGTTAAAGTGCTGAACGCCTTAAACTACTGTATATTATAGAAATTACTGCCAGCAATTCTATGACAAATGTTAACAGAAATGATTTCATTTTTACACAGATTTTGGAAGACTATTTTGATTTCATGCCCACTATTTCTGATCAATGAAAGATGTCAAAATGTTTAAATTTTTCAAAGGAGGAGGAGGACAAAATCATCATCTTTGGTAGCAAAGAAATCATACATGGACTGCTAGAAGGAAAAACATAACATCATAGCCGTATGGTCCTTACAAGACTTTTTTACTCCAGTACTTTTCTCATGTTTACTCAGCAACGTACCTTCTAAATACAGCAGTTTCAGTTTTAGCATCTACAATAAGGCTGACAGTCTCCTTCATGCTGCCATTTATGATGGTCTCTGTTATCTGGTCTGTGCTGGTTTCTTCCTCTTCACCATATGAGCTGGATTCCATTGCAATACTGACAGGGGGTTGCTGCATACAAGCATCTTGAGACGTCTCAGAAACTAAAAATATGCAACAAATAAATTTAGTGGTTACACACACAGCTTTAGCTACCTAATGTTCTTAAAAAAATGTTTATTCTTAGCATGAAACTTACATTGAATTATATTTTTTCTGAGTTACTCAATTACAAACAGTTTTGCAAAAATGAAACTGGCTGATACACAGAAACATAGACTTTGACGGCAGATAAGGACCACTTGGCCCACCCAGTCTGCCCATTTCCCTACCTACTGGATAAGCTGCAGATTCTAGTTAACCAACAGCCTACTTCCTGCCACCCCCCACTACAATTACCTTGTGTCTGTCCCATGCATGTTTGAATTCCCCCACTGTTTTAGCCCCAACAACCTCCCCAGGAAGGCAGTTCCATGCATCCACCACTCTCTCCGTGAAAAAGATTTCCTCACATTACCCCTGAGCCGTCCCCCTTGTTCTTACACATCTCTTTTTCTGAAAGATGCTACCCTCCTGGACTTTGCTGATTCCCTTGAGGTACTTGAACGTTTCTATCATGTCCCCCTGTCCCTCCTTTCATCAAGGGTATACATATTAAGCTCTCTCAGTCTCTCTTCATATGATTTCTGATGCAGACCCTGCACCATTTTAGTTGCCCTCCTCTGGACTGCTTCCATCCTGTCTATGTCCTTGCGTAGATGAGGTCTCCAAAACTGCACACAGTACTCCAGATGGGGTCTCACCAACTGTCTGTACAGAGGGATAACCACTTCCCTTTTTCTACTTGTGATGCCCCTTCCTATGCATCCCAGTATCCCCCTGGCTCTACTCACTGACTTCTCACATTGCTTAACCACCTTTAGATCATCCAATATGACTACCCCCAAGTCCCGTTCCATTTTTGTTGTTGTTAGTACCTCCCCTGCTATTGTGTACTCTTCTCCTGGGTTTTTGTTTCCCAGGTGCATTACTTTGCACTGAATCTAAGTTGCCATATGATGTTCCGGATTCATTCATATGGTAAAAAAAAAGAGTTTACTCGCCTGTAATTATAGTTCTATTTAGGTCACATACATACTAAGGCAATATGGCTGGGGCTTTGCTCAGTCACCTAATGTCTTCAGGCCTGATTCCTCTCTTCACCCATGGTACTGTTTTCCAGGTCTGCCCAGCTTGACAGCAGTTGTGTACGCTAGAGGCCTGAATCTGCAAGAGGCTTGCCAGGGGAGGTGAGGCTTGCCAGAGGAGGGTTATGTGGATGTGAATCGAGTGCCAGTAGTAGAACTATGGTTACAGGTGAGTAAAAGCTCAGTTCTGTAAGAACTTACCGTAACAGTAGATCTTTGAGAGAGGCATTTGCAGTAGGTAATTACATATAGGACTGACGTCAGCAGGCGGCAGGAACTCACGGAAAAATTTCCAGCTAGCAGTCTGTGGTGAGGGACCTCCCCGTCAGGTGACCGGTGTCAGGAGATGTCGGTATTAAGGGGCAGTCCTTCACGCCCGCCTTTCAGTTCTTTCCTGCCACAGGCCACGAGGGACCGGACGAGAGAGAAGCGGATATTTCCCTCACTGGAAAAGGAGCTGAAAACCTTGGGGGATGGAGCGGAAGTATTACACTGCAAGAGCCTCTCTCGAAGATCTACTGTTACGGTAAGTTCTTACGTAACTGTACTATCTTACTTCGAGAGGGCTCTTGCAGTAGGTAATTACATATAGGACTGAGTCCCAAGCAGTCTGGAACAAGAAGAAGCACACGGGAGGAGGAAAGCTACTCAAAGCAGATCCTCTAACTGTGAAGGCCTTAAGAAAGAAGGCCTTGCAGAACAGCGAGCCCGAAGCCTGCTCTACGGCGAGAGGCAATATCCAAACTGTAATGTTTTGTAAATGTATGGACAGAAGTCCAAGTGGCAGCAGCACAAATGTCTGCCGCTGACACATTCTTGAAACATGCCGCAGCGGCAGCAACCTCTCTGGTGGAGTGACCTCTTATTTGACCCAGAAGGGTCTTGTTGTACTTGTCATAACAGAAGGTGATGCAATGAGCCAACCATTTAGACAGGCATTGCTTGGAAACAGCACTGCCTTCTCTTTTGGGGCAAAGAGACAAAAAGTTGATCAGTCTTTCTGAGATCCTTTGTTCTGTTAGTGTAGTATCTCAGAATGCGGTGAACGTCCATAGTGTGAAGTAGATACTCCCCCTGATTGGAGTACTGTGTAAAGAAGGCGGGTAATTCTATGGACTGGTTCAATGTAGATTCTGCTACCACACTGGGGAGAAACTTAGGATTGGTGCGCAGAGCCACACGTTCCTTGTGAAAAATCAAGTACGGGATTTTACACATCAGGGCCTGGAGCTTGGAAATCCTCCGAGCAGAGGTAATGGCCACTAGGAAGAGCGTCTTCCATGAAAGGAACTTCATGTCTGCTGAGGCCGCCGGTTCAAAAGGAGGCAAAGTAAGTTTCTCAAGGACGAAGTTCAAATCCCAAGGAGGGGCAGGAACTCGGAGAGGGGGTCTCAAGTGAAGAACCCCTCTGAGGAAAGTCTTAGAGACTTCCAGTTGAGCAAATGTCCTATCTGCGAAGGGAATAAGGTAGGCCGAAATGGCCGCCATGTGTACCTTCAGAGACGAGTGACTAAGACCCAGGTCGAAGACGTGACGCAGGTACTCCAGAAGTCGCCCAACTGAGCAAGAGAAAGGCTCGAAGCCTTTTGAAGCAGGCCAGATTGAGAACCGTTTCCAATTCATGGCATAAGTAGACCTAGTGGAGGGCTTCCTGGCCTCCACCAAGATCTCAGCTACCTGGCGAGAAACCCCAGAGCGGGCTTGAGCTGTGTCTGCAGGAGCCACGCATGCAGCTGAAGGGACTTGAGACTGGGATGAACCAGGGTCCCCTGATCCTGGGTCAACAGAATCCGTGATAGCAGAAGAGGAAGAGGAGGCTCCTCTGCGTATTGTTGCAGAAGAGAGAACCAAAGTTGCCTGGGCCATAAAGGAGCGATCAGAATCATTCATGTTCCTTCTGAACCTAGTTTCTGCAAGACACGCAAGATCAGAGGAATCGGGGGAGAGAGGCATAGACGAATCTGTCCCTCCAATCTAGAGACAGAGCGTCTCTCCAGAAAATGCCTCGCTCTTGAACAAGCAAGCTGAAGTTGGAAAGCTTTGTGTTTAGAGGCGAAGCGAACAGGTCCACCTGAGGTGTTCCCCAACGTAGGAAGATATCGTCTAGGACCCCCTGATCCAGCTCCCACTTGTGAGCTTGAGCAGATGAGCGACTTAGTCTGTCTGCTAAGGAGTTCTCAACCCCCGGAACATGAACTGCCGTGAGGTGAAGGTTGTGTTGTGCTGCCCAATCCCAGACTCTCATCGCTTCCCTGCAGAGAGGGTAGGACCGAGTCCCGCCCTGTTCGTTGATGTACCATACCACACACATACTGTCCGACTGGACGGCTAGGTGGCCTGGAAGAAGATGCAAGTGGAGGGCCTGGAGAGCACAGAGCAACGCCTGAAGCTCGAGCACATTGATGTGCAGTGATTGCTCGAACTTGGACCAAGAGCCCTGGGTCCAATGTGGACCGAGATGGGCTCCCCAACCTTCGCCCGAGGCGTCTGTGGTCAGAGTCTGGGAGGGAGGAAGAAGGAAGAATGAAACTCCCCAAAGAAGGTTCTCTCAAACCATCCACCATTGTAAGTCTTGAATCATGGGAGAGGAGACTAGGACCAAGTGGTCCAAGTCATCTACCAACTGGTCCCATTGAGAGCAAAGCGTCCACTGAGAGACCCTCATGTGGAGCCGAGTGCGAGGACTGTCGGGATAGCAGCCGCCATAAGCCCGAGGAGGCAAAGAACTGACCTTGCACTGACCCGCCTGCGGACGGACAACAGGCTTATCTGAGTCTGGAGTGTGGCCGCCCTGTCCAGAGGCAGAAAAGCCCTGCCTAGGGTAGTGTCCAGTATCGCCCCGATAAACTGAAGCCTCTGGGATGGGATCAAGTGAGACTTGGAATGGCTGATGGTAATACCCAGACAGGCAAAGACCTGCTGGGTGAGGGAAAGGCAGTGCAGGAGTTCCTCCCTGGACGAGGCCGCCAGGAGCCAATCGTCCAGGTACGGGAAAACCTGTACCCCGGTACGCAGGTAGGCCGCCACCACCGCAAGGCATTTGGTAAATACTCGAGGGGCTGAGGAGAGGCCAAATGGAAGTGCCTTGAACTGGTAGCGGTCTCCCTGGAAAGCAAAATGAAGATATTTGCAGTGAGATAGGCACATAGCTTTGTGCAGGTAAGCGTCCTGCATATTCAGAGTGCACAGCCACTGGCCTGAGCGGAGGAGGGGCAGAAGGCTCTGCAGTGAGAGCAACCTGAACCTCTTATACTCCACGAAAAGGTTTAGGGAACTGAGATCTAGAATAGGTCTTACATCTCCTGTCGTCTTCAGGACCAGGAAGAAGTGGGAATAGTAGCCCATTCCTTGCAAGGGAAGGGGGACAGGTTCTATCGCCTCTTTCACCAAAAGTGCTGAAATTTCTTCCTGGACCAGAAGATGTTCCCGAGAGTACGATGACCTTGGGGGAGGGTGACGAGGTGGTTTCTGCAGAAACTCTATTGAGTGTCCTTCTGCGATTAGCTGGAGCACCCATGAATCCGATGTTATCCTCTCCTAGCCCGGAAGGTGGAGGGAAAACCTCCCTCCTACCGTTTCCTCCGGGAAGCCCAGAGGTAGTGGGAGAGGGAAGGAGTCAGGTGGTGTGGGGCAGTGCCACAGCTGAAGCTCACGCTGCTTTTTTGGGCGGTGGGGGCTTTGCAGCTGGGTGGGCCCGATGTTTAGTGGCCCTCTTTCCCTGTGGTCTCACTTTGGGCCGATTCTGTCTGCGAAAGGGACGCCGCTGCGATTGATGGGGATGGTACATAGAGTCGACAGACTTTAGTGCTGTCCCCTTCTCCTGCAGTTTGGTGATGATGTCCTTGAAATCACCCCCCCCGAACCCCGGAAGGGCGCTTCCTGGATAGCGGACTGCACTTCCGGGACCAACCCTGACACAAGCCAAGCATGACACGTAAACCTATGGCAGCTGAGCTCTCCAGCAGTGTCCACTGAATCGTAGGTCGCACGAAGAATGTGCCAACTGGCCGAACGTGCAGAGGGGACGAGGTCAGCCACTTCCTGCTTGACCTGAGAGTCTGGAAGGGAGTCCAATTTCGATTCCATCTCACTAAGAATCACCTTCTGGTAATCCCCCATGTGGCCAACGTAGTTCAGGGCCCTAATACCCAGAGTGGAAGAAGCAAAAATCTTCCTGCCATACTGGACCAGAAAGTGGGATTCCTTGTCAGGTGGAGACGAGCTAAGATGTTTGGGTTGAGCTGACCGGCCATGAGCGGCGCTAATCACAACCGAGTCAGCACGAGGGTGGGAGTCTAAAAAGTCAACACCCTCTGGAGCCTGGTATAGCCTGCTCGACTTCCTGGGAAGTGGGGCTAAGGCCGACGGTTGTTTCCATATGGTGGTAATAAGGTCGGCAGGAGGCTCGATCCAGGGTGGCACCAAAGTGGGAGCTGTCACAGGCAGATCCAGATGCTCAGCGAGTTTTTTATGCTGGGGGTCTGGCTCCAAAGGTTGCCACTTATGTACTTCCTGGATCTTCCGTAGCAACTCCGTGAAGGAAGGATCCTCCGGAGGGGACTTCGGAGAGAGCGTAGCTCGTCGTCTTGCTCGGAACAACCATCGGAAGAATCCGAGATGTCCGATGAAGAAGAAGATGAGGAAGAGGCAGACTCCCTCTCCCGACGAGGGGGAGGAATGGACCCCTTGGGAATCCCTCGGGAAAGCGTATCCTGTCCCTCTCTGGACCCAGAGGGTTGAGCCCTGGTGTCTGGAGGTGGGGAGGGAGTGTGTCGTCGTGGACGTACGGGAACCGGCACCATCGTCGGAAGACAACTCTCCACCTCTCTGGTGAGCTGTGCCTTGGCCTCAGCCCACCAGGTGGCCAGTCTCTCCTGCAAGTCCACCGGTGGCTGAGGGGGCGGTGGAGGAGGAGGGGGATACGGGTATGGACTATACCCAAAGGGCGTGTATCCATAACCAGACGGCGGGAAGCCCGGCGTCGGGTATTGAGGAGCCAGGTACTGCAGCGTCGGCTATGTCGGTGCTGGGTACTGAGACGCCGGATACTGCGATCCCAGGTATGGCGGCATCGGATACGACGGGGCCGGGTACCCGGGAGCCAGAGGAGCTGTCTGAGCAGATGGCCTGGCCGGAGGCCCCACGGGCAGTTCTGAAGCGGAAGACCCGGGGAGGCGGAGGGCCCTGCGTCAGGCAACATCGGGGGGTGGGATGTCGACCGGTGTCGGCAATACCAGCGTTGGAGCCGGCAGCTGAAGAGCTGGCATCCGGGGAACCGACGTCAGATCAGTCGGACCAAAAGGTGGACGGTCTGATGGAGGTGGACCAGAAACCTCAGTGTCGCCCGGGGATGGGGGGGGGGAGAAATCCGTGGGTTCGGGCTGAGGAGACTCAGGGTCCCTGGAGGGCAGCGAAGGCTGCGGGGAGCAGGGAACGACGGATGGGGGTCCGTCGTCTTGTCATCCGCTGTGCGGACGTCGGACAAACCAACGTGCGGCTCAGCAGCGGGATCTGGGCAGACACCGGAGGGGCCGGCGTATGACTTAACGGACCCTTCGCCGGAGGCAGGTCGCGATGGAGGTGTGGCCTGGTCGGGCGACTTACCGACCTTCTCTGTGCGGATGTCGGAGGAGCCGACGTCCGGCTTATCGGAGCCGCTCGCACCAGTAGGCCGCAAAACCACGGCTTTACTGGGAGAGGAGGCCTCCACGAGCCCGGAGGCACCCGAAGGGCCTGGGCGCAAGCCAGACGGGTGGGCCGATGCTGCCTTAGAAGCCTCTAAGGCGGCCGTCGTCGAGCGGTCCCCGGGGGGTGGGGGAAGAGACACGTTACCTGTTTCATGGCGACTCCTGAGGGAGACGCGGTGGCAGAGGAGCCCTTGTCCCGGTGCTTTTCCTTATCCTTTTTCTTGCGATGGCCTTCAGGGAAGTCGACGCCTGCCGAAGCTTTTTCAGTTCTTTCTCCATGGAGCTCATTTTCTTTTTCAAAATGTGGGCTTCAAGGGACTGCTGCCGCCTTCTCTGGGTGGCCGCGTTAAAGCTGAGGCAGTGCTGGCACTTCTCCACCGGATGGTGAGGCCTGGGCAAAGAGGCACAGGGGTATAGCCGTCGCTTGTCTGGGGTTAGGCGCCCTTGAGTCGCGCACTTTTTTTGTGCTCGGAGGGTGTAGGGGACGACATACACAGACGATACCTGACGAAAAAAATCAAAATACTCGGTAAAACTACCAATGAAGGAGCCTGACGAGCCGGGAACTTTTCTGCGAGGCGCTGGCATAAGCTAATGGTGGGAAAGAACTAGGAGGCATGAGTGAGGGACCGCCCCTTTATACCGACGTCTCCTGACGCCGGTCACCTGACGTGGGGGTGGTCCCTCGCCAGAGACTGCTAGCTAGAAATTTTTCCGTGGGGTCCTGCTGCCTGCCGATGTCAGTCCTATATGTAATTACCTACTGCAAGAGCCCTCTCGAAGTAAGATCTGTATTTCTAAGTACATGGATTTATTTCACTATCCACATTTAGGCAGACTCCTAGCAGTCCTCTGGGGAGAGGGGGCAAAGCATGTACCCCAAAGTAGGTGAAAAGAGACTAAATGACTGAGGTCCAAAAACGCAGCGTCAGTAAGACTAAGCAAGTTGATGCTATAGTGGGATAACAATGTGTGCACACTGGACCAGGCAGCAGGCCTGCAGATCTCCTCAGTCAGGAAGCATATGGCAGCAGCAACAGAGGCAACAGTATGTCTAGTGGAGAGACTCTTTAACCCCTTGGGTGGCTCCTGCCCAGCCAACCTATAACACAAATTGATGCAGGAGGATATCCATTGCCTAGTCATTTGCTTAGCTGTCAGTCTGCCTTGAACGACTTCAGTGTATGTAATGAACAGCTGGAGAACCTCACCACAAACCCCCGCTGTGTGCTTCCTGTAGTATAGTAGCACATAGCATACATCCAACAAGTGGAGCACATTCTTGGTTTCTGAAGCATGTGGCTTTAGGAAGATGGGTAGAATAGCACCTGGTTGAGGTAAAACTCTGAGACCACCTTCAGCAGGAACTTCTCATGGGGGTGAATCACATCCTTGTCCCTGTAGAAAAACAGATATGTAAAAACCACCAAAAGAGCCTGGAGCTAACTCACCTTTCTGGTCGAGGTGATGGCGACCAGAAACATGCTTACTGATCACAGGTGTGACATCTCATACTTGTTCATGGGCTGGAAGGGTTAACCCAGTTAGTCTGATGGCACCAGCGGTAGATTCCATGGTTGCACAGGCTCTTGCATTAGAGCAGACAGGTGATACAGGCCTTTGAAAATGCACCCCATGACTTTCCTGGGCTACTGCTGCCATACTAGCCCACATCCAGTATGTGGAGATGACAGCTAGGTGCATCTTGAGACACATGGTTCGTAACCCTGATTAAGGTATGGACCAAAGCTGGGCAAGGTACTCCCTATGGGACAGGTAAAAGGATCAACATCTTGCCCCACACAACAGTGCAAAAATCTTGTCTACTCCTTCTTGGATGCCCCCAGAAATTAAAATTACATATTTACCGTAATTGTTGATCTTCCAGAATATCTTCACCATTGATTCACACTGATGGGTCTGGGGCTGGAGGCAGCAGAACCCAGCAGGAGTAAATTATTTGCAGGGAGGGAGCCAACGCTGCATGATGACGATGCCTGTGCACCCAACGTGGTGCTGTACACGGTAGCAATAATAGTTGTTGGCTCTTTCATACACCTCAGTTCTATTTGCAGGAGAGAAATGAAGTGGAGAGAAATAAGAGAGAGGACTAGGTACTTTCTGGCCCAAAGGGACAGGGAAATAATATAGGAAATAAAATAAACAACAAAATAAAACCAGACTACCGACACAGAACCTAAAGGTTGGGCCTACTAGGTGGCAAATGGTAGATGGGTTAGGAAAGTCGGAACCTGATATCACTAGACAGACAGGAGGTGGACAGTGATAGTGTAAAACAAGGCAGCAGCCCTGAGCATATGGCTCTGGCAGAATCAAGAAAAGAGGAAAGTTTAAAACTGGGAGACCCTAGAAAATAAGATGGCACAAAATGCCAAACAGGAAAAATAAATGAGATCTGAACCCAAAAAAGTGTAATTCACTGCTATCCAATAAGAATAAAGTGAATCTGGAGTGAATTCACTGCTGTATTTACCTCTAAAAGAGGAAAGAAGGGGCTAAGAGTCCTGGAGATACAAGACTGATAGTCAGGGAGTTGCAAGAGGTCATCTCTAGTACTCCCCAGCGATAATGGGCCAATGCCCAAATGCAGAGAGGAAAAACAAGGGTATACCAACCAAAAAGTCTAATATCATAGGAGAATGATAAGACAACTGTCCACAAAGGTGTACCCTGTGTGGAAGCCAGTGTATTAATCCGGGAAAGCTGTTTTGCACCCCCCCCCCCAAAAAAAACGCACAAAGATACACCACTACAAACTTTTGGTACCACTTTACTGGTGTTTATTTACAAACAAAGGGGAGAAAGCTGAGCAAACAGGAGCTGGGCTGCTCCTGACACCTTATCAGACTTGTTCTTTCCTTCCCACTCCCTAAGATCTACCAACTCACGAACCCTGGTGGTCCCAACCCGCTTCACCCTTATTGGCCAATTGGGTTATTCTTATCGCCTCCCAAAAATCTGGAATTCACTTCCCCCTCAAATTCACTACTCCTCCACTTGCTACTCCATTAACTCTGCCCTCAAGAACTTCCTTGCCCCTTCCTGTGCCTGCCATGACCCTCCCTAATCCCCCCCATCTCCCCTAAGCCCATTTTACCACATGCCTACTCCACACCACTCCTATTACCCTCTGATCATGTTCCTCGTCTCCTACTCTCTCTCCTCCTAAAGTGTTCCTCCCCTTTCTTTCTCTACCCTTAATCTATCTCCCTCCTGTGAGCTCAATCACTGTCTTGTGCAGGCAGGATCCATAGAGCATGGTGGGCAACAACTCTACCCCCTTTCCCTATTTCCCCCTCTGGGCTGGACTCCAAACTGCTGTTCCTATCTGCCCCAGCCATCTCCTCCCCTTTTGCATCCCTTCTAAATCTCTCCTTCTCCCTTGCCTCCGTCCCTGCAGAATGGAAACACGTAACTGTTATCCCACTTCCTAAAGGCAGCGACCCCACCACACCCAGCAATGATTGCCCCATCTCCTTCCTCCCTATTCTTGCTAAACTTCAAGAGCTGCTTGTCCTAGACCAGCTCTCCTCTTACCTAAACTCCTCCTCCTTCTTTACTCCTTACCAGTCTGGATTTACCTTACTCCAGCTCACTGATACTATCCTTACTAGTATGGACCAGGGCTACATCACCTCGGCTATTTTTGTCGACCTAGCTAAGGAGTTCGACATGGTCTTGCATCCTCTACTCCTGAACAAACTATCTTCTGCAGGACTCTCTACAGAGATCACCAGCTGGTTCCATTCCTACCTCATGGGTAGGATGCAGTCCATGCAGATTGGCACCTCTATCTCTCCACTTCCCATCTCAACTGGTGTCCCCAAAGGCTCCGTCCTTGGTCCCTTGTTGTGTCGAGAGACCACTCGTGAGGATCTGCCTCCGTTCTGCTGAGACGGTCCGCCAGATCGTACTGTACTCCTGGCAGGTAAACTGCCTGGATTAGAGCTTTGTTCTCCAGACACCATTCCCACACTCTCATTGCTTCCCTGCATAACGGGTAAGAGTATGCTCCGCCCTACTTGTTGATGTAGTACATCACTGCCTTGTTGTCCATTTGAAGAATGGTCTTGTGACAGAGTATGTCCTTCAAGGTCCTGACTGCATAAAGAACAGCTCTCATTTCCAGGATATTTATGTGAAGTTGGAGCGCGTCCTGACTCCATCGGCCCTGGGTGTGGAAATCCTGGCAGTGAGCTCCCCATCCTGGCAGGGACACATCCATGGTGATGGAGATCTGGAGATCTAGTGGGGCGAAGGGATAACCCTCCTGAAGGTTGCCCTTTTGAGACCACCAGGTGAGTGACCATTTCAGTGGTTCTGTCACCTTGATGTGAAAGGACTGAGGGTGTGTGGTTGGCGACCACTGAGTGCTGACCATCCATTGAGTAGTTCTCATGTGAAGACGAGCCAGAGGCACAGTGAAAACTGAAGATGCCATAAGACTCAGCATCCGCTGCATTGAGAGAGCTCAGACTGAGCTGTTTCCCTTGATGAAGCAGGCCATCTGGAGGATTTGGCTGCCCCTTCTGTCTTCCGGAAGGAAGGTTTTCATGCAGGAGGTGTACAGAAGGGCTCCTATGAAAAGAAGCTTCTGGGAGGGCTGTAGCTGCGACTTTTTCAGGTTTAGTAGAACTCCCATGGACGTGAGGAAGTTTGAGGCCGTAGCCATGGCCTGTAGAGTCTCTTGTCTGGAGGGGTTCGCGAGAAGCCAGCCGTCCAGATATGGAAACACTTGAATCCCGATCTTCCTCAGATGTGCTGCAAGGCACCGAGGACAGCCCAAAGGGCAGGACTCTAAATTGGTAGTGCTGACCCAGTGCCACAAACCTTAGGTACTTGTGGTGTTTTGGGTGTATGAGAATGTGTTGACAGGCATCCTGCATGTTGATAGGCATCCTGCATGTCCAGGGAGGCTAGCCACTTGTGTTGCTGAATCAGAGGTAAAAGAATAAAGAGAGATGATATCTTGAATTTTTCCTTGAAAAGGAACTTGTTTAACTTTCTGAGGTCGAGAATAGGGCGCATACCGCCTGTCTTCCTTGGAACTAGAAAGTAATGGGAGTAGAAAATACAGGTTACTCACCTGTAACAGGGGTTCTAGGAGTGCTATATGTTGTTCATCCACACTTACTGGCAGGTTCCTTGCCGCTTTAAATCTTGCCGGAAGGTCTTCAAGCTGGCTCCTTCCACCCACCCGGGTGGTAAAACTCTCGGTTCCGGCCCATGACACCAGATCTAGCCCGCTGTAAGCCAGGTCGCGCGTTGAAGCCGGGGAGGTCAGGTGGGTTGTGTGGATGAACAACATATACCACTCCTAGAACTCCTGTTAAAGGTGAGTAACCTGTATTTCTAGGGACGTGGATATGTTACTCAATCCACACTTACTGGCAGACTCCTAGCAGTTCTCTGGGAGAAGGGAGGCAAGGCGCGCACCCCCTACTTGGGAAGTAAGGACTGGAGAACTGAGGTCCCAAAACCAGCATCCCAGCGTGACTCAAGGTCGATGTGGTAGTGAGTAATGAAGGTGTGTGCTGACTTTCATGTAGCAGCCCTGCAGATTTCCTGGATAGGGACGTCCCTGGAAGCAGCCACCGATGCAGCGGTATGGCAAGTAGAATGAGCTCTTATCCCTTTGGGAGGCTACATGCCCGCTAACCTGTAGCAGAGATCTATGCAGGAGGTGACCCACCTGCCTATCGTCAGCTTGGCTGTAGGTCTGTCAGGTGCGGCTTCAGCGTAGGTGACAAACAGCTGGCGAACCTCTCCCCGAACTTCAGCTGTCTGCTCCTTGTAATAAGAGAGCGCTCTTCTAGGGTCCAAAGTATGGAACCTATATTCGGCCTCCGAGGTGTGATTGGGGTAGAACACCGGCAGAGTCAACACCTGATAAAGATGAAACTCCGACACCACCTTCGGAAGGAATTTCGAGTGGGGGCGCAGGACAACCTTGTCCCTGTGGAAGACCAGATAAGGAGACTCGATGGAAAGCGCCTGGAGCTCTCCCATCCTTCTGGCTGACATGATAGCCACCAAGAAGGAGGTCTTCCACGACAGGTGAGAAATATCACACCTGTGCATCGGTTCGAATGGCTTGCCCTTGAGCTTAGCCAGTACCAGCAGTAGATCCCACAGAGGTGGAGGTTCTCGCACTGGAGGGGATTTGTGATCAAGGCCTTTGAAAAAGCACCCGACCACCTTCTCCTGTGCCACCGACTGCTTCCCGGCCCGCGTCCGGTAAGCAGAGATAGCTATGCCAGGTGCACCTTAAGGTCGCATGGACCAAGCCCTAGCTGAGAAAGGACCACAGGTAGTCCAGAATGCTGGCCAAGGAACAGGAGGAAGGGTCCAACCCTTATCCTGACACCAAATGGAGAATCTCTTCCATCTGAAGGCATAGCATTTTCTGGTCGACTCCTTACGGGATGCCTCAACAACGTTGAGGACCTCATCGGAAAGACCCAAGGCCTGGAACTCTAGCCGCTCAGGAACCAGGTCGTCAAGTGCAGGGACTGAAGGTCCGGGTGGAGTATCTTCCCCTTGTTGACGGAGATCAGGTCCGGGTGGGCTGGAAGCCGCCTCGGGAGCCTGGAGCTGAGGCTGAGGAGATCTGGATACCAGAACTTGCGAGGATGGTCTGGGGCTACCAGAATCACCTGCGCCTTGTCCCTCGTCGCCTTGAGAAGCACCTTGTGGATCAAGGGAAATGGGGGAAAGGCGTAGAAGAGGCCCAGGGTCTACGGCCTCGAGAAGGCATCCCCCTGCAGCGAGCCCTGCTGAGGGGGGCGGGCATGAAACAGCCGCAGCTTCGCATTCTCCCTGGAGGCAAACAGGTCCACCTGAGGTGTGCCCCAGTGGGAGAATAGATCTTGTACTACCTCCGGCAGGAGAGACCACTCGTGAGATGCAGCGCCTATCCGGCTTAGGGCACTGGCCAGAGTGTTGGAGGCTCCTACCATATGGATGGCTAGGAGATCCGCTTCCAGTCTGCTCACGAGAGACCAAGTGCGGAGAGCTTCCTTGCACAGAGGCAAAGAGTGCATCCTGCCCTGGCGGTTTAGTTAGTACATAGTCATGGTGTTGTCCGTCTGGACCTGGACCACTTGACCCCGTACAAACGGAGCGAAGGCGGTGAGGGCTAGTCGGACCGCTCGAAGCTCCAGCAGGTTGATGTGACATCGAGACTCCTGAGGGGACCAGAGGCCGTGCGTTCTGAGCTCCCCAAGATGGGCACCCCAACCCATCAGAGAGGCGTCGGTCGTAAGAGTGACCGTCGGCTCTGGGCGGACAAACAGGATACCCTCCTGCAGATGAGCTGGAACGAGCCACCACTGGAGAGCATTCCACATCTCCTGGGTCACTACCACTGGCTGGTCCGGAGGACCGGAGCACTGTGACCACTGGCGGGCCAGCCCCCATTGTAGGGGGCACATGTGCCAATGGACCATGCTGGTGCAGGCCGCCATGAGGCCCAGGAAGTCCCAGGCAGGGCGCAATTGCCCAACCAGAAATTATTGGGCAAAGGAGGAAAGAACCTCGGCCCTGTCCACCAGGAGCCGTGTTCTGGCTGGAAGAAAGTCAAGCTCTGCCCCGATGAATTGAATCACCTGCATTGGCACAAGTTCCGATTTGGCCTCGTTGATGAGGAGGCCAATCTGAGAGCAGACCTGGAGGGCCAGATCCCTGCACCGCTCCAGCTCCAACCTGGAGGGGGGCTGCAATCAGCCAGTCGTCCAGGTAAGGGTACACCCAGACCCTTCGGCGCCGCAAGAATGCTGTCACCACTGCCATGCATTTGGTGAAGGCCCTGGGAGCTGGAGGGAGGTCGAAGAGCATGGCCCGGAACTTGTAAAGGGATCCCTCTTCTCTGAAGCGGAGGAATCGTTGGTGGGACGGACGGATTGGGACATGAAAGAACACGTCCTGGAGGTCCAGAGAACAGAACCACACGCTTCGTTCCAAGGATGGAATAATCTGAGCCAGAGTGACCATCCTGAAGGTCCGAGACCTTAGGAACCTGTTCAGGTCATGCAGGCCTAGAATGGGGCGCCAGCCCCCGTCCGTTTTGGGACCAGGAGGTACCTGGACACAAACCCTGGGTCTGATGGAGGATCCGCCACCTCCCTGATACCTCCTTCTGGAGGAGCAGGGCAATGTCGGCTCCGGACCCCGTAGCCCCCTATGGGGTGACGGCTCGATAGGGTGGGGACTGCTTGAATTCCAGAGGCAGACCCTTTCCTACCACTTCCAGCACCCAGCAGTCCGTGGTGATATCGGACCAGGTGGAAAGGAAGTGGCGGAGCCCTCCCACCACGGGGGGAACCTGGGGAGGAGTGACGAGGTTGAGGCGACACCCTCAACCCGTCACTGGGCAGGCTTGGAGGAAGGACCGTCCGAGGAGCCTCCTGGACCTTTCCCTCCAGGCTTCCTGCTGGAGGAAGCAGTAGGCTTGGCTTTGGGGTGCCAAGTGCGAGCCTGTTGGCCCTGATGCTGGTGTTGCTGGGCCGGTCATGCCGCAGGGGCTAAAGGAATCACCTCATCCAAGGAGCCCAAAAGGGCATGTGAAAAGTGTGCCATCAGAACGGCCGAGCTGGCCTGACGAAGGCCTAGGAAGGAAGCAGCACAGACTTTCCGCCCGGAGTAGTCCAGTTTCTTGGACTCCTTATTTGGTGGCTTGTCCACATCCCGAGTGTTCCCGGAACGCTGGAAAACGCTGTCGGTCACTAGCCCCTCCGCGGAGGGGTGCTCTGAGAAACCGGAGAGTGAATCAGTGTTAGCAGCATACTTTCGAGCCATCCTGGCAGAAGGTGCTGGACAAGAAGCTGGCCGCTGTCACAGCTCCAGGGCTGGGCCAACAATGGCTTCAGCCACCGGGAAGGCCTCCGTGGGGGAATCCGCTCGGTCCAGCATCTCCATGAGGGGATACATGGCCCATTTTGAAACGGGTTCGAGCTTCATCCCAGTGGACTCTGAGATGAGCCGAAGCATTCCAAGAAATGAGGATGGGCTCTCGTCCACCGACTGACCCCCGGTGGACTCCAGGTCAAGCGGCCTAGAGAACAAGGAGTCGTCGTCGTCAGACTCCTAGGAGTCTGCGAACAGCTGCCGAGTGCCTAAGCCACCCTTCACCTGCCGAGGTCGATCGGGAGTGAGTGTGACCGACAACCAATGGGGCAAGCCCTGACCCGACCGAGAATCCTTGGTCGGGGCCCCAGTTTTAGGTTGTGGAGGCGGGGGTTCCACCAATATAGGTGGCGCAGCTGGTTTCGGCTGAACAACCGGTGCTGGCTTCGGCTCCTCCGGTGATGGCCACATAATGGCCAGGGAAGGCGTCAGAGTCAGCTTATTCCCGGTCAAAAGGAGCTGCTGCCACATTAGATCCTCGTAGCGCCAACGCAATTTGCGCCGAAGCCTATCCTCTGAAGAGTACGAAGACTAGGATGAGCGGCGCCGCCGCTTTCCATGGTGCCGAGACCGAGACCGCCGATGTCGGCGGGATCGACTGGACCTGGAAGAGGTCCAAGACCGAGACCTTCGGTGTTTCCAAGGGTGGGTCTGAGAGGGGGCGGGGGGAACCCGCTCCTCCCTCTTTTCAGGGACCTTAACCGGGGACTCCGGCACAGGCAAGTCCTCGGTTTCCACCGGGGGGAACCGGTATAGGCTGGTTGTCAGCTTCTCCAGTCGACAGCCCATCCAACGGGTCGAGAAAAATCTCGATTGTGTCGACGGGTGTCTTGGCCGGCTGACCTGACGGGGACACCATGAAGCCAGCGGCCTTAGCCGCAACCTCGACCAAAGTCGAGTGTCAACTGTCCGGGGAAGGGGACCTCTCCCGCTCCCACGAACGTCGATGGTGGGACTTACCCTTAGAGTCCTTCTTTTTGGATCGAGAGGAATGTCCCGAAGGCCCCTCTCCCTTGGTGGAGAGGGACTGACAAAACTCCTTGAACGAAGCCGTGTAGGAGGAGCCCAAAGAAAGCAGGATAAATGCAGCGACCGATGAAGATGATGCTGCAGCCTGGGCCGCTTCCTCCTCGACGATGATCATTTGCTCGGGCTGTTCAGCCGCCCAACGGGCCTCCTTCGACTTGACCGGAGAATAACGTTTCTCGGGGCGCCCAAGTTGCAATCTGGCAGTGCGATCCTCTAAGACCGTGGCTGAAAAGGACTTGCACAAGTCGCAGGCCTGCGAATCATGTTCAAGCCCGAGGCAGTAAATGCACGTGGAGTGCGGATTGATCCGGGACATCTTCTACCAACAGGGGCACCGACGAAATCCGGGAGTCGATCTGGTCATCGCAGCCGCGAGGGAAGATGAAGACTGAAGTCTTGTAAACTTCAAAATTAGTTTCGGGTTAACCGAAGAGATTGGATCCAGGCCTAAAACGCAGAGCGCAAAGGAGGGAAATACAGGTTACTCACCTGTAACAGGAGTTCTAGGAATGGTATATGTTGTTCATCCACACTCATTGGCAGTATCCTTGCCGCTTTAAATCTTGCCGGAAGGTCTTCAAGCTTGCTCCTCCACCCACCGGGTGGTATAATCTCGGCTCGCCCCATGGCGCCAGATCTGGCCCGCTGGAAGCTCAGGTTGTGCGTCGAAGCCGAGGAGGTGGGTGGTCGTGGATGGAACAACATATACCATTCCTAGAACTCCTGTCCCAAATGAGTGGCACCTTATTCTAAGGACATGGATATGTTGTTCATCCACACTCATTGGCAGACTCCTAGCAGTTCTCCGGGAGGAGGAGGCAAACGCACACCCCATATACTTACTTGGGAAAGAGAGACTGGAGAACCGAGGCCCCAAAACCAGCATCCCGGCGTGACTCAAGGTCGATGTGGTAGTGGGTAATGAAGGTGTTTGCTGACTTCCAGGTAGCAGCCCTGCAGATTTCCTGGATAGGGACGTCCCTGGAAGCAGCCACCGTTGCAACAGTATGGCGGGTAGAATGAGCTCTTATCCCTCTGGAGGCTCCATGCCCGCCAACTTATGAGAGATCTATGCAGGAGGTTACCCACCTGCTTATCGTCGCTTGGCTGCAGGTCTGCCAGATCGGCTTCAGCGTAGGTGACAAACAGCTGGCGAACCTCTCCCGAATTTCAACCGTCGCTCCTTATAATAGCAGCGCCCTTCTAGGGTCCAGAGTATGGAGCCTATATTCGCCTCCGAGGTGTGATTGAGGTAGAACACGGCAGAGTCAACACCTGGTTAAGGTGAAACTCCGACACCACATGGAAGGAATTTGGGTGGAGGCGCAGGACAACCTGTCCCTGTGGAAGACCAGGTAAGGAGACTCGATGGAAGCGCCTGGAGCTCTCCCATCCTTCTGGCTGGCGTGATAGCCACCAAAAGGCGGTCTTCCACGACAGGTGAGAGAGCACACCTGTGCATAGGTTCGAATGGCTTGCCCAGGCTTTGCCAGTACCAGCAGTAGATCCCACGGAGGTGGGGGTTCCACACTGGAGGGAAATGTGATCAAGGCCTTTGAAAAAGCGCCAGACCACCTTCTCCTGCGCCACCGACTGCTTCCCGGCCCGCGCCCGGTAAGCAGAGATGGCTGCCAGGTGCACCCTTAGGGTCGTCGACCTAAGCCCTTGACTAGAAAGGGACCATAAATAGTCCAAGATGCTTGCCAAGGAACAGGAGGAAGGGTCCAAGCCCTTGCCCTGACACCAAATGGAAAACCTTTTCCATTTGAAGGCATAGCATTTTCTGGTCGACTCCTTACGGGACGCCTCAACTACATTGAGGACCTCGTCGGAAAGACCCAAGGCCTGGAACTCTGGCAGCTCAGGAACCAGGCCGTCAGGTGCAGGGATTGAAGGTCGGATGGAACACCTTCCCTGATTGACTGAGAGCAGGTCAGGCGAGCTGGAAGCTGCCGCTGAGTCCTGGAGCTGAGACTGAGGAGATCTGGGTACCAGAACTGGCGAGGCCAGTCTGGGGCTATCAGAATCACCTCGCCTTGTCCCTCCTCGCCTTGAGAAGCACCTTGTGGATCAAGGGAAATGGGGAAAGGCGTAAAAGAGGCCGGGGTCCATTGCCTAGAAGGCATCCCCTGCAGCGAG
This sequence comes from Neoceratodus forsteri, assembly GCA_016271365.2. Taxonomy (NCBI): domain Eukaryota; kingdom Metazoa; phylum Chordata; order Ceratodontiformes; family Ceratodontidae; genus Neoceratodus; species Neoceratodus forsteri. The sequence goes on from CM028133.1 coordinate 660,601,584, forward strand.
CCCTGCTGAGGCGGGGCATGGAACAGACTCAGCTTCGCGTTCTCCATGGAGGCAAACAGGTCCACCTGAGGTGTGCCCCAAAGGGAGAACAGATACTGTACTACCTCCGGCAGGAGAGACCACTCGTGGGATGCAGCCCCTATCCGGCTCAGGGCATCGGCCAGGGTGTTGGAGGCTCCTGCCACGTGAATGGCTGGGAGATCCGCCTCCAGGCTGCATACAGTGACCAAACTCGGAGAGCTTCCTTGCATAGAAGCATGGGCGCGTCCCGCCCTGGCGGTTCAGATAGTACATGGTCGTGGTATTGTCCGTCTGGACTCGGACCACTTGACCCCGGAGGAACGGAGCAAAGGCGGTGAGAGCTAGGCGGACCGCTCGGAGCTCCAGCAGGTTGATGTGGCATCGGGACTCCCGCGGGGACCAGAGGCCATGAGCCCGGTGTTCCCCCAGATGGGCACCCCAACCCATCAGAGAGGCATCGGTCGAGAGAGACCGCGGCCGGGCGGAGACGAGCAGGATGCCCTCTGCAAATGAACTGGAACGGTCCACCACTGGAGAGTTGCCACATCCCTGTGTCACCGACAAAGCTGGTCAAGGGATCGCGGCGTTGTGACCACTGGCTGGCCAGTCCCACTGAAGGACGCATGTTCCAGCGGGCCCAGCGGACCACGCTGGTGCAGGCCGCCATGAGACCCAGGAGGCGCAGGAAGTCCGGGCAGGCGAATTGCCCAACCAGAAATGATCGGGCAAAGGAGGAAAGAACCTCGGCCCTGTCCGCGGGGCAGCGTTCTGGCTCGAAGAGAGTCGAGCTGCGCCCGATGAATAGAATCACCTGCTTGACTCGGTTCCGACTTGGCCTCGTTGATAAGGAGGCCCAGTTGAGACAGACCTGGAGGCCAGATCTCTGGACCCTCCGCCTCCTCCTGGAGGAGCTGCTATCAGCCAGTCGTCCAGGTAAGGATACACCGGACCCCTCAGCGCCAGAGGAATGCTGTCACCACTGCCATGCATTTGGTGAAGACCCTGGGAGCTGGAGACAAGCCGAAGGGCATGGCTTGGAACTCAGAGGATCCCTCCGCTCGGAGCGAAGGAATCTCTGGTGAGGAGCCAGACGGATAGGGGCGTGAAAAACAGCGTCCTGCAAGTCCAGAAAGCAGAACCACGCCCGCGTTCCAAGGATGGTATTATCTGAGCCAGAGTGACCATCCTGAAGGTTCGAGACCTTAGGAACTTGTTTAAGTCGTGTGGAGTTAGGAATGGGCGCCAGCCCCGTCCGTTCGGAACCAGGAAGTACCTGGACACAAACCCTGGGTCTGAAGGAGGGTCCCCACCTCTCTTACCACCTCCTTCTGGAGGAGGCGATGTCGGCTCGGCGAGCCTCCAGTGAGCTGGGGATCCCGAAGCCCCGAGCGGCGGCTCTGAAGGGTGGTGCCTGCTCGAATTCGAGGCAGGCTCTTCCACCACCTCCAAGACCCACCTGTCCGTGGTAACAGCGGACCAGGCGAACGGAAGTGCGGGCCGTCCCCACGGGGGACCCAGGGGTTAGGTGACGGGGATGGGGGCGACACCCCTCAGCCCGTCACTGGGCAGGCTTGGAGGAGGGACCGGCCGAGGGACCTCCTGGGCCCTTTCCTCCCTGCCTCCTGTTAGAGGAAGCCGGCGGCTTGGGTTTGGGATGCCAAGGCCTAGCCTGCTGGCCCTGACGTTGCTGGGCCGGGCGCGCCGGGGGCACAGAAGGACGAAAGGGCTTAGGCTGTGGTTTGCGGCCTTTGTCCTTCTGAGCGGAAGAGACCGAGTCCAAGGTGGCATTGGACTTCTCGATCCTCTGCAGGTGACCTTCCACCCCAGGGCCGAAGAGGTCAGTCCCCAAAAAGGGAACATCCGCCAACTTGTGCTGGGTATCCGAAGTAAAGGTGGATATCCTCAGCCAAGCCACGACCGAGTAGCCACTGCGGCCGCCACGATCTGGCACATGAGTCCCCTATATCCAAAGCAGTCTGGAGCTGCTGTTTGGCCACTGCCCTGCCCTGGTCCCGCACCTGCTTAACCGTAGTCTGCAGATCAGGCGGGAAGATGAGGATGACCTCATCCAGGGGCCCAACAGGGCATGAGAAAAATGTGCCATGAGGAGGCCGAACTGGCCTGCGAAGGCCGAGGAGGACGCTAGCGTGACTTTTCGCCCGACATAGTCAATTTCTTGGACTCCTTGTCAGGAGGTTTGTCCACATCCTGGCGTTGCCCGGCAAGACATGTCGGTAGATCAACCCCTCAGCAGAGGGTGTTCAAAAAACCGACAAGGAACGGTAGGGACCGCATACTTCCTGGCCATCCTGGCCGGCGCAGGGCAGGAAGCAGGCGCTGCCAAAGTTCCAGTGCCGGACCCACTATGCCTCGGCCACGGAAGGCCTCCGTGCGGAGAATCCCTCGGTCCAGAATCTCCGTGAGGGATACCTGGCCCGCTTGGAAGCGGATCGAAGCTCCATCGGTAGACTCCGAGATGAGCGAAGCAGTCCTAGGAAGGACGACGGGCTATCGTCCATTGACTGACCTCCTGAAGACTCCAAGTCCAGTCGCTTGGAGAAGAAGGAGGAATCATCTTCGACTCGGAAGAGTCCTCGAAGAGCTGCTCTGGCCTGAGCCACCCTTCACCTGCCGAGGTCGGTCGGGAGTGAGGGTAACTGACAGCCGATGGAGGTAAACCCTTAGCCGACCGAGAATCCTTGGTCGGAGCCCCAGTGGTGGCTGTGGGCGGAGGTTCCACCGGAATCGGTGGAGCAGCTGGTTTTGGCCAAACAACCGGCCTGGGTATAGGCTCCTCGGACAAGTCGAGGGGTTGTGTCGGCCGTTCCGGTGACAGCCACTTAATGGCCGGGGAAGGCGCCGGAGTCGGCTTATTCCCGGCCAGGAGGAGCTGTTGCAACATAAGGTCCTCGTACCGTCGACGTAATTTACGCCGAAGCCTCCCCTCATCCGAGGAGGAGGACGAGGATGAGCGGCGACGCCGCTCACCGCGGTGCCGAGACCGAGACCGCCTATGACGGTGGGAACGGCTGGACCGCGAAGAGGTCCGAGACCGAGACCGAGAACCCGGAATTTCTGGGGTCGGTGCGGGGAGGTGTCGGCCGGAACCGGCACTCCCTTCGGCTCGGAAGGTCCATCCGAGGGCTCCGGAACCGGAGGCACAGGCGAGCCCACGGGATCCTCAACTCCTCCCGGGGGAACCGGGGAGAGGGGAATCTCGGCTGCTAAAGGCGACAGCCCGTCCAATGGGTCGAGAAAATCTCGACTTCATCGGTGGGAGTCTCGGTCAACTGACCTGGCGGGGACACCGTGAGGCCAGTGGCGGTCAAGCCGGGCGGGAATCGGGTCGACGCAACACGGCCCGGGAGAGGGACCTTCCCGCCCCAAGAGCCGACGGAGGGACTTACCCTGTCCTCTTGACCGAGAATAAGGTCCCAAGAGACGCAGGCTCTTCTCCTTTAGTGGAGAGGGACAGACAAAGCTCCTTAAAAGAAGCCGTGTAGGAAGAACCCAGAGAGGCGGGATAAATGCAGCGGCCGAGGAAGATACGCCCGTGCCGCCTCCTCTTGAGGCGACCATCCGCTCGAGCTGATCCCAAGCCCGCGCCAGGACACCGCCAACCCCGGCCTCCTGACTTCACCGAAGGAACGCTTCGGGACGGCCCAGCTGCAATCGGGCAGCACGGTCTTCGAGGACGTAGGGCCGAGAAAGATGAGCATAGGTCGCAAGCCCGCGGGTCGTGCTCAAGGCCCAGGGCAGTATACACACGCGGGAGTGAGGATCCGTCCGAGACATCTTCTGCCCGCATGGGCATCTCCGAAATCCGAGTCGATTTGTCCATCATGGCGAGGGGATAGAAGACTGAAGTCTTTTGCAAAATTTTATTTTAAACCGCAAACGGAGAAATAGGAACTCAGTCGAACGCAGAGCGCTATGAGGAACCTGAGCTTCCAAGCGGTAAGGAAGATCTGACGTCATGGGGCGGAGCCGAGAGTTATACCACCCGGGTGGGTGGGAGGAGCAAGCTTGAAGACCTTCCGGCAAGATTTAAAGCGGCAAGGATACTGCCAATGAGTGTGGATGAACAACATATCCATGTCCCTAGAACCTGAGCTTCCAAGCGGTAAGGAAGATCTGGAGTTATGGGGCGGAGCCGAGAGTTTTACCACCTAGGTGGGAGAAGCCAGCTTGAAGACCTTCCAGCAAGATTTAAAGTGGCAAGGGACCTGCCCGTAAGTGTGGATTGAACAAGATATCCAGTCCCTAGAACCTGTGTTCCACTGCTCTAGTGGAACTACCTCTACTGCCCTGTTGTTTAGAAGGCCTTGACTCTCGGAAGCAAGAAGGTCTGACTGAGAGATAGACAGCGTGGGCTGTCGCATGGGTGGATGATCTGGAGGGGTTTCTGACAGATTGAGAGAGTACCCCTCGCAGATTATCCTGAGTACCCATTTGTGTGATGTTATTGACTTCAACCGGTCATACAACTGAGTCAGACGCCCTCCTACTGCTGAGGAAGGGTCCCCCTTGGACAGCTGAGGTGGGACCTGGGCCGGAAACTCAGAGGGTGACACTGGGCACTCCGGGGCCCTGTGCCTTCTGCTGCGCTTTCTTTTGCAGCTGAGGAGGTTGGTTTCTGTTAAAGCCTCCTCTGCCTTTACCACGAAAGGACTGACGGTTATGAAAGAAAAAATTACTTACCATAGTAATCTTCTTTCTTCCCAATGATGCTCAGACATTCATAACTTTGTGCAGCCACCCTGATGGGTTGGACTGCCCGGAGAGATGGAACACATGCAAATGATGGAATTCTTTGCACGTGAGCATCTTTCAAATACTGCCTCTACCAACTGTAGTGTTCTAAACCATTCAGATTTGTAAGAAGCCTGGAAGTCAGGCAACATGGAAAAATCCGACATCTAATTAATAAACATTTTACTTAGGATTAGCCTAATAAAAACTTGCTACAAAAAACCTCCAAGGGAGGAACTATATCTATATATAATAATGATGTTCACCATACAGTGAGAAAAACTATTAAGAGAGACCGAAAACTCTGTTAAAATCTATCAAGCATAGAGAAAATGTATCCAGAAGGAATGGCTATGTGGCACTAACATGCTGAATGCAGAGGCTGAAGTTCTGTAAGGGGAGGATGGGACGGAGTTATGAATGTCTGAGCATCACTGGGAAGAAAGAAGATTACTATGGCAAGTAATTTTTTCTTCTAACCCCAGTAATGCTCAGACCAATCATAACTTTGTGCAGACTACCAAGCAGTACCCCCTGGTGGTGGTGGGCACAGAACTTATTTTGGAAACAGACTTTGCAGGACTGCTGTGCCAAATTTGGTGTCACTTCTGGACAAAATATCTAAATTATAACGCTTTGTAAAGGTGTGTACTGATTTCCAAGTAGCTGCTTTACAAATGTCCAACAATGGCACCTCCCTAGCAGCTACAATAGTGGCAGCTGTTCCTCTTGTTGAATGAGCCCTCAGCCCAGCTGGGGACTCTCTACCTGCTTTAGTGTAGCAGAATTGAATACACTGGACAATCCACCGAGAAATTGATCTTTTTGAGGCTGGTTTGGCCATTCCAACATCCCCATATGTAAGGAAAAGTTGTTTCATGTCTTGCCTATGGCCTTTAGTAGCTGTCATGTAGTAGCTGATAGCTCTTTTCACATCCAGGCTGTGAAGTCTTCTTTCACCAGAGCTGGAATGATCTGTGAAAAAGACAGGCAAAGTGATTGATTGGTTCAGACGGAAGTCTGAAACCACTTTGGGAAGGAATTGCCTGTTTGTTCTGAGGACTACTTTGTCCCTGTGGAAGGAAATGTAGTCCTGGTCAACACAGAGAGCCTGAAGCTCTCTGATTCTTCTTGCTGAAGTAACTGCTACCAGGAAAACTGTTTTCCAGGTAACATACTTTAAATGGGCTGTAGCCATGGGCTCAAAAGGAGCCCGCATCAACCTTGCTATACATACATTAAGATCCCAAGCGGGCACTGGTGCCCTGTGAGGGGGGTGCAAATGCATTAGGCCTTTGAAAAAATCTTTTGAAAATAGGATCTGATGCTACAGATACCTTTGTCCTAGCAGACAAGTATGCAGATACTGCTGCAAGGTGAACTCTTAAGGAACTGGGTTGCAGACCTTGTGAATGCAAGTGAGTTAGATAATCCAACACCACTGAGACCCCTGCATCATTTGGGGTGAAGTTTCTAGTAGAGCACCAGAAAGAGAATCTTTTCCACTTAGCAGAATAAGTTTTCTTAGTTGAAGGCTTCCTGTAACCTTTCAAGATGTTTAATACAGCTTCCGAAAGGTTCAAGCCTGCATACTCTAACTCCTCAACAGCCATGCTTTGAGGTGAACAGACTTGAGATTTGGGAACAGCAATGTTCCCTGACTGGAGGTTAGAAGATTGTGCCTGAGAGGCAAGCTTATTGACCTGCTCACTGCCATGGAGAGCAGAAGAGAGTACCATGGATGCCTGGGCCAATCTTGAGCTATCAATATCAGAGATGCTGAGAGGGATCTGAGTTTCAGCAGTACCCTGAAAACTAGAGGAAAAGGGGGGAATGCATAGGGAAACTTGCCCGACCAATCCAGTACCAAGGTGTCCAGAGGGATTGTGCCTTGGGCTGGTGGCCTGCAACAGTACTGAGGCAACGGGTGGTTCTGGTGGGATGCGAACAAGTCTATCTCTGGAGCGCCCCACCTGCTGAAAATTACCTGTACCACCTGCTTGTTCAATGTCCATTCGTGATGGGACTGACTGATTCGACTCAGTGTGTCTGCCAAGATATTGTTCTTTCCTGGCAGATGGATGGCTTGCAGGGACACCTTTAGAGAATATGCCAGAGCCCAAATTCTCATGGCTTCTGTGCATAGGGGACCTGATCTGGTGCCACCCTGCTTGTTTATGTAATACATAGTGGTGGTATTGTCTGTTCTGACCTGTACCACCTTGCCCATTACCAGTGTAGAGAAAACTTTTAGTGCCAGCCGCACTGCTCTGAGTTCCAGCAGACTTATATGCTGGAGGGACTCTGCTTCTGACCAGGTACCCTGAGTTGTGTGCTCCCCTAGATGGGCACCCCAGCCCAGCAGGGATGCATCTGTTGTGAGAACTAGTGAAGGATCCTCCTTCTGGAAGGGACTCCCTGTCTTAGGTTTGATTCCTTTTCCATCCACAAGAGCCTTGTAACAGGGGCCTTGTCACTGGAATGAGTTTGAAAGGGATCTTTCTGACTCCAATGAGTCCTGAGGTGAAACTGGATGCGTCTCATGTGGAACCTGGAACCCTGCACTGTGCCTGTGGATGCAGCCACATGACCCAAGAGCTGCAGAAAGTGCCTGGCTGTTTTTTGACCGTGCAATCTGAAGGAGTTTGCTATGGTCTGAAGACTTTGCACTCTGTCTAGTGGTAAAAAGGTCCTGGCCTGTAGGGTGCTGATCTCTGCCCCTATGAACTGTAAAGTCGGTGTAGGGGTGAAGACAGATTTTTTCTGGTTTACTATGAAACCCAGGGACTCCAAAAGATCCTGTGTGAGCCTTAGAGAGGTTGCGACCTGCTCTGGTGATTTGCCCACTACCAGCCAGACATCCAGGTATGGAAAGACAGTCACTCCCTGTCTTCGAAGAAATGCCACCACAGCTGCTAGGCATTTTGTAAACACCCTTGGTGCCGAGGAAAGGCCGAAGGGTAGGGTTGCAAACTGATAATGACCTGATAGGAGTCTGAATCTAAGATATTTTCTGTAAGATTCCTTTATGGGGATGTGGAAATAAACGTCCTGTAAGTCCAGAGATGCCAGCCAGTCCCCTTTTTGGATTGTTGGCAGAATCCGAGCCAAAGTGACCATTTTGAACTTTGGCTTGTTTAGGTGCTTGTTTAAAGTTCTGAGATCCAAAATTGGCTGCCACTCCCCATTTTTCTTTGTTGTTAGGAAGTATCTGGAGTAAAAACCTCTTCCTCTCAGGGTTGTAGGGACTTGTTCCACTGCTTTGAGCCGAAGCAGCTTCTGAACCTCTGCCTCTAGCAACGAAATTTGTGCTAGGGGTGGGAAAGTGGAAACCTGGGGTGTCTTCGAGGAAGAAATTTGAACTGCAAAGACAGACCCTTGCCCACTACCTCCAATACCCACTTGTCTGTGGTGATGGTTGACCAGAGGGGGAAGAAATGGGACAGTCTGCCTCCAACAGGTAGGGAGGAGGCGGCTTGCATCTCAGGGGTTCTGTTTAGGCTGGGGTTGAGGTTGTGGCTGAGCCCCTCGCCTACAGCCTCTTCTACCCCTACCCCTTGAGTAGCCCCGTGGGGGGTACTGCTGGTATTGGGGCATGGCAACTGGCTGGAAAAAGGGTCTTGATAAAAAGGAACGACCCCTAGCCCCCCTTCCATAGGGCCTAGTGGATGAGGAAGCTCTGTCTCTAGCAGAGTTACTTCTATAAGTAGCCTTATATTCATCCACTTTTTCATATAGGCCACTGTGGACTCCCCAAAAAAGGCATTTCCCTCTAATGGGAAATCCAGGGCCTTGACTGGGTATCCTGAGTGAGGTTTGTAGACTTAAGCCAAGCAAACCTCCTCTGAGCCACTGTATTAGCCATCCATCTGGCTGCAGTGTCATTCAGGTCAGCAGCCATCTGGAACTGGTACTTGGCCCGCCTCTAGCCCAAACCTGGCAGTTTCAGCCAGGTCATCTGACAAGGGTGGGGTGGACTTCATGGACATTGCCAGTACCGACTGCCACAGGGATTTCTGATACTGGGCAGCATAAGCTTGAAAAGTGGCCTGTCTCATGGCCAGCAAGGCTGATAAATAGCCCTTTTTGGCCATACTGTCCAATTTTCTGGAGTCTTTGTCCGGTGGGTGTGAGGACAGAGGGACTTTAGCCTTATCACAGGCAGCTTGCTGTATTACCCCTTGATGATCAGGGTGGGAAAAAAGGAAGTCGGCTCCCTCCCTGTCGAGCTGGCATTTTTTATCTATTCGCTTGTCAATAGGAGGAATAGAATTTGGGGTTTGGAGGAGCTTCATAGCATCTTTTCTGAAGAATTTGTACACTGGGAGGAGGGGGGGGCCTTTGTGGGTGTTAAATCCATCATATTGAGGTACTCAATCTCCTCCTCATCCTCAACCTGCTCTGTTGTGGCAATATCCAGAGCATCTGCCATTTTCCTTACAAAAGAAAAATGAGAGGAAAAAGCCTCAGACACACTGGGAGGAGAGCCAAATTCCTGCTCAGGGGAAACCTCTGGGAGAATAGGTTCGTCCTCCTCATAAAGCTCAACTTCTTCAAAATAGTGTTGCTCCGGATCAGGGGGCAACACAGTAGCAGCAACCTGGGGACCCTGGGAAGGGGCAGGAGGCTGAGGGATGATGCTCTGCAGAGCCTGAATAATTTTAAATGCCTGGGCTATGTCCTGAGTCGAAGGCATTACAGGCTGCTGCGCAGAAGTCCCTGGTTTAGCAGGAGAGGGTTCTGCATGTTTGAGCTTCTTTAATTTCTTTGAGGGAACTGGAGAGTCAGCCGGTTCTTTCCCTCTTTTTGCCTCTTTTTCGCCCGTATCAGGGGCAGGGGCAGAAGCACTGGTTAATTCAACCACAACAGACTGGGGTGTCCGCTGGTCAGAGCCTGAGGGACCCCTTGGAAACTTTTTATTAAGCCTTTCAAGGCGCTTCTCAACAGTTTTTTCTGGGAATGTTTTACATATATCACATTCCTGGTCCAAATGTTCAAAACCCAGACAAGCCACACATAAGGTGTGCTTGTCTGCCTTGGCAAACACATCTCCACACTTCAAACAGTTTTTAAAACCAGGCTCCCCGGTTCTCTTTTTAGGTTTCTCAGTCATGGTGAAAGATAAAGTGAAAAACCTCCAACCGCTAAATACCAAAGCTAATGCGGTAATTTAAACAGCTTTGCCCTTTTTTTTTTTTTGCGGTCGGTTCCTGAACCGATGGAACTGAGAAGGAGATGAAAAAATGAACCGGTTCAGCGGTTCTGTAACCAATAAAAAGCGGTTACAAATAAAATCTTTTAGGACCAAATTTTAGTGATAATGAACAGGTTCTTTAATCAGAGAACCGAAACTAAGTTAAAACTAACTCTGATCCCTCACGGTTATACCGAACCGCGAGGAACCGAGAAAACAACAATTTAAACAATAATAACTAACAATTAATAGAGGCAGTAAGAGAAAACTAAAAATACTTATTTTTTTATGACTTTTCTTTTTTCTTTCACGCGAAAGAGGGTGACAGAGACTCCGAGTGACCAGACTTTCAGGCGGAGAGAAAAATCTGAATGGTTTAGAACACTACAGTTGGTAGAGGCAGTATTTGAAAGATGCTCACGTGCAAAGAATTCCATCATTTGCATGTGTTCCATCTCTCCGGGCAGTCCAACCCATCAGGATGGCTGCACAAAGTTATGATTGGTCTGAGCATTACTGGGGTTAGAACTTACGCCTATTCCCACCCTTTTGAGGGGCTGCGGAAGTGGGTCTAGCCGTCTTGATGGCTGACCTAGTTTTCTGAGTGGCCTCCAGCGCCAGCTCTACCTGAGGTCCAACAGATACATACCGTCGAAAGGTAAGGCCATAACCTTTTGCTGGGCATCATTCGTGAAGCCCAAGGTGTGCAACCAAGAGTGGCGACGGCTGCAAATACCAGCCGCCGCCGCTCTAGTGGCAGTGCTGAAAGCATCCATGGCAGCTTCAAGCTGTTGATTACTGGACTCAATGCCTCTCGTAATGGTCTGTAGGAGCTCTGCATTAACCTCCGAATTGGGAAGAGCATCTACCATACCTTTGAGTGAATGCCAGAGTGTATACTCGTACAGTGAAAAATAACCCTGATAGCTAGCAATGCGCATGCCCAAAGCTGACGCAGCAAAGACTCACTTACCCAAAGTGTCGATCTTGCAAGATTCTTTGTTTACTGGATGTGCTGTAGCTTCCTGTGGAAAAACAGCCTTGTCATTCTCTGCCAGAACAACGATGGCAGAGGGGGATAGACACCAGGGCGCAGAGTCAACTACACCGGAGAGAGTACCGCATGACTTGGAAGTCCCAATCGCCCTACCCGCAGGTCCGAAACCGACAGGTCCAAAGGCCCCAGCGACGGACTAGCCGGTTCAGGCAGCCGGGACAACCTCTGCACCCACTGCTCCATACGAGCGGCCCAATGGTGAAACTGCTCACCGGAGGACCCCCACAATGGGCGGGGAGGGACTCCAGAGTGAAGGATGCTGGTCACCAGGGTCAGAAATCACAGGGGGACTCTGGAAGAGGCGGAGACTGGCCCCTGCCCCCAGCAACTGACGATCTATGTGCAAATGTACCAGGGGGCGACCTCGAGCAGTGCCACTTCTTTTTCGACCAGGAGGCCGAAGAAGAGCTCGAGGTAGAATAGTGCTGAGAATGGGGCTGCTTCTTTTTGTGCTTTCAGGGAGACTGCCCATTCCCCTCCACCCCCGAGCACCAGACCCGTTTGTAGTCGGACCCCCGTAGAGGGTGGCAGACCAGAACCAGCCTGGCTGACTGAACAGCTTTCATGTGAAGTCTCTCTACCGTCAACTGCCCCACTCATGGTCAACTCCGTCAATGGAGGGCCGAAGACTTCTTCTGATGAAATATACTAAAATTTAATCGGTACTTTATTTTCTCTAGAAAATAATAAAAAACTAATAAAACTGAAGCTGCTGTCGTATAGACAAAGAAGTTTGACTCCCGGCAGGCGAGCGATATTGTTCACTGAAGCACACGCGACGGTGGGAAAAGAGGAACTGAGACGGTTGGAGGGTCGACGCTGAGGTAGTCTATACAGGGCGAGCCTGACTCACAGTGCAGCTTCCTCACGGCCCTACCTTGGCGCCGGCCATCCTGAAAAATGTTGGCTCCTGCTGGGTCATAGCGCCTCCGGCGTGGTCCCATTAGTGTGAATGAGTGGTGGAGTCTTTACGTTCAGGAAGATCTCCAAGTAGCAGCAGCACAGATCTCTGCAGCTGAAACATTCCTAAAGAAGGCCACTGAAGCAGCCATAACTTTGGTTGAGTGGCCATAGGCAACACCAGGAAGTTCCTTCCCATACTTACTGTAACAAAAAATAATACAGTTAGCCAACCATTTGGACAGGCACTGTTTGGAGACAGGTACGCCCTCTTTCCCAGGGGTGAAGGACACAAACATTTGAGAGGACTTCCTGCAGTCCCTCGTACAATGAGTATAATAACCAAATAATTCTATGAACATCAAGGGTGTGGAGCAATACTTACCCTGGATTGGCATGCTCTGGATAATAAACAGGCAGGTGGATGGTTTCATTTAAGGTAAACTCAGATATCAGCTTAGGAAGAAACTTAGGGTTTGTACACAAAAACACCCTGTCTTTATGAAAAACCAAATAAGGTGGCTCACACATCAGAGCCTGAAGCTCGGAAATCCTTCGAGCAGAAGTAATAGCAACTATAAATAATGCTTTCCATGACAGAAAGCATAGCTCGCATGTCGCGGCAGGCTCAAAGGGAGCCAGAGTTAAATTTTTCTAATACAAAATTCAAGTCGCATGGAGGGACTGGATTGCAGATAGGAGGCTTCAGGTGAACAATTCCTCTCAAAAGGGTACAGGACACTTCAAGTTGTGCCACTGTACGGTCCTCAACAGGCACATCGAAGGCTGAAATGGATGACAGGTGCACCTTAATAGAGAAGTACGACAGGCCTGAGTCTGAAAGGGTCAGAAAGTACTCTAAGACCTGACTCACCAGACAGGTAAACAGGTCCAAGTGATAGGAGGTTGCCAACAGAGCAAAGCGTTTCTTCTTCATGCATTAAGTGGCCCTGGTGAAGGGTATCCTAGCGGCCACCTTAGGAGATACTCCAAATCTTGCAATGGCTATGTCTTCAGAAGCTAGACGTCAAGGTGAAGTGACTTGAGGTCCGGATCGACCAGAGTGCCCTGTTCCTGGAAGAGCAAGCCTGTGCACAGTGGCAGGAGCACTGGAGGTTCCATCGCCAGCTGTTGTAGTAAGGGAAACGAGACTTGACAAGGCTAGTAGGGGTCAATGAGGATCAAGGTGCCCCTTCCATCTGAAACTTGATCAGTACCCTCTGTATTAAAGGGAAGGGAGGAAAGACACAGAGGAACCTCCCTTTCCAAGAAAGGAACAGTGCATCTCGCCAGAAACCTCCGGGCCCTGGAACGAGTGAGCAAAAACTCAGCAGTTTTGCACTGAAGATGCAAAAAGGTGCAACTCTGGACGACCCCATCTGTTGAACATATGACCAAGATCAGCAGCTCCCACTCATGCATCTGAGACTGTGACCGGCTGATTCTGTCTGCCAGGACATTTTGGTCACCTGGAACTTGAACGGCTGACAGTTTCAGGCTATGTTCCATAGCCCAGTACCATACCATCATTGCTTCCCAGCACAGGGAGTAACAATGGGTTATATGTACAAAAGGCGGCCACCAATGGACAGGACCGGAGCCAAACAAGAGAGATACAAAAAAAAAAAAACACAGAACGGCTACCCGGTAATCGATAAAACATGCATCCAAAACTGGAGATATAATTAAAACAGCTTTAATCAGATAGCTGAAGCAAGCAGCACATAAAAAATCACAGACGTACGTTTCACGACCCAAAGACGCTTTTCAATGTGATATCAAGCTCAAACAGGATCCCACATTATATAGTCTAAAAAACAATTAACATCACAATCATTCAAATAATTAAAACAGTTAAAGCACATTAGGAGCAATCAAAAAGAAGCTCAACAAATCTAGGACAATAATTGTTTCACATTGCAGGAATACAAATTGATTAATCCACACAAAATGGCAAAACACATTTAAATGCAAAACAAAACACTGAGGAAAAGAAAAATGAAGAACCAAACAACATCACTTCATTTTAAATAACGATAATACTAAACATCGCATTTAGACCTTTTTCTTATGTACTGCTAATAAACACTGCCATTTACTTTCAACACGTAGGAGCTTGTTGTTCAAATCCCACCCCGACTTCCTAATGAAACTCTTTCAAGACCTTGGAATTTAAACAAATGTGTGTTGCCCTTCTGTACCACATGTAGAGCTAAAGTGTTTTGTTTTGCATGTAAATGTGTTTTGCCATTTTGTGTGGATTAATCAATTTGTATTCCTGCAATGTGGAACAATTATTGTCCTAGATTTGTTGAGCTTCTTTTTGATTGCTCCTAATGTGCTTTAACTGTTTTAATTATTTGAATGATTGTGATGTTAATTGTTTTTTAGACTATATAATGTGGGATCCTGTGTGAGCTTGATATCCCATTGAAAAGCGTCTTTGGGACGTGAAACGTGCGTCTGTGATTTTTTATGTGCTGCTTGCTTCAGCTATCTGATTAAAGCTGTTTTAATTATATCTCCAGTTTTGGATGCATGTTTTATCAATTACCGGGTAGCCGTTCTGTGTTTTTTTTTTTTTTTTTTGACTAACAATGGGTCCCTCCTTGCTTGCTGATGTAGTGGACTACACCAATATTGTCGGTCTGCACCAACAGATGTCTCAGGGACTGGTGAGTCTGAAAGGCTTGCAAAGCATACAGGATGGCTCCCATCTCTAGGTCACTGATGTGGAGACCGGTCTCCACTCTGGACCATGTCCCTTGTGTCTGGTAAGACCCCAGATAGGCTTCCCAACCCAGCCCCAAGGCTTATGTGGTGAGAATCTGCTCAGGGGAAGGAATGAGGAAGGGGACCCCTCTCAATAGGTTGCTGAGTTCCATGCACCAGAATAGCACCTTCTTGATCACTGAGGAGATCAAGACTAGTTGGTCGAGGTTGTCAGTGCGCTGATCCCACTGAACCCTCAGTGTCCACTGGGGGATTTTCATGCGCAGCCTGGCAAGGGGGACAGTGGCAATGGCTGTAGCCTTGAGGCCCAACAGCCTGAGGAAGGTTCTGGCGGTCACATATCTGTTGTGATACAGAAACCGGGCCTGAGCTATCAGGCAATCTGCCCTGTCCAGGGGTAGGAAGGCCATACCCTGGGCTGTGTCTAGTACTGCCCCAGTGTACTGAAGTTGCTGGCAAGAAGCGAGGACATACTTAGGCAGATTGACAGTGATCTCCAGGGCCTGGAACAAGTGTCTGGTATGTGACAGGGATTGAAGGAGGAGCTCTCTGGACTGTGCCCTGAGAAGCCAGTCATCCAGGTAAGGAAAGATACAGAGTCCCTCCCTCCCGACGGCTGCTGTCACCACCGCCAAGCATTTGGGAAAGATCCTGGGTGCCAAGGATAAGCCAAAGGGCAAAGCTCAGAACTGACAGTTCTCCCTGAAGCGCAATCTGAGATAATGCCTGTGTGTGAGTGTGTGTGTGTGTGGGGGATGAAGACCTTTGATATGAAGATAGGTGCCCTGCATATCAAGGAGCATATCCAATCTCCCTGGTACAGGAGGGGCAGCAGGCCCTGCAGTGTCACCATTCTGAACTTTTTGTACTGAATGAATTTAGGACCCTGAAGTCCAGAATGAGACACAAATCCCCTGTGCATCTGGGGACCATGAAGAAGTGGGAATAAAACCCTTTGCTTCTTTGAGTCTCTGAAACCGGCTCAATGGCCTGGTTGCACAGCAATGCCTGACTCTCCCCTTGAAGCACTGGGATGTGGTCGAGGCATTAAAAGGACTGTACTGAAGGGTTCTCGGGGGGGCCACTCCAGAAGTTTTAAACAGTGATCTAACTCTTATTAGCTGCAGGACCCGGGCGTCTGAGGTAATCTCCCGCCACATGTCGAGGTGGAGGGAGACCTGACCCCCTACCACCACCTCTTGCTGAGTGGGAGGAAGGGAATCAAGCAAGGAGTCATGCTGAAGAGGCCCCTATAGAAGGGGTCATACCACCACCTTGGGGAGCTTTTCCTGTGGTGGAGGTGGGGGCAGGCAGGGCAGTGACTGCTCTACGTTAACTAGAAGGTCTGGTGCCCTGCTTGGGCTTATGGGAAGCACAACAAAATGGCATCCTGTGACCACTCTTTGGCAGTGTGTGGTATATAGAATGGACTAATCGCAGTGTCCAGCCACAGGCCTGCAGATTCAAGAGTACGTCCTGCACATCTGCCCCGAAGAGTATGCACCCTCTAAAGGGGGCATTTAGAATGGACTGTTGTACATCCTAGGCAAGTCCCGACACCCTAAGCCATGAGTGGCACCCGAGGCAGATGCCAATGGTGGCAGCCCTGGAAAAGGTGTCAGCGGTGTCGTACGTGGACCGCAGAAGGTGCTTGCCCACATCTGACACCGACTTGAATGGCTTGGATAACAGCCTGTCTTTGTGGTTCCTCTGGAAGGGCTTGGGCCTATCTCCAGGGTTGATTCTGGAACATCAACATAAGGGCAATGTAACTGAGGATACGGATGGTAAGAGTGGCAGAAGCATACACCCATTTACCCATCAGGTCCAGCCTTCTGGACTCTTTGTCCGGGGGAAGTGAGCTAAGATGCTTACGCTGCTTAGATCTGTCATTAGCAGCATTTATTACCACAGAGTCAGATTTTGGTGGTTCAGCAAAGTAGGGCTTCCCCGCAGAGGCCTGGTATAGCTTATCTCCCTTTCTGGGCATGGCTGGGACCAAACTGGGCCTATACTACGCAGTCATGGTGACATCCTCAAAGGGCTCCATCAGAGGGAGGATGATGATGGGAGGGGAGTCTGGCAGTTCCAGATAATGGGTCAGACATCTCCAAGTGGGATCCTGCTCTTTAGCCTTGAACCTCACAGCTGCTTGAAGCTGCCTCATGATGCCAATAAAATAGGGGTCATGGGGGGGGCCGGGGCAAGTAGGTGCTCATGTCCTTGCCCCAAGAGGAGACAGCAGAGTGGGACTGAGTAGGGCTCGAAGCTCCATCTTCCTCATAGCCACCGTCACCCTCCTCATCTGGGGAGACGAGGTCGGGTCGTACTCATTCTCCTCCCTGTGATATGGCTAAATAAGGCCCTGTCCCATTTGTTACGAAGAAAGAGTTAAACGCAAGGATCCATTCTATCCTCTCCTTTTCTGTCTCCTGTCTGTCTGGTTGCGCAACCAAATGTTCTCATAAGACCTAGAAACTGATTATTCTGATGGTCTTGCGATTCTCTGCCTCTTGCTATCTCTTTACCTTCACTTACTGTTTCTGCCTTCCCTTGCATATCTACGGTTATAAAATATATGTGAATCTGTATGCGAAACTGGGATCCCTTGGTTTGAAAATGTATACAGTTAAACTGTTGAAATGATTGCAAAAAGCTATTGGGAACTCAAGGGGTTAACCTTGAGATGCAGCACAACGTTTTGCAGAACTGTCAACAGGAGGTCAGTTCTGGGAAACCATGTGCTATTCTAATGCACCTGCAAGGAAACTGACAAAGTTCTAATACATTTTATGAGAAACAGAATGTCTATTAATGAGCTGAGATTGCAGAAGTTAATTATTAGGCAAAGACTACTTATAAAAAGAGCAGCAATCTTTCACTGGGGACAGACAAACTTGGAATTAGAAATAGCCTTAGACAAAGCACTTTGTAAATAGTTATACTGAACAATTTTTTATTTTTTATTTTGCTGTTATTGATAATAAAATGCCACTTGCAAATTTTATAACTGCTCCTGGCCTTCCTATGTTTCCTGACCTGTGCCTCATCGACACTCCCCATGTAAAAAGACAGGTCCTGATGGCATAGAAGTGTGGGTCCGGAGAGTTTGCGGTGCTGTAGAGGGCCGAGGCGTGCGGGTAGGTCCTGTAGGGCCCAGCAGCGTCTGTCCGGGAGAGGGAGTCATGCGGGGCATGGACTCCCAGAAAGAAAACCACATGGCCTGCAGGCCAATGACAGACTGTATGGGAGCAGTGGGTGGCACTATTGGAGAAGGCTGGGGAACCAGCATCAGTAGCGGGGCCGGAAAGGGTGTCAGGGCTGGTTAATGCCCCGGAGTTGACCCTAAGGCCTGGGAGATCTGCCTGGAAAGACCTGGGGATGATGCCATGGCTGGAAGCGATGTCGAATGGGACCTGGATCCCCTGGCCACAGAAGAATAAGTTGAAGGTGGTGCCAGGGAACTGAGCTTAGTCACTGCTGATGCCGTACTAATCCTGGCTGTGACTGGGTTGGCAGAGCACCCTAACTGAGGGCCTGCAGAGAACAGAGGGTGGAATAGAAGGGGCTGGAAGGTCAGCTGGGCCAAGGAAAGGCCGATGCTAAAGAGCCCGCTTCTGTCAGGGTAAGACGGGTGGGGGGCACTGACACAGGTAGCCCTGTGTGAGATTAGGGTATGGGTGGCACAGGGGGCTGCTGCTGAAGCAGAGGACAACCACATTGCGGTTGCTGGCCAAAGCGGGGACTGCTAGTCGTTGGTGGGGGGGGGAGAGAGACTTGGCCTTGGTCTGGTCCTTGTCCCAGTGTTTGTGCTTTCTGACTGATTTTTCCTGGGCTTTAGAGGAAGAGGAGCCAATGCACAGGGCTGGGGAAGTTGGGGAGCACCTGTCTTGCAGCTCCTTCTCCATGCTGACCAACTTCTGCTCCAGCAGGAAGTTCTGAAGAGCCTTTTGGCAGCATCTCTGTGTGGCCTGGTTAAAGCTGCAGCAGATGTCACAGGCCTGTACATCGTGGTCTGGGCCTAAGCAGCAGACACAGGCATTGTGATTGTTGTCCTTGAGGATCTTCTTCCCACAGGGGCAAAGATGAAAAAGCTTCTTTGGGCCTCTGGATCCTGGTGTTTGTGCTTTCCTGAAGATTTGTCCCAGGCCTTGGAGGAGTGGGAGCCTGAGGATGGGGCTAGTGATGCGGAGGAGCTTCTCCCCTGGAACTCGTTTTCCATTCTGGCTATCTTCTGCATTAGGAGGAAAGACTGCAGGCCTTTCTGGTACCTTTGTCAGGTAGCTTGGTTAAATTTCAGGCAGATCCTGCAGGCCTTAATGTTGTGTGCCTCCTCCAAAACAGCGGACACAGACGTCGTGGTCATCGCTGGAGTAAATTTTTCCACCGCACTTGCAATAACAAAAGAGTTTAGCAGCATCTTTTGTTGACATATTCGATGATGGCAATCATTTTAAAAATTAAGTGATAATGTACTAGGGTGAGAAAACTTAGAAAATCCAGGATTCGCAGTCGACTACAGTGGTGGCGGCTCTGTGGACTCCAGTGGGAAAACAACTGAGGAGGATGCAGGGCCACCCAGGTTTATATGAAGAAGATGTCAGCATATGACGACGTTGTGGGCAGCCCCTAGTAGACTGCTAGCAAAAAAGTTTCCGTGTGGTCCTAGCACCTGGCAGCTATAGTTACACAGGTGTGGCCTACTGAAAGAGATATCCTCAAAGAAGATATCTGCATGCCCACGTAATACAGACATGTGACGATTTTCTGCCAGTGCTGCACACAGAATGTGAAACTGGGTTTCCGTTTCTCCATTGTTGATTGCTGTCATGAAGTTGGAGCTGAAGACGAACACAATTAAAGAAATAACATGATACAGATGAAGAATTCGCCTTAGAAAAGGGCTTCAATATAGATTCCCTCAGATGCTGCAGAGCTGCAAAGGAGACCTGTCCCTTCCAGTGGAAAGAAAGATCTGATGTCACAGGCAGAGCTGGAGGATATAATGCCCGGGTGGTGAGAGGAGCTTAGTTTGAAGACATCCAACACATCAGCCTGTTCCAGGAAACCTCCAAGTGTGGATAGTGAACTGTATCCATGACCTTAGAACTGTTACTTTTGGGAAACTGGACAGATTATCATAACGGAGGCCCAACAGAGAGAGCCTGTACCAACTGATTAGTCCAAAATCAACTCTTTGGCTAGTCAGGCATAATAAACGTGCGTGAGTGTGTGTGTGTGTGTGTGTGTGTGTGTGTGTGTGTTGGGGGGGAAGGGTAGGGGCTACCTGCAGGCTTATATATGAAAACAGCATCAGAATGAAACAAGACCCACTTCTAGTCTGCTACAGACAGGATGCACTATTTAACAGTCAGCAGAAACAGCCACCTTTACACTCATAATGTAAACAACCATTTTAGTTTCTTGGTACATAAACGGAAATTCTACTGTAATGACACATATCGATAGGGACTACAAACAGGTACGTACTACAAAGTTGTTACATCCCAAATTTCCCTGGCCCCTTAAAAATAATGTATTTAAAGGAAAATTACACCCTCAAACCTTGCAAATTTTATTTATTTCCATGTCAACAGACAACTGTTTTCGTGTAACTGTTAGGGATATACGTGATTGCTTTTGTTTATTTTCACTGTTTATACTAGTCCCTATAACTATCCTAAGGGGTTTCCATTTCCTGGCTGTTGAAATCTCATTGTCCCACAGAGCTGCATTAGCATATGTGAACAGGATATGTCAGCACCCCTGTCTGCTTAGAGTTCAGCAAAACAAGTTGCAACAAGGTGTGAAATACCACATTTACCTTTGCAAACTATCTGAGATGTAATGCAGGTATTTTCCCTTTAAACTGTATTCGTGTGTTTCCAGAAATTTTTTTCGTCAGAATAGTTGTACTTTCAGCATAAGAGAGAAATGGGTGCTGTGCCTTCGTTACCTCCCGCTTGGACTACTGCAACGCCCTGTACCTAGGGCTACCGGGGGTGGATATTCACCATTTGCAGCTGGTGCAGAATGTGGCGGCCAGGCTTTTGACTGGTACGTGAAGGACCAGTCATATAACGCCTGTCCTCCATGGACTGCACTGGCTGCCAATTCAATGGCGAATCACCTTCAAGGTTGGTTTGCTGACCTATAAGGCCCTACACGATCAGGGACCTACTTACCTGCAAGATCTTCTTTGTCCTTACTGTCCTTTCCGTAGGCTCCGATCCACTGATGAGGGATTGCTAGAGATTCCCAGGGTTCGTTTAAAGACATCGGGGCAAGATCATTTAGTTTTATGGCCCCAACCCTGTGGAATTCTCTACCTCATCAGGTGAGAGAATGCCTGACTGTCCAAAGCTTTAAGTCAGCCCTAAAGACTTATTTGTTTAACCTAGGATATCCGGATTTTTAAAATATATTTATGGATTGATTTTAGGAATTTAAGTTTTATGTATTGACCTGTTGTAAAAGCGCCTTGGTTTTGGAAAGGCGCTTTTTAAAAATAAACTATTCATTCATTCATTCATGTTCTCGTGTGCTAATGTAGCTCTCTTGGACAATGAGAACAACCATAAAATGGAAAACCCCTAAGACAGTTACAGGGGACTAGCATGAACAGTGAAAACAAACTAAAGCAACTTCAACAGCTACAGGAAAAGAGTTGTCTGTTGACATGAAAACACATAAAATGCACAAGATATGAGGGTGTAGTCTTCCTTTAATTAAACTTTTATTTCTGCATTACCGTAGCACTGGAATCTAGAGTATTTGTTCTTACTAGCGAATGGTCAGGTGTACCAACCTTTTAAAGATATGTGATTTGTGTTATACATGCATATACCGTATTCCAAGTATTTTCAATATTCTTGTATATGTCTCCATGGGAAAAAAGATTGTTTTTAAGGGTATGTTTGTTAATGCTAGTTAAACAAAAATAAATAAATGTATTTATTTATTTCAAAAGTTTTACTGGGAAAGACATACTGAGCAGGTAACAGCTATTTTTTTTATTTATTTAAAAGTTTCACCAGAAAATGTATACCGAACAACGAATGCTCGTTTCCAGGTGCATCCTGAGGGAGAGGGGAATGGGGATAAACAGTGATGCAAAAGCAAGGGACAGATACAAATAATAATAATGAATAAGCGATACAATCAGTAATAGGATGACAATTCAAATAACCGTTATTACAAACAAAAAGCAAAGTACTAGATACTACATTAATCAAACAACGAATTAGTAACATAGAGTACGTGCTAATCTGCATAACTAGCAGAGAGGCAAAACTATGGGTGGAAATTAAGCACATGTGCAGGAAGGAGAGTAATGGCCCTTCAGGAGGGAAGAGAGAACCCGAGGGGAGGCAGTATGGTGGATGGGTGGGAGAGGGAGTTCCATATTTTACAGAATCGGTGAGAGAATGCGGCCTGGCCTGCTGAGGTGGACCTGGGAGGGATGGTTAAAGCACGGTGGTCATGGTTTCTTGGAGAATGAGAGGAAGGGGGTTTGAGGGAGACAGATGAGGAGAGGTAAGGGATAAGAGAGTGAAACCAGAATTTAACAAGAAAGTTTGTACACTGGATAAGGCGTCTGTCCGCTAGGGAGAGAGACTGCTCTAGGGTGCAGTGATAGGTATGGGGAGGGCAGTCAAGAGTGAAACGGCAGAAGCAATGGAAAAGAGAGTCTAGCCTGGTGAGGGAGGACTTGGGAGCGGCACTGTAGACTACATCCCCATAGTCAAAATTAGGTAGGATCATCTTCTGGACAAGAGTGCAGCGGGCTGGTAGTGGAATACATTTACAATGTCTGTACAGGGCACCCAGTTTGGGGTGCAGTTTTTTGTGGATGGCATCTTTGTGTCAAGAGAAGGTGAGGTTCTGTTCAAGCCAGACCCCGAGCTACCTAAAGAAGTTGTTCTCTAGTAAAGTCTCATCTAGGGTGTGGAAAGTAGGGAAGGACTGGAGTTGAGAGAGTCTCTGCCTTGCGCCAAAGGTCATGGAGACTGTCTTCATGGCATTCAGGAAGAAAGAACAGTTACGCAAGAACTTACCGTAACAGTAGATCTTCGAGGGAATCTCAGTCATCAGGTTACATTGTAGGAACCTTCACTGTCGTAGAAGGGGAATCCACCCGGAAAATTTTCAGCAGTACAACTGGAGCCGCACACGCCGTTGATGTCAACCAACATCAGCAACCCTATATAGGCGCAGGTGGCCCTGCTCCCTCCTCAGTTCTTTCCCTCAGGAGATGAAGGGAACAAGGCTCATGATCTGGGGAACCGAGGAGGGACAGAGGAACCCAGCTCTCAATAAAAGATAGGACACAACAGCTAGCCAGGTCCTAGACGAGAGCCCCAAAAAGGGGGATGGTACAAGGGAAAATATACCTGATGACTGAAATCCCCTTAAAGATCTACTGTTATAGTAAGTTCTTATGTAACTGTTCTATCTTCTTCGGGGGGGTATCTCAGTCATCAGGTTACAACGTAGGAACGAGCATCAGGCAGTGACAAGTGCAGATATACAGTCTGGGAGGCTGGATCTTCATAAACTTAAAAGACAGGAGTTCGTATAATACAGCCCTGCCAAAACCTGCACGGGCTCTTGAGGCAATGTCCAGACTGTAATGCTTGGTAAAAGTGTGGACAGTACTCCAGGTGGCAGCTGCACAAATATCAGTGGCTGAGAGCCCTTTGAAACAAGCCACTGAGGTAGCCATGCCTCTGGTGCAATGAGCTTTGATAACACCAGGCAATTCTTTGCCGTACTTATTGTAGCAGAACACAATGCAATTTGCTAACCATTTAGATAAACATTGCTTAGAAACTGGAGCGCCCACTCTACCTGGGATGAAAGAAACAAACAGCTGCTTAGACTTCCTGGACTCTTTAGTCCAAAGCAGATAATACTTTTACAGTTCTGCGCACATCTGAAGTATTGAGCAGTGCTCCCCCTGGATTGGCACGCTCAGAAAAATAAACAGGAAGGTGTATAGACTGATTTAGTGTGAACTCAGAAACTACCTTAGGCAAAAACTTAAGATTTGTACACAAAGATACCCTGTCTTAGTGAAAAATCAAATAAGGCTCCTCGTACCAGAGGGCCTGAAGATCTGAAATTCTTCGGGCAGAAGTAATGGCAACTAAAAAGAGCACTTCCAAGAGAGAAAGCGCAAATCGCAAGTCGCGATTGGTTCAAAAGGAGACAGGGTCAACGTTTCCAAAATAATTTTTAAGTCCCAAGCTGGGACGGGGGGTATGGACTGTGGTTTTCATATGTAGGATGCCTTGAAGAAAGATACAGGAGATATCCAGATGAGCAATTATGCAGTCACCGACAGGCACATGAAAGGCAGAAATAGCTGAAAGGTGGACCAAGAGTGAGGAATACTGGAGGCCTGAGTCAGACAAAGAAATCAGGTAGTCCAGGATATGAGTCACCGGGCAGGTGAAAGGGTCCAGGGAGTGTTTGGCAGCCCAAATGGCAAACTGTTTCCACTTCATGGCATATGTGGCATGAGTGGAGGGCTTTCGTGCTGCCACCAGGACATCTGCCACCTTGTCAGAAACCCCAAACCTGGCGATGGCTACGTTCTCAGGAGCCAGGCATGCACATGAAGGGACTTGATGTTGGGGTGGACCAGAGTCCCCTGATCCTGGATCAGCAGGTTCCTGCAAAGAGGAAGAGGGACTGGAGGTTCCTCTGATAGCTGTTGAAGCAGAGGGAATCCTATCTGGTGAGTCCAGAATGGAGCCACCAGAATCATGCTGGCTCCTTCGATCTGTACCTTGATGAGCACCCTCTGGATCAGAGGAAACAGAGGAAATGCATACAGAAACCTCCTGCTCCAAGAGAGGGACAACATGTCTTGACAGAAAACTCCAGGCCCTAGATCTAGCGGCAGAAATTGGGCAGTTTTGTGTTGTGTGGGAATGCAAAAAGGTCCAACTCTGGACACCCCCATCTGTTGAACAGATCTACTACGGATGAAAGAAGTGCTCATTTGAGCATGCTGGACTGAGTCCCACTGGGACTGTTCACCAGGGTGTTTAAGACACCTAGCACATGGACTGCAGAGAATGTCAGTGTCAGGCTGTGTTCCAGTGCCCAATACCACACTCTCATGGCCTCCCTGCAAAAGGGGTACGAGTGACTCCTGCCCTGCTTGTTGACGTAGTAGACAACACTCAAGACTGCCTGCACCATCAGCTGGCCTGGAGCCAGATGTTCTTGAAACACCTTGTGACAGGGTTTAATAGGACCCTGTCCCAGTTGCTAAGGAGAGTTTGAATACAAAGATCTGTTCTGTTTTTTTTCTTTCCTGTCTCTTGTCTTTCTGGTTTAGGATTTGATCACCACGACAGTCTCGCAATTCTTTGCCTCTCAGTGTCTCTCAGTCTTCCATTGCTGTTTCTGTCTTTTCCTCCCTTGCATATCTGCCGGTATAAAAATATATGCAAATATGCAAATTATTAGATGAAAATGTAAAGTACAGGTACGTAAGAACTTACCATAACAGCAGATCTTCGAGAGATGCTATCGCAGTGGGTAATTACATATAGGACTGAAGCCGGCAGGCATCAGGACCTCACGGAAAAATTTCTAGCTAGCAGTCTCAGGCGAGGACCGCCCCACGCAGGGGCGCGGTATAAAGGGTCCCTCACGCCTTTCCCCAGTTCTTTCCGCCACGCCAAAAGAGGCCAGATGAGAGAGAAGCGAATATTTCCATCAATGGAAAAGGAGCTGAAAAAGCTTAGGGGGATGGAGGGCGGGAAGGTATTACCTACTGCAAGAGCCTCTCTCGAATATCTACTGTTATGGTAAGTTCTTACGTAACTGTACTGTCTCACTTCGAGAGGACTCTTGCAGTAGGTAATTACATATAGGACTGAGTCCCAAGCAGTCTGTAACAAGAAGAAGCAAACGGGAGGAGGAAAGCTACTCAAAGTAGATCCTCTAGCTGTGAAGGCCTCAAGAAAGGAGGCCTTGCAGAACAGCAAGCCCGAAGCCTGCTCTACGGTGAGAGGCAATATCCAAACTGTAATGTTTTGTAAAGGTATGGACAGAAGTCCAAGTGGCAGCAGCACAGATGTCTGCCATTGACACATTCTTGAAACAAGCCGCCAAGGCAGCTACTCCACTGGTGGAGTGGCCTCTCACTTGACCCAGAAGGGTCTTCTTGTACTTGTCATAACAGAAGGTGATGCAATGAGCTAACCATTTGGACAGGCATTGCTTAGAAACAGCAAAGCCTTCTCTTTTGTGGGCAAAAGAGACAAACAGTTGATCGGTCTTTCTGAGATCTTTTGTTCTGTTAGTGTAGTATCTCAGAATTCGGTGAACGTCCATAGTGTGTAATAGATACTCCTCTTGTTTGGAGTATTGCATAAAGAAAGCGAGTAACTCTATGGACTGGTTCAATGTAGATTCCGCTACCACCTTGGGGAGAAACTTAGGATTGGTGCGCAGAGCCACGCGTTCCTTGTGAAAAATCAAGTACGGGATTTTACACATCAGGGCCTGGAGCTCGGAAATCCTCCTAGCAGAGATAATGGCCACTAGGAAGAGCGTCTTCCATGAAAGGAACTTCATGTCTGTCGAGGCCGCCGGTTCAAAAGGAGGCAAAGTAAGTTTCTCAAGGACGAAGTTCAAATCCCAAGGAGGGGCGGGAACTCGGATAGGGGGTCTCAAGTGAAGAACCCCTCTGAGGAAAGTCTTGGAGACTTCCAGCTGAGCAAACGTCCTGTCTGCAAAAGGGACATGGTAGGCTGAAATGGCCGCCACGTGTACTTTCACGGACGAGTGACTAAGACCCAGACCAAAGAGATGGCGCAGGTACTCCAGCAGCCACCCAACAGAGCATGAGAAAGGGTCAAAATCTTTTGAAGCGGCCCAGATTGTGAACAGTTTCCATTTCATGGCATAGGTAGACCTAGTGGAGGGTTTCCTAGCCTCCACCAAAATCTCAGCCACTCGGGGTGAAACCCCAAATTGGGCTTGAGCTATGTCTGCAAGAGCCATGCATGCAGTTGAAGGGACTTGAGACCTGGATGGACCAGGGTCCCCTGATCCTGGGTCAGCAAAAGTCACGACAGAGGAAGAGGAAGTTCCTCCGAGTACTGTTGCAGAAGAGAGAACCAAACTTGCCTGGGCCAGAAAGGAGCAATCAGAATCATTCGTACTCCTTCTAAACCGAGTTTCTGCAAGACTCTCGGGATCAAAGGGATCGGGGGGAAGGTATAGACGAATCTGTCCTTCCAATCTAGAGATAGAGCATCTCTCCAAAAAATGCTGCACTCTGGAACAAGCGAGCAGAAGTCAGGAAGCTTTGCGTTTAGAGGTGAGGCGAACAGGTCCACCTGTGGCGTTCCCCAACACAGGAAGAGATCGTCTAGGACCCCCTGATCCAGTTCCCACTCTTGAGCTTGAGCAGATGAGCGACATAGTTTGTCTGTTAAGGTGCTCTCGACCCCCGGGATGTGAACTGCTGTGAGGTGAAGGTTGTGCTGTGCTGTGCTGCCCAATCCCAAACTCTCATTGCTTCCCTGCAAAAAAGGTAGGAACGAGTCCCTCCCTGTTTGTTGAAGTACCATACCACACACATACTGTCCATCTGGACGGCCACGTGGCCGGGAAGAAGATGCAGACATAGAGCCTGGAGAACATAAAGCACTGCCTGAAGCTCGAGCACATTGATATGAAGCGTTTTTTCGAGCTTGGACCAGGAGCCCTAGGTCCTGTGAGGTCCGAGATGGGCTCCCCAACCTTCCCCGAGGTATCTGTGGTCAGAGGGGAGGAGGAAGGCAGAAGGGAACACCCCGGAAAAGGTTCTCTCAAACCATCCACCACTGCAAGTCTCAAACCATGGGGGAGGAGACTAGGACAAGCTGGTCCAGGTCGTCCACCAACTGATCCCATTGAGACCGAAGCGTCCACTGAGATACCCTCATGTGGAGCCGAGCACGAGGGACTGTTGGGATAGCAGCCGCCATAAGCCCGAGGAGGCGAAGAACCGACCTCGCACTGACCCACCTGCGGCCGGACAACAGGCTTACCTGAGTCTGGAGTGTGGCCGCCCTGTCCGGTGGCAGGAAGGCCCAGCCCAGGGTCATGTCCAGGATCACCCCGATAAACTGGAGCCTCTGGGATGGGATCAAGTGAGACTTGGTATGGTTGATGGTAATACCCAGACAGGCAAAGACCTGCTGGGTAAGGGAGAGGAAGCGCAGGAGTTCCTCCCTGGACGAGGCCGCCAGGAGCCAATCGTCCAGGTACAGGAAAACCTGCACCCCCCAGGTATGCAGGTAGGCCACTACCACCGCAAGGCATTTGGTGAACACTCGGGGAGCCGAGGAAAGACCAAATGGGAGGACCTTGAACTGGTAGTGGTCCCCCTGGAAAGCAAAACGGAGGTATTTACGGTGAGAAGGGCGGATAGGCATGTGCAGGTAAGCATCCTGCATATCCAGAGCGTACAGCCACTGTCCCAACTGAAGGAGGGGCAGGAGGCTCTGCAGGGAGAGCATCCTGAGCCTCTTGTACTGCACGAAAAATTTCAGGGAACTGAGATTTAGAATCGGTCTTACATCTCCTGTCTTCTTCGGGACCAGGAAAAAATGTGAATAGTAACCCATTCCCTGTAGAGGAAGGGGGACGGGCTCTATCGCCTCATTCAGCAAAAGTGCTGAGATCTCTTCCTGGACCAGAAGAAGGTGTTCCCGAGAGTACGACGACCTTGGGGGAGGGTGACGAGGTGGTTTCTGTAGAAACTCTATTGAGTGTTTTTCTGCGATCAGCTGGAGCACCCATGAATCTGAAGTTATCCTCTCCCAGCCCGGGAGGTGGAGGGAAAACCTCCCTCCTACTGGTTCCTCTGGGAAGCCCGGAGGTTGTGGAAGAGGAAAGGAGTCAGGTGGTGTGGGGCAGCACCGCAGCTGAAGCATCTGCTGCTTTTTGGGCGGGGAGGGGCTTGGCAGCTGGAGGGCCTGGCGTTTGGTGGCCCGCTTTCCCTGGGTTTTGCCTTTGGCCGATTCGCTCAAGTAAAGTGACAGCTGCATTTATGGGGAAGGCACAGAGTCCACAGACTTTAGTACCGTACCCTTCTCCTGCAGATTGGTGATTACGTCCTTGACATCACCACCGAACAGCACCGGACCCCGGAAGGGCGCTTCCTGAATAGCGGATTGCACTTTCGGGACCAACCCTGACACACGGAGCCAAGCATGACGCTGTAAGCCTACGGAGAAAGCTGAGCTCCAACCAGCAGTGTCCACTGCATTGTAAGTCGCACGAAGCATGTGCTGACTGGCCGAACGTGCAGAGCAGACAAGATCAGCCACTTCCTGCTTGACTTGAGAGTCCGAAAGGGAGTCCAATTTGGATTCCACCTCACTAAGAACTGCCTTCTGGTAATCCCCCATGTGACCGAAATAATTCAGGGCCCTAATACCCAGAGTGGAAGAAGTGAAAATCTTGCCATACTGGTCCAGAAGACAGGATTCTTTGTCAGGTGGAGACGAGCTCAAATGCCTCAGGTTAGCTGGCCGACCGTGAGCGGCGCTAATCACGACCGAGTCAGCTCGAGGGTGACAGTCTAAAAAGTCAACACCCTCGGGAGCCTGATATAGCCTATTCAACTTCCAAGGAAATGGGGCTAGAGTCAACGGCTGTTTCCAAATAGTGGTAATAAGATTGACATGAGGCTCAATCCAGGGTGGCACCAAGGTGGGAGCTGTCACGGGCACATCCAGATGCGCAGCGAGTTTCTTATGCTGGGGATCCGGCTCCAAGGACTGCCACTTATGAACCTCCTGGATTTTATGTAGCAACTCCGTAAAGGAAGGATCCTTTGGAGGAGACTTCGGAGGAGTACTTGGCCTGGGCTTAGACGGAGAGCGTGGCTCGTCGTCCTGCTCGGAACAACCATCAGAGGCATCCGAGGAAGAAGGTGATGAAGAAGACTCCCTCTCCCAGTGAGGGGGAGGAAGAGACCCCTTGGGAAGCCCTCAGGGAAGTGTGTCCTCCCCCTCTCTGGACCCAGAGGGTTTAGCCCTGGTGTCCGGAGGTGGTGAGGGAGTTTGTCATCCAGGATGTACGGGAACCGGGACCGGGACCGTCGTCAGAAGATGACTCTCCACCTCTCTGGTGAGCTAAGCCTTGGCCTCAGCCCACCAGGAGGCCAGAGTCTCCTGCAAGTCCACCGGCGGCTGGGGGGGGGGGACGGTGGAGGAGGAGGAGGGGGAGACGGGTATGGATTATACCCGTAAGGTGCGTATCTGTAACCAGACGGCTGGAAGCCCGGCATCGGGTATTGAGGCGCCGGGTACTGTGGTGGCGGATAGATCGGCGCCAGGTACTGGGACGTCGGATACTGTGGCCCTGGGTAAGACGGCATTGGATACAACGGGGTCAGATACCCGGGAACCGGGGGGGGGGGGCTGCCGGAGCAGACGGCCCGGCTGGAGGCCCCACGGGCGGGTCTGGAGCAGAAGGCCCGGAGGGCACAGAGTTGAAGTGGTATCCGGGAGTGGGATGTCACCCGGAGTCGGCAATACCGGTGGTGGAACAAGCAGCCGAGGAGCCGGCGCCAGATCGGTCGGACCAGCAGGTGGATGGTCTGACAGGTGCGGAACAGGAACCTCAGCGTCACCCGGGGATGGGGGAGAAAAATCCTTGGGATCAGGCTGAGGAGACCCAGGGTTCCCGGAGGGCAGCGAAGGCTGTGGAGAGGCGGGGATGACCGACGTGGGAGGGTCCGGCGTCGACTCTTCCGCTGTGCGGACATCGCTAACTGCGGCTGACGCCTGACTTATCAGCAGGATCAGAGCGGGCACCGGAGGAGCCGCGTCCGACTTAACGGACTCTTCACCGGAGGCAGGCCGCAATGGAGGGTGGTCTGGTCGGGTGGAATAGGGCGCCGCCCGGGCGGGTCAGGCGACTTCACCGACCTTCTCCGCAGCGGGCGCCGGAGATGATAGTCCGCTTACTGGAGCCGCCACACCAGTAGGCCGCACTCAGGATGGCTTTACCAAGAGCGGAGGCCTCCAAAAGCCCAGAGGCGCCAGAAGGGCCCGAGCGTGAGCCAGGCGGGTGGGCGCCACCACCTTAGAAGCCTCTAAAGGCGGCCGTGCGATAGGCGTTCCCCGGAGGGCGTTACCTGCAACACGGCGACTCGAAGAAGATGCAGTGGATGAGGAGCCCTTGTCCGGTGCTTCTCCTTGTCTTTTTCTTTCAATGGCCTTCAGAAGTGGGCCTGCCAGAGCTTTTTCAACTCTTTTTCCATGGAGCTCATTTTTTTTCCAAATATGGGCCTCCAGGGACTGCTGCCACCATCTTGGTGGCGTTGAACAAGGCAATGCTGGCACTTCTCCACCAGATGGTTTGGGGCCCTGGGCAAAGAGGCACAGGGAATGGCGTCGCTTGTGCGGGAGTTAGGCCGCATGTCGAGTCGCACTTGTTCTTGTGCTCGAGGGTGTAGGAGACGACATACACCAACGAACACCTGACAACTGATCAAAAAAATCGAAGAATACTCGGTCAAAACTACAGACGATAGAGGCTGACGAGCGATGAACTTCACCGCAAGGCGCTGTCATGAGCTAACGGCGGGAAAGAACTGGAAGGCGGGAGTGAGGGACCGCCCCTTTATACTGACGTCTCCTGAAGCCGGTCACCTGACGTGGGGGCAGTCCCTCGCCAGAGACTGCTAGCTAGAAATTTTTCCGTGGGGTCCTGACGCCTGCTGGCTTCAGTCCTATATGTAATTACCTACTGCAAAAGCCCTCTCGAAGTAAGATCTGTTATTGCGATCCCTTTGTTTAGAAATGATATAGTGTTACTGTTGAAATGTATATAATTATAGTTTGAGATAATTGCAAAAAGCTATTGGGAACTCAAGGGGTTAACCTCAGAGCAGTTTTTAAAGCCCTTTTTTAGAAGCTGTGGAGAAGGGGCCTCAGTTCTGGGACACTGCGTTCTTGCTGCACCTGCCTGAAATTTACAAGAACATTTTAGAAAAAAAAAACAGGATGCTTGTTAAGGAAGGGGGTTGCAAGGACTTATGAGAGAGAGCTGCAGTGTTTGGAGAGACACACAGAAATTGAAGGAAAACTCAGCTGGATCTCATTTATTCTGCCTTTGTAAATAGTTATACTGAACAAGTTTATTTTTTTAAGTTATTGCTAGTACTAATAATCACTTTTTGCGAATTCTACAACTGCTCCTGTTTTTTTCTATGCTTCTTGACCTGTGCCTCGATGACATGCCTGCAGGGCATACAGCACCGCTCTCAGCTCCATGACACTGATATGCAGGGTGGCCTTCCACTGGGACCAGGAGCCTTGGGTTTGGAAGGGGCCCAGGTGTGCTCCCCAGCCTAGACCTGAAACATCCGTGGTTAGAATCTGACATGGGGAAGAAATCTGGAAGGGAACCCCTTGAAGAAAATTCAAGGGGTCCATCAAACACCGCAGCACCTTGCGAACTGGAGAGGAGACCAGGACTTGTTAGTCTAACTCCATTGCACTTTGAGGGTCCACTGAAGGGTGTGCATGTGAAGTCTGGTCAGTGCAACAGTAGGAACGGCTGCAGCCATTAGACCCAGTAGCCTGAGGTACAGTCTGGCAGGAAAGTGCGGTTACGTAAGAACTTACCGTAACAGTAGATCTTCGAGATGCACTCTTGCAGTAGGCAATTACTTGCAGGACTGCACCCCCAGGCGTCAGGACCACACGGAAACTTTTTTTTTTAAACTTCAATTTTATTGTGACAAAGTGGCATATGACATATACAATAACTTTAAATCTTTGCATGTTACATATCCGTTCCTCACCTTGTACATTTCTAGAATCTAAGAAAAACTACTACATAGAAAACAAAATAAATACCTAAAAGCTGTGGTCTACTGTAATTCATCTAGACAATTGATATTTTATACACGGACAGTCCAAAGAGAAAAGAGATAAAACAAGGAATATTTAGTCCTCTTATATCCTCCCCCATACACCCTCATTGTATTGCCAACCCCACCTCCATCAGCTCCCTAACACCCAGTTTATCCCTTTCCCACTTAAATTGGATTTCCCTACAACAGATTTATTTATATAATTATTTTACCTGTATATTCACAACATATATTTCCCATTTGGCCCATCGATTAATATGCTGTGCCTGTCTATGCTGTATGGCAAAGGTAATCCTTTCCATTACTTGTATTGAGGAAATTATAATGACCCATTCACCTACACTCGGAATCACTGTACTGAACCAGTGCCTCGTAAGGACCTTCAGCGCAGCAACTCTCAATATCTGCCATAAGTATCTAGCTTTTCTCCCCCACATGTGTATCGGTTCTACTCCCAGTATCAAGTGCTCTGCACCCAGCTCACCCACTCCTTCGAATAAATTCTGCAATTGGGCAGTCACTTCTAACCAGTATACTTTGATTTTGGGACACTGCCAGAATATGTGAGCATGGCCCACATCCCTCTCCCTGCATTCCCTCTAGCAGTGAGCAGGCTTATCCAGTTTAAAGTTAGCCTGAGCTTTTGGGACCAGGAAGTATCTAGTTCTGATTCTCCATAAGAATTCTCGCCATGTTGGGGAGGAGGTGGTACCCCACACTGATATCCATATCCTGTTCCAGTCTCCCATGCCAATTTCTATTCCCAGGCCTCCCTCCCACCTACTCCTTATCCGGGTTGTGCTATAAGCCTAATCCATAAAATAGTTAGCATACAGAAGGGTAATAGCCCCTCTGTTAGTGGGTGAGGACCATATTTTTTCGAATGGAGGTGGGGGAGAATCCAGTGTCTCCAGGGCCTTCTGACTATTCAACTTAGTATATACATAGTTTCTGATCTGGTAATATCTGAATCTATCGCCCGGAGTCAGTTTAAATCTGTCTACGGCTGTTTCAAACTAAATAGGGCCCCCCCAACTCAGTATTTGACACGGGGAGTAGAATCCCAACTCCGCCTGCCTCCAGAACCAAGGATCCATCGTAGCCGGGCCAAAGTATACATCCCAGGCCCACCAACCATACCTCCATAGGCACTGCGAGGTTACTCCCCTTGCAGTTCCATGCTTCCAACCCTCCAATGCATCTCCGACCCCCCTCGGTAGTAGGTTCCCAGCTGCTATCTACTGTTAAAGGGTATGACCTGCAAGGGAGGAGCCTTAACCAAGTCCATCATCCTCCAGTGGGAAGCAAGGCACGGACGATGCCAACTCAAAACTATTTTCATCTTTGAGGCTCTCCAATAACTAGGTACGTATGGGACCACCAATCCACCCATCCTCTTAGGTAGGTACATCACCTACCTTGCCACCCTTGGTCTTCCTGCCCCCCATACATAAGACATAAGTTGTTTCTGCCAACTCATTAGGGTCTGCGGAGATATTTACATGGGATACTCTGGAAAAGATATAGCATGCTGGGGAGAGCGTTCATCTTAGTGACCTGCACTCTAGCATGGAGCGGTAGCAGAAGGAGGGCCAGTTCGTGTAGTCCTTTGCTATGTCTTTTACTAGCACTGGGTAGTTGTCTCTAAATAAGGTGGCTGGGTGGGGATTTAGGTACACTCCGAGGTATTTTAATTTTTCCATATTCCACCTCATCAGGTATGCTCTTCTCCAAGGGCACAGAAAAAGAACATGTCAGAACCTCTGTTTTGGCCGAATTTAACATATATCCAGAGACATCCGTAAATTGTTGTATCTGCCTAAACACCTCCGGCAATGAGGTCACTGGTTTCCCCAGGAAAAGCAGAATGTCATCTGCAAATATGCCCAATTTATGCTTGTAACCACCAATATCTATAACCTGTATATTAGGGTTCAAACAGATGGCCTTGGCCAAAGGCTCTACAAAGAGAGCAAACAACATAGGCGATAAAGGGCAGCCCTGCCTTGTACCCCTTTCCAGAGGAAAACCCCCCCAATGTGACCATTAACCCTCACCCAGACCCTCAGGGCAGCATACAGCTCAGCCACCAAGCGACAGAACTCTGCTGGGAAGCCAAAACCCGCCAGGGACGCCTGTAAAAAGGGCCAAAGGACCTTATCAAAGGCCTTTTATGCATCCAAACTCATCACTAATGCAGGCTGGCCACTTCCCTCCAATTGTTCTAGTATATGAGCTGCCTGCTGGATGCTGTCCTGTGCCCGACGGCCAGGGACGAAGCCGGTCTGATCCATGTGTATGAGCTGAGGGATAATTTTTTCAAGGCATCTAGTTATAATGCCAGCTAAGATTTTATAGTCTGTATTTAGGATTGATATCGGCCTATAAGAGGCATAAAGCAGGGGTCCCTAAGGGCTTGGGCAACACAGCAATCACTGCGTGCATCCAAGATGGTGAAACAGCACCCCCCCCATCTAGGAGGGGGTTATAGGCTCTTGTCAAGATAAGCACCACCTGTTTCCGAAAGAGTTTATAGAATTCTGCTGGATACCCATCCATTTCCGGACATTTTCCAGTTATAATTACTGGGTTCCGTTTTTTTCAATACAAAAAGCCGTGTGTTAAATACCATAACACCTGAGTAGGTGTTACGGCATTCACGCGGCTTCTTCCAATCCTAAAGCACTAGAAAGAGAAAGTCAGTGCGAGCCTATACATACAAAAGCCCTCCAGACACAACACAGCTTGAGCCTCTCAATGTTCGTTTCTCCCTCAGTCACTCACCTCCTCAGTTGCGTTTCCTCTGTATTAAATCTTCTACCTTTTCGCTGCATTTCCTGACAAAAAAACAAATCCAAAGCTGCTCGACCACAGCCAGAGAGGTTTCCACAGCTCACTACCTGGCCAACACGATGAAATGGCTTCCAGTAACATGCAGGCTATGTTTGGGATCATCCGCATTTTCCATACCCCAGTAACAGTTAATATCCACAAATCAAACCAACACCCACAGAAACAACGAAGAATCCAAGTTATCAAGGACTCAGACAACTCTCACGAAGATATTCTTAACACAGCAAAGCCAACCACACAGCACTTTCAAACAACATGAAGTCTTGCTGTATTCTGACTATTGCAGTTAGGTGCTGCCATTCAACTGCCCCGGAGAACAAAGAGTTAAACTTTCCATGGCCAGCATGGAATGTTCACCGCGGGCTCGGATGAAGCCCCTGTCTGCTGTATTTAAACTCAACCATTAAGATTCTACTCCGCCCTCACTGAACAATCGCTCAGAATTTCTCCTTTGCTCGGTTCAAAAAGTCGGTTAAAGTGTTGTTTTAAGCTCGGTTTCTACCGATTTGCTGCTACTGTTCTGTCGGGTTTAAGTCTCTGTCTGTGGTACCGTGAGTACTAGATAGGTTTTTCTTATAGTTTCTGCGTGGAACTTGTAAATTGCGGATCGGTTCGGCTGAACCGATCAGTTTCAGATAAAAAGTTTGTGTATTTACTTAGAGTGTGGTAACCGGTCCATATCGGTTCTAAAAAAAAACAACAAATTTTATTACGTTTTTTTCCAAGACCCGTGACACGGTCAGGAACCGATATGGGAGTCTTGCCTGGCGGATTGCCGAAAAAAGGGTAAGTTTTGGTTAGGATTGGCCATGTCTGAGAAACCCAAGAAAAAAAACGGGCCCACTGGGTTTCAACACTGCAGTGTGTGTGGGGAGGTCTTTGCTAAGGCTGATCCCCACACCACCTGTGTTTATTGTCTGGGGTTTGACCACCTCGATTCAGACTGCCAAATTTGTAAGAATGTTCCCAAAGCTACCCTGGAAAAGAGATTAGGTAGACTGAGGGAAAGGGAGGCCGAGAAATCCGCTGACCCGGATGGCCAGCCCGGTTCGGCTCCGACCGAACCAGAAGGAGTGCCCTCTGACCAGGGCGATAGTTCTTTCGGCAAAAGGAGAGCTGATTCTGAGGAGTCGGTTCCGGTTAAAAGAAAAAGAAAAGATAAATCGTCCAGTTTGGACCCAGAAATTCATACTCCGACCGCCGATGAAATAGCCAAGGCGATAAGAATAGTGCAATCGCTTAATTCGGTTCCGACCGAACCAGCACCATCTGGCAGGGGCTCGGTTCGGTCGGTTCCCCTGGTTCTGGATTACACCGTGGAAGAATTTTATGAACTGGATGAGGAGGAGGGAGAGTATGAGGGTGATGATGGTGGTGATTATGAAAGTCTGGATGTGCCTATTGACCCGGACATCTCCCCAGACAGGCCATCAGGTGTTTCTCCTCCTAGGCTTTCTGAGTCCTCTTCTCACTTTATGTTTTACAAAAAAGTGGCTGAAACCCTCCAGCTTCCTATGTAAGAAGCAGTGGAGGATCAGGAGGAGCCTGATTTTGTTGAAATGATGGACATCCCAGAGTCCAGGAGACTGTCTATTCCCCTCCACAAATCCTTTGGGAAAAAGACACAAAATTCTTAAGACTCCTAATTCCATACCTCCTGTGGACAGACGAATGGACAAGAGGTATACTTTGTCAGGCTCAGACACGGAGTTCCTTTCTCAGCAATGCAGCCATGTTGGGGTGGTGCAGGCTGCTGCCTGTGATAAGGCAAATATCCCCTTGGCATCACACCCCCCCAGATAAGGACTCCAGGAGGATTGATGCCATGGCAAAGAAACAGTACATGGCAGCATCTATGGGACTCAGGCAGGCTAACTATATGGCCTACACAGCTAGATATCAGAAGTCTAGGTGGGACACTGTGCTGGCTCTGGCTAAACAGGCCCCTGACCAGCTTGCCAAGGAGCTGAAGCACGTGGCTACAGATGGCATTGAGGTATCAAAGGTGCAATTTCATGCTGCTGTGGACTCCAATGATGTTTCATCAAGAGTCATGGCAACATCTGTGGCTCTTCGGAGGATGGCTTGGCTCAGATGTACTAGCCTATCACAGGATACCCAAGCTAAGGCCATGGATTTCCCTGTTATTGGTAATTCTCTGTTTAGGGAGCAGACAGAGAACTACATGAAAAAGATGGACGAGTACAGGACCACTTACAGGAGTGCTCAGGCCAAAGAAAGGCAAGCCACTCCTCAAAGGCAGCAGTCCAGGGGCAGGGGCAGGCCTTTTTACCAAGCTCAGGCCTCCCTTCTTATTCTCAGAGGGGGTTCTTCAGAGGGAGAGGCAGACGGGGGATGAGCAGGCCTGCACCCACCCCTCAGCCTAAAGCCCTGCCAAGTAGACACCCTGATGGGTCTGCCCGGCCGATTCTCCAATACCAGTAGGGGGCAGGCTGGCTTACTTTGTCCAGGACTGGAAGTCTCTGACATCAGACAAGTGGGTCCTGGAAGTAGTAAGCCTGGGACTGGTTCTCAGCTTCAAAAAATTTCCAAAGATGAGAACCAGATCCTTTCCACCTGCAAATCCATCAGAGACTCTTGCCTTAGAGGCAAAGGTTTCTTCCCTCCTAGCTCTCAGAGCTATAGAGAGGGTTCCTACCCTACACAAGGGCAAAGGATTGTACTCCAGGTACTTCCTAACACCCAAAAAGACAGGAGAATGGTGGCCCATCCTGGATCCAAGATATCTGAACAAACACCTTTTAAAACCAAAGTTCAAAATGGTGACTCTGGGAATAATCCTTCCCTCTCTAAGGCCAGGGGACTGGCTAGCCTCCCTGGACCTCAAAGATGCCTTTTTTCACATTCCCATCAGGTGCTCCCATAGAAAGTACCTCAGGTTCGAGTTGCCCGCAGGCCACTATCAATTCAGAGCAATGCCCTTTGGCCTAACCTCAGCCCCAAGGGTTTTCACAAAGTGCCTGGCAGTAGTGGTTGCTTTTCTAAGGAGAAAAAAGATCTCCATCTTCCCATACTTGGACGACTGGCTCATAGTAGGTCAGTCTCCAGACCAAGTCAAGTCACACTTGCAAATAACTCAGCAAGTGCTCACTTCCCTAGGCTTCCTTTTCAACCTTCCAAAGTCAGTTCTCGAGCCAGTACAGCGCCTCACTGTCATAGGGGCGGAGCTGGAAACAATAAGGGCAAGAGCCTTCCTTCCCCTGGACATGGCAAGAATCCTTATGGAACTGGCCTCTTCTCTCACCCTACAGGTGTCTCGACCAGCAAGGCATTTCCTTCAGCTTCTGGGCCACATGGCAGCTTCCACAGCAGTGGTCCAGGAAGCAAGATTCCAGATGAGGGACATTCAGTTCCATTTAAAAGCCTTCTGGTCCCAAAGAAAGGATCCCCTTACCAAACTAGTCCCAGTGACTTGAACCCTGATCCAGGCCTTGCAATGGTGACAGGATCAGGACAATTTGAGACAAGGAGTTCCTTTTGTCACTCAGTCTCTTTCAGTGATACTCACCACAGATGCTTCCCTGCTGGGCTGGGGAGCCCATCTGGGAGATCTTACCACCCAAGGGCTGTGGTCACCTCAGAAATCTCTGCTTCACATCAATCTCTTGGAACTCAGAGCAGTGTTTCTGGCACTGCAAGCCTTTTCCACATCTGTACAGAACAAGGTGGTCCAGGTCAGAACAGACAACACCACCACCATGTGGTACATCAACAAGCAAGGAGGCACTCGGTCTACGGCCTTGTGCACAGAAGCAATGAAGTTGTGGTCCCTGGCCTATTCCCTGCAAACCTTTCTGACAGCAGTTCACCTCCCAGGGAAGGACAATGTCCTAGCAGATGCTCTGAGCAGGATATCCCAGGGCCATCACGAATAGATCCTAGATCCCCTAGTTTTGAAAGTGATTTTCTCGAGATGGGGCACTCCACAGATAGATCTTTTTGCAGCCCCAAACAATCACCAACTTCCTCTCTTTTGTTTCAGACCCCCAGTCTTGGGCTCAGTCCCCCTGGATGCTCTGATCCTGAATTGGGAAGGGACATTTCTGTGTGCTTTTCCCCCCTTCCCTCTCCTGTTCAAAGTGTTAGTTAAGATAAGGTCACAACCATGCAAAGTGATTCTGGTTGCTCCAGACTGGGCCAGACAGCCCTGGTACCCCCTGTTGCTGTCCTTAGCAGTCCACCTTCCCCTGTCTCTGCCCAGGAATTACAACATGTTGACATCCTCTCAGGGGAGGATTTGGTACCCGAACCTTCGGTCTCTCAATCTCAAGGAACGGCTCTTCAAGAGTTAGAGTTTGCTGACCTGCATCTTTCCCAAGGGGTTCTGGATATCCTTAAGGCTTCTTGAAATCCTTCCACCAGAAAGACTTACAATTCCAAATGGAAAAGGTTCACTATTTGGTATTCTAAGAAGAATATTTCTCCAGATTCTGCTGGGTTGCCTACGGTTCTGGACTACATGGTCCATCTCAATGGCCTAGACCTTAGGCCAGCTACACTTAAAGTGCATTTGGCAGCTGTTTCTGCTTTCCTGTCAGTAGGCAAGCCTTCTCCTCTGTCAGCCCATCATGTGTTTTGTAAATTCTTCAAGGGACAGCTGCACATCAATCCCCCCTTTAGGGATCCTGCTCCTGCTTGGGACCTTAATGTTTCATTCATATGCAACTCCCATCTGAGCCTTTGTCCTCTGCAGAGCTTAAGTACTTGACTTGGAAAACTGTGTTTTTGGTAGCCATTACTTCTGCCAGGCATATCAGTGAATTACAAGCCCTGTCAGTGGAACCTGATTTCATCTCTTTCCATAGAGATAAAGTGGTCCTCAGAACTAACAGGAAGTTTTTGCCTAAATTGGTTTCAGATTTCCACCTCAACTGCACCAAGGGTCACAGGTTTGAGTCCCTCCAGTTGTTCCTCACATATGGAGAGGTTGGTAAGGGCAAACCTGCCACTAAGAGATCTATTGCCAGGTGGATTGTTTCTTGTATACAATTCTGCTATGAAAAACTGGGTAGAACTCAGGCCTGAGGGCTCACTCTACAAGAAGTACAGCTGCTTCCCTGGCTGCTGCCAGGGATATTCCTATCTTAGAAATCTGTCAAGCAGCCACCTGGAAAACAGTCCATACATTCACCAAGCATTACTCTCTGGATATCCAGGCTAGGAGTGATGCTCGGTTTGGCACAGCAGTACTTCAGAGCCTGTTTCCAAAGTAGGTTCTGTCCCTCCTCCATGGAGGTACTGCTTGGTAGTCTGCATATGTCAGACTACAGCAAGACTTCATGTTGTTTGAAGAAAAAATTACTCACGTTAGTAATGTTGTTTCTTCTAATAGAGTCTTGCTGTATTCTGACCTCCCCCCCCGCCTCCCCTCTCAGAACCTAGTTTTTGGGATGTGAGTGGGCAGGAGCAGTGTTGGCACCCTAGGGGTATCCCT
This sequence comes from Neoceratodus forsteri, assembly GCA_016271365.2. Taxonomy (NCBI): domain Eukaryota; kingdom Metazoa; phylum Chordata; order Ceratodontiformes; family Ceratodontidae; genus Neoceratodus; species Neoceratodus forsteri. The sequence goes on from CM028133.1 coordinate 660,642,457, forward strand.
TTTTCACCTTCCTTTATTTTGGGTGAGTGTTGTGTTTTGGGATGTGTTTTATTTTTTGGGTTTCCTGACTTGAGTCTTTGCTTTGAAACCAAAAAACCCTTTTATATAAATATAGTTGCCAGTTGGCTAGTTTGAGTTTTACAGTTTCCACACAGAACTTCTAGTGAGTACTGCTCGTAAAGATCTGACAGTTGGAGTTTAAACAACAGCACACAGGGGCTTCAACCGAGCTCGCGGTGAACATTCCATGCTGGCCATGGAAAGTTTAACTCTGTTCTCCGGGGCAGTTGAAAGGCAGGACCTAACTGCATATGTCAGAATACAGCAAGACTCCATTAGAAGAAACAACATTACTAAGGTGAGTAATTTTTTCTTATTGCCTAAATATACAGGTTACTCACCTGTAACAGGAGTTCTAGGAATGGTATATGTTGTTCATCCACACTGTCTGGCAGGTTCCTTGCCGCTTTAAATCTTGCCGGAAGGTCTTCAAGCTGGCTCCTCCCACCCACCCGGGTGGTAAAACTCTCGGCTCCGCCCCATGACGCCAGATCTGGCCCGCTGGAAGCTCAGGTTGTGCGTCGAAGCCGGGGAGGTCGGGTGGGTCGTGTGGATGAACACATATACCATTCCTAGAACTCCTGTTACAGGTGAGTAACCTGTATTTCTAGGGACATGGATATGTTGTTCATCCACACTGTCTGGCAGACTCCTAGCAGTTCTCCGGGAGGAGGGAGGCAAGGCGCACACCCCCTACTTAGGAAATAGAGACTGGAGAACCGAGGCCCCAAAACCAGCATCCCGGCGTGACTCAAGGTCGATGTGGTAATGGGTAATAAAGGTGTGTGCTGACTTCCAGGTAGCAGCCCTGCAGATTTCCTGGATAGGGACGTCCCTGGAAGCAGCCACCGATGCAGCAGTATGACGGGTAGAATGAGCTCTTATCCCTCTGGGAGGCTCCATGCCCGCCAACTTATAGCAGAGATCTATGCAGGAGGTGACCCACCTGCCTATCGTCCGCTTGGCTGCAGGTCTGCCAGGTGCGGCTTCAGCGTAGGTGACAAACAGCTGGCGAACCTCTCCCTGAATTTCAGCCGTGCGCTCCTTATAATAAGCGAGCGCCCTTCTAGGGTCCAAAGTATGGAGCCTGTATTCGGCCTCCGAGGTGTGATTGGGGTAGAACACCGGCAGAGTCAACACCTGGTTAAGGTGAAACTCCGACACCACCTTCGGAAGGAATTTCGGGTGGGGGCGCAGGACAACCTTGTCCCTGTGGAAGACCAGGTAAGGAGACTCAATGCAGAGCGCCTGGAGTTCTCCCATCCTTCTGGCTGACGTGATAGCCACCAAGAAGGCAGCTTCCACCTACAGGTGAGAGAGTTCACACCTGTGCATTGGTTCGAATGGCTTGCCCATGAGCTTTGCAGTACCAGCAGTAAATCCCACGGAGGTGGAGGTTCTCGCACCGGAGGGGAAATGTGATCAAGGCCTTTGAAAAAGCGCCAGACCACCTTCTCCTGCGCCACTGACTGCTCCCCGGCCCGCGCCCGGTAAGCAGAGATGGCTGCCAGGTGCACCTTTAGGGTCGTCGACCTAAGCCCTTGACTAGAAAGGGACCATAAATAGTCCAAAATGCTTGCCAAAGAACAGGAGGAAGGGTCCAAGCCCTTGCCCTGACACCAAATGGAAAATCTCTTCCATTTGAAGGCATAGCATTTCCTGGTCGACTCCTTACGGGACGCCTCAACAACATTGAGGACCTCGTCAGAAAGACCCAAGGCCTGGAACTCTAGCCGCTCAGGAACCAGGCCGCCAGGTGCAGGGATTGAAGGTCCAGATGGAACACCTTTCCCTGATTGACTGAGAGCAGGTCCGGGCCAGCTGGAAGCTGCCTCGGGAACCTGGAGCTGAGGCTGAGGAGATCTGGGTACCAGAACTGGCGGGGCCAGTCTGGGGCTATCAGAATCACCTGCGCCTTGTCCCTCCTTGCCTTGAGAAGCACCTTGTGAATCAAGGGAAATGGGGGAAAGGCGTAAAAGAGGCCCGGGGTCCACAGCCTCGAGAAGGCATCCCCCTGCAGCGAGCCCTGCTGAGGGGGGCGGGCATGGAACAGCCTCAGCTTCGTTCTCCTGAGGCAAACAGGTCCACCTGAGGTGTGCCCCAGTGAAGAACAAATCTTGTACTACCTCCGAGGAGAGACCACTGTGGATGCAGCCCCTATCCGCCCAGGGCATCGGCCAGGGTGTTGGAGGCCTTGCCACATGAATGGCTAGCGATCCGCCCAGGCTGCGACGAAGTGACCAATGCGGAGAGCTTCCTGCATAGAAGCATGGAACGATCCCGCCCTGGCGGTTTAGGTAGTACATGGTAGTGGTATTGTCCGCCTGGACTCGGACCACTTGACCCCAGAGGAACGGGCAAAGGCGGTGAGAGCTAGGCGGACCGCCGAGCTCCAGCAGGTTGATGTGGCATCGACTCCGCTGGGACCAGAGGCCGCGCTCAGTGTTCCCCAGATGGGCACCCCAACACATCAGAGAGGCATCGGTCAATAGAGAGACCGTCGGCTCGGGGCGGACAAACGGGATACCCTCCTGCAGATGCGATGGAACGGTCCACCATTAGAGAGCGTTCCACATCTCCTGGGTCACCACCACAAGCTGGTCCAACGGATCGCAGCATTGTGACCACTGGCTGGCCAGTCCCCACTGAAGGGGGCGCATGCGCCAGCGTGCCCAACGGACCACGCTGGTGCAGGCCGCCATGAGACCCAGGAGACGCAGGAAGTCCCGGCAGGCGCGATTGCCCAACCAGAAATGATTGGGCAAAGGAGGTAAGAACCTCGGCCATGTCCGCCGGAGCCATGGTTTGCTCAAGAGAGTCGAGCTCTGCCCCAATAAACAGAATCACCTGCTTCGCTCGAGTTCCACTTGGCCTCGTTGATGAGAAGGCCGACTTGAGAGCAAACCTGGAGGGCCAGCTCTGGACCGCCTCCACCTCCTGTCTGGAGGGGCTGCTATCAGCCAATTGTCCAGGTAAGGGTACACCCGACCCTCGGCGCCAGAGGAAAGCTGTCACCACTGCAATGCATTTGGTGAAGACCCTGGGAGCTGGAGACAGGCCGAGGGCATGGCTCGGACTCGAAGAGGATCCCTCCGCCGAAAGCGAAGGAATCTCGCGACGGACGGATAGGGACTGGAAAGAACGCTGCCCTGTAGGTCCAGAGAGCAGAACCACATCACTGGTTCCAGAGATGGTATTATCTGCGCCAGAGTGACCATCCTGAAGGTTCGAGACCTTAGGAACTTGTTCCGCCGTAGGTTGAGAATGGGCGCCAGCCCCCGTCCGCTTTGGAACCAGGAAGTACCTGGACACAAACCGTCTGGGGGTCCACACCTCCTGATCACCTCCTTTGGAGGAGGAGAGATGTTGGCTCGATGAGCCGACAGTGAGCTGGCGACCCCGAGGCTCCCCGAGGTGCCATTTGCCTGAAGGGCGGGCCTGCTCAAATTCCAGAGGCAGGCCTTTTCCCACCACCTTCAGTACCCACCTGTCCATGGTAATACGACCAGGTGGAAAGGAAGTGTCTGAGCCGCCTTCACGGGGAACTAGGGTGAGGTGACGGGATGGGGCGACACCTCAGCCCGCCACTGAGCAGGCTTGGAGGAGGGACCGCCGGGGACCTCCTGGGCCTTTACCTTCCTGCTTCCTGTTGGAGGAAGCCAACGGCTTGGGTTTGGGATGCCAAGCTCTAGCCTGCTGGCCCTGACGTTGCTGGGCCGGGCGCTGCGTGGGCGCAGAAGGACGAAAGGGCTTAGGCTGTGGCTTGCGGCCTTTGTCCTTCTGAGCGGAAGAGACCGAGTCCAAGGTAGCATTGGACTTCTCGATCCTCTGCAGGTGACCTTCCACCCCAGGGCCGAAGAGGTCAGTCCCCAAAAAGGGAACATCCGCCAACTTGTGCTGGGTATCCGAAGTAAAGGTGGATATCCTCAGCCAAGCCCAACGACGCATGGCCACTGCGGCCGCCACAGACCTGGCACATGAGTCCCCAATGTCTAAAGCAGTCTGGAGCTGCTGTTTGGCCACTGCCCTGCCCTGGTCCCGCACCTGCCTGACCATAGTCTGCAGATCCGCGGGAAGATGAGGGACACTCATCCAGGGATCCCAACAGGGCATGAGAAAAATGTGCCATGAGGACGGCCGAACTGGCCTGACGAAGGCCAAGAGAGGACGCAGCATAGACTTTTCGCCCGGCATAATCCAATTTCTTGGATTCCTTGTTGGGAGGTTTGTCCACATCCCTGGCGTTCCCGGCGTGCCGGAAAACGCTGTCGGTAACCAACCCCGCAGCAGAGGGGTGTTCCAAAAAACCAGACAGGGAACCGGTAGGGAATGCATACTTCCTGGCCATCCTGGCCGAAGGCGCAGGGCAGGAAGCGAGGCGCTGCCAAAGTTCCAATGCCGGACCAACTATGGCCTCGGCCACCGGAAAGGCCTCCGTAGGGGAACTCCCTCGGTCCAGAATCTCCCTGAGGGGATACCTGGCCTGCTTAGAAACGGGTTCGAGCTTCATCCCGGTGGACTCCGAGATGAGCCGAAGCAATCCTAGGAAGGACGAAGGGCTATCGTCCACCGACTGTCCTCCTGAGGACTCCAAGTCCATTCGCTTGGAGAAAAGGGAGGAATCGTCCTCGGACTCGGAAGAGTCCTCAAAGAGCTGCCTCGGGCCTGAACCACCCTCCACCTGCCGAGGTCTATCGGGAGTGAGGGTGACAGACAGCCTATGGGGCAGTCCCCGTGCCGACCGAGAATTTTTGGTCGCAGCCCCAACTAACGGCTGTGGAGGCGGAGGTTCCACCAGAATCAGTGGGGCAGCTGGATTTGGCCGAACAACCGGCCTGGGAACAGGCTCCTCGGCTACAATGAGGGGTTGTTTCGGCCGCTCCGGTGACGGCCACTTAATGGCCGGGGAAGACGACGAGGTCGGCTTATTCCCGGTCAGAAGGAGCTGTTGCCACATGAGTTCCTCATACCTCAGACGCAACTTGCGCCGAAGCCTCCCCTCGTCCGAGGAGGAGGAAGAGGAAGAGTGGTGGCGCCGAGACCGAGACCGCCTATGACGGTGGGATCGGCCGGACCGCGAAGAAGTCCGAGACCGAGAACCTCGGCTAGGCCGAGGACGGTGCGGGGAGGTGTCGGGAATCGGCACTCCCCGTTCGACGTTTATTCACCGGCTGCCCGGAACCGGAGGCACAGACGAGCCAACGGATCCTCACCCCACCGGGAACTGGGAGAGGGATTCTCAGCTTCTCCAGCCGACAACCCATCTAACGGGTCGAGAAAAATCTCGACCGCGTCGACGGGAGTCTCGGTCAACTGGCCTGACGGGGACATCGTGAAGCCAGTGGCCGAAGCTGAGGGGTCGACCGAAGTCGACTGTCGACAACTAGGGGAAGGGGATCTTTCCCGCTCCCAAGAGCGTCGACGGTGAGACTTACTTTGTCTCTCTTTTTGGACCGAGAAAAGGTCCAGAAGAAGTTGACCCTCACCTTCGTCGAGAGGGTCAGACAAAGCTCCTTAAAAGAAGCCGAATACGAGGCACCGAGAGAGCGGGACAAATGCCGCGGCGAGGTAGAAGCGGCCCAGCCGCCTCTTCTTGGAGGCTATCATCTGTCGAGCTGATCCGACGAATACCGCCGGACACCGCCAACCGGGCCTCTTAGATTTTACTGGAGGAAATTTTTCTCGACACCCCAGCTGTAAACGGGCAGCACGGTTCGAGGACGAGGTCAAAAGAAGAGCACAGGTCGAAGCCCGCGGGTCGTGCTCAAGGCTCAAAGCAGTAGACGCACGTGGAGTGCGGATCCGTCCGAGGCATCTTCTGCCTGCAAGGGCATCTCCGAAACCGAGTCGATTGGTCCATCGCGAGCCATGAGGAAGAGAAGACCAAGTCTTTAGCAAAAACTTTTGATTTCAAAATTAGAAGAATTAGGAACCAGTCTTATACGCAGAGCGTTAAGGAGGGAACCTGAGCTTCCAAGTGGTAAGGAAGATCTGGCGTCATGGGGCGGAGCAGAGAGTTTTACCACCCGGGTGGGTGGGAGGAGCCAGCCTGAAGACCTCCCGGCAAGATTTAAAGCGGCAAGGAACCTGCCAGACAGTGTGGATGAACAACATATCCATGTCCCTAGAAATAACATTTTCTGTAGAATTGTACACTGCCACAGTAAACACTTTTACCACCATCCCTAAGTAATCTCTGTTTCAAGCCTTCTCTTTCCTCTGCAGTTCAAAATGCTACAGCACTTGAAAACAAATGTTGCAACATCAGAAAACCGCCACAAACATCTCAGTTATTTCTTATTAAACTTTCTTCTTTCAGTAATTTAATTAGATAAATTTACATGCTGAACTTTCCGTTTACTGTTTCAACCACAAAATAAACAACTTCATCAATACAAGGTAAGAGTCCACTTTCTTCTTTCGGTCACAAATCTCAAAACAAAGAAAAAACGGAACCCTTCAATTATATACAACACAATATGGGGTGCAGTGTGTTTAACTTGAATTTAACACACACCCTCGTTGTTGGATGGCTATCATAAACCCTCAGGCTTCACCCTCGGGGTTTATGTGCCATCCAACAACTCGGGTGTGTGTTAAATTCTCATAACACACTGTACCTCATACTTTATTCTATATTTAATGCGTGATATCTCACTTAAAATTTTGGATTCCTTAACTGGGGAAATTAACCTATTTGCTTCTTCTCTCTGAATCTTGGGTAATTTTAGGGTCTCCAGGAAGTGACCAATTTTCTCTGTATCGGGGGGGGGGATTCCCTCACTATACAGCTCTCTATAGTACTCTGCAAAAGCATCCACTATCTCTATAGTGTTGACCAACTGTTGCTTTGTAAGAGGATGAGCGAGTCTACCTATTGTGGCATTGGCCCTCCTCTGCTGGAGCCTGCTAGCTAGTAACCTAGTAGCTCGAGGTCCCCCCCTCGTAATACTTCTGTCTTAAGTACAGCAGGTTCTGTTCTACTCTATGGTCCAGTAACCCATTCAACTCTTTCCTAAGGGTCCGTAGGTCCCGTTTCTTAGAGATCTCGTAATTATCTTTCAACTGAGTTTCAAAATCTCTTATTTGAGCCAGCAATGTAATCTGTCTGGCATCCCTTTCTTTTTTGTGCTGGGCAGCTCGAGTTATACGCCTTCCCCTGACCACTGCTTTAATCGTATCACAGTATCGAAGGGGGCACCTCTCCTGTATCATTCAATTCTATTACTTCCTTAATCATCTCCTGTATCTGCTCCTGGGCTTGTTTCATCTGTATGATAGACATGTTAAGGTGCCAAACTGTGTTCTTTCTGACCTGTCTCATCTGGACTTTCATTAAGATGGGTGCATGGTCCGACAGGTAGATCTCCTTCACGTGCATTGCCTTGAGTTGTGCATTGTTTTCAGTAGATACAAAAAAATAGTCTATCCTAGAATGTATTGTATGTACAGCAGAGAAAAATGTATATTCTTTTTCTGAACCATGGATGTATCTCCAGGCATCGAGATACCCTAACCCTAACTCTGTCAGTAGTTTGCCTACCTTCAGTGCCACTCTCCGATCAGATCTAGGGGCTACAGATGATGAATCCAAATGGTCATTCAGGGCCAAATTTAAATCCCCTTCCACTATCAGGCCACCCTCTGCCCATTCTGCTATTTTCATGAATATTTTTGGATAGATTCGGTAGTCCGATCCTGGGGGAACATACACGAAGGCCACCATAACCATCTGACCTCCATATTTCCCCTTTAGGATAGCCACACAACTCTCCATGTCTGTCCATGAATCCTTAATCTCAAACACCACTCGGCGAGGTACCAGTATCGTTGTACTCCTGCGACGGCTCCTTTGTAAGTCGACGCTATGATGTGAGAAAACACAGATATATTTAATTTCTCGTGCTCAACACTGGTGAGGTGTGTTTCCTAGAGCATACAGAAATCAGCCCGTTTTCTTTACATAGGAGATAACCTTACTCCTTTTGACCAGATTTGAAAGGCCATTAACATTAAATGAGAGCAAGGAGGTGTGTACATTATCTACTGAAGCCATGTCTAACCAGGGAGTGGAGTTTCCCCATCGTTTTAAAAATCCTGCTGTACCCATAAATCTGGGAAGGATGGCTCCAACACATGTGGACTTTCTATTGGACACGCAGCTGTATCCAAGAAAAAAATGGTAACTTTAACTAACATGCAATGTAGCTTTAAACTTGCTGCCAAACACTTACAAAACCTTTAATAGTAAAATGCTAAATTGCTCCCAATGTAGAAGGTCAAGTACTGTGAGGCCTTTTATCCTTTTCCCTATTTCCTCCTCAATGAAGGGAGACAATGTTAGTTAGGGACAGGGACTAAGAGGTATCACGTCCCACCTAGTGAGACCCCCTTCCCGAGTCTACAGTTTAATAGTGGGGCTCAGAATCTAATTTTGCTGCCAACAAACCAGTGAGCCACCAAAGTTGTGTTCTTGTTTTCCCAGAATAGTATCTCTTTCCCACCCAACCCGCTTCAGCTATATGGGGAACGGCCCAACTGCAAGGGAGGAGGATTAGTGTGGAAACGAGGGTTTGAACTCCCCTCCCTCCATCCCATCACCACCCCCTCCCGCCGCCCGGCCCCCCAAAATAGGATCCGGCTCCAAGATCATGCCCCCGCCCCAGACTGCCTAGGGCAGACACCAGCCACTGAATGGAGATATTGCATAGGTTTCTCTGGCATGCTCCGCCTGCTTAGGAGTGAGTTTGATGTTCGCCCGCTTCGGTACTATCCCCTCTTTTCCCAGCAGTCTTCTTCAGCCCTCAGTCCCAACAATAATAAACTAATTTCTCGATATCAGTAATGATCTTAGTGGAGGTTACCCTTCATTATTAAATGAAAATTCTCCCCCCCCCCCCGATGTATCCAATTACAACTAGGCCTCTAGAGCCAACACTGCAATCCCACGGTCCAAATATTAAACAGTTCAGTTCGGGACGGGCGAGGCAAAGTTAGAATCACTTAGGTTTGTACATCGTTTGTGGGAGATGGAGGAACCATTCTGCAAGAGTCTGAGGCACTAAATCGAACGGTCTCTGTGGAGGGCCAAATGAATACTCACATGTCGATCAGACGAGCTGCAAATATTAATCATGCTTCCTTCTCCTTTCAGCGTTTGGCATCTACTGAAGTGAAGTCGCTCTCTGACACTCCCGGTAGCTTCTTGATAAGATCTCGGAGCACAGCAGACGTATGTGAGGCATACTGAAGGGTTGGTTGCTTGGCATGGCGAGTTGTTACCTTCTGTCACTCTTCCTCTTGTGCTGGGCCTGTTTTGGGGGGCTTAAGAGGTTGAAGCCTCTCTTCAATAAGGCCCCTCTGGTGTCCTGTGGCGTGTCATACATCTCCGCTTCTCCCTCCCAGTGGGCTCTTAAACGGGCTGGAAATGGCATCTGGAATTTTATCTGTTTTTCCCTCAATGCCTTGATGACCAGCCCATATTCAAGCCTCTGCTACTGGATAATCTTGGTCAAAGTAAAGACGAGAGTCCAGGTACTTACTTTATTTTTTTCTCAAGCTCTGTGGAGGATGTCCTCCTTCGTGCGGTAACTACTGAATTTTATATTGATTGACCGCGGTCTTGCTGAGGCCTCTTTTGGCTTTGGAATAAGCGCCCTATGTGCTCTTTCTATACGTAGCTTGTAGGTCGGGGGTGGGGGGGAGCTCCAGCACATCCTGGAGCAAATCTGTTATAAACTCTGCCATTACTCCAGTTTCTGCCCCCTCCTTGAGGCCGAAAATCCTCAAATTCTCCCGCCGGGAGCGACTTTCGATGTCTATACATTTCTGCTCCATTGCCAAAGCAAGGCAACATAGGACCTTAACTGTCTGGCCCAAATGCATCATGCCATCTTCTGTTTGGGAGATTCGATCCTCTGTTTCCTGCACACGTCTCTCAACTTGGCATAATTTTTGATTTAGCTGCTGGAACTCTGACTTATTCTCTGCACGCATCTCCTTCAATTCTTTTATTATTGTGTAGAATCTCCGACGTGATAATCTGTCGGCCTCCTCGTCTGTATCGTAGGAGTTAGCCACATCGATCAGCCGTGTTTGGCCTGTTAACCGTTCGGGCAAGCTTCCGAGGTATCCCATGCCATCTTTATCTCCTTTTGGTTGGTGCGACTTAGATCTGGAGCCTTTTCTTTCTGCATGCTTCCTCCTGACATTATGATTACAATTTTTATAAAATTTACTGTTTTGGGGAGGTTTTAAACACAGGTCAGGTTCAGAGCGCACTAACTAGTGTCTCGACTGATCTGTGGTGGAACCGGAAATCCACACAGAAACTTTTGCTAGCAGTGTCTGATGGGGGATTGCCCACCTTATGTCATGTGACTGACGGCAGCGTGACACTATATAGTGGGCGGTCCCCACGTCCGCCCTTTAGTTCTTCGGCCGGAGACCTCCAAGAGGCATGACTGAAGAATGGGAAGAGGCTTCTGGAGTCAAGAAAAGGCTCAAGGAAAAAGGAGCTACAGACTAAAAAAGGGGGAAGGAGGGAGGGAAAAGGTTACTTACTGCATGAGCATCTCTCGAAGATCTACTGTTATGGTAAGTTCTTATGTAACTGTACTATCTTACTTCAAGAGGGCTCTTGCGGTAGGTAATTACTTGTAGGACTGAGTCTCAACAAAAGAGTCCAAGGGACAGAAAAACAAGGGAGGCTGAACTGAAAAGGCTAATAATCAGCCAAAAACTTAGGACACGAGTCCATGGAGGACTGCCAGTTTGAAACCAGCCCTGCGCCTAGAGGCAACGTCCAAACTGTAGTGTTTAGTGAAAGTGTTGACTGAATTCCAAGTGGCAGCCGCACAAATCTTAGTGGTTGACACATCTCTGAAACAGGCTGTACAGGCAGCCATACCCCTGCTAGAATGTCCTTTAACCTGCCCCGGAAGGACTTTACCATACTTCTGGTAACAGAAACCGATGCAGTTAGCCAACCATTTGGAAAGGCACTGCTTGGAAACTGCTGCACCTTCTCTCTTTGGTGCGAAGGAAACAAAAAGTTGGTCCATTTTTTGGACATCTTTTGTCCTGTTAGTGTAACAACATAAAATTCTGTGAACATCTAATGTATGCAGAATTGCCTCCCCCTGATTTGTATGCTTAGGGTAGTATAAAGTACCAGCAGCTGAAGAGACTCATTCAAGGTAGTCTCTGAAACAACTTTTGGAAGAAACTTAGGATTAGTGCGCAGAGCCACCCGGTCTCTGTGAAAACTCAAAGCTCCTTACACATCACAGCCTGAAGTTCGGAAATCCTTCGAGCAGAAGTAACAGCAACAAAAAGGAGCACTTTTCGGGACAAAAAGCACATATCACATGCACTTGCCGGTTCAAAAGGAGGCAAAGTCAATTTCTCTAAAATAAAGTTAAGGTCCCACGGTGGAGCGGGGTTACGCACCAGAGGTTTCAGATGCAGAATTCCTTTTAGGAAGGTTTTAGAAACCTCCAGTCGAGCCAGAGTTTTGCCCTCCAGCAAAATGTGGTAGGCAGAAATGGCCATCAGATGCACCTTCAGTGAAGAGTAGCTTAAGCCCAGGTCAGAAAGATGAAGGAGATACTCCATGACCTGAGGAAAGGGACATGAAAAAGGGTCCCAATCCTTTGAGGTGGTCCAGATGCAGAAGCGCTTCCATTTCATGGCGTTATGTATTGTAGTTCTGGTAGAAGGCTTTCTGGCCTCTACCAAAACATGAGATACACTAGGGGAAACACCAAATCTGGAAGCAATTATGTCTTGAGGAGCCAGGCATGAAGGTGAAGGGACTTCAGACCTGGATGGACTAGCGTTCGCCCTTCCTGGGTCAGGAGATCGTGACAAAGCGGCAGAGGAACCGGAGGCTCCACTGCTAGCTGTTGAAGCAGTAAAAACCAAATCTGTAGAGGCCAAAAGGGAGTGATAAGAATCATTTGAGCTCCTTTTGTCTGAAGCTTGATCAGCACTCTCTGTAAAACTGGAAAGGGAGGGAAGGCGGACAGAAACCTCCTGGTTCAACAGAACAACAGTGCATCTTGCCAGAAAGCACCATACACGGGATCTAGCGAGCAAAACTTGGGAAGTTTTATTTTTGATGGGGCTGTGAACAGATCCACGTCTGGATGACCCCAGAGGGCGAAGATGTGATCTACTACCTCCTGCTTTAGCTCCCACTCGTGCGCTCTCACCCTGGTGTGGTTGAGACTGTCTGTGAGAATGTTCTGCACGCCTGGAACGTGAACTGCCAGAAGACAAATCTTGTGCAGGACAGCCCAATTCCAGACCAGCATCACTTCCCTGCATAGAGGATACGAGCGGGTGCTTCCCTGCTTGTTGATATACCACACTACGCACATGTTGTCCAACTGGACCAACAGCATATCCTGTTGAAGCGTGTGCTGAAAAGCCTGTAGACCATATAAAATTGCTCTCATTTCGAGCACATTTATGTGCAAGTGTAGTTCCGCAGGTGACCACAGGCCCTGGGTCCTGTGATTCCCGAGATGGACACCCCATCCCACCCACGACGTGTCCATGGTCAGAGTTTAAGAGTAAGGAGGGGGCCTGAAAAGGAACTCCTCAGGTCAGATTGTCAGAGTTCTGCTCCCACTACAGATCTCTCTGCATCTGGCCAGAGACTAGGACAAGTCGTCTGCCCTCTGATCCCACTGAGACCTGAAAGTCCACTATAAGATATGCATATGGAGCCTGGTCAAGGGGACCGTGGGGATAGATGCTACCATGAGGCCAAGAAGGCAGAGGACAGCTCTGGCCAAAGTGTGTCTGTTGGAAGCTACCAACTGGGCCTGCCTCTGCAGAGTCTCTGCTCTGCCCAGGGGGAGGAAGGCCATACCCTGGACCGTATCCAGAACCGCCCCATAAACTGCAGGTGCTGGGAAGGAACGAGCTGTGATTTGGGGTAACTGACAGTAATACCTAGATACTCGAAAAGGCACAGGGTAGCTGACAGAGATGCCTCCAACCCCTCCCTCGATGGGGCTGCAAGAAGCCAATCATCAAAGTACGGGAAGACGTAGTGCCCTTGTCTCCTCAGGATTCCTGCCACAACAGCGAGACATCTGCAAAAGACCCACTGTGCTGAAGACAGGCCAAAGAGGAGGGCTTTGAAGAAAAAATTACTCACCATAGTAGTGTTGTTTCTTCTAATGGAGTCTTGCTGTATTCAGACATAATGCAGTTAGCCCCAGCACTTGAACTGCCCCGGAGAGGAAAGAGTTAACTCTATGCAGAAGCATAGAACGTTGAGCTCGAGCTCGGTTTTCAAACTTCTGTCTCTGGTACTTCCCAGTGTAACCGTCAGAGTCTTACGAGCAAACTAACTAATATACTGTAGTATGGAAATTGTTCAAAATATAGCCAAAGGGCAAAAGATTTTTTTTTGGGCCCCAAAAGGCTCAAGTCGAGAACCCAAGAAGGAAAGGTAGTGACAATATTTAAGTAAAACACCAGAAAAATAATAACATCTACCCCACCAAAGAGGGAGGGTATGAGGTACACCCCTGAGGTGCAACACTGTACCTGCCAGCCCACTTCCCAAAAACAGGTTATGAGAGGGGAGGCGGGGGGAGGTCTGAATACAGCAAGACTCCATTAGAAGAAACAACATTACTATGGTGAGTAATTTTTTCTTCAAACAACATGAAGTCTTGCTGTATTCAGACATAATGCAGACTACCAAGCAGTTCCCTATGAAGGAGGGAATGCAGAACGTACTTTGGGAAGAGGCTCTGCAGTACTGCTGTACCAAACCTAGCATCACTCCTAGCCTGGATGGCCGGGGAGTAATGCTTGGTGAAAGTGCTGTTTTCCAGGTGGCTGCTTTACAGATCTCTAACAAAGGCATATCTCTGGCCGCAGCTAGAGAAGCAGCTGTACCCCTAGTCGAGTGAGCCCTCAGGCCTGAAGGGGACGTCCTACCCAACTTGTCGTAACAAAATTGTATACATGAAACAATCCACCTGGCAATAGTTCTCTTAGTGGCAGCCTTACCTTTCCCCACTTCACCATAAGTGAGAAACAATTGAAGACAGTCATTTCTATGTGCCTTAGTATGCTCAATGTAGTAGCTAAGGGCCCTCTTAACATCCAGACTGTGTAACCTTCTTTCACCTAAAGAAGAATGGGAAGTGAAAAACACAGGGGGAGAGATATAGACTGGTTCAGATGAAAATCTGATACCACTTTGGGCAAGAACCTCCTATTGGTTCTTAGGACCACTTTGTCCCTATGGAAGGAGATGAAGTCAGGTTCCATTGACAGAACCTGTAACTCACTAATCCGCCTGGCAGAAGTAATAGCTACCAGGAAAAAAGTTTTCCAGGTCAAGTACTTCAATTTGGCTGAAGCCAGAGGTTCAAAGGGTGGCTGCATTAGCTGAGCTATGCAGACATTAAGATCCCAAGGCGGAGTGGGCTCCCTAAAGGGAGGGTTAATGTGAACCAGACCTTTGAAAAACTTTCTGAAAACAGGATGAGATGCCAGGGAAGGGCCCTTCCCTGCTGAGAGGAATGCAGAGACAGCTGCTAGATGAACCTTCAGAGTGGCAGGCCCAAGGCCTAAACCACTGAGATGAACTAGATAGTCTAAGGTTGTCGAAATGTCTGCAGAATCAGGCAGGATGCCTTTCTGAGAGCACCAAATACTGAACCTTTTCCATTTGGAGCTGTAAGTTTTTCTAGTGGAAGGTTTCCTGGAGACCTTCAGAATATCTAGAACTCCCTGAGAAAGATGTAGAGCTGCATATTCTAACTCTTCAAGAGCCAGGCCTTGAGATTGAGAGACTGGAGATTGAGGTACCAGATCCGCCCCTGGGAGGAGGACAGGAGATTGTATGTCCTGGGCAGAGGCAGGGGACGTGACACTGACAAGGACACCAGTAGAGGATACCAAGGTTGTCTGGCCCAATCTGGAGCCACCAGTATCACTGTGCAGGGTTGAGTCCTGATCTTGATCAGAACTCTGAACAGCAGAGGGAAGGGAGGGAAGGCATAGAGAAACCTGCCCTTCCAGTCCAAAAAGAGAGCATGCTGGGGAACCGTCCCCAGGACTGGAGGTCTGCAACAAAACAGAGGAAGTTGATGATTGTCCAGTGCTGCAAAGAGATCTATCTCTGGAGTGCCCCACCTGGAGAAGATGACCTTCAGGTTGTGAGGATCCAGGGACCATTAGTGGTGTCCCTGTGAAATTCTGCTCAGAGCATCTGCTAGTACGTTGTCCTTCCCTGGAAGGTGAACTGCTACCAGAGAAGTCTGAAGAGAACAGGCCAGAGGCCACAGCTTCATGGCTTCTGTGCACAAGGCCGAGGACCGAGTGCCTCCCTGCTTGTTGATGTACCACATTGTGGTGGTGTTGTCCGTTCTGACTTGGACCACCTTACCCTTGACTGAATCCGAGAAACTCTGCAGGGCTAGGAAAACTGCCCTGAGTTCCAGGAGACTGATATGAAGGAGAGACTCCTGTGGAGACCAGAGCCCCTGAGCTGTCAGGGCTCCCAGGTGGGCTCCCCACCAGAGGAGAGAAGCATCCATAGTTAGAACTACTGGTGGGACTTGAGGGAAAAATGGAACCCCTTGTCTGAGGTTGTCCTGGTCCAGCCACCACTGGAGAGTCTGGACCAGAGTCTGAGTCACTGGAATCAGTTTAGTAAGTGACTCCTTCTTTTGAGACCAAAAAGACCTCAGATGAAACTGAATGTCCCTCATCTGGAACCTTGCTTCCTGCACCACTGCCGTGGAAGCTGCCATGTGGCCCAGGAGCTGGAGGAACTGTCTTGCTGGGCGGGAGACCTGAGGTCGAAAGGAGGAAGCGAGATCCACTAGAGCCTTTACCCCTGCCAGGGGAAGGAAGGCTTTTGCTTATACAGTGTCCAACTCTATGCCTATAAAGGTAAGAAGTTGAACTGGTTCGAGTAAAGACTTTGGAAGATTGAGAAGAAACCCCAGGGAGCTGAGTAGGTCCTGGGTAGTTTGAAGAGCTGACTTGACCTGTAAAGGGGGACTGACCCACTAAGAGCCAGTCGTCCAGATACGGGAAGATGGTGATACCCTGTCTTCTGAGGTAAGCCACCACTACTGCAAGGCACTTTGTGAACGCCCTTGGAGCTGATGTTAGGCCGAATGGCATGGGTCTGAATTGGTAATGGCCTAAAGGCAACTCGAACCTGAGGTATTTTCTGTGGGAGCACCTCATAGGAATATGGAAGTAGGCATCCTTGAGGACCAGAGATGCTAGCCAATCCCCTGGCCTTAGAGAGGGAAGGATTATTCCCAGAGTTACCATTTTGAATTTGGGGTTTGAAATGTGTTTGTTCAAATACCTTAGGTCTAGGATGGGTCGCCACTCCCCTCTGTTTTCTTGGGGGTAAGGAAGTACCTGGAATACAGTCCTTTTCCCTTGTGCTGAGTAGGAACTTTCTCTATAGCTCTGAGAGCTAGAAGAGAGGAAACCTCTGCCTCTCGGGCAAGGGTTTCTGAGACTGATGCAGGTGGAAAAGACTTGGCCCTCTTTTTTGGAAATTTTTTGAAGCTGAGGGCCAGTCCCAGGCTTACTACTTCCAGGACCCACTTGTCTGAGGTCACAGACTTCCAGGCCTGGAAGCAGTAAGCCAGCCTGCCTCCTACTGGAAATGGGGAGTTGACCAGGGCTGACACATCAGCATGTCCGCTTGGCAGGAGCCTTAGACTGAGAGGAGGAGGGAGCAGCCCTGCTCATCCCCCTCCTACCCCTCCCTCTGAAGAACCCCCTCTGTGGGAAGGGAGAGGAGGCCTGGGCTTGGTAAAAAGGCCTTTGAAAGGGCCTGCCCCTGCCCCTAGACTGCTGCTTGTGCGGAGTGGCCTGCCTTTCCTTGGCCTGTGCACTCCTGTACGTGGTCCTGTATTCATCCATTTTCTTCATGTAAGCCTCTGTCTGCTCCCCAAACAGAGAGTTACCTACTACAGGAAAATCCATGGCCTTAGTCTGGGTATCCTGTGAAAGGCTAGTACATCTGAGCCAAGCATGTCTTCTGAGAGACACAAATGTAGCCATGACTCTAGATGCCACATCACTGGAGTCCACAGCAGCATGAAATTGCATTTTGGATGCCTAAATTCCATCAGCAGCCACCATCTCCAGCTCCTTGGCTAGCTGGGGAGAGGCCTGTTTAGCCAGTTCAAGAACCGTATCCCATCTGGATTTCTGGTACCTGGCTGTGTAGGCCATATAAGTAGCCTGCCTGAGTCCCAAAGAGGATGCCAAATACTATTTTTTGGCCATGGCATCCACTTTCCTGGAGTCCTTATCCCGGGGGGGGGGGGTGAAGCCAAAGGAATGTTAGCCCTGTCATAGGCTGCAGCCTGCACTGACTATAAAGGAACTCTGCAGCTGAACCTGATAACGAATACCTCCTATCCATTCTCTTATCCACAGGAGGTATTGAATTAGGAGTTTGTAAAATTTTGTGTGTCTGTTTCCCCAAGGATTTATGAAGAGGGATAGAGAGCTTTTTGGACTCTGGGATGTCCATCATTTCCACAAAAATCAGGCTCTTCATCGTCCTCTGCGGCTTCAACCAAGGGAAGCTGCAGGGTTTGTGCCACCTTTTTGTAGAACAAAAAGTGTGAAGGGGACTCAGAGAGCCTGGGAGGAGACACCCCTGAGGGCCTGTCTAGGGAGATGTCCGGTTCAATGGGCACATCCAGACCCCCCCTCATAGTCATCATCATCGCCATCATCACTGGGATAGTCTTCGTCTCCCTCCCACTCCTCATAATAAGCATCTGGGTCATAATCCGGAGGAGATGGATCCGACCGAACTGACCGCCGAACCGGCGGTACCAGTTCAGACGGAACCGGTCTAACCGATTGGACAATACTAATCGCTTTGGCTATTTCGTCTGTGGTTGGAGAGTGGGACACAGGATCCAAAGCAGCAGACTTGAGCCTTTTCTGAGACGGAACCGACCCCTTGGGGTCAGCTCCCTTTTGCCCAAGGAGGTATCGCCTAGTTCGGCTGCAACTGAACTGGGCTGGTCATCCGGATCTACAGACTTCTCGACCTCCCTTTCCTTCAGCCTACTCAGTCTTTTATCTAGAGTTCATTTAGGAAAGTTTTTACAGATTTGGCAGTCTGACTTGAGGTGGTCAAACCCCAGACAATAAATACAGATGAGGTGTGGGTCAGCATTAGCAAAGGCCTCCCCACACTCAGTACAGTGCTGAAACCCAGTGGGACCGGTTTTCTTCTTGGGTTTCTCAGACATGGCCAACCTAACAAATTACCCTATTGCAGCTTTCAAGCCAGGTAATATAACAACCGATCGGTTACAAACTGTGTCATGGGCTTTTTAAAAGAACCAGCAAAAAGTTTGGTTCTTTTGAAACCGATTGGTACTGGAACACCACACTAATCCCAGAAAAAATTAAATTAAATTTAAAGTCGGTTCCAAACCGGACCGACTGGGAAGAAACCAAAGAAAAAGACAATTTCCACTTTTTCACCAAAATAAAACACAGCCATTACCTATCTACACACTACCTGTACCATAGACAGAGGCTGGAAATCCGAAAATAAAAAAATATGCGGTTTAAACCGAACGCTTTACTTTTACCGAACCGAGCAGAGGAAATCTCGGGAGCGACTTCACTGTCAGGCGGAGTAAAGAATCTGACGGTTACACTGGGAAGTACCACAGACAGAGGTTTGAAAACTGAGCTCGAGCTCAACGTTCTATGCTTCTGCATAGAGTTAACTCTTTCCTCTCCGGGGCAGTTCAAGTGCTGGGGCTAACTGCATTATGTCTGAATACAGCAAGACTTCATGTTGTTTGAACTGGTAATGCTCCCCTTGGAAAGAGAACCTAATGAATCTGCGGTGAGGTAGAAAAACTGGGTTGTGCAGGTATGCATCCTGCATGTCCAGGGCACAAAGCCACTGTCCCTTGGACAGGACAGGCAGCAGGCTCTGGAGCGTCAGCATCTGAAACCTCTTGTATTCTATGAATAGGTTTAGGGTGCTGAAGTTTAGTATTGGGCGCAGATCCCCTGTCTTTTTTGGAACTAGAAAGAAGTGGGAGTAGAATTCCTTCCCTAGCTAGTCTGCCGGCACTGGCTCTATTGTTTTCTTTCAAAGAACAGCCATGATTTCCTCCCTTAACTGGGGAATGTGTGTCCTTGGATAGTGCGAAAACCCTGGAGGTTTTCTTGGTTTTTGGTTTTTCCTCACAAAACTCGACAGTGTGACCAAGCTTGACTAGCTGAATGACCTAGGCATCTGTTGTGATGGACTCCCAGTCTCTCAGGTGCCTTGCGAACCTTTTGCCCACCTGTTCCTCCAACAGACAAGGAGGAGAGAGGGTGGTCAGCGAGTCAGGAGTGGGAGGTGGGGTTAGAGAGGACCACCCCTGAAGCTCTCTGGGCTTTTGGTTGGAGGGGTGGCAGCAGTGTTGGGAGCTCTGCGTTTGAACTGGCGCCAAGGTGACTGTTGTGGCTTCCCTTGCATCTGTTTTGCTGATGAAAAGGACGTTTTGGCTGAGGTTTCGGGCGATACATTGTATGTACCAACCTGAGGGCAGTGCCTTTATCCTGAAGGCTCGTAATAACGTCCAGGGCATCCCCGTCGAACAGGACAGAGCCTCTGAAGGGGGCATCCTGAACAGCTGTCTGAACATCAGGAGCCAGACCTGACACTGTTAGCCAAGGGAATCTGCGAAGTCTCACTGCCATGGCCGTGCCTCTAGCACAGGAGTCCACGGTATATTGTTGCTACAGCGACAACTTTACAGCGACGTGGTCGATACCGACAACATCACCACGTCACTGTAAAGTCCGCCTGGAACCCCAGAACCCTTCCCCAAGGTCCTGTACCCCATCCCCAACTCAGCTCCATCTAAGAGTTGAGAATCCTAAGGGTGGGGGATGAAGTGACAGCCCCTGCATGGGGGTATTATAAGGTGCTGCCAACCAAACAATACAATATAGCATGCCGCCACCATCCCAACTGCAACTGCGGTCAATGTAGTGGTGTCAGGGTAATGTCTCGACGACAAGAAATTGTCGATACAGCGTTGAGGATCCGGAGTCCACCGCATCGTAGGTGGCCCTGAGCTGGTCTTTGCCTTCCAGTGTCCTATAAACACAGTCAGCCTTTTTGGCCATCACCAGGATAGAGGAGGACATTTGCCAAATGGTTGGGAGGACAGATCCTCGTGAGGTTCCAGCTAGGGAGGTGAGAGAACTGGACTTGTTTCTAGAAAATTTAGATACTCGGCCAACCTCTGACATTTTGGGTTTTAAGCATCAGACTTACAGCTTTGTGCCTCCACCATTTGTCTCAGGAGGTCTACAAAGGAGGGATCCTCGGGAGCAGACTTGGGGGGAACTCTCTAGGGATTGGCTCCTCTGGAGGAGGGGTCTCAAATCCCGAACCATCTGAGAATGACTTGGAATTCGAATCATCGGAATCTGCAGGCTCCTTGTTTGGAGGGGCAGACTCGTTCCCTAATGGAGCCACATCTGACGTTGAGGTCTGCATACGGCCTTTTGTTAGGCCTGACGTCTAGGCTCAAGGGGTGACCGGAGTGGCAGCCCTAAGGGTTTGGTCTGGGCATCCTACTTCTAACAGTCACAGTTGTCTGCTGTCTATTTCTGAGACTGAGATTTTGTCTCGGACCACCATGACTGTAAGATTTCTCTGAAGTCCACCTGTGGTTGAGCAGAAAGTGGAGTGGGAGGTGGTGGAGGGTGAAAAGTCTGACACTCTGCATGGTAGCCCGATCCCATAGCATGGGTTCCGTGCATCCGGAAACCCGGAGCAACACAATAATGGGCGTAACTTGATGACTGGAGATGAGGCATTTGATACCCAAGATAATAATAACCCGCCAAAAAAAGGTCAGGCGTCAGGCCTGATGGAGGGTAGTCTGATGGCGGAAAACCTGATGGGGGCTCTGACAGAGGGTAGCCTGAAGGCAGCCCCGACAGCGGAGATCCCGACAGCAGCCCTGTAGGTGGTAAGCCTAATGGAGGCCCTGACGAAGGACAGCTCGAGGGAGGCCCTGATGGAGGGACTAACGGGGTCGATGGGCGCTGAGGAGGAGCAGGGTCTGGCACCCCTATCGGGGGTGGTGGAGCTGCCAACAAGCCTGTGGAAGCTCCTTCATCAGGGATTCCTGAAGGAAGGTCTCCATCTGCTGGATTATGTGGGCCTGGGGACAAACGCAGAGGTTCCGATGGAGGCTCACCATGGAGGGAACCCCGGAGCGACCCTTGCCTCCCCTGCCGGGATGAAGCTGATGTCTGGCAGTGCATCGTCAGGATCACCAGCAAGGTCCGACGTACGCGAACTGGTCGGGTGACTGTCGGAGGGTCTGATGGTCATCTTATCTACCTGGGTTGTGCGGGAGTAGGAGTCACTGACCCTCAACTTATCAACCCTGGCCGGGCATTCATCGGAGGGTCTGATGAGCGGCTTATCGGCTGTGCTTGTTAGCTTAGAGCCCATCGTTGTGACTGGCCTAAGGGTGATGGAAACCTCAGACATGTCCAAGGCACCTGAGGTCACGGTTACCAGTGGCAGCAGGGGCTAAGTTTGCTCAGTGGAAGGGAGTGCAGGCTTGGCCATGGCACTCGTCTTCCCAGAGGAAGAGGGCCGCTGCTTACCCGACGTTCCTGGGGGGCGGCTTCGGATGAGAGGGAGACTGTGTGAGGATGTGGGATAAAGGAGGACACCAACAACAGTAGGTTTCAGATGCAGCAAAGTATTTCATTCTTTGCAGGCACGAAGAAAAATAATAATAATGCGTACTGTACGGCAAATAAATCAAACAGAAGGTAATATAAAGGCATTCATCAAAGTATAACAAAAATCCATTGACACTAGAAAACAGTTAGTGTTACCACAGTAAGGACAGCATGTGACTAGTCCCTACAGCACTCTACTAGACAATGAAGTTGCTCTCCTTATATACCTGTCTAGACATGTGAAGAGGGTAGCTCCACCCCTTGTTTTATTCAAAAGACAAAGTATGTTATAAATTATATTATTACATAGTAAGCTCACAATTCCCTTTTTGACACTATTCCAATTCTTATGGTAGCAGAAGAACCAAATAATACTGTTAGAATCAAAAAATAAAAATAAACCCACGTGTAGGCTCCGCCCACTCCAATACCTGGACTATAAGTCTAAAAGAAATGGGCCGGCCGGCTCTATAGAACAAGGCATTGAGCAAGACAGCAGACTACCTTGAGGCCTCCACTGCTACATGACAAAGCCCTTTTTGTCATGCAGGTAACAAAACCAAATAAATACAGGCTGCATAACATTTTATAATCATAGGCAAATTAATTTCAAGAGCAAATTGCAGCCTGGAGAGTACAGCCGTGGTAGTGTGCAGCGTTTTTTTTTTTCCTTTTCTCTCGGCTTAACTAAATTAACAGCTCACCATACCTTTCAGTGCAGTCTCCTAACCCTGCAAAGGTAGCACAATTAAAAAAACCTGGATGCGAGGAGCACAGTTGCAAGACTCAAAGGTTTGCATTGGTGCAGCATTCCTCGCTGCAAGGAAAGCAAACCATGTCCCAAGATTAGAACTGTTTTTGCAAGCTGCCGGCTTGCCAATATTCGAGCGGACAGGCGCTCGCATCATTCGAGCAGCAGGGCTCTTTGAATAAACGAGCCTGACTGCATGGGCAGCACACCAACGGGGGGTTTCAAGGCAGAACTAAGAACTGCAGTAGCTTTCTTTCTGCAATGCGCTTTCCCCTCGTGGCAGCACTTACACCCAGTCCTACTAACAAATAAAGAGATTTTATTTCAACACACACAACCTCCCAAACTAGCACTAAAGTGTAAACTAAATAAAAACAAGGCTTTTCTTTTATGCTGTGACTAAGCTAGATAGCCTGTTACCAAGGGCTTCTTCTAAACAGCAAAACAATGACAACCAAAATGAATCTTAAGACATAATAAATCTATGATATCTCTAAGGGATATCAGATGAACAGGTTAGAGACAGGCAACACAGGGCTCACATAATGAGGAGGAGAGATAGGGGATAGAAAGAGAACAATATACAGGTGACCTACCTGCATATGTGTTAGCAATAGCTTGAGACAGAAAGTAAGACTATAATACTGCTGTTGCAACAGACTTTCCAAATAACAGACAGAAAAATAAATTCCCTCGTATGTGGCACCTTTGTCACAGACTGCTCCTGGTCCCGGTGTTTTCCACTGTTCCTCTTCTTCTTCTTGTGGGAATCTGTCAGAGAGGAGGAGGCGTTTCTAAGTTTCTTGAGCTCCTTCTCCATCTACGCCATTTTCAGCTTGAGGAGATGGGCTTCGGAAGACTGTTGGCGCCTTTTCCGTGTGGCCCGGTTGAACTGAGAGCAGGCCTCACACTCCTCGACGTTAAGGTCCGGGCACAAGCACAACAGGCAGAGGGTATGTTGGTCTTTATGCGGTAACTGGATGCAGCAAGAATCGCACTTGTTTTTATGCAATTCTGTAGATGAGGTGGAAGACATACATGAATGTAAGTAAATTGTATAGTAAAGAGAAAAAACGGATACTTATCTGAAATTTAGTTGTTTTAACTGTTGCAAAGAGCTTCGGAAGGTCTGATGTGGGCAGGTCGACGGCGGGAAGAACTGGAGGGCAGATGTGGGGACCACCCACTATACAGTGTCACGCTGACGTCAGTCACGTGACGTCGGGTGGGCGGTCCCCCATCAGACATTGCTAGCAAAAGTTTCCGCGTGGTCCTGATGCCAGGGGGCGCAGTCCTGCAAGTAATTACCTACTGCAAGAGCCCTCTCAAAGTAAGATCGTACTGACTCTGAGCGACTTCCTGAGCTTGGGTCATAAGGCATTCCACCCTATTTTGGGGTAGGAAGGCCTTCCCTTGCTTGGAGTCCAGGACCGCCCCGATGTACTGCAGTCTTTGGGACAGTACTAGAACAGACTTGGGCAAGTTGACTGTGATGCCAGAGAGTGGAAGAGCTGGACAGTACGCTCCAGAGGAAGCAAGAGCTGTTCCCTGGACAGTGCCTTGAGAAGCCAATTGCCCAGGTAAGGGAACACATACAGTCCCTCTCTTCTGAGAGCTGCCGTGACCGTTGTCAGGCATTTGGTAAAGCCACATGACGCAGAGGATAAGCCAAATGGCAGCACTTTGAACTGGTAGTGTTCACCCTGAAAGGCAAAACGAACAAACCTCCTTTGAGAAGGAAAGACTAAGATGTGCAGGTATGCGTCCTGCATGTCCAGTGAGCAGAGCCAGACCCTGGTCTTCAGGAGGGGCATAAGACCTGGCAAAGTTACCATCCGGAACATTTTGTACTGGACAAAGTGATTGAGGTCCTTTAGATCTAAAATGGGTCTCAGATCTCTATTTTTCTTTGGGGACCAGGAAGAACCTGGAATAAAACCCGATTTCTCTGTCACTTTGGCACCAGTTCTACTGCTTGCTTACGCAGATGAGACTGTACTTCCTCCCAGAGAACACACAGATGAGGCGGAGGATAGTTGGAAGGTGTGGGACGGGAATCTGGAGACTGCTGAAGAAGTTTCAGGGTATGACCTGTCTCTATGATCTGCAGGATCCATGCATCTGAAGTTATGGTTCTCCATTGGTTTACATGGAGGAAGAACCAACCTCCAACCACCACCTACCGGGTCTGGACCGGGGGTGAGGTGGGGGTCTGGCAAGGAGTCAAGATGAAGTGGGACCAGCTGTGGAGGCTGGTCCATCATGTCTGGGATGTTTGGCCACCGTTCTCGCATTGGAGGGGATGGGCAAGGAAGACTGGGCTCTGTGCTTACCCTGGACGTGGGGGGCCGAGCCTGGCCTATTAGTCTGTCTATGAAAAGTAGGGCATTCTCTACCATGAGGCTGGGTGTGGTAGAGAGAGTGTACGGACTTAATGGCTGTGCCAAAGGCCTACAGATCAGTTATAAGGTCCTGGACATCAGAGCTGAAAAGCTTGGTGCTACTGAAAGGGGCATTAAAGAGCAACTTTTTCGGTACCTCCCTCCAGAAGAAGAGAAAACCCTTACCGGTTTCTGAGTTCACTGATGTTATAAATCCAATTTTTAATGTGTCCCCATTTAGGAAGGGAAGGGATCGTAATTTAGCTCTAAATGAGGGCACATAAAAATTGGATTTATAACATCAGTGAACTCGGAGACTGGTAAGGGTTTTCTATGTTTCTTGGAAAAGAGCGAGATAGTTGCTCTTTAAGAACCCTGTTTTGCACATCAGCTGCAAATCCAGTGACCCTAAGCTAGGAGTGCCTTCGAAGACAGATGCCAGTGGCAGCCGCACTGGCCACAATGTCGGCCATATCATACAGGGCCCAGAGGAGGTGTTTACTAACATCCTCTGCAGTCTGCAAGCACTGGAGCAGCTCTTGCTTCTGGGAGCCATCCAGAAGGGCTTGATCAGCAGCCTTGCCCTTTCTCCAGTTGGCATTCTGGAATAAAAGATGTGTGACAAATAGTTTACAATCCTCAGACCCAAAGTGGAGGAGGCGTAAACCCTTTTGCCCCAGAGATCAATCCTACATGATTCCTTGCCTGGGGGAAGGGAACTAAGATGTTTAGACACCTTAAATCTGTCATGGGCAGCTTTGATGACTACCGGGTCAGTTTCAGCCTGAGCTGCAAAATAAGGAAGGCCCTGTGGGGCATTATAGAGCTTGTCTGCCCTTTGTGACATAGCTGGCACCATATCTGGTCTGTGCCAGGCTGCTGTAATGGCATTTTTGAGGGCTGGCAGCATAGAAGGAATGATCTTGGGTGGAAATTCAGGAACCTCCAGGAAGTCCACCTGGTCTTTCCTGATGACATCTTCCTCCTCAGTCTGAAAACCCATGGTGGCAGACAACTGCTTCATGACATTGAAAAAGGTGGCATCCTCAGGAGAGGACCAGGGAGTATGCTTGGACTGACTCCTCACTGACAGATGAGGATGTGGATTTGTCAGATATGAGGATTTCTTCCTCCTCCTCCTCTTCATCCTCTATGTCATCAGGGAAGATGAGATCAGGGTGATACTTCTCCTTGACATCGACCTCCTCATCTGGGTCTGACATCAGAAGTTCCTGCTGCAGCCCGTAGAGAGCCTTCCAGGGTTGACGAACCGAGTCAGTGACCAAGCTTCCATCGATGGTGCTGGCAACGAGGGCCTATTAAAAGAGCCCAGCTGCTGAATGAGCACATTAGTGAATTTGGCAAGTACTTCAATCAGGTCTATAGCCGTCGTCGATGGAGGAGGGTTCGATGGCACTGGAGCCAACGACCTGCCGTCCTGTGAGCCTGGCAAGCCTGTAGCCCTAGGAGAAAAAGGGGCAGGTCTTCATGGAGTGGTCATCGACGACGTGTGGGGCCGATGACCCCGGAGCTCGACGGCCAAGCACCCTGAATGTTAGGCGGAGCAGCTGTTGGTATGGGTCTAGAAGGAGTAGAGTTTGCTGGCCTGGTGATGCTGAGGGTTGGGGCACTGGACGCCACACCTCGCGCCATGCCGGTGACCCGAGCTCGGGAGTGGACTCGGGTGCCGGGGGTCGGCAGGGGTGGAAGAGGATTGAGCGTCCGATGGACTGCTCTCCTCTCCTAGGGGGGACGGGCTTCGGGTTGTCTGGTGTCCTGGCAGCCTTCGATGGTCATTGGATGCATTACAGGATGCAGACCAAGAGTCAGGGGTCGAGCATGGCTGACGCCGTGAGCTAACTGGCCCGAAAGAGTTCTGACTAGGAGGACGACTAAAGAAAGTAGTAGAAGGAATAGAGACCTGGACAGCTGGTCTCTTCATCGGGGCAACCACCATCGACAAACAGCTCCCCCTCCCAGAAGGAAAAGCTGATGGGAAATGGGATGGCTGCTGGGGGGAGTGGTCACAATCCTGGTCTTTCTTGGGAATTTTCCCAGAGGACTTGTCTCGGGCCTCGGAAGCTGGGGAGCTGGAGGATCTGGTCAGCAACTGAGCGTCCATGGCCCCAGAAGAACCCTGCCCGAAGTTGGCTACCTGCTGTTCCATCAGGAATTCCTTGAGAGTCTTTTTGTGTTGCCTGAGGGTAGTTTGGTAGTCTGGCAGAACTCACAGTCAGGGACGTCGTGATCAGGCCCAAGACAGCAGACACAGAGTGTTTGTCTGTAGAAGCAATGTTCTTTCCGCAGTGGCAGTGACAGAAAAGAGAGGAAGAAGGATCAACTCTTGACATAAAAATTAAAAAATCTCAAAAGAGATTTTGGGAATGGGTGGTGGAAAAAAAAACAGCCATAGGCCGAAATGGCGCAAACACTGCGACAAAGCTTCTGTGGAGACACTGCATGCAAGTCGACTGCGGGAAAGAACTGAGGAGGGAGCAGGGTCGCCTACGCCTATATAGAGTTGCTGATGTCGGCTGACGACGGTGTGGGCAGTCCCAGTTATACTGCTGAAAATCTTCTGTGTAGACTCCCATTCTCCGATGGTGAAGGTTCCTACGGTGTAACCTGATGACTGAGATACCCCCGAAAAGATATGGTTTAAGAGCGAAACTAGAGCTGGACCATATCAAAGTCTTGCTGAAGTCTGGATGCTACATCAGTGGGGGAGAGGCCAGATGTATACAGGACAGTATCGTGCACATACATGTGGATGGCGGTGAGAGGACAGGCAGAGGGAAGGTCATTTAGGAAGACAGAGAAGAGTTGTGGGCCTAACATGGAACCCTGCGGTACTCCAGTGCTGATTGGGAGATGATTTTCAGATGCATCCTTCAAAATAAATAAATCTAGTTATTTATTTTAAAAGTTTTATTGGGAAAAACATACTGAGCTGGTAACAGCTCATTTCTACATGCATCCCATTGGGGGAGGGGGTGTCTCACAAATTAAATATAAAAAATGAAAATATCATACAAACTGGCTTTCAAAGACAAATTATATATCATAACACTGTTCATCAGTGTCCAGCAGGCACCAGTCAACTGGCTCTCAGACATAAATATTCGCATTTCATAAAAAAAAAGAATGAATTAATTTGAGAATTATAAATTAAATAAATAAATATGCTACTTGCGCTAACTTCAGGAAAGCTAAGTGGCTGACAGTAGAGAGAAAGATGGCTGCATTCTTATTTGCTTTACTGCAGTAGTTCTCAAATGATGAGTCTAGCCTCTTACAGGAGGCCCAAACAAGTTCTAGGGGAGGCCCTGTCAAGTCTGAAAATGTATTAACATTTTTGAGTTTTGAGTGTTTTGTGTGAAAAGGCAAACAAAGTGGACAACTGCAAGTGAATTTATTTATTTATGCACAACTTGGTGACCAGGAAAGGGACACTGAACCAAATCTCATTCCCAGTAGTTTATTTATGTACAAACTGGTAACTGGGAAAGGACCACTGCACTAAGGCTTGTTTGCAGGTGTGGCTTGTGTTAAGAGTACAGGAAGCTGCTTAAGAGCAGGGTTACAGGGAAAGAGGTAAGCAGGAAGATTCCAGACAGAGGTGAAACAGACCGAAAAAGCAGTGTGACCCATGAGGTATTGCGATGAGGGGGATACACAAGTCTAAGAACAGTAATTTCACTAAAATGAGAATAAATTCAGTCAACTTACTCAAACTTATTTCACTTTATTCCTGGTGTACTGTGCAAAGTATAGTATAATTCTTTCTGTGGTGAGGCCAAAAATTATTTCCATTTTTGGGGTGGCTCAAAATCTTCCTCATGGCATAAGGGAGGTTCACTGTGACAAAGTCTAAGAACTAATGCTTTAGTGACTCTCTAAAATCTTTACCTTTTATAAAAATGGAAGTTTATTTACCTTCAGATGGTGTTGCTTTTACTCCAAGGGGCTCTGCTAGTTCTGCACTAGTTTCCATGGCAACTGGAGAACAGCTCCTTAAAGGATCCCTTGAACTTAAAACATATTTTTTTAAATGTTTCACTTAAAAATGGAATATATAAAACATGCATCTAAAAACTGAATATATAAGACAAAAAAAAGTATCATATAACGTGGCTCTTAAAGCATCAGTGCAACAAAACTTAGCATACCTGTCAGAAATACCTTCTTAGGCCATGCACAATTATTTGTTTTTATTTTCTCAATCCCAACCCTTACCAGGTCTACAATGTTAGTTCGGCAGCCATCTTTTATTTTTCTTGAGAAGAACATTAAATGAAAGCATTTAGTTATTACATTTTTGGTGGAACTGGAAAATGTTATCACCAAACAGGACTCGAAGATGCATGAACACATTTATAAATGAAAAAAATGGTAGGGTCTGTGACAGGGAGATCCTGCCACTCTTGAGGACCGACCTTTTCTTAAATCTACTGCAACAGTTCTTCTATTTCTTAGCCCAATCTATATTTCACAATTTCTAGTCCATAAGGTTGGCCACCGCCTCTCCTTTCTTGACTATGCTATAGTGTCCTCTTTAATTTTCCTTTTCCCTCTCACTAGAAATTGTAAAGGATAGATTAGGCTAAGAAACAGAAGAACTGTTGCAACAGATTTAAGAAAAGGTCAGTCCTCAAGAGTGGCAGAATCTCCCTGTCACATATCCACCACCTTAAGAGGGAAGCAGTTATGTCAGACTGCTTACCACCTTCCTGTCCCAGGAAGGGATGGAACTTCCATCCATCCATCTTCAGAAGCTCCGTCTCAGGGTCCCTATTAATGATAAACATTCCATCATAAATAAGGTGGATATTATCATTCTTTACCCTGAAGCGTTAACACATTTCTCAACAGAGACTAACAGTACCTTCCCTGCACTATCTCCTTTTAGGGAAAGTTCATCATATTTCATTGACATCAATTCCTGCACCATATCCAGACACAAAATCAGCATTTACATGCTTTGTCCCTGCCCCATGGACACAGTAAATTGATAGGGCTGAAGACCTAAGTACCACCGCATTATACAGGCATTTTTTTCTCTCATTTGGTGCAACCAGCAAAGGGGGTTATGATCAGTTACCTTAAATTCTGCTGCCCACAAGTGATATTTCAGAGACTCAATAGCCCACTTCAGAGCTGAGCATTCTTTTTCTACTGTAGCATATCTTCTCTCCCTTTCATGTAGCTTCCTGCTGCTATACACGATCGGATGTTCTTCCCCATCTATTTTCTGAGATAAGACTGCCCTAATACCATTCTCTGATGCATCGGTTTGAACCTCAAACACCTGGCTAAAGTCAGGACTTTTCAATACAGGAGCTGTACATAGGCCTTGATATTCCTAAAAGCCTCATCATAAATAGGGGTTCACTAAACCTTATTCGGACACCTCCCTTTAGTGAAATCAGTCAAAGGACTGGCAATGGCTGAGAAGAAAAAATTACTCACCTTAGTAATCGTATTTCTTCAAATGGAGTCTTGCTGTATTCTGACTATATGCAGTTAGCCCCAGCAATTGAACTGCTCTGGAGAGGAAAGAGTTAACTCTATGCCAAGGCATACAGCGCTGAGCTCGAGGTCGGTCTTCAGACCTCTGTCCCAGGTACTCTTCAGTGTAACCGTCAGATTCTTACGAGCCCTATACTAACCAACTAACAACCCAGAAATTGTTTTTGAGACTTTTGTGCCAAAAGGCAAAAGACATAAATTTAGGGTTCAAAGACTCAAGTCGAGACCCTCAAAGAGAATCCAAGTAGGTAATAAACAAACTATAATAAAACAGAGTAATGAGAAAAAAGACCTCAATTAAGAACAGGCACCCAAAGTACACCCCCAGGGTGCAACACTGCGCCTGCCCACCCAGATCCCAAAACAACTAGGTTCCAGGAGGGGAGGCAGGGAGTGAGGTCAGAATACAGCAAGACTCCATTAGAAGAAATACAATTACTAAGGTGAGTAATTTTTTCTTCAAACAACATGAAGTCTTGCTGTATTCTGACTATATGCAGATTACCAAGCGGTACCCCCAAGGAGGAGGGAACTACAGAACCTATTTTGGGAACAGGCTCTGCAGTACAGCAGTACCAAATCTAGCATTACTTCTTGCCTGAATGTCCAGGGAGTAATGCTTGGTAAATGTGTGAACAGTCTTCCAGGTGGCTGCTTTACAGATTTTCACTAAGGGTATGTCTCTAGCTGCTGCGACCGAAGCAGCTTTACCTCTGGTAGAATGAGCCCTCAGGCCTGAGGGTAGGTCTTTCCCTAACTTTGAGTAGCAAAACTGAATGCAAGAGGCAATCCACCTAGCAATACTTCTCTTTGTGGCAGGCTTACCTTTACCCACCTCCTCAAAAGTGAGAAACAGCTGGGAGCAGTCGTCTCTATGGGGCTTAGTGGATTCTAAGTGGTAAATGAGAACCCTCTCTACATCAAGACTGTAGTCTCCTCTCTTCAGAAGAGGAGTGATCAGTGAAAAATACAGGCAGTGTTACAGACTGGTTCAGATGGAAGTCTGATACCTCTTTAAGGAGGAATTTCCTATTTGTACGAAGGACCACCTTATCCCTATGGAATGAGATGAAATCAGGTTCCACTAATAGAGCCTGTAACTCACTGATTCTCCTGGTAGAAGTAATGGCAACCAGGAATACAGTTTTCCAAGTCAGGTATTTGAGCTCAGCTGAGCAAAGGGGTTCAAAGGGAGGCTGCATCAGCTTTGCAATACAGATATTCAGGTCCCAGGGAGGAGTAGGATCCCTGAAGGGAGGATTGATGTGGACCAACCTTTAAAGAATTTCTTGAAAACTGGGTGGGAAGCTAGAGAAGAGCCCTTCCCAGCTGAAATAAAAGCAGAAATAGCTGCCAAATGCACTTTTAGAGTGGTAGGCCAAAGGCCTAAACTATTAAGATATAACAAATAATCTAAGGCAGTGGCAATATCAGCTGAATCTGGCTGGATGTGCCTCTGGGAACACCAGAACCCAAACCTCTTCCATTTAGAATCATAGGTTTTCCTAGTGGAAGTTTCCTACTGGCCTTAAGGATATCCAGAACTGATTGTGAGAGATGCAGGTCTGCATATTCTAGCTCCTCAAGAACCAGGCCTTGAGCCTCAGTGTGTGAAGATTGGGGTACAATATCCTCCCCTGAGATGAGGTGAGGAGGTTGAACTGTCTGGGAAGGTACAGGGGAATTGTCACTGATAGTGACAATAGTAGAGGATACCAAGGCTGTCTGGCCCAATCCGGGGCTATCAGAATCACAGTGCAGGGTTGGGACCTGATCTTGACCAGAACTCTGAATATCAGAGGAAAGGGAGGAAAAGCATAGAGAAACCTGTTGGTCCAATCCAACAGGAGGGCATCTAGAGTAAGAGACCCCCGCAGAGGGGGCCTGCAGCAGAACAGAGGAGCTGATGGTTGTCTGGGGCTGCAAAGAGATCTATCTCTGGAGTGCCCCATCTCTTGAAAATGATCCAAAGAATGAGAGGGTTTCCTAGTGGCAGGGCCCATTCGTGGTGACCTTGAGAAATCCTGCTGAGAGCATCAGCAAGTACATTGTCCTTCCCTGGGAGATGCACAGCAATCAGGGAAGCCTGCAGGGAATAAGCTAATGACCATATTGTCATGGCCTCGGTCAGTGGCGTCATGCCCATGGGGCCCGAGGGGGCATGTGCCCTCCCAAATACTTTCATTCTGCACATACACTTTTTTAAGGTCCCGGGGTCCTAAAAACAAAAGTAGTGTTTTTCATGCTTTTTATGGGGGCAGGTTGGGTTCAGAATGAACTGTGAGTGAGTGTCGTAGCGACGAAAGCAGGAATAAAAGGCGTCTAAATGTGATGACATTTGTTTTCAAAACAGCTACTGTCTAGTTGTTGCTGACTGGATTCGGTGTTTGCGCCATGAGGCTGGAAGACAGAGCAAGCCAGGCGAGACAGTGTAGTGACAACAACAGACAGTTGATTGGTGGCAAATCCTGCAAACCAGCAGCAGCCAATCACAGTGCTGGCAGTTACCACCAATCAACTGTCTACAGGTGCGCACGGTAGCTGGTAGCGAGCAATAGGGGTCCATCCCGAGAAGCGGCAGAGACGCCAACTTTACTAACTTGAGCTTCCATCACCTCACCAAAGTCAGACGATGAGAGGCAATGAATGAAGACAGCCGGAGATTTGCAACAATAGAGAGAGAACAAAGCTCTATGGCTATCAGTGCCCAATGTTTATAATATAAACAAATGTTTGATGGTAAGTACGCTGTAGCATCATAGACTATTACCAGTGAGTAAAGTTTATTACAGTCCCCACCGGCGTTGGGACTTTAAATGCAAAAAAAAAAAATTCAGACAGTTCTACTGTGCTCCAGTGAAGAACTTAGTGATGCATGCACAGTCTGATCATTTTCTCTCTGCTCATTTTTTCTCTCTGTATGGGCGCCAAACCTGCTCCATCTTTGCTGTTCGCTTTGCCTCTGCAGTAGATTTTGGAAGCAGCGTGAGTTCATGCTGGCTAATTTTAGGCAGTTCTTTGCTGTATGCTGTTCACTTTGCCCCTGCGGGTCCGCTACAGTTGATTTCGGGAGCAGGGCGAGTTCATGCTGGCTGACCATAAATCCTCTCATTCATCTGTCCAGACAGAAGCAGCAGTAAGCAGCAAGACCCCTGAGCTCCATATCTCGTGGCCCAGGGCAGTGAGACAGAGAGCAGCTTGGAAGTTGCATTGCGGCTCAGCTGTTTGATCAGAACACTGTCACACATGGGAGGAGCAGGAAACTCCAAGTTCAAGGAGTTGCTAGAAGCGATTTGAAATCGCTGAGCTGGCCCTCAGGGCCCAGGCAGCCCGTTGCACTTGTATTGTTGGGGACCGTTTGCGAGGAAGTACGTGATGAGATAGTATCCCTTTCAAAAAATTCCAATGTACTGTCTTCTAGACACTGGATGCGTGAGCTGCGAACTGTCACACATTAGGATCACCTCTTTTTCGCTTTCTCAGTATGACTCGACTCTGATAACTACAGTTTCTGCGATCTGAGCTGATATCTTTAATTGGCATGACGCAAACGGAACTTTCTGAGCTAAGGAACTGATATCACAAAAAGAGTAGGAACTGGTGGTGTACCTAGAGACATGTAATCGTTACACTTGCTTATTGTTTTATTACTTTTTCTCACTCTTATTTATAAGCTGATTAGCACGTCTGATATAAGTTTGTGGACCATTGGTTCCTTAGTTTCTTCTAGCTTGCCAGGTACAGACTGCATGATCATCTGGGTACCATATAACTATCATGTAGTTTGTACTGTAATGTGTAACCCCCTTCCCCAATAGTGATGTGAAAAAGTGACAGCCATGTCATTTTGGGCTACCATTTTGTGTACAGAATAAAATGCAGACGCATCCTGGTGTGGGCATAAGCGGAGGATCTGTGTAACTTGCAGTGCCTGTGCCAAAACTGGCAAAGATGGATATCTCTGGACTGAGGCAGATAAAATCTGAAAACAAATCATGGGAAGGGAACAGAGCTCCTTATTATGCAAACCTGTATGATAGTGAACTAAATTCTATCAACAATTTTTTCCCAAAAAGAACTGGGGGCACCTAATAGACCAGCCAGTAGCATTGCGCTTCTCATGGTGATCGAGGTTTGGGAGTGGACTGTGGCACTGAGTCAAGCAGTAGAAGGAGCTGGGAAAGTGCTGCTGTTCTCAAGCAATCACAGCCGGGGAAGAATGACGCTGCGTTTCTGCCACTGCAGTGACCCCAATGGTGGGTGAGGGACCTTGCCATCTCTGTAGGGTGTTGCTGCATGTGTGCAAGGTCTGACGTGTCATCATCCAGCATTTGGGGAGGTGGGAGGGTCTAGGGGCTGAAAGGATAACCAGAAAAAATACAGGCTG
Source organism: Neoceratodus forsteri (assembly GCA_016271365.2). Classification (NCBI taxonomy): domain Eukaryota; kingdom Metazoa; phylum Chordata; order Ceratodontiformes; family Ceratodontidae; genus Neoceratodus; species Neoceratodus forsteri. The sequence goes on from CM028133.1 coordinate 660,677,330, forward strand.
GCCTGCCAGCACAGAGGCAGGGTATCCGTCTGCAATGCCAACAACCCAGGTTCGGAAACAGACTTGGGACGTCGGAGGGCGGGGGGAGAAGGATTGAGTGTCATAGAGACTGCTCTCCTTCTCCAGGGGAGGGGGGTAGAGTATTTAGCATAACACGGACCTCTGAGGGAGGCTGAGGGGATCAATTTGTGTCGGTGCCGTCACCTGAAGGTGGCGGATGAAGATTTCATTGTATGTCCCCTCCCCCAGGTACTGCCACATTCGCAAAAATTCTGGCCTCTGAGCATGCATGATGCCCTGTTCCACCCCCCGCTGCCAACAGTGTCCACCGGTGGGGGTCCCACTCCCATAGGCCCACCCTGGGGGTAAACCAGTGCACACTTTGACAGATCAGCTACAAGTGGACTAAGTGGTTATGTGATTAATATATGGTAAAACTGAACTTGTGCATTTTGTGAGTCTTTCATGATAAAAGACTTGCAACATGCACATGTTCTTATTAATTCTTAATAAAATTTAATACAAAAGGTAACACTATTAGTAGAACGAACAAGGTACAAAAACAACTGATCATTCATCTAACCAATATCAGTATTATGGCACTTGGCTGTTTGGAGAACAGCTTTCTGGACTACTAAAAGTCACCAAAATGCACCATTTGACCTCAGTTTTTCAAAATTTTTCCGGGGGTGCATGCCCCCGGACCCCACTAGAGAGGTTGAGATTTTGTGCCCCTCCATAATTTGTGACTGCATGATGCCCCTGGCCTTGGTGCACAAGGCCAAGGACCGAGTGCCCCCCGCTTGTTGATGTACCACATGGTTGTGGTGTTATCTGTCCAGATCTGCACCACTTTCCCCTGAATTAAACTCGAAAATGTCTGAAGAGCCAGAAAGACAGCCCTGAGTTCAAGAAGATTTATGTGTAGAAGAGACTCCTGGTGGGACCAAGTCCCCTGAGCCGTATGTTGATACAGGTGGGCTCCCCATCCCAGCAGAGAAACGTCTGTGGTGAGAGTCACTGTGGGAGCCTGACGGAGGAAAGGAACCCCTTGCCTCAAGACGTCCTCTTCCAGCCACTACTGGAGGGCCTGAACCAAAGTAAGAGACACTGGAACTAACTTGGAGAGGGGAACTTTTTTCTGAGACCAAAAGGCTCTTAGGTGAAACTGAATATCCCTCATCTGAAACCTTGCCCCTTGCACTACTGCAGTGCAGGCTGCCATTGGGCCTAGCAACTGCAATAACTGTCTGGCTGGCCGAGACACAAGTGGACGAAAAGAGGAAGCCAGAGAGATGAGGGACTGGACCCTTGAGATAGGGAGGATGGCAGGCCCTGGCCTGAACAGTGTCCAGCTCCACTCCTATAAATGTGAGAAGCTGAACTGGCTCCAGAACAGACTTTTCCAGATTTAGGATGAATCCTAGGAAGTGTAGAAGATTTTGAGTGACCCCTACAGCTGACCTGACTTGGTCTGGGGACTGACCTACTATGAGCCAGTCGTCCAGGTAAGGGAAAGTACAGTTACGTAAGAACTTACCACAACAGTAGATCTTCGAGAACAGCTCTTGCAGCAGGTTACACCATTAGGACTGAAGCCGGCAGGAACCAGGACCCCACAGAATTTATCTAGCTAGCAGTATTCAGCGGGGACCGCCCCTCGACTTCGGTCCCGCCCCCGACGTCAGGCATCGTATAAAAGGGGGCAGTCCCTCAGAATCCCAGTTCTCCTGCCGGAGACTCCCGGCCGCTGGATGACATCAGAAAAGGAGACTGAGGATCCGCCATCAAAGTGGTGTTAGAAACACCTAATCCTAGGAGAAGGATATCGGAACAAGTCTACCTCCAGCAGGGATGGTGGGAGGGAAAGTACCTGCTGCAAGAGCTGTTCTCGAAGATCTACTGTTACGATAAGTTCTTAAGTAACTGTACTATCTTACTTCGGGAAACAGCTCTTGCAGCAGGTTACACCATTAGGACTGATTTCCAAGCAATACTGGAAATCCCTCACCGGTGGGAGGAGGAAAGGTAGAGATCACTAGTTGGACCGAAGCCTAGGATAGGAGTCCCTGAAGAACTGCTAGACCAAAACCTGCTCTTCGTCTTGATGCAATGTCCAGGCTATAATGCCTGACAAAGGTGTGCACAGTGCTCCAAGTAGCTGCTGCACAGATGGCTGAAGTGGACATGTTCTTCATGGCCGAAAAGGAGGTAGCCACCCCCCTTGTGGAATGACCCTTAACCGAGCCCGGTAAGGGTTTGTTATGCTTTTGGTAACAGAACGTAATACAATGTATGAGCCACCTGGACAGTGATTGTTTGGAAAAAGGAGCTCCCATCATCCTGTGGGCGAAGGAGACGAAAAGCTGGTCAGATTTTTGGTGGTGTTTGTTTCTGGTCAGGTAGAATCAAAGACACCTATGCACATCTAAAGTGTGCAATAGGGCCTCTCCTTCATTAGAATATTTAGGAAAGTATACTGGTAGATCTATGTCCTGATTAAGGGTGAGAGCTGAGACCACCTTAGGTAGAAACTTTGGATTTGTCCGTAGGGACTCCCTGTCCTGGTGAAAAACCAAATAAGGTTCTTTGCACATCAGTGCATGAAGTTCAGAAATTCTTCTGGCCGGAGTAACGGCAACTAAAAATAATGTCTTCCAGGTAAGGAGACGTAGCACGCAATCCGCGGCTGGTTCAAAAGGTGGCAGTATAAGCTGCTCCAGGACAAAGAGTAAATCCCATGGAGGAACAGGATCCTTAATTGGAGGTCTGAGGTGGAGGACACCTCTCAGGAAGGCGCGTGCCGTGTCCAACTGAGTTATGGGACATTGGCCTATAGGAGTACGATAGGCTGAGATGGCACAAAGGTGTAATTTTATCGAGGAGTAGGCCAAGCCTGCCTGCAAGAGAGAGACAGGAGGTAGTCCAGGACCGACCGTTCCGGACAATCCATCGGGGAAAACCCCCGTGCCCAAGCCCAGAGCTAAAATCTACACCATTTCATGGCGTATGTAGCGTGAGTGGCCGGTTTTCTAGCAGCCGCTAGAACATCTGCTACCTCTTGCAAGACCCTGTACCGCATGATGGCTATGTCTCTAGGAGCCAGGTGTGCAGGTTCAGAGATCGAAGGTCCGGATGGACCAAAGAGCCTGCCTCCTGAGACAATAAGTGAGAGCTGATTGGCAGAGGTACCACAGGTTACCGGGACAGCTGGTGCAGCAGAGGGAACCGAATCTGTCTGGGCCAAAACAGCACGATAAATATCAGTGTCGCTTGCTCTCTGCGGAGTTTCAAAAAGACCCTCTGGATCAACGGGAAGGGAGAAAAGGTGTAGAGGAATCTGCCCATCCAGGAGAGGGACAATGCGTCTTGCCCGAAAACACCAGGCCCTGGATCTAGCAAGCAGAAATTAGGCAGTTTTGCGTTGTATAGGGACGCGAAGAGGTCTAACACTGGTGTGCCCCATCTGTGAAACAGATCCTCTACGACCTCCTGGAGTAGTTCCCATTTGTGGACTCTGGCCTGAGAGCGACTCAGGCTGTCTGCGATGACGTTGTCCACTCATGGGACATGAACAGCAATGAGGTTTGTGCCGTGTTGTAGTACCCAATCCCACACCCTCATGGCCTCCCTGCAAAGAGGGAAGGAATGGGTGCCTCCTTGTTTGTTGAGGTAATACATCACCACGGTATTGTCTGTTTGTAACAGGAGAGTACCCGGTGGGATCCCCAACTGGAAAACCTGCAGGGCATAAAGAACTGCTCTCATTTCCAGGATATTTATGTGGAGATGAGCTTCTTGGGCTGTCCATAAGCCCTGAGACCTGACACTGTTGAGGCGTGCTCCCCAACCGAACCCTGAGGCGTCCGTGGAGAGCGTCACAATCGGAGACAGCGCGATGAAGGGGAACCCCGCTAATAGGTTCTTTGAATCTAGCCACCATTGCCAATTCCGGATTACGGCATTCGTGATCCGGATTGGAAGCTGCAAATGGTCTTGCTTCTGATCCCATTGGACCAGTAACATCCACTGGGTCACCTGCATGTGGAGACGGGCTAGCGGGACTGTTGCAATGGCCGCAGCCATACGTCCGAGCAGGCAAAGGACCAGTCTGGCTGGGATGGTCCTCTTTGCCAAAATGTCCCTGATGAGGGATCTGATGTGTTCCGCTCGGTCCTGGGGTAGAAAAGCTTTCCCTTGGACGGTGTCCAGAACTGTGCCTATGAACTGCAGATTCTGTGACGGAACCAGGCGCGACTGCTCCTGACTGATAATGATGCCCAACATCTCAAACAGAGACTGAGTACAATGAATGGCGGACATCAGGGCCTCCCGAGAGGGCGCCATGAGAAGCCAGTCATCCAGGTAGGGGAACACGTAGTGGCCTTGTCTCCTTAGAACCGCCGATACGACTGCCATGCACTCCGTGAACACCCGAGGAGCCGATGACAGTCCGAAAGGGAGGGCTCGGAACTGATAATGGCGACCTAGAAATTCGGCGCGCAAGAACTTCCTGTGCGCTCAAGCAATGGGTATGTGCAGGTAAGCATCCTGCATGTCCAGGGACGCCAGAGAGGCGCCCTGCTTGAGCATGGGTATCAGACCAGGAAGGGTCACCATGCGGAAGCATTTGTAGAGGACCGAAGCGTTGAGATCGCTGAGATCCAGTATCAGACGGAGGTTTCCTGTCTTTTTGGGAACCAGAAAGAAGTGGGAATAGTAACCGGCACCTCTCTGGTTCCGCGGTACGTGCTCTGTAGCTTCCTTTCCTAGAAGTGCGAGCACCTCCTGCTGTATGAGCAGAGCATGCTGACCCGAATAACGGGAAAGCAGGAGAGGTCTTGATGGTGGGTGGTCAAGGAATTCGATAAAGTGACATCTCTTGACCATCTGAAGTACCCACCAGTCGGCGGTAATCGACTGCCACCCTGAAAAGTGGCGACTGATGCGACCCCCAACCTTTTCTGCCCGTTGATCCAGAAGAGGGGCGGGGGCCGGGAAGGAGTCATGCTGTGGCAGTGTTGGTTCCCGCAGGCTGGGCCAGTTTGGTATATCGCTGGCCTCTGCCTGGGGAAGATTTAGCCTGGGCTTTACGATTGAAAGTGCCCTTTTGTTGCTGGCTGGAACGTGGCTGCTGTCGTTGTTGCCGGCCGCGAAAAACAGTTCTGGTTCCTACGAAAGGAACCAGGTTTAGATCTGTACATGGCCTGTACGGATCTTACTGCCTTCCCGGCATCCTGAAGCTTGGTGATGACCTTTTCCGAGTGTTCACCAAACAGGACTTCGCCGTTGTATGGGACGTCATGTTTTTCTGTATGTCTGGGGTAAAACCGGAGACACGGAGCCAGGAGTGTCTCCGGAGACAGACGCCCAAAGCTGCAGTTCTGGCAGATGAGTCCGCAGAATCGTATGCGGCTCGTAACACTTGGGTCCCCACGTCAGACCCTGTGCGGAGGAGGTTTAAGAGCTCCACCTTCTGATTGCCATCCGGTAGCTTATCAACAAGGTCCTGACCCTGTTCCCACAGGGCATTCTGAAACTAAATCATATGAGACAGATAGTTCAGGGACCTGATGGAGCATGTAGCAGCCGCATACATGGCGCCTCCCCAGGGCATCCAACTGTTTGGATTCCTGGTCCAGTGGCTGTGTGCTTATATGCTGCGGTCGTTGGGACCGGTCATGAGAGACCGTAATGACCAGGGAGTCAGCCAGAGGTTGTTGCGCCAAGTACTGGTCCTCTTTCCGGGCCTTGTACAGGTGGTCAGCTTTCTTTGGCACAGCGGGGGTGGAGTGCGGACGCGTCTACGTGGCCTTGGTGATGTCCGCGAAAGTGTCCACCAAGGGTGGCACTACCACAGGCCTAGGATCCTTCTGCCGAAGGTAACGAGCAAGGTGCGGTCTCTCGGGGTCGAGATCTTCCGTATCCCATCCCATGTTCTCCTGGATGTGCCTCATAATCTCAGAGAAAGAGGGATCATCCGGAGGTGACCTGGGCAGGTCTTGTGGGTCAGGTGATGGGATGCTGAGTGGAGAAGGAGACCTGGAGGTGTCAGAAGTATCCGGTCTAGAATCCTCCCCTGGCGGAGTGTATCGTCGACGTCTGGGTCGCTTGGGGCTGGGAGACCCTGAGGGAGATCTTGAGGGAGGCCTTCTCCATTCCTTAGATCTTCCCCTAGGAGACGGAGTGCGCTCCTTGGGGGTTGGTGGTCATCCTGCTGGCCCCTGCGGTGGAGGAGGGGGGAGTAGGAGGTGAAGGAGAAGGAGGTTTCACTGGGATCACATCTTCCCTTATTGTGTCCCACCAGAAAGTGAAGAGATCTTTGACCTCTTGGGTGTTCATACCCGACGACGGACCTGGTGCCGGTGGTCTGTCGCCAGGGTCGGGTGTTGGGTCCGAAGGCATCTCCGGGATTGGCGAAGGCTCCCGTGGAAGCCCAGTCTCCTCGATGTCGCCTGTCTGGTCCTCAGGCAACGTCAGGTCCTTCTCCGTGGAGTCCCGGCGACCGGTGTCCACGGTGATGGGGGGGGGGGGCAGTCTTTGGCTCCAGCGAGCGTGTCACCGGCGTCGGGCGCTTGGCGGCGTCTTCGGCTCCGGTGAACGCCTGACCGACGTCTGGTATTTGGCCGATGTCCTCGGCTCCGGGGAACGTCTGGCTGACTTCAGGTGCTTGACTGACGTCGGGTCCATCATCCGCTTCAGGGACGTCAGGTCTTTAGTCTTCCTAGGTGGGGGATCCAGACCCCTGGGAGGCTGGGAGACCAATCTGGAGTCGGGGTCCTGGCGTCGATCTGATGAGGAAGACTTGGTCTGGTGATGGTTGGAGGACTTCGACGAGGCCCCGGAGGGAGTGGAGGAAGCTGGAGGCCTGGAAGTCTTTATAGGGTGCAGAGAAGCCGAAAAGCCGCCTAAAGCCTTAACCTTGACCGGAGGGGGCTGACAGCGAGCCCTGGAGGGAGAGCAGTCTGAACGCGTGGAGCCTGAGCTGGTGCGTGAGTCCGAGGCCCAGTTAGGGGATCTGGACCCGGCCTTCTCCCGGTGCTTGTTTCGGTGTTTGTGGACTTTTGAGGTAGAGTCACCTCTGGAGGAAGGTTCCTTATCCATTCTGTGTAGTTTCTCTTCCAAGAGGAACCCCTGAAGTGCTTTCTGGCGGCGGATCCTGGTGCAACTGTTAAACCCCTGACAGAAGGAGCAGGCCTTGGTGTCGTGGTCCGGGCCTAAGCACCACAGGCAGGACGAATGAGGATCCTTGAAGGAGATCTGTTTGCCGCAGGCACACTTGGAAGGATGTCCTTCTGAAGAAGGAACTGGAGATGCCGACATTTAGTTTTGTAAAACTGTTTTATGGAAGTTCTTCGTCGACGTGCGCTAGAGTGGGACCGTGAGGCCGATGCTGGCTAGTCGAGGGCCGGAAAAGAACTGGGAATTCTGGGGGACCGCCCCCTTTTATACGATGCCTGACGTCGGGGGCGGTCATCGCTGAACACTGCTAGCTAGAAAATTTCCGTGGGGTCCTGGCGCCTGCCAGCTTCAGTCCTAATGGTGTAACCTGCTGCAAGAGCTGTTTCTCGAAGTAAAATCAGTAAGATGCCTTGTCTGAGGAAGGCCACCACTACTGCTAGGCATTTGGGGAATACTCTTGGGGCAGATGTTAGGCCGAAAGGCACTGCTCTGAACTGGTAGTGACCTAAGGGCAGTTTGAACCAGAGGTACTTTCTGTGGGACTGCCTGATAGGTATGCGGAAGTAGGCATCCTTGAGATCCAGGGAGGCTAGCCAGTCTCCTGGTCTCAGAGAGGGAAGAATAATTCCCAGAGTCACAATCTTGATCTCTGGCTTTAGTATGTGTTTGTTTAGGTACCGTAGATCCAGAATGGGTCGCCACTCCCCTGTCTTTTTTAGGGTAAGGAAGTACCTGGAGTACAATCCTTTTCCCCTGTGAATGAGAGGTACCCTCTCCGCTGCCTGCAGAAGCAGTAGAGAAGAAACCTCTGTTTCTAAGGTCTGTGTTTCCTCTTCCAAGGAAGGACAGAAAGCCTTTGCTTTCAACTTTGGGAACCTGCTCAAGCTGAGAGTAAGACCCTGGCTCACCACTTCCAGGACCCACATGTCTGAAGTGACAGACTTCCAGGCCTGGAAAGAGTGAGCCAGCCTGCCCCCTACAAGAATTGGGGAGGGGACCCTGGCTGACACATCAGAGTGTCTGTTTGGCAGGGTGCTTAGACTGAGAGGAGGATGCAGCCCTTGTCATCCCCCTTCTGCTTCTTCCCTAATGAACCCCCTCTGCTGAAAAGAAGAGGAGGCCTGGGCCTGGTAGAAAGGCCTGTGAAAAGGCCTGCCCCTGCCAGCCCTGGATTGCTGCCTCCAAGGAGTGGTCTGCTTTTCTTTGGCTGCAGCACTCCTGTATGTGGTCCTGTACTCGTCCATCTTTTTCATGTACGTCTCTGTTTGTTCCCCAAACAGAGAGTTACCAGTGACAGGAAAATCCATGACCTTTGTCTGGGTATCCTGAGATAAACTGGTACACCTGAGCCAGGCAAATCTCCTTATGGAAAGAGATGTAGCTATGACCCTAGAATAAACATCATTCGAGTCCATAGCAGCATGAAATTGGACCGCTGAAGCTTTGATGCCATCCACAGCCACCGGCTCCAGCTGCTTGGCCAGTTGGGGAAGGGCATTCTTAGCCAGCTCCAGAACTGTATCCCACCTAGACTTCTGCCATCTGGCTATATATGCCTTATAATTTGATTGCCTGAGTCCCAAAGAGGATGCCAAGTACTTCTTCTTTGCCATGGCATCCACTTTCCTGGAATCCTTATCTGGGGGGGAGGTGAGATGCCAGGGGAATATTAGCTTTGTCACAGGCTGCAGCTTGCACTATCCCAGCATGGCTGCAATGGTTAGTAAGGAAATCCGTACCAGGGCCTGACAGAGCATACCTCCTGTCCATTTTCTTATCCACAGGAGGTATGGATGTTGGAAACTGTAATATTTTTGGGGTCTGTTTCTCTAGGGACTTGTGCAGAGGGATAGACACCCTTTTTGACTCTGGGGCATCCATCATCTCAACATAGTCAGGCTCCTCCTGATCCTGTTCAGCTTCTTCCACTGGAAGCTGGTGAGTCTCAGCCACCTTCTTGTAAAACAAGAAGTGGGAGGGGGACTCTGAAAGCCTGGGAGGAGACACATTAGAAGGCCTGTCTGGGGAGATGTCAGGCTCAATAGGCTCATCTAGGTCTTCATAATCCTCATCTTCATCATCTTCGTCTCCTTCCCACTTGCCCTCATAAAATGCTTCAGGGTCATATTCAGATGCAGACAAGTCCGACCAAGCCGACCATCTCTGTGCCGGTGTTGGTTCGGTCGGAACCGGGTGAAGCGACTGCACAATAGCCATCGCTTTGGCTATCTCGTCAGAGGTCGGACCATGGGAACTGGGATCTGAACCGGCTGACTTGCGCTTTCTTTTTGTAGGAACCGATTCCACAAAATCAGCTCTCCTCTTGCCCGAGGGGGTATTGCCCAGGTCAGTGGGCACCGCTTCTGGTTCAGTCGGAACCAAGCCAGACTGGCCATCCAGGTCAGCGGATTTTTTGGCCTCCCTTTCCTTCAGTCTACTTAAATGTTTATCCACAGTGGCCTTAGGAAAGTTCCTGCAGATTTGGCAGTCTTCTTTGAGGTGATCAAACCCCAGACAATAAACACAGATGAGGTGGGGATTAGCCTTGGCAAAAGCCTCCCCACACTCAGTGCAGTGCTGAAACCCAGTGGGCCCGGTTTTCTTTTTGGGTTGCTCAGACATGCCTTTTCAATACAAAGTCCCCCTTACTAGCGCTCAAGCTGGGCGACTACCAAACCTATCAGTTCCAACCGTGTCACGGGTTGGATGAAAGAACCAGAGAAATAAACTTTTTTTCAGGAACCGATAGATACTGGAAAACCACACTAAAATACCTGTAAAAAACAGAAACAACAAATCGCTTTGGTTCTCAACCGGACCGACCGGAAAGAAACAGAAAACAAAAACAATTTCTTTCTAAACCAGTCTACTACCTACTAATACACTTACTGTACTGGAACAGAGATGTAAAGACCACAAAAATAAAGAAGCGGTTTACTAAACTGACCAATTTTACCACAACCGAACCGAAGTGAAGGAGAGGATCTCCGGAGCGACTTCACAGTAAGGCGGAGTAAAGAATCTGACGGTTACACTGAAGAGTACCTGGGACTGAGGTTTGAAAACCGAGTTTGAGCTCAACGTTCTATGCCTTGGCACAGAGCTAACTCTTTCCACTCCAGAGCAGTTCAAGTGCTGGGGCTAACTGCATATAGTCAGAATACAGCAGGACTTCATGTTGTTTGAAATTAGGAATAAACCTCTGGTAATAACCAGCCAGGCCAAGGAAAGATCTCACGTGATTTTTTTGTGGTAGGTTCTGCGCTGTTTGCTACTACTGTAACTGTCTCTACCTCAGGCTTCACTTGTCCGTTCCCTAAAATGAACCCTAGGTATCTTGTCTTGGTCTTTGCTGGGGCACACGTAGCAGGATTAATGGTCACTCCTGACTCCTTTATTGCTTGCAATACCTAGTGTCTAACATGGGCTTCCCAGTAAGGGCTGAATATGACATCGTCCAAATAAGCCGCACAGTACTCAGTGTGTGGCCTTAGTATGTGGTCCATAAAATGTTGAAAAGTTGCTGGGGCCCCATGTAGTCCGAACAGTATTGTGACAAACTGGTATAAACCGATTGGGGTGCTAAATGTGGTTTTATCTTGTGAATCAGGTGACAAAGGGATCTGCCAATACCCCTTAGCAAGGTCAAGGATGGAGATATACTGTGCATTGCCTAGCCTGTCAATTATGTCATCTATTCAGGGCATTGGATAGCCATCGAATAGTGACATGTTAAGCTTTCTAAAATCTAGGCACAGACGTATCCCACCCTCTTTCTTGTCCACTATGACCATGGGTGAAGACCATGCACTCTTTGAGGGCACAATAATGCCCAACTGCTTTTTAAGAAACCTAAGCCTCTGGCGATAGGTTTCAGTGTTTAGCGCCTGAGGATCTCCTGCTTCACACGGTCATAGTCCTCTGCCTCTCGAGAGTCCATGCGGCTATAAACCAACTGGGCACTGCCTATCAGGTGCGGTGCCAGTCGAACAACCCACTGTTCCCTTGGCTATGCGCATGTTTGAGCGATTCTCTAAAACATTGCAAGGTACGCTTCAATGTAATCATTGTCCGATAGTTTGGACAGTTTAATGTCTTTTGGGCTACTGGTTCTTTCAGTTTGTACTGCATTGATGGCATGCAAAACCCTCATGGTATCCGCCCATCTGGCATCTTGCCTTCTCTGCTCAATGTCCATCTCTTTCCATCTGCACCTGTTTTATGCAAAGCCATTTCAACAACTCCTCTACGTCCTCAGATGGAATGTCTTCAAGAGGGGGCAGTTCCCTCAATTCTTCCTGCATCTCTTCATCATCTTCAGGTTTGGCCTTCCTCCGAGCTCCAGTCCAGGCAGTGGCTTCTCTTCCAGTCTGCCTGCCATGGTTCTGGTCAGAACTCCACGTACTTTCTTCTCTGGGTTCTCCTCTGGCAACTCCTGGTGCATGGGTCCACCTGGAATATCTGGGTGATATCCACCGGAAAATGTACCCCTAGCACAGTCCAGATGTTTCCCCACTTTTTACACCAAGTCTGTGGATGGGTTGTGGGATAACAGATGTACCAGACACAGAACTTCAGGTTCAATACACAATCTCTGTGTGATGTTTATTTAAAACACAAGGGATAACCTTAAGCAATGGAATATCCCTTCTTCAATACATTAGTTTGCAGCAACAGACGATGCATGTCCTTCCTCTGCACTTAATCAGCATCTACTGATCTTTCTCTTTAGTGAAAATTATTTCATTCCCTATGTTGGTCTTGTGTGTTTGGGTGATGGGGAGCTCAAAAAAGAAAAAACCCAAACAAGCTAAAGACAAAGAACCTCAGTGCTTCTGCACTGAAGCAAGAGTTACCCCAAGAGCATTAGCAATAAAGCCAAGTTTCAAAGAAACACATCAACACATATTTCCCCATAATGCAAAGCATCATGGGATGTATATACAAATCACCATGCAATTTTAGGCTGGTTCAGCTTAAAGCATGAATGCATGGTGCCAAAAGGCGCCTCAAACAATCTGTAATTTACATGCATTTTAAATAAGACAACGGGGGGTTTCTGATATTTCTACCCTGGTAACTTAATTTTTATAATACAGTCCCTAGTAACTTTTTACGTTTATCAAAAACACCTAGTACCGTGGTATTTTTAACATTTACAGGTTTTGTACACATAACGAATATACATCAAGGTATTTTATGACATAATGCTATTGCATACTCAATCCAACAATGAGGAACACAGCCTGTTGTTTTACATCAGCTCAGAAGTCACCACAATTACCTCCCTGTACGAGGACCTGAGAGGGAAAAGAAAAATTAAAGCGGACACTACAGCATAGTCAAGAAAGGAGAGGGATGCCCATAGGTGGCCAATCTTATGGAATAGAAATTGTAAAGGATAGATTAGGCTAAGAAATAGAAGAACTGTTGCAACAGATTTAAGAAAAGGTTGGTCCTCAAGAGTGGCAGGATCTCCCCTGTCACAGGGTAAAACGTTTTGCCCAATTTTGTTACAAAGTTTAGTATGTGTCCATTTACTCTCTCTCTCTCTCTGTATATATATATATGTATGTGTGTGTGTGTGTGTGTGTATATATCTATATATATCATTACAGAAAACTACGTTAATGCATCAGTTAGGGTTCACTAAAGTGAAAAAAGTAGGGCAATGTGGCGTTAGGGTTTTCAACCCTAACACCCCAACCCCACCTTGGAGGCAGCAAATCAGGCATGCTGTGGGGTTCTCAAACGTAATTCTCACCCCGCTCATCACTAAAAAGGCACAGATGTGTATACTGCATAAGAATGGGGTAAGCGTTAGGTTTGAGAACCCCAAACACGCCTTATTTGCTGCCTCCAGGGTGGGGGTGGGGTGTTAGGGCTGAAAACCCTAATGCTACATTTCCCTACTTTTTTCGCTTTAGTGAATCCTAACTGATGCATTAAGATAAGTTTTCTGCAATGAATTTCCTTACTTTTTCAGATAGTCTAATTGAATCCTTATTTGTTTATGAGAGCGCAGGGCTCCCACACATCCATAGTTTTTGAAATAAAGTAATCTTATCCTTATTAACCTTAATAAAGTTTCGAAAATCAAAAATTAGCAGTCAACTGCAGCGGCGGCATCTTAGTGGAGTCCAATTAGTATGGTTGACTACAGGAAAAGAACTGAGGAGGGCACGGGGCCGCCCACAGTTATATAGTGGAAAACATTGATGTCTGATGTCGCCATGGGTGGCCTGTAATAGACTGCTAGCAAAATAGTTTCCATGTGGTCCTAATGCCTGGTGGCTATAGTTCCTTAGATGTGGCATGATGAAAGAGATATCCTCGAAGAAGATCTACTGTTACAATAAATATGTAACTATCCTATCTTCTTTGAGGATCTCTCTTTCATCAGGGCACACATTTGGAAAGTGTACCATGCAGTACCAAAAGCTAACAGGCTGGGCGGCTGGAGCCTATAGGTTTATGACAACAGGCCTTGTAGTACAGCTAGGCCAAAGCCAGTTTGTCTGCAAGTGACAATGTCCAGACTGTAGTGCTTGGCGAATATGTGGACAGTACTCAAAGTAGCAGCTGCACAGATCTCTGCAGTGGAGACATTCCGAAAAGAAGCAACAAAAGTGGCCATACCTCTTGTGGAATGATACAAACCACACCAGGAAGTTCCTTATCGTACATCCTGTAACAGAGAGTAATACAGTTTGCTGACCATTTGGATAAGCACTGTTTAGAAACTGGAGCACTCTCTTTTTCAGGGATGAATAAAGCAAAAAGCCGCAAGTACTACCCGCAGTTCTTCATATGGTGTGTATAGTACCTGAGCATTCTATGCACATCTAAACTATGGAGCAATGCTTCCCCTGGACTGGCATGCTCTGGATAATACACTGGCAGGTGAATGGTCTGATTTTAAACTCAGACAGCACCTTTGGTAGAAACTTAGGATTAGTACGCAAGGACAACCTGTTGTTGTGGAAAATCAAACAAGGAGGCTCACATGTTAGACAGTGCCTGTAGCTCTAAAATCCTTCAAGAATAAGTGATTGCAACAAAAAAATTACGCTTTCCAAGAGAGAAAGCATAAGCCACAAATCGCGGCTAGCTCAAAGGGAGCCAGAGTGAGCTTTTCCAAAATAAAATTCAGGTCTCAAGCCAGAACTGGATTAAGAACAGGGGGCTTTAGATGCAGCATGTCCCTCAAGAATGAATGAGCTACCTCAAGCTGAGTCACCATATGATCATCTATAGGCACAAGGAAAGCTGATATGGCAGCCAGATGTACTTTGATAGAGGAACACTGAAAGCCTGAATCCAATAAGGACAGCAGGTACTCTAGAACCTGATTAACTGGAGAGGTGAACTGATTCAGGTGGTTAGTGGTGGCCCATAAAGCAAACTGCTTCCACTTCATGGAGTAAGCAGACCTGCTAGACAGTTTACTAGCAGCCACCAAAACATCCGCCAATTTTTGGGAAACCCAAAACGGGTTCTGGCTATGTCTTCAGGAGCCATGTGTGCAGATGAAGAGGCTTCAGGTTCAGATGAAACAGGGTTCTCTGTTCCTGTGACAGTAGAACCCAGAACAGGGTCAGAAGTATTGGGGGTTCTACTGCCAGATGCTGCAGCAAGGGGAACTAGATCTGTCCAGGTCATAGCGGAGCAATGAGTATTAAAGTTAAAACAAGGTGCTACGTCAGCATGTAGTCTGAAAGCGAAACAAAATGGTTATATTAAATGCACGCTGAAAGCAGAGTTAAAAATCTACGTTTCGACCTTAGGTCTTCTTCAGGAAATATCTAAAAGAGAAAAAAAACAAAGTTAGTGTAGAGGGGAAGTAACATAAGGGATATATTTATATATATGTGGGGAAAGAAAAAAGGGGAGGCTCAGGGAGAAGAAGTGATAAATGGCAAGATTAAGAGAATCTGTGAAACAAAAAGGTGATGATGGGAAAGACATAGCATAATAGAGTGAAAGAGCTAGAGAAGTCCCAAAGGGGGGGGGGGGCTAATTAACAGGGCTTAGTAAGAAGGCTGAAAGGTTACAAATGTGGGGGAAGGAGACAGAGATGGAGACTTGTGGTGAAAATGAAAAAGAAATTAAATGTGTACAGATACAAACAGACTTTAGGGAAAATAAGGGGTGGCTGAAAGATGTTAGTAGAAAATAAGTCCATCATTAAACCGGAGGGCTGCTGGGAGCCAAGGCAGATGATCAGCTTGGTTTCCATGTTTTTTCTGCGGTCAGAATCCCAGAAGCCCTGCTGAAGGACACAAACAGAAAGGTCATTGACACTGTGGTCCCTGTAGAAAAAGTGGGATACAATGGGTTTAGCAGTGTCTCCATTCCTGACTGCTCTATAATTTTCCCTGAAACGGTCAGCAAGGTGTCTACCAGTCTCTCTGATGTAAATAGCTGTACACTTCCTGCAAAGAATACAATATACCACATTAGTGGAGGTGAATGAGAACTTCTTGGTGATGTGAAAAACACCTGTAGCTCCCCGAATTTCAGTCACACTAGTAACAAATTTGCAAGTGCAGCAGCGAGTTCTGCTGCAAGGTTTGGTACCTGGTAGAGAGGAACTGTTAGCAGTGGGTAGGCTGCTTTTAACCAGGAGATTCCACAGGTTGGGTGGCTGGTGGTAGGAGGCAATAGGTGGTTCTGTAAAGGAAGCACCAATGTTGGGGTCAGTTTGCAAAATGGGAAAGTTACTGGTGATGATCCTGTGAAGAGAAAGTGTACTCTGATGAAAAGGAAGCACTAGTAGAATTCGCTGTTGTTCTTGCGTGACAGTATCCTTTCTGCGGGGGTCACGCTTACAGGGCATGTCACTGACCCGGAAAAGTGCTCTGTCCACTGTGCTTTTAGGGTATCCCCTGTTGATAAAAAAAAACTATGCATTATTTGGGTCTGCTCAGCAAAATCATCCTCTTCACTGCAAAACCTGTGAATCCTAAGAAACTGTGAATAATGCAGGCCATTCTTGACATGCTTAGGATGGAAGGAGCTGTGGAGGAGGAAACTGTGAGAGTCAGTGGGTTTGTAATAAACTGATGTCTTTAGACCAGTGTTCTGTACTGACAGTTGGATATCCAGAAAAGGCAGTGTAGAGGAGGATACTTCAACAGTGTATTGAAGGGAAGGATGGGCCGTAGTAAATTTGTTGAGGAAGACTTGGAGGGTCTCCCTGGAGCAGGAGGTGGCCCCCACACAGTCATCTATGTAGCGTTTGTAGAGTTCAGGCACAGTCCCTGTGAATGAGAGAAAAAGCTGTTCCTCCACCCAACTCACAAACAGATTAGCAAAGCTGGGACACACCTTGGCAACTCCACTGACCTGCTGAAAAAAATAGTTATTAAAAAAAAAGCATTGAATGTAAAAACAAGTTCTGCCAGATGAGTTAGTCTGTGTATGGGTGGCTGCTGGACTTCCCGCTTATTCAGGAAATGCTGCAAAGCAGTCAGAACATCATTGAGGGGATCACTGTGTAAAGAGATTTGATGTCCATGGTGAAGATGAGCTGATGAGAGTCACTGAATCTGAACCTGTCAAATAACTGGAGAGCAAGGTTAGTGTCTTTAACATAGGAGGGCAGGGACTCAACGAGGGGTCTCACAAAGCTGTCCAAAAATGCAAAGATGTGGGGCAGGAGTAGGCAGACACAATAGGACAACCAGGGTTACCAGTTTTGTGGATTTTGGGAAGAGGACAAAGCCTGGATGTTCAGGGATACTGAACTATGAGTCTCTTAGCAGAAACAGGGAGCTCTTTGTTTTCAATAGCAGAGGTGATGGTGGTGGTGACCTCAGTCTGATAGTCAGCAGTGGGGTTCTGTGGAAGAGAAGAATAAAACCTGGTGTCGGAGAGTTGCTGTGGGTCTTCAGTGATGTATAGCTCCTTTTGCCAGACCACAACATCACCTTCCTTATCAGTTGGTTTAATAACAAGTCATTCCTACATTGCAGAGATCTGAGGGCTGCAAGCTCACCAGGTGTCAGGTTGGAGTGGTTGTGCCTGCAATGAAAATTGAAATTAGTGGTGTTTTCCATGCATTGGTTAATCCGGGATTGATATCATTGATTGTTCTGGTGATACTGTCATCATCTGGGGGAAGAGGAGTCTCATTAGAAAAATGAGCTGTAAGGAGTACTCTGCGATAGAAGCACTACAGATCAACTTGAACCTGGGGTGTGTCAAGATATCTGGGTATGGGCACAAAAGAGAGACCTTTGCTAAGGAGAGATTGCACATATTGTGTCAGGGGGAGGTCTGGAGGAATACAAAATACCAAATTGTTAGGTTGTGTCTGACTCGAGGGCTCATGTTGGTTGCTGATCTGCTGGGTGAAAGACTGGAGTTTTGCAGATTTGCTGTCCTTGAGGAACTGAAAGAGAGTGGAGTTAAGGTGTTGGATGCAGTACTTAATAAAAGGAAGGTTATGTGGAGCTGTTCACTGCAGGAAATCCTTTTGCCCATGAATGGTTTTGTCCACAGAGATCAGCTGTTTCTTAATGAAGAGAATGGCGTTTGTGATAAGTTTCCTAGAGAAAGTTTCCAAAAGCTTATTAGTGGAGGAAACATGCATCTCAGACCCAACTGAACAAGGATGGAATTTCAAACAGAAATCTTTAGAAATAATACCCAGGTGGCGACATTTAGAAAGAAACTGTAAGTGACTGCAGAGTTTAGTCTTAGAGCAAATGGCAGAAAATAATTCAAGAGAAGACTTAGAAATATGAGAAGGGAGTGCAGACATAGATGAAATGAAGAAGCATCGTAGAGAATTCAGAAGAGATTTCAGAGTAGGCATAGTGGGTCGCAGGAAAAGTACCACACAAAATGTAAAAGTAAAAAGAAAGACGCTATGTCAGCATGTGGTCTGAAAGCAAACAAAATGGTTATATTAAATGCACGCTGAAAATAGAGTTAAAAGTCTACGTTTCGACCTTAGATCTTCTTCAGGAAATATCTAAAAGAGAAAAAAACAAAGTTAGTGTAGAGGGGAGGCAACATAGGGGATATATACAGTGGCCCAGATTTTCAAACTGCGCCATTCTGAGGCGCAAGCCTCGCTGCTCAAAATAGTTGCGCGGGGGGTGTGTGAGGTATTCAAAGGATTGCGCTGCTGTGCAACTCCTTTCAATATCACCCCCAGCCACAACACTTGTCTGGCAAGATGGCGCAGTGGAACTTGGCGCCCAACGTTAAAGTTGCCAGAGTTGAGCATTAAACTTGGCGTGGCGCAAGTACCATTGTGCCATGCTCAAATTTCCGATATTCAAAAGCGACATGCAAATGGGGCCATAATTTACAAAGGTGCAGGGGGCCATTTGCATCTATTTAGCCCCATTTGCATGCCATTTGCATGTAGGTGCGCCCGATCCCGAGGACTTGCTCTGGCCACCTTGCCAGGCAGCAGCCGTGGGACGACGCCTGAATGCAGCCAGATAGCGGGCATCACAGTTACATGAACCCCACACACATATTCACAGCCGATCGCGGGCAGTACAGTACATGAACCCCCCACATATCCACTGCCCGATCGCGGGCAGTAAGTATGAGACCCACATATCCCACAGCCGATCGTGGGCAGTACAGACATGAAACCCCCACACATATCCCACAACCCGATTGCGGGCAGAGCGTTGATTGGTGCAGAGCTACAGCCACGGGCGGCAGCCCTACCGGACAGTCAGGGTGGGGCGGCAGGCGGTGGATGCTGTCGCCCGCTGCGGGGGAGCGGGTGGAGGGGCTCTGGGGTGGGTGGAGGGACACTGGACACCAGGGAGATGTTTGGGGGGGCTGTGATGTGACATTCTGCCCGAATCGGGCTTTACGTCCACTGGACCACCAGGGAGATATTCGGGTTGGGGGGAGGGTTACATTCTGCCCGCGATCGGGCACTGGGGGTCATATCGCTCTGCCCGCTGACCGGGCTGTGGGATATGTGTGGGGGTTTCATGGGAACTGTAATGCCCGCGATCGGCTTCGATATGTGTGGGGGTTTCTGTAACTGTGATGCCCGCGATCGGGCTGGGGAGATGTGGGCGGGGTTGATACAGGTTATGCCCGCTGATCGGTTTTCGGGAGATGTGTGGGTGGGGTTGTTTTACGCTCTGCCCGCGATCGGGCTGGTGGGGGGGCACAGGGACCGAGTTGGGGGCCAGCCAGTGGTGGCAGCTGCTGTGTTGCGCCCTGCAATACAGCAGCTCACCTGTGGGTGGCCCTCAACTTGATCCTTTTTTTTTGGCTCAAGGTTGTGCAGGCGCAGGTTGGGGGTTGCGCATGCACAACCCGACTGAATATCGGGTTGCGCAGGTTATGCATGGTTCCTCCCCCTCCTGTTGAGCATGCATTCATTTGCATTGCTCTTTTGCGCAACCTGTTGTCAGTGGAACTGCCTCCTGCTGAATATCGCAGAATGGCGATTTTTGACTTAAGACAAAGAATCCTGTTGCGCATGGCAACCCTTTGAATATCTGGGCCAGTATATATATATGTGGGGAAAGAAAGAGGGAGGCTCAGGAGTAGAAGTGATAAATGGCAAGATTAAGAGAGAATCTGTGAAATAAAAAGGTGATGATGGGAAAGACAAAGCATAACAGGAGTGAAAGAGCTAGGGAAGTCCCCAGGAGGGGACTAATTAACAGGCAGTAAGAAGGCTGAAAGGTGACAAAAGTAGGGGACGGAGACAGAAATGGAGACTTGTGGTGAAAATGAAAAATAAACTAAATGTGTACAGATACAAATAGACTTTAAGGAAAATTAGGGGTGGTTAAAAGACGTTAGTAGAAAATAAGTCTATCATTTAAACCGGAGGGCTGCTGGGAGCCAAGGCAGATGATCAGCTTGGTTTCCGTGTTTTTTCTATGATCAGAATCCCAGAAGCCCTGTTGAAGGACACAAACAGAAAGGTCATTGACACTGTGGTCCCTGTAGATAAAGTGGGATACAATGGGATTAGCAGTGTCTCCATTCTTGACTGCTCTGTAATGTTCCCTGAAACAGTCAGCAAGGTGTCCACCTCTGATGTAAATAGCTGTACACTTCCTGCAAAGAATACAATATACCACATTAGTGGAGGTGCATGACAACTCCTTGGTGATGGAAAACACCTGTAGGCCCCCGAATTTCAGTCACACTAAAAACAAATCTGCAGGTGTAGCAGCGAGTTCTGTTGCAAGGTGTGGTACCTGGTAGGGAGGAACTGTTAGGAGTTGGTAGGCTGCTTTTAACCAGGAGATTCCGCAGGTTGGGTGGCTGGCGGTAGAAGGCAATAAGTGGTTCTGTAAAGGAAGCACCAATGTTGGGGTCAGTTTGCAAAATGGGAAAGTTACTGGTGGTGATCCTGTGAAGAGAAGATGTACTCTGATTAAAGTTGCCCCCTCCATCTTCAACTTGAGCAGTACTCTCTGAATTGGAGGGAAGGGAGGGAGGCACACAGAAACCTCCCTTTCCAAGAGAGGACAATGGGTCTCACCAGAAAACTCCATGCCCTGGAGTGAGCAGGCCAAAAAGTGACAGTTATGCATTGTGTGGGATGTAAAATGTACAACACTGGACAACCTCATCTTTCAAACAGGTCTTTACCACTGAGGTCAGCAGCTCCCACTGGTGCATTCTGGACTGTGACCGACTTAGCTTGTCTGCCAAGACATTTTGGATGCCTGGAACATGTTCCCATTGTTAGTTCTAGACTGTGTACTAGAGCCCATTACCAAACTTTAATGGCTTCCTGCACAGTAGATAGGAACAAGTCTCCCTTGCTTGTTGATGTAATGTATCACGCTGACACTGGTCCGCCTGTATTATCAGAGGACCCAGGAACAGGTGGTTCTGGAAAGCCTGGAGTCACACAGAACAGACCATATTTCCAGAAAACTGATGTGCAAAGAGCGCCTCCACAGGGGTCAATGTGCCCAGTGTTTGATGCTGGCCTATGGAGCCCCTCAGCCCAGCCCAGAGGTATACGTGGTGGGGCTCTGAAGAGGGAAGGGATCAAGAACGGAAACCCTTTGAGCAGATTACGACATTCCATCCACCACTAGAGCCATCTGCACACAGGGACATGACTAGAACCCTCTGTTCTACATCATTTGGGAGCTGGTCCACTGGATGCTAAGAGTCCACTGGGGAATACGCATGTGAAACCTGGCCAGTGGTACTGTGTCAATGGCTGCAACCATGAGTCACAGAAGGCGTAAAACATCCTTGCTGAGACATAAAGAATCTGTGAACTAACTGTGTCTGGGCAATGAGGCAGTCATCCCTGTTCAGAAGCAGGAAAGCCGAGCCCTGGGCTACGTCGAGGACTGCCCCTGTGTACTGCAGTCATTGGTAAGGTGTCAACATTGATTTTGATGATGTTGATTGTCACTCGCAGAGCATCAAATAAAGAACAGTTACGTGAGAAAGTACAGTTACGTAAGAACTTACCGTAACAGTAGATCTTCGAGAGGAGCTCTTGCAGCAGGTAATACCATTAAGACTGAAGCCGGCAGGCATTAGGACCCCAGAGAAAACTTGCAGCTAGCAGTCTGAGGCAGGGGGCCACCCCCGATGTCAGCTCCACCTGACGTCCTACATGGTATAAAGAGTCGGTCCCCTGGCGCCACCCCAGTTCTCCCGCCAGAGACCCGGCTAGATAAATTTGGAGAACCAGGTAGCAACATTTTTTTTTTTTTTAAGTGGCTAGTTTTCCATTAGCAGGTTATACAGACCTGCCACTAGAGGGATTCTTGGTCTTCTACATCAGGGGTTCTCAAATGGTGAGGCCAGCCTCCCTGGGGAGGCCCCAACCTGTTCCAGGGGAGGCTCAAGCAAGTCTGAAAAAGTACTGTATTTAAATTTTGAGTTTTATATATTTGTGTGAAGAGATGATGCAAACTAAAACAGAATAATGGTAGGTGAATTTAATGTATTTATTTACTAATAGGTGACAAGGGAAGGTGAATGAAAGGCTCATTTCAGGTGTACCCAGGGAAGGGTAGGGAGGAATACATTTCAAAAGGCAACTGTAAAACAATCAAGAAATACACAATGAACAGTAAACTTATAATGAATGGTGGTAATTGATCAATGTGTAGCCTGATGGCAGAACAGCTCAGATATAAGTATTGAGTATAGAAGTGCTAGGCAATAGCAGGAAGGAGCAAAGTAATCCCAGAGAAGTTGCTTAAGAGTAGGGAAGGAAGGAAGAGGCAAAGTATGTAGGAAGTCTATTTCAGTATAAAGAGGAAACAGAGAAAGTATTCTGACACATGAAGGTACTGCAACAAGGGGTAACAATGGTTCAAGAATGAAAATAGCAGAGTACGTAGGTTGGCCTGTGGGGGTACAATAAGCTGAATAATAATATTTATTTTATTTATTTGTTATTCAGATAACACTTTTGAGCACAGGAGCTCTTTTTCAAAGGTTCCATGTTAGTATAAGACAAAGAATTGAATGTGAGGCAAGTACTCAAAGGGTTTCAATTTATTCATGGTGTACTGCGCAAAATACCGTATGTTATTTTTCTTTGGGGGGGGGCCCAAGATTATTTCAATTTTTGGGGAGGCTCAAAATCTTTTCCATGGATTTGGGGAGGCTCACTGTGACAAAGTCTGAGAACTATTGTTCTACATAAATCACTGTACTCATTCGTGGGCAATATGGCCTGCATTATCATTCTACTTCTTTCCCCGTGCTGCTACAAGGGGTGGTTGTAGTTGAGGTTTCCTAAGCTTCACTCAACAGGCTGACAACTTCCTTAAAACTGCCTGTGCGACAGCTCTGCAGCTGAAAACAGGAAGCCCTCAGTGTCTGCCATCCACCCTTCAGACTCAAGTCAGATAGACGCTGAGCACCCTATTATTACCTACGCTATGCTGTCATACCGATAGATACCGATAGAATCCTCTGCAGAGAGCCAGCACGCCTGGGCACCCTTGATTGGTGCGGCACTGCCATAGGGGGATTGTGATTGGTACGCCCGCTTGCCTGCTTTGCTCTGATTGGGGCACCTTCTCTATAGCCTGTTACAGTGTTCCCTTCTTAATTCTGACTTCTCAGCTCTCGCTTTGACCTGAAATTTTCTCCCACCCCCACCACCCCCCTCTCCCAGGCCTCCTTTAAATACACTCATGATCCGCCTCCTATATCATATTACTGCTTCACTGGCCTAGTTTTGACTGCTGCCAACCTATGATTGGTATCTGAGTGTGGCCAATAAGACTGCCCTGTGTGAATATCTCTTGAGCCCCGCCACTAACTAAGCTGCTCCTGCTCTCTTTGTTCCCCTTCTGCTGTATTTTCTCATCTAGGTTTTAAGTGAGTACCTAGGTGGGCAAATTACTTGCCTAGAAAATATTGCACTAATACAAATCAGGAGACCACTCAATCTGGGACATGGCTCTCCTTATTGTGTTTTTATTGCTCCTAAGGTGCAGAGTTCTCAGCAATACAGTGCAGTTCGAAGTACCTCAATGCAATTCAGTTCTCCAATGTACCTTATCAATACCTAATGTTATAACGGTCTACCGTGCAGACACTATGTCATTCTCCTCTCCCTTTTTAGCCTACTCCCCGTTAGCCTACACCCTTGCTACTGTCCTCACTATGTCTGTTCAAGCACTTACATTGCTCATGATCAACTGTCATTTGTAGTGGTGCACGCCTCTTCGTGCACGATATGGGTTGTCGCAAAGAAATAAAAAGCAGTCTCGATTCTTATAAGCTCCTTAAAGAAAGTTATACTTCTGCTTCTTCTCTGCTCAGGAAATGGAGCTCAAACCTGGCCCCGCCTACAACTTACCTCCGCCATCGATTTTGTTGAGGCCACAGGTCTCAAAATGATGATGGTCAACATTTTAAGCCTGCCAAAAACTTGTACAGCTGCAAGCCTGGCTGTACACATTAACCCTGACCTATCATAATTACTGAGTCGTGGTTAAAAAGACGAACACTGATCAACAAATATCACTGCAGGGCTACAATTTATTTAGAGCAGATAGACAGTCTAGAGGCGGGGGTGGTTATCTACAACAAATCTAAGTACTTGGTCAACAATATTAGTTGCAAATCTCTAGCCAAGGAATTTGAGTTAGTTTCGCTTGAGCCTCATCTCCTCCTCGGAATGTATCACTATCCTAGGTGGCTATAGACCCCGCCTGGTGGTGATGAAGTCCTTAATCTTTGAAATCCATGTTCGTAGATGCAAAAACTGAAACAATATTTCTAGGAGATCTAAATATGGACTGGCTGTCACCTAAATCACACGGCCTCAAAACCCTTTGTGACGAGATAGGTCTTGGGCAATTAGTCAGTGAACCCACTAGGAACAACACTCTAAATACTGCCAACAGTTCCATTCTAGATGTGGTACTAACCACCCATCCACACAAAATATCTCATTCGGCAGTGTTTCACGACGACATGAGCGATCATGGAACTGTTGCTTGCATAAGATCTCAAATTAAGGCCCGGCCGCAACCCATCTTTATAAAGTACAGTTACGTAAGAACTTACCGTAACAGTAGATCTTCGAGAACAGCTCTGCAGCAGGTTACACCATTAGGACTGAAGCCGCCAGGCGCCAGGACCCTCGGAAATCTTTCTAGCTAGCTATCTTCAGCGGGACCGCTCGACGCCGGTCCCGCCTCCGACGGCCAGGCGTGGTACAAAAGGGGCGGTCCCGCCCAGAATCCCCAGGTTCTCCGCCGGAGACTCCCGGCCACGAGGATGACATTAGAAAGGAGACCAAGGATCCACCGTCAGAAGGCAACCAAACTCAATTCACTCTTCCCAAGTAATATCTGACTTCTACGCTCGCTCAGCCGCTAGGAGGAAAAGGTTCCCTCCCCTTTTTTTTTTTTTTTTTTTAAAACAGCCACGCCATCCTTCCTCCAAGGGGACACGGAGGGCGGGAAGGTACCTGCTGCAAGAGCTGTTCTTGAAGATCTACTGTTACGGTAAGTTCTTACGTAACTGTACTATCTTACTTCGAGATACAGCTCTTGCAGCAGGTTACACCATTAGGACTGATTCCCAAGCAATAATGCTTGTCCCACAAACATCGGGAGGAGGAAGAGGAAGAAACGGAGAAGGACCAACCTGTTTCCGATTCAGGATAAGAGGCCCTGCAACATGGCCTGGCTGAAACCAGCCCTTCGCCTAGAGGCGATATCCAGACTGTAGTGCCTGATAAAGGTATGCACAGAACTCCAAGTAGCAGCAGCGCAAATAGCTGAGGTTGAGACATTCTTGAGGGCTGCAAAGGAAGTGGCCACTCCCCTAGTGGAATGGCCCCGGATGGAACCCGGGAGAGGCTTTTGCTTGGATTGATAGCAATGAGAGATACACTGCACGAGCCAGCGGGATAAGGATTGCTTAGACACTGGCCGTCCTCTCATTCTCTGTGCGAAAGAAACAAAGAGTTGATCAGAAGCCCGAAAGGGCTTAGTCCTATGGAGGTAATACCTCAGGCTGCGGTGAACATCCAGAGTGTGGAGCAAAGCCTCCCCTCTATTTGAATAGTTCGGGAAGTAGACCGGAAGGTCGATATCCTGATTCAAGGTGAGAGCTGAGACCACCTTAGGCAAAAACTTTGGATTTGTTCTCAGAGACACTCTGTCTCGTGAAAACCAAATAAGGCTCTTTACACATGAGGGCATGAAGCTCAGAAATCCTTCTGGCTGAAGTAACTGCAACGAAAACAACGCTTCCACGACAGAAAACGAGCTGCAATCTGCGGCTGGTTCAAAGGGAGGAAGCGTGAGCTGCTCCAGAACAAAAGGAGATCCCAGGAGGGACCGGATCCTTCGATAGGAGGCCTAAGGTGTAACACCCTCTCAGGAACTCCCGAGGCGTCAAGCTGAGCAATAGTCACGCTGACCCACCGGCAGGTGATAGGGCGAAATAAGCGCAAAGATGTACTTTAATAGGTAGGCTAACCCAGTGAAAAGGGAAGGAGGTAGTCCAAGACTGCCCCACAGGGCAACCTAAAGGGAGAGGTCACGGGCTCGTGACCACAGATTAAAACCGGCGCCATTTCATGGCGTAAGTAGCGTGTAGCCGGCTTCGGCTGCAGAGAGAACTTCCGGAACCCCTGGACCCTATGTCGCATGGATGGCTACGCCTCTAGGAGCCATGCGCAGGTTTAAAGAACGAGATCCGGTGCCACAATGAACCTTGCTCCTGAGACAGAAGGTGAGAACTGAGCAGCAGGAAGCGGAGGTTCGGATAGTTGAGCCAGCAAAGGGAACCAGATCTGTCTGGGCCAGAATGGGGCCACCAGAATCAACCGCGGCGCGCCCCCGCGCAGTTTGAGGAGAACTCTGGATCAACGGGAAAGGAAGGAAAGCGAGAGGAATCTGTTCTCCCAGGAGAGTGACAACGCCGCCTCACCAGAAAACTCCAGGCCCTGGATCTAGCGAGCAAAAATTGGGCAGTTTTATGCTGGATGGGGATGCGACTAAATCTAGCTCTGAGTTCCCCATCAAGGAACAGATCCTCTGCTACCTCCTGAAGAAGTTCCACTCGTGGACTCTGGCCTGAGTGCGACTCAGACCATCCGCGATCGTGTTGTCCACTCCGGGAACATGCACTGGATTAGCTGCGCGTGTCCGATTACCCAATCCCACACTCATGGCCTCCTGCAAAGGGGGTAAGAGTGCGCCTCCTTGTTTGTTGAGGTAATACATCACCGCCGTGTTGTCCGTCTGGAGCAGGATGGTACACGGTGGGATCATGGACTGGAAAGCCTGGAGTGCATAGAGGACCGCTCTCATCTCCAGAACACTGATGTGAAGATGAGCTTCCAGTGGGCTCCATACACCCTGAGACTTCACCCCATCCAGGTGAGCTCCCCACCCGAGACCTGAAGCGTCTGTGGTGAGGGTTATCTCCGGGGACGGCGCTGCAAAAGGGAAGCCCTTGGAGAGCGACCTGGGGGCTAACCACCATTGCCAGTCCTGAACCACACATCTTGTGATTCTGACTGGGTGCTGCAAATGGTCTTGCCTCTGATCCCACTGCGCCTTGAGCATCCACTGCGTTATCCACATGTGGAGCGGCGTAGCGTGGGAATGGCCGCAGCCATGTGACCCGAGCAGGCGGGGACCGGACCTGGCCGGAGCGTGTCTGTCACTGATAGGTCCTCTATGAGGGACCTGATGCGCCCGCCTCTGTCGACTGGGAGGAAAGCCTCCCTGGACCGTGTCCAGCACTGCACCTATGAACTGCAGGTTCTGGCGATACCAAGACGGACTTCTCGTGGGTTTATTAGAATCCCAAGCGATCCGAACAAGACCTGAGTGTCCTGGATCGCTTGTAGGAGCGCTCTCTGAGACGGCCATGAGAAGCCAATCGCCGAGGTATCGGAAGACGAGTGGCCCCTGCCTCCTTAGAGCAGCTGCCACGACTGCCATGCATTTGGTGAAAACCCTTGGAGCGGATGACAGTCCGAAGGGAAGAGCTCGGAATTGAAAATGGTGGCCTAAGAACTCGAAGCGCAGGAACCTCTGATGCACTAGAGCTATGGGGATGTGCAGGTAGGCATCCTGCATGTCTAGGGACGCTAAATAGGCGCCTTGTTTCAGCATGGGAATTAGACCCGGAAGGGTCACCATGCGAAATCTTTGTGCGACTGACAGGTTGAGGTCGCTAGGTCCAGAATAGGACGGAGGTCCCTGTCTTTTGGGAACCAGGAAGAAGTGAGAATAGTACCCTAGTCCTCTCTGGTTTCCTGGGACAGGTTGAATCGCCTGTCCAGGAGTGCGATCACCTCTTGCCAAATTAAGTCACGGTGCTGACCGAAGACCGGGAGCGGAGGAGGCCTCGAGGGTGGCTGTTCTACCGAACTCTAAAAGTGGCCTATGCTGACCAGCTGAAGTACCCACCTGTGGGTGGTTATCGCTCGCCATCCTGACAGGAAGTTCTGACGCGACCCCGACCAAACATCCCGCTGATCCTGAGGGGTGGGGCCGAAAGGAGTCATGCGTGGCATGCTGAAGGACCCGCCGCTGGGTGGCCTTGGAAGCGCGCTGACCCCGTTGGCGGGCTGTTTCCTGGTCCTTCGAAACCAGAGCCCCTGTTGTGTGGCTGGAATGGGGCTGTTGCCTCTGAGTCCGCTTCGACGGAAACGCCTTGGCTCCGCAAAGGAACCAAGCCTCGGCGGTACATCGCCTGGACTGTACAGACCGCTTTCCAGCTTCTTGAAGTTTGGTAATTATCCGCTCGGATGGATTACCAAAAGAACCTCACTCTTCAAAAGGGGCGCCCATGATGTTTTTCTGACGTCCGGGTGAAACTCGAGACACGGAGCCATGAGTGCCTCCGGAGGCAAACGCCTGATGCAGCCGCCTGGCTGAAGAGTCTGCAGAGTCATATGCGGTCCTCAAAACTTGGGTCCCACATCTGAACCCATTCGGAGAAGCTGAAGCATCTCCTCTTTCTGCTCACGTCCGCCAGTCTCTCGGCCGCCTCCTGGGCCCTGCTCCTGAGGCGCTTCTGGAACTGCACCATGTGGGTAAGGTAGTTTAGGGACCCACGGCTAAGTCGCGAGCGAGGCGTGGTGTTCTACCCAAAGAGTCCAACTGCTTGGACTCGGGTCCGGTGGCAGGGTGCTCAAATGCTGCGGCCTCTGGGACCGTCATATGAGGCTGTGATTACCAGGAATCAGCCAGAGGGTGCTGTGACAGGTACTGATCCCCCTTGGGGGCCCTGTACAACCAGTCCGCCTTCTTCGGCACCGCCGGGAGCGAATGTGGACGCTTCCACGCAGCCTTGGTGACGTCCACGAAAGTGTCCACCAAGGGTGGCACCACCACAGGCTTAGGGTCCTTTTGCCGAAGGTACTTGGCCAGGCGTAACCTCTCGGGGTCCAACTCTTCTGCTTCCCATCCCATGTTCTCCTGGATATGCCTCAAGATATCCATGAAGGATGGATCGTCCGGGAGACCGTGAGTCTCATGGGGTCCGCGAGGAGCGAGACCGAGACGGGATCTAGACGTAGAACAGGGATGATCTCGCTTCTCCGCCGACGGTGGATCACGCCACCTTGACTTCTTAGGGCTGGGGTGATCCAGAAGACTAAGATCTGGACGGAGGTCTCTGCTTGGGCAGCCGGCCCCTGGGAGGAGTTTCAGACTCCTGGGGACAGAGCGGCCAGCTGACCCCACAGGTGAAGGTGGGGCCGGGGCTGGGTAGGAGGAAGGGGAGGAGGAGGGACTGGGGGACCACTGCCCTCCCAATGGTGTCCCACCAGTAAGTAAATAGGTCCTTCACCGGCCAAAGACAGTCCTGACGCCGGCTCCGAGGGCGAGGGCTGGTCGTCGGGTCCCGGCGACAGCTCCACGGGGCCTCTGGGCGGTGGGACCCTGGGAGACTGTTCGCGGCCGAACGCTTCGCTTGGTCTTCGGGCTGGGCTGAATCTCCTCCGTGAGGGACTCCTGTCCGACCGGGCGCCGGAGGCGCAGGGAACCCTCGGCTCAGGCGGCGCAGACGCCGGACCCCCACCGACGTCCGGCTGCGCTTGACGAGGCCGACGACGGCTCAGAGGAACGGCGGCATATGGCCGGCGATGGTCTGGCCGACGCCGGATCCACCGGCTTCCTCAGCGGCGTAAGGTCCAAGGTCTTCCGGGGGGGGGGGGACCGAGGAAGACCGGGCGTCGGGGGCCGAGAAGCGGGAGCCCGACTTGTGATGGTGGTGGCGTTTCCCGACTTCGCCACGGCCTTCTGGGCAGAGAGGATGACATGGCTGCCTGGAAGAGGCCTGAGCAGGTTGACGACTGGAACCGCAGCCGGGGAAGAGACGAGGTCCTGGACGGAGACCGGTCTGACCGAGAACCGAGCTGCGGACTCGAGGCCCGAATCCGGATAGGGAGGATCCTCTGCTTCTTCTTTTCTCCGTGCGTTTGTGCGCAATTCCCCTTGAAGACATTTCCCGGGCTGCTCTTCCAGCAAGTAAGCCTGGAGGGCCTTCTGCCAGCGGATCCTCGTCATTTATTGAACCCCTGGCACAGGAGCAGGCCTTGATGTCGCTGGTTTCGGGCCCAGGCACCGGACGACGCGGAATGCGGGTCTTTAAGATCTGCTTGCCGTGACGCCAAGATTAGATAAGTGACCGGAGGTCAGAGAGGACATTAGATGTCTGAATAATTTTGATTGAAGAAAATTCTTCAAGGAAATTCTGTACCACACGTCGCCAAGGAGACTAGAACCATAGGGTCGAGGCATGCAGTTCGACGGCGAAAAGAACTGGGATTGGGCGTGGACCGCCCCTTTTGTACTCACGCCTGACGCGAGACAGGACCGACGTCAAGTGGTCCCCGCTGTAGATAGCTAGCTAGAAAGATTTCCGGGTCCTGGCGCCTGACGGTTTAGTCCTAATGGTGTAACCTGCTGCAAGAGCTGTATCTCAAGTAAGATCAAAAGATCCTTTCGCAAATTCAGTGCAGTAAACTTCCTATCTGACCTGAGTCATGATCAGATGGTAAGATCTCTACCTAGCCAAAGATGTCAACAAGGCAGCTTACATCCTTAATGACAAACTCACTACAATAATAAATAAGCATGCCCTTTCATCAAAGTAAGGGTACAGAACAATTCCAACCCCTGGTTCTTACCTCGGATCTCAAAGGCAGCCCTTATGCTCGAGATAAACTCTGGGCTAAAGCTAGACATTCCAAAGAATCTTGGATTGGCAGGCCTTTAGAACAGCCAGGAATAACTGTGTGAAAAAATTAGCTCCTGCAAAGCTAACTATTATATTCTACTCTGAACAAGCTAAAGGTAACCCTCATAAAATATGGAAGACTATCAAAGCTATAGAAGGACAGCCCATGGGCCCTCTGTCCCAACAAAGATAGTTGCAAGTGGCAAGATTGTGGAAACAAGTCCCTAATCCTGGAGGAACTTAACTCCCACTTTGCCACAGCTGATTAGCTTTTGACTCGTCACCTTATGCTGGTGCTGGCGGTGAGCCAGCATACCCCTCCCCTACATCTAGTCCTGCACCCAGCTCCTTCCAGCTAAGAGCAATCTCACAAAGAAGTAGAAGGTTCTCTCTTAACTTAGACACCAAAAAGCGAAAGAGGGGACGCACGGCTTGAACCCTTTTTTCCTAAGGTCAGGCAACGCCCATCTCACTGCCCCACCTCCACATCTTCATTCTTTCCATTACATCTGCTACTGTGTCATCCTGCTGAAATCAGCACATATCCTCCTCTATTTAAATCTGGTGACCCATGATATAAACAACTATAGGCCTATCTCCATATTGCCTATCCTTTCTAAAGTTCTCGAAAACTGATTCTTATTCAGTTAAAATCTCATTTGAAACCTTCTCTCTCATTAACCCAGCTCGAATCCGGCTTCCGGGCTAATCATAACACAATCACTGCACTAGCAAAGTAACTGCAATGATTGGATCTCTGCTATAGATGCTAAGAAGGTAACTGGTGCAGTCTTTTTGGACCTCAGCAAAGCTTTTGATACTGCTGATCTAAACTATTAGTACATTTGCCTGCAAAGTTGGGTGTCACATACTACCACCCAGTGGTTCTTCTAGCAACTAACCTGAAGATTGCAAAGTAAAGGCTGAAGGCTTTTTTTTTCTGCTGCCTTGCCAGTTGCAAGAGGAGTCCTCAAGGATCCATCTTAGGCCCATCTTGGTTTTCTTTGTACATTAATGACTTAGATGCTAACATATCTTCATTCAATCTGCACTTTTTGCAGATGATACTGTGTTGTATACTTCTGCTCATCGTTATCTGAAGTCAAGGGAGTGGTTTACGGACTTTACACAACTTGAGCATAA
The DNA here is from genome assembly GCA_016271365.2 of Neoceratodus forsteri. NCBI lineage: Eukaryota > Metazoa > Chordata > Ceratodontiformes > Ceratodontidae > Neoceratodus > Neoceratodus forsteri. Next base: position 660,709,325 of record CM028133.1, read on the forward strand.
TCTAATAAAGGCAAAGCTTCTGCTCAATGCTAAGAAGACTAAAGTGATGATATTCTCCCGCAGTGCTGGCACAGCCCCCCAATACCTCTTGCCTAAGACTTCATTGTCACCACGCTAAACGAGCTCTGGAAGTTGTAACCAAATTCTGGGTATCTGGGTATCTGGAGCGAAACAAATTATCTTCAATGACCACGCTAAGATGTCTCTAGAAGTTAAGTGCCAAGGTTAGGTTTCTTCTATAGAAATAGGCCCTTTCCCTTGAAACTTAAAACAAGCTTGTACAGGCCACTTTTCTCCTACTCGACTATGGCGATGTAATCTATTCCTCCACCACTCTTGCAAATCTAAGTAACCGACATCCTTTATCACCGGGCAGTCTGCTTACCAACTCCTCACTGCTCGCAACCACTGTGACTTATATCATGCTGTTGGTTGGACATCCTTACTACTAGACGCCTGCTCCATGCTGGGCTATGGACTCTTAAACTGCTCCTGCAGAAATTGCCAAGCTATCTCTCTTCCTTATTAGTATCTCACATAGTGCATACTCGTTAAGAAAATCTGACTTATTATGTTGACAACCAAAGACGCAGATTCTTTTGCAAACGTGTAAGCACAGTATTGGGTTCTTCCCTCCATTTGAACCAATTACAAACCATACTGAAACTAGCATATTTCAATAAACTTCTACAATTGCTAAGTTCAGCCAAATAAAAGACACCTGTAACTGTCATTAAGTCTCTTCCTCCCCATGTGTGCCATATTTATTCACTGGTAAGGTATAATTGATTTGTCATTTAACTGCTTCCCTTCTACTCCTGGCTTTATCTATGCTTGCTCCACTGCTACTCTACTCAAATCACTCCCCCATATCAGTTGTAGTCTGTTGTTTTGTTCTAGACTGCAAATATGTATTGCATACACACCAGTCATCTTGTTTCATTTATCAGTATGCAACCTGTAAGTCGCTTCCTGTCTCCATATATCATCACACCCGCGTCACCCTATGTGGTACCCTTGTATGTATATCCAGCCTGTATCATGTAACGTGCATTTCATGTATATACTGTTATTATCTATCTGTGTTTGTACTTTAAGTGTTTATGTCACAGGACCGCCTTGTGAATGAGCTTGCTCAATGGAGTTTTCCTGCAATAAACTTGAACTTGAAAATGTATGCATCCTGGTTGGAAACCAATAATAATAATGATCCCCTAGGCTATCCTGGGGGAAGGAGGGTGGGAAAGCCAATTGCTGCAAGAGCTCTTCTTGAAGATCTACTGTTACAGTAAGTTCTTACGTAACTGTACTATCTGTCTTCGAGGGTGGAGCTCTTGCAGCAGGTAATACCATTAGGACTGAGTCCCAAGCAGTACCCAAGGATAGGCCCAGGTCTGATAGGGTGATGGGGATATATAGAAAGATGAATGCGGACATTCACGTAGAGAAGGCCTGCAGGACGTTAGTCCAAAAGAAAATTACTCACCTTAGTAATGTTGTTTCTTCTAATGGAGTCTTGTTGTGCCTGACTATTGCAGTTAGTACCGCCTTTCAACTGCCCCGAGAACAAAGAGTTAATTTCCATGGCCAGCATGGAACGTTCATGCGAGCTCTTGAAGCTCCTGTCTGCTGTTGTTTTAAACTCCAACCGTCAGATCTTACTTAGCAATACTCACTAGAAGTTCTGTGTGAAACTGTAAAACTCCACACTAGCCAACTGGCAACTAAATTTATTAAAAGGGTTTTTGGTTTCAAAGCAAAGACTCATGTCAGGAAACCCAAAAACAAAACACAACACACCCAAAGTAAAGGAGGGGGGGAAAGAGGGGCACCTCTAGGGTGCTAACACTGCTCCTGCCTACCCACATCCAAAAAAAGGTTCTGAGAGGGGAGGCAGGAGATCAGAATACAGCAAGACTCCATTAGAAGAAACAACATTACTAAGGTGAGTAATTTTTCTTCAAACAACATGAAGTCTTGCTGTATTCTGACTTATTAGATCAATACGCAGTACCTCCATGGAGGAGGGACACAACCTACTTTGGGAATAGGCTCTTGAAGCATCCTGCTTGCCAAACCGAGCGGCCACCCTACCCCTGGATATCCAGAGAGTAATGCTTGGTGAATGTATGGACTGTTTTCCAGGTGGCTGCTTGACAAATTTCTAGATAGAATATCCTGCAGCAGCCAGGGAAGCAGCTGTACCTCTAGTAGAGTGAGCCCTCAGGCCTGAGGGTGGGTTCCCCCAGTTTTTCATAGCAGAATTGTATACAAGAAACAATCCACCTGGCAATAGATCTTAGTGGCAGGTTTGCTCTACCCACCTCTCCATATGTGAAGAACAACTGAGGGACTCAAACCTGTGACCCTTGGTGCGCTTTATGTAGTAGCTGAGGGCCCTTTAACATCCTGTTGTGTAGCCTCCTCTCTCGAGGAGGAATGGTCAGTGAAGAAACGAGGAGAGACATTAGACTGATTAAGGTGGAAATCTGAAACCACCTTAGGCAAAAACGTCCTGTTAGTTCTTGGGACCACTTTTATATCTGTGGAAAGAGATGAAATCAGGCCCACTGACAGGGCTTGCAATTCACTGACACGCCTGGCAGAGGTAATGGCTGCCAAAACACAGTTTTCAAGTCAGTACTTGAGCTCTGCAGAAGACAAAGGCTCAAGGGAGGTTGCATAAGCTGAGCAATGTCAAAATTAAGGTCCCAAGCAGGAGCAGGGTCCTAAAAGGGGATTGGTGTGCAGCAATCCCTTGAAGAACTTACAAAAACACAGGATGAGCTGACAGAGGAGAGGGCTTGCCTACTGACAGGAAGGCAGAAACAGCTGCCAAATGCACTTTAAATGTAGCTGGCCTAAGACCTGAGCTATTGAGATGGACTATATAGTCCAGAACCGTAGGCAACCCAGCAGATTCTGGAGAAATATTCTTATTAGAACACCAAATAGTGAACCTTTTCCATTTGGAACTGTAAGTCTTCCTGGTGGAAGGCTTTCAAGAAGCCTTAAGGATATCCAGAACCCTTGGGAAAGATGCAGATCAGCAACCTCAACTCTTCAAGAGCCATGCCTTGAGATTGAGAGACCTGAGGTCTGGTACCAAATTCTCCCTGAGAGGATGTCAATAGGTTGTAATTCCTGGGAAGAGACAGGGAAGGTGGACTGCTAAGGACAGCAACAGGGGGTACCAGGGCTGTCTGGCCCAGTCTAGAGCAACTCAGAATCACTTTGCATGGTTGTGACCTTATCTTGACTAACACCTTGAACAGGAGAGGAAGGGGAAAGCATACAGAATTTCCTTCCCAATTCAGGATCAGGGCATCCAGGGGACTGAGCCCAAGACTGGGGGTCTGCAACAAAAGAGAGGAAGTTGGTGATTGTCTGGGGCTGCAAAAAGATCTATCTGTGGAGTGCCCCATCTTGAGAAAATCACTTTCAAAACTAGGGGATCTAGGGTCCATTCGTGATGGCCCTGGGATATCCTGCTGAGAGCATCTGCTGGACATTGTCCTCCCTGGAGGTGAACTGCTATCAGAGAGGTTTGCGTGAATAGGCCAGGGACCACAACTTCATTGCCTCTGTGCACAAGGCTGTAGACCGAGTGCCTCCTTGCTTGTTGATGTAACACATGGTGGTGGTGGTGTTGTCTGTTCTGATCTGGACCACCTTGTTCTGTACAGATTTGGAAAAGGCTTGCAGTGCCAGAAACACTGCTCTGAGTTCAAAGAGACGGATGTGAAGCAGAGATTCTTGAGGTGACCACAGCCCTTGAGTGGTAAGAGCCCCCAAATGGGCTCCCCAGCCCAGCAGAGAAGCATCTGTGGTGAGTATCACTGAATGAGACTGAGTGACAAAAGGAACCCCTTGTCTCAAATTGTCCTGATCCTGCCACCACTGCAAGGCCTGGATCAGGGTTCGAGTCACTGGGACTAGTTTGGTAAGGGAATCCTTTCTTTGGGACCAGAAGGCTCTTAAGTGGAACTGAATGTCCTCATCTGGAATCTTGCCCCTGGACCACTGCTGTGAAGCTGCCACATGGCCCAGAAGCTGAAGGAAATTCCTTGCTGGTCGAGACACCTGTAGGGTACGAAGAGGCCAGTTCCATATGGGTCCCATTCTGTCCAGGGGAAGGAAGGCTCTTGCCCTTATTGTATCCAGCTCCCGCCCCATGAAGGTGAGGAGCTGTACGGCTCGAGAACTGACTTTGGAAGGTTGAGGAGGAATCCTAAGGAAGTGAGCACTTGCTGAGTTATTTGCAGATGTGACTTGACTCTGGTCTTGAGACTGACCAACCATGAGCTAGTCGTCCAAATACGGAAAGATGGAAATCTTTTTCTCCTTAGGAAAGCAACCTACTACTGCCAGGCACTTTGTGAACTACCCTTGGGGCTGATGTTAGGCCAAAGGGCATTGCTCTGAATTGATAGTGGCCTGAGGGCAACTCAAACCTGAGGTACGTTCTGTGGGAGCACCTGATGGGAATGTGAAAGTAGGCATCTTTGAGGTCCAGGGAGGCTAGCCAGTCCCCTGGCCTTAGAGAGGGCAGAATTATTCCCAGAGTCACCATTTTTTTTTTTACCAATTATTTTACCAGGTGAGCTTTTGAACTTTGGTTTTAAAAGGTGCTTGTTCAGATATCTTAGATCCAGGATGGGCCGCCATTCTTCTGTTTTTTGGGGGTTGGAAGCACTTGGAGTACAATCCTTGCCTTTGTGGTGGTAGGAACCCTTTCATGGCTCTGAGAGCCAGGGGAAGAAACCTCTCTCTAAGGCAAGGGTCTCTGATGGATTTGCAGGTGAAGGATCTGGTTCTCATCTTCTCGAAATTTTTGAAGCTGAGAACCAGTCCCTGCTTACTACTTCTAGGACCCACTTGTCTGATGTCAGAATTTCCAGTCCTGGACAAAGTAAGCCAGCCTGCCCCTAGGTACTGGAGAATCGGCCCTGGCAGACCCATCAGGGTGTCTGTTTGGCAGGGACTTTAGGCTGAGGGTGGGAGCAGGCCTGCTCATCTCCCCATCTGCCTCCCTCTGAAGAACCCCTCTGAGCATAGGAAGAAAAGGAGGCCTGCTTGTAAAGGCTTTGAAAGGGCCTGCCCTGTCCCTGGACTGCTGCCTTGAGGAGTGGCTTGCCTTCTTTGGCCTGAGCACTCCTGTAGGTGGTCCTGTACTGGCCCATCTTTTTCATGTAGTTCTCTGTCTGCCCCCAGAGAATTACCAATGACAGGGAAACCCATGCACTTCAGCCTCGGTATCCTGTGATAGGCTAGCACATCTGGAGCTAAGCCATATCCTCCCGACGGGCACAGATGTAGCCATGACTCTAGATGAAACATCATTGGAGTCCACAGCAGCATGAAATTGCACCTTGGATGCCTCAATCCCATCTGCAGCCACCTGCTCCAGCTCCCTTGGCAAGCTGGTCAAGGGCCTGTTCGCAGAGCCAGAACAGTGTCCCATCTTGGACTTCTGGTATCTAGCTGTAGGCCATAGTTAGCCTGCCTGAGTCCCAAAGATGCTGCCATGTACTGCTTTGCCATGGCATCAGTCCTCCGGAGCCCTTTATCTGGGGGTGTGATGCCGGGAATATTTGCCTTATCACAGGCAGCAGCCTGCACTACCCCAACATGGCTGCATTGCTGAGAAAGGAACCCGTGTCCGAGCTCGAAAGGGTGTACCTCTTGTCCATCTGTCTGTCCACTGGAGGTATGGAGTTAGGAGTCTTTAGAATTTTAATTGTCTGTTTCCCAAAAGATTTATGGAGGGGAATAGACAGTCTCCTGGACTCTGGGATGTCCATCATTTCAACAAAATCAAGCTCCTCCTGATCTTCTACTGCTTCTTCCATTGGAAGCTGGAGGGTTTCAGCCACTTTTTTGTAAAACATAAAGTGGGAAGGGGACTCAGAAAGCCTAGGAGGAGAAACACCTGAAGGTCTGTCTGGGGAGATGTCCGGGTCAATAGGCACATCCAGACTTTCATAATCACTATCATCATCCTCATACTCTCCCTCCTCCTCCGGTTCATAAAATTCTTCTGAAGTGTAATCCGGAACCGGGGGAACCGACCGAACCGAGCCCCTGCCAGGTGGTGCCGGTTCGGCCGGAACCGAGGTTAGCGATTGCACTATCCTTATCACTTTGGCTATCTCATCAGCGGTCAGAGAAAGAATTTGTGGATCCAAACTGGATAATTTTTCTCTTCTCTTCCTTTTAACCGGAACCAACTCCTCAGAATCGGCTCTCCTTTTGCCCGAAGAAGTTTCGCCCTGGTCAGAGGGCACTCCTTCTAGTTTGGTTGGAACCGAACCGGGCTGGCCATCTGGGTCAGCGGACTTCTCAGCCTCCCTTTCCCTCAGACTACCTACTCTCTTATCCAGGGTAGCTTTGGGAAAACTATTATAAATTTGGCAGTCTGAATCGAGGTGGTCAAACCCCAGACAATAAACACAGGTGGTGGGGATCAGCCTTGGAAAAGGCTTCCCCACACACACTGCAGTGTTGAAACCCAGTGGGCCCGTTTTTTTTCTTGGGTTTCTCACACATGGCCAATCCTATCCAAAACTTACCCTTTTTTCGGCAATCTGCCAGGTAAGAATCCCCTATTGGTTCCTGACCGTTTACAGGTCTTGGAAAAAAACGTAATTAAATCAGTTTTTTTTAGAACCGATATGGACCGGTTACCACACCTTAAGTAAATTCACAAACTTTTTAAGACTAAACTGATCGGTTCAAACCGAACCGATCGAAAATTTACAAGTTCCACACAGAAACTAAATGTAAAACCTATCTAGTACTCACGGTACCACAGACAGAGACTTAAACCGACAGATTCGGTAGCAGAAATTCGGTAGAAACCAAGCGAAAAATGACACTTTAACCGACTTTTTTGAACCGAGCAAAGGAGAAAGCTCTGGAGCGACTGTTCAGTGAGGCGGAGTAAAGAATCTGACAGTTGGAGTTTAAACAACAGCAGACAAGGGCTTCAACCGAGCTTGCGCTGAACGTTCCATGCTGGCCATGGAAAGTTAACTCTTAGTTCTCCAGGGCAGTTGAAAGGCAGAACCTAACTGCAATAGTCAGAATACAGCAAGACTTCATGTTGTTTGAACCTGCTTTCTTTCTGAAGCGATGTTTAGGCTGTAATGCCTGATGAAGGTGTGGACGGAGGACCACGCGGCAGCAGCATAAATATTGGCTCAAGAAACGCTTCTTCAGGGCCGCAACAAGATGCCACCGCCTAGAGGAATGATCTCTAACAGCACCCGGAGGTCTGTCGTGGTGCTGATAACAGAAGGTAAGCAATGCACTAGCCAGCGGGCTAGTGTTTGCTTGGAGACAGGAGCTCCTAACATTCGCTTTGCAAAAGAAACAAACAACAGGTCCGATTTCTAGAGGAGCTTAGTCCCTGAAGATATATCGCAAAATGCGATTAATATCAAGCGTGGTAACAGTGTTTCACCCTGGTTGGAAGAGTTAGGGTAGTATACGGAAGGTTGATATCCTGGTTAAAAGTCAGTATGGATACCACCTTCAGTATAAATTTGGAGTTGCAAGAGATCACTCCTGTCCCTGTGAAAGAGTATGTACAGTTCTTTACATCAGAGACTGAGTTCCAAACCCTTCGAGCGAGGTGATGGCCACCAAGAGGAGAGTCTTCCAAGAGAGGAAGTGCAGCTTGCAAGAGGCTGCCGGTTCAAAGGGAGGAAGTGTGAGTTCCTCCAGAACAACAGGAGGTCCCAAGGAGGATGATGTCCTCTTGGGAGGTCTGACGTGTAATACCCTCAAGAAAAGTCTTGCAGGCATTCAACTTGAGCCAGAGTTTTGTTTCCAATTGTTATGACATGGAGATCGCATACATATGCACCTTTGATTGAGGAGTAACTCAACCCTAACTCCAAAAGGTGTCAGAGATACTCTAACATGTGCCTGACTGGGCAACCCAAGGGATCTAGGGAACGGCAGAAGCCTACAAGCAGAAGCGCTTCCATTTCAGAGTGTATGTGGCTCTGGCAGAAGGCTTCCTGGCTGCCACCAGAATTTCAGCCACTCTGCTTGACACTCCTAATCTCTCTTCCACTAGACAGCAGGAGCCAAGCATGCAGTGAAGAGCGCAAAGAGCAGATGGACAGAGTCCCCTGTTCCTGAGAGAGCAGAGTGGAGAGTGGCAACTGAACTGGAGGTTCCAGAGACAGTTGCTGGAGCAGCAGATACCAAATCTGACGAGGCCATAGAGGAGCCACCAGAATCACTCTGGCTGCCTTTGACTGCAATTTGAGCAGTACTTTCTGAATGAGGGGAAAAGGGGAGAAGGCATAAAGGAACTTCCCTGTCCAGGAGAAGGACAATGCGTCTTGCCAGAAGACACCAGGCCCTGGAGCGAGCGAGCAGAAACTGCGCAGTTTGGCATCGCACGGGGATGCAAAGAGGTCGAACTCTGGCTGGCCCCATCTGTCGAAGAGGTCATATGCGACATCCTGGAGCAATTCTCACTCGTGATTCTGAGAGGAAGAGTGACAGAGTGCTGGCGAGAACGTTCTGGACCCCTGGCAGGTGAACTGCGGTGAGGTCGAGACTGTGTTCTACTGCCCAATCCCACACTCTCATGGCTTCTCTGCAAAGGGGTACGAATGAGTTCCCCTTGTTTGCTGGATGTAGACTACAGGTGTGTTGTCTGTCTGCACCAGAAGAGGACTCAGCAGAAGCTGGTCTCTGAATGCCAAGAGTGCATTCAGCATCTGCCTCTCATTTCCAGGACATTGATATGAAGAGAGTGCTAGTGATAGACCAGGACCCCTGGGTCCTGTGATCCCCTAGATGAGCCACCCATCCTGACAGAGAGATGTCTGTGGTCAGGGTCTGAGGCAGTCGAGGTCTGCAGAAAGGAATGCCACCGCTCAGATTGTCTGTGCAGAGCCACCATTCCAGAGAACGATGAATTGCTCGAGAGATCTGGCATTGGAGATCCAGATCGTCCACCGACTGGTCCCACTGTACCCTGAAGTGCCACTGCAGTGCCCTCATGTGGAGCCTGGCTAAGGGAACTGTGGCAATGGCCACCGTCATATGACCTAGCAGCTGCAGGACCACTCGAGCAGGGGAGGAGGTATTTCTTTGGAGGCTTCTGGCTAACCCCTGAAGGCATTCTGCTCTGTATTGGGGCAAAAAAGCCTTCCCTGTTCGTGTCCAGGATGGCTCCTATGAAACTGCAGCTGCTGCACTGGCGCTAGGTGCAACTTCAGCCAGTCGATTGTGATGCCTAGGACAAAAACAGAGCCCGGTTTCTGTTAGGGCGATTAGAAGTCCTCCTCCAACTGAGTGGAGAGGAGCCAATCATCCAGGTAGGGTAGACAAGAGGCCTTTCCCATGGAGGGCCGCTGCTACCATCGCTAGGCACTTAGTGAATACTCTGGGTGCTGACGAGAGGCCAAAGGGCAGAACCCTGAATTGGTAATGCTCATCTCTGAAGCAGAACCGCAGAAATTGTCTGTGAGTCTTCAGGACTTTGATGTGTAGGTAGGCGTCCTGCATATCTAGAGAGCATAGCCAGTCTCCTTGCTGGAGCAGGGGGAAGAGGGATCCCAGGGTGACCATGCAGAACCTCTGGTATTTCACGGAGAGATTGAGCTGGCTGAGGTCCAAAATGAGACAAAGGTCTCCTGCCTTCTTCGGGACGAGGATGAAGCGGGAGTAGAAAGCTTTTCCTCTCTGGGCCGCTGGGACCCTTTGAATCGCTCTTTTGTCTAGGAGTTGTTGGAGATCTCCTTCCAAGAGGAGAATGTGATGTGTGGACAATGGGACATGGTGGGGGAGGTTGTCCGTGGGATAGAGGAGAATTTATATAGTACCCTATCTGAATGGTATCCAGTACCCATTGGGGTTGTGATACTGGACCACTCTGAGCGGTAAAGGGCAACTGCCCTCCTACCTGCTCGCTCTGCCTGTCCCCAGAGGAGGAAAGCAGCAATGGGAGTCAGGGTAGAGGGGGTGGAAGGGCCTGGGCCCTGGGAGCTTTAGGCTGTTTAGGGCCCAGGGAACCTTGAGGGGCAGGGTTACCCCATCTCTTAAATCCCTTTCCCTGGGATAGCTTGCCGGTTTGTCCTAGAGTCTGACGCTGACGAAAAGGATGTCGGCGAGTTGTTTGGGGTTGGGACTTGTACATCCAGTGTACGTCCGCCACCGCTCTCCCTGATTCCTGCAGTTGTTTCACCATCTGCTCCATCTCGGGGCTGAACAAGACCAGGCCCTGAAAAGGAGAATCCAGGATAGAGTCCTGAAGATCTTGCTGGAAACCAGTAAGTCTGAGTCAGGACTGCCGTCTCATGCATATGCCTGATGCCGCGGAGGCCATAACACTGGCATCATAAGAACACCGAAGGGCACGCTTGTCCACGTCCAGGCCCGACTGAGCTCAGGCCAAAATCTCCTGTTTGGAGCCAGAGTCAGGGAGAGTCTCTACCAAATCCATGGTCTTTCTCCACTGGGATTGTTGGTAGGAGATCATGTGGGCCATGAAATTCAGCGACCTGAGAGACCCGGTAGCTGAGAAAAAACTTCGGCCTCTGCTGTCTAGTTTCTCCAAGACGGGGTCTGGGGGCTGGGAGCTTAGATGCTTCGGTTGGGCCCCCCATCCGTAGGCAGCCGTAAGAACTAGTGAATTAGCCTAGGTTGTTCCGCCAGGAATGGTTCCAATTTGGGAGGCTTGTAGAGTCCGTCTTCCTTGGAACTGCCGGGATAGATGACGGTGTACGCCAAGTAAGGCCAGTAATGTCCTGGAAGGGCTCTACGAATGGTGGGATGACCAAGGGCTTTGGTTCCTTTTCTCCCAGGAACTTGGCTAGATTTTCCGTTCTGGCTCTAGAGCCTCGGTATCCCATTCAGTAAACAGTCTGGATGTGTCTCATGATGTCAAGGAATGAGGGATCATCCGGAGGGGACCGTGGAGAGTCCCTGGATCCTGACGAAGGAGGTAGGAACCTGTCCCTCTGAAGAGTCCGAGTCGACGCCTGCCTCATCCAAGGTGGATATATATGGGGAGACGCACAATGGAGACGGGATGGAGACCGTGTCTTCGCTTCCCCTTCGGACGTAGAGTTGGGTGCTCATCTGTTTGGCCCTTATCTGGGGTAGGAGGAGGACCCATAGGAGTGGAGTAGGGACCTTGCCCGGTGGTCTGTATAGAAGGTCCCCCTTGACGGTATTCCACCAGGTGGTAAGCAAATTACCTATATCCGCCACTGGGACGACCGCTGGAGCCGGCATCGGGTCAGAGGGCCCGGGTGTCGTGTCCTTGGGAATGGCCGTCAGGGGATCAGGCACCTCTAATGGCGTGGCAGGCGTTTGGTCTGGTAGGCCGGCGTCCGAAGGCCGGCAGCTGGTGTCCCGCGTGGTGTCAGCTGCCATCTGGCCTGTAGGTGGAGGGGCAGACGGCTGATTCTCGTCTGGCGACCGCCCTGTGTCTGGCTTCAGGGAGCGGGTTGTCGGTGTAGGCGAGCGGCTAGGTGGGCGGACGTCTGGCAGAGGGCGCACCTTCGCCTGGGGGGGTGGCGGTTCCAAGCCCGGGCATCCCCTTGCCTACCAGAATGTTCCTCAGAACGTTTCCTCTTCTCCGAGGAGCTAGGCCTGTCCAGAGCACTGGGCAGGCTTTCCTGGTGACCCTGTGGTTTTTATGAGGTCGATGAGCCAGGAAAGAAGAGCGATGTCCGCTGATGCCGACCCCGTGGTGACCTGGGGACACAGACTTAGAAAGGGAAGAGTCGTGTCACTGGGACCGAACCCGACCTTTTGGAAGAAGACGACGACGCCTGTTTGGCTGGTGATGGATGGCGGGATTCAGACCTGGCCCCATCCTTCTCCTTGTGATGCTTCCCCCCCGAGGCCCCATCTTTGGAAGGGGATTCTCTAGCAGGAGAGGATGAGCTGGCCCCTGAACCTCGCTGCATGGCCACAAGCTTTTTCTCTAGGAGGAAGGTTCTCAAGGCATGGACTCTCCTGGCGCACATCTTCTGACTGAACTTCTGGCAGTAGCTGCAGGAGTCAGGCTGGTGTTCCGGGCCTAGGCAGATGAGGCACGCCATGTGGCCGTCTTTCACTGGAATCTGCTTTCCGCAGGCACACTTGGATTTTTGCCGTGGTGGTGAGGGCGACGACATAAACGAGGCGTTAGGAAGATTAATACTAATTTAAGAAAGAAAAACAACATATCTGGTGTTCGAAGCTGTCAACTGCAGAGAGAGGCGTCCCCTGAGCTGAACTACATGGGTCGACAGCGGGGAAAAAAGAACTGGGGTGGCGCAGAGACCGCCCCTTTATACCACGTAGGATATCAGGCTGAGCCGACATTGGGGCGGTCCCCTGCCTCAAACTGCTAGCTACAAGTTTTCCGTGGGGTCCTGATGCCTGCCGGCTTCAGTCCCAATAGTATTACCTGCTGCAAGAGCTCCACTCTCGAAGACAGATCTTACCTTAACAGTAGATCTTCGAGGGGATCTCAGTCATCAGGTCACATCATAGGAACTTCACTGTCAGTTAAGCAGGATCCACATGGAAGATTTTTCAGCAGTACATCTGGGGCTGCCCACACCGACATCACCTGCGGATATTACCAACCCTATAAAGGTGTGAGTGGCCCCCGCGTCCTCCTCAGTTCTTTCCCCTGGAGACTAAGGAAGCAGTCCAGTGCCATGGGGAACCAAGGAGAGAGAGGTGTCCAGGCCAGAATAAAAGGCTGAATACACCAGTTAGCCAGTTCTGAGAAGAGAGCCCCATAAGAGGTGGATGGTGGGAGGTAAGGCAGATCTGATGACTGAGATCCCCTTAAAGATCTACTGTTATGGTAATTTTTTATGTATCTGTTCTATCTTCTTCGGGGGTATCTCAGACATCAGGTCACAGAGTAGGAATGAGTCCCAAGCAGTAACAGGTGCAGCAGAACAGTTTGGGAGGAAGGCAGACAAAGCCTAAGACAGGAGGCCCTGCAGAACAGCCTGGTTGAAGCCTGCTCGGGCTCGTGAAGCAAAGCCCAGACTGTAGTGCTTAGTGAAAGTACGGATGGTACTCCACATGGCAGCAGCGCAAATGTGAATGGCCGAGATCCCCTTGAAACAGGCCACAGAGGTAGCCATGACCCCTGTGGAGTGGGCTTTCACTGCCCCTGGCAACTCTTTCCCATGCTTTTTGTAACAGAACACAATACAATGGGCTAACCATTTGGACAAACATTGTTTAGAAACTTGAACGCCCTCTCTTCCTAGAGCAAAAGAAACAAAAAGCTGCTTTATTTTTGTGCAGTTCTTTGTCTGGAGCAGAAAGTATTTCAGAATTCTGCTCACGTCTAAAGTATGGAGCAGTGCTTCCTCTGGATTGGCACATTCCAGAAAATAAACTGGTAGGTGGATAGATTGGTTCAGAGTAAACTTAGTCACCACCTTTAGGAGAAACCTAGGATTTATGTGTGAAGGCACCTGTATTTCTGAAAAAATCAAATAAGGCTTCTCACACCAGTGAGCCTGAAGCTCAGAAATCCTTCATGCAGAAGTAATAGCAACCAAAAATAAAGCTTTAAGAAAGAATGAAAGCATAGCTTTCAAGTCGTATTGGCTCAACGGAGACAGGGTCAATTTCTGCAAACAAAACTTAAATCCCAAGCTGGGACACGGAACAGATGAAAAATTACTCACCTTAGTAATTGCTTTTCTTCTCATGGAGTCTTGCTATATTATGACTATATGCAGTCAGCCACTGCAGCTGAACTGCCCCGAGAGGAAAGAGTTAACCCAGAGAGTCTGGAGTTCCACAGCGAGGGCGCTATACCAAAGCTCTATCTGGCCAGTTTCAAATGAAACTGTCAGATCTTCTAAGACTAACACTAAGCAACAAGTCTGTGTGGAAAGCTCTACACTAGCCAAGTGGCTACCTACTAGTAGGAATAACAACAATATAAACAACAATATAAACAGCAATAATAATAATAACAATGAATAATAGTATTATTAGTTTCTCCCTAACAAGCACTATTAGACCCCCTTCCCCAAGACTCAAGTCCAGGAAGGGGCCAACATATTACTTAAAACAGAAATACCTAATTCCTAACCTAAATAAAGGGGTGAAGGGAAGAACTAAAATGGCATGACACAGTGCTTGCACTAATTTGCCACCCCTACCCAAGTAGAAGTTCTGAGAGGGGCAGGAGGAGGTGGTCATAATATAGCAAGACTCCATGAGAAGAAAAGCAATTACTAAGGTGAGTAATTTTTCTTCAAACACCATGAAGTCTTGCTATATTATGACTATATGCAGATTACACACAGTACCTCCATGGAGGAGGGTCAGAACCTACTTAGGAAATAGGCTCTGAAGCACAGCTGTGCCAAAACGAGCATCTCTCCTGGACTGAATATCCAGGGAATAATGCTTGGTAAAAGTGTGAACTGTTTTCCAAGTAGCAGCTTGACAGATTTCCAGAATGGGAATATCTCTAGCAGCCGCTAGAGATGCAGCTGTACCCCTGGTGGAGTGAGCCCTCAGTCCTGAGGGGTCTCTACCTAGTTTTGATAAAAATGGATACAGAGACAATCCACCTTGCAATTGTCCTCTTAGTAGCAGGTTTCCCTTTGCCAACCTCGCCATAGGTAAGGAAAGAGTTGGAGGATTCGAACCTGTGACCCTTGAGTGCGTTCAAATAGTAGCTAAGGCTCTTTTGACGTCCAAGCTGTGTGCAGACTCTCTCACCTGAGGAAGAATGCTCAGTGAAAAATACTGGAAGAGAGATGGATTGTTCAGGTGGAAATCTGAAACCACTTTTAGGCAAAAACTTTCTGTTAGTCCTGAGGACTACCTTATCTCTGTGGAAAGAGATAAAATCTTCCACTGACAGGGCCTGTAGTTCACTTATGCGTCTGGCAGAAGTGATAGCCACTAGGAAAACAGTTTTCCAAGTCAGAAACTTGAGCTCTGCTGAGGACAGAGGCTCAAAAGCGGGTTGCATTAACTGAGCAATGCAAACATTCAGGTCCCAAGCGGAGCTGGTTCTCTAAAAGGAGGGTTGGTGTGAAGTAACCCTTTAAAAACTTGGAAAGCACAGGTGAGAAGAAAGGGAAGCAGGCTTCCCTGCTGACAGAAAAGCAGAGACAGCTGCCAGATGAACCTTTAAGGTAGCTGGCCTAAAGCCTAAGGAATTTAAATGGACCAAATAGTCTAGTAAAATGGGCAGATCAGCAGATTCTGGGATAATCTGCTTCTCAGAGCACCAGATGGAAAACCTTTTCCACTTAGAATTGTAAGTGGCCCTAGTGGAAGGCTTCCTTGAAGCCTTTAAAATATCCAAAACACCTTGAGAAAGGTGTAAGTCAGCAAATTCTAACTCCTCAAGAGCCATGCCTTGAGATGGAGGGATTTGAGGTCCGGATACCACACACTCCCCTGTGCACAGGCCAGTAAGTCGTGGACTCTGGGCAAGCTCAGGGCAGGGTGGACTGTCAAGGACAGAAGCAGTGGGTACCAGGGCTGTCTGGCCCAATCTGGAGCAATCAGAATCACCTTGCAGGGCTGAGATCTGATTTTTACTAGTACCCTGAAAAGAAGGGGAAGGCATACAGGAACTTCCCTTTCCAATCCAACTGAAAGGCGTCCAGGGGACTGATCCCAGCACTGGAGGCCTGCAACAAAACAGAGGAAGTTGGTGGTTGTCTGGGGCTGCGAAAGATCTATCTGAGGGTGCCCCATCTGGCAAGACTGACCCCAGCACCTGAGGATTCAGAGCCCATTCGTGATGGCCCTGAGAATCCTGCTGAGGGCATCCGCCAGGACATTGTC
The DNA here is from genome assembly GCA_016271365.2 of Neoceratodus forsteri. Taxonomy (NCBI): domain Eukaryota; kingdom Metazoa; phylum Chordata; order Ceratodontiformes; family Ceratodontidae; genus Neoceratodus; species Neoceratodus forsteri. Next base: position 660,725,141 of record CM028133.1, read on the forward strand.
CTTCCCTGGAAGGTGAACTGCTATCAGGAGGTGTTCAGGGAGTAAGCCAGAGACCACAACTTCATTGCTTGATGCACAAGGCTGATGACCGAGTGCCCCTTGCTTGTTGATGTACCACATTGTTGTGGTGTTGTCTGTCCTGACTTGAACTACTTTGTTCTGGACAGAAGCTGAAAACGCCTGAAGAGCTAAAAGGACAGCTCTGAGTTCCAAAGATTGATGTGGAGCAGAGATTCCTGGGGAGACCACACTCCCTGAGTGGACAGGTCGCCTATGAGCTCCCACCCTAACAGGGAAGCATCCGTGGTGAGGGTGAGGGAGGGAACGGGAATGAAAGGAACCCCTTGTTTTAGATTGCTTTGATCCTGCCACCAGTGTAAAGGCCAGGATCAGGGTTTGGGTCACTGGAACGATTTGGAAAGGGTCCCTCTTTGAGACCAATAGGCCCTCAAATGGAACTGAATGTCCCTCATCTGGAATCTTGCTCCTTGCACTACAGCTGTGGAAGCAGCCATGTGCCCTAGGAGTTGCAGAAAATGCCTGGCTGGTCGAGAGACCCGCAGGGGTAAGGAGGATGCCAGGGCAATGAGTCTGTCTACCCTTTCCGGGGAGAAATGCCCTGGCTAACTTTGTGTTCAATTCTGCACCTATGAAAGTTAGTACCTGAACTGGTTCGAGAACTGACTTTAAATTCAGCAGGAATCCCAGGAAGTGAGAAGCTGCTGGGTGACTTGCAAGTGGGATTTTACCTGATCTGGGGACTGACCCACTATGAGCCAGTCGTCCAGGTAGGGAAACACAGCAATCCCTTGCCTTCTTAAATGAGCCACTACCACAGCTAGACATTTCGTGAATACCCTTGGCGCAGAGGTAAGGCCGAAGGGTAGTGGCCTGAGGGTAGTTCGAACCTGAGGTACTTTCGGTGAGAAGGCCTGATCAGAACATGAAAATAGGCATCCTTGAGGTCCAGGGAAGCTAACCAGTCCCCTGGCCTCAGGGAGGGCAAAATCATTGTCAGAGTTAACATTTTGAACTTTGGTTTCAAAAGATGCTTGTTCAGGTACCTTAAATCTAAAATGGGCCGCCATTCTCCTGTCTTTTTTGGGGCAAGAAAGTATCTTGAGTACAGCCCCTTGCCCTGATGGCAGGAGGACCCTTTCTACTGCTTTGCAGTCAAAGAGAAGAAACCTCTGCTTCCAAAGCAAGGCTTCGAAGGATTTGCAGGTGGAAATGTCTGGCTCTCATCTTCGGAAACTGTTTGAAGCTGAGAACCAGACCCTGGCCTATTACCTCCAGAACCCACCTGTCCGAAGTTAGGGACACCCAGTTCTGGCTGAAATAAACCAACCTGCCCCCCACTGGTACAGGAGAATCGGCCCTGGGCACCCCATCAGGGTGCCTGCTTGGCAGTAGCCTTAGGCTGAGGGGAGGGGGACGGTTTACTTGTGCCCCGTCTACCTCTGCCTCTAAAGAAACCCCTCTGTGCAAATGCAGAGGAGGCCTGAAATTGGTAAAGGCCTGTGGAAAGGCCTGCCCCTACCTCTGGGGCGTGCCTCTGTGGGAGGCATGCCTCTCCTTAGCCTGGGCACTTTTGTAGGTAGTTCTGTATTCATCCATCTTTTTCATATAGTTTTCTGTTTGTTCCCAAACAGAGAATTACCAACAGGAAAATCCATAGCCTTTGACTGAGTATCTTGGGACAGATTAGTGCATCTGAGCCATGCCAACCTACAGAAAGCTACAGAAGTGGCCATGACCCTAGAGGAAACATCATTAACATCAACAGCAGTATGAAATTGAACTTTAGAGGCTTCAATGCCATCAGCAGCCACCTGTTCCAACTCACTAGCCAGCTGGCCATGGGCCTGCTTGGCTAACTGCAATACTGTGTCCCACCTAGATTTCTGATAGCTAGCCACATAAGCCATATAATTTGCCTGCCTGAGTCCCAAAGAAGCTGCCATATACTGTTTTTTCGCCATGACATCAATCTTCCTGGAATCCTTATCAGGAGGATGTGAGGCCAGAGGAATATTAGCCTTGTGTCAGGCTGCAGCTTGTACCACACCTACATGACTACACTGCTCAGTGAGGAAGACTGTATCAGAGCCTGACAAAGGTATATCTTCTGTCCATTTTTTTATCTACAGGAGGGACAGAATGAGGATTTTTAAATCTTTGTTGTTTGCTTCCTAAATGACTTATGCAAAGGAATAGACAACCTCCTAGACTCTGGTATATCCATCATTTCTACATAATCAGGCTCCCTTGTTATCCATAGCTTCCTCTAAAGGAAGCTGGAGGGTTTCTGCAACCTTTTTGTAAAACATAAAATGAGAAGGGGACTCAGACAGAATAGGAGGAGATTCTAAAGGTCTGTCTGGAGAAATGTCCGGTTCAATGGGCACGTCCAGACCCTCCCAGCCACACATGTAATGATCAAATTCATCCTCCCTCTCCTGTGGTTCATAAAATTCCTCAACATCATACTCCTGAACCACTGGCACTGAACGAACCAACCTTTTACCAACTGTAGGTGGTTCTGCAGGACCCTGAGACAGTGACTGGACAATCTGTATGGCTTTAGCTATTTCTGCAGCAGTTGGAGAGACAATTTTGGACTCCAAACCTACTGATTTCTTAGTCTTTTTCACTGAGACTGGTTCCTCTGAACCAGCCTTCCTTTTGCCCGAGGAAGTCTCGCCCTGGTCAGAGGGCACTCCCTCTGGTCCAGTGGGTACTGGACCAGGCTGGCCATCCGGGTCAGCGGACTTTTGGCCTCTCGTTCCCTGAGCCGGCCCAATCTCTTTTCCAGGGTGGCTGCAGGGAAATTTTTACACACCTGGCAGTCTGACAGGAGGTGGTCAGCCCCCAGACAATAAACACAAGTGGTGTGTGGGTCAGCCTTGGCAAAGGCTTCCCCACAGACATCACAGTGTTGAAACCCAGTGGGCCCGGTTTTTCTTTTGGGTTTCTCAGACATAATGCCAGCCTAACCAAAAACTTGCCTTTTGATGGCAGTGCCAGGCAAGACACTCTTATCGGTTCCTAACCGTGTCACGGTATTTGAAAACCTATTTTAAAAGCAAGGTTTTTTAGAACCGATAAGAACCGGAACCGCACTCTAAAAGCCCAACCACACTTTAAAACGGTTAAATTAAGAAACCGATCGGTTCAAAACCGAACCGATAATTGAATTTCCACACAGACTTTAAATTTTCTACTTACGGTTTACCAGACAGAGCTTTTAACGAAATGCGGTAAAATAAATACTTTTGCGGTTCAAATGAACCGAAAATACCGCTTGAACCGAGAAATGAACCGATGTGAAGGAGCTGATCTCCGGGCGACTGTTCAGTGAAGCGGAGTAAGAATCTGACAGTTTCATTTGAAACTGGCCAGATAAACTTTAGTATAGCCCTCGCTGTGGAACTCAGACTCTCTGGAGTTAACTCTTTCCTCCGGGGCAGTTCAGCTGCAGTGGCTGACTGCATATAGTCATAATATAGCAAGACTTCATGGTGTTTGAATGCAGGTTTCAGGTGCAGGATGCCCCCAAGAAAAGTCGGGACACATCTAACTGAGCCACAGTACGACTGTCCAGGGACCTGTGAAAGGCAGAAATAGCCAAAGATGCACCTTCAGGGAGGAGTTACTAAGACTGAAGTCTGACAGGGAGATCAGGTAGTCCAGAATCTGGCTCACTGGACAGGTAAAGGGTCCAGATGATGTTTGGCAGTCCAGATGGCAAATCTCTTCCACTTCATGGCACAAGTGGCCCTAGTGGAGGGTTTCGAGCTACCACAAGGATGCCTGCCACCCTCTGAGATACTCCAACAGGGTGATGGCTATGTCCTCAGGAGCCAGCCATACAGATAAAGGGACCTGAGATTTGGATGGACCAGGGTCCCTGAGCCTGGGTCGGCAGGTCCTTGCAAAGGGCAGAGGAACCAAAGGTTCCTCCGCTAACTGTTGCAGTAATGGAAACCATATCTCGCCATAGCCAGTAGGGTGCTACCAGGATCATGCTCCTCCATCTACAGCTTGATTAGCATCCTCTGAATGAGAGGAAATGAAGGAAAGCAGAAAGGAACCTCCTGCTCCAAGAGAGGGATACGTCTTGCTAGAAGACTCTAGCGAACAAAACTGAGCAGGTTTGCATTGAATGGGACGGAAAAAGGTCCAACTATGGATGACCTCATCTGTTGAACAGATTTTCGTGATGGATGAGCGGTTAGGCCTAATCTGCTGACAACTATGTATGCAAATTCCTATTCGTGCATTCTGGACCGAGTCCAGCTGAGTCTGTCCTGCCAGGGTGTTCAGCGCACCTGGAACATGGACTGCTGAGAGACCAGGCTGTGGTCCAGTGCCCAGTACCACACCCTCATGACCTCCCTTCACAGGGATATGAATGCATTCCCTTGCTTGCTGATGTAGTAAACAACACTGAGATTGTCTGACTGGATCAACAATTGACCCTGAAGGAGATGGTTCTAAAAGGCCTGCACGGCATCCAGGACCGCTGGCATCATGAGGACGTTGATGTGCAAAGACACCTCGATCTAGGACCATGTCCCCAGAGTCTGAAAACGACCCAGGTGTGCACTCCAGCCCAAACTGATTACATCCATGGTGAGAATCTGCTGAGGAAAGGAGATCAGGAATGTGACCACTCAAAACAGATTTTGGGGGTTCATCCACCACTGAAGCACCTTGCAGACTGGAAAGGGAAACCATCATTAGCTGCTCCAGGTCATCTGTGCATTGGTCCCGTTGCACCCGGAGGGTGCACTGGAGCATCCGTATGTGCAGTCTGGCCAGCGGGATCATGGCAATGGCCATAGCAATGAGACCTAAAAGCCTCAAGTACACCCTTGCAGTAACATAATGGCTCCAGGTGACTTCCTGAGCCTAGGAAATGAGGCACTCCACCCTGTTTTGGGGAAGGAAGGCCCTGCCCTGCGCTGAGTCCAGGACTGCCCGAAATACTGCAGCTTCTGGAATGGAATCAGAATGGATTTGGGCAGCTTGACCATGATGCCCAGAGAGTGAAACAGCTGAAGGGTCCTATCTAGGGTCCAGAGGAGCAGATCTCTGGATGGGACTTTGAGGAGTCAGTCATCCAGATAGGGGAAGATGCACAGGCCTTCTCTCCGGAAGGCAGCAGCTACTGCTGCAAAGCATTTCGTGAAGACCTGTAGTGCAGAGAATAAGCCAAAGGGCAAGACTTTGAATTGGTAATATTCACCCTGAAGAAGAAACCAGAGAAAACTCCTGCGTGGAGGACAAACTGAGATGTGCAAGTAAGCGGCTTGCATGTCTAGGAAGCACAGCCAATTGCCCGATTAAGTAGGGGCAGCAGGCCTGGCAGAGTGACCATGTGGAATTTTTTGTACTGGATATAAAGACTGAGATCCTTGAGATCTAGAATAGGCCTCAGATCTCTAGTTCTTTTACGGACCAGGAAAAACCTGGAGTAGAAACCACTGTTCCTCCGCTGTCTGGGCACTGGCTCAACGGCCTTTTTCTGCAGAAGGGACTGTACCTCTTCCCGAAGAGCCCTGATATGGGTCGAAGGATACGTGGAGGGTGCCAGGGTAGTCTCTGGGGGCTGTTCCAACAAGCTCCAGAGTGTGATCCCGTTCTATAATCGGAAGTATCCAGGCATCCACAGTTATGGTTCTCAATTGGCTGAGATGGAGAGAGCCAACCTCTGACCATAGGTTGGGGACCAGAAGGGTGAGGTCTGGCAAGGAGTCAGGCAGAGACGGATCCAGCTGCTGGGGCTGGTCCATCACCCCGGGTCATTTTGCAGCTGGGCCTGAGGGGGTAGGCAAGGTAGAGGAGGCTTTTCCTTTGCTCTGGGAGTTGAAACCCGCTCCAGACTTGTGGGACACCTTGCTAAAGGACAGGCGCTGTCTGCTCCTAGACTGTGTATGGTAAAGTGAATGAACAGACTTAGCAGCTCTACCAAATGCCTGTAAATCATTAATGATGTCCTGGATATCTGGCCCAAATAACTCTGAACCATTGAAGGGGGCATTCGGCATCTTCTGTTGGACATCTGCTGCAGAGCCCGAAACTCTCAGCCAGGCATGCCTACGAAGGCAGATGCTTGGGGCAACAGCCCTAGCACCTGTATCAGAAATGTCATACAAGGCCCTGAGGAAGTGTTTACTAATGTCCTTGGTGGCCTGCAAGGATCTGAGAACCTCTTGTTTCTGGGAACATTTTGGAAGGCTTGGCAGCTGCCTTGTCCTTCCTCAGATGGTGTTTTGGTACTTGATCATTTGAGATAGGTAGTTGGCAATCCAAAGTCCCAAGATGGAGGAGGCATAAAATGGAAAATATACAATGGCAAGAAAGAATCCTGGATTCTAATTGGTCAGTGTGTGCCTGAGACAGTGATGATATTACAGTATAACATCACTGTCATTGATTAGCATTAGCTTTGCTTGCCATTACCATAGATCACCTTTACCTTTTTTTTTCCTCTTCTCTTAAGACACTCAACAAAAATCTTCTAAAAACATTTTTAAAATATTTTTTTAATTTTGTATCACAATGAGCCATTGTATAATAGCAATAAGGCACTCCAGGGTGTGTGTTATTGTGTAATAACGTCACTCCTGGGGTGTGGAAGCACTCGGCTTTGCCTTTGCCTTCAGCCACACCAGGAGTGACGTTCCCCAATAACACACACCCTGAGTGCCTGATATAATGCAATGCTGACCGTAATTGTTGATCTTCTTGGACAGTCTCCATCACTCACTCACACCAGTGGGATAGCGCCAAAGGCGCTAAGACCAAGTGGGAGCCAATAATTTTCAGAAGGGTCGGCGCCGAGAAAGGACCACGCATGCATGGCACTGTGAGACTAGCTCGCGTCGACCCTCCAACCGTTTCAGTACCTTTTCGACCGAGGAGGTGCAGCGTAACTAATGAAATAACATATCCTGTCTTTCTGGGCCTGAGAGGGCCCAGATGGCCTATGCCAGAAAGGTCAAAGAACAATGTCTTCACAGCCTGAACCATAGGCCCATGAAGACCAGGAAAGAAAACGAGTGAACCCACGGGATGGTGGGTGGGTGTGTGAATGAGTGATGGAGACTGTCCAAGAAGATCAACAATTACGGTAAGTACGTAACTTCCATATCTTCCTGAACTAAGTCTCCAACACTCATTCACACTAGTGGGAGAGTACCGAGCTAAAACAACAACCCTGAGTAGGGTGGTAGGGGACAGGGTTCACTCAGAAAGGACAGCCAGGGACTGTCCTGCTAATAAAAAGAGCTGTCTTGGAAAAAGCATCTAGACCATAGTGCTTACAAGATAAGCGGTTGAGTTGTAACTCACCACTTCGCAGACGACTGCAATGGACGCAAAACGAAACTGCCAGAAAGTCGCAACCACTCTAGGAGAGCAGCAAGAACTCGGCCACACAATTTGGTCTAGGACCAAAAATAATAGTGTCACAGACATATATTAATCTAAGGTAAATAGGCCTCAGGGATTGAAAAGCCGGGGGTAAAGTCTACTTGTTCATGGTAGACCGAAAAGCGCAGATGGTAACCCCTCACTACCAAGTATGGCTGACCTGCGAACAACAGGTCCAGGTGCACTCAAACCCCTTACTTGGTGAACAAAAGAAGGTCCCGGTGGGGTTAGCCCATCAAGGAGAATGGTTTTCACTTAGTCACTGAAACCTTCCTGATGGAAGGCCAAACGCATGATTTAGAAGTCTATTATGGTGGTCTAGTAGAACCAGATCCTACCCACTTTATGTTCCAAAAGGAATCATCCTGCCCCTGTGTGTACATCTGTAGTAGCAGTCTCTGAACTCAGGGAAGAAAGGAAAAGTATACAAGAGGACGTGTCCACTGCGGAAAAACATTCAAAGAAAAAAAAAAACGGGCTGAATTTGTAAGGCAAATTGAGGCAGATGTCGCTCGAGGAGAGATGTATCAGGACGGAGTTAGGGCTAACCATTCATTGAAAGTGACTGAATAGCAGCAGAAGTTACTCAATGCAGCGAGCTACTCTCTCTGGCCTCCCTGAGAGGAGTAGGAAAGGACCCTAGTTTGTTTGCTGAAAACAAACCTCACAGCTGCTTCTACGCACTCGGAGAAGATAGTTTTACAGTGACTGGCATGGAACCAGTGCACAGGAACCAAAGGTGTGAATATTTGAGAAACCATCTCAGAAAAAGACCTACTTGACCAACGGTCAAGAAAGGAGTATGTTGTCTGTTAAGTGGAAGCAAGCAAGAAAGCAGGAACCTGAGTTCCGACTCGCTGGAGAGTCACTTCTGTTGCTGCGAGGCTCTGCTCAAGAGAAGAAGCCTGATAAAAAAGGGGGATTAACAGACTGGGCAGTTCCTAGGTCTAGGAAATATGTCTGAATAAAAGGAATCTCTCTTGGGAAAGAGATGACCCATACCGCTGCTGGATCAGACTCCCCTTAGGGGTAGAAGAAGTCAGGTACTCTTTACCTGTATTCTAGAGACGAGGTGCCTCAGGGGCTGAGGCAGAACCTAACGAGATCCAAAAGGGTGGTATCGGGTAATTTTGGCCAGGCCTGTGCTGTGATAAATTTTCTTTTTTTTTTACCATTAGTCCAAGCCTAACCAGGCTTTCAGGCTGCTATTTCGTAAGGATTGCCAGATACAAAAATGACGAAGATGTCCTCCATCTGAGGTGTTAACCACCTGTGCCAAAGAAGCCACCGAAGGGGCAATATCACAAGGTGGCTATATACCCCTATCATAGGAGCAGAAGAGCCTGAGCGGCTCCCGACCATTAAATTAGAATGTTCCACAGAGTGTAATTGTCTTCACAACTGAAAAGTCAGAGCTAGAAGTGTATGGTCCACAGATGCAGTCTGAAATACTATACTGGACCTATCACTGAGGAACTACTGAAAGATCTTCCATCACGGACTCTGATGATAGAGAGGATGTGCCCGGTATATAAAATGAGTCATCCGCTGTACTGACCAGAAGGACAGGAAAGACTCATCTAGATGCACTTCTACCCCAGAAGGACCCCTAAGGGAGGTCTAGGTCAAAGTCACTAGAGACTCCGCCACAAGGAAGGATGTCGAGGAGCTTGGTACCACGTAGGGAGCCAAGAAACTGCTGAGCAGAATGAGAGATTCTGCTGGCAGAACAGTACAGCAGAGTTCCATACGCAGAAAACCGCTGGATGTCACAAGATCCCACATAGACTGCCACTCAGTAAGATGTGTGGAAAAAATAATCTGCAGAACAGGACTTAATTCTGAGGAAAACATCCTGCCACAAGTTCTGCAGAGAAATCTGTAGAATGAAAAAGTGTCACTAGTTCTACCAGACAGCACCCACTAGCACCCCTGCGGTATCAGCATCACTTGTGGCATAGGAGGGCACCAAGCAGTGCCTATGCCAACCTGGGCAATATCTGAGGGCACCCACGACGGGTACCTGCAGGCACCTGGCACCCATGCAGCAATGGCACCTGAGGGCACCCCCCAACACCCATGGCACCTAATGGGAAGAATGGCATCCGTGGGTGCTCAATGCCACCAGCGGGTGCTTGGGTGTGGGCCTCAGCCCGCCTGCATTGGCTCGGCAACAGCTGTGGCCCCAGCGAGACACCAGCAGCACCACCAGTGGCACCAGCAACCAATGGCAGCAACAGCACCACCATGCACCACACAGAGCGATGGCGTGACGATGCCACCGACCATAGCGCCGACCAAGGCACCAAGCCACGAGTGCCGAAAGAAAATGGTAATCCTGAGAAGAAGGGGAGAAGGAAAAATGTGGTGCCTGCGCCGGTTACTGCATGGAAAAGGGAGAGGGGGTGGGCATGAGGGGTCAACACGATGGTGAAGGCACCAAAAGGGCACCGCGCCATCCTGATCCAATCGCTCCGGTCCAACGGCTCTGAGGCCCGGAGGCCCCGAAATCAGGAACACAGCCAGGAAAACTGGAAGAAGTCAAACCCCCTGCTCCACAGGAGTGGCCCACAGGTGAAACTGCTCACCTGAGCTCCGAGGACAGAGATGGAGTCCGGAGTCGAGAAAGCGGCCATTAGGAGTGGGACCAAGGAGAACCCACAAAAGTCGGTTCAGGCCTATCACCCTCCCGACAAACAGTCCTCGCAGACGCATCAAAGGGCAACCTCGAGGCACAGATTCTTCTTCCCCAAACAAGGAAGAAGAGCTCAAGGTTAAGCAGAGCCAGATCCCGGAACAACTAGATTCGTACTTAGGTGGACTGTCCTCCCCGAGCACCACAAGACTTTGCGTAGTTGCCCCCCACTCCCATTTATCAAGAGGCGGCGGACGGGCACAGCCCTCTGCCAACAACTTTCAAACAAAAGTCTTCCTACCATCACTGCTATTGTCTAAGGACAACTCTGTTGATGGCAGGAAAATTTCTTCTTCTTCATAATCTTCTTTTCTTGTTAAATAAGAAATTACTACTAAAATGTTAAATTAAATGCTAAAACTGCTGTCGTATAGACGAAAACTTTGACTCCGGCAGACGAGCAATGTCGACATCCAAGTGCACTCAATGGCGGAAGAAAAGGAACTGAGGCGGTTGGAGGGTCAATGCCGAGATAGCCTACACAGGCACGAGCTAGTCTCTGGGTGCCATGCATGCATGGTCCGATCTCGGCGCCGACCCTTCTGAAAATTTTTGGCTCCCGCTTGGTCCTAGCACCTCTGGCACTATCCCACTAGTGTGAACGAGTGATGGAGACTTAGTCCAGGAAGATCCCTCTTACCCCAAAGGTTGATCCACCTGGATTCCCTGTCAGGGTGGGGAGCTAGGTGCTTGGGCACCTTGGACCTGTCATGTGCTGCTTTGAGGACCACAGAATTGTTCTCAGGCTGGAGAGCGTAATAAGGCAGGCCATGAGTGACATGATCGAGCTTGTCGGCCCTGCAGCACAAAGCCGGAACCGGAACCATGTCTGGGCAGTTCCAAGCCACAGTAGTGGCATTCCTCAAAGCTGGAAGAATGGGAGGAATGACCTTAGGTGAGATTCTGGAATCTCAAAAATGTCCACCAGGTCTTTCCTGGTGGCATCCTCTTGCCAGTGTGGAAGCCCATAGCTGAGGGCAGCTACTTCATGACATTAAAGAAGGTAACATCCTCAGAAGGGGACCTGGGAGTATGTTTAACAGAGTCCCCACTCACAGAAGATGCAGTAGACCAGTCTGAGGAAAGAGGTTCCTTCTCCTCAGCGAGGATGAGGTCAGGATGGTACTCCTCCTCAATGTCGACCTGCTATAGATACATACATACATAGATATATACATAGGTGTTGACGGTGGATAAGGGCTTTGACCCCTAGTCTGCCCCTGAATGCTAGTACCATGCTTCTCAAGCTTCCCAGGAACTAGGTTGACATCCTTCACCCCCACTCCGACTACCAGGATCCCTTATGCCTAACCTGCATTCTTAAATCCTGTAATTGTTTCTGCCCCACCACCTCTTCTGGTAGGCTGTCCATTTGTCCACCACCCTCTCTGTGAAGAAGTTCTTCCTTACATTCCTCTGAATCTCCTCCCTCCAGTTTCATCCTATGTCCACTTGTCCTGGAGCATCTTTTTCTTTGAAAAATTATATTTTCCTGCACTTTGTTCTTCCCTGTGATGAACTTAAATGTCTCAATCATATCCCTATCTCCCCAGGGAGTACATATTAAGTCCTTCAGCCTATCCTCATGGGTTTGTGATGTAATCCCACATCATCTTGGTTGCCCTCCTCTGAACTGCCTCCACTCCATTTATGTTCTTATGCAGGTAAGGCCTCCAGAACTGTACACTGTACTTAGGTGCAACCTCACCTCTATGTCCTGTATGAACAGATTACTTACCTGATGTCAGCTTACCTTGACTTCAGCAAAGCTTTTGACACTGTTCCACATAGAAGATTGATAAATAAGCTGGGTAGGCTCGGGGTGGGTCAGAAGCTGGTCAACTGGGTGGCAAACTGGTTGACAGGCAGAAAACAGAGAGTGGTGGTAAATGGTATACAATCAGAAGAGATGCAAGTCACAAGTAGGGTACCTCAGGGATCAGTCCTGGGGCCAGTCCTCTTCAACATCTTCATTAGTGACCTTGCAGATGGACTACAGGGTAAGGCTTGTCTGTTTGCAGATGACACCAAGATCTGCAACAGAGTAGATGATCCAGATGGGGTGGGCAGAATGAGAAGAGATCTGGATAAACTAGCAAAATGGTCAGAACAGTGGCAACTGGGATTTAATGCAAAGAAGTGCAAGATCATGCACACAGGAAGAGAAACCCTGAAGCCACTTATAGGCTGGGAGGGAGTTGCTAGCAGTCACAAAGGAAAGAGACTTGGGCATCATCATCATTGATGACCTGAAATCATCCAAGCAGACCTCTAAAAGCAGTAGGTAAGGCTAGGGGGTGTTAGGGTGTATTAGTAGGGGTATCACAAGTCGAAGAGGGAGGTAATAATCCCTCTTTACAAGACACTAGTTAGGCCCCATCTGAGTACTGTGCAGTATTGAGAGCCACACCTTCACAAGGACATTAACCAAACTGAGGCAGTCCAGAGAAGGGCAACAAAATGGTGCAGGACTGCATCAGAAGACATATGAGGACAGATTAACAGAGCTCAATATGTATACCCTTGAGCAAAGGAGGAGAGAGGTGATATGATCGAGGCATTCAAACACCTTAAGGGCATTAACAAGGTGAAAGAGTCTAACATGTTTAAATATCAGAAAATAGCAGGACAAGAGGACACATATGAAATAAGAGGGGCCGATTAAGGAGAATGTGAGGAAATTCTTTTTCACAGAAAGGTGGTGGATGCATGGAATGGCCTACCTCAAGAAGTGGTGGCTATGAATACAGTGCAGGGCTTCAAACAGGCATGGGATAGGCATAGAGGAGCAATACAAATGAGTATGAGTAGATAGGCCACTGACAGAGCAAAGGCGATGGCACATTTATAAGGTAGAAAAAGAAATGGGCAGACTGGATGGGCCATGCGGTCCTTATCTGCCGTCAACTTCTATGTTTCTATGTAACAGCAGTTCTAGGAGTGGTATATCTGTTGTTCATCCACACTCTCTGGCATGTCCCTTTCCCCTTTAAATTCACCGGAAAGTCTTCAAGCTGGCTCCTCCCACCCACCTGGGTGGTAAATACCTCGGCTCCGCCCCATGACGCCAGATTTTAACCCACTGGAAGCAAGGTGGTGCGCCTAAAGCCGGGGAGGTTGGGTGGGTGCGTGTGGATGAACAACATATACCACTCCTAGAACTACTGTTACAGGTGAGTAACCTGTTGTTCTAGGAGCGTGGATATCTTGTTCATCCACACACTCTGGCAGACTCCAAGCAGTTTTCCGGGAGGAGGGAGGCAAGGCGCACACCCACTATTTAGGAAACAGACTGGAGAACCGAGGCCCCAAAACCAGCATCCCGGCGTGACTCAAGGTCGATGTGGTAGTGGGTGATAAAGGTGTTTCTGTTCACTGGATCTACAGGACGCGTTCTTTCATGTCCCAATCCATCTGTCCCATCAGCAGTTCCTCCACTTCAGGATCGAAGGGACCCTGTACGAGTTCCAAGCCAAGCCGTTTGGCCTGTCATCGGCCCCTCTGGTCTTCACCAAGTGCACTGCAGTGGTGGCAGCCCATCTTCTGCATCAAGAAGTACGAATATACCCCTATCTCGACGACTGGCTCCTGGCGGGTTCCTCTCTTCAGGAGGTGGAGAGGTCCAGGGATCTGGTCCTCCAAACCTGCTCCCATCTAGGCCTCCTGATCAACGAGGCCAAATTGGAACTCGTGCCCTCTCAGGTGATGGGCTTTATCGGGGCAGAGCTCGACTCTCCTCAAGCCAGAGCTTGGCTCCCAGCGGACAGGGCAGAGGTTCTCTCTTCTTTTGCCCATTCGTTTCTGGTTGGGCACTTGCACCCTGCTCGGGACTTTCTGTGCCTTCTAGGTTACAGGCGGCGCACCTCAGTGGTCCGTTGGGCAAGGTGGCACATGCACCCCTCCAATGGGAGCTGGCCGCCCAGTGGACTCAGCGATATGGTCACTTCAACCAGCTGATCACTGTAACCCAGAAGATGTGGGACGCTCTCCAATGATGTACTGTCCCAGACCGATTGCAGGAAGGAATCCCGTTTGTCCTTGAGCCAATGGTAAGCCCTGATGACCAATGCCTCTCTCATGGGCTGGGAGGCCCACATTGGGGACCACAGGGCCTATGGGTTCTGGACCCCGAGAGTCCCAATGCCACATCAACCTGTTGAGCTCAGAGCAGTCAGACTGGCCCTGTCAGCTTTTGCTCCTCTGCTCTGGGGTTAAGTGGTTCAAGTCCAGACGGACAATACCACGACCATGTACTACCTCAACAAACAGGGCAGTACGCACTCCTGTCTGCTATGCAAGGAGGCACTCCAGATCTGGACCCTCGTCAGCCGGTTGGAGGCGGATCTCCTTGCCATCCATGTGGCAGGAGTCTCGAACCAACTGGTGGATGCTTTCAGCCGCTTAGGCCAGACATCCCATGAGTGGTCTCTCCATCCAGAGGTAGCTTACAATCTGTTCTCCCTTTGGGGCAAATCGTTGGTGGACCTGTTTGCCTCCAGGGAGAACACCAAACAGAGACTGTATCATGCCCGTCCTCCTCAGCAGGGCTCACTGCAGGGGGATGCCTTCTTGAGGCTGTGGACCCCAGGCCTCCTCTACGCCCTCCCTACATTTCCCTTGATCCACAAGGTGAGGAGGGACAAGGCGAAGGTGATTCTGGCAGCCCCAAATTGGCTCCGCCAGTTCTGGTATCCAGATCTCCTCAGCCTCAGCTGCAGGGCCCCGGAACGGCTTTGTACATGCACGGACCTGATATTGTTGAACCAGGGGAAGGTCTTCCATTCGGACCTTCAATCCCTGCACCTCACCGCCTGGTATCTGATCTGCTAGAGTTCCAGGCTCTGGGTCTTTCTGAGGATGTCTACACAGTGGTGGAGGCATCTCGTAAGGAATCGACCAGAAAATGTTATGCCTTCAAATGGAAAAGGTTCTCCATTTGGTGTCAGGGTAAGAGTCTGGACTCCTTATCCTGCTCTGTGGGTAACATTTTAGACTACTTTTGGTCTCGCTCCAAAGGGAGTCTTCGGTCATCGACCCTTAGGGTGCACCTGGTAGCCATTTGTGCTTACCGGGCATGGGCTGGTCAGCCGACACTGGCACAGGAGACAGCGGTCGGGCGCTTTTTCAAAGGCCTGGATCACATATCCCCTCCAGTGTGTGAACCTCCACCTCCGTGGGATCTCTTGCTGGTTTTAGCAAAGCTCATGGGAAAGCCATTTGAACCCATGCACAAGTGTGAGCTCTCTCACTTGTCGTGGAAGACGGCCTTCCTGGTGCCTAGCATGTCAGCCAGAAGGACAAGGGAACTCCAGGTGCTTTTGGTGGACTCCCCTTATCTGGTCTTTCACAGGGGCAAAGTTGTCCTGCGGCCCCACCTGAAATTCCTTCCGAAGGTGGTGTCAGAGTTTCACCTTAATCAGGTGCTGACTCTGCCGGTATATTACCCTAACTACACCTCGGACGCCGAGTACAGGCTCCATACTTTGGACCTGAGACGTGCTCTCTCCTATTACAAGGAGAGGACAGCGGAAATTCGGGGAGAGGTTCGCCAGCTGTTTGTCACCTACGCTGAAGCCACTTCTGGCAGACCTGCAGCGAAGTGGACCATTGCTAGATGGATTACATCATGCACAGGTCTGTGCTATGAGTTGGCGGGCAAGGAGCCTCCCAGAGGGATAAGAGCTCATTCTACCCGCCATACTGCTGCACTGGTGGCTGCTTCCCAGGGTCCCTATCCAGGAAATCTGTCGGGCTGCTACCTGGAAGTCAGCAACCACATGTTTTGCCCCAGGGATAGTATGATCTGGTTCAGAGTTACCATCCACAAGGTGCGAGACCTGAGATATTCATTCAGGTTGTGGAGATCTAGGATGGGGCACCAACCCCTGTCCGCTTGGGCACCAGGAAGTACCTAGACACAAAGCCTGGGTCTGTAGGAGGATCCGGCACTGTAACTACCACCTCCTTGCGGAGGAGCTGAGCAATGTCGTCCCGAAGGGCTGACTGAGTGCGAACTGAGATCCTTTCCTCCCGAGGGGCGGGGATGGGCTGGGAGGGTACTGCTCGAATTCTAGAGGCAGACCCTGGCCGACCACTTCAGAAACCCACCTGTCCGAGGTGATACCGGACCAGGCGGAAAGAAAGTGACGGAGCCGGCCCCCACGGGAGGACCCAGAGCTGGCGTGATGGGTGTAGGGGTGGCAACCCCTGACCCATCACTGAGCAGGCTTAGAGGAGGAGGAGGCTCCTGGACCGGCACCTCAGCCTCCTTTACGGGGCTGTTGAGGACCCTGCTTGGGCCTGGGGCGCCAAGCTTCAGCCTGCTGTTGCTGCTGACCTCCTTGATAGGAGGGCTGTCTAACTGCAGGGGAAGAGTGCTGAAAGGGCTTCTTCTTGCGCTTCTGCTGGTTCTTGCCCGCAGAACCCTTTGCAGAGGTAGCATCCAAGGTGGCACTGGACTGCTCTATATGCTGGAGGTGACCTGCCACTCCTGAACCAAAGAGGTCGGTGCCAGGAAGGGCACATCAGCCAACTTGTGCTGAGTATCCACCGGAAAGGAGGAGAACCTTAGCCAGACCCTACGGTGAGTGGTCACTGTGGCTGCTAAGGAGCGGCCCCGGAATCTCCAATGTCCAGGGCCGTCTGGAGCTGCTGTTTCGCAACAGCATGGCCCTGGTCATGGACCTGCTTCACTGTGGTCTGCATGTCTGCTGGGAGATGAGGGAAGACTTCATCTAGTGACCGCAAAAGGGCATGAGAGAAATGTGCCATGAGCAGAGCCGAGCTGGCCTGACGAAGGCCCAAGGATGAGGCCGCATAAACCTTCCAGGCAGAATGGTCCATATTCTTGGACTCTTTGTCCGGAGGGCGGTCAGTGTCAGCTGAGCTACCCGTGCGTCTAAACACAGAAGCAGTCACAAGGCTCTCGGCCGAGGGATTCTCTGTGAAACCCGCCAGGGACCCCATGGGTACCATATACTTGTGGGCCATGCGGGCAGATGGAGCTGGGCAGGAGGCAGGGCGTTGCCATAGCTCAAGGGCCGGGCCAACAATGGCTTCGGCCACTGGAAAGGCCTCGTTGGGGTATCCCCCCTCTTGAGGATATCCGTGAGGGGGTATTCCGCCTTCTTTTGGATAGGCTCCAAGGGCATTCTGGTTGATTCAGAAATGAGGCGGAGGATGCCCTGAAAGAGGAAGGACCTTCTCCAAGCCTGCCACTGATGACTCGTCATCCCCGGATTGAGTGCAGACCAGTGGCATCCGAGTCGAAGAGTCGGGATATAAGGTCTCCTGCCTATGTCTCCCTCGATACGCCAAGGGTGATCGGGGACTACAGTAATGGACAGACGACAGGGGAGGCTGGTGTCTGTCCTATCCTCTTTTGAGGGAGCCCCTCCCTGAGGCTGCTTAGGCAGTGGTTCCACCAAAATCGGTGGGGAGACCGAAACAGGCCAAGATGGAATGCGTGCCGGCCCTATGGGTGGAGGAACCGAGATCTTCTGTTCCGGAGGGGTCGGCGTCTGCCTAAGAGGCTGGGGCCAAGTAATGGCCGGTGTTGCCGGCAGAGCCAGCTTCTGACCGGTCAGAATCAGCTGTTGCCATATGAGATCCTCATAGCGTCAACGGAACTTCCGTCGAAGTCTCTCCTTGTCCGAGGAGGATGAGGATCGGTTGCAATGCCTCTTCCTAGCGTGCCTGTGACCTTTCTTGGTTTTTGACTGAAGGGTCCTGGTTCTCGATAGAGACTGATGGGGTTGGCTCGTTCGATCAGAAGAAGCCGGAGTTGGGGAGAAAGTACAGTTACGTAAGAACTTACCGTAACAGTAGATCTTCGAGAGAGGCTCTTGCAGTAGGTAATTACATATAGGACTGATGCCGGCTGGCAGCAGGACTCCACGGAAAAACTTCTAGCTAGCAGTCCCTGGCGAGGGACCGCCCCCACGTCAGGTGACCGGCGTCAGGCGACGTTGGTATAAAGGCGGTCCTGGGCGCCCTCCTTCAGTTCTTGCGCCACAGGCCCGGACGAGAAGAAGATGTTTTCCTTCCTGGAAAAGACTGAAAAAGCCTAGGGGGATGGAGGGAAGAAGGTATACTGCAACAGCCTCTCTCGAGATCTATGTTCACGGTAAGTTCTTACGTAACTGTACTATCTTACTGAGAGGGCTCTTGCAGTGGTAATTAAATAAAGGACTGAATCCCAAGCAGTCTGGAACAAATGAAAGGCACGGGAGGAGGAACTACTCCAAGAAGTAGCAAAATCCTTGCAAACCTCAAGACAGGAGGCACAAAACAGCTAACCGAAGCCTGCTCGGTAGAGGCAATGTCAAACTGTAATGTTTAAGTAAAGGTATGGACAGAAGTCAAAGAGTAAGCGACGCGCATATGTCTGCTGCAGACACATTCTTGAAACAAGCTGCAAGAGGCCGCACTCCACGCGTGGAGTGACCTCTGACTTGACCCGCAAAGAGTCTTATTGTCCTTGTCATAACAGAAAGTGATGCAATGAGCCAACCACTTAGAGCAGGCATTGCTTGAAACAGCATTGCCTTCCCTTTGTGAGCAAAGAGACGAACAGCTGATCAGTCTTTCTGAGATTCTTTGTCCTATCGGTGTAGTATCTCAGAATCCGGTGGAACATCCATGGTATGGAGTAAATATTCTCCTTGGCTGGATACTGGCGTGAGAAAAGGCAGGTAACTCTATAGACTGATTGGAGTAGACTCGCTACCACTTTAGGCAGAAACTTAGGGTTAGATGCGAAGAACCTCGGTCTTACAGAAAAATCAAGCCAGAGATTTCACACATAAGGGCCCTAGACTCGGAAATTCTTGGCAGAGTAATAGCCACTGAAGGCGTCTTCCAAGAAAAACTTCAGATCTGCCCGGATGCGCAGGGACCTAGGAAGGGAGGAAAGGTAAGTTTCGAGAACAAGTTCAAGTCCCAGGGGGAGCAGGGGTCTGGGCAGAGGCCTCAGATGAAGGACCCCTCTAAGAAGAAGTCTTAGACACTTCTAATTGGGCAAAGGCTTTATCAGCCAGAAAAGGAACATGATCGCTGAAATAAGCGTCTGTGCACTTTCAAAGGAATGAGTGAGACCCAGGTCGGAAGAGATGGCGTGAGATATTCAAGCAGAGCGGCCACGCCTGAACAGGGAAAGGGCTCCATGGGCTCTGGGAAGTGGCCCAAATGAAAATCTCTTCCATTTCATGGCATAGTGGACCCTAGTGGAGGGTTTTCCAGCACCACTGATCTCGACCACTTTTGGAGAGACTATAAGCGAGATTGGGCTAGGTCTGCAGGGCCATGCATGAAGTTGTGGCGTGAGGCCTGGATGGATCCAGGATCCCCTGATCCTGGGTCAGCAATCCTCGAGGCTAAAGGAAGAGGAAGAGGAGGAAACTCAGATATTGTTGTAGAAGAGAGAACCAGATTTGCCTGGGCCAGAAAGACGCGTCAGATCATTCGCACCTTCTGTTGTTAGTTTCACTGCAATACCACGAGGACCAGAAGATTGGGAAAGCATAGGCAAATCTGTCCTTCCAGTTTAGAGACAGAGCATCGCTCCAAGCGAACCTCGCTCTAAACTGACTGAGCAAAGGTGGGAAGTTTGTGTGTTTGGGAAGGCGAACAGGTCTACCTGTGGAGTCCCCCAAAGCTGAAGATGTCTAGTGCCTTTTGGTCCAACTCCCACTGCGTGTGGCAGGGCAGAGGGCGGCGAGAGCTTGTCTGCCAGGGTACTGTCGACTCCTGGTACATGAATGCAGTGAGGTGAAGGTTGTGAAGTGTTGCCCAGTACCAAACACTCATTGCTGCCCCTGCACAGAGGTAGGATCGAGTCCCTCCCTGCTTGTTGATGTCACACCAGCGCACATGTTGTCGTCTGGACAGCTAGGTGACCAGGAAGAATGTATTGGTGAAGGGCTTGGAGAGCATATGAGCACTGCTCGAGCTCGGGCACATTGATGCCGGAAACTAGTTCCAATCTGGATACATAAACCCTGGATTAGTGAGAGGACCCAGATGGGCTCCCAACCTCAAGCCTGATCGTCTGTGGTCAGGAGTCTGGGGGAGGATGACAGAGGGACACCCCGAAATAGGTTCTCTCAGACCATCCCACCATTGCAAGTCTCCTACCATTGGCGGGAGATCGAACTAGATGATCTGGGTGGAGTCTAC
The DNA here is from genome assembly GCA_016271365.2 of Neoceratodus forsteri. NCBI lineage: Eukaryota > Metazoa > Chordata > Ceratodontiformes > Ceratodontidae > Neoceratodus > Neoceratodus forsteri. The sequence continues at coordinate 660,745,452 of CM028133.1, forward strand.
AAGTTGATCCACTGTGAGCGAGGTCCATGAGAGATCTCATGTGAACCCGGCCTTGTGAGGGTGCTATCGGGGATGGCGGCACGTACATGCCCGCTGATCGGTTTTCGGAGATGTGTGGGTGGGGGTTGTTTTTACGTTCTGCCCGCGATAGGGCTGGTGGGGGGGCACAGGGACCGAGTTGGGGGCCAGCCAGTGGTGGCAGCTGCTGTGTTGCGCCCTGCAATACAGCAGCTCACCTGTGGGTGGCCCTCAACATGATCCTTTTTTTTTGGCTCAAGGTTGTGCAGGCGCAGGTTGGGGGTTGCGCATGCACAACCCGACTGAATATCGGGTTGCGCAGGTTATGCATGGTTCCTCCCTCCTGTTGAGCATGCATTCATTTGCATGCACTCTTTTAGCAACCTGTTGTCAGTGGAACTGCCTCCTGCTGAATATCGCAGAATGGCGCATTTTTGACTTGCATGACAAAGAACCGTGTTGCGCATGGCGCAACCCTTTTGAATATCTGGGCCAGTATATATATATGTGGGGAAAGAAAAAAGGGGAGGCTCAGGGAGTAGAAGTGATAAATGGCAAGATTAAGAGAGAATCTGTGAAATAAAAAGGTGATGATGGGAAAGACAAAGCATAACAGGAGTGAAAGAGCTAGGGAAGTCCCCAGGAGGGGACTAATTAACAGGCAGTAAGAAGGCTGAAAGGTGACAAAAGTAGGGGACGGAGACAGAAATGGAGACTTGTGGTGAAAATGAAAAATAAACTAAATGTGTACAGATACAAATAGACTTTAAGGAAAATTAGGGGTGGTTAAAAGACGTTAGTAGAAAATAAGTCTATCATTTAAACGGAGGGCTGCTGGGGAGCCAAGGCAGATGATCAGCTTGGTTTCCGTGTTTTTTCTATGATCAGAATCCCAGAAGCCCTGTTGAAGGACACAAACAGAAAGGTCATTGACACTGTGGTCCCTGTAGATAAAGTGGGATACAATGGGATTAGCAGTGTCTCCATTCTTGACTGCTCTGTAATGTTCCCTGAAACAGTCAGCAAGGTGTCCACCTCTGATGTAAATAGCTGTACACTTCCTGCAAAGAATACAATATACCACATTAGTGGAGGTGCATGACAACTCCTTGGTGATGTGAAAAACACCTGTAGGCCCCCGAATTTCAGTCACACTAAAAACAAATCTGCAGGTGTAGCAGCGAGTTCTGTTGCAAGGTGTGGTACCTGGTAGGGAGGAACTGTTAGGAGTTGGTAGGCTGCTTTTAACCAGGAGATTCCGCAGGTTGGGTGGCTGGGCGTGTAGAAGGCAATAAGTGGTTCTGTAAAGGAAGCACCAATGTTGGGGTCAGTTTGCAAAATGGGAAAGTTACTGGTGGTGATCCTGTGAAGAGAAGATGTACTCTGATTAAAGTTGCCCCCTCCATCTTCAACTTGAGCAGTACTCTCTGAATTGGAGGGAAGGGAGGGGAGGCACACAGAAACCTCCCTTTCCAAGAGAGGGACAATGGGTCTCACCAGAAAACTCCATGCCCTGGAGTGAGCAGGCCAAAAAGTGACAGTTATGCATTGTGTGGGGATGTAAAAATGTACAACACTGGACAACCTCATCTTTCAAACAGGTCGTCGACCACTGAGGTCAGCAGCTCCCACTGGTGCATTCTGGACTGTGACCGACTTAGCTTGTCTGCCAAGACATTTTGGATGCCTGGAACATGTTCTACTGCTAGTTCTAGACTGTGTACTAGAGCCCATTACCAAACTTTAATGGCTTCCCTGCACAGTAGATAGGAACAAGTCTCCCCTTGCTTGTTGATGTAATGTATCACGCTGACACTGGTCCGCCTGTATTATCAGAGGACCCAGGAACAAGTGGTTCTGGAAAGCCTGGAGTCACACAGAACAGACCATATTTCCAGAAAACTGATGTGCAAAGAGCGCTCCACAGGGGGTCAATGTGCCCAGTGTTTGATGCTGGCCTAAGTGAGCCCCTCAGCCCAGCCCAGAGGTATACGTGGTGGGGCTCTGAAGAGGGAAGGGGATCAAGAACGGAAACCCTTTGAGCAGATTACGACATTCCATCCACCACTAGAGCCATCTGCACACAGGGGACATGACTAGAACCCTCTGTTCTACATCATTTGGGAGCTGGTCCACTGGATGCTAAGAGTCCACTGGGGAATACGCATGTGAAACCTGGCCAGTGGTACTGTGTCAATGGCTGCAACCATGAGTCACAGAAGGCGTAAAAACATCCTTGCTGAGACATAAAGAATCTCGTGAACTAACTGTGTCTGGGCAATGAGGCAGTCATCCCTGTTCAGAAGCAGGAAAGCCGAGCCCTGGGCTACGTCGAGGACTGCCCCTGTGTACTGCAGTCATTGGTAAGGTGTCAACATTGATTTTGATGATGTTGATTGTCACTCGTAGAGCATCAAATAAAGAACAGTTACGTGAGAAAGTACAGTTCGTAAGAACTTACGTAACAGTAGATCTTCGAGAGGAGCTCTTGCAGCAGGTAATACCATTAAGACTGAAGCCGGCAGGCATTAGGACCCCAGAGAAAACTTGCAGCTAGCAGTCTGAGGCAGGGGCCACCCCGATGTCAGCTCCACCTGACGCCCTACATGGTATAAAGAGTCGGTCCTCATGCCACCCCAGTTCTCCCGCCAGAGACCCGGCTAGATAAATTTGGAGAACCAGGTAGCAACATTTTTTTTTTTTTTAAGTGGCTAGTTTTCCATTAGCAGGTTATACAGACCTGCCACTAGAGGGATTCTTGGTCTTCTACATCAGGGGTTCTCAAATGGTGAGGCCAGCCTCCTTGGGGAGGCCCCAACCTGTTCCAGGGGAGGCTCAAGCAAGTCTGAAAAAGTACTGTATTTAAATTTTGAGTTTTATATATTTTGTGTGAAGAGATGATGCAAACTAAAACAGAATAATGGTAGGTGAATTTAATGTATTTATTTACTAATAGGTGACAAGGGAAGGTGAATGAAAGGCTCATTTCAGGTGTACCCAGGGAAGGGTAGGGAGTGAATACATTTCAAAAGGCAACTGTAAAACAATCAAGAAATACACAATGAACAGTAAACTTATAATGAATGGTGGTAATTGATCAATGTGTAGCCTGATGGCAGAACAGCTCAGATATAAGTATTGAGTATAGAAGTGCTAAGGGCAATAGCAGGAAGGAGCAAAGTAATCCCAGAGAAGTTGCTTAAGAGTAGGGAAGGAAGGGAAGAGGCAAAGTATGTAGGAAGTCTATTTCAGTATAAAGAGGAAACAGAGAAAGTATTCTGACACATGAAGGTACTGCAACAAGGGGTAACAATGGTTCAAGAATGAAAATAGCAGAGTCGTGGGTTGGCCTGTGGGGGGGGGGTACAATAAGCTGAATAATAATATTTATTTTATTTATTTGTTATTCAGATAACACTTTTGAGCACAGGAGCTCTTTTTCAAAGGTTCCATGTTAGTATAAGACAAAGAATTGAATGTGAGGCAAGTACTCAAAGGGTTTCAATTTATTCATGGTGTACTGCGCAAAATACCGTATGTTATTTTTCTTTGGGGGCCAAGATTATTTCAATTTTTGGGAGGCTCAAAATCTTTTCCATGGATTTGGGGAGGCTCACTGTGACAAAGTCTGAGAACTATTGTTCTACATAAATCACTGTACTCATTCGTGGGCAATATGGCCTGCATTATCATTCTACTTCTTTCCCCGTGCTGCTACAAGGGGTGGTTGTAGTTGAGGTTTCCCTAAGCTTCACTCAACAGGCTGACAACTTCCTTAAAACTGCCTGTGCGACAGCTCTGCAGCTGAAAACAGGAAGCCCTCAGTGTCTGCCATCCACCCTTCAGACTCAAGTCAGATAGACGCTGAGCACCCTATTATTACCTACGCTATGCTGTCATACCGATAGATACCGATAGAATCCTCTGCAGAGAGCCAGCACGCCTGGGCACCCTTGATTGGTGCGGCACTGCCATAGGTGGATTGTGATTGGTACGCCCGCTTGCCTGCTTTGCTCTGATTGGGGCACCTTCTCTATAGCCTGTTACAGTGTTCCCTTCTTAATTCTGACTTCTCAGCTCTCGCTTTGACCTGAAATTTTCTCCCACCCCCACCACCCCACTCTCCCAGGCCTCCTTTAAATACACTCATGATCCGCCTCCTATATCATATTACTGCTTCACTGGCCTAGTTTTGACTGCTGCCAACCTATGATTGGTATCTGAGTGTGGCCAATAAGACTGCCCTGTGTGAATATCTCTTGAGCCCCGCCACTAACTAAGCTGCTCCTTCTCTCTTTGTTCCCCTTTCTGCTGTATTTTCTCATCTAGGTTTTAAGTGAGTACCTAGGTGGGCAAATTACTTGCCTAGAAAATATTGCACTAATACAAATCAGGAGACCACTCAATCTGGGACATGGCTCTCCTTATTGTGTTTTTATTGCTCCTAAGGTGCAGAGTTCTCAGCAATACAGTGCAGTTCGAAGTACCTCAATGCAATTCAGTTCTCCAATGTACCTTATCAATACCTAATGTTATAACGGTCTACCGTGCAGACACTATGTCATTCTCCTCTCCCTTTTTAGCCTACTCCCCCCGGTTAGCCTACACCCCCTTGCTACTGTCCTCACCTATGTCTGTTCAAGCACTTACATTGCTCATGATCAACTGTCATTTGTAGTGGTGCACGCCTCTTCGTGTACGATATAGGTTGTCGCAAAGAAAAAATAAAAAGCAGTCTCGATTCTTATAAGCTCCTTAAAGAAAGTTATACTTCTGCTTCTTCTCTGCTCAGGAAATGGGAGCTCAAACCTGGCCCCGCCTACAACTTACCACGCCTATCGATTTTGCTTGAGGCCACAGGTCTCAAAATGATGATGGTCAACATTTTAAGCCTGCCTAAAAACTTGTACAGCTGCAAGCCTGGCTGCTACACATTAACCCTGACCTTATCATAATTACTGAGTCGTGGTTAAAAAGACGAACACTGATCAACAAATATCACTGCAGGGCTACAATTTATTTAGAGCAGATAGACAGTCTAGAGGCGGGGGTGGTTATCTACAACAAATCTAAGTACTTGGTCAACAATATTAGTTGCAAATCTCTAGCCAAGGAATTTGAGTTAGTTTCGCTGAGCCTTCATCTCCCTCCTCGGAATGTATCACTATCCTAGGGTGGCTATAGACCCCGCCTGGTGGTGATGAAGTCCTTAATCTTTGAAATCCATGTTCGTAGATGCAAAAACTGAAACAATATTTCTAGGAGATCTAAATATGGACTGGCTGTCACCTAAATCACCTGGCCTCAAACCCTTTGTGTACGAGATAGGTCTTGGGCAATTAGTCAGTGAACCCACTAGGAACAACACTCTAAATACTGCCAACAGTTCCATTCTAGATGTGGTACTAACCACCCATCCACACAAAATATCTCATTCGGCAGTGTTTCCACGACGACATGAGCGATCATGGAACTGTTGCTTGCATAAGATCTCAAATTAAGGCCCGGCCGCAACCCATCTTTATAAAGTACAGTTACGTAAGAACTTACCGTAACAGTAGATCTTCGAGAACAGCTCTTGCAGCAGGTTACACCATTAGGACTGAAGCCGTCAGGCGCCAGGACCCCTCGGAAATCTTTCTAGCTAGCTATCTTCAGCGGGGACCGCCCCCGACGTCGGTCCCGCCTCCGACGTCAGGCGTGGTACAAAAGGGGGCGGTCCCGCCAGAATCCCCAGTTCTCCCGCCGGAGACTCCCGGCCGCAGGATGACATTAGAAAGGGAGACCAAGGATCCACCGTCAGAAGGCAACCAAACTCAATTCACTCTTCCCAAGTAAATATCTGACTTCTACGCTCGTTCAGCCGTTCGGGAGGAAAAAGGGTTCCCTCCCCCATTTTTTTTTTTTTTTTTTAAAACAGCCACGAGCCATCCTTCCTCCAAGGGGACACGGAGGGCGGGAAGGTACCTGCTGCAAGAGCTGTTCTCGAAGATCTACTGTTACGGTAAGTTCTTACGTAACTGTACTATCTTACTTCGAGATACAGCTCTTGCAGCAGGTTACACCATTAGGACTGATTCCCAAGCAATAATGCTTGTCCCACAAACATCGGGAGGAGGAAGAGGAAGAAACGGAGAAGGACCAACCTGTTCCCGATTCAGGATAAGAGGCCCTGCAACATGGCCTGGCTGAAACCAGCCCTTCGCCTAGAGGCGATATCAGACTGTAGTGCCTGATAAAGGTATGCACAGAACTCCAAGTAGCAGCAGCGCAAATAGCTGAGGTTGAGACATTCTTGAGGGCTGCAAAGGAAGTGGCCACTCCCCTAGTGGAATGGCCCCGGATGGAACCCGGGAGAGGCTTTTGCTTGGATTGATAGCAATGAGAGATACACTGCACGAGCCAGCAGGATAAGGATTGCTTAGACACTGGCCGTCCTCTCATTCTCTGTGCGAAAGAAACAAAGAGTTGATCAGAAGCCCGAAAGGGCTTAGTCCTATGGAGGTAATACCTCAGGCTGCGGTGAACATCCAGAGTGTGGAGCAAAGCCTCCCCTCTATTTGAATAGTTCGGGAAGTAGACCGGAAGGTCGATATCCTGATTCAAGGTGAGCTGAGACCACCTTAGGCAAAAACTTTGGATTTGTTCTCAGAGACACTCTGTCTCGGTGAAAAACCAAATAAGGCTCTTTACACATGAGGGCATGAAGCTCAGAAATCCTTCTGGCTGAAGTAACTGCAACGAAAAACAACGTCTTCCACGACAGAAAACGTGGCTCGCAATGCGCTGGTTCAAAGGAGGAAGCGTGAGCTGCTCCAGAACAAAAGGAGATCCCAAGGAGGGACCGGATCCTTCGATAGGAGGCCTAAGGTGTAACACCCTCTCAGGAACTCCCGAGGCGTCAAGCTGAGCAATAGTCGCGCTGACCCACCGGCAGGTGTAGGCGAAATAAGCGCAAAGATGTACTTTAATAGAGTAGGCTAACCTCAGTGAAAAAGGAAAGGAGGTAGTCCAAGACTGCCCCACAGGGCAACCTAAAGGGAGAGGTCACGGGCTCGTGACCACAGATAAAACCGCGCCATTTCATGGCGCAAGTAGCGTGTAGCCGGCTTCTTGGCTGCAGAGAGAACTTCCGCAACCTCTTGCGAGACCCCATGTCGCATGATGGCTACGTCTCTAGGAGCCATGCGTGCAGGTTTAAAGAACGCAGATCCGGGTGCCACAATGAACCTTGCTCCTGAGACAGAAGGTGAGAACTGCGCGGCAGCGGAAGCGGAGGTTCCCGGGATAGTTGAGCCAGCAAAGGGAACCAGATCTGTCTGGGCCAGAATGGGGCCACCAGAATCAACCGTGCGCGCTCCCTGCGCAGTTTGAGGAGAACTCTCTGGATCAACGGGAAAGGAAGGAAAGCGTAGAGGAATCTGTTCTCCCAGGAGAGTGACAACGCGTCTCACCAGAAAACTCCAGGCCCTGGATCTAGCGAGCAAAAATTGGGCAGTTTTGCGTTGGATGGGGATGCGAATAAATCTAGCTCTGGAGTTCCCCATCGAAGGAACAGATCCTCTGCTACCTCCTGAAGAAGTTCCACTCGTGGACTCTGGCCTGAGTGCGACTCAGACCATCCGCGATCGTGTTGTCCACTCGGGAACATGCACATGATTGAAAGCTGCGCCGTGTCCGATTACCCAATCCCACACTCAAGGGCCTCCTGCAAAGGGGGTAAGAGTGCGCCTCCTTGTTTGTTGAGGTAATACATCACCGCCGTGTTGTCCGTCCTGGAGCAGGATGGTACAGGTGGGATCATGGACTGGAAAGCCTGGAGTGCATAGAGGACCGCCTCATCTCCAGAACACTGATGTGAAGATGAGCTTCCAGTGGGCTCCATACACCCTGAGACTTCACCCCATCCAGGTGAGCTCCCCACCCGAGACCTGGAAGCGCTGTGGTGAGGGTTATCTCCGGAGGCAGCGCTGCAAAAGGGAAGCCCTTGAGAGCGACCTGGGGCTAACCACCATTGCCAGTCCTGAACCCACATCTTGTGATTCTGACTGGGTGCTGCAAATGGTCTTGCCTCTGATCCCACCGCCTTGAGCATCCACTGCGTTATCCACATGTGGAGCGGCGTACCGTGGGAATGGCCGCAGCCATGTGACCCGAGCAGGCGAAGGACCCGACCTGGCCGGAGCGTCTGGTCACTGATAGGTCCTCTATGAGGGACCTGATGCTCCGCCTCTGTCGACTGGGAGGAAAGCCCTCCCCTGGACCGTGTCCAGCACTGCACCTATGAACTGCAGGTTCTGCGACAGTACCAAGACGGACTTCTCGTGGTTTATTAGAATCCCAAGCGATCCGAACAAGACCTGAGTGTCCTGGATCGCTTGTAGGAGCGCTTCTCGAGACGCCATGAGAAGCCAATCGCCGAGGTATCGGAAGACGAGTGGCCCTGCCTCCTTAGAGCAGCTGCCACGACTGCCATGCATTTGGTGAAAACCCTTGAGCGGATGACAGTCCAAGGGAAGAGCTCGGAATTGAAAATGGTGGCCTAAGAACTCAAGCGCAGGAACCTCTGATGCACTAGAGCTATGGGATGTGCAGGTAGGCATCCTGCATGTCTAGGGAGCTAAATAGGCGCCTTGTTTCAGCATGGAATTAGACCGGAAGGGTCACCATGCGAAATCTTTTATCGACTGACAGGTTGAGGTCGCTAGGTCCAGAATAGGACGGAGGTCCCTGTCTTTTGGGAACCAGGAAGAAGTGAGAATAGTACCCTAGTCCTCTCTGGTTTCCTGGGACAGGTTGAATGCGCCTGTCCAGGAGTGCGATCACCTCTTGCCAAATTAAGTCGCGGTGCTGACCGAAGACCGGGAGGCGGAGGAGGCCTCGAGGGTGGCTGTTCTCGCGAACTCAAAAGTGGCCTATGCTGACCAGCTGAAGTACCCACCTGTAGGGTGGTTATCGCCTACCATCCTGACAGGAAGTTCTGTCGACCCCCGACGAAACATCCCGCTGATCCTGAGGGGTGGGGCGGAAAGGAGTCATGCTGTGGCGGCTGAAGGACCGCCCGGCTGGGTGGCCTTGGAAGCGCGCTGACCCCTGTTGGCGGGCTGTTTCCCTGGGTCCTTCAAACCAGAGCCCCTGTGTGTGTGGCGTGAATGGGCTGTTGCCTCTGAGTCCATCCACGGAAACGGCCTTGGCTCCTACGAAAGGAACCAAGCCTCGGCCGGTACATCGCCTGGACTGTACAGACCGCCTTTCCAGCCTCTTGAAGTTTGGTAATTATCCGTTCGGATGGATTACCAAAAAGAACCTCACCTTCAAAAGGGGCGTCCATGATGTTTTTCTGGACGTCCGGGGTGAAACCGGAGACACGGAGCCATGAGTGCCTCCGGAGGCAAACGCCTGATGCAGCCGCTCTGGCTGAAGAGTCTGCAGAGTCATATGCGGTCCTCAAAACTTGGGTCCCCACATCTGAACCCATTCGGAGAAGCTGAAGCATCTCCTCTTTCTGCTCACCGTCCGGCAGTCTCTCGGCCGCCTCTAGGCCCTGCTCCACAGGCGTTCTGGAACTGCACCATGTGGGTAAGGTAGTTTAGGGACCTATAGGCGCTAAGTCGCGAGCGAGGGTGCGCCTACCCAAAGAGTCCAACTGCTTGGACTCGGGGTCCGTGGCAGGGTGCTCAAATGCTGCGGCCTCTGGGACCGGTCATATGAGGCTGTGATTACCAGGGAATCAGCCAGAGGGTGCTGTGACAGGTACTGATCCCCTTGGGGCCCTGTACAACCAGTCCGCCTTCTTCGGCACCGCCGGGAGCGAATGTGGACGCTTCCACGCAGCCTTGGTGACGTCCACGAAAGTGTCCACCAAGGGTGGCACCACCACAGGCTTAGGGTCCTTTTGCCGAAGGTACTTGGCCAGGCGTAACCTCTCGGGGTCCAACTCTTCTGCTTCCCATCCCATGTTCTCCTGGATATGCCTCAAGATATCCATGAAGGATGGATCGTCCGGGGGAGACCGTGGAGTCTCACGTGGGTCCGCGAGGGAAGCGAGACCGGAGACGGGATCTAGGCGTAGAACAGGATGATCCCGTTTCCTCCGTCGGCAGCTGACCGACCACCTTCTGGACTTCTTAGGGCTGGGTGATCCAGAAGACAGATCTGGACGGAGGTCTCTGCTTGGAACGCCGGCCCCTGGGAGGAGTTTCAGACTCCCTGGGGACAGAACGGCCAGCTGACCCCACAGGTGAAGGTGGGGCCGGGGCTGGAGTAGGAGGAAGAGGAGGAGGAGGGACTGGGGGTACCACGTCCTTCCTAATGGTGTCCCACCAGTAAGTAAATAGGTCCTTCACCTCGGCCAAAGACAGTCCTGACGTCGGCTCCGAGGGCGAGGGCTGGTCGTCGGGTCCCGGCGACAGCTCCACGGGGGCCTCGGGCGGTGGCGAGGGACCCCTGGGAGACTGTTCGCGGCCGGGAACGCCCGCCTGGTCTTCGGGCTGGGCCGAATCCTCCTCCGTGAGGGACTCCTGTCCGACCGGCGTCGGAGGCGCAGGAACCCTCGGCTCAGGCGGCGCAGACGTCGGACCCCCCACCGACGTCCGATGCGCTGACGAGGCCGACGACGGCTCAGAGGAACGGCGGCATATGGCCGGCGATGGTCTGGCGTGACGCCGATCCACCGGCTTCCTCAGCGGCGTGGTCCAAGGTCTTCCGGGGACCGAGAAGACCGGGCGCCGGGGCGAAGCGGGAGCCCGACTTGTGATGGTGGTGGCGTTCCCTGACTTCGCCACGGCCTTCTGGGCAGAAGGATGACGACGCCTGGCGGAAGAGGCCTGAGCAGGCTTGGCGACTGGAACCGCAGCCGGGGGAAGAGACGAGGCCCTGGACGGAGACCCGGTCTGACCGAGAACCGAGCTGCGGGACTCGGGAGGCCCGAACGCGACCGGGAGGATCCTCTGCTTCTTCTTTTCTCCGTGCCTGTGCGGCGATTCCCCTTGAAGACATTGCCGGAGCTGCTCTTCCAACAAGTAAGCCTGGAGGGCCTTCTGCCAGCGGATCCTCGTCATTACTGTTGAACCCCTGGCACAGGAGCAGGCCTTGATGTAAATGGTCTGGGCCCAGGCACGGACGCCGTCGGAATGCGGGTCTTTAAGGGATCTGCTTGCCGCGAGCAGCGACTTTAGATAAGTGACGGAGGTCAGAGAGGACATCAGATGTCTGAATAATTTTGATTGAAGAAAATTCTTGAAGGAAATTCTGTACCACCGTCGCGTAGGAGACTAGAACCATGGGTCGAGGCATGCAGTTCGACGGCGAAAAGAACTGGGATTGGGCGGGACCGCCCCTTTTGTACTCACGCCTGACGCTGGAGACAGACCGACGCGTCAAGCGGTCCCCGCTGTAGATAGCTAGCTAGAAAGATTTCCGAGGGGTCCTGGCGCCTGACGGCTTCAGTCCTAATGGTGTAACCTGCTGCAAGAGCTGTATCTCGAAGTAAGATCAAAAAGATCCTTTCGCAAATTCAGTGCAGTAAACTTCCTATCTGACCTGAGCATGATCAGATGGTAAGATCTCTACCTAGCCAAAGATGTCAACAAGGCAGCTTACATCCTTAATGACAAACTCACTACAATAATAAATAAGCATGCCCTTTCATCAAAGTAAGGGTACAGGAACAATTCCAACCCCTGGTTCTTACCTCGGATCTAAAGGCAGCCCTTATGCACAAGAGATAAACTCTGGGCTAAAGCTAGACATTCAAAAGAATCTTGGATTGGCAGGCCTTAGAACAGCCAGGAATAACTGTGTGAAAAAATTACTCTGCTAAAGCTAACTATTATATTCTACTCGAACAAGCTAAAGGTAACCCTCATAAAATATGGAAGACTATCAAAGCTATAGAAGGACAGCCCATGGGCCCTCTGTCCCAACAAAGATAGTTGCAAGTGGCAAGATTGTGAAAACAAGTCCCTAATCCTGGAGGAACTTAACTCCCACTTTGCCACAGCTGATTAGCTTTTGACTCGTCACCTTATGCTGGTGCTGCGGTGAGCCAGCACACCCCTCCCCTACATCTAGTCCTGCACCCAGCCCCTTCCAGCTAGAGCAATCTCACAAAGAAGTAGAAGGTTCTCTCTTAACTTAGACACCAAAAAGCGAAAGAGGGGACGCACGGCTTGAACCCTTTTTTCCTAAGGTCAGGCAACGCCCATCTCACTGCCCCAATTCTCCACATCTTCATTCTTTCCATTACATCTGCTACTGTGTCAGTCTGCTGAAATCAGCACATATCCTCCTCTATTTAAATCTGGTGACCCATGCGATATAAACAACTATAGAACCTATCTCCATATTGCCTATCCTTTCTAAAGTTCTCGAAAACTGATTCATATTCAGTTAAAATCTCATTTGAAACCTTCTCTCTCATTAACCCAGCTCAATCCGGCTTCCGGGCTAATCATAACACAATCACTGCACTAGCAAAAGTAACCAATGATTGGATCTCTGCTATAGATGCTAAGAAGGTAACTGGTGCAGTCTTTTTGGACCTCAGCAAAGCTTTTGATACTGCTGATCACAAACTATTAGTCAATTGCCTTGCAAAGTTGGGTGCACATACCATACCACCCAGTGGTTCTCCTAGCAACCTAACTGGAAGATTGCAAAAGTAAAAGCGAAGGCTTTTTTTCTGCTGCCTTGCCAGTTGCAAGAGGAGTCCCCAAGGATCCATCTTAGGCCCCATCTTGTTTCTTTGTACATTAATGACTTAGATGCTAACATATCTCATTCAATCTGCACTTTTTGCAGATGATACTGTGTTGTATACTTCTGGCTCATCGTTATCTGAAGTCAAGGGAGGGCTTCAAGCGGACTTTCACACAACTTGAGCATAATCTAATAAAGGCAAAGCTTCTGCTCAATGCTAAGAAGACTAAGTGATGATATTCTCCGCAGTGCTGGCACAGCCCCCAATACCCTTGCCCAAGACTTCATTGTCACCACGCTAAAGCGAGCCTCTGGAAGTTGTAACCAAATTTGGGTATCTGGGTATCTGGAGGCGACAATAAATTATCTTTCAATGACCACTCGAAGATGTCTCTAAGAAGGTTAAAAGCAAGGTTAGGTTTCTTCTATAGAAATAGGCCCCTTTCCCCATGAAACTAAAACAAGCTTGTACAGGCCACTTTTCTCCCCTACTAGAAGTGACGTGTAATCTATTCCTCCACCACTCTTGCAAATCTAAGTAAACTGGACATCCTTTATCACCGTTACAGTCTCGCTACCAACTCCCTTACCGCTCGCACCACTGTGACTTATATGCAGCTGTTGGTTGGACATCCTTACTACTAGACGCCTGCTCCATGCTGGCTATGGACTCTTAAACTGCTCCTGCAAAATTGCCAAGCTATCTCTCTTCCTTATTAGTATCTCACATAGTGCATACTCGATTAAGAAAATCTGACTTTATTATGTTGACATACAAAGGCGCAGACTTCCTTGTAAACGTTAAGCACAGTATGGGTTCTTCCTCCATTTGAACCAATTACAAACCATACTGAAACTAACTAGCACAGTTTCAATAAACTTCTACAAATTGCTAAGTTCAGCCAAAATAAAGACACCTGTAACTGTCATTAAGTCTCTTCCTCCCCATGTGTGCCATATTTATTCACTGGTAAGGTATAATTGATTTGTCATATTAACTGCTTCCCTTCTACTCCTGGCTTTATCTATGCTTACGCTCCCTGCTACTCAATCAAATCCTCCCCCATATCAGTTGTAGTCTGTTGTTTTGTTCTGACTGCAAATATATATTGCACACACACCAGTCATCATGTTTCATTTATCAGTATGCAACCTGTAAGTAAGCTTCCTGTCTCATATCAATGTTTACCACCTCGGTCACCCTATGTGGTACACAGCCATGTATATCCAGCCTGTATCATGTACCGTGCATTTCATGTATATACTGTTATTATCTATCTGTGTTTGTACTTTAAGTGTTTATGTCATAGGACACATGCTTGTGAATGAGCTTGCTCAATGGAGTTTTCCTGCAATAAACTTGAACTTGAAAATGTAGCCATCCTGATTGGAAACCAATAATAATAATGATCCCTAGGCATCCTGGGGAAGGAAGGTGGGAAAGCCACTTGCTGCAAGAGCTCTTCTTGAAGATCTACTGTTACAGTAAGTTCTTACGTAACTGTACTATCTGTCTTCGAGGGTGGAGCTCTTGCAGCAGGTAATACCATTAGGACTGAGTCCCAAGCAGTACCCAAGGGATAGGCCCAGGTCTGATAGAGGGGGATGGGGATATATAGAAGATGAATGCGGACATTCACGAGAAAGGCCTTGCAGGACTGCTAGCCAAAAGAAAATTACTCACCTTAGTAATGTTGTTTCTTCTAATGGAGTCTTGTTGGAGTCGACTATTGCAGTTGGTACCGCCTTTCAACTGCCACGAGAACAAAAGTTAACTTTCCATGGCCAGCATGGAGCGTTCATGCGTGAAACTCAGTTGAAGCTCTGCTGCTGCTGTTTAAACCCAACAGTCAGATCTTCTGAGCAATACTCACTAGAAGTTCTGTGCAAACTGTAAACTCACACCAGCCAACTGGCAACTAAATTTATTAAAAGGGTTTTTGGTTTCAGCAAAGACTCATGTCAGGAAACCCAAAAACAAAACAACACACACCCAAAGTAAAGGAGGGGGGAAAGAGGGGCACCCCTAGAGAGCTAACACTGCTCCTGCCACCCACATCCAAAAAAAGGTTCTGAGAAGGGAGGCAAGGGGAGATCAGAATACAGCAAGACTCCATTAGAAGAAACAACATTACTAAGGTGAGTAATTTTTTTCTTCAAACAACAGAATCTTGCTGTATTCTGATTATAAGATCAACTACAAACAGTACCTCCATGGAGGAGGGACACAACCTACTTCAGAATAGGCTCTGAAGTACTGCTATGCCAAACCGGCGGCCACCCTACCCCTGGATATCCAGAGAGTAATGCTTGGTGAATGTATGGACTGTTTTCCAGGTGGCTGCTTGACAAATTTCTAGGATAGGAATATCCTGCAGCAGCCAGGGAAGCAGCTGTACCTCTAGTAGAGTGAGCCCTCGGCCTGAGGGGTTACTGATTTTTCATAGCAGAATTGTATACAGAAACAATCCACCTGGCAATAGATCCTCTTAGTGGCAGGTTTGCCCCACCGACCTCTCCATATGTGAAGAACAACCGGAGGGACTCAAACCTGTGACCCTTGGTACAAGCCTATGTAGGTAGCTGAGGCCCCTTTAACATCCAAGCTGTAGCCACCTCTCTCCAGAGGAGGAATGGTCGTGAAGAAAACAGGAGAGACACAGACCGATTAAGATGGGAAATCTGAAACCACCTTAGGCAAAAACGACCTGTTAGTTCTTAGGACCACTTTATATCTAATGGAAAAAGAGATGAAATCAGGCCCACTGACAGGGCTTGCAATTCACTGACACGCCTGGCAGAGGTACGGCTGCCAAAACACAGTTTTCAAGTCAATACTTGAAGCTCTGCAGAAGACAAAGGCTCAAGGGAGGTTGCATAAGCTGAGCAATGCAAAATTAAGGTCCCAAGCAGGAGCAGGGTCCTAAAGGGAATTGGTGTGCAGCAAATACAGGAAGAATTAAAAAACACAGGATGAGCTGACAGAGGAGAGGCTTGCCTACTGACAGGAAAGGCAGAAACAGCTGCCAAATGCACTTTAAATGTAGCTGGCCTAAGACCCTGAGCCATTGAGATGGACCATATAGTCCAGAACCGTAGGCAACCCAGCAGATTCTGGAGAAATATTCTTATTAAGAACACCAAATAGTGAACCTTTCCATTTGGAACCAACAAGTCTTCCTGGTGGAAGGCTTTCAAAACCTTAGGATATCAAGAACCCTTGGAAAGATGCAGATCAGCAAACTCCAACTCTTCAAGGCCATGCCTTGAGATTGAGAGACCTGAGGTTCGGTACCAAATTCTCCCTGAGAGGATGTCAATAGGTTGTAATTCCTGGGAAGAGACAGGGAAGGAGGTGGACTGCTAAGGACAGCAACAGAAGTACCAGGGCTCTGGCCCAGTCTAGAAACAATCAGAATCACTTTGCATGGTTGTGACCTTATCTTGACTAACACCTTGAACAGGAAGGGAGGAAAGCATGACAAATTTCCCTTCCCAATTCAGGATCAGGGCATCCAGGGACTGAGCCCAAGACTGGGAGTCTGCAACAAAAGAGAGGAAGGTGGTAGTTCTGGGGCTGCAAAAAGATCTATCTGTGGAGTGCCCCATCTTGAGAAAATCACTTTCAAAACTAGGATCTAGGGTCCATTAGTGATGGCCTTGGATATCCTGCTCAAGAGCATCTGCCAGGACACTGTCCTTCCCTGGAGGTGAACTGCTATCAGAGAGGAGTTTGCAGGGAATAGGCCAGGGACCACAACTTCATTGCCTCTGTGCACAAGGCTGTGAGACCGAGTGCCTCCTTGCTATTGATGTAACACATGGTGGTGGTGGTGTTGTCTGATCAGATCTGGACCACCTTGTTCTGTACAGATTTGGAAAAGAGCTTGCAGTGCCAGAAACACTGCTCTGAGTTCAAGAGAGACGGATGTGAAGCAGAGATTCTGAGGTGACCACAGCCCTTGAGTGGTAAGAAACCCCAAAATGGGCTCCCCAGCCCAACAGAGAAGCATCTGTGGTAGTATCACTGAATGAGACTGAGTGACAAAAGACACCCTTGTCTCAAATTTGTCCTGATCCTGCCACCACTGCAAGGCCTGGATCAGGTTTGAGTCACTGGGACTAGTTTGGTAAGGGAATCCTTTCTTTGGGACCAGAAGGCTCTTAAGTGGAGACTGAATATCCCTCATCTGGAATCTTGCCCCTGGACCACTGCTGTGGAGCTGCCACAGGCCCAGAAGCTGAAGGAAATGCCTTGCTGGTCGAGACACCTGTAGGGTGAATGAAAGAGCCAGTTCCATAAGGGTCCTTACCCTGTCCAGGGGAAGGAAGGCTCTTACCCTTACTGTATCCAGCTCCGCCCCTATGAAGGTGAGGAGCTATGCTGGCTCGAGAACTGACTTTGGAAGGTTGAGGAGAATCCTAGGAAGTGAGCACTTGCTGAGGTTATTTGCAGATGTGACTTGACTTGGTCTGGAGACTGACCAACTATGAGCCAGTCGTCCAAATACGGAAAGATGGAAATCTTCTCCTCTAGAGAAAGCAAACCACTACTGCCAGGCACTTTGCTTGAAACACCCTTGGGGCTGATGTTAGGCCAAAGGGCATTGCTCAATTGATGGTGGCCTGAGGGCAACTCAAACCTAGAGAATCGTTCTGTGGGAGCACCTGATGGGAATGTGAAAGTAGGCATCTTTGAGGTCCAGGGAGGCTAGCCAGTCCCCTGGCCTTAGAGAGGGCAGAATTATTCCCAGAGTCACCATTTTTTTTTTTACCAATTATTTTACCAGGTGAGCTTTTGAACTTTGGTTTTAAAAGGTGCTTGTTCAGATATCTTAGATCCAGGATGGGCCGCCATTCTTCTGTTTTTTGGGGGTTAGGAAGTACTTGGAGTACAATCCTTTGCCCTTGTGTAGGGTAGGAACCCTTTCTATGGCTCTGAGAGCCAGGGGGGAAGAAACCTCTGCCTCTAAGGCAAGGGTCTCTGATGGATTTGCAGGTGGAAAGGATCTGGTTCTCATCTTGGAAATTTTTTGAAGCTGAGAACCAGTCCCTGGCTTACTACTTCTAGGACCCACTTGTCTGATGTCAGAGACTTCCAGTCCTGGACAAAGTAAGCCAGCCTGCCCCTGCAGGTACTGGAGAATCGGCCCTGGCAGACCCATCAGGGTGTCTGCTTGGCAGGGACTTTAGGCTGAGGGGTGGAAGCAGGCCTGCTCATTCCCCATCTGCCTCTCCCTCTGAAGAACCCCCTCTGAGCATAGGAAGAAAAGGAGGCCTGGGCTTGGTAAAAAGGCCTTTGAAAGGGCCTGCCCCTGTCCCTGGACTGCTGCCTTTGAGGAGTGGCTTGCTCTCTTGGCCTGAGCACTCCCTGTGAGGTCCTGTACTCGTCTCATCTTTTCATGTAGTTCTCTGTCACTGCCCCAGAGAATTACCAATGACAGGGAAACCCATGGCCCTTCAGCCTCGGTATCCTGTGATAGGCTAGCACATCTGGAGCTAAGCCATATCCTCCCGACGGGCCACAGATGTAGCCATGACTCTAGATGAAACATCATTGGAGTCCACAGCAGCATGAAATTGCACCTGGATGCCTCAATCCATCTGCAGCCACCTGCTCCAGCTCCTCGGCAAGCTGGTCAAGGGCCTCATTGCCAGAGCCAGAACAGTGTCCCATCTGGACTTCTGGTATCTAGCTGTGTAGGCCATATAGTTAGCCTGCCTGAGTCCCAAAGATGCTGCCATGTACTTCTTTGCCATGGCATCAGTCCTCCTGGAGCCCTTATCTGGGGGTGTGATGCCAAGGGAATATTGCTTATCACAGGCAGCAGCCTGCACTACCCCAACATGGCTGCATTGCTGAGAAAGGAACTCCGTGTCCGAGCCTGAAAGGGTGTACCTCTTGTCCATTCGTCTGTCCACTGGAGGTATGGAGTTAGGAGTCTTTAGAATTTTAATTGTCTGTTTCCCAAAAGATTTATGGAGGGGAATAGACAGTCTCCTGGACTCTGGGATGTCCATCATTTCAACAAAATCAAGCTCCTCCTGATCTTCTACTGCTTCTTCCATTGGAAGCTGGAGGGTTTCAGCCACTTTTTGTAAAACATAAAGTGGAAGGGACTCAGAAAACTAGGAGGAGAAACACCTGAAGGTCTGTCGGGAAGATGTCGGGTCAATAGGCACATCCAGACTTTCATAATCACTATCATCATCCTCATACTCTCCTCCTCCTCCGGTTCATAAAATTCTTCGGAAGTGTAATCCGAACAGAACCAACCGAACCGAGCCCCTGCCAGGTGGTGCCGGTTCGGCCGGAACCGAAGTTAGCGATTGCACTATCCTTATCACTTTGGCTATCTCATCAGCGGTCAGAGAAAGAATTTGTGGATCCAAACTGGATAATTTTTCTCTTCTCTTCCTTTTAACCGGAACCAACTCCTCAGAATCGGCTCTCCTTTTGCCCGAAGAAGTTTCGCCCTGGTCAGAGGGCACTCCTTCTAGTTTGGTTGGAACCGAACCGGGCTGGCCATCTGGGTCAGCGGACTTCTCGGCCTCCCTTTCCCTCAGACTACCTACTCTCTTATCCAGGGTAGCTTTGGGAAAACTATTATAAATTTGGCAGTCTGAATCGAGGTGGTCAAACCCCAGACAATAAACACAGGTGGTGTGGGGATCAGCCTTGGAAAAGGCTTCCCCACACACACTGCAGTGTTGAAACCCAGTGGGCCCGTTTTTTTTCTTGGGTTTCTCACACATGGCCAATCCTATCCAAAACTTACCCTTTTTTCGGCAATCTGCCAGGTAAGAATCCCCTATTGGTTCCTGACCGTTTACAGGTCTTGGAAAAAAACGTAATTAAATCAGTTTTTTTTAGAACCGATATGGACCGGTTACCACACTCTTAAGTAAATTCACAAACTTTTTAAGACTAAACTGATCGGTTCAAACCGAACCGATCGAAAATTTACAAGTTCCACACAGAAACTAAATGTAAAACCTATCTAGTACTCACGGTACCACAGACAGAGACTTAAACCGACAGATTCGGTAGCAGAAATTCGGTAGAAACCAAGCGAAAATGACACTTTAACCGACTTTTTTGAACCGAGCAAAGGAGAAAGCTCTGGAGCGACTGTTCAGTGAGGCGGAGTAAAGAATCTGACAGTTGGAGTTTAAACAACAGCAGACAAGGGCTTCAACCGAGCTTGCGCTGAACGTTCCATGCTGGCCATGGAAAGTTAACTCTTAGTTCTCCAGGGCAGTTGAAAGGCAGAACCTAACTGCAATAGTCAGAATACAGCAAGACTTCATGTTGTTTGAACCTGCTCTCTTTCTGGAAGCGATGTTTAGGCTGTAATGCCTGATGAAGGTGTGGACGGAGGACCACGTGGCAGCAGCATAAATATTGGCTCAAGAAACGTTCTTCAGGGCCGCAAATAAAGATGCCACCGCTCTAGAGGAATGATCCCTAACAGCACCCGGGAGGTCTGTCGTGGTGCTGATAACAGAAGGTAAAGCAATGCACTAGCCAGCGGGCTAGTGTTTGCTTGGAGACAGGAGCTCCTAACATTCGCTTTGCAAAAGAAACAAACAACAGGTCCGATTTCCTAGAGGAGCGAGTCCTATGAAGATAATATCGCAAAATGCGATTAATATCAAGCGTGTGCAACAGTGTTTCACCCTGGTTGGAAGAGTTAGGGTAGTATACCGGAAGGTTGATATCCTGGTTAAAAGTCAGTATGGATACCACCTTCAGTATAAATTTGGGGTTCGTGCGCAGATTCACCCTGTCCCTGTGAAAGAGTATGTACAGTTCTTTACACATCAGAGCCTGGAGTTCCGAAACCCTTCGAGCGGAGGTGATGGCCACCAAGAGGAGAGTCTTCCAAGAGAGGAAGTGCAGCTTGCAAGAGGCTGCCGGTTCAAAGGGAGGAAGTGTGAGTTCCTCCAGAACAAACAGGAGGTCCCAAGGAGGGATGATGTCCCTCTTGGGAGGTCTGACGTGTAATACCCCTCGAAGAAAAGTCTTGCAGGCATTCAACTTGAGCCAGAGTTTTGTTTCCAATTGGGTTATGACATGCGGAGATCGCACACATATGCACCTTGATTGAGGAGTAACTCAACCCTAACTCCAAAAGGTGTCAGAGATACTCTAACATGTGCCTGACTGGGCAACCCAAGGGATCTAGGGAACGGGCAGAAGCCCACAAGCAGAAGCGTTTCCATTTCAGAGTGTATGTGGCTCTGGCAGAAGGCTTCCTGGCTGCCACCAGAATTTCAGCCACTCTGCTTGACACTCCTAATCTCTCTTCCACTAGGACAGCAGGAGCCAAGCATGCAAGTGAAGAGCGCAAAGAGCAGATGGACGAGAGTCCCCTGTTCCTGAGAGAGCAAGTAAGTGGAGAGTGGCAACTGAACTGGAGGTTCCAGAGACAGTTGCTGGAGCAGCAGATACCAAATCTGACGAGGCCATAGAGGAGCCACCAGAATCACTCTGGCTGCCTTTGACTGCAATTTGAGCAGTACTTTCTGAATGAGGGGAAAAGGGGAGAAGGCATAAAGGAACTTCCCTGTCCAGGAGAAGGACAATGCGCCTTGCCAGAAGACACCAGGCCTGAGCGAGCGAGCAGAAACTGCGCAGTTTGGCATCGTACGGGATGCAAAGAGGCTCGAACTCTGGCTGGCCCCATCTGTCGAAGAGGTCATATGCGACATCCTGGAGCAATTCTCACTCGTGATTCTGAGAGGAAGAGTGACAGAGTGCTGGCGAGAACGTTCTGGACCCCTGGCAGGTGAACTGCGGTGAGGTCGAGACTGTGTTCTACTGCCCAATCCCACACTCTCATGGCTTCTCTGCAAAGGGGGTACGAATGAGTTCCCCCTTGTTTGCTGATGTAGAAGACGACAGGTGTGTTGTCTGTCTGCACCAGAAGAGGACCCAGCAGAAGCTGGTCTCTGAATGCCAAGAGTGCATTCAGCACCGCTCTCATTTCCAGGACATTGATATGAAGAGAGTGCTCAGTGATAGACCAGGACCCCTGGGTCCTGTGATCCCCTAGATGAGCCACCCATCCTGACAGAGAGATGTCTGTGGTCAGGGTCTGAGGCAGTCGAGGTCTGCAGAAAGGAATGCCACCGCTCAGATTGTCTGTGCAGAGCCACCATTCCAGAGAACGATGAATTGCTCGAGAGATCTGGCATTGGAGATCCAGATCGTCCACCCGACTGGTCCCACTGTACCCTGAGAGTGCCACTGCAGTGCCTTCATGTGAGCTGGGCTAAGGGAACTGTGGCATGGCCACCGCCATATGACCCAGCAGCTGAGGACCACCAAGCAGGGAGGAGGTATTTCTTTGGAGGCTTCTGGCTAACCCCTGAAGGCATTCTGCTCTGTATTGGGGCAAAAAAGCCTTCCCCTGTTCGGTGTCCAGGATGGCTCCTATGAACTGCAGCTGCTGCACTGGCCAGGGGTGCAACTTCAGCCAGTCGACTGTGATGCCCAGGGACAAAAACAGAGCCCGTGTTTCTGTTAGGGCGATTAGAAGCTCCTCCTCCAACTGAGTGGAGAGGAGCCAATCATCCAGGTAGGGGTAGACAAAGAGGCCTCTCCTGCGGAGGGCCGCTGCTACCATCGCTAGGCACTTAGTGAATACTCTGGGTGCTGACGAGAGGCCAAAGGGCAGAACCCTGAATTGGTAATGCTCATCTCTGAAGCAGAACCGCAGAAATTGTCTGTGAGTCCTCAGGACTTTGATGTAGGTAGGCTCCTGCATATCTAGAGAGCATAGTGAGTCTCCTTGCTGGAGCAGGGGAAGAGGATCCCAGGGTGACCATGCAGAACCTCTGGTATTTCACGGAGAGATTGAGCTGGCTGAGGTCCAAAATGAGACAAAGGTCTCCTGCCTTCTTCGGACGAGGATGAGCGGGAGTAAACTTTCCCTCTCTGGGCCGCTGGGACCCTTTGAATCGCTCTTTTGTCTAGGAGTTGTTGAGATCTCCTTCCAAGAGGAGAATGTGATGGGTGGACAATGGGACATGGTGGGGGGAGGGTTGTCCGGTGGGATAGAGGAGAATTCTGGTATTCTATATAGTACCCTATCTGAATGGTATCCAGTACCCATTGGTTGGTAGTGATACTGGACCACTCGAGCGGGTAAAGGGCAAACTGCCCTCCTACCTGCTCGTTCTGCCTGTCCCCGAGAGGAGGAAAGCAGCAATGGGAGTCAGGT
Source organism: Neoceratodus forsteri (assembly GCA_016271365.2). Classification (NCBI taxonomy): domain Eukaryota; kingdom Metazoa; phylum Chordata; order Ceratodontiformes; family Ceratodontidae; genus Neoceratodus; species Neoceratodus forsteri. The sequence continues at coordinate 660,768,398 of CM028133.1, forward strand.
AGAGGGGGTGGAAGGGGCCTGGGCCCTGGGAGCTTTAGGCTGTTTAGGGCCCAGGGAACCTTGAGGGGCAGGGTTACCCCATCTCTTAAATCCCTTTCCCTGGGATAGCTTGCCGGTTTGTCCTAGAGTCTGACGCTGGTGAAAGGATGTCGGCAGAGTTGTTTGGGGGTTGGGACTTGTACATCCAGTGCACATGTCCGCCACCGCTCTCCTGATTCCTGCAGTTGTTTCACCATCTGCTCCATCTCGGGCTGAACAAGACCAGGCCCTGAAAAGGAGAATCCAGGATAGAGTCCTGAAGATCTTGCTGGAAACCAGTAAGTCTGAGTCAGGACTGCCGTCTCATGCATATGCCTGATGCCGCGGAGGCCATAACACTGGCATCATAAGAACACCGAAGGGCACGCTTGTCCACGTCCAGGCCCGACTGAGCTCAGGCCAAAATCTCCTGTTTGGAGCCAGAGTCAGGGAGAGTCTCTACCAAATCCATGGTCTTTCTCCACTGGGATTGTTGGTAGGAGATCATGTGGGCCATGAAATTCAGCGACCTGAGAGACCCGGTAGCTGAGAAAAAAAACTTTCGGCCTCTGCTGTCTAGTTTCTCCAAGACGGGGTCTGGGGGCTGGGAGCTTAGATGCTTCGGTTGGGCCCCCCATCCGTAGGCAGCCGTAAGAACTAGTGAATTAGCCTAGGTTGTTCCGCCAGGAATGGTTCCAATTTGGGAGGCTTGTAGAGTCCGTCTTCCTTGGAACTGCCGGGATAGATGACGGTGTACGCCAAGTAAGGCCAGTAATGTCCTGGAAGGGCTCTACGAATGGTGGGATGACCAAGGGGCTTTGGTTCCTTTTCTCCCAGGAACTTGGCTAGATGTTTCCGTTCTGGCTCTAGAGCCTCGGTATCCCATTCGTAAACAGTCTGGATGTGTCTCATGATGTCAAGGAATGAGGGATCATCCGGAGGGGACCGTGGAGAGTCCCTGGATCCTGACGAAGGAGGTAGGAACCTGTCCTCTGAAGAGTCCGAGTCGACGCCTGCCTCATCCAAGGTGGATATATATGGGGAGGCGCACAATGGAGACGGGGATGGAGACCGTGTCTTTCGCTTCCCCTTCGGACGTAGAGTTGGGTGCTCATCTGGTTGGCCCTTATCTGGGGTAGGAGGAGGACCCATAGGAGGTGGAGTAGGGACCTTGCCCGGTGGTCTGTATAGAAGGTCCCCCTTGACGGTATTCCACCAGGTGGTAAGCAAATTACCTATATCCGCCACTGGGACGACCGCTGGAGCCGGCATCGGGTCAGAGGGCCCGGGTGTCGTGTCCTTGGGAATGGCCGTCAGGGGATCAGGCACCTCTAATGGCGTGGCAGGCGTTTGGTCTGGTAGGCGGCGTCCAAAGGCCGGCAGCTGGTGTCCTGGTGTCAGCTGCCATCTGCCCTGTAGAGTGGAGGGGAGGCGGCTGATTCTCGTCTGGCGGCACCCTGTGTCTGGCTTCAGGGAGGCGGGTTGTCGGTGTAGGCGGCGGCTGGGTGGGCGGGGCGTCTGGCAGGAGGCGCACCCTTCGCCTGGGGGTGGCGGTTCCAAGCCCGGGCATCCCTTGCCTACCAGAATGTTCCTCAGAACGCTTCCTCTTCTCCGAGGAGCTAGGCCTGTCCAGAGCACTGGGCAGGCTTTCCTGGTTGACCCTGTGGTTTTATGAGGTCGATGAGCCAGGAAAGAAGAGCGATGTCCCGTGATGCGACTCCCCGTGGTGACCTGGGGACACAGACTTAGAAAGGGAAGAGTCGGTGTCACTGGGACCGAACCCGACCCTTTGGAAGAAGACCACGACGCCTGTTTGGCTGGTGATGGATGGCGGGATTCAGACCTGGCCCCATCCTTCTCCTTGTGATGCTTCCCCGAGGCCCCATCTTTGGAAGGGATTCTCTAGCAGGAGAGGATGAGCTGGCCCCTGAACCCTCGCTGCATGCCACAAGCTTTTCTCTAGGAGGAAGGTTCTCAAGGCATGGACTCTCCTGGCGCACATCTTCTGACTGAACTTCTGGCAGTAGCTGCAGGAGTCAGGCTGGTGTTCGGGCCTAGGCAGATGAGGCACGCCATGTGGCCGTCTTTCACTGGAATCTGCTTTCCGCAGGCACACTTGATTTTGCCGTGGTGGTGAGGCTGACATAAGCAGGCGTTAGGAAGATTAATACTAATTTAAGAAAGAAAAACAACATATCTGGTGTTCGAAGCTGTCAACTGCAGAGAGAGGCGTCCGCGGAGCTGAACTACATGGGTCGACAGCGGGAAAAGAACTGGGGTGGCGCCAGGGGACCGCCCCCTTTATACCACGTAGGATATCAGGCGGAGCCGACATTGGGGGCGGTCCCCTGCCTCAAACTGCTAGCTACAAGTTTTCCGTGGGGTCCTGATGCCTGCCGGCTTCAGTCCCAATAGTATTACCTGCTGCAAGAGCTCCACTCTCGAAGACAGATCTTACCTTAACAGTAGATCTTCGAGGGGATCTCAGTCATCAGGTCACATCATAGGAACTTCACTGTCAGTTAAGCAGGATCCACATGGAAGATTTTTCAGCAGTACATCTGGGGCTGCCCACACCGACATCACCTGCGGATATTACCAACCCTATAAAGGTGTGAGTGGCCCCCGCGTCCTCCTCAGTTCTTTCCCCTGGAGACTAAGGAAGCAGTCCAGTGCCATGGGGAACCAAGAGAGAGAGGTGTCAGGCCAGAATAAAGGCTGAATACACCAGTTAGCCAGTTCTGAGAAGAGAGCCCCATAAGAGGTGGATGGTGGGAGGTAAGGCAGATCTGATGACTGAGATCCCCTTAAAGATCTACTGTTATGGTAATTTTTTATGTATCTGTTCTATCTTCTTCGGGGGTATCTCAGACATCAGGTCACAGAGTAGGAATGAGTCCCAAGCAGTAACAGGTGCAGCAGAACAGTTTGGGAGGAAGGCCAACCAAAGCCTAAGACAGGAGGCCCTGCAGAACAGCCTGGTTGAAGCCTGCTCGGGCTCGTGAAGCAAAGCCCAGACTGTAGTGCTTAGTGAAAGTACGGATGGTACTCCACATGGCAGCAGCGCAAATGTGAATGGCCGAGATCCCCTTGAAACAGGCCACAGAGGTAGCCATGACCCCTGTGGAGTGGGCTTTCACTGCCCTGGCAACTCTTTCCCATGCTTTTGTAACAGAACACAATACAATGGCTAACCATTTGGACAAACATTGTTTAGAAACTTGAAACCCTCTCTTCCTAGAGCAAAAGAAACAAAAAGCTGCTTTATTTTGTGCAGTTCTTTGTCTGGAGCAGAAAGTATTTCAGAATTCTGCTCACGTCTAAAGTATGGAGCAGTGCTTCCTCTGGATTGGCACATTCAGAAAATAAACTGGTAGGTGGATAGATTGGTTCAGAGTAAACTTAGTCACCACCTTTAGGAGAAACCTAGGATTTATGTGTGAAGGCACCCTGTATTTCTGAAAAATCAAATAAGGCTTCTCACACCAGTGAGCCTGAAGCTCAGAAATCCTTCATGCAGAAGTAATAGCAACCAAAAATAAAGCTTTCCAAGAAAGAATGAAAGCATAGCTTTCAAGTCGTGGCTGGCTCAAACGGAGACAGGGTCAATTTCTGCAAAACAAAACTTAAATCCCAAGCTGGGACACGGGAACAGATGAAAAAATTACTCACCTTAGTAATTGCTTTTCTTCTCATGGAGTCTTGCTATATTATGACTATATGCAGTCAGCCACTGCAGCTGAACTGCCCCGGAGAGGAAAGAGTTAACTCCAGAAGTCTGGAGTTCCACAGCCTTGAGCTATACCAAAAACTCTATCTGGCCAGTTTCAAATGAAACTGTCAGATCTTCTAAAGCTAACACTAAGCAACAAGTCTGTGTGGAAAGCTCTACACTAGCCAAGTGGCTACCTACTAGTAGGAATAACAACAATATAAACAACAATATAAACAGCAATAATAATAATAACAATGAATAATAGTATTATTAGTTTCTCCCTAACAAGCACTATTAGACCCCCTTCCCCAAGACTCAAGTCCAGGAAGGGGCCAACATATTCTTAAAACAGAAATACCTAATTCCCTAACCTAAATAAAGGGGGTGAAGGGAAGAACTAAAATGGCATGACACAGTGCTTGCACTAATTTGCCACCCTACCCAAGTAGAAGTTCTGAGAGGGGCAGGAGGAGGTGGTCATAATATAGCAAGACTCCATGAGAAGAAAAGCAATTACTAAGGTGAGTAATTTTTCTTCAAACACCATGAAGTCTTGCTATATTATGACTATATGCAGATTACACAGCAGTACTCTCCATGGAGGAGGGTCAGAACCTACTTAGGAAATAGGCTCTGAAGCACAGCTGTGCCAAAGCGAGCATCTCTCCTGGACTGAATATCCAGGGAATAATGCTTGGTAAAAGTGTGAACTGTTTTCCAAGTAGCAGCTTGACAGATTTCCAGAATGGGAATATCTCTAGCAGCCGCTAGAGATGCAGCTGTACCCTGGTGGAGTGAGCCCTCAGTCCTGAGGGGTTCTCTACCTAGTTTTGATAAAAATGGATACAGAGACAATCCACCTTGCAATTGTCCTCTTAGTAGCAGAGTTCCCTTTGCCAACCTCGCCATAGGTAAGGAAGAGTTGGAGGGATTCAGAACCTGTGACCCTTGAGTGCGTTCAAATAGTAGCTAAGGCTCTTTTGACGTCCAAGCTGTGCAGACTCCTCTCACCTGAGGAAGAATGCTCAGTGAAAAATACTGGAAGAGAGATGGATTGTTCAGGTGGAAATCTGAAACCACTTTAGGCAAAAACTTTCTGTTAGTCCTGAGGACTACCTTATCTCTGTGGAAAGAGATAAAATCTTCCACTGACAGGGCCTGTAGTTCACTTATGCGTCTGGCAGAAGTGATAGCCACTAGGAAAACAGTTTTCCAAGTCAGAAACTTGAGCTCTGCTGAGGACAGAGGCTCAAAGGGGGGTTGCATTAACTGAGCAATGCAAACATTCAGGTCCCAAGCGGGAGCTGGTTCTCGAAAAGGAGGGTTGGTGTGAAGTAACCCTTTAAAAAACTTGGAAAGCACAGGGTGAGAAGAAAAGGAAGCAGGCTTCCCTGCTGACAGAAAAGCAGAGACAGCTGCCAGATGAACCTTTAAGGTAGCTGGCCTAAAGCCTAAGGAATTTAAATGGACCAAATAGTCTAGTAAAATGGGCAGATCAGCAGATTCTGGGATAATCTGCTTCTCAGAGCACCAGATGGAAAACCTTTTCCACTTAGAATTGTAAGTGGCCCTAGTGGAAGGCTTCCTTGAAGCCTTTAAATATCAAAACACCTTGAGAAAGGTGTAAGTCAACAATTCTAACTCCTCAAGAGCCATGCCTTGAGATGGAGGGATTTGAGGTCCGGATACCACACTCTCCCCTGTGCACAGGCCAGTAAGTCGTGGACTCTGGGCAAGCTCAGGGCAGAGTGGACTGTCAAGGACAGAAGCAGTGGGTACCAGGGCTGTCTGGCCCAATCTGGAGCAATCAGAATCACCTTGCAGGGCTGAGATCTGATTTTTACTAGTACCCTGAAAAGAAGGGGAAAGGCATACAGGAACTTCCCTTTCCAATCCAACTGAAAGGCATCAAGGGGGACTGATCCCAGCACTGGAGGCCTGCAACAAAACAGAGGAAGTTGGTGGTTGTCTGGGGCTGCGAAAGATCTATCTGAGGGGTGCCCCATCTGGCAAGACAGCCCCAGCACCTGAGGATTCAGAGCCCATTCGTGATGGCCCAGAAATCCTGCTGAGGGCATCATGCCAGACATTGTCCTTCCCTGGAAGGTGAACTGCTATCAGGAGGTGTTCAGGGAGTAAGCCAGAGACCACAACTTCATTGCTTGGTGCACAAGGCTGATGACCGAGTGCCCCTTGCTTGTTGATGTACCACATTGTTGTGGTGTTGTCTGTCCTGACTTGAACTACTTTGTTCTGGACAGAAGCTGAAAACGCCTGAAGAGCTAAAGGACAGCTCTGAGTTCCAAAGATTGATGTGGAGCAGAGATTCCTGGGGAGACCACACTCCCTGAGTGGACAGGTGCCAAGTGAGCTCCCACCCTAACAGGGAAGCATCCGTGGTGAGGGTGAGGGTGAGGAAACGGGAATGAAAGGAACCCCTTGTTTTAGATTGCTTTGATCCTGCCACCAGTGTAAGGCCAGGATCAGGGTTTGAGTCACTGGGCAATTTGGAAGGGGTCCCTCTTTGAGACAATAGGCCCTCAAATGGAACTGAATGTCCCTCATCTGGAATCTTGCTCCTTGCACTACAGCTGTGGAAGCAGCCATGTGCCCTAGGAGTTGCAGAAAATGCCTGGCTGGTCGAGAACCCGCTGGGGTAAGGAGGATGCCAGGGCAATGAGTCTGTCTACCCTTTCCAGGGAGAAATGCCCTGGCTAACTTTGTGTTCAATTCTGCACCTATGAAAGTTAGTACCTGAACTGGTTCGGGAACTGACTTTGGTAAATTCAGCAGGAATCCCAGGAAGTGAAAGCTGCTGGGTGACTTGCAAGTGGGATTTACCTGATCTGGGGACTGACCCACTATGAGCCAGTCGTCCAGGTAGGAAACACAGCAATCCCTTGCCTTCTTAAATGAGCCACTACCACAGCTAGACATTTCGTGAATACCTTGGCTGAGAGGTAAGGCCGAAGGGTAGTGGCCTGAGGGTGAGTTCGAACCTGAGGTACTTTCGGTGAGAAGGCCTGATCAGAACATGAAAATAGGCATCCTTGAGGTCCAGGGAAGCTAACCAGTCCCCTGGCCTCAGGGAGAGCAAAATCATTAGTCAGAGTTAACATTTTGAACTTTGGTTTCAAAAGATGCTTGTTCAGGTACCTTAAATCTAAAATGGGCCGCCATTCTCCTGTCTTTTGGGGCAAGAAAGTATCTTGAGTACAGCCCCTTGCCCTGATGTGGAAGGAGGACCCTTTCTACTGCTTTGCAGTCAAAGAAGAAACCTCTGCTTCCAAAGCAAGGGCTTCTGAAGGATTTGCAGGTGGAAATGTCTGGCTCTCATCTTGGAAACTGTTTGAAGCTGAGAACCAGACCCTGGCCTATTACCCAGAACCCACCTGTCCGAGTTAGGGACACCCAGTTCTGGCTGAAATAAACCAACCTGCCCCCACTGGTACAGGAGAATCTGCCCTGGGCACCCCATCAGGGTGCCTGCTTGGCAGTAGCTTAGGCTGAGGAGGGGACGGTTTACTTGTGCCCGTCTACCTCTGCCTCTAAAGAAACCCCTCTGTGCAAATGCAGAGGAGGCCTGAAATTGGTAAAAGGCCTGTGGAAAGGCCTGCCCTACCTCTGGGGCGTGCCTCTGTGGAGAGGCATGCCTCTCCTTAGCCTGGGCACTTTTGTAGGTAGTTCTGTATTCATCCATCTTTTTCATATAGTTTTCTGTTTGTTCCCAAACAGAGAATTACCCACAACAGGAAAATCCATAGCCTTTGACTGAGTATCTTGGGACAGATTAGTGCATCTGAGCCATGCCAACCTACAAGCTACAGAAGTGGCCATGACCCTAGAGGAAACATCATTAACATCAACAGCAGTATGAAATTGAACTTTAGAGGCTTCAATGCCATCAGCAGCCACCTGTTCCAACTCACTAGCCAGCTGGCCATGGGCCTGCTTGGCTAACTTCAATACTGTGTCCCACCTAGATTTCTGATAGCTAGCCACATAAGCCATATAATTTGCCTGCCTGAGTCCCAAAGAAGCTGCCATATACTGTTTTTTAGCCATGACATCAATCTTCCTGGAATCCTTATCAGGAGGATGTGAGGCCAGAGGAATATTAGCCTTGTGTCAGGCTGCAGCTTGTACCACACCTACATGACTACACTGCTCAGTGAGGAAGACTGTATCAGAGCCTGACAAGGTATATCTTCTGTCCATTTTTTTATCTACAGGAGGGACAGAATGAGGATTTTTAAATCTTTGTTGTTTGCTTCCTAAATGACTTATGCAAAGGAATAGACAACCTCCTAGACTCTGGTATATCCATCATTTCTACATAATCAGGCTCCTCTTGCTCATCCATAGCTTCCTCTAAAGGAAGCTGGAGGGTTTCTGCAACCTTTTTGTAAAACATAAAATGAGAAGGGGACTCAGACAGAATAGGAGGAGATTCTAAAGGTCTGTCTGGAGAAATGTCCGGTTCAATGGGCACGTCCAGACCCTCCCAGCCACACATGTAATGATCAAATTCATCCTCCCTCTCCTGTGGTTCATAAAATTCCTCAACATCATACTCCTGAACCACTGACACTGAAGAACCAACCTTTTACCAACTGTAGGTGGTCTGGCAGGACCCTGAGACAGTGACTGGACAATCTGTATGGCTTTAGCTATTTCTGCAGCAGTTGGAGAGACAATTTTGGACTCCAAACCTACTGATTTCTTAGTCTTTTTCACTGAGACTGGTTCCTCTGAACCAGCCTTCCTTTGGCCCGAGGAAGTCTCGCCCTGGTCAGAGGGCACTCCCTCTGGTCCAGTGGGTACTGGACCAGGCTGGCCATCCGGGTCAGTGGACTTTTTGGCCTCTCGTTCCCTGAGCCGGCCCAATCTCTTTTCCAGGGTGGCTGCAGGGAAATTTTTACACACCTGGCAGTCTGACAGGAGGTGGTCAGCCCCAGACAATAAACACAAGTGGTGTGTGGGTCAGCCTTGGCAAAGGCTCCCCAGAACATCACTGTGTTGAAACCCAGTGGGCCAGTTTTTCTTTGGGTTTCTCAGACATAATGCCAGCCTAACCAAAACTTGCCCTTTTGATGGCAGTGCCAGGCAAGACACCCTTATCGGTTCCTAACCGTGTCACGGTATTTGAAAAACCTATTTTAAAAGCAAGGTTTTTAGAACCGATAAGAACAGAACCGCACTCTAAAAGCCCAACCACACTTTAAAAGCGTTAAATTAAGCAAACCGATCGGTTTCAAAACCCGAACCGATAATTGAATTTCCACACAGACTTTAAATTTTCTACTTACGGTTTACCAGACAGAGCTTTTAACGAAATGCGGTAAAATAAATACTTTTGCGGTTCAAATGAACCGAAAATACCGCTTGAACCGAGAAATGAACCGATGTGAAGGAGCTGATCTCCGGAGCGACTGTTCAGTGAAGCGGAGTAAAGAATCTGACAGTTTCATTTGAAACTGGCCAGATAGAGCTTTGGTATAGCGCCCTCGCGCTGTGGAACTCCAGACTCTCTGGAGTTAACTCTTTCCTCTCCGGGGCAGTTCAGCTGCAGTGGCTGACTGCATATAGTCATAATATAGCAAGACTTCATGGTGTTTGAATGCAGGTTTCAGGTGCAGGATGCCCCCAAGAAAAGTACGGGACACATCTAACTGAGCCACAGTACGACTGTCCAGGGACTCGTGAAAGGCAGAAATAGCCAAAAGATGCACCTTCAGGGAGGAGTTACTAAGACTGAAGTCTGACAGGGAGATCAGGTAGTCCAGAATCTGGCTCACTGGACAGGTAAAAGGGTCCAGATGATGTTTGGCAGTCCAGATGGCAAATCTCTTCCACTTCATGGCACAAGTGGCCCTAGTGGAGGGTTTTCGAGCTACCACAAGGATGCCTGCCACCCTCTGAGATACTCCAAACAGGGTGATGGCTATGTCCTCAGGAGCCAGCCATACAGATAAAGGGACCTGAGATTTGGATGGACCAGGGTCCCCTGAGCCTGGGTCGGCAGGTCCCTGCAAAGGGGCAGAGGAACCAAAGGTTCCTCCGCTAACTGTTGCAGTAATGGAAACCATATCTGCCATAGCCAGTAGGGTGCTACCAGGATCATGCTGGCCCCCTCCATCTACAGCTTGATTAGCATCCTCTGAATGAGAGGAAATGAAGGGAAAGCAGAAAGGAACCTCCTGCTCCAAGAGAGGGATAACGCGTCTTGCTAGAAGACTCTAGCGAACAAAACTGAGCAGGTTTGCATTGAATGGGGACGGAAAAAGGTCCAACTATGGATGACCTCATCTGTTGAACAGATTTTCGGTGATGGATGAGCGAAGTTAGGCCTAATCTGCTGACAACTATGTATGCAAATTCCTATTCGTGCATTCTGGACCGAGTCCAGCTGAGTCTGTCCGCCAGGGTGTTCAGCGCACCTGGAACATGGACTGCTGAGAGGACCAGGCTGTGGTCCAGTGCCCAGTACCACACCCTCATGACCTCCCTTCACAGGGGATATGAATGCATTCCCCTTTGCTTGCTGATGTAGTAAACAACACTGAGATTGTCTGACTGGATCAACAATTGACCCTGAAGGAGATGGTTCTAAAAGGCCTGCACGGCATCCAGGACCGCTGGCATCATGAGGACGTTGATGTGCAAAGACACCTCGATCTAGGACCATGTCCCCAGAGTCTGAAACGACCCAGGTGTGCACTCCAGCCCAAACTGATTACATCCATGGTGAGAATCTGCTGAGGAAAGGAGATCAGGAATGTGACCACTCAAAACAGATTTTGGGGTTCATCCACCACTGAAGCACCTTGCAGACTGGAAAGGAAACCATCATTAGCTGCTCCAGTCATCTGTGCATTGGTCCCGTTGCACCCGGAGGGTACATCATTATGTACAGTCTGGCAAGGGATCCCATGGCAATAGCCATAGCAATGAGACCTAAAAGCCTCAAGTACACCCTTGCAGTAACATAATGGCTCCAGGTGACTTCCTGAGCCTAGGAAATGAGGCACTCCACCCTGTTTTGGGGAAGGAAGGCCCTGCCCTGCGCTGAGTCCAGGACTGCCCGAAATACTGCAGCTTCTGGAATGGAATCAGAATGGATTTGGGCAGCTTGACCATGATGCCCAGAGAGTGAAACAGCTGAAGGGTCCTATCTAGGGTCCAGAGGAGCAGATCTCTGGATGGGACTTTGAGGAGTCAGTCATCCAGATAGGGGAAGATGCACAGGCCTTCTCTCCGGAAGGCAGCAGCTACTGCTGCAAAGCATTTCGTGAAGACCTGTAGTGCAGAGAATAAGCCAAAGGGCAAGACTTTGAATTGGTAATATTCACCCTGAAGAAGAAACCCAGGAAAACTCCTGCGTGGAGGACAAACTGAGATGCAGCAAGCGTTTGCATGCTCAGGAAGCACAGCCACCGTCTGACATAGGGGCAGCAGGCCTGGCAGAGTGACCATGTGGAATTTTGTACTGGATATAAAGACTGAGATCCTTGAGATCTAGAATAGGCCTCAGATCTCTAGTTCTTTTACGGACCAGGAAAAACCTGGAGTAGAAACCACTGTTCCTCCGCTGTCTGGGCACTGGCTCAACGGCCTTTTCTGCAGAAGGGACTGTACCTCTTCCCGAAGAGCCCTGATATGGGTCAAGGATACGTGGAGGGTGCCAGGGTAGTCTCTGGGGCTGTTCAACAAGCTCCAGAGTGTGATCCCGTTCTATATCGGAAGTATCCAGGCATCCACAGTTATGGTTCTCAATTGGCTGAGATGGAGAGAGCCAACCTCTGACCATAGGTTGGGGACCAGAAGGGTGAGGTCTGGCAAGGAGTCAGGCAGAGACGGATCCAGCTGCTGGGGCTGGTCCATCACCCCGGTCATTTTGCAGCTGGGCCTGAGGGGGTAGGCAAGGTAGAGGAGGCTTTCCTTTGCTCTGGGAGTTGAAACCGCCTCCAGACTTGTGGGACACCTTGCTAAAGGACAGGCGCTGTCTGCTCCTAGACTGTGTATGGTAAAGTGAATGAACAGACTTAGCAGCTCTACAAATGCCTGTAAATCATTAATGATGTCCTGGATATCTGGCCCAAATAACTCTGAACCATTGAAGGGGGCATTCGGCATCTTCTGTTGGACATCTGCTGCAGAGCCCGAAACTCTCAGCCAGGCATGCCTACGAAGGCAGATGCTTGGGGCAACAGCCCTAGCACCTGTATCAGAAATGTCATACAAGGCCCTGAGGAAGTGTTTACTAATGTCCTTGGTGGCCTGCAAGGATCTGAGAACCTCTTGTTTCTGGGAACATTTTTGGAAGGCTTGGGCAGCTGCCTTGTCCTTCCTCCAGATGGTGTTTTGGTACTTGATCATTTGAGATAGGTAGTTGGCAATCCAAAGTCCCAAGATGGAGGAGGCATAAAATGGAAAATATACAATGGCAAGAAAGAATCCTGGATTCTAATTGGTCAGTGTGTGCCTGAGACAGTGATGATATTACAGTATAACATCACTGTCATTGATTAGCATTAGCTTTGCTTGCCATTACCATAGATCACCTTTACCTTTTTTTTTCCTCTTCTCTTAAGACACTCAACAAAAATCTTCTAAAAACATTTTTAAAATATTTTTAATTTTGTATCACAATGAGCCATTGTATAATAGCAATAAGGCACTCCAGGGTGTGTGTTATTGTGTAATAACGTCACTCCTGGGGTGTGGAAGCACTCGAGCTTTGCCTTTGCCTCAACCACACCAGGAGTGACGTTGCCCAATAACACACACCCTGGAGTGCCTTATTGCTTAATTACGTACTTACCGTAATTGTTGATCTTCTTGGACAGTCTCCATCACTCACTCACACCAGTGGGATAGCGCCAAAGGCGCTAAGACCAAGTGGGAGCCAATAATTTTCAGAAGGGTCGGCGCCGAGAAAGGACCACGCATGCATGGCACTGTGAGACTAGCTCGCGTCGACCCTCCAACCGTTTCAGTACCTTTTCGACCGAGGAGGTGCAGCGTAACTAATGAAATAACATATCCTGTCTTTCTGGGCCTGAGAGGGCCCAGATGGCCTATGCCAGAAAGGTCAAGAACAATGTCTTCACAGCCTGAACCATAGGCCCATGAAGACCAGGAAAGCAGAGTGAACCCAGGGATGGTGGGTGGGTGTGTGAATAGTGATGGAGACTGTCCAAGAAGATCAACAATTACGGTAAGTACGTAATTCCATATCTTCCTGAACTAAGTCTCCAACACTCATTCACACTAGTGGGAGAGTACCGAGCTAAAACAACAACCCTGAGTAGGGTGGTAGGGGACAGGGTTCACTCAGAAAGGACAGCCAGGGACTGTCCTGCTAATAAAAAGAGCTGTCTTGGAAAAAGCATCTAGACCATAGTGCTTACAAGATAAGCGGTTGAGTTGTAACTCACCACTTGGCAGACGACTGCAATGGACGCAAAACGAAACTGCCAGAAAGTCGCAACCACTCTAGGAGAGCAGCAAGAACTCGGCCACACAATTTGGTCTAGGACCAAAAATAATAGTGTCACAGACATATATAATCTAAGGTAAATAGGCCTCAGGGTGAAAAGCCGGGGTAAAGTCCTTGTTCATGGTAGACCGGAAAGCCAGATGGTAACCCTCACTACCAAGTATGGCTGACCTCGAACAACAGGTCCAGGTGCACTCAAACCCCTTACTTGGTGAACAAAGAAGGTCCCGTGGGGTTAGCCCATCAAGGAGAATGGTTTCACTTAGTCACTGAAACCTTCCTGATGGAAGGCCAAACGCATGATTTAGAAGTCTATTATGGTGGTCTAGTAGAACCAGATCCTACCCACTTTATGTTCCAAAAGGAATCATCCTGCCCCTGTGTGTACATCTGTAGTAGCAGTCTCTGAACTCAGGGAAGAAAGGAAAAGTATACAAGAGGACGTGTCCACTGCGGAAAAACATTCCGAAAGAAAAAAAAAAAAAAAAACGGGCTGAATTTGTAAGGCAAATTGAGGCAGATGTGCGTCGAGGAGAGATGTATCAGGACGAAGTTAGGGCTAACCATTCATTGAAAGTGACTGAATAGCAGCAGAAGTTACTCAATGCAGCGAGGCACTACTCACTCTGGCCTCCCTGAAGGGAGTAGGAAAGGACCCTAGTTTGTTTGCTGAAAAACAAACCTCACAGCTGCTTTACTCACTCGGAGAAGATAGTTTTGCGAGTGACTGGCATGGAACCAGTGCACAGGAACCAAAGGTGTGAATATTTGAGAAACCATCTCAGAAAAAAAAGACCTACTTGACCAACGGTCAAGAAAGGAGTATGTCGTCTGTTAAGTGGAAGCAAGCAAGAAAGCAGGAGCCTGAGTTCCGACTCGTTGGAGAGTCACTTCTGTTGCTGCGAGGCTCTGCTCAAGAGAAGCCGCCTGATAAAAAAGGGGGATTAACAGACTGGGCAGTTGCCTAGGTCTAGGAAATATGTCTGAATAAAAGGAATCTCTCTTGGGAAAGAGATGACCCATACCGCTGCTGGATCAGACTCCCCTTAGGGGTAGAAGAAGTCAGGTACTCTTTACCGTATTCTAGAGACGAGTGCCTCAGGGGGCTGAGGCAGAACCTGACGAGATCCAAAAGGGTGGTATCGGGTAATTTTGGCCAGGCCCTGTGCTGTGATAAATTTTCTTTTTTTTTTTTTACCATTAGTCCAAGCCTAACCAGGCTTTCAGGCTGCTATTTCTCAAGGATTGCCAGATACAAAAATGACGAAGATGTCCTCCATCTGAGGTGTTAACCACCTGTGCCAAAGAAGCCACCGAAGGGGCAATATCACAAGGTGGCTATATACCCCTATCATAGGAGCAGAAGAGCCTGAGCGGCTCCCGACCATTAAATTAGAATGTTCCACAGAGTGTAATTGTCTTCACAACTGAAAAAGTCTAGACGCAGAAGTGTATGGTCCACAGATGCAGTCTGAAATACTATACTGGACCCTATCACTGAGGAACTACTGAAAAGATCTTCCATCACGGACTCTGATGATAGAGAGGATGTGCCCTTCGGTATATAAAATGAGTCATCCGCTGTATTACTGACCAGAAGGACAGGGAAAGACTCATCTAGATGCACTTCTACCCCAGAAGGACCCCTAAGGGAGGTCTAGGTCAAAGTCACTAGAGACTCCGCCACAAGGAAGGATGTCGAGGAGCTTGGTACCACGAAGGGAGCCAAGAAACTGCTGAGCAGAATGAGAGATTCTGCTGGCAGAACAGTACAGCAGAGTTCCATACGCAGAAAACCGCTGGATGTCACAAGATCCCACATAGACTGCCACTCAGTAAGATGTGTGGAAAAAATAATCTGCAGAACAGGACTTAATTCTGCGGAAAACATCCTGCCACAAGTTCTGCAGAGAAATCTGTAGAATGAAAAAGTGTCACTAGTTCTACCAGACAGCACCCACTAGCACCCCTGCGGTATCAGCATCACTTGTGGCATAGGAGGGCACCAAGCAGTGCCTATGCCAACCTGGGCAATATCTGAGGGCACCCACGACGGTACCTGCAGGCACCCCCTGGCACCCATGCAGCAATGGCACCTGAGGGCACCCCCAACACCCATGGCACCCAATGGGAAGAATGGCATCCGTGGGTGCTCAATGCCACCCGCGGGTGCTTGGAGTCGCCCGTGGGTACTCAGCCCCGCCTGCATTGGCTCGGCAACAGCTGTGGCCCCCGCGAGACACCCGCAGCACCACCAGTGGCACCAGCAACCAATGGCAGCAACAGCACCACCCTCGGCACCACACAGAGCGATGGCGTCGACGATGCCACCGACCCACAGCGCCGACCAAGGCACCAAGCCACGGTGCCGAAAGAAAATGGTAATCCTGAGAAGAAGGGGAGAAGGAAAAATGTGGTGCCTGCGCCGGTTACTGCATGGAAAAGGGAGAGGGGGTGGGCATGAGGGGTCAACACGATGGTGAAGGCACCAAAAGGGCACCGCGCCATCCTGATCCAATCGCTCCGGTCCAACGGCTCTGAGGCCCGGAGGCCCCGAAATCAGGAACACAGCCAGGAAAACTGGAAGAAGTCAAACCCCCTGCTCCACAGGAGTGGCCCACAGGTGAAACTGCTCACCTGAGCTCCGAGGACAGAGATGGAGTCCGGAGTCGAGAAAGCGGCCATTAGGAGTGGGACCAAGGAGAACCCACAAAAGTCGGTTCAGGCCTATCACCCCTCCCGACAAACAGTCCTCGTGCAGACGTACCAAAGGGCAACCTCGAGCGGCACAGATTCTTCTTCCCCAAACAAGGAAGAAGAGCTCAAGGTTAAGCAGAGCCAGATCCCCGGAACCAACTAGATTCGTACTTAGGTGGACTGTCCTCCCCGAGCACCACAGACTTTGCGTAGTTGCCCCCCACTCCCATTTATCAAGAGGTGCGGACGGGCACAGCCCTCTGCCATAACAACTTTCAAACAAAGTCTTCCTACCATCACTGCTATTGTCTAAGGACAACTCTGTTGATGGCAGGAAAGAATTTCTTCTTCTTCATAATCTTCTTTTCTTGTTCGTAAAATAAGAAATTACTACTAAAATGTTAAATTAAATGCTAAAAACTGCTGTCGTATAGACGAAAACTTTGACTCCGGCAGACGAGCAATGTCGACATCCAAGTGCACTCAATGGCGGAAGAAAAGGAACTGAGGCGGTTGGAGGGTCAATGCCGAGATAGCCTACACAGGCACGAGCTAGTCTCTGGGTGCCATGCATGCATGGTCCGATCTCGGCGCCGACCCTTCTGAAAATTTTTGGCTCCCGCTTGGTCCTAGCACCTCTGGCACTATCCCACTAGTGTGAACGAGTGATGGAGACTTAG
Organism: Neoceratodus forsteri; assembly: GCA_016271365.2. Lineage (NCBI taxonomy): Eukaryota > Metazoa > Chordata > Ceratodontiformes > Ceratodontidae > Neoceratodus > Neoceratodus forsteri. The sequence continues at coordinate 660,785,010 of CM028133.1, forward strand.
TCCAGGAAGATCCCTCTTACCCCAAAGGTTGATCCACCTGGATTCCCTGTCAGGGGTGAGGGAGCTAAGGTGCTTGGGCACCTTGGACCTGTCATGTGCTGCTTTGAGGACCACAGAATTGTTCTCAGGCTGGAGAGCGTAATAAGGCAGGCCATGAGTGACATGATCGAGCTTGTCGGCCCTGCAGCACAAAGCCGGAACCGGAACCATGTCTGGGCAGTTCCAAGCCACAGTAGTGGCATTCCTCAAAGCTGGAAGAATGGGAGGAATGACCTTAGGTGAGATTCTGGAATCTCAAAAATGTCCACCAGGTCTTTCCTGGTGGCATCCTCTTGCCAGTGTGGAAGCCCATAGCTGAGGGCAGCTACTTCATGACATTAAAGAAGGTAACATCCTCAGAAGGGGACCTGGGAGTATGTTTAACAGAGTCCCCACTCACAGAAGATGCAGTAGACCAGTCTGAGGAAAGAGGTTCCTTCTCCTCAGCGAGGATGAGGTCAGGATGGTACTCCTCCTCAATGTCGACCTGCTATAGATACATACATACATAGATATATACATAGGTGTTGACGGTGGATAAGGGCCTTTGACCCACCTAGTCTGCCCCTGAATGCTAGTACCATGCTTCTTCAAGCTTCCCAGGAACTAGGTTGACATCCTTCACCCCCCCCCACTCCGACTACCAGGATCCCCTTATGCCTAACCTGCATTCTTAAATCCTGTAATTGTTTCTGCCCCCACCACCTCTTCTGGTAGGCTGTTCCATTTGTCCACCACCCTCTCTGTGAAGAAGTTCTTCCTTACATTCCCTCTGAATCTCCCTCCCTCCAGTTTCATCCTATGTCCACTTGTCCTGGAGCATCTTTTTTCTTTGAAAAATTATATTTTCCTGCACTTTGTTCTTCCCTGTGATGAACTTAAATGTCTCAATCATATCCCCTATCTCCCCAGGGAGTACATATTTAAGTCCTTCAGCCTATCCTCATAGGGTTTGTGATGTAATCCCCACATCATCTTGGTTGCCCTCCTCTGAACTGCCTCCACTCCATTTATGTTCTTATGCAGGTAAGGCCTCCAGAACTGTACACTGTACTCGAGGTGCAACCTCACCTATGTCCTGTATGAACAGATTACTTACCTGATGTCGCCTACCTTGACTTCAGCAAAGCTTTTGACACTGTTCCACATAGAAGATTGATAAATAAGCTGGGTAGGCTCGGGGTGGGTCAGAAGCTGGTCAACTGGGTGGCAAACTGGTTGACAGGCAGAAAACAGAGAGTGGTGGTAAATGGTATACAATCAGAAGAGATGCAAGTCACAAGTGGGGTACCTCAGGGATCAGTCCTGGGGCCAGTCCTCTTCAACATCTTCATTAGTGACCTTGCAGATGGACTACAGGGTAAGGCTTGTCTGTTTGCAGATGACACCAAGATCTGCAACAGAGTAGATGATCCAGATGGGGTGGGCAGAATGAGAAGAGATCTGGATAAACTAGCAAAATGGTCAGAACAGTGGCAACTGGGATTTAATGCAAAGAAGTGCAAGATCATGCACACAGGGAAGAGAAACCCTGAAGCCACTTATAGGCTGGGAGGGGAGTTGCTAGCAGTCACAAAGGAAGAAAGAGACTTGGGCATCATCATCATTGATGACCTGAAATCATCAAGCAGACCTCTAAAGCAGTAGGTAAGGCTAGGAGGTGTTAGGGTGTATTAGTAGGGGTATCACAAGTCGTAAGAGGGAGGTAATAATCCCTCTTTACAAGACACTAGTTAGGCCCCATCTGAGTACTAGTGCAGTATTGGAGGCCACACCTTCACAAGGACATTAACCAAACTGAGGCAGTCCAGAGAAGGGCAACAAAATGGTGCAGGGACTGCATCAGAAGACATATGAGGACAGATTAACAGAGCTCAATATGTATACCCTTGAGCAAAGGAGGGAGAGGTGATATGATCGAGGCATTCAAACACCTTAAGAGGCATTAACAAGGTGAAAAGAGTCTAACATGTTTAAATATCAGAAAAATAGCAGGACAAGAGGACACAGCATGAAATAAGAGGGGGGCCGATTAAGGGAGAATGTGAGGAAATTCTTTTTCACAGAAAGGGTGGTGGATGCATGGAATGGCCTACCTCAAGAAGTGGTGGCTATGAATACAGTGCAGGGCTTCAAACAGGCATGGGATAGGCATAAGGGAGCAATACAAATGAGTATGAGTAGATAGGCCACTGACAGAGCAAAGGCCGATGGCACATTTATAAGGTAGAAAAAGAAATGGGCAGACTGGATGGGCCATGCGGTCCTTATCTGCCGTCAACTTCTATGTTTCTATGTAACAGCAGTTCTAGGAGTGGTATATCTGTTGTTCATCCACACTCTCTGGCATGTCCCTTTCCCCTTTAAATTCACCGGAAAGTCTTCAAGCTGGCTCCTCCCACCCACCTGGGTGGTAAATACCTCGGCTCCGCCCCATGACGCTAGATTTTAA